>CM060946.1:93774737-96201403 GCA_030765085.1 Allium cepa | reverse complement strand
CAGAGGTTTGGTTCGGCACATCTGGTTCGGCAAGGTCCAATAGCATTTGGTTTGGCAAACAAAGAAGATCAATTTGATTCAGCATTACCCAAAACTAATTTGGTTCGGCATAATGTCCGAACGAAATAATTGGACCGCCATGCCACTGAACGAAATATTTCGCTCGGAATTATTTTCCACTGCTCCAAGACTTTGTCTTCAGATCTCTTTTACTGAACGAAGCCCTAGCTTCACTCCACCGAATGAAATCATCATGAAGCCCAAGCATCGAATGAAACTACTCCTCCACCGAACGAGATTACTCGTTCGGCCTTCACAGCGTCAACACTGAGCCACAAATTACCGAACGAGATTTCTTGTTCGACCTCCTTATCACCGAACAAACTTCTTCTCTTTACCGAAGTCACTCACCTCCATCGGACCAAACTTCCGGTTCGGTCTTCCTCAATCACTGAACCACCTTCTCTTCCTTCATGTCGTGACGTTGACATAAGGTTAGGGCATTGGTGCTTCGTCTTCCTTCATGCTCTACGAGTATCTCCAATGGCCTCAACTTCTTGAATTTCAAACAAGCTTTCCAACTTCATTTACACCTTTATGCTCCAGGCAGTGGATATGTACCCAATGAGCTTCGACAAATCCATCACCCATTACACTCTATCAACGAACTCCGGCAAAACCACTGCCCATCAACAAAGTGTTCGAAGTACCCAGTCCTTGTAGAACCTATCAATCTCCACCATGAAAACAAACGTCTCTATGAACCATCTCAACTCTCCCCTCGTGCCACCCGTGGCACCTAGTACTTCATTATGCGAATTAAGTCTGAGCAATGCTCGAACTTAGCAGCATGCAATGACTTAGTAAACATGTCTGTTGCATTCTCCTTTGTGTGAATCTTCTGAAGACGAACTAGCTTCTCTTCACTCATCGAGACAAAGAACGACTCTCTCACCTCAATATGCTTTGTCCTCGAGATAAATGCTAGATTTCTAGCTAAGTGAATTGCACTTTGACTATTACAATGCACATTCACTCCTTCGTATGCGAAGTCCAAATCACACAAAAATCGCCTTAAATAAAGTGCCTCCTTAGCTGCTTCAACCGTAGCTATGAGCTCTGCCTCGGTAGTAGACAAAGCCACAATCGTCTGCAACCTCACTCTCCAACTGATCGTTGTCCCACCAATGGTGAACATATCTGGAGGTTGACTTTCTATGATCTTTATCACCGGCATAGTCAGAATCAAAAAATCCAACCAAGCTGAATCTCTTCCTCTGCCACCAAAGGCAAGTCCATGGTTTGGAGTTCCTCTAAGGTATCAGAAGATACACTTCAATGCTTCCAAATGCATCTTTCCTGGATTTTCCATGAACCTACTCACCAATCCAACAGCCAATGCAATGTCAAGTCTAGTGCAGACCATGACATACATCAAGCTGCCAACTGCATTTTCATATGAGACCTTCATCATATAAGCCTTGTCCTTTTTCGAGATCGGAGAGCCTTTACTAGAAAGCTATATGTGCAAAGGCATGGATGTGCTGATTACCTTTGTCCCTTCCATGCGAAACCGAGCAAGCACCTTTTGAATGTACTCCATTTGAGTGAGGCTCAAAAGTCCTAACTTTCTATCACTTTGGATTTCCATACCCAAAATTTTCTTTGCTTCTCCATGGACTTTCATTTTGAATTACGCTTTTAGCTTCAAACTATCAATTTCAGCTTTATCCATGGAAGCAATCAACATATCATCCACTTACAAGAGTAAGTACACCAATTTACCATTCTTTAAATGCTTGAAATACACACAAGAGTCTTTGATGCTATGATCAAAACCAAGTGAAAGCATAAAAGAGTCAAACCTCTTATATCACAGTCTAGGCGAGTGCTTAAGTCCATACAATGACTTCTTCAATTTGCAAACCTAATTTTCTTTCCCATCTACAACAAATCCTTCTGGTTGCTTCATGTAGATGGTCTCATCCAAATCTCCATGTAATAAAGCGGTTTTCATGTCCAGTTGCTCCAGCTCCAAGTCATGAGCGACGACGATAGCAAGCAAAATGCTGATGGACGTATGCCTCACTACTGGAGAGAATATCTCATCATACTCCAATCCCTTTCTTTGTGAAAACCCTTTAGCAACTATTCTAGCCTTGTATCTCTCATCATCCTTCACCTTGAACACCCATTTGCAACATATGGCTCGGCTTCCTTAAGGAGGTGGTACCAAATCCCAAGTCTTATTCTTCTTCAACGACTTTAACTCCTCTTCCATAGCATGCATTTACTTCGAACTGTCACATGAATTCAAAGCTTCATCAAGGTCGAATGGCTCCTCAAGAACCACATGTAGGGCATAATTAAACTGAACACCAAGGCTAAGGTTTGCAAACTGCCAATCAACATACCTTTTGGATGGCCTAATAGTCCTACGACTAACCCAGGTAGGTACTGCTTCGCCTGAATTCCTTTCAGCTCCACCTTGAACAGAACTTTCTCTAGATACATGCACATCACTAGCACTACTAGAAGATACATGTGGACTATTCTGTGATGTTTCATCAACTAAGATTTCCTCAACACCATCAATCACAGCTCTACTATTTGGCTGGAACACGGGAACTTCTTCCATCTCCTTAGGCCTATTAGAATCTTCTGATGTGGTAGGTAGCTTCTCTTTTGGACTGAACTGAGCAGACTCATCAAAAGTAACATTTTTGGAATGAACAATCTTTCGATCAGCAGGGTTCCAAATTCGATACCCTTTGATACCCTCGGTGTATCCCATTAGTATGCCTTTTTATGCTCTAGCCTCCAACTTGTCATCACCTGTATGGTGAACATACATAGGACAACCAAAAATTCGAAAGTAACCAAGATACATTGCTTCACCTCTCTACTTCTCCTCTGGAATCTTCCCATTTATGGCTGAGCATGAAATTCGATTTATAATATGCGCCGCAATCGATAATGTCTCAGCCAAAAGTCTCTAGACAAGCCCACTATTAATCTCAAGCAACGAGCCTTCTCCAGTAGAGTCATGTTCATCCTTTCTGCAACCCCGTTGGATTGTGGATTTCCGGTATAGTAAAATATCTCTAAATGCCATGCTGTCTACAAAAGCTGAGGAACTCCCTAGAGACAAATTCACCGTCATTATAAGATCTTAGCACCTTCAACCTAGAACTAGATTGGTTCTCAATAAGCGCTTTCTAGTCTTTGAACTTCTCAAAACTTTCTGATTTGGCCTTCATCACACACGCTCATACTTTTCGAGAAAAGTCATCAATGAAAGAGATAAAATACTTTGCTCCTCCAAGAGGAGGAGTAGCAACCGGTCCCCATATATTTGTATGCACATACTCAAGTACTCGCCTTGATCTATGGAGTCCAACTCCAAAATATACTTTAGTTTGCTTGCCTAACACACACTCCTGGCAGAAGTCCATCTTATCGAAGATTTCTCCTTTGATCATCTTCCATCTTCGAAGCAACTCCAAGCCCTTCTCTGAAATATGACCCAACTTGAGATGCCAAAGTTTTGTGGCATCTAATGCATGAGAACTATCTACTCCAATACACGACTCACCAAGAACCGCTGTTCCTTTCAGCAAATACAGATTTTGAAACACATCTCCTTTCATAAGAACTAGTGCACCTCTTGAAACCTTCTAACTATCATTCTCGATAGTTACCTTGCATCCCAAAGATGCCAATTGTCCTAAAGAAATTAAGAACTTTCAAAGACCTGGAACATACCGGATACCTGTCAAAGTGCGTATCACTCCATCAAACATCCTAATCCTCACTGTACCTTCACCCATTGCTCTTAAGCTAGCATCATTAACCATAATAATAAAGCTTCCCTCTCGTCCAAAGAAAGAACTGAAGTAATCCTTATTAGGTGTCATATGGAAAGATGCCCTCGAGTCGAGCATCCAATGGTCTGAGACATCCGATACTACTACAGACAACACATCGTCAGATACAGACTTCTTCACGCTAATGATGAAAATTCGTATTCTTCCTTTTTCTTCAAATCTGGGCAATCCTTTTTTCAATGACCAGATTTCTCGCAGATAAAGCACTTCCCGTCCTTGGATTTTCCTCTCCTGCCATTACCGAGCTTCCTGGACTTGGAATGCCTTCTACAGTGCCAATTCTTCTCATCTTCTCCCCCTCTTTCAACAAATAGGCCGTGACTACTACTTCCACCTCTACTTCCTTTGCTCCTTCATCTGATCTCTCAAGCCCTCAAATAGAGGGCCTGACTTCACATCTTCCACTGTCAATGTGTCTCTAGCGAAAATAAGACTGTTAGCGAAAACTGTGTATCACTCCGGAAGAGAACACAAGAGAATCATTGTCATTTTCTCCTCATCCATCTTCAAGTCAACAATCTTCATCTTCATTACGAGATCATCAAAGAAATTAAGGTTTCCTTCACTGAAGTACCCTCTCTCATCCGCATGGTGAAAAATGTCTTCGGAAATATCAGATAGTTAGTCAAAGATTTCTTCAAGTTGAGATTTTCCAGCTTGGTCCAATTGCCCCTAACAGTGGTCTCACTGCTAATCTCTGAGATAACATTCTCACTCATAGCCAGTTGTAAGGTAGTAAACGCCCATTTCTTCATCACCTTCCTTTCGGCGATTGAGATGTCAGCCGTCAACTCCTCAAGGGCAAACACTACGGGATGGACTTCATTCCTCATTAAAACAGCCTTCATCCTCCATTTCGACATCTCGAAGTCTTTATCCTCATTCCATTTCTCAATTGCCAACTGTGATCCTGACACGATATACATCCCTCTGGTATAGAGTCTATAACAACTGGAGTCGCTTCATCTCCTGCCATAGTGTCTAACACTCCTCAACCAACCTTGCAGCGTTGATACCAAACCGTTGGGGAAAATCTTTTTAAGTAATCATTCTAAGGGAATAAAAAATCCAATGAAGTAGAAAACAACTGAATCTTGATTGTAGCGAGACGAAACAAACAAAGATAAATACCAGAACCGACGGTCATAGATAAATGCAATATAGAAAAAATAATTAATACCAGTATTTATAGTGGTTCCACTACCGCGAGGCGATGTACGTCCACTTAGGGAGAGGAAATTTTATTAGTCACCGAAAGATTAGAGTTACAAGATTGATTCGCTTTTGGAGGCTATACATAAGACGAATTAACAATACAGGCAAAATTCTACAGAGTTTCAGTTGTCTAGGATGGCTACCATTGTTGTTCAAAAGCTCCACTTTTATAGAGTGAAGATATAAGGAGGGGTAGCTGCTATATAGCAGCCCTGAGGTTTGCTTCGGCACATTTGGTTTGGCAAAGTCTAATAGAATTTGGTTCGGCAAACAGAGCAGATCAATTTGGTTTGGCATTACCCAAAACTAATTTGGTTCGGCATAATGCTCGAATGAAATAATTGGACCGGCATGCTACCGAACGAAATATTTCGTTCAGCATTATTTTCCACTGCTCGAAGAATTTGTCTTTAGATCTCTTTTATCGAACGAAGCCTTAGCTTCACTTTACCGAACAAAATCATCACGAAGCCCAAGCACCGAATGAAACTACTCCTCCACCGAACGAGATTACTCGTTCGGCCTTCATAGCCTCAATACTGAGCCACAAATCACCTGATGAGATTTATCGTTCGGCCTCCTCATCACCGAACAAACTTCTTCCTTTACTAAAGTCACTCACCTCCACCTGACCAAACTTCTGGTTTGGCCTTTCTCAATCACCGAACTATCTTCTCTTCCTTCATGTCGTGACTTTGATATAGGGTTAGGGCTTCGGTGCTTCATCTTCCTTCATGCTCTACGAGTATCTCCAATGGCCTCATCTTCTTGAATTCCAGGTATCATCTTCAACACAACTGAGTGTGGAATCCAAATTAAATTTTATTTGCAGGAATTCCAAACTGTAAAGTAAATTAATCCATCACAGTTTAAGGACTAAATTATAATAAAGAGGACGTTGCAAATATTGTTTTGGCACTTTTTTTAATCGTTTATAATCAAATTTATTTTATATATATTACCTACTTTAACTAAAAAAAGTTTTATAGAGTAAAATTATGAAGACTGATATATGCGTTATTTTATTATATATATTCCTAAGGCTACTTGAAGGCATTTTCTGAAGTCCACGATTCAATATCACTCTAAGATGTTTGGAAGAGCTCCAAAGAAAATCAATAATACTAAGTATTATGAGATTCTCGGTGTCTCTAAAATCTCAAGGAAGGAATGGGTATGGGTGGTGGTGGTCATGAACCATTCAAAAACTTCTATTTATTTTTTAATCATTTAAACTCAAATTTATTTTATATTTATTACCTACTTTAACTAAAAAAGTTTTATAGAGTAAATTTATGAAGACTGATATATGCATTATTTTATTTTATTATATATATTCCTAAGGCTACTTGAAGGCATTTGCCGAAGTCCACGATTTAATATAACTCTAAGATGTTTGGAAGAGCTCCAAAGAAAATCAATAATACCAAGTATTATGAGATTCTTGGTATCTCTAAAATATCAAAGAAGGAATGGGCATGGGTGGTGGTGGTCATGAACCATTCGACAACTTCCATTCATTTTTTGGTGGTGGTTTTGGAGGTGTTGGCAGCAAGGTTTCAGATTCCGTTCGGCACGCTGGAACTCCGGCCATCTCGGCCCGGTTTCGCTGTTGACCGGAACGGAATCCGCCTAATAATCCGATCCGTTTCCTAGGTTAAAAAAACAATAAATGGGTATAAAAAACTAGAAACAAAAATAAATAACTTCAATTCAGAAGGATAGAATCTCAGAGCACCTACTCTAAATACAAATTAGCATTTTGCAAAGAAAACCAAACAACAAAATCATGCTTTGAACTTTATGTCAATTTAATTATATGCAAAAGAATCAATTTTCGGCTATAAAAACCACAACAATCTTATAACATACATAGTACAAAGGCTTACAAATTCAAAGCTTTTAAGGAATTCTGAATCTAAACCGCGGCTTAATCCAGCCATCGTCGCTTACTCCGTGCAATCAAATCAACGTGTGCAAGCTATCTTCAAGCAGGTATTTGGTATTTTCTTCTCTTTTTCCCCTCTCTTTTTAATCTACGAATTTGAAACAAAAGTGAATTTCTTATGAAATTGATGAGTGGTAATAACCTAGGGCACGATTTGTTAGAACCTCAATTGTTGGATTTTAATGACAACAACTAAACAATTATGTCAAAGAATCTCTAAGCTAATTTGCAGGTACATGGGCATCAAAAAGAGATAATCAAATACATTCAAAATAAAGATACACGGTACAAAAGAATAAAAGAATGTATATGGAGATACAAGAAGAGATATATACGGCAGAGACAAGACAAAGGTGACAAATAAAGTATTATTAGTCATAGAGTGTCATGTCTAGAGTTTACGAATGTTAAAATCTTCTCCAAATGGTATACACACATATACATTCATATTTTAAATGAAAAATCAAGTTTTCAAAAATTGCATGGAGCGGGACTCAAACCGAGGTCACTAGTTCAGAAGGCAAGTGCTCTAACCATTGAGCTATGGTAATTTTTAGTTACAGGTCAAATTCAGACGTCTGAAATGACCTATTCAGACGTCCGAATCTGAAGTTAAATTTAAATTTTTTAACAATATTCAGACGTCTGAATCTAGGCAAAAATAGCCTATTTCTTTTCTGCTTTGCACGTTTCAAATTTCAGAAGTCTGAAATTTATTTTCAGACGACTGAACTTCTTCAACTGCTATATTTTTGAAAAGACATTTCATTTTCATGAAGAGTTACAACCTTTTACTAAGAGATACATCCATACTCTTTCATGATAACTTTTCACGAATGATTACAACTCTTTATACTCTATATAAACATATTAGAATCATTTGTTTAATTCATCGAATTGATAAAAAGCTTTCTATTTCTATACTACACTGATTCTAACATTTTGAGCACTCAAATTTCTACATAATCATTCATTTACTTCCATATTCTTCATACACACACACACACACAGATATATATATATATATATATATATATATATATATATATTAAAAGGAGAAGATTATAGGAAGATTGTACTATCAAGAGACAAATTCGTGTTATTGAGAACATACTGTGTCATATACTTTCTGTATAAGTTGAAGTCCTGATCTGCTGTTTAGGCAAGTGAAGTCTTCTTCGGCTGTTGAGGCGAAATCATGTTCTGCTGCTCAGGTCCTTTGTTCGGCTGTTCAAGGGTTGTTGTAAACCTGTTCCTCCGGGTTATGTAAGGATTGGTGTTAGTGAAATTCCAGAAGGAGTGTGGGACTGGACATAGAACGGGAAGTTCGAACCAGTATAAAAATTCCTGGTGTGCTTGTTTTATTTTACTTATTTTCATTTACTTTGCTATTATCATCTATTTCCGTATTTAGATTTAGTTATATTCCATATTAGTCGATCCTTTTTTCATTGATTTTCAATTTCTTGACTCAATAACGTAAATTGAGATTTATCATTAGAGAGGCTATCTTGAAGTTTTCCTTTTCATCGTTAACGAGGTTTCAACATTCTCCCCCTTTTTGACGATGACTACTATATACTAAACTCCCCTGTCAAAAAGCATGAACATCAAAAAGTTTCTCCTCCTTTGTCATTGCAAAAAGGTAATTAATAATTTGGAAGATTAACCAAAATAGACCTGAATTTAAAACAGATTACAAATAATTGAAGATAATAAGGAGTTCATGACAAATAACAACCATCATAATAGTTCAGAAATAAACATGAATAAACAAAAGAAATCAAAATGTAGGACTTGAGTCACTTTCAACATCATCATCATCATCAACATTATCATTATCATTATCACCATTGTTATTCCCGGAGCTTGATGACCATCGGAACGGAGCGGGGTTGTAAACTTCGGTAGATGATGAGGTTGAACAACCAATTTGTTCCTAAATTTTGTTTAAAAAGCCTCTAATGGAACTAAAACATTTTTCAGTTTTTCGTTCAATTTTTACCATTCGGTTGTGAAGCTTTGCTTGATTTTGGGAAAGTTTTACTAAGGCATTCCTTGAAGTTGAGTCGGGAGAAAGAATTACAATATCATCATTGTCTTCTTCTTCCATAGGAGGAACACTTGGTTGAGCATGAGAAGTGTGATGACGAGGTTGTGGACGGTTTTGATCACGATTTGCAACCCAATCCAAAAGAATCGCATTTAAAAGCAATAAAACGGATATTACGTTATCTTACATGCACAAAGGATTTTGGTCGGTTCTATCCTAAAAGATGTCCATTGGAATTAGTTTCATATAGTGATGCTGACTTCGGTGGTTCTCGAACAGATCGAAAATGTACTAGTGGTACGTGCCATTTTATTGGAAAATCACTCGTATCTTGGTTTAGTAAGAAACAAAACAGTGTTTCTCTTTCTACATGTGAAGCGGAATATATTTCTACTGCTTTGGCGTGTACTCAAGTAATTTATATGCAACAAACACTTAAAGATTTCAATATAAATTTATCAAACTCAACTATATTCTGTGACAACTCAAGTGCCATTAATTTATCTAAAAATCCTATCAATCATTCATGAACAAAAAATATTGACATACGTCATCATTTTCTTCGTGACAATGTTGAGAAAGGAACAATCAATCTGGATTTTGTTTCTTCTGAAAATCAGTTGGCTAAAATTTTTACGAAACCTCTTTTAGAAAATATTTTATCAAACTAAGACGAGAGCTTGGTATTGTCTCTCTTAAAAATTTATAATTTTTTTTTCAAGATATTAAGATTTATAACTTTGCTTCATATTCTCTTAATATCAGTTAACTATTACTAAAATATCATAACATTTAATTTGACTAGTATTAATATTTGTTCCTTAGCTCATTTTTTGTTTTTTTTTCCTGGTTGAAATCTAGTTAGTTTCATAAGAATCATCTTCTGTCTATAATATGTTGCAAGCTTGACATTTACTAAAAATGCTAGTTCCTAACATATTTGGTTATTCAAATAAAAGAACATAACTTGTTTCTAACATATTTGTACTTAATTTAAACTTTGTTTTCCACCTTTTAAACAAATGTATGGACATTATTAACTTACATCTTTCAGCCACACATTTCTTAACAACAAATTCTATATATAACATATTCTCTTCTACTTATACGTTCAAACTTAAAACTATTCTTCCAAATAGTTTCTATTTTCTCATTATCACACAAAAAGGTTATTGCAATGGATTTCAAAATGTTTTATCTTCTTGTCTCAAAACCAAGTTAGATAATATTACTAGAAATGTTTCTAACTTTAATAAAGGTAGAGGAAATCTATCCAATATTATTGAAAATACCCAATCCACTTCCAATAGGAAGGGACTGGGATACACTAAGAAATTAAAATCCCCACCTAAAAAGGAAATTAGGAGAAATATTTCTTAGACAAAAAGGAAAAATAATTCTAAAATTATAAAAATATGGGTTCCTAAAACAAACAATAGTTTGATTAGGAATAAATATATAAATACCTTTTTTGAAACTATTCATAAAAATCAAAATTATATTTTTAAAGGGAATAGTGAACCTACTTGGGTTTTGTTTCCTAAGACCTAACTCTTAGGACCCTATCACAAAGTGGGTACCAATGTTGTAATTTTTTTGTAGGACCCACTTATAAAGAGAGGAAAATGGATACTCGACAGTGGTTGCTCAAAACATATGACTGGAGACAAAAATATGCTATCAAACATTACTTACTCAAATGGAGGCTATGTCACTTTTGGAGACAATTCCAAAGGATATATCATTGGAAAAGGCGACGTCAGCAATGTCGGTACATCTGATTTACCTCTTATTTCTAATGTCTTATTAGTCAAAAATTTAAAACACAATCTCTTAAGTATTAGCCAGTTATGTGACAAAGGTTTCAAAATATCTTTTTCTGAAAATAAGTGTAGCATTTTTGATAAAAATCAAAATCTTATATTTGAAGGAAATAGAGACAGAAATATCTATATTCTGAATATGAAAATCAATCATAATTCTGATATGTGTTTAATAGCTAATGAAAATGATCCTTGGCTATGGCACAAAAGATTTCTGTCATATCAACTTCAAGACTATAAACAAACTTTCTAAAAATAATTTAGTCAAAGGATTACCAAAAATGAACTTCAAAGTCAATCATATTTGTGATGCATGTCAATTAAGAAAATTAACTAGATCATCTTTTAAATCTAAGAAAGTTATTTCTACTTTACAATCACTTGAATTACTGCACATGGATCTATTTGGACCAACTCAAGTTCAATCCATAAACCATAATAGATATGTGTTTGTGATTGTAGATGATTTTTCTAGATATACTTGGACCATTTTTATGAAAAACAAAAGTGATACGTTTGAGCAGTTTAAAATTTTTGTCAAACGAATTCAAAATTTAAAAGGTTTGAGAATAAAAAATATAAGAAGTGATCATGGAGGAGAATTTGAAAACGAAGCTTTTGATCATTTTTGTAAAAAGAAAGGAATTTTTCATAATTTTTCGTTTCCTAAAACTCCACAACAAAATGGGGTTGTAGAACGTAAAAACAGAACTCTACAAGAATGCGCACGAACCTTTTTAAATGGAAGCACTCTTCCAAAACATTTCTGGACAGAAGCTATAGCAACCGCCTGTTATGTTTTGAATCGTGTTTCTATTCGACCTCTAACGAAAAACACTTCTTATGTACTTTTTACTGGAAGAAAACCAAGGATTTCATATTTTAAAGTGTTTGGTTCAAAATGTTTTATATTAAATACAAAAGATCAGCTTGGAAAATTCGATGCGAAATCCAACGAAGGAATCTTTCTAGTATATTCAGATCGTAGCAAAGCTTATCGTGTATTTAATAAAAGATCAAATACCGTTGAAGAAACGTTACACGTATCTTTCGATGAAAATGTTCTACAAAAACCAAGTATAAAAGATGATGAAGATTTTCCAGATAACATTACAAATACGGAAACTATAAATCCTGAAAATGATGAAAACATTGTTGACAGTAATGATGAATTAAGATCTTCACCAAAAATATTACGGGATCGTCCTGTTCAAAATATTATTGGAGAAATTAATTCAAATGTTCAAACTAGAAGTCAACTAAATCAAATAGGCCACGTAGCATTCCTTTCTAATACCGAACCAAAGAATCCCAAAGAAGCTTCCACAGATGACTACTGGATAATTGCAATGCAAGAAGAACTAAACCAGTTTGAATGCAATGAAGTTTGTGAATTAGTTCCTCGACCAAATGATCAAATTGTTATGGGAACAAAATGGGTCTACAAAAATAAAGCAGATGAACAAGGCAACTATAACAACCCTGTATTTTGTAATTATTTTATTGTATATTTTAATTATTTTAATATAAAATTTTGATTTAAAAACTTATTTTACTTATTTGGAATGATTAAATTTTATTATTTAAATATAAATCTTGATTTTATATGAGTTATAATTCCAAACTTGTGTAAGTTGAATATTTGCCTGAAATGCTGATTTTGGTCAAAATAGTCAAACTGTGACTTTCAACTTAAAATTTTAAAAGTTTAAAAATTTAATTTTTTCTTTTATTATGAAAGTAAATAAAATTCTAAGAACATCACTTTTCGTTTCGTTGAAATCGGATGTAAATTGTGAAAGTTATACCCTTTACAATATTGTGCGTATATAGGGTTATTTAACAATGACTATTTTAAATTGTATAAATTACTTCTTCTTTGTTATATTTTATTTTAATATGTGATAATATGTTATATTATGTATATTTTTACTTTTAAGTATTTTTAAAATGATAATGTAATTTTTCTAAAGTTTATTTGAATTTATTTCAATTTATAAAGCCTAGTTGGTATTTACTGCATTTTTCTTTATTTAACTTTCTATTTAATAAAAATTAAATTATTATTTTACCTTGAAAATGTTTTAAAACCGTATTTAATTCAAATTTTGTGTTATAATATTTTTTTTTTGAAGTAATAAATTTTCCAAAGTCATTGGAGATTTTCTTCTAATTTTTATGTTAGGGTTGCTATTTTTAAGCAATTTCTTATTTCCTTTTTCTATTTTACTTAAAATAAATTATTTATTTTATTTTATTCTTACTTAGTTTCGGTTTTAAATAACATTTCTGAGTTTATTTTGTTTTTATAAAATTAAAAACAAAAGGAAATGCGAAAGGTTTAGAAAGTTAAGAGATCTTAAAAGCCTGAAACGTAAAGGCGTTTTATCCGTTTCTTTTTGCAATTAATACATCAATTTATCTTAGCCATTCCTTTCCTCATCCTTTGCATCTGACTCCCTCATATTATTCACGAATTTTCAAGCTCCAAAACCCTAAAAATCATGGCCTCCATCTTGAGAAAAATCTGGTAATGGCTACATCTTTTTTCTACCTTTTTCTTCTCATTTTCTATGTATTTTGCCTAGTTTTCTATACTTTCTGGATTGACCTCTACCATCCACCATCACCACCATACTCTCCACCATCCCCTACCACTCTTCCTTGGCATCATATCCAGCCATCATTTCAGATCCATCCATGGCCACACCTCCCTTGGTGACAAAACTCCACAAAATTTGCAAATAATGTCCAAAACAATGCACTAGCCACCACTATTACTTCACCACCTTCATACTTCACCATGGCCACCACCTCTAGCCACGACCACCACCTTGCTACCACCACTACACTTCATCTTAGCCTCTGCCCAGATCTGAAATTGACATGGCCAAGACTCCATGAACCAAAACTCCACAAAAACAATGCATAAAGCCTTGAAACATTCATGATAGTCACTCTATCACTTCATATCTTCATCCACCACCTTGGCCACCCCCATAGGCCGCCGCCACCACCTTTTCCAGACCTCCCCACACCCCTCCATCTACTGTCCAAACCTGTACAAGTATGGCCAAGCCCCACTTGACCCAAGGCCGAGCCTTGTTGTGCTCAAAAACTTCATATATGTTGCCTTGATCAATTGTATGCTTCATGTTATAACCCTACCACTCCATACTCCTTCTAGCCGTGAGTTATGGTGCCAAACCTGAGCTATATCATCATCATGGCTGAACCCAAGAACCTCCTAGGCCAAGCATTTGAATGGTTAAAGCAAGGTCAAGTAATCAATTCCTTTGTTGCTTCGTATTTTCAGTGTTTCAACATTGTTTTGCGTTGAATATTTATGTGTGTATTGTCTTGTTTTGGCTATTGTTTACAAGACAAATATCAAGTCTCTCCATTCATTCAAATCAAAAGTCGTGCTGTATCATGCTTGTCATACTTTTGGAATCGCTCTTGTGTTTGTTGTTTTGGTCTTCAGCTTGAAAAAGTGAGTCTTTCTCACTCTGACATTTATACTTATGAAAAGTGAATTGATGACAAGTGTTTAGTAATAAAAAATGTTTATGCAAGTTAATGATGATCATATGATATGCTATGCCATGTTATTACCATATTATTACCATGTTAAAACTGTTAATTTTCACCTGACATCTGATATATGACTGTATATTGTGATATTGACCTTGTTTATATTATTTCTGTATATGATCACACTGCAAGTTCTCTGTTAGAAAAAAAATGTTATGGGCTGAAATGATAGGCCTGAATGGTTTTAAATTTTTCATTTTGACTTCGGATTGCGGGTTTGAAATGATAAAACCCGGATTTTCTTTGTAAATTATGGGTTGAAATGATATATTACCCATATCACTTTACCTAGCGTAGAAAATTTTATACAGGCCCGTAGTTAAAATATGTTTTTCTAAAATTTTAAATATTTTAGAAATTTAATTATTATAATATTTTGATTTTAAATTTAATAAAAAAAGGATTTTTGTAAATTATTATTTATTTTCTGAATAATTGTAAGTGAAATGAATTAATGAAAAAGTTAGAAATTTTGAACGTAAGTAATTTTGGAAATTTTGATTTAATTATAATTGGAAATTTTATTGAATATGAAATTATGATAAATTTATGATAATTTGAATTTAAATGAATTTAAGGTGATTTTTATATCATATTAATGATTTTAATAAAGTTGAAATGTGAAATGAATGAATATTGTAAGTTGAAATTTTGAAATATAACTAAAACTGGAAATTTATGAAATTGACTTAAAAGTGAACTTTTAGTTAAGTAAATAAAAATAAAACAAAGTTATATTTGAGGATTTGAACTTAAGTGTTAAGTTGAAATTTAATGTAATGGATTTTAAAAATTCAACATTGCAATTTAATAAGTGAATTATTATTAAATCTTGATTTTTGAATGGAAATTTAACTTTATAAAATCATGAATGTGAGGAAAATTAAATGATGTTTATAAATGTGATAAATGTATGATTTTATAAGTTAAAATGGTTTAAATAAAAATATAATCGGTTGAGAAATTATATTGAATATTTGAAGTTAATTGACAGCATTTTTGAAATGCTATTAATTACAATGTAAATGATATTACGGCATTTGTAAATGCTGAAGTTGATGATAGTGAACTAAAAAGCTAAATTGAATTAAAAGCTATTATAGCAATTTTTGTAAGTGCTATAAATTGTTGAATTTAACTAAGTTTATTCGAAATTTAAGTAAACCCTATTACAACATTTCAAAATGTCGTCTTTTGATAAATTGAACTGTTTTGAATGTAACTTTCCGTAGCGTTTTCTAAATACTGCGAAAAATGAATTTTCACTGTTTTAATAAACTTAAGTGAATAAATGAACTTTGGAAGTTGAAATTTTGGCGATTTAATAATTTAATTATTAAACATAATAACATCATTTAATGATTAAAAATGATTTTGTAATATAAACTGTTTTGAAATATGAATTGAAATGGTATTTTAAATTGAATAAAATGAATAATGATTGAAATGTGGTACTGAAAGATATGATATTTTGATATTAAAATGATTTGAAACGAAGTTTTGAAAGATATGATATTTTGATATTAAATGATTTGAAAAATGGAGTTTTGAAAGATATGACATTTTGATATATTAAAATGATTTGAAACGAATTTTTGAAAGATATGATATTTTATATTAAATGATTTGAAAAATGAAGCTTTGAAAGGTTATGATATTTTGATGTATTAAAATGATTTGAAAGGAAGTTTTTAAAAGGATATGATAATTTAATATATTGAAATGGTTAGAAATGACTTGATATTTATTTTGATAAATATTTGAATTGAAAGATATGGTATGATGATATATTGAAATGGTTTGGAAATGATTTACTCTTTATTTTGACAAAGATTTGGGTTGAAATACCGAAAGATATGATATTTTGATATTAAAATGATTTGAAACGAAGTTTTGAAAGATATGATATTTTGATATTAAATGATTTGAAAAATGGAGTTTTGAAAGATATGACATTTTGATATATTAAAATGATTTGAAACGAATTTTTGACAGATATGATATTTTGATATTAAATGATTTGAAAAATGAAGCTTTGAAAGGTTATGATATTTTGATGTATTAAAATGATTTGAAAGGAAGTTTTTAAAAGGATATGATAATTTAATATATTGAAATGGTTAGAAATGACTTGATATTTATTTTGATAAATATTTGAATTGAAAGATATGGTATAATGATATATTGAAATGGTTTGGAAATGATTTACTCTTTATTTTGATAAAGATTTGGGTTGAAATGATATTTTATTTTGAAGTATAAAATATTGCTTTAAAAGTTATAACTACGGGTTATAATAACGATTGGTTGTTAAAGAGACCGGGATCGGATATTGTCTTATAGCCGGCCAATACCGAAAACCACTTTCACAACTGTGTACGCGGTAGAGATTCCAGAATGAAGTAGGATGGTGGCGACGTTCTCGAGGTATATATTACGTGGACCCAACTCCCGTGAGTTGGCATATATGACTAAAACAGGAGCTATACCGGGCTACACAAAGGGTCGCACCCTTTCATCGAGCATGCTCCATCGGAAACCATTCTATTACTGTTATGATTCGATTCGGTGGCGCCACTTTGATTTGGGTGTATTGTTCGAGGTGGGCGGAAGCTGCTGGCTTGCCGTCACCACCGGTCCGGGAGTGCAAACGGTGTATCCACCCTGGCATTGCCTCGCGTGCCGTGCCATATCCTTATATCGAGCCCACTACGATTTTGGTTTTAAAGATCCGACCACGTTAAGGTTCACCATCCCCTTAACGCTATTTTCTATATGATTATACTTTACTAATTAGACACTACCGTATATAGCGTATATTACTACATAGTAAATAGTTTAACGGATCCTTAGAGGATGGGCGGTCTCAAGCATCCTTTAAGTTACTGATGCATTTTGTTACTGTTCACTTGAGTTGATTTACAGTTTATATGTATTTATGTCCTGACTCGAGGGTTTTGTGTTTTGCTTTACGCTCGGGTCAAATTGATTGAGTTAGCATTCAAGATTCACCTTCGGTGTTGGAGCTTTCCTTGAAGATCCAGCCATCTATTTTGTTTCAGTATCCAGTGGTTCAGTGATGTATCTGATTTGTACCTGATGTATCCTGTTACTCTTCTGTTGTATCTTATTTAACTCTGATGTATCACATATTTATATAGTAGCTTCATGAACTACTATCTCTTTTTCTTCCGCTGCATTTTTATATACTCTGTGTCTGTGATCTGTGATTTTTATTTACTGTATATTCTGAGGTTTGCCAAAATTTTATTTACAACACGGTATTTTGAGCAATTCAATTCCGGCATGAGTGTCTGCCTATGCACTTATAATGGATGCGAATGGTTGAAAATACCGAGTCGTTACAGTGGTATCAGAGCTTTGGTAGCTCTAGGCAAAACTCAGCATATGGAGTGAATGTATTTATAGAATCACTTTCATTCGAGTTTGAATCTCTCCCTTTTGACTCGATTCCTTTGAATTTTGGAACATTCCCTACGGTTCCAAAATCCATTCGTATCCCTCACTATTCATCTTCTTTTGACTCTGGAGCATTCCATAACTCCGCTTCGAATGATCTTTCTAGTGAGTCGGCGGTCACGCCAATTTCAAATTTAATTGAAAAAGGGGGAAAACTCCTTTGCAGTTAGCATCGATTCACCAGAGATTCTTATCTATCCTTGGTTTAGATGCTAATATCTTTTGTTATTTCAAACTCTAACTCTTGAGATCGAATGTAGATTTACCCTAGAAAAATCAACATCGATCTTATTCTTTAAGTCACGGTTGACCCGGTTAAGGTTGCCCGTGATTTATATAAGCTTATCCATCTTCCTATTCTGTTATTTAATCATGTCATCCTTGTTTCCAACTTATTTTTAAATCATAATCTCCTTTGATTTGTGTTAATCAAAAATTTGAATCTCTATCCTTCTTTGAAAATCTATTCATGTATAGTGTATTTGTAAACTAGTATTTAAAATTAAAATGTTTTATATATTGTGTTGTTTGAGTTGTTGATGTTGAGTTGGGTTTCTGATCGATACGTCTGATCAGCGCTATCGATAAGATTTCCAAAACACTTTGACAGAACAAACGGACACAATATATTTAAAAAAAAAATTTGGTTAATGAAATAAATTTTGATATATAAGTAAATTTATGAAACTTAATGAAATGATTTAAATTGAAAATTTGAAATGATAATACTTGATTTATCATTTATTGTTCTACAAATAGATCTATAAATATTTGTTTATAAATTTATTTGGGAACTGAAATGAATTTAAAACAAGAATTTGAGGATTTAAATTCCGATTATTTCGAACTTTGGTTTAAAGTTTTAAAAGGTTATATTATTTAAAGTATTTTGAATAGAATTTGTTTTCAAAGAATTTGAAAGGTTTAAAATTAGTGCTCTTCTCTTTGTCGCTGGAAAATAACTTCGGTGATGATCGCGACATCATCGACGTTCATTTTCGAGTTTCGAAGTTAAGAGACTGTTCTGTAGTCTTGCTACAGCTTTGTTTGGGAAATTAAATTGATTTGAATTTCTAAAATATGACTTGATTTATAATATATATATATATATATGTAGATATATGATTGAAATTTGATTTGACATATTATATATGTATATATATTATTTCTTATCTCTAAATGGTCTGAAGAAATCGGAAATTTAATTCTTAAATTCTATTTTTAAAGAATAATTTCAATTATAAAAAGAAAATAAAAAAATTTGAATAAATGATTTAAGCTTGAAATGATTGAATTGGAAATTTTATTTGTATAATACAATTGCATTCAAATATAAATTACCAAAATTTCAAAAGTTAAAAATGTAATTGGATAATATACGATATAAAAAGATTTTATAAATAAAATCTGAGTGTTTATAATAAATGTTATACACTTAAATTTTAATGATTAACAGGGGTAAATATAATAAAGGGTAATTGAATAACTTACAATAAATTAATTTTAAAAGAACTAAGAATAAAAGAAAGCAGTTATAATAAGTGTAAGTATGTTTAACATAAGTGATAAATATATTGAGAGGAATAAATTTAATTTTAATTAGGAATAAAGAAGAATAAAATTTATTAAGTACATTTGTGAGTGCAATAAATGATTATTTTTCAAACCCATGGTTTTAAAAAATGGTTAATTTTAGATGATTGGATAATAAGATAATGAAATTTGAGATAGTTAAGATTTATTTAACTTGTGTAAGATTTATTCTCTGTTTAAGTTGAAATCTCCATGCTTTCAAATTCATTTCCTTATTTTGTTTTTCAAACTACCTTTTGGTTGTCCTTATCATCCTTATCTTGTTATAGACCGGTATAGGCATCTTTCTATAATCTTTCTGTTTAGAAATCTTTCTATAATCTTTGATAGACCTTTGGTAATCATTTTGAATCCACCTTTTTCGTGCTTGTGTTCTTGATTCTGGGGGATCTTGGAAAGATCACCTCCACCGTGTTAAACTTACCTATAAAAATAGTTATCAGGTATAACTTCAATCTTCTTGTCATCTTATCTTAATCCTATTTCACTCTATCTTTTCTGTGCCCTTCCATACCTCATTCCTTTTCGGGGACGAAAAGTTTTGAGTGGGGGAGAGTGTAACAACCCATTATTTTGTAATTATTTTATTGTATATTTTAATTATTTTAATATAAATTTTTGATTTAAAAACTTATTTTACTTATTTGGAATGATTAAATTTTATTATTTAAATATAAATCTTGATTTTATATGAGTTATAATTCCAAACTTGTGTAAGTTGAATATTTGCCTGAAATGCTGATTTTGGTCAAAATAGTCAAACTGTGACTTTCAACTTAAAATTTTAAAAGTTTAAAATTTTAATTTTTTCTTTTATTATGAAAGTACATAAAATTCTAAGAACACCACTTTTTGTTTCGTTGAAATCGGATGTAAATTGTGAAAGTTATACCCTTTACAATATTGTGCGTATATAGGGTTATTTAACAATGACTATTTTAAATTGTATAAATTACTTCTTCTTTGTTATATTTTATTTTAATATGTGATAATATGTTATGTTATGTATATTTTTACTTTTAAGTATTTTTAAATGATAATATAATTTTTCTAAAGTTTATTTGAATTTATTTCAATTTATAAAGCCTAATTGGTATTTACTGCATTTTTCTTCATTTAACTTTCTATTTAATAAAAATTAAATTATTATTTTACCTTGAAAATGTTTTAAAACCATCTTTAATTCAAATTTTGTGTTATAATATTTTTTTTTGAAGTAATAAATTTTCCAAAGTCATTGGAGATTTTCTTGTAATTTTTATATCAGGGTTGCTATTTTTAAGCAATTTCTTATTTCCTTTTTTTATTTTACTTAAAATAAATTATTTATTTTATTCTTACTTAGTTTCGATTTTAAATAAAATTTCTGAGTTTATTTTGTTTTTATAAAATTAAAAACAAAAGGAAGTGCAAAAGGTTTAGAAAGTAAAGAGATCTTAAAAGCCTGAAACGTAAAGGCGTTTTATCCGTTTCTTTTTGCAATTAATACATCAATTTATCTTAGCCATTCCTTTCCTCATCCTTTGCAGCCGACTCCCTCATATTATTAATGAATTTTCAAGCTCCAAAACCCTAAAAATCATGGCCTCCATCTTGAGAAAAAATCTGGTAATGGCTACATCTTTTTTCTACCTTTTTCTTCTCATTTTCTATGTATTTTGCCTAGTTTTCTATGCTTTCTGGATTGGCCTCTACCATCCACCATCACCACCATACTCTCCACCATCCCCTACCACTCTTCCTTGGCATCATATCCAGCCATCATTTCAGATCCATCCATGGCCACACCTCCCTTGGTGACAAAACTCCACAAAATTTGCAAATAATGTCCAAAACAATGCACTAGCCACCACTATTACTTCACCACCTTCATACTTCACCATGGCCACCACCTCTAGCCACGACCACCACCTTGCTACCACCACTACACTTCATCTTAGCCTCTGCCCAGATCTGAAATTGACATGGCCAAGGCTCCATGAACCAAAACTCCACAAAAACAATGCATAAAGCCTTGAAACATTCATGATAGTCACTCTATCACTTCATATCTTCATCCACCACCTTGGCCACCACCATAGGCCGCCACCACCACCTTTTCCAGACCTCCCCACACCCCTCCATCTACTGTCCAAACCTGTACAAGTATGGCCAAGCCCCACTTGACCCAAGGCCGAGCCTTGTTGTGCTCAAAAACTTCATATATGTTGCCTTGATCAATTGTATGCTTCATGTTATAACCCTACCACTCCATACTCCTTCTAGCCGTGAGTTATGGTGCCAAACCTGAGCTATATCATCATCATGGCTGAACCCAAGAACCTTCTAGGCCAAGCATTTGAATGGTTAAAGCAAGGTCAAGTAATCTATTCCTTTGTTGCTTCGTATTTTCAGTGTTTCAACATTGTTTTGCGTTGAATATTTATGTGTGTATTGTCTTGTTTTGGGTATTGTTTACAAGACAAATATCAAGGCTCTCCATTCATTCAAATCAAAAGTCGTGCTGTATCATGCTTGTCATACTTTTGGAATCGCTCTTGTGTTTGTTGTTTTGGTCTTCAGCTTGAAAAAGTGAGTCTTTCTCACTCTGACATTTATACTTATGAAAAGTGAATTGATGACAAGTGTTTAGTAATAAAAAATGTTTATGCAAGTTAATGATGATCATATGATATGCTATGCCATGTTATTACCATATTATTACCATGTTAAAACTGTTAATTTTCACCTACATCTGTTATATGACTGTATATTGTGATATTGACCTTGTTTATATTATTTCTGTATATGATCACACTGCAAGTTCTCTGTTAGAAAAAAAATGTTATGGGCTGAAATGATAGGCCTGAATGGTTTTAAATTTTTCATTTTGACTTCGGATTGCGGGTTTGAAATGATAAAACCCGGATTTTCTTTGTAAATTATGGGTTGAAATGATATATTACCCATATCACTTTACCTAGCGTAGAAAATTTTATACAGGCCCGTAGTTAAAATATGTTTTTCTAATATTTTAAATATTTTAGAAATTTAATTATTATAATATTTTGATTTTAAATTTAATAAAAAAAGGATTTTTGTAAATTATTATTTATTTTCTGAATAATTGTAAGTGAAATGAATTAATGAAAAAGTTAGAAATTTTGAACGTAAGTTATTTTGGAAATTTTGATTTAATTATAATTGGAAATTTAATTGAATATGAAATTATGATAAATTTATGATAATTTGAATTTAAATGAATTTAAGGTGATTTTTATATCATATTAATGATTTTAATAAAGTTGAAATGTGAAATGAATGAATATTGTAAGTTGAAATTTTGAAATATAACTAAAACTGGAAATTTATGAAATTGACGTAAAAGTGAACTTTTAGTTAAGTAAACAAAATTATATTTGAGGATTTGAACTTAAGTGTTAAGTTGAAATTTAATGTAATGGATTTTAAAAATTCAACATTGCAATTTAATAAGTGAATTATTATTAAATCTTGATTTTTGAATGGAAATTTAACTTTATAAAATCATGAATTTGAGGAAAATTAAATGATGTTTATAAATGTGATAAATGTATGATTTTATAAGTTAAAATGTTTTAAATAAAAATATAATCGGTTGAGAAATTATATTGAATATTTGAAGTTAATTGACTGCATTTTTGAAATGCTATTAATTACAATGTAAATGATATTACGGCATTTGTAAATGCTGAAGTTGATGATAATGAACTAAAAAGCTAAATTGAATTAAAAGCTATTATAGAAATTTTTGTAAGTGCTATAAATTGTTGAATTTAACTAAGTTTATTCGAAATTTAAGTAAACCCT
This sequence comes from Allium cepa, assembly GCA_030765085.1. NCBI lineage: Eukaryota > Viridiplantae > Streptophyta > Magnoliopsida > Asparagales > Amaryllidaceae > Allium > Allium cepa. The sequence goes on along the minus strand of CM060946.1, from coordinate 96,177,982 downwards.
ATTACAACATTTTAAAATGTCGTCTTTTGATAAATTGAACTGTTTTGAATATAACTTTCCGTAGCGTTTTCTAAATACTGCGAAAAATGAATTTTCACTGTTTTAATAAACTTAAGTGAATAAATGAACTTTGGAAGTTGAAATTTTGGCAATTTAATAATTTAATTATTAAACATAATAACTTCATTTATTGATTAAAAATGATTTTGAAATATAAACTGTTTTGAAATATGAATTGAAATGGTATTTTAAATTGAATAAAATGAATAATGATTGAAATGTGGTACTGAAAGATATGATATTTTGATATTAAAATGATTTGAAACGAAGTTTTGAAAGATATGATATTTTGATATTAAATGATTTGAAAAATGGAGTTTTGAAAGATATGACATTTTGATATATTAAAATGATTTGAAACGAATTTTTGAAAGATATGATATTTTGATATTAAATGATTTGAAAAATGAAGCTTTGAAAGGTTATGATATTTTGATGTATTAAAATGATTTGAAAGGAAGTTTTTAAAAGGATATGATAATTTAATATATTGAAATGGTTAGAAATGACTTGATATTTATTTTGATAAATATTTGAATTGAAAGATATGGTATGATGATATATTGAAATGGTTTGGAAATGATTTACTCTTTATTTTGACAAAGATTTGGGTTGAAATACCGAAAGATATGATATTTTGATATTAAAATGATTTGAAACGAAGTTTTGAAAGATATGATATTTTGATATTAAATGATTTGAAAAATGGAGTTTTGAAAGATATGACATTTTGATATATTAAAATGATTTGAAACGAATTTTTGAAAGATATGATATTTTGATATTAAATGATTTGAAAAATGAAGCTTTGAAAGGTTATGATATTTTGATGTATTAAAATGATTTGAAATGAAGTTTTTCAAAGGATATGATAATTTAATATATTAAAATGGTTAGAAATGACTTGATATTTATTTTGATAAATATTTGAATTGAAAGATATGGTATGATGATATATTGAAATGGTTTGGAAATGATTTACTCTTTATTTTGATAAAGATTTGGGTTGAAATGATATTTTATTTTGAAGTATAAAATATTGTTTTAAAAGTTATAACTACGGGTTATAATAACGATTGGTTGTTAATGAGACCGGGATCAGATATTGTCTTATAGCCGGCCAATACCGAAAACCACTTTAACAACTGTTACGCGGTGGAGATTCTAGAATGAAGTAGGATGACGGCGACGTTCTCGAGGTATATATTACGTGGACCCAACCCCCGTGAGTTGGCATATATGACTAAAACAGGAGCTATACCGGGCTAAACAAAGGGTCGCACCCTTTCATCGAGCATGCTCCATCGGAAACCATTCTATTACTGTTATGATTCGATTCGGTGGCGCCACTTTGATTCGGGGGTATTGTTCGAGGTGGGCGGAAGCTGCTGGCTTGCCGTCACCACCGGTCCGGGAGTGCAAACGGTGTATCCACCCTGGCATTGCCTCGCGTGCCGTGTCATATCCTTATATCGAGCCCACTACGATTTTGGTTTTAAAGATCCGACCACGTTAAGGTTCACCATCCCCTTAACGCTATTTTCTATATGATTATACTTTACTGATTAGACACTACCGTATATAGCGTATATTACTACATAGTAAATAGTTTAACGGATCCTTAGAGGATGGACGGTCCCAAGCATCCTTTAAGTTACTGATGCATTTTGTTACTGTTCACTTGAGTTGATTTACAGTTTATAAGTATTTATGTCCTGACTCGAGGGTTTTGTGTTTTGCTTTATGCTCGGGTCAGATTGATTGAGTTAGCATTCAAGATTCACCTTCGGCGTTGGAGCTTTCCTTGAAGATCCAACCATCTATTTTGTTTCAGTATCCAGTGGTTCAGTGATGTATCTGATTCGTACCTGATGTATCATGTTACTCTTCTGTTGTATCTTATTTAACTCTGATGTATCTCATAATTATATAGTAGCTTCATGAACTACTATCTCTTTTTCTTCCGCTGCATTTTTATATACTCTGTGTCTGTGATCTGTGATTTTTATTTACTGTATATTCTGAGGTTTGCCAAAATTTTATTTACAACACGGTATTTTGAGCAATTCAATTCCGGCATGAGTGTCTGCCTATGAACTTATAATGGATGCGAATGGTTGAAAATACCGAGTCGTTACAGCAACATCCTAGAATAAATGGCAACAAAGAGATCTAGTCAAGGCAATAAGAAGAGGAAGAGCAATAAATAAAAATCAAAGGAGCAAACAAAAAAATGCTTCATGGCAAAAGATAATGAGGTTAGTGATCTAAATTTTGATGATATTATAGAAATAAATTCAGAATTTCTAGACACTTTAAAAAGTCTCAAAAGAAAATATAATGAAGCTCTGGAAAATCAGAAGAAAGCAGAATTCGAAAGAGATATGCTTAAAGGCGAGAAGAGAATATTAGAAGAAGAACTTGAGAAAATTCAAGATTCAGACAATTCTCAACTCGCTCTATTAAGAAATAGAAGCTCAAAAAGAAAAGAATAATGCTGTAGCTTCTGGAAACCATGAGTTAAAAACAAAAATTAAAATTGTTGAGTTAGATAACAATAGTCTCAAAACTAAGCTTGATGACATTGCTAAAAATATTTCCAATTTTAATAAAGGGAGAGAAAATTTATCCAGGATTATTGAAAATTCTCAACCTGCTTCAAATAAGAAGGGATTAGGTTATTATAAGAATTCAAAAGCTCACAATGATAAAAGTGGTTTAGGCTATAAACAAGCTAAAAGTAAAAATAGTACTAGATATGCATTCATGTATACTAACTTTAGTGCTAGTACTAGTAATCAAGATAGTTTTAAAACCAGTTATAGTCATAATAGTATTTTGTTTAGAAATGATAGAAATTATTCTTCAAGTACTAAGCTAATGACTAATAGTATTAAGATATGGATTCCAGCTAATATGATTGATCATGATAAATAACTTTATATTAGCAACTATTATAAGAATGTAATTTGTAATGAAAATTATATTTATAAAGGTTCAACCACACCCAAATGGGTATGGTTTCCAAAGACCTAACCCCCCAGACCCTAACGTACTAAGTGGGTACCGAAATTATTATTATTTTTTGTAGGTACTCAGAGAAACAAAAGGAAAATGATAGATTTTGGAATTTTAAAGAATGTTCCATACGTTTAATAGAATTACGTGCTTACAATAAAATATGGACTTCAGTAAATATGGTAAAATTTATTTTATTTTTCCTTCATAATTAATAAAGAGTTTATCTCGTTATATACAAGATATTATATATAATTTTATATATTCCCTCATTCTTATTTATAATGACAAAAGGGGAGAAATTCATATGCATATTAATAGAGGGAGATGTTATACTTAGGGGGAGATGTTATACTTAGGGGGAGCTTTAAACATATTAATATTATTTATTTATATAGAATGAATATTTTTTAAAAATTGTATAGTTATCATCATCAAAAAGGGGGAGAATGTTAGAACCTCAATTGTTGGATTTTAATGACAACAACTATACAATTATGTCAAAGAATCTCTAAGCTAATTTGCAGGTACATGGGCATCAAAAAGAGATAATCAAATACATTCAAAATGAAGATACACAGTACAAAAGAATAAAAGAATGTATATGGAGATACAAGAAGAGATATATACGATAGAGACAAGACAAAGGTGGCAAACAAAGTATTATTAGTCATAGAGTGTCATGTCTAGAGTTTACGAATGTTAAAATCTTCCCTAAATGGTATACACAAATATACATTCATATTTTAAATGAAAAATCAAATTTTCAAAAATTGCAAGGAGCGGGACTCGAACCCAAGTCACTAGTTCAAAAGGCAAGCGCTCTAACCATTTGGCTATGATAATTTTTAGTTACAGGTCAAATTCAGACGTCTGAAATGACCTATTCAGACGTCTGAATCTGAAGTTAAATTTAATTTTTTTAACAATATTCAAACGTCTGAATTCGTAATTTCAGACGTATGAATCTAGGCAAAAATAGCCTATTTCTTTTCTGGTTTGCACGTTTCAAATTTCAGAAGTCTGAAATTTATTTTCAAATGGATGAACTTCTTCAACTGCTATATTTTTGAAAAGACATTTCATTTTCATGAAGAGTTACAACCCTTTACTAAGAGATACATCCATACCTTTTCATGATAACTTTTCACAAATGATTACAACTCTTTATACTCTATATAAACATATTAGAATCATTTGTTTAATTCATCGAATTGATAAAAAGCTTTCTATTTCTATACTACACTGATTCTAACATTTTGAGCATTCAAATTTCTACATAATCATTCATTTACTTCCATATTCTTCATATACACATATATATATATCAAAAGGAGAAGATTATAGGAAGATTGTACTATCAAGAGACAAATTCGTGTTATTGAGAACACTCTATGTCATATACTTTCTGTATAAGTTGAAGTCCTGATCTGCTGTTCAGGCAAGTGAAGTCCTCTTCGGCTGTTGAGGCGAAATCATGTTCTGCTGCTCAGGTCCTTTGTTCGGCTGTTCAAGGGTTGTTGTAAACCTGTTCCTCCGGGTTAAGTGAGGATTGATGTTAGTGAAATTCCAGAAGGAGTGTGGGACTAGACGTAGAACGGGAAGTTCGAACCAGTATAAAAATTCCTGGTGTGCTTGTTTTATTTTACTTATTTTCATTTACTTTGCTATTATCATCTATTTCCGTATTTAGATTTAATTATATTCCATATTAGTCGATCCTTTTTTCACGATTGGCAGAAATGGTGAATAAAATGTAACTGGATTAGGGTACCAAACGGGGCTTCTTTGGTTGCTATTTGAACTGAGTTTGTCATATGTCATATTATAATAACTCTATAACATGCCAATATATCATATTAGATAAATTGATAGTACAAGAAAAAAATTATATCAATATTCTATCAAGTAAATAAAAAAGATAATATTTACATCTTTTTTTATTACAGCAGTTTTACAAAGCATACTAACAAACATACCAATATTATTTTAGTATTATCCTAGTATTATCCTATGTTTTCAAATGTAGCATATCGATTAATATTGCACATTGGTCCTTGACCACTTAGATCATAAATGATCGTGAACTTCTATTATTGTAAATATATTATACGGGGCTGTATTAAAATTAATTAAATATGCGTGTCATTGGCATATTGGTGTAGTTAAAACACCTGTAAATTGCATGCATAATATACTTATCACCATGGTTTAAACTTTCGGCCGGCACGTTGGAATTCCAGTGATTTCGTTTTGGATCCGGCATCTACCGGACCGGATTAGAGGGAAATCCTGTTTCGGATTCTAGGGTTTAAAAAAAACTTATCGACGAAGTAGGAGCAAGTCGAAGTAGGGACAATCAACAATAAAGCTTCGGAATTTAGCATGTATCGCCTATATTTTTTTCGGCTTCATCGATTTGAAATTTTAGGGCATGCGGTCAAAACAGGAAGAAGAAAGAGTGATGTTTTGGGTGAGGGGAGTGCCAACTTAGGCTGGGCTGGTTACTTCATCAGCTAGGCTGTTTAGTGATTGTTTTTTTTTTGTTTCCAGGTAAATAGTTATTTTTTAAAGTAATTTGAAATTAGCTAGTTGATGGTTTGGCTGTCAAAATAATTTGTATAAACTCTATTTAGAAATTACTTATAGTTTCAGGTAATTGATCAACGGTCAGTAGTGATATGGCAACTTTGACTATAATTCATTTGATACTAAAAGAAACAGATTTTGATATTAAATTTGTTATAAGTCGTATGTTTTTTGCATTGTATATAATTTGAAAATGACCATGAATTTGTATTACTATTGAATATTTACAATAAAAGCACCGGAATTTGCAAAGACATATCCACTTTTGATGAGTCTCAAAGACATATCCAAAATTATGAAGCAGATGACTATAGTCGACGAAGAGATAGAAATTTGAACGTTGTACATGAAGATCAAGGGGATTATGATGGCAGATATACTTCTAACAATGTCCCCAGTTTAGGTATTCTACTGACTATACCGAAGTTTATTCGTATTGTGGGTTAAATCAACCGTATGCTGCTGATCCATCAAGCAGCCAAGATGAAACCACGCCCTTTGATAATATGATGACAACATTTTTAAGTTCGGATCAGATACAACAGTATGCTTTTCCAGCATATTATAATCCGACATAAGATGAAGAGAGCGATGGATGAAATTTATATGATGCTCAGAGAAATAGCTTTTGGTATTAAATTTTTATGTTATATGTTTTGTAACTTCTATGTCACTTGAATAATTTAATGTAATTGACTATCAGTATTGTATATTTATTTGCGTATTTATAACAAAAATGTACCGGAATTCCCAAACCGGATTTAAATGGAATTTCCGAAAATTCCGAAACGGGACCGAAATTTTGAATTTTTCATATGACCGGAACGGAAACGGACACGGAAACCAGAATTTCAAACCTTGGTTGGCAGTAGCTGAGTTCGTAGACAAAGAAGAGGAGATGTGGTCCATCCTCTGAAAGTATCTCTTGGAGATCTGTACGAAGGGAGCTCAAAGAAGCTCTCTCTCTTCTTGACAAATCGTCTGGTCAAAATGCAACGGCAAAGGATCAAAATCCAATGCTTTAATGACACGTGCATCTTGCTAAGGATCAGGCATAAAAGTAATTCAGCTTGGTCCTGGAATGATTCAGAAAATGCCGCATCCTTACAATGAATGCAATGGCACTGGAGAAAAGATTAATGCTAAGGACTGCTGCCCTCGATGTAAAGGTGAAAAGGTTGTGCAAGAAAAGAAGGTTTTGCAACTGTGAATATTATGCAACAAAAATATAGGAATTGGATTAACATCTTGTAAGCTTCAAGTCAGGATCACTCTTCCCCTACTAAGGAAAACATGAAAAGAGTTTCAGCGGCTATTTTTTTAGGGATAAAAGTTACATTTACTTTAATGCATAACGATTTGGTTTATGGTTAAAAAAAATACACAACCTCTTGATTTGTTATGATTGATAATCAATTTAATATGCAATCGCATTTTTACAACATTGGTGAGGCGTATCAATCTTCAGTTTCTTCAAATAAGCATCCCCTTGATTTGTTATTGATTGACGATCACTTTAATACCAATCACATATATTTCAACATTAATGAGGCATACCAATTTTCAATTTCTTCAAATTTGTATGCATAGTATAACTAAGTAATCGACTATTTTCTTTCAGTTCACAAATTTGCATCTAGTTAATGAAAATTATTTATATCTAATCAATGGAATAAAATCATGCTTATTTAAAGACAAATAAAGTTTTCAACTAATTTGAAATATTTTTCAGTTATAAAATTTCAACATCTTGAGCTTTAAGAATCCACTTTGTTAAACACTATGGAACTAAGGATATTACTCCTATAAAAGCTCATAAAACATAGGATAACTTGAGAATTCATAGATAAAATCAACAATTTGGTGAGCTATTATGAAAAATTCAATGAAAATTATTTAACAATTTTATTTTCTTATGTATCTGAAATTGAAAAAAGTGTATATTGCTTGTGTATATGATTTGGTAGCAGAAGTTGTAGTAGAACCCATGAAGGATGAAGAGGTAACGGGGATTTCTAAATGTTGCTTGAAATATATTCACTATAACTAATTTTGAAGTGCTAAGGATAAAAATATGGAAAGAACCCAATATTAAGATGCATGCTACCTTATAGTTACATGTAACTCATTTGGTGGGTGATATAAAAGTAAATAACGTCAATTATGATTTAGCATGACTTGGCCAACTATGAATTGTTTCTGTTTATTATTTTTTAACTAAATATTAATTTTAGTTTCTTCAAATATGCTAGTATAACAGGCCTCTTATCAGTTAACTAATAACCTAAGTAATCAACTAAGCTTCTTTCGGTTCACAAAGTTGCATCCAATTAACGAAATTTATTTTATTACAGTCAATGTAATTAAATCATAAAAATTTAAAGCCAACCAATATTTTCAATTAATTTAATTTTTTTTTGAGTTATACTACACCTTGAGCTTCATTTCTAGAATTTGCATTCAAGAATCTAGTTTGTTAAAAAAACTATGAACTAAGGATATTAGTACTATAAAAGCTAATACAGAATAGGAAAGCTTGAGAATTAGTAGGTAAAATCAATATTTCGGTAAGCTTTCATGAAACAGTTAATGAATATCATTTAACATTTTGATTTTCTTGTGTATTTGAAATTGAAAAGAGTGGATATTGTTTGATTTATATGACTTGGTGACAGAGGTTTTAGTAGAATCTACGACGGAAGAAGACTGAGAATTTTTGATGAGTTGCAAGAAATCATGAAATGTAATCACTATATCTCATTTTTGAAGTACTGAGATAAAAATACAGGGAGAGCTAAATATAAAGATATTTCTTTTTTGAGCTAATTGCCTGATTTTCAAAACAAAATCCAGACAGCTAATTGAATATGTACTAATTCTTACAAATTACCGAATAATGAATATATGGTAGTAATAGTTGAATTAGGATTTAATTGACATACCATTCCATTTCTGTTGTTCAAAACTTTTATCTCTAGTACCATCTTTCCATTTCTTCACATGTTGCTCTTTGCATGGTAAATTTCTTCACTGTTCCATACATTGATTACAAATTCAATTTGTTTATGCGAGTGAAATTTTCCATTTGACTGTATAAACGAAATTTATGAATCAAGCTATCAAAATCGTTGACCAAACAATAACCTGGCTAATGAACTTTTATCTCTGTTGTTCAAAATTTAATTGATATACTGTTCCATTTTTTGTTGTTCAAAACTTTTATCCCTAGTACCATCTTTTCATTTCTTCACATGTTGCTCTTCACATGGTAAATTTCTTCACTGTTCCATACAACGATTATGTTAAATTTTGGTGATACAAAATCACAAATAGAAGGAAACAAATATGCAAGAAGGAAAGTAATCATATTTGTTCATTATGGAAAATGCATAAATCATTGGATTGCATTTGAATGAGATAGCAAGGTGCATACGTATGTTATGGAATAATATATATGCAAAAAGATATGCACATTATTTCATTCTTCGTAATTGCATTACTTTCGGATTATTTTCTTCCATCTTTGGAATGAGTGAATTACTTGCTATGTTTGTGCGATTTGTGACCATTGTAACTTGCCTCCATTCATATCTTGGTAATTTGGTTGATGACTCACATGAATTTACATTGGCTATATATTGAGGGTAGACTTCATTGTAAACCCATCCTGGTATTCATCCAGTGAACCCTAAATGGAGTGTATCTTCTTGTTAACCCTAATTTAGGGCATTGGTATGTAAACACTTATCTTGTAATCTCTTGTAATTCTCTCATGTGTAATAAAATCTCTCTCCATTGGACTGGACGTACACTATCTTGATGATAGTGGAACCAGTATAATATTGTGCATCTCTTTTCTTCTTTATAGTTATTTGCTATTTATTTTTAGAGTAATAGAATAATTGCGGCTAGATTAAGGGATGTTGAAATTGGAAAATCTTGATTATGTTTATTGTTTTTCCGCATTTGTGCAATTTTTGCACAACAGATTGGTATCGGAGCAAGTTGATTTGTTTAAATTTGTGCATCAATGGCTTCTAGAAAGAGCGGTAGATACGATGGTAATTATGCTACTACTCATTTGGATGGAAAAAGAGATTTTGTGCAATATTGAAGATAAAGATGAAGGAGATTATGTTGAGAGAGAAGTGCGTGCCAGTCTTGGAAATTTGGTGATAAGGAGTTTAGTGTATTGAAGGGACAGCTAGATTTGGAAACATGTATCTGCTTCATGGCTCAATGTTGATATGAGAGTCTTATGTTGATTTCCATGGGAAATTATTGTTTGGCAGATAAGGTATGTGGGAGGTGAGAGATTTTTCTTGCAACAAAGATTTGGATTAGCCTTGTTATGTCCATTGACTTTTTTTTTGGCTCTGTATTTGAATTGGTGATTGGGAGAATATTTTGGCCTTGGTTTCTTTGAGAATATTTTGGTACCTACCTTCTTCTGATTTTGGATATTTGTAACATTTGTTGGCAGATGGGGACATAGTCTGAGCTCGTTAGCGAGGTGTGATAGGGGGTGGCCTTGCCAGAACCCATTGGGCAAGTATTCATTTTGATATCTATCTCGTTAAGAGATTTTGGTTGAAGCTGGAGTTTGATTTTAAGAATTTTATGTTGAGAAGAGAACTTGAGTCGAGGTGGGGTGTTGGCGATATGTGATTTTGCATCAAGGTGGAGTGTTAAATTTTAGTGATACAAAATCACAAATAGAAGGTAACAAATATACAAGAAGGAAAGTAATCACGTTTGTTCATTATGGAAATGCATAAATTTTTGGATTGCATTTGAATGAGATGGCAAGGAGATATATGCATGCACATGCTATGGAATAATATATATATATGCAAAAAGATATGCATATTATTTCTTTGTTCGTAATCGCATTGCTTTGGGATTATTTTCTTCCATCTTTGGAGTGAGTGAATTACTTGCTATGTTTGTGCGATTTGTTACCATTGTAACTTGCCTCCATTATCTTCTTAACATATCTTGATAGTTTGATTGATGACTCACATGAATTTACATTGGCTATATATTGAGGGTAGACTTCATTGTAAACCCATCCTGGTATTCAGCTAGTGATCCCCAAATGGAGTGTCTCTTCTTGTTAACCCTAATTTAGGGCTTTGGTATGTAAACACTTATCTTGTAATCTCTTGTAATTCTCTCATGTGTAATAAAATCTCTCTCCATTAGACTGGACGTACACTATCTTAATGATAATGGAACCAATATAAATATTTCGCGTCTCTTTTCTTCTTTATAGTTATTTTCTATTTATTTGAGTAATAGAATAATTGTTGCTAGATTAAGTGATGTTCAAATTGGCAAATCTAGATCCTTTTTATTATTTTTCCTCATTTATGCAATTTTTGCACAAGAGATTACAAATTCAATTTGTTGTGTGAATGAAATTTTCCATTTGAATGTATAAACAAAATTTGTGAATCAAGCTATCAAAACTATTGACCAAACAATAACATGGCTAATGAACTATTAACAAAGTTAACAATAAATATATGTACAAAGAGAAACCAAAATATGTGTTAGAAAATAAAGTTACCAAATTAGGATCAAATATTGTAGTTTCAGCCATAATAAATTTGCATCCAAACTCATACAAACGATCTCCGATCTTTATAGTTTTGCCTGATTCAAATTTCTACAAAACAGTAAAGTTCATGTTTATAGTATACAATCTTTTAACATGACAGTGAAGCATATCACACTTATAGTTCAATGGCTACCATTTAATATTAAATAAATCAAGGTAGGAAGAGTAAATATTTCTGAAAAAGAAAACAAATAAAACTACCAAAAAGCATGTGAATTCCATTAATAAGCTAAGGTTAATAGTGGTACTTTCTCATTTAAAGCTTAACCTTAAACTTATGGCATGTATTGATCCATTATCTCCACAATCTATGAAGTAAATGTAAGATTTTGGTATCATTTTATGATACCTATATATATATATATAGACACACACACACACACACACACACACACACACACACACACACACACACACACACACACACACACATAATTTTCAATGTATGTTCGTGGAAAACCTTATAATTAGGTTACTCTATCATAAAAATAACAAATATTATTATTATTGCCAATTTAGTAATAAAGATAAGCGAATGGTTGAAACCTCATGATGTTTCAAAGCAATAATATATCGGTAAAATTAAATTGACTATTAATTGGTCATATCGATCGAATTAGGGCTCGAGGCATGTTTCGTTGAGTTTGGAATAGCGGTATAATATTATAAACGCCAGACGGCATACCTCGATAGGAGGTTGGAATTTTAAATTGTTAGAAACGAGATATTTTGGGATAAGTTTATATTATAAAATTTAAAATCAACTCACACACGTCGTTTCCATCCCTTCAACCCCCTGCCGTTTTCGAGACGCCTCCCTCTTCCTTGTTAAATCATGTTACCCTCTTTTATTCTTTAGTTCTAAATCAAATCAAAAAAAAGGGAACCGTTCGAAATCGAAGGAAATAAAAAAAATCGCGCCTTCCTTTCATCTTCAGTTTAAAAGAATTCACAAATTCATCGTTCTCAAAAATAGAAAGAAAAATATAATACGAAATCGCGATTCCCTTCCTCATTTTTTCTTTGTTCGTTTGCACAAGAGAAGAAAAAAAAGGGTCGCGATCGAAGGCGATTTCGATGGAGGGAAGGCACGCTCGCGATAGGGGAGGAAGGCCATGTAGGGTTTGCGACGGATGCCAGGTCGAGGGAATCGAAGGGCGCGATGCAGCGTAAGGGAGATGTGATCTCCAATCTTGGGATGATAGGCAATGGCGATGATTGGTAGGCTGACATCAACACTAGAGGGGAGAGCGGAGCCTACCGGGGCCATGGTGGCATGCAGCAGTGCTCCGGTGGCTATAGGCGGAGATTTGTCCAGGCGACGTGGCTACTGTGGGATCGAGGGGTAGAGTAAGCAAGCTGAAATGACCTGGTGGTTGAGTTCGAAGGAGGCAGTCTCGAATTTGAAGGGGCTGTGTTCAGGCCTCGTGATGCCTGGTTTTGCTATGTTGATGGATTAGGATTTGAGATGAGGATAATTAACTGTTAATGAGTATATTTAATTTAAATAATTTATTTATTAAATTTGAATGCTTATAAAATATATAACATGTTCATTCGAGGTCCAAAAATCACGGAGACAAGTCGCGTGGGATTTAAAATAAAATAAGCTATAGTTTGGAAGCGATTCGGTGTCACTCGATGATAGCTGGAATTTTAAAATTAAATCGAACATCGTTCGATTTAATTTAAAATCTATACATTGGCAAATAAAAATCAAGGTGGGTAAATCTCACTAATCTTGGATTACTATTTCAATTTAAATTGTTGAAAATTAATTATTGAGTGGTTGGATGAATTTATAAATTATTATTATCAGTTGGATGTTATATATATATATATAGTATATATATATATATTTGTAGTTGGATTGATATTCCCGCATATTTTAGCGGATGAGACCCTATGCGCCCCGCATAATAGCGGATGATCCTATATACCGCGATATCACCCTCGAAGTAGGATTGGTATTTTTATGTTGTATTACCAACTGTGGATGTAGGAAAACAGGTTGGATGGATCTAAGTGGATTCCTCAAAAATGTTGAACTTGATTTCATATATCGTGATATATGGTTTGTGTAGAATAATCTATTATAGATTATTGTAATGATTGGAATTATTGATGCTATTGTAGCACTGGCCAGAATTTTGGTATTTTAAAAACCATTTTTTTTTAAATTTGAAGGAATAAAAAGGAATTTTGGATACGAAAATATTTATATTGGAATTCGGGTTATTTTAAAGGAAATTGAGTTAGGAAAATAGCAATAAATATTTATTTTAGTTGTATTTAACTATTCGTAAATTGTTTAAGATAGAGATTTTTAAAAATGAATTATATAAAAGAATTTATAAAGGATATTCTGTAAATATGAAAAGGAGTTGAAGTCAAAATTAAAAATAGATTCAAAAAATAAAATAAATGGAATGTATGAAGGAATGGATTTATAAAAATGGAATTTTGTAAATGAGATTAGTTTTATAAAAGGTCAAACCCAAAGGACTTATAAAATTTATAAACGATGCTTATAGATAAGGGAAATATATATCAGATGATAAATTGGGAATATAAATTTACAGGGAGAATTTATATTAGAATATGGAAATAGAGAGAGAAAATAGTGGATATTACTTTTGAAATGTGAAAATGGTTAAGGAAATCAGAATGGAAGCGAAGTGATGTGATCCGATAGGAATTTATAAATTGAATTGGTTATTAAGGTTTTAAAAATATATTTTTAACTCTAAGAAGTTAAGTTTGTTTTTAAAAGGAAAATTTTATTATTTAAAACTATGAAATTTTAAACTAGTTAGGATTGAAATACTTCGGTAAGTAGATTTTTAAATATTAAGTATTTATTTTAGTAAATTCTAACTTTTAAAATCAGATTTGAAAATTGATTTTTTAATTTAAAAATGAGTTATTGATGTTTATAAAAGTGTTTTCGATATTTTAAATAACTACTTGAATATGTTAAAAAGAAAAATAAATTATTATTCTTTTAAAATACTTATTATATATATAGAGTTTTGAAACGATTGAAAATTTTATTTATAAATTCTCCCGAGATTCGTAATGAGGCTTATAAAAGGATATGGTTTTGGGAAGAGTGATTTTAAAGGGATTTGGAGGAAATGGAATTTCAAATTGTTCAATATGGGAAATTCGAAAGTAAAATCTAAATTCATCAAAGAAGTTATAAATTATTGAATAAGGTTATACGTAAGTATACTGGATTTTGGAAATTGAAAAGTGGATTTGTTAATGATTCCGGAGACTTATGTGATATGTTACGAAATATTCTCTAAAGCGTTGATAGTTGAAATGATTTTGGAAAATAAGACTTATAATATTTTCCTAAGTATTAAAATGGAAATTTAGAAATATTTCTAAGTGTTGAAATGTTTTGGGGATATCCTGTTATGGATTTAAGTATTTGAAAGTTGTTTCCAATATTGGAATACGGAAAGGAATTGGAATATATAGCTTGTAAAGATATTTTGAAAAGAATATTTATGGAAAATGTATAATAAGGTCTGATGTCTACTTATGGATGTTTTATTGATAGTTAAGTAACCGACTATCAATATTGGCCAATTTCGTTAATCTATCCAAAGAAACCATGGTCGGATTTAATTATCAAAAAACCACTTCGATCTGGTTTTAACGTTACGAATGAATACCGTGTAGATGATGAAGACGGTGATTCGGTTTGTCCAGACCCAGGACAACTTGTATGGACGAATGTTATCAGAACATCGTCATTGGAGGACGATGAGCATTCTAAGTGAAATTTCTCTTGAAAGGTAATTGTAGCCTCAAGCCTCATTAACCGAAATGATTGAAAATCATGGGAGATGCACCAAAGCTAAGTGGGTCGCACCCAATTAGGGTATGTTATCACCTTTCTAGATGCCCTCTGATATATTAAATTTATATATGGTTGTGCATGAAAAGTGACCCTCGATTTTTAAGGGTAGGAACGCCCAGGGTGATAACATATTCGGTTCTATCCACGTTAGGGATGGGGCCAGCTTGTGTTGCAGGGGATCCCGACGAGGTCCTCACATTTTTCTAGAAGTCTACCGTGCTAGGTGGTACCCTAATGCCTAGTCATTGTATGGAAGTCATTCTCCAATAAGCATTGTATGGTCTTGATTATGCCCAACTATGCTGAAACGTGAGATGCAAGCATTTCAGCTATTTTCTATTTACTTTCTATAGATAATATTGTAATATCAGATGATTTGATAAAAATTGTTTTGTTTATCATAAGGTAAAAACCCGTCGTGTTTATGTGTAACGTGGTCTTACGAGATACCTTTGTTTTCAAAGATTTTGATAAAAGTTAATAATTCAAATTGAGTGTCTTTTTCTCACGTTGGTTTTTCAAACTTACTCAGGTGTTATTTTATTATAATGCTCGGATCAGACCGAGTATTACAGATTCTGACTAGAATGCTATGGAGCTTAGGGGATGAGTTGGAGGAGTTCAGACGTATATCATGTACTTGGGTATTTCTGCTGTGTGAGTCATATATACCAGGACAGGTGATTATAAATGTTCGGATTGATGTATTTATTTTTGTACTCTGATGATTGTAAGTATAAAAATCTACAGATTCTTTTTGTTTAAAAATCTGTTATTATATATTATATTTTGTTCCGCTGCGTTTGTGAGATTCTATGTTGTTGTTCTATTTTTCTTCTACCTTTTTATTCTTTACCCTAAAGATTCTTATTTTCCATTCAATTTGAGTTGAACTAATGTGAATTATGGTCGACTCAAGGGGTATGGATTTGTGGGCCTCTACACTTTGTATGAGAGCTGAAGGTTAAGTGAGAACCTTGGCTTGGTGGGGATTACTCATTAAAGATATGGTCAGTTAAACCCTAGGATGAGTTTGAGTGTATTAATAGATATGGCTGTGTATTTGTTAGTGAGTATAAAATGGTTATATTATGTTGATTAATCTGTTGAGTGATATATAAATTCTGGTCGAATAGTGGGATGCAACTAAATCGATAGGAATTTCTAAACAGTTAAACGGGTAAACTGACACAGTATTGTTTTGAAGTGGGTAAATGAAATAATTTTGTCCAAAATTATACTTGGATATAAAAGAAATAATTTCCTAGAAATTATTATGGTACATTGGAGTGTTTGGTTGTAATTATTATAATCAAAAAAAGATTATAAATTTGAAATAGTTATATATAACCAAATGGAAATTTGTATAAGTATGAATTATACTGGTGAATTATAATTAAAAAGAATTCAAACCCGAATTCAGAAATTTAAAAATCTTGGAAGGTTTGGAAAATATTTTCAAAAGTGTTATGGAAATGAAATTGGTGTTATTTTGAAAATATATTTGAAATAAAAATGGTTTAAAATGGATTTGGAAGTGATATAGCACTGAACTCACTACAGTCATTGGAAAATAATTTCGATGATGATCGCGACATCATTAGTGTTCATTTTGTGTTTCCATGTGAGAAACTGCTACCATAGTAAATTGATATGGAGATTTTTGGGTGAAAACAAGTGTTATTTTAGAAATTCCAAAGGAAAATTGTTTTGGAATGTAACCAAGGGAATTTTAAAAATTCCAGTGAAATGATTTGTTAAACCAAAGGAGCTATATATATATATATATATTTATATGATTTCAAAACAATTTGAAATGGATAGCGGGTCTTGAATTCTAGAAACCCTTATTTAAATGATTTAGGGAAATATCAGAAATAAGATTTTGAACTTATAAAGTGAGAATGATTTTAATAAGGAAGAAAAGAATGGAATTTTAATTTTGAAATAAATTTTAACTTAACTAAGTTAAAATAAATTGAGTGAATTGGAATTTAACTTAAGTTAAGGTAAATAAAATTAGATTGTATTAGAAATGATATCATATGGAATTGAATATAGAGTTTGAATTATAAAGTGATTATATAACTATAAGTTATAAATTTTGAATGGAATAAAATTTGAGTGGAAAATTACGAAATTGTGAATTAATAAGTTTGAATAGTTTACGAAATTGGAGTCAATGAAATAAATGTATATTTAAGCTACAAGTGATATATAATATTGGGAAAAAAAATTAAATGTCATCCTTAAATAACAAATTCTATACCTAATGTGCAATTTAAAATAAAGCAGAGAAGAGTTACGTTATCCTAAAATAATCCCAGCATGTTGAACAGAGGTAAGATTTTTTTTAGAATATTTCTGCCATCACTAAACCCATAGCATAAGAGCAAGCCTCAGTCCTCTTAACATGCTTTGTTTTACATTCTATTTCTTCCAAATTCTTCACCACTACTTGTTATTCAGTGCTTTATATAGCACTGAGTTTTATGAATGGTTGTTTAGTGTTTTTGCACATAATTTCAACATCCAGATTATATCTCAATATGTGAAGTAGTGGCATGCTTGTGACCATTGATTATTCAATAAATAAATAAATTGCATATAATGATATGAAATGTGATCAACATTCTACAGGTCAATTTCCCCTACAATTATAAATACCAGGAAGCACTTGGTGTATGGGCGATGAAGATTTAACTTTGAACATTATGTGCCATCGGGAATTTTAGAATGTAAGCCAGTAGCCAACACTATTTAGCACTCTAGGAAAACATTAGCTAAGCAAAAGAAGGCTATGAATCTTGATTTATAACCACATATCAGAAGTTCAAGACAGAAAACCATCCAAAACTTAAGAGTCAGAGAAATTTTAATTTATTTAAGATCTAATTCAGTCCATTTAAGTTATCAATAAATTCAATTTAAGTTAAAAAAATAAAAATAAATAAATAAATTGAATATGGTCTTGGATACTATTTAAATAAATTCGAGAAGGAATTGAGTAAGGAATTGAAAATTTGAAGTGGAGTTTGACTGTAATAGACTTAAGTTATATAAATGAATTGGTTGGAAATAAACGAATTGACTTAAGTTAATATTTTTGGATAAAAGTTAGCTCAAATAAATTTATGGAATGGGATATTAAGTAAATTGGCATAAAATGTAATGTTCTTGATATAAAAATTTAGCAAACGAGATTTTTATGGAAAAATTATACGTGAATCAATAGAAATGGATAAATTGGTTTAGAATTAATTTAATGAAATTATAAGCTTAAGTGGTCATTTAATTAAAATGAACATCATTGAATTTGCATGGAAAAATTGTCGTTTGACAAAAAGGGAAGTAAATAAAATTTTGTGAATAAATGGCAAATGAATAAATTGATTTTTAGTCAATTTGGAATGGATATGGATTTGTTAGGAATAAATGTAAACAAAATGTAAGCAAATTTGATTGTAAACCATTCGAATTGAATAAAATGATAAATGAATTGATGTAAAGAAATTAAATTAGTATTGGAACCTTATGATTGCTCATAAATACATGTTTAACTGTGCAAAGTATGTGTTTAACTATTTAAATAAAGGAATGTTATTGAATTTTCATGTTTTTGGTACTTACGTGTTTAAATTGAGTAAGTACATGTATATGGAGCTTTTTTCCGTGATTTTGGTCGCACAAACTGCATATAAAATAAGTCGCTCGCTAACAACGCTAAAATAAGGTATGTTTTCAGATTAAATACAGCAAAATATAAATATTGATATATATTTTTGTTTTTCGACCGCGTGGGTCGATGATATATATTTATCTCTCTTGTCATATAGCAAAAGGTCCTCCGTACAAAGGAAACTCTGCGAAAAAATTTCGGAAATTTAGGGTGTTACAAATTTTTGAAATCTTTTGGAAATTTTTGCAGACTAAAAAGCCGATTTTTGAATTTTAACAAAAAAATAAAGGGTTTGAACTAGAAATGTAAACTAATTGCATGGTTGAAACTAAAGGATTAGAAATGTGAAATAAGTAAGTTAACTAAGTGGGTTTTTGGAAAAAGTAATGGGTGTGGAGCGCTTTTCCTGTCTTAGCAATTTAGGGGACGAAATTCTTTTAAGGGTGAGGAATGTAACGATCCGGATTTTTCATTGTTTGATTTTGAATATTTAAAGTGATTTTAAATATGGATTTGGAATATAATTGGATTTTTGAATATGAATGTTATCCCATTTTTTGGACAAAACTGGAATATCAAAGTTGAGCGCGTCTCTACCACGACCGAGCTAAGAAGAAGCAATTAGCGAGCGTATACAAGTCGATGATTTCGTTCATGACCCAAGTGCAAAAGCTCATTCGGCCTTAAGAGGTTTAAGATCCATTCGGCATTGATTCATTTGGCATTCATAACGCCAAGTTCCATCCGGCCTCTCCATGTCATGCCGAACCAAAGGACATCCGGTCGAGCCTCCTTCCCTCCAAACTCCATCACCGGATCAACTCCACCACCGGATCAATTACAAGCTCCATCTTTCACCAACCACTACCGGTCCAACATCACCGCCGAACCAGCTGCCCTACATCCCCATGCCGAACCAACCCACACCGAACCACACACAACTCAACCTAACACCGGACCAACCTTCCTCCCACTACCGAACCAAACTCCAACTTCTCCTTGTATGACCGAATGAAGCCTCGCCGAACCAGAATTGCCAGTCTAGATTGCTTCAGCCCAGGCCCACCAGCAGCTATATACGTCCAAGACCCCTGCCCCCTATCTCACTCTATAAATAGAGGGGCAGGGGTACAACAATGGCAGACAAGTTTGAGAGCTCAAGCCTGGAAGGAACTCTCAAACAACTTTAGATACTTGTAATCAAAGCTTTGTACTTGTAATCTGAAGGAAAAAAGGAGAATAACATATAAAGTGGACGTAGGCACGTTCTTGCCGAACCACTATAAATTTGTGTGTCTTTTACAGTTTAGTCCCTGTTTTTCATATATTTGCATAAATCATCCAAATCACTAAATACAACATAAAATCAACCAACTCATACGACTTTGGGTGTTTGCGGCCATTTTTTACGCAAACATTTTGGTGCTTTCACTGAGAGGAACCAGCTCCCGCTACATCGGATAGAAGTTGAATTTGAAAATCTAAGAGTTCAGATCTAAGAGTTATGACGAGACAAACAAGTAAAAGGCAAAGGCCAGAGAGAAGTGAACACCAAGGAAGTCAAGAGGCTTCCTCAGGAGGGAATCAAGCGTCGATCTTCATCACTAGGGATGAGATGGAAGCCATGATGAGAAGACAAGAAGAGATGATCCAGAACTTACTTCAGCAAATTGGGCAAATTGGAGCACAAATCCAAGGAGCAACTGGAGTTCAGAACGGAGCAGGACCGTCTGGCGCAGCACCAGAGCTAGGGGGCACTCACGCGGAGCATGTTGATCCAACCTCGGGAAGAGAGATGGGGGCATCCGAGCCACCTGGTAGCAATAGAGGAATGAACGTTCAGCCAGAGGGACATACACATGAAAACTCCCATGGACTAGGGGGGCAGGTCGAAGGCAATGAACAAGGACTACAACTTGGAGACAATGACAGATTAGCAGAGATGGACAATGACAGATTAGCAGAGATGGTTAGAAGAGCTATGAGAGGCGGTTTAGTAAACAGAGACTTGGAAGATGTAAACAGGAGTCCTTTTTCTTCTGCGATTAGGATGGCTAGAAACCCACCAGAATTCAAGCTACCATCATTGGACATGTACAACGGGAAAACGGACCCCACGGTCCATCTAACGAAGTATATGAGACATATGGAAGTGCTGGGGGCATCAGACGAGGTTATGGCCCGGTGCTTTCCACTGTATTTGACGGACATTGCAGCGTTATGGTTTAGGCAACTGGAGAGCGGCTCCGTAGGAACATGGGCAGATTTAACTGAGAGATTCATGAGGCAATTCAGGGTTCATATTGCGAGGCCCAAGAATGTGATGACTTTGGCAACCTTGAAACAGAAAACTGGAGAGACTTTGAGGAGCTTTCTAACGCGATTTAATGCTGCAGCAGCATCAGTGGATCGACCAGATCCAGCTATGGTCATGATGGCAGCTGTATCTGGAATAGCTGGTAATACAGAGTTCAAGAATTCATTAACCAAGGATCCGCCTATGAATCTGGGAGAGTTCTATCATGAGGCTGAAAAGTTTCTGCGTTTGGAAGATGCTAGTACAGAAAGAGAGGAAGAAGATGACGTTTACACAATCAAGAGCGGAAACCCACCTGGAAAGGGTGCAGAGACTAGCAAAGGAAAGAGAAAGGCTGAGGATAATGATGACAGGACGAAGTGGCTACGGAGAGAGCCACGATTCACCACCTATTCACAGTTGAATGAGAGTTTGGAACGGATTTATCAAGATACCAAGGGGCAGGTTCCGTATCGTAGACCAATGCGAAGGGATCCAACCTCTGACGAAAGAAAATCAGATAAGTTTTGTGTATTTCATGAATTGAATGGTCATAACACTAATGATTGTAGGCACTTGAAGAACGAGGTGGAAGGGCATATCAGGAACGGTATGCTCCTTCAGTATGTGAGGAGGCGAACTCCAGCGGTGGAGCCAGAGCGACCACCCTCTACATCAGCTAGAGGTGACCCTAGATCAGGGCACCATTTGATTATCCATTGATTGCTTGATTAAAATAACGATGAACAAGTCGTAAGCTTCCACTAAAGCAATTAAATCATTTACACATGTACGAGATCGCGAACGATCTCCAGGCATGCTCTGAATGATCATTGACTGCTTCGGTGTGGGAACTTACACTTTGACATCCTTGCTTTGCTTTTGTTTCGATTTGAACATTTGAACTCTTCATGTTTGGACATTTCTGCTGTAAGGTACTATTGCTTTAACATTTACAATTCTATGAAAAAATTATTTACTTGTATGCCCGTTGGATCGCGAACGGTCCACGAGCACCTATTGCATGGCAACGAACTGCCGAAGTCTTTGATTCGAAAACTCCCCCAAACAATAACTCCAACACTGATAATATTAAGTCCCCCCCGGGCACACTCATTCGCCTCGAACGGCACCCGACTTCGAACAGTCACAATTCGCCTCGAACGGCACCCAACTTCGAACAGTCACAACTCGCCTCGAACGGCACCCGACTTCGAACAGTCACAACTCGCCTCGAACGGCACCCGATCGCGAACGATCATAACTCGCCTCGAACGGCACAACTCGCCTCGAACGGCACAACTCGCCTCGAACGGCATAACTCACCTTACCTCAAATGGCTCGATCGTGAACGGTCGTCATTTGAGGTCCGCCACCTGATCACTAACTGTTACACCTTACCTCAAATGGCTTGATCGCGAACGGTCGTCATTTGAGGACCGCCACTTGACCGCACACTGTCGCACCTTACCTCGAATGACTCGATCACAAACGATCGTCATTTGAAGTTAGGCGCTTGACCTTGAACGGTCGCATTTCATCACAAATGGCTCGGTCTCGAACGATCGACGCGTGGACTTACAGGCTTGACCGCGCACTGTCGCACTTTACCTCGAATGACTCGATCACGAACGATCGTCATTTGAAGTTAAGCGCTTGACCTTGAACGGTCCTCACTCGACCGCGCACTGTCGCACTTTACCTCGAATGACTCGATCCCGAACGATCGTCATTTGAAGTAAAGCGCTTGACCTTGAACGGTCACATTTCACCGCAGATGACTCGATCCCGAATGATCGACGCATGGATTTACGCGCTTGACCGCGCAGGGTCGCACTTCACCTCGAATGACTCGATCGCGAACGGTCGTCATTTGAAGTTAGGCGCTTGACCATGAATGGCCGCGCTTCATCCCGAATAGCTCGATCCCGAACGGTCGTCATTTGGGGCCATATAAACTATCAAATTCTCTACAGGTTGATGACAGGATATGAACATCCGGCTCATGGCATTACAAAACACGCCTTCCTACCGCAAGGCATATTTTGGGGGGCAAAGTGTTATCCCATTTTTTGGACAAAACTGGAATATCAAAGTTGAGCGCGTCTCTACCACGACCGAGCTAAGAAGAAGCAATTAGCGAGCGTATACAAGTCGATGATTTCGTTCATGACCCAAGTGCAAAAGCTCATTCGGCCTTAAGAGGTTTAAGATCCATTCGGCATTGATTCATTTGGCATTCATAACGCCAAGTTCCATCCGGCCTCTCCATGTCATGCCGAACCAAAGGACATCCGGTCGAGCCTCCTTCCCTCCAAACTCCATCACCGGATCAACTCCACCACCGGATCAATTACAAGCTCCATCTTTCACCAACCACTACCGGTCCAACATCACCGCCGAACCAGCTGCCCTACATCCCCATGCCGAACCAACCCACACCGAACCACACACAACTCAACCTAACACCGGACCAACCTTCCTCCCACTACCGAACCAAACTCCAACTTCTCCTTGTATGACCGAATGAAGCCTCGCCGAACCAGAATTGCCAGTCTAGATTGCTTCAGCCCAGGCCCACCAGCAGCTATATACGTCCAAGACCCCTGCCCCCTATCTCACTCTATAAATAGAGGGGCAGGGGTACAACAATGGCAGACAAGTTTGAGAGCTCAAGCCTGGAAGGAACTCTCAAACAACTTTAGATACTTGTAATCAAAGCTTTGTACTTGTAATCTGAAGGAAAAAAGGAGAATAACATATAAAGTGGACGTAGGCACGTTCTTGCCGAACCACTATAAATTTGTGTGTCTTTTACAGTTTAGTCCCTGTTTTTCATATATTTGCATAAATCATCCAAATCACTAAATACAACATAAAATCAACCAACTCATACGACTTTGGGTGTTTGCGGCCATTTTTTACGCAAACAATGAAGTTGTTGGTTGAAAATTTTAAAATGAATTTAAATTCCAAAATAGTGATTTACTGAATAAATTTAATTGATGAATTTATAATTGAAAATCGTTAAATAATTGGGAATTGGAGTTGTTTATGAATCGAAAAGATTTCAAATGTTGGTATAAATTCTATCTGAATTAGGTATTAGTTGGTAATATTTTAAAACTGAAATTTTGAGCGATTTCGTAAATTTTGGAAATCGTCGATTTAATTGACGCGTCAAAATAGCCATCCGTGGCACAGTCTCGGAATTCAACGAAACTAGTTCCATTGGATCCGTGATAGTGTATTATTATCGGATTTGAATTTTTGTGACGTGTGGATTTACCGGTTGGTCGTATGAGGTAGAAACACACAGAAATAATTTAATTGAATTTGATTTAAATAATCGATTTAAAAAGCTATCTTTCACACACAATCGAATTTGGGCTCAAGGCTTATTCGATTGAGTTCAAAATAGTGGTATAACATTATAAACGTCAGGAGGCACACATGGATAGGAGATCAGAATTTTAAATTGCTAGAAACAATATATTTTGGGATAAATTTATATTATAAAATTTAAAATCAACTCATACACGTCCTTTCCATCCCTTCATCCCCCTACCATATTCGAGATGCCTCCCTCTTCCTTTTTAAATCGCGTTCTCCTCTTTCATTATTTCAGTTCTAAATCAAATCAGAAAAAAAGGGAACCGTTCGAAATCGAAGGAAATAAAAAAAATCGCACCTTCCTTTCATCTTCAGTTTAAAAGAATTCACAAATTCATCGTTCTCAAAAATCGAAAGAAAAATATAATACGAAATTGCGATTCCCTTCCTCATTTTTCCTTTGTTCGATTGCACGAGAGAAGAAAAAAAGAGGGTCGCGATCAAAGGCGATTTCAATGGCAGGGGAGGGCACGCTCGCGATAGGGGAGGAAGTCGTGTAGGGTTTGCAACAGATGCCAAGTCGAGGGAATTGAAGGGCGCGATGCAGCGTCAGGGATACACGATCTCTGATCGTGGGCTGATAGGCGATGGCGATGATCGGTAGGTCGTCCCTGACACTGGAGGGGAGAGCGAAGCCTACCGGGGCCATGGTGGCGTGCGATAGTGCTACGGTGGCTGTATGCGGGGCTTTGTCCAGGTGAGGTGGCTACTGTGGGATCGAGGGGCGGCATAAGCAAGATGAAATGGCATGGTGGCTGAGTTCGAAGGAGGTAGTCTCGAATTTGAAAGGGCTGTGTTCGAGTCTCGTGATGCCTGGGTTTGCTATGTTGATGGATTAGGATTTAGGGTGACGATAATTAACTATTAATGAGTATATTTAATTTAAATAATTTATTTATTAAATTTGAATGCTTATAAAATATATAATATGTTCATTTGAGGTCCGAAAATCATGGAAACAAGTTGCGTGGGATTCGAAATAAATAAGCTATAGTTTGGAAGCGATGCATTGTCGCTCGGTGATAGCTGGAATTTTCAAATTAAATCCAACATCGTTCGATTTAATTTAAAATCTAGACGTCGGAAAATAAAAATCAAGGTGAGTAAATCTCACTCATCTTGGATTACTGTTTTAATTTAAATTGTTGAAAATTAATTATTAAATGATTGGATGTATTTATAAATTATTATTATTAGTTAGTTGTTATATATATACATATAGTAGTACATATATTGGTAGTTGGAATGATATTCTCGCATATTTTAGTGGATGAGACCCTATAAATCTCGCATAATAACAGATAATCCTATATACCACGATATCCCTTTCGAAGTGGGATTGGTATTTTTATGTTGTATTAACATCTGTGGATGCAGGAAAACAGGTTGTAGGGATCCAACTGTTAGTCCCACAGAAGTTGGTTTTGATGACAACAACCTTAGAATAAGATTATAAAATATAAATACTAACATTATTGCTTAGATATATATAGTATATGCAGGACAAATAAACAGGTACCAAGAATGAAGACTGTACAGTATAGAGATTCAAGATTTCAAGATCGAAGATATCAAGATTGAAGACTCATGAGTATCAAGATTATCAAAAGTTCAAGATTTCAATATAAGTAATTTAATTAGGAATTTAGTTAAAACTCCTCGAAAAGCACTGAAATCTTAAAATCCATTTTATTCGTGGAATGGAATCCACTTCGAGCCCGTTGAAGGGATGGAACCATAAATAGGATGGAACCTACGAAAAATCTAGTGGAACATTGTTTTGTATCCACTAACTTTTATTCAAATGTTTTACAAAATTATATCTTGTTTTCAAAATGATTTCAAAATCTTCCTTCTAAAAGAATCAAAAACATCTATCCTGATTTTAAATACTTTTAGCCTCAAAATAATCTTTATTTTCAGAATCAAATTATCCTTGGTTTTAAACTCTCTTTTAATTATAATATATTTAACTTTTAATATTTATACTTAGATTTAAATATAAAATTATAGTAAAATTTTATATATACCAAAATGTTATTCTCTGTACTTATTTATGCATTTTAACTATAGTTAAGTATATTTATAAAGTTTAAAATAGTTTTAATACAAGATAGAGGTTACTTTCAAAGAAAATCAAATTACCAAAAATTACATAGGCCTGTCGACAACCCAAGATACCCTTGTCGATAAGGTGGCAGTTTATTTCAAAAACTGAATTTCAAAGGAAATGTCTACTCGTCATATCCTTTTATGAATGGACATAGCTATTGTTCTACTATAAATAGGGGTTGTTTTGAACGAATTTATATTCATATTTTCTCTGATTTCACTCCTCTTCTTCTTCCACATTTCTATATATACATTTTTACCATTACTCTGTCGAAATCACCATTGAATCTAACTAGATTATTTATGGTTTGATTCTTTATCACTATCTTAACAAGATCCAAGTGCTATTCAGAGTTATATATTTCTTCATAATTAATTGAGTGAGAAAAGGTGTGATTGTAGCCTGTGAAATCAATTAGGCGAGAAAAGTTGTGATTGTAGCTTGGGAAATCAATTGGGTGAACTTGTTGCCCGTAAAATCAAGTACTCTACCTAGAGGATTGTGAATCTGGAGTGGTGTACCTCGTGGCCTTGAAATCGAGGGTGTATTTGTAAGAATTGATTTTGAAAGGAAATCTGTACTTGCGTTGCGGGACTGGATGTAGGGTAACTCCAAACCAGTATAAAATCCGGTGTGTTCTTTCCTTTATTGCTTTTACTATATATCTGCATCTGTGTTTGATCCTGTGATCATATATATGTCTGAACATTGCATACATTTGTGTTCAAAGTAATATAAACTCAAAAAGAATTAGTAATTCCTTAAAACACTATTCACCCCCCTCTAATGTTTATCCTAGCCTTAAGATCCGTAATCCGCATTTCTCACATTTGGTATCAGAGCATGGTTTTCAAAGTTTCATAATATGAATTTTGAAAAAGTTTTTAAAATGGATATGTTTAAAAAACTTGTTAATGCTAGTTTAGAAATATTCAGATCATCATTGTCTCATGAGTCTGCATATAATCAATATTCAAATTCAAGTTGTCTACTAAAATTGTATGATGTGTAGGAAACATGTTTTATGGGTGTTGAAGAATCAATCCACAATGGACAAATTGTGCAGATCAAAAAGAATAAATGGAGACTCGATAGTGGATGCTCTAGACACCTGACTGGGTATCCGGATACGCTGAATGATATAATATACAAAGACGGAGGACTGGTTAACTTTGGAGACAACACAAAAGGATATGTGATTGGCATCGGCAAAGTCAGTAACTCTGAAACTCCTATTATTACTAATGTTTTGCTAGTTAAGATTCTAAAACATAATCTACTAAGTGTTAGTCAACTTTGTGATAAAGGATATAAAATTAAATTGGAAAAAGATAAGTGTCACAGTGAAGATAATAATTCAACCATAATATTTGAGGGAATTAGGAAAAAGAATATTTATATTCTTAGTATGAAAGTTTCAAATGATAACGTGTTTCGTTTGGCAAATACAAGTGACCCTTGGATTTGGCATAAGAGATTTGGGCATTTGAATTTCAAACTCTTATCTAAACTGTCAAAACATGATCTAGTAAGAGGTCTTCCTAAATTGAATTTTAAAATAGATAGTTTATGTGATGCATGTCAATTAGGAAAACTTAGAAAAAGTTCCTTTAAATTAAAATATATGATTTCAACTTCAAAACCTCTTGAATTACTTCATCTTAATTTATTTGGTCTATCTCAAATTCAGTCAATAAACCATAGTAAATATGTTTTTGTAATTGTAGATGATTATTCTAGATTTACATGGACAATATTTTTGAAACATAAAAGTGATACTTTTGAATGTTTTAAGAATTTTACAAAAAGGATTCAAAATCAACTTTCCGTAAAAAATTATAACCATCCGTAGTGATCACGGTGGTGAATTTGAAAATGAAAAGTTTGAGGAATTCTGCAATAAAAAGGGAATAACTCACAATTTTTCATTTTCAAGAACTCCACAACAAAACGGAGTAGTAGAACGTAAAAATAGGATGATTCAAGAGTGTGCGAGAACTATGCTTTCAGAAAGTAAATTACCAAAATATTTTTGGGCAGAAGCAGTTGCTACCACCTATTGTATTTTAAATAAAATTTTAATTAGACCTTTAACTGATGAGACATCTTATGAACTTTTTCACTCAAAGAAACCTAAAGTATCTTATTTTAGAATTTTTGGAAGTAGATGTTTTATTTTAAATACAAAAGACAACTTAGATAAATTTGATCCTAAATCCGACAAAGGTATCTTTATCGGATATTCTAATAGAAGTAAAGCATACAAAGTGTTCGATTTAAGAACTAACACCATCGAAGAAACAATGCATGTTTCATTCGATGAAAGTCTCAAAATTTTTGAAGATACAAATGATGAAGAGGATTTAATCACTTAAAATCAAGAGTCAACTGAAACTAATAATGAAATTAATAATCCAAATAAAAAGATTAAACTTCTAAAAGATCATCCAATAGAAAATATACTAGGAGATATGCAATCTGTTGTTACAACTAGAAATCAACTAAGTAAAATGAGCAATGTAGCCTTTATATCAACTATTGAACCCAAAAATCCAAAAGAAGCATCAACTGATGATTCATGGATTTTGGCAATGTAAGAAGAACTAAATCAATTCACTAGAAATGATATTTGGGAACTTGTTCCTAGACTTGAAAATAAAACTATAATTGGAACTAAATGGGTTTATAAGAATAAAATGAATGAACAAGGTGAGGTTGTTAGAAATAAAGCCCGGTTAGTCGTTCAAGATTATTGTCAAGAAGAAGAAATAGATTGTGATGAAACCTTTTCTCCCGGCAAGATTAGAAGCCATTATGATTCTACTTGCTTTCTCAAATCATAATAATTTCAAATTATTTCGAATGGAAGGTAAAAGTGCATTTTTAAATGGATTTATAAAAGAGGAAGTATATGTTGAATAACAACCACTTTTTGAAAACGAAAAATTATCAAATCATGTTTATAAACTTAAGAAAGCTCTATATGGTCTAAAACAAGCTCCTAGAGCCTGGTATGATAGACTAAGATCTTACTTATTACAATCAAACTTTGAAATTGGTAAAGTAGATAATACTCTTTTTATTAAAAGAAATAAAAGTGATATTCAACAAGTACAAGTTTACTTAGATGATATCATTTTCGGATCAACTAATTTTGAAATGAATAAAGAATTTTATGAAATAATGACAAAAGAGTTTGAGATGAGTCATATGGGTGAATTAAATTTCTTTCTAGGATCGCAAATAAAATAATTAGATAACGGTATCTTTATCAATCAAGAAAAATATGCTAAAGACCTAGTTAGTAAATTTGGTTTGACTACTGCAAGTGGAAAACCCACTCCCATTGCAACCAATGAGTACCTAAGTAAAGAAGATCTCTCGAAAGATGTAGATCAAAAATTATATAGAGGAATGATTGGATCACTACTCTATATCACTGCTAGTAGACCTGATATCATGCATAGTGTTTGTCTCTGTGCAAGATATCAATCCCAACCTAAAGAGACCCACTTAAAAGATGTAAAACGTATCATAAGATATGTTAAACACACCTTTGATTATGAATTATTTTATCCTGAAAATGATTCTTTTGAATTAATATCTTACTGTGATGCTGATTATGCTGGTTGTAAATCAGACCGAAAAAGTACAAGTGGAACTTGTCACTTTTTGGGGCATTCCCTGATTTCCTGGTTTAGTAAAAATCAAAACACAGTTTCTTTATCAACAACCGAAGCAGAGTATATTTCTGCTGCTTTGGCTTGTTCTCAAGTAATATATATATGCAACAAACTTTAAAAGATTTTGGTTTAAATATCTCAAAATCACCAATTTATTGTGATAATACCAGTGCAATAAATTTATCCAAAAATCCTACTCATCATGCTCGAACTAAACATATTGATACCAGACATCATTTTCTCAGAGATAATATAAGTAAGGAAGCAATTACTCTCGATTATATCAATTCCGAGAATCAAATTGCTGATATCTTAACAGAACCCTTAAATGAATCTATGTTTACTAAATTAAGAAGAGAATTAGGTACTTGTTCAATAACTGAAATATAAAATATAAATAACAAAGTGTAATTAAAAATTAAATTAAAATAAATCAAATATCAATAATATAAGTACCTTGTCGATAACCCTACCTTACCCCTGTCGACATATAACGATTTTTTCCTTTTGAAATTTTCCCACCAAAATTCAAATGAGTGGTTATATATTCTTCTTATTTCGAAATTTTATTCATTCTTTCTGTTCTTTCTCGGGTCTAACTTTTGAAAACAATAAAACAATGGCCTCCTCTTCCAAATCAAATAAAAATTCCACCTTTTCGTTCCCTTCTCCTTCTACTGGACTATTTCAATGAACTACGCTTGCACGAGTGATGAAAATGGAGGATTCCTAGAAGGATGCACTGCAACTTATGACTAAAATTCAAGTAGTGCAAATCAGAATGACCAAAGAACAAGAACCGCAAGGCAAAATCCTTAGAAATTTGCAAAATTTTCTAATGGATAATCACGCCAATCCCATCTTGATTGATGAAGAATCTTCAGATGGTCAAGTGCAAGAGGACAGCGAGGAAGAAGAAGAAGAAGAAGAAGAAGAAGCCCTCATGGAAGAAGAGCACGCAGAAGATGACGATATAGTTGTTTGCGTTGGCGAAGTGTGCTTTGACAAGGATGGAAATGTAGTCGACCAACGTGGAAATTTCTGTTTCCACTACCCAAATTGCTCGGTTCATAAATCTCCCATTGTCAAGGATACACATTAGTTTCTTTTCTCTCTTTCTTATCGTTGTGATCTTACTTATGTTTTCTACGCAAACGTAAATATAACAATATATAATGATTTGTGTTCTTATATTTGAATTCTCACATTACCACCATTATAAGTATCATCATATATGGATTCTTAGTTTGGATAGTTAGTAATTAAGGACTAAGTTTTAGTTTCAGAATTAAGTGTTGATTATTTATGATAACACTATCATTATAATCACAATGTCATATAGTATTAGATTAAGGGGGAGTTATATAGTTTGGAGTTAGTTTTTGTTGATGACAAAGGGGAAGAAGTATAAAATAGGATAGTTAGGCATAGATTAAGGGGGAGTTATTAGTTTTTGGGGAGGTTATTAGGATAGAAGTAATATTTTATAAACAAAGGTTTTCATCATAAAAAAGGAGGAGATTGTTAGTCCTAGAGAAGTTGGTTTTGATGACAACAACCTTAGAATAAGATTATAAAACATAAATACTAACATTATTGTTTAGATATATATAGTATATGCAGGATATATATACAGGTACCAAGAATAAAGACTGTACAGTATAGAGATTCAGGATTTCAAGATCGAAAATATCAAGATTGAAGACTCATGAGTATCAAGATTATCAAGAGTTTAAGATTTCAATATAAGTACTTTAATTAGGAATTTTGTTAAAACTCCTAGAAAAGCACTAGCATCTTAAAATCCATTTTATTCGTGGAATGGAATCCACTTCGAGCCCGTTAAAGGGATGAAACCTTAAGTAGGATGGAACCTACGAAAAATCTAGTGGAACATTGTTTTGTATCCACTAACTTTTATTCAAATGTTTTACAAAATTATATCTTGTTTTCAAAATGATTTCAAAATCTTCCTTTTAAAAGAATCAAAAACATGTTTCCTGATTTTAAATACTTTTATCCTCAAAATAATCTTTATTTTCAAAATCAAATTATCCTTGGTTTTAAAGTATCTTTTAATTATAATATATTTAACTTTTAATATTTATACTTAGATTTAAATATAAAATTATAGTAAATTTTATATATACCAAAATATTATTCTCTGTACTTGTTTATGTATTTTAACTATAGTTAAGTATATTTATAGAGTTTAAAATAGTTTTAATACAAGATAGAAGTTATTTTTAAAGAAAATCAAATTACCAAAAATTACATAGGCCTGTCGACAACCCCAAGATACCCTTGTCGACAAGGTGGCAGTTTATTTCAAAAATTTGAATTTCAAAGGAAGTGTGTATTCGTCATATCCTTTTACGAATGGACATGGCTGTTGTTCTACAATAAATAGGGGATGCTTTGAACGAATTTATATTCATATTTTCTCTGATTTCACTCCTCTTCTTCTTCCACATTTCTTTATACACATTTTTACCATTACTCTGCCGAAATCACCATTGAATCTAACTAGATTATTTCTGGTTTGATTCTCCATCACTATCTCAACAAGATCCAAGTGCTATTCAGAGTTATAGATTTCTTTGTAATTAATTGAGTGAGAAAAGGTGTGATTGTAGCCTGTGAAATCATTCAAGTGAGAAAAGGTGTGACTGTATCCTGGGAAATCAATTGGGTGAACTTGTTGCCCATAAAATCAAGTATCTCTACCCATAGGATTGTGAATCTGGAGTGGTGTACCTCGTGGCCTTGAAATTGAGGGTGTATTTGTAAGGATTGGTTTTGAAAGGAAATCCGTACTTGTGTCGCAGGATGGATGTAGGGTAACTCCGAACCAGTAAAAATCCGGTGTGTTCTTTCCTTTATTGCTTTTACTTTATATCTACAGTTGTATTTGATTCTGTGATCATATCTGTGTCTGAATATTGCGTACATTTGTGTTCAAAGTAATGTAAACTCAAAAAGAATTAGTAATTGCTTAAAACACTATTCACCCCCCTCTAGTGTTTATCCTAGCCTTAAGATTCATAATCCGCATTTCTCGCACCAATTGGATTCCTCAAAAATGTTGAATTTGATTTCATATATCGTGATATATGGTTTGTGTAGAATAATCTATTATAGGTTATTGTAGTGATAGGAATTATTGGATGCTATTGTAGCACTGGCCAGAATTTTGGTATTTTAAAAACCATAAAAAGAAATTTAAATTTGAATAATAAGGAATTTTGGATATGAAAATATTTATATTGGAATTCTAGTTATTTTAAAGGAAATTGAGTTAGGAAAAATAATAATAAATATTTTTTTTAGTCGTGTTAACCTATTCGTGAATTGTTTAGGATAGAGATTTTTAAAAATGAATTATATAAAAGAATTTATAAAGGATGTTCTGTAAATATGAAAAAGAGTTGAAGTCAAAATTAAAAATAGATTCAAAAAAATAAAATAAATGGAATGTATAGAGGAATGGATTTATATAAATGGAACTTTATAAACGAGATTAGTTTTATAAAAAGTAAAACTCAAAGGAGTTATAAAATTTATAAACGGTGTTTATAAATAAGGAAAATAGATATCAGACGATAGATTCGGAATATACATTAACAGGGAGAATTTATATTAGAATATGGAAATAGAGAGAGAGAAATAGTGGATACTATTTTTGAAAAGCGAAAATGGTTAAGGAGATCGAAATGGAAAGTGATGTGATTGATTCGAGAGGAATTTATAAATTGAATTGGTTACTGAGGTTTTAAAAATATATTTTTATTTAAGAAGTTAAGTTTGTTTGTAAAAGAAAATTTTTATTATTTAAAACTATGAAATTTTAAACTAGTTAGGATTGAAATACTTCGGTAAGTAGATTTTCAAATATTAAGTATTTAATTTAGTAAGTTCTAACATTTAAAATCAGCTTTGAAAATTGATTTGTTTATCTAAAAATGAGTTATTGATGTTTATAAAAGTGTTTTCGATATTTTAAATAATTACTTGAATATGTTTAAAAGAAAAATAAGTTATAATTCTTTTAAAATACTTATTATATATATATGTAGAGTTTTGAAATGATTGAAAATTTTATTTATAAATTCTCCCGAGATTCGTAAATGGGGCTTATAAAAGGATATGATTTTGGGGAGAGGAATTTTATGAGGGATTTGGAGGAAATGGAATAGAAAATTGTTGAATATGGGAATTTTTGAAAATATAATCTGAATTCATAAAATAATTATAAATTGTTAAATGGGTTGTAAGTAAGTGTACTGGATTTTGGAAATTGTGAAAGGGGATTTGTTAATGATTTTAGAGACTTATGAGGTAAGTTACGAAATATTCTCTAAAGCGTTGATAGTTGAAATGATTTTGGAAAATAAGACATATAATATTTTCCTAAGTATTAAAATGGAAATTTGGATATATTTCTAAGTGTTGAAATGTTTTGGGGATATCTTGTTATGGATTTGAGTATTCGAAATTTTTTTCAAATATTGGAATATGGAAAGGAATTGGAATATATAGCTTGTAAAGGTATTTTGAAAAGAATATTTTTGGAAAATGTATAATAAGGTCAGATGTCTACTTATGGATGTTTTATTGACATTTAAATAACCGACTATCAATATTGACCAATTTCGTTAATCATTTCAAAGAGACCGGGGTCGAATTTAATTATCCGAAAACCACTTCAATCTGATTTTAACGTTACGAATGAATACCTTGAAGATGGTGAAGACAGTGATTCGGTTTGTCTGGACCCAAGACAACTTATATGGACGAATGTTATATGAACATCGTCATTGGAGGACGATGAGCATTCTAAGTGAAATTGCTCTTGAAAGGTAATCGTAGCCTCAAGCCTCATCAACCATAATGACTGAAAATCAGGGAAGATGCAGCAAGGCTAAGTGGGTTGCACCCAAGGGTATGTTATCACCTTTCTAAACGCCTTCAGATATATTAAAATTATGGATATGGTTGTGCGTGAAAAGTAAGCACTCGATTTTTGAGGGTGGAAACACCTGGGATGATAACATATTCGGTTCTATCCAGGTTAGGGATGGGATCGGTCTTGTGTTGTAGGGGATCTCGGCGAGGTCCTCGGTATATTTTTCTAGAAGTATACCGTGATAGGTGGTCCCCCAGTGCCTTGTCATTATATGGAATCCATTCTCCAATAAGCGCCGTACGGTCTTGATTGTGCCCAACTATGCTGAAACGTGAGATGCAAGCATTTCGGCTATTTTTTTATTTACTTTCTATAGACAATATTGTAATATCAGATGATTTGATAAAAAAAAAAATTGGTTATCGTAAGGTAAAAACCCGTCGTGTTTATGTGTGACGTGGTCTTACGAGATACCTTTGTTTTCAATGGATTTTGATAAATGTTAATAATTCAAATTGTGCTTGTCTTTTACTCACGTTGGTTTTCCAGACTAACTTAGGTGTTATTTTATTATAATGCTCGGGTCAGACCGAATATTACAGATTCTGACTAGAATGCTATGGAGCTCAAGACACGAGCTGGAGAAGTTCAGACGTATGTCACGTATTTGGGTATTTTCGCTGTATGAGTTATGTATATCAGGACAGGTGATTATAACTGTTCAGATTGATATATTGATTTTTGTACTTCGATGATTGTAAGTATAAATAGTTACAGATTCTTTTTGTATAAATTTTTTTTATTATATATTATATTTTGTTCCGCTGCGTTTGTGGGATTATGTGTTTATTGTTTTATTTTTCTTCTACCTTTTTCTTCTTCACACTAAAGATTCATAATTTTCGTTTAATTTGAGTTAAACTGATGTGAATTATGGTCGACTCAAGGAGTACGGATTTGCGGGCCTTTACAACAGAAATGTTAGTCCAATACATAACAAAAACAATCATGCATAAAATGTGACTGCTTTCAGTGAAAAAACATATATTTTGAAATCTTAAAGGAACAAAGAAAATGGATCCACTATCAAACTCGTATAAATAAAAACATTTGGCTTTGTAATATTATGTTCCCTTGCTAATTCTTGCTAAGTCATCCAATCATTCATTATAATAGAGTGGCTGTTTAGAACTATTAGTTATTTCATCAAACAGTTGGACTGCAAAAACTAAACTTTACTGTTTCATAACTTGATCTATGTACAATGAATCTGGGTAATTGTCGCCATTAGAAAATAGATAAAAATATCAAAAATACACAAAGGAACTCACAGTACTTAATGCTTTTCAGAGCTAAAATATCTGTTTAAACTAATCCTTGTCCATGTCTTCTTTTCCAAAGCGATTATTGGATCCGGATCTCAACTTCGAATTTTCTTTTGCTTGTATAATTACAAAAGGTTAAAACTACTAACTGAAATAAGAATAAAAGAATTGATGCCATTAGTTTGAGGAGTTTTGAGTTTTAAACATGTATTGGAAAGAAGAATAAATGGCATCTTTAATTAAAAGAAACGTGGGTGGAGATGAAAGACGTGGGTAAAAATAACAAAAATGTCCTTCGCCTAATTAGCTAATTAATTAGTTGTGCGGGCATTTTTAGAAGTTAAAAAAGGCTTCACTTTGACCACATTGATCAACTATTTGCTTTATATATAAGATTGGTATGCATGCCCATCCGTTGGATGAGTGCATGAAAAAATGCATTCAAATTGTAATAATCGAAGCATTGCTGTATTATCTTTAGTCTATAACTTGAATAGTGAAGCATTTTTTTGTAGGCATAAAAAGCACCAATATTAAGTGGTTCACTCTAGTGATGCTTTTGCTCTTTAATTAAATATCTGTTATGTTCAAGCATCTAAAGCAGAAGAAACTGTTTTAGAACATTATAAGAAAAATTTAAACATAAAGTGTCAATCTGATAATATAAGATGCATGATATGTAATATGCAGTTTTATTTTCCTTTAGTGGAACAGAATCACAAAGTCTATGTTTCCCTTGTCACTTCGTGATATATCAATTTAACTACAAAGAACCATAAAGTTTAATATCGAATTGTGCATAATATAGTTATATAATGTTATTACAAAGTAATCTCTTTAATGATCATCCACTTCTGTAACATGCCTTTCACCATGAAAAAAAGATACACATAACCACAACAATTATTTCGTCAAATGAATTCAATTATGCACCATGAATACTATCATATCCTCATGAATAAACTGCCACATGCTTGAAATTTTAATATTTAGCGAACAGAATATTGTAAGTAGAAATGAAAAAAAATTAAACCTCAAAAGGATAATTACTTTGAAATGGAAGACCATTGTGGCACTTACCAATGTGGTTGGAATGACACATGGTGATGAAACTTTGAAGCCCGCATTTATTTCCGTAACTCTACCAATCAACACTTCTACAACCGCTTAAAACTTTAGCAATCCTCTAAGCACTGTATCTGTGAC
Organism: Allium cepa; assembly: GCA_030765085.1. Classification (NCBI taxonomy): domain Eukaryota; kingdom Viridiplantae; phylum Streptophyta; class Magnoliopsida; order Asparagales; family Amaryllidaceae; genus Allium; species Allium cepa. The sequence continues at coordinate 96,140,217 of CM060946.1, read as the reverse complement.
ATTATATTCTTGTTAATAGATTGTGCAATGTCTTATGTTATCATCATCCAGATCATAAGGACGGACTAACTAATTGCTTGAAAAAAATTATAGTCACCTCATTACTTATTTAACTAAGGTGATATCTAAAGATCTCAATTCATAAACAAACAAATTCCCTTAAAATTACAAATTTGCCTGACTCACATATTAGACATGATATTTTTATAATATACTTTTACATTTAAAAAGTATTTCCAATTTGATTCAGAATTTAACTACATAGTGTTTTATAATTAAAGTCAAAAATACTTGGTAAAGAAATCAACTGACCTTGTAACTGAAAGGAACATAAAAAGGAATGAAAAGATGATATAATAAAGGTAGGTATAACCTTATTGGGGTGTTTGACAGATTTTAATGAGTATTATATTATTGAATACACTACTAAGTAAGTTGACATCATAATTAGCGTGAAACACAAAACAATTAGTTTGTACAGTATGCGAATATTTTTAAATAGCAGTCTTTCAATCACTCTTAAACACTAACATTTAACAAAAATAATGAATTTAATTTCTGTTATCAGTTAATTTAATGTGCCTTAATGAGTGCCCCAGTTGAATAAAATATCCCTTTTATTCAAAAAAGGAAAGTTATTATTTAAAGCTAAGAACTATGAAATTGACTAGCACCATCGTCAAGCACCATTGTCAAACACTAACACTTAACAAAAACAATGAAGTTGACAAGCACCATTATCCCAGTGGTTTAGTGATTCGACTTTGGTGCGAGTGGTCACAAGTTAGAAACTTGCATAGGGTGATTCGAACGTTTATTGACATGCGATATGTTGTCCCAGTGATATGTTGTATCTAAGTACCATTTCAAAAAAATAGAATTACGAAATTAACTAATGTCAAAAAAATAAAAACATGCAACATTATCCTGTATTCCATAAAGAGAGAGAAGAGAGAGTTTGGTATCATGTATCTCTATACAAAATTTATACAACTGGTTTAATTTTATAGTGTCATGAGTATCTTTTATAAATGGATCAAATGAAATGATTGTAGTGTACTACATTAACAATAGTCCTTCTGCCAACAAATTCTATTGTACATAAACTAACATTAATAAGTTTGGAGTACCTATTTAGTATCACACAAATTATCAAGGTGCTAGGAAAAATTGAATCCTTGTTTGTCCTATTATATATTACCCAAATTTTGAAGGTATGTCTAGAAATTAAGTCCTTTTAGATAATAAAGGAAAAAGCCTTATGTAGATATAAATAATGTTTAAAAATTGTGACTGCAATGAAATTAAAAATGTAAGTAACCTACATAATTTTTGACCTACTATACGGAAGATTACATTTTCAATCACGTTGCACCAAAATAAACAAAAAATTAGAGCAAATTCCATGGAGATATGATTTTCTTGTTTTGTAATAGCCACAAAATAAATAGAAAGCCTTGTATAAATTTTAACCAATCTTAAAAAACCAACAAAATCAAGGGAGGTCTATATAAGATATAAATAATGAGCAAAAATCGCATAAACGAGGTAATTTTACCATTTTATGAATAAAAGCCATAAAATTGATAGCAACCACAACATAATCGAGCATAGCTGATTGAACCATGGGGAGGAGCCTCTCATGGATCACGTCACTTTTCATAGCAGCGATTTTCATAACCAACTATAGTTAGAAAATTCGAAACCCTAGGCGTCAAAATTTGAGAGGAAACGCAGCTTCTGGTGGATAGGGATGAGGGTATTCTAGGGTTTAGAAATTTGGGGCTTTTATTTGATTCCTATATTGAGATTTGGTGATTTCAATTAACAATCTTTATTAGCCATGGCTCACATTCCAAGTTTGAACTCGGTTTTTCATAATTGGGTAATTATACTGTATAATCGACAGATAGTAGTTTCATTTTAGTGGGATTTTGAGTTTGATTTTAGCTACAACTAAATTGCGACTGAAGATTTCAGGATAGAGAGAAAAATGTCGGCTAAATTATCAAAGCGTGGTGGAAGTAGATGATTAATGAGACGTGGTTACAATGTATTTATAATTTTGTCTCCATGCGAACATTTGTTGTTGTATATTTAGTTGGGAATTTTCGAAAGTCCTAAAAAGGCTTCAATTTGACTGATATGACTGGGCATTTTCTTTACACACACACAGATACATACATACATACATATAAACACACACACGATGTCTAATTAGATAACTTTAGTTATCTAATACAAGTGTTACAGCACGTGCTTCGCGTGTGAATTGTTTTCCTAATAAATTGTGTATGTTTAATAAAAAAATTATTTTCAAGTGATATTAAGATTTGTATATTTGTAAAGAAGTGTTTTGTATTCATAAAGGAAGTTTAATTTTAGATCCTATTTTTAAAAGTGTTTTAAAGTTGTAAACATGTTTAATTGTTAGATCCTACTTTTAAAACCGTTTGAAATTGTAAACGAAGTTTAATATTAGATCCTTTTTTAAGTGATTATGATTTGATAATATATAAAGGAGCATTTTTGGTAGTTTACATTGATACCAAAAAAGTGTGACACCGAAGCTATTACAACCATTATTAAAAATATTTTTAGAAGTATTTTGAATGTGTAAAACATGTTTATTTGTTAGATCCTACTTTTAGGAGCATTTAAATTTGTAAAGGTGGTTTTAATATTAGATGATAATTTCATGTGATTAAGATTTGATAATATATAGAGGGTCATTTTTGGTAGTTCACGTTGATACCAAAAAAGTGTGACACCAAAACTATTGTAACTATTATTACAGATTTACCACCGAATCCAAAGATACCCTATGTAACAGAAATAGTGGTTATTTTCTATTATGTACCAGGCCAACACAGATATTAATTCCTTTCATTAGTACCTCTTAATTTCACTAAGTTAAATATTCTCCTAATTCCATTTACTTTTGAATTTCAATATATTTCAAAAACCACTGTCTCTTCAAATCGTCTACATATAGTTACATTTTGAGGTGTTACTGAATGTTCGTATTATTATTTTGATCACTAATCATTATCCCAAACCAGAAGCTTTTTCAATCTTTGAACAATTATTCCTGATTAGATCCCAAAATAGATTCTGTGTACAATTTCCTTTAACATCTTTTAACTCAATTTACTCCACACAAAAAAGAGATGCGCTACTTGATTACCAATATTTAATGTATATATTTAGGAACATCACTATATTTAGTTCCTTGGGATCTTTAGATATAAAAGAGTCATGCGCCTATAAAGTTATTTTTATAAAGAGATCATAAGGGCTTACAAAAAAATTCATAACAATGAATTTCTTTCTGGTAACTACTTTTCATAAATTACAAGGAAACTTGTTTAGTTTTGAGTTATTTAATCATATGGTTTCACAACTCTTTTACATTTATGACACTACCTTTTCATACGTATTTTGGTCTCTTTGTCCTCCTAGATGCAATTCTGCTCATCCAGGAGTTTGTCAATTTATATTCACTACTAGGCCAACCTAGCTGGTTCTCCTGCCCTTTTTCCCCAAAATGCAGTTATGGGTCCATTATAATGTGATATTTGAAGAAGCAACCATAATTACAAAATAATACCACTCCTATGTGTCTAATGTCCTTGAAATACTTTTCATATAAAACATGGTTAATCCCTTTAACCAATTATTTTATGAAGGAAAGCTTCTTTATAAAATCATCACAAAACTCCTTTAATTTAGCCATGGGTTTTTCCTTTAAAAATGAGTTTGAAGTTACAAAGCCTTTTGAAATCTTCAAAACCCTACTTTCGACCTCACTGGATACCCTCCTTTAAAAGCATCAAAATATATTTTCAAAACATTAGGCCCCTGCCTTTTGAACACTTTAAAACTCTTTCAAAACCTTTCGAATGAAGTAAAGCATTAGCATTTAATCATTTAGAAGCATAGCTTCGAAACCAATTGAAAGTCCCCCTTTCGAAACCATTGGAAGTAACCAATTGGAAACCACTGAAGGTCCCCTTTTAGAAACCATTGGGTTTATACTTAAAATATTATTTGGGTCAAAGTGAATATAGGTGAAAGTATGTAACGACCCGAAAATTCCGATCCCGAAATTTTCAGATAGTTAAGAAAAGAGAAAGAAGAAGAAAACAGAAACAAGACATAGAAACCTCACATTCGCAGCGGATCAAATATAATATCAAATAAAATAGCAGTTATACAAAGAAAACTATATCAGTTAATTTGCATTTAAATACATCAGAGTTACACATATATATAAATACTGGACAGAACAATCATGTCCAGATACTACAATATCACAGTGAAAACTCCCCATATGTCCCTGCCATCCTACTCGCCTCCTGAGCTCCAGAACGTCCTTTCCTGAAAATCCGTAATATTCGGTCTAACCCGAGCATTACATCAAAGTAACACCCGGATCAGGCTGGAAACCAATGTGAGTAAACCCAACTAACATGGAATACCAAAACAAACAACTTATAAAACTCGGGGTAACTTATATCAATTTAACCAATTCACAATCTGTTATAGTCAATGCTTATTTCACATACAAATTTCTAAGTACCAAACTTAGATAAAATAATCCTTTTCACTTAAATCATTTCATTCCAGCCTAATGCTTTCACACATCAATTATTTCAATCCGAAGTGGTTTCGGTTATTTCCCAATACCCGACCCCGGTCTCTTCGAAACCCACGTTATCTATACCCAAGTTATCCAATTAAATACAATTCAACTTTAAATACAGGTGTCACAGTAATTTGTCATTAATAGATAACCATACCATCATGGTTTAATCATATCATATCACCTAGCATTACGAATCATGTATTAAGGATAACAACCAATCCAAGGTTCCCAATATTATTTATTTATCTATATAGGGTTGATTAGCCATACCACTCTAATATACTAAATTAATTACTCCCATCCTTTTAAAATCCCGCTTACTTAACATTAATTAATTATAAATCCATTAATTAATCATCCTCTAATTTTCCTTTTAATTTTCATTAAGTCGTTAACCTTTAATTAATTATCCCTAACCTTTCACTGTAATTAATTAAACATAACTAATTTCATTGATCTTTAATTAATTACATTAATTAAGTATATTCAATTTATTACCATCATTAATTAACTCTTTAATCAATTCATTTAAGTTATTACAGCAAGTAATTTATCCTTTATCATTTCCTCTAGGTGATTATCTACCTTATTAATTTCTCAAAAATAATTAAACCTTAGTTATTCCCATATATCAAATTTCTTCATAATTAGTTTTCCGTTAATTACTTACCCGAATGACATACTATTTTATATCATTTAGTAATTATCTATTAATTACTTCACTAAGAAATATACTTAGTCAATACATGGGATTATCTTCAATTACATAGGCTAAATGATTATTCAAAGTTAATTTCGTTAATTAAACAATCAATTAATCATTACTTAATTACTAGATTCCACCCTTAATTATTCAACTTAATTTAATTACATCATAATATAAGTAAACTTAAAGAATTACTTTCTAAGTTAAAATAAATAGTTCAACTTAATAAATCAAACTCTTAAATAATCACTTTTATATGGAGAGTGATTAGGTGAATAAATAAAAACTTAATTATGCTATTTCTAACATCTGAAACGGAACAAGCTCAGCACTCACTTGACACAACAGAGACCTCTACATCATTTACTTCTAATCGCACCGATATCAACCCAATTCGAAGCCAAAGGAATCATCTTCTCTCCAAATAAACTCGTCCCCAGATGCACAAACGTGCACAGTGCACGTACACGAACGAACCTCGTCTCACCGACCATCGATACTGGCCTTAACACATCACATATGACCACGACAACAATACACCAACACCCAACTACCTCGATTCGATTGAGAATCCAATTCGATTGTTTCGCCACCACCTGGAACAAAACACTAAAACTGGAACGAACATGGAGACCTGGAACCACCTCGTCCTCTCATCTCCGAACACCGAAGACGCCCACGCTTCGGCTACACCACGACAACCTTCCCAGCAACACTCCACCAAAAATTCGTGCATCTCGACTGCACGAAGAAAATGAACTCGTCAATTCTCAACTACGACTAAAAACGCGAACCCAAACCCTAAATCAATCTCGTTCGAACAATTCTTGCATTTGAAAATTTTTCTAACATTTTTCCAAGATTTGAACATGATCAAACTACCTCCTCAACAAATTTCAACGATTAAAATTCGTTTAACTAACAGAAATTGATAAAAACGTAATTTTAGTTCATTTATGAACTGAACCATGTGTGCTTGTCTAAGAACTATAATCCTTGTTTCAAAAATCCTACTTTGGAATGTTTATTCAAGATATGAATTCAAACTAACAATTTAAAACATTTGAATTTTACACATTGATCTTCCTTTTACTGTAAAATTTAATATTCAGTGTTTAAGCTACACTGTCCACCTTCAAACAATCCTTCCAGGCCATGATTCCAATTTAAAAAAGTTTATTTAACTTAAATTCTTAAGTTTAAAATATTAATATGAAGAAGTATTTAAAATCTCCTCTGCTTTACTTTGGTCAGAACTTGAAATATTGAAGAACAAGGCATATAGATTCCCAGAGCAACAGAGAGTACTCAGAAATACTTGTTTATACGGACAGCAGAGTACATACCATTGTAAGTTAAATATACAAGTTTAAAATTTGGAAAACAGTATGTTTACTCAATATATGTTCGAATTCACAAATTTGAAATCCTTGAGTTTGCCCATATTAATTTGTTTACTGTAAATTTGAATTTATAGTTTTTAAGTTACACTGTCTCTTCCAACCTACTTCCAAGCCATGATCTTCAGTTTCAAACATGTTTATTCAACTTAATTTTCTAAGTTAAAATTAGTTTAACTGAAGAATATTAGAGTTCTTTCACTTCTTTGCTCAAAGCTTAGAATATAAGAGATTATCACATATTAAGATTCCCAGGAAGTATTCCAGAACCAAATACTCTAACATATGGCAACACGAGATATACAAGAACTAATTACCAAATTAAACTTTAAAATTTATATGTTTACTCACCTTAATGACTGTTGAAACAGTGAACAACAGTTGTTGAAAAGCTTCAGTTTTGAATTCCTGAAAACCCCTCTGCTTTGTGGTTGAATGATATTCAGTTTGTAAGTTAAAGATGTTTGATTTATTTTATTTTCTCAAGTTTACTTCTAAGTTCTGAATGAACCAGTTAAAATAAGATGTTGAATATATTGGAACAACTTGTTGCTTCTACGTTTTTTTTAAAACATTTTTAAAATTTGAATTAGAACAACCATACCCAAATTTCCTTTAAAACAAAATATACAAAAAGTAATCAGGGAGAGGTATTTAAGTTTCATTGAACATATTTTGATCTGTGGTGATAAACAGAGATATACAAATGTGCATTCAAGCATGCGAATTCAGAAATACAGTCAGACAACATTATCTTATCCATACCTATCATAGTTAAGTCATTGTTATCTTCAATTAAGGCATGCATCAGCTACACAATTGATAAAAAAAATATTCAAAGTTTACTCACAATTCTGATTTGAACAGAGCAGGTTTGAGGCAGTTTAAACTTTGAAACTTGGACTCTGAAACCCTCCCTCTTTTTTTTTTCAGGCACTTTGATTTTCTTGCAGATCTGATTCAGGTTCGATTTAGTTTGAGTTGAATTTTGAACCGATCTTGAATTTGCTTTGCCTTTAAATCAACCATGAAGCTTTTGCAGTAATTACAGTTTCCAGGATTTTACTTTTGGTTACAATTCCTACCTCTTTTCTGATTTATGGTTTGCATTTTACTTTGTTAAGTTTGAATCTAAGGAAAAGAGAATAGAAGAAATGGTGATGCATATTTAAAAATTTGTTTTAAAAGAAACATAACCTGCCATTATTTTTTCTTTTCAGTTTATTCATTAATTCTAGAAAGAATAAATGACACTTGTTACATTGTATGATTCTTACCTTACATTTGTCATAAACCTTTTCTTACTTTATAACCAATGTATTCAATAAGGTTTAGAAATGAACACATGTCATTCCTTATTTTTAAATGATTTTAAATGATGATTTTTTTTAAAAGCCTTTATTAAAAAAATTCTTAATGTAAACACTTTACTAATTCATAAATGCTTTTTATAAATGTATATTTTTTTTCTTACTTATAAATACTTTCAAAAGAAAATAAGATATAACCTAATTAGATTCCAATTAATATAATAATAAAATTATTTAGTCATTTTTACATGCTAATTTTAAATGCTTTTGCATTTGTTTACCACTAAATAAATATTATCTAAATTTATAAAATTCTTTTGTTTTAAATTAATATAAAACAAATTTTATTTTGGTTATTTATGTTTGAAGATAGCAATTTTATCCATTTAAATAATTTAATTAAGGGATTATCACATTTTAATAGTTAAACTCAGATAATTATTCAATTATCTGATACCCAAAAATCCAGGTTATTACATTCTTCCCCCCTTTGAATCTTTTCGTCCTCGAAAAGAAACATAGCCAGAATTTAAGATTCTTATTATTAGAAAAATTATTCTTTGAAACCCTTTTTAAAAAACTTTTTAAAAATCTATATAGCATTACCAAAATAGTTTTACAATTTTTTTTTATAACTCGATGTTTCAACCAGTCCATCCTTGTTCTCACAGAAATTCGGTCATACGTTGATCAGGCGTAAGATTGAAAATCCACAAGTGCTTGGCAGATCCGTTTTCAACATCTAGTGTAAATACTTGGAAAATAATTTTATTGAAAATATAGAAAACATTTTTGAAAATAAAGGATATATCTTTTGGTGAGAATGCTCTGGAAATCATCACCTCCATCCATGGTCGCAGTTAACCCGATGGTTACGTTGCCATCTCGACAAAATCCACAGATAACTGTAGGCCTCCCCGCCCTTCGATTACACCGTGGAACCCGCTACAGATCGTAGCTACAACTGGGGTTACGTAGCTATCATAGCAAAAACCCATATAACTGTGGGCATCAGCGCCCTCGAATTTCGCTGCCAAAAGAATGAAACTTCTCCACTCCACTTGACCATAGATCGCAGTCTACCGATGTTGCGTTGCCTTCCCGGCAAAATCAAGTGTAGACCGTTGACACTCATCCTCCACACGATTTTCGCTATGGTCCCCACAGTAGATCGCAGTGACATCGAGTTACACTATCGTCACAGCATAACCCAAATGCCCCTGTAGGCATCAGCGCCCTCGACTTTCGCTACCCAATAATCCTCAGGAACTAGTTTGTCCGGACTCCTCACATGATCAACTTTAGAACCCCCCCTTAGGGCTCAAGGGAGCACCACCCGGTGGTACTCCCGAGAAGTCCATTCCTAGGGAGCGCCTTTTTTCTCCAGAGCCATCTTTAAAACATTTTATACTATACATACATAGTATCTTTAAATCATACACCTAGTATGATCTCATACAAAGCTCCTTACACAAAATCGATTATTCCAAAATCGATAATTCTCAAACTAGGCTTTCCAAATTTCAATATTGATTTTACCCAAAAATCAAAAGCCTTTCCAAATCCATAGGTTCCCAAAACCTTTTCCAAAATCCTCATAAGATCCTTTTTATATATATACAGACATATATAATCTTTAAAATCTTGGATTATTTCAAACTTGTATAAAACTTCTTTTATACTTCAAAACACCTTTAAAATCCTTTACTTCTGGCAATAGATGCATCAAGGGGAGTTTTATCTTATAAAACAAAGATATTTAACTTTGTTTACTCAAAATCAGATATTCAAATTTGATTACTCTTTCAAAATCAATTTCATTCAAATCCGTACGATGTACACATACCATTCGTATGCCATACCAATCTGATCGCTCACTCGATCACACAATTTCACTTCCGAACTGGTATCGTCCACCCGACTTCCTAGTGCGGACTCAGATCTGGTTTCTTGATCAGAAACCATCATTCTCCATGCATAGTCATAACTATGATAGAGAACATTCAAAACCAATCAACAATCCATATCTAGGTTCGCCGTCGAAAATCGAGCGAAAAATTCCACTCGGATCGATATAACTATCTCGAAATTCTGTGCTCGAATCTGGATCAAATCACTATGCGAATAGAATAACATACGTACACCCTATGTATTTGTCTTATTGGTTATTAGCCAAATTAATTTCTCTTTCTATTCACATTCACTTTAATTTTCATTCACTTATTCACAATCGCTTAAATCCATTCAGATTATCACCTCTATTCTTATCTTGATTGGATATTTAAACAATAACAGTTTAAACTCTGTCCAGTTTAAATTTAGAAAATAGCTTGAAAAGTTAAAAATAGATAAGTAGTTAGAAAATAATTACTAGTTTGTAAAGTAGGTATAAAATAGTTAGAAAATAGTTAAAACAATTACAGAAATTTTAGATAATTGCAAAATAGTAGTAAGATAATAATATTTTTGTAAAATAGTTGAAATATAGTAATTAGTTTATAAAATAGTTGGAAAATTGTTAAACAGTTCCAAAAATAATTGTAAAACAAGTATAAGATTGTTTGGATTTTAAAAGAAAGGTTGTATATATAATGAATAGCTTGGAAAATCAGGTTTATATTAAAACAATTTATATTAAAAATAGTCCAGAGTCAAAACTGCTCACTTCCCAATCTCCATTCTCATCAATTCAATTTAAATTTCCTCTATCATTTAAATTGACCCAATTCCAATTTAAATAACTTCAATTTCCATTGAAATTGATTCAACCCCAATCAAGTTGAATTAACCTCAGTTTCTTTTCAAATTTAACTTTATTCAACTTTGATCTCAAATTCTTCTAGTTTAGATAAATTTCAATTGAACTAGTTCCAATTTCAATTCATTTCAACTCCAGTTGGAATTAATCCCAATTTCAAACTCCATTTCCAAATCCAGTTTAATTATTCTTGATTTCCTCCCACATTCAATTCAAATTCCATTTGAATTTTAAAACTATCCAACTTTAATGACAATTCCAAATTATTCAAATCAATCTAATTCAAATTTTCCCTTTGAGTCTTATACTCATACCCCTTCAATCACCATTTCAATTAATTCAAATCAAATTCAATTTGAACTAATTCAAATTTCAAATTTAAACCATCTCGAATTATATAAATTCGAGTTAATATTTCAAATGTTGATTTAATTCCTTTAAATCAATTTACCTTTTTATCCCAACTATGGATTACCATACTCCATTTCTCATTCATTTAAGCAAATCCAATTCACAACTTAAAGATTTTTTTTTTAACAATAATAGGATGATATCATCTAATTCGTCTTAAAACATCCGTCAATTTCCAATTCCAGATCTCAAACCCATTTTGAGATCACACAAACTCCAATTCAAATTAACCATTTAACTTTCCAGGTTAAATTCCAATTTCACCTTAAAATTTCCAAATCAGGTTGATCATTCCAACTTATTTAACTCTTCCTCAAGTTAAACTTAATTCACTTAACCCAATCAACCTTACCCGGTTTGAACTTCTATTTAAAAAATTTAAATCATTATATATATAATCTTTCCACTTATTAAGTTCCAAAATTTATCACTTTGGGTATCACATCTTATTCCAAACTCAAAAATCACCATTTAGAGTTTATTTCCAACCACCTTTCATATTATGTATATCACATGTATACTTATTAATTTCTTTTACATACCAAGTTATACTTTAAAATTTTAAACCACCTTTGGTTTTAATTTAAAACAAATTTCTTTTTAAATTTTCAAACAACTTTGTTTGAAATAGGACCATTTTATTCAATTTTCTTAAATAATATTTTTTTATTATTTCTTTAAATTAATTACATCATTAATTAATTCCAATTAATCACATAAATTAATTGATTATCCTTATCCTAAAACCTTTCCCAATTTCAAGATTTAATTTCAGTTTGAATCCATTTCGAACTTGTCTTTAATTTAATTTCAATTTGGTTGTAATTCTATTACCACTTAATTCTTACTATTACTTTTAATTTAATTAATACAACAACCAATTTCCTTAATATTATAGATAATATATTTCTTATATAAGATTCATTTACTTTTGAAATCATTTAAAAAACTTTATATAAGAAAATAACAAGTACGCTCTCTCATATTTATACACTCAACTCATTCTAGGGTACCATTGACCCTTTCCTTAATGAGTATCCCACCAGAGCCAAGGTTCTCGCTTAACATCATGCTCTGATACCAAATGTAACGACCCAGAAATTCCGATCCCGAAATTTCCAGATAGTTAAGAAAAGAAGAAAAGAGAAAGAAGAAGAAAACAGAAACAAGACATAGACACCTCACATTCGCAGCGGATCAAATATAATATCAAATAAAATAGCAGTTATACAAAGAAAACTATATCAGTTAATTTACATTTAAATACAACAGAGTTACACATATATATAAATACTGGACAGAACAATCATGTCCAGATACTACAATATCACAGTGAAAACTCTCCATTTGTCCCTGCCATCCTGCTCGCCTCCTGAGCTCCAGAACGTCCTTTCTTGAAAATCTATAATACTCGGTCTGACCCGAGCATTACATCAAGGTAACACCCGGGTCAGGCTGGAAACCAGCGTGAGTAAACCCAACTAACATGGAATACCAAAACAAACAACTTATAAAACCTGGGGTAACTTATATCAATTTAACCAATTCACAATCTGTTATAGTCAATGCTTATTTCACATACAAATTTCTAAGTACCAAACTTAGATAAAATAATCCTTTTCACTTAAATCATTTCATTCCAGCCTAATGCTTTCACACATCAATTATTTCAATCCGAAGTGGTTTCGGTTATTTCCCAATACCCGACCCCGGTCTCTTCGAAACCAATGTTATCTATACCCAAGTTATCCAATTAAATACAATTCAACTTTAAATACAGGTGTCACAGTAATTTGTCATTAATAGATAACCATACCATCATGGTTTAATCATATCATATCACCTAGCATTACGAATCATGTATTAGGGATAACAACCAATCCAAGTTTCCCAATATTATTTATTCATCTATACAAGGTTGATTAGCCATACCACTCTAATATACTAAATTAATTACTCCCATCCTTTTAAAATCCCGCTTACTTAACATTAATTAATTATAAATACATTAATTAATCATCCTCTAATTTCCCTTTAATTTTCATTAAGTCGTTAACCTTTAATTAATTATCCCTAACCTTTCATTGTAATTAATTAATCATAACTAATTTCATTGATCTTTAATTAATTACATTAATTAAGTATATTCAATTTGTTACCATCATTAATTAACTCTTTAATCAATTCATTTAAGTTATTACAGCAAGTAATTTATCCTTTATCATTTCCTCTAGGTGATTATCTTCCTTATTAATTTCTCAAAAATAATTAAACCTTAGTTATTCCCATATATCAAATTTCTTCATAATTAGTTTTCCGTTAATTACTTACCCGAATGACTTACTCTTTTATATCATTTAGTAATTATCTATTAATCACTTCACTAAGAAATATACTTAGTCAATACATGGGATTATCTTCAATTACATAGGCTAAATGATCATTCAAAGTTAATTTCATTAATTAAACAATCAATTAGTCATTACTTAATTACAAGATTCCATCCTTAATTATTCAACATAATTTAATTACATCATAATACAAGTAAACTTAAAGAATTACTTTCTAAGTTAAAATAAATAGTTCAACTTAATAAATCAAACTCCTAAATAATCACTTTTATATGGAGAGTGATTAGGTGAATAAATAAAAACTTAATTATGCTATTTCTAACATTTGAAACGCAACAAGCTCAGCACTCACTTGACACAACAGAGACCTCTACATCATTTACTTCTAATCGCACCGGTATCAACCCAATTCGAAGCCAAAGGAATCATCTTCTCTCCAAATAAACTCGTCCCCAGATGCACAAACGTGCACAGTGCACGTACACCAACGAACCTCGTCTCGCCGACCATCGATACTGGCCTCAACACATCAGCTATGACCACGACAACAACACACCAACACCCAACTACCTCGATTTGATCGAGAATCAAATTCGAGTGTTTTGCCACCACCTGGAACAAAACACTAAAACTGGAACGAACATGGAGACCTGGAACCACCTCGTCCTCTCATCTCCGACCACCGAAGACGCCCACGCTTCGGCTACACCACGACAACCCTCCCAGCAACACTCCACCAAAAATTCGTGCATCTTGATTGCACGAAGAAAATGAACTCGTCAATTCTCTGCTACGAATAAAAACGCGAACCCAAACCCTAAATCAATCTCGTTCAAACAATTCTCACATTTGAAAATTTTTCTAACATTTTTCCAAGATTTGAACATGATCAAACTACCTCCTCAACAAATTTCAACGATTAAAATTCGTTTAACTAACAGAAATTGATAAAAACATAATTTTAGTTCATTTATGAACGGAACCATGTGTGCTTGTCTAAGAACTATAATCCTTGTTTCAAAAATCCTACTTTGGAATGTTTATTCAAGATATGAATTCAAACTAACAATTTAAAACATTTGAATTTTACACATTGATCTTCGTTTTACTGTAAAATTTAATATTCAGTGTTTAAGCTACACTGTCCACCTTCAAACAATCCTTCCAGGCCATGATTCCAATTTAAACAAGTTTATTTAACTTAAATTCTTAAGTTTAAAATATTAATATGAAGAAGTATTTAAAATCTCCTCTGCTTTACTTTGGTCAGAACTTGAAATATTGAAGAACAAGGCATATAGATTCCCAGAGCAACAGAGAGTACTCAGAAATACTTGTTTATACAGACAGCAGAGTACATACCATTGTAAGTTAAATATACAGGTTTAAAATTTGAAAAACTGTATGTTTACTCAATATATGTATTCGAATTCACAAATTTGAAATCCTTGAGTTTGCCCATATTAATTTGTTTACTGTAAATTTGAATTTACAGTTTTTAAGTTACACTATCTATTCCAACCTACTTCCAAGCCATGATCTTCAGTTTCAAACATGTTTATTCAACTTAATTTCCTAAGTTAAAATTAGTTTAACTGAAGAATATTAGAGTTCTTTCACTTCTTTGCTCAAAGCTTAGAATATAAGAGATTATCACATATTAAGATTCCCAGGAAGCATTCCATAACCAAATACTCTAACATATGGCAACACAAGATATATAGGAACTAATTACCAAATTAAACTTTAAAATTTATATGTTTACTCACCTTAATGACTGTTGAAACAGTGAACAACAGTTGTTGAAAAGCTTCAGTTTTGAATTCCTGAAAACCACTCTGCTTTGTGGTTGAATGATATTTAGTTTGTAAGTTAAAGATGTTTGATTTATTTTATTTTCTCAGGTTTACTTCTAATTTCTAAATGAACCAGTTAAAATAAGATGATGAATATATTGGAACAACTTGTTGCTTCTACGTTTTTTTTAAAACATTTTTAAAATTTGAATTAGAACAACCATACCCAAATTTCCTTTAAAACAAAATATACAAAAAGTAACCAGGGAGAAGTATTTAAGTTTCATTGAACATATTTTGATCTGTGGTGATAAACAGAGATATACAAATGTGCATTCAAGCATGCGAATTCAGAAATACAGTCAGACAACATTATCTTATCCATACCTATCATAGTTAAGTTATTGTTATCTTCAATTGAGGCATGCATCAGCTACACAATTACTAAAAAAAAAATTCAAAGTTTACTCACAATTCTGATTTGAACAGAGCAGGTTTGAGGCAGTTTAAACTTTGAAACTTGGACTCTGAAACCCCCCCTCTCTTTTTTTTTCCAGGCACTTTGATTTTCTTGCAGATCTGATTCAGGTTCGATTTAGTTTGAGTTGAATTTTGAACCGATCTTGAATTTGCTTTGCCTTTAAATCAACCATGAAGCTTTTGCAGTAATTACAGTTTCCAGGATTTTACTTTTGGTTACGATTCCTACCTCTTTTCTGATTTATGGTTTGCATTTTACTTGTTAAGTTTGAATCTAAGGAAAAGAGAATAGAAGAAATGGTGATGCATATTTAAAACTTTGTTTTAAAAGAAACATAACCTGCCATTATTTTTTCTTTTCAGTTTATTCATTAATTCTAGAAAGAATAAATGACACTTGTTACATTGTATGATTCTTACCTTATATTTGTCATAAACCTTTTCTTACTTTATAACCAATGTATTCAATAAGGTTTAGAAATGAACACATGTCATTCCTTATTTTTAAATGATTTTAAATGATGATTTTTTTTTAAAGCCTTTATTAAAAAATTTCTTAATATGTAAACACTTTACTAATTCATAAATGCTTTTTATAATTTTTTTTTCTTACTTACAAATACTTTCAAAAGAAAATAAGATATAACCTAATTAGATTCCAATTAATATAATAATAAAATTATTTAGTCATTTTTACATGCTAATTTTAAATGCTTTTGCATTTGCTTACCACTAAATAAATATTATCTAAATTTATAAAATTCTTTTGTTTTAAATTAATATAAAACAAATTTTATTTTGGTTATTTATGTTTGAAGATAACAATTTTATCCATTTTAAATAATTTAATTAAGGGATTATCACATTTTAATAGTTAAACTCAGATAATTATTCAATTATCTGATACCCAAAAATCCGGGTTATTACAAAGTATCTCTATCGAAACCATTCTTCTTCATATAAAAATGACATGAATGGTAATGAAATGGTAGGAACGAGAATATATAGGGGTTAAGGATTATGTGCAACAAATACCCTATATACCCTTATGCAGAAACTTATAACCTATTCTTAAGCCCATTTAATTATTTTATTACGCATGACCTTAATTAGATTTTTTCAAATCTCAACACCCTTATCAATTAATATTTACATTATTCTATTTAATTTATCTAATTAAATCTCTTGAGTAATGTTATCAAAAATTAGGGGTGTTATAGGCTCCCCTCATTAAAAAAATTCATCCTTGAAATTCAGTAAGGACTAAATACTAAATATAGCAATCATCCGTAACGACTCCTAACAACCATACTAGTCTACCTGACTAGCTAATATCAATGTAAATCTAATATAGACATACCCTCAAGGCAGATCTGGATAAGTATCTCGAATCTTGTCCTCTGTCTCCTAAGTACAGTCCTTCTCATTGTTGCTCCACTGAAATTTCACCAACTTGAATGTCTTGTTCCTCAATCTTTTCTCATCTCTCGCAACAACCCGAACTGGCTCTTTAACAAAAGTCAAATCAATCTCTACTACTAGATCTTCCAGCCCTGTCGGAGGAATAATAGCCTCTGAATCTGCACATACTTGTGAAGATGCGACATATAAAATACATTATGGACGCCTGCCATATGGATCGGCAACTCCACTCTGTATGCGAACTTTCCAATCCTCTCTAAAATCTGGAATGGACCAACATATCTTGGTGCCACTTTCCCTGACTTCCCGAACCATACCACACCCTTCATCGGTGATACCTTAATGAAAACCATGTATCCAACTAAGAACTCTAAGTCTTTACACCTCTTATCTGCGTAAATTTTCTGTCTAGATTAAGCTTCCCTCGTCCTTTCTTGGATCAACTCAATCTTCACTGATGCCTCCCTAACCATACCTAGACCTAAGAACAATCTGTCTCCAGTCTACAACCAACATACAGGTGATTTGCATGGCCTTCTATACAAAGCTTCAAAAGGCCCTATTTCTATACTAGTCTGATGACTATTATTATAGAAAAACTCAACCAAATGTAGGTGATCCTACCAAGATCCACCAAAGTCCAACACACATGCTCTCAACAAATCCCCGAGTACCTTATTGACTCCCTTTGTCTGCCCATCCGTCTGAGGGTGATCTGCGGTACTCATCTTGAGCTTGGTGCCTAACATATCCTGTAGACTCCTTTAGAATTTGTGAATAAAGCATATCTGTCAATGACTATGCTACTAGGAACTCCATGCAATCTAACAATGTTCTTCATGAACAGCTTTGCCAAAACAGGTGCCGTCTTGATCGACTTTACTGGAATGAAATAGACACTCTTGATAACCTGTCCACAATGATCCATATATTTTGATTTCCTTATTTGGACCTTGGCAACCCATAAATAAAATCCATGGATATCTAATCCCATTTCCAAATTGGAATCTCTAAAGGTTGAAGCAATTCACTCGGCTTTTGATCTTCAGCCTTCACTTGTTGACAGTTAGCACACTGCCTAACCCACAAGCCAACATCCCTCTTCATACCTTCCTAATAGAAGCACCTCTTCATATTTTGATACATCTTAGTCCCTCATGAATGAATCATAAACTTGGACCGGTGACATTCTCCAAGAACTTCTTTCCTTAAGTTCTCAACATCTGGAACACATAACCGTCCCTTTTTTCTCAACCATCCTCTCTGGACAAGACAATTTTTTTTCAAATCATCGATCTCAGTTCCAACCTCATGCCTTCTAACCCTCTTGTGGATCCTCCTTCTGCTTAGAAGCAATTCCCTTGATCAACACTGGTCGAACTTCTAAATAGGACAACATGGAAGTACTTTGACTAGAACTAGTAGTCGATCTTAACGACACACCGCAACTGGTCAAAGCTTCTAGAGCCTTCCATTTTTCCACCATAGCCAATACCATATTCTGATGTCTTCTGCTAAGAGCATCCGCTACTTTATTACCTTTACCTGGTGTATAATGTATACCAAAATTATAAGCACCCAAAAACTCCAGCCACCTTTGTTGTCTCATATTCAACTCCTTTTGAGAGAATAAATACCTTAAAGACTTATGATCTGTGTATAGCTCAAATCTCTCTCCTAAGAGATAATGCCTCCAAATCTTCAATGCAAAGATTATCGCTGCCAACTCCAAATCATGAGTAGGATATCTCACTTCATGCGGTCTAAGCTGTTGTAAAGCGTAGGCAATCACTTTACCCTTCTACATTAACACAGCACCCAATCCAGTTTCACATGCGTCAGTATACACCACCAACCCTTGGTTTCCATCAGGAACTACCAACACTGGTGCATTGGTCACAAATGTTTTAACTTAACGAATGCTTCCTCAAATTTGTTAGACCAAACAAACTTCACCTCCTTCCTAGTAAGCTTAGTAAAGGTGCTGCTATCCGTGAGAAATCCTAAGTGAATCTCCGGTAATAACTAGCAAGTCCAAGAAAACTTCTAATCTCGGTCACCGCCTCTGGTCTCTTCTAATTATTCACAGGTTCAATCTTATCTGGATCGACTGACAACCCTTTCTCCGAAACCACGTGACTAAGGAACTTAGCATCTTTCTTCCAAAAATGACATTTGGAAAACTACGCCTTTAGCTGATTAGGCCTTAGCGTCTCAAGCACCACTCTAAGATAATCTTCATGCTCTCTTTCATCCTTAGAGTATACCAAAATGTCATCTATAAACACCAACATGAATATATCCAAATACTCTCGGAAGACTTGGTTCATCAAATCCACAAAGAAAGCAGGTACATTTGTAACCTGAATGGCATTACTAACCATTCGTATGAACCATATCTAGTTTAAATGTTGTTAGAGGAATGTTGTCCTCTGCCACTCTTAATTTATTGAAGGCTGTCGCCAAATCCAACTGGGAAAATGCTCTGGCTCCACTCAACTGATCAAATAGACTATCACTTCTTGGCAAAAGATACTTATTCTTTATCGTTCTTTCGTTCAACTTATGATAGTCGATACACATCCTCAACAAACCCACCTGGTTTCTTCACGAATACTGTGGCTGCTCCCCAAGGAGAATTGCTTGGTCTAATAAAAACCCTTCCCTCTAGATCCACTAGCCGCACCTTCAATTCCTTCATCTTGGTCAGTGTCATCCTGCTAGGTGGTCTACTAACAGGTTTATCTCCCGGCATAAGATCTATCCGAAATTTAATGGCTCATTTCGGTGGTAGTCCTGCGACTAGCTCAAAGATATCCGCAAACTATCTTGCTATTCGAACCTGACTTAGATCTTCTCCAGCTTCCACTGCACTTAACAAACACAACTACTCCGGTCATAATTCTCTACCAAGAATATAATTTGGTTACGACTATCAGGGTATCTTAGTGATATCTCCCCATCTTGGCCAAATATCCTGACCTCATACCTTCTCAGCCAATCCATACCCAAAATAATTTCGAAACCTATGAAATCAAAAACATACAGACTGCATGCAAAAATATGACCTAACAAGTCAAGTTCTAACCGGTCACATCTCATTCCTAGAGTTGCATACCCTCCTATTGGATTCGCAACCTTTAAGGAAGTAACAAGGTATGTAGGTTATAAGTATAATCAATCAACCAACTACCGTGATATAAATAAATGTGATGCACCGGTATCAAATAGTATCCTAGCTGGTATACTTTGAATCAAAAACATGTCGTCCATCATAGTCTTTCCTTTATCAGCTGCAGTAGGCCTAGCTGATGATCCAATAGCAAAGACCTTTCCTTTATCCGTCCTGACCGGCTCTAGACACTGATTCTTGTAATGCCCAACTTGATCACAGTTAAAGCACTTCACATTCTTCTTTTTTGCAGCCTTCTTCCCCTTACCTGACCGGCACTCATAAGCATAATGACCATTCTTGTCACACTTGAAGCACACTAAATCGGCCTTTGCCTTCTTGGCGGCTTCCCCTTTCTAGGCTCCCTTCTTCTTAAAGAATTCATCTTCTTTCCCTGACGACCCTGGGATTCAACTGGCTTCTCCCTAGCACAACCAGCTAGCATCTCTTCATGGCGAATGGCCATCTCCATCACCACATTACAAGGTTCTCAGATATGTGTCATGGATTTTAGCAAGCTCGGGTCTTAATCCTTGAATGAACCTATTATTCCTTCTGATGTCAGTGTCTATATTGACATATCCATAACGAGAGAGCTCATTGAATTTAGCAACGTACTCGATTACTAACATCTCTTCCTTAACTAGATCTATGAACTTCCTCATCAAAGCCGACTTAGCAACCTCAGATAGAAACCTCGACTCAGACCTCATTCTGAAATCATCCCATGTCAGCTCTTCCTCAGGAACTCCGGCAGTCACACTATTCCACCAGTGAAGCACTTCCCCTTGCAACTGCCTAGAGTCCAGCCTCCTCTTTTTCTCATCACCCAATCTTAGATCAATAAAGATCCTCTCATAGTGCAATACCTAATTCTCAACTTCAACAGCATTCTCCGTTCCAGCAAACGGCTTTCCACCGAGACTGGTGTAGTCTCTACACAACTTAGCACAGTTATTCCCAACTGGACCCACATGATCAGCTCCTCCAATATTACTAGCAACCCCAACTGCAAAAGATTGGCTAACAACTAATACACCATCCCCACATCTACTGGAGGATTTCCAGCACCAACATTGGCCTCAACATTTTAGTTAGCATTAATCGGTCGACCTTGGTTCCTTCTGGTATTAGGTCGATCATTTCCGTTGGTTGTGTTGCTTCCTCCACCTAGATTTCCTCTTCCATTTCCTACTTCCATATCTTCTTTCTCGTAAATCTGCATAAGAGCCTTAGTAAGATACAGAAGAACGGCCTAAGTGTGATGTCGCGGAATTTTAGGCAATAGCAATTTGATGATCTTCATTAATAATTGTTTAAATTTGACAATATTGATTTATAATCTAATTATTTAAATTAACAAATTTATCTTTCAAAAACTAATAATATTTGATTAGGAAAATTTATCTTTTCAAAGCTAATATAAATATGTTGTCTAATTATAATATATATGTGTGTGTGTGTGTGTGTGTGTGTGTGTGTGTGTGTGTGTGTGTGTGTGTTGTGATTGGAAGATTTGTTTTAAAATTTAATATATTTTCAAAGGTAATAAAATGTATTTTATTTATAATGTATATACATATACATTGTAAATAGGAAGTCTTTGGTTTTAATTTAATAAAAGATATGTTTTCAAACTATAATATATATGTATGTATGTATTTTGATTTGAAGCTATGTTTTACAATTCAAGTTAATAATTTTCAAAACTAGTTAAAATTAATTCTATATTTTCAAAACATTTAAGGTAAAGGTTTATTTGTTTAAAATATGTTTTGCTTAAGTTTAAAATAAGATTTAATAAAAGTTTTATTTTGCTTTCGTTTTAAAATACTTAAACTAAAATAGTTTATAAATATATATAGGTTTAAAAATATTCTTTCTTTTTAGATATCTCATGAATTAAAATAGCTTGTAAATATATAAATAAAAATAAACATATTACATAACTAATGTAAAGATAAGAAATTTATAAATAAAGGGTTAAACATAAAATCCATGTATTTAACATTTGTAAACATTTTAAGATAGCTCTTGACATTTGTAAAACATAACTACATATGTAAACTAAGTAACAAGCATAATAACAAATGGCAAAAAAAATCTTTGTCAACTAAAGCTTATAAATTATGAAATATTAGAGAGAAATCAAACTAAAAAGCAGTAATCAAACAATAATCACACCTATTCAATTTTTCAACCTCAAATCATGCAAAACATGATGAAGATCAAACCGAGGAGAAATTAATATCAAACAACTTCATCAGTTTTACAAAGCTTCAGCAATGCAAGTTGTAGTTTAAATTTCAACTTAACAATGCAAGATTTCAAATTCAAATACAAAGTTTCAAATCAGCAGTTGCATTCAAAATCAACTCAAATCCTGTTTTCAAAGGAACCTCTTCTCTGTTTTAACAGGTGAGTAAACCTTTTCTCTTAAAAACAGATTTAAATCTTTGATTATACTTAGATGTTTGTGATGGATTTCTGTAGTAATACGGTTTGCATATGTTGATACATTAAATTAATTTCAAGCTTTTAATTTAATTGAATTTAAATAATAAGTAAGAATTAATTAAGGTAAATGGTTTATCTTAATTAATTATGATCTTATTAATAAAAGTGATTAAAGTTTGATTACTTAAGTAATTAGGATGATTAAATAATGTAATTAAATTAAGATAAATAAATTGGTTAAACTAATTAAGATAGTTAATTACTTAATTAATTAAGGGTTAATTGATCTAAGTAATTAAAGATAATTAATTAAAAAGTAATTAATTAATGGAAGTAATTAAAGGGATTAATTACTCAATGTACTTAATTAAATTAATGTGATTAATTTAAGTTAATTAACTATATTAATTAATTAAAGATAATCACTTGATGATTTATTAAATAAAATTACTTAACGTAATAATAAAGTGTAATTACTTAGTGTAAGTAATTAATGGGTAATTACTATGCAATTAATTTAAGGGGAATTACTTAATGGAAAGTAATTGAAGGATAATTACTTAGTGGAAGCAATTAAGGATTAATTACTTTGTGTATTAATTAAAGGATTAATTAATATAATTAATTAAGGAGTTAATTAATTAATGTAAGTAATAAAAGGATAGTTAATTACCGTATGAGAATAATTAAGGTTGATTAATGAATGTGATTAATTAAAGAATAATTATTAAATTAATAGAAGAATAATTAATTAATGAAGTAATTAGAGGGTCGTTAATTAATGTAATTAATGAAAGTAATTAAAGATTGATTAATGTGATTAGTTAATCAATATAAGTGATTATAGAATAATTAATTAATATAATGAATTAAGGGTCAATATAATTAATTACAGTTATTAATGGGAGTAATCAAAGGTTAATTAATATGATTGATTTAAGGATAATTAATTTGTGAAATTAATTAAGGGTTAATTACTTAATGTAATTAAAAGATAATTAATGAAGGATGATTAATTAAGATGATAATTAGTTAATGGGGTTATAATTAATTAATATGCAGGATTAAAAGTAATTAAGTAATTAATTTAATTTATTGGTGGTTAATTAAATTAATTAGAGATGGTGTGACTAATGAATCTTGCTTGTGAATGATTGAATGCTATTGAATTCCTTGGATTATGTGATATCTCTGATATGTGATATGTTTGCTTTGTGATATGAGATGCTTTCGTTGAATGGTGATAATATTGATTATCTATCTTTGATAATGTGAATTATCTATCTGTGTGAATTTAGATAATAAACTGAATTGTTTTAACCTAAAATAACTTAGACACTAAGACGGCGTTTTGGATATCGATGAGACCGGGATCAGATTTCCAAATTGGAATATCTGAAAACCACATCGATCTAAATTAAACGATAGGTCATGAATCTTAAGTAAACTTCGAGATGAAGATTCAGAATGCAAGGGCTATTATCGTTAACTCTGAGGGTGATTCCAAAATGAGTGTAGCGAGATAGTGCCTTCGGTTTCGTTCGAACCCGAAATGAACTTGTATGGATTGAATGCTTTCAGAACAGCGTCAATGGAGGACTATGAGCGTTCCAAGATGTGTTCTTTAAAGGTAATCGTAGCCTCAAGCCTCATTAACCGAGAATGGCTAAAATAGAGGAGGTGCAGCAAGTCTAAGTGGGTCGCACTTAAGTAGGACGAGATTTTCCCCTGTCTAAAGGTCCCTTTTTTATTCGACTTAGTGTGTGGTTGGTCACGCCAACTACAGGGTTGTCTTGTTCGGGACTATCCAGTAAGGGATGGTTCCGGCCTTGTGTTGAAGGGGATCGGTAAGGATCCTCGTTACGATGATCTAGGCCACGTACTATGATGGACGGTACCCCAGTAGCCCTGCCATTGATGGAAACCCATTTTCCCCGCGTGCCTTTACTATTTTGACTGTACAACCCACTTTGTGGCTAGTATGCTGGAATTTAATAATGTAACAATTTCATCTATTTCCTATTTACTTGAAAACCCTATACACTATTATAATATCGCTAGATTTCCTATCAAATGTTTTGGTTATCATAAGGTAAAAGCTTTTCCGTGTTATGTGCGGGAAGTCTTACGAGATACCCTTTGTTTTCAAAGGTTTTTCAAAGTTAAGCAACTTTAACCCGTTTACTCACACCAAACCCATGTCTGACCCGGAGTTTATTTTCTGTTTTATTAAACTCTAGGGTACTCAAATTTTTACGAGTAGCCAAGGGATTCAGGTTAGCTTTGACGAGTTCTAGAGGAGATATGGAGCAGGAGGCTTCAGCATTTGTAGATATATAATGGTTCCGTTTGTGTTGTATCTCTGTGATGAAGTCTGTATTATGCTTAAGTTGTAATGACTAGACAGTTCTTTATAACTGTCTAGTTTGTGATGTTTAAGCTGTATAACTCTAATATATATGATACTATGTAATATCTTATGTGATGTAATATAATTTATTCGTTCCGCTGTGAGATTTTGATATTGTTTAGTTCTTCTTTCCCATCTTTTCTCTTTCTATCCATTTCTTTCTTAATAATGATGCATCTTTCTGTGGAATGAAAGACGGGTCGTTACACTACAACAGTTTATGGGTTTTATAGCGTTTGAAAAACGCTATAACAGGCTACCATAGCGTTTCAGAGAACGCCATGGAACCAAAAGCTATGGTAGGCCGGCAGCATTACATAGCAGGAAGGAAAACACTATAATAGCTAAGAGCGTTTACAAAAGGGCATAGCGTTTGCAACCTGCCATAGCGTTTTTTTCTCTATTATTAAACTTAAACGCTATAGGGAATATAATCCTTCATTTAACTTCTATAGCGTTTTTTAGCACATTTTATAGCGTTTCATCAAACCATGTTATAGCGTTACAATGTTTTTCGATAGCATTTCTTGTCATGTTTGTATAGCGTTTTATTTTCTACTATAGCATTTTTGATTCTATTATAGCGTTTTTGATACATAAATCTTACATCTCATATAGAGTTGCGATAGCGTTTAATGAATCAATAGCGTTTTTAAAACACTATTCTATATAATATTAATTTTCAGCATTTTTTTTGTGGTTGTTGCTTGCATTTTGAATCGATTGCTTGTTGTTTTTCTACTATCATTTCTATTAAAAAAATATATACACACAATTTCATTCGAAAAAGAATTTTTTTTTTATTCCATTTTCGAATACATTCGCATTTCACATTTTTACAAATTTTCATATTTACAAACTGACACTGTACTTCCTGCATCCCCTTCACCTCCTTGCTGTTAGCCTCAGACATTGATACTGCAATACCACCTTATTCATTTCAGCCATCCACCCTGTGCATAGCCTTCAACCATCACTGTGCACATCACAAAGCCACTATTCACTTCCTTATACAACTACACACCATCTTGAAACAAAGATCATCACTGCTGTTCAAAGACATTACAACAATTATTCACAGTCAATACACACAATCCCTCTGCTTCAAAACTGTCAATACCTCTGCCTATCGTCAAACAACATCTCCTATCAATTTCCAGCCTTCCATTAACACAATCACCACTACAAACTTCTGCTATTATATTCATTCAATCACCACACACTACTGCATACAAGCAGACCCCTCCACATTCAACACTTCTAGTTCTACATTAACAGCAGTCTTCAATTCTAAACTAACATACAAAGCAAACTGCTACTTCCTTGCTCATATATACTGTCTTCACCCCAACATACACACAACATTTCAAAACAAACTGAACCACCTGCATACATATCCTCCTCGGCCATTCAAACATCCCACAACAACTCCCCAAAACCCATCACTGCAATCAACAACTCCTCCACAAACTGCTTGACTTCATCAACCATTTGCCATCCATTCACTGCTGCAGTTCATCTTCACCTCTGGCATCACAAAACTCCTGGCTGCAATTCCTTCACTTTACAAACCTCCAGCAAATCAAACTCTGCAATTGCCGAGCCACCTAAAGAAATCCAGTCATGCCACCTAAAAAAAGTCATATTATGTGGCTTTTAATACGAAGCTTTCCTTTTTTCAAGTCTATTATTAGTAGAGTAAAGCAATAAAAAATCAAGTTGTAGGAAACAATAAGGAATCATGCAACGATTGGGTGTGTGAAACATTGTTATTAAAAAAGTTCAAAAGAAAAATACTTACAAACTCATTACCCTTGCCTGTCAAAATACCCCCATACCAAATATCCCCTTCAACCCCCTGTTGTCAAGCAACTACCCATTCTCTATTTGTAACCCCCCCACCCCCTCATGCACTTCTCTGTGCACATTAACATCCACTCACTACTTCCCCACTTCTGTCAACCTAAAGCATCCCCTGACCACCTTGTAATCAACTTCTCTTGCCACTGCCACATTTCATCTCTGTTGTGTACATCTCAACTTCATCTCACCACTGTCAACTAAATCCACAACCAGAACTACTCCTCCAACACATTTCACAACCTCTTTTATCAGCATATTCACCCTGCCTCACAACCATTACTCCACCACACCATCACAAACTAGCTCAACTCCTCACGGTTGCATATACCCATTCTTGCACAGCACAACAACACACATCCTCATATCTGTTTGCCTGCATCACATATAAGTGCACAGTCAATTACTACCAAAAGGGTAGTACCATGATTATTTGCTGGTAATATACCTGCATTCCTCCCGATACGTTAAGATGATTGGGATTACTGGAATTACATGCATTGCCACAGGTAAAAATTGCATTACTGGCCAGCTTTCGTTCATTGCTCATGCCATCTGATCAAGCATTACCTGCATTGTCACGGGTAAAATCTGCATTACCGACGCTTACTCCCAAACAATGGAATGTATTTTCCTATATGGCACAAAATTACTCACAATGATATTCAATGATACCCCAAATTAGGGTAGTATAACAAATACAGACCTACAAAATATATCTATTTAGTGCATTGACTTATCTGATGTTTTCCACATTGTATATGTGAATGCTCTAGATTAGTTGGTTCAGGAGTTAGTTTTCTGCAGTCGATTAGGTTGCATAATCTTTTCTTTTCTGCTTTTGATCGATCTGGGTGCTCCTGATTCATATAAAAGAATTACTAAATAAATAGTAAAACAGTTGTTTCTTATTGAACTGATGATGATATAACGTTGAATTTCAGCAAACCAAAGTGTAATAAATATGATTTCTTATAACTCATGAACATCTTGGTTTGGAAAATACACTGACTGAAGTACATAAACCAAGAATCGGCTACATTTGGGGTATATGCATATTTCTTTGTGTGGATGTGTATGTATGTATGTACATATAAAGTGATAAACAGACTCTTGGGTTGCTATTTCCAAAGATAACTCTGAGATTGCTGAATGCGGATTATTTTTATGCGCGTTTGTTTTCACTCTCAATTTTGTACTTGTTAAATGTTTTTGTACAGCAGTAATCATTAAGAACTACATTAAACAGTACAAATGTGATTTAACTCTTAATAGTTAAGAAAAATTTAAAACCACTTATTGACAGTGCTCGACATAGAGTTTTATGTGGAAAAAAACGAAGCCTTAGCATCAACCTAAATCATGATGTAAATTGAGTCAGACTTACCTTAAGAGTTGATGACCTAATAAGCATGTAAACATTTGCTCTAACCAGTTCGTCCTTTTTTAGTGTATTTGGATCCTAAATATACCAAACAATACTATTTTCAAACATAACTTCAAATATAAAACAACTACAATTAGTTGTCGAAGAAAAAAAAGCAATTACTGTTTCAGCTTGTGACCTCAATTTACGATGAATTCTCTTTGAGTGAATTGAAGAAGCACGAGCTCATGCATGTACCTTGATCAATGCTTGAATGCACCTGAAAGTTTCAACTATTTGTTTCCTGACTATGTTGCCACCAACTAAGGTTGAAGCTTCACTAATCCTGCTAATGCTACCATTACTCTTCTTTCCTGTATTGACAGTTCAATTATCAACATTGTAACATAGACTATGACCAAATACTTTACAAGAGATGTGAAGTAAAAACAATATGTAAATTATGAGAAAACGAACAGTGGATGCTGACTAAAGAGTGCAGACCTGCCCGCATGTAAAAATGGTAGGTTTTGGACCACACTTACCATAAATTTCAGATGAAAATGAAACCATATCTACCTATTCCAAATATGTATCCACATACCATCGGTGGAAATTGAGCATAGGTATATTTATTTGGTTTATTAAATAGTTTGGTGAAACATAGACCCTATTTGTCCAAGTTTGTACAAAGTTTATATTGAACTGGAAGTGATCCTCTTTAAAGTTTGATCACATATCAAGCAGCACACAAGAGACTGGTGACCCTCTTACTTCTGAAAACTACTACATTATGTCAATAACAACTGTAGTCACTAAAGATTGCTACTACATTATGCATTATTTTTAAACTCTTGGCTAGGATGTTCAACTTTTTATTATTATTTTATCAGGTAAATCATTATAACTTCTGATATCATGGTTTATAGCCCCGAAATGATTAGGAACCACCTTGATGTATACAAAATTATTGATTGGTTATTGGATCTCTAACTTGAATTTTTTTATGAAATTAAATGAGAATGAAATGGTTTTTTTCACAAGACCTGCTGATGAAACTGAATTAGTTTTTCTTTAGCATAAAACAAATTTTACTATCCCATAAACAAATTGTTAACGTGGTATATTTTATTGAGAATATTGACATAAAAATCTTATAAAATGCATAGTTATCACATAAATTTATTCTAGAAATCAGAAAAGAAAAGTATTCATTCGTATCCTTCAAGGATTAATGAGTTGAATGTGCCAAAAACTAAGATAATATTAAATTATTTAAAAAGGTTCTTAGTGCATTCAACGTCGGTTATTTTAAATGTTGCTATAGGTAGACAACAATACGCATACCTAAATCAATTAACTGTTACACTTACAACAGTTCTAGACACACAAATTAGAAACAAAAATAAAATTTATTAACCTAACTTTAAATAGAAAGTTTACAATTATTACGTGGGACGATTGAAAATGGCCTTGTAATTTATATTACTATTATTATCCAAAACTTGCACGTGTAATTTATAGAAACTTACTGATAGTTGTATAAATTTTAAATAGGGCCTTTGTGTGCAAAGTCATGTCCTTGCATGTGTATACAATATGAGGAAATCTACGGACATATATTCTGAACAAAAGGATCACTTTGTACTATTAAATATGAATATATTTTTTGTGGTGATATGTTATTTTAAATTCAACACGAATATTCATTAAATGTTTCCTAACCCCGGTTAAAACAAAATTCAACATGAATATTCATTAAATGTTTCTTAACCTTAATAAAAAATGCAATTAATGTTTGAACTGAAATATAAAATACCAGAAGTTTAACGGTATTAATAATGTGCGGTACAGTTATTAGTATATTCAAGCTATTCATATTCTAGATTAATAAGCAATTTCATTTGTGATGTAGCACATGTCAGAAGTATATAATATCCAATAAGGACCGCAAACATTATTGACATATGACTCATTCAAGTTTAACACAATTTTTTATTTATATTAGGAAATACCGTGAACTGAAATGCCATTCAACATCTATATGTTAAATATAAGCCTCGACTTTGAGAAAAGTCGGGTATAATAAGTAGTATGGTAACCAAATACATAGAACTTCTCTTTAAAATATGTCTATGGTTACTATACCAACTTTGGGTGTAAAAAATCATATAAACTTAGTTAATTAACCTTATAAGTACAAGGTATTGTGTACAATAATTAATGATGTACATGACGTTATATAAAAAACAAAGATTGGAAATTTCAAATTTAAATGAGAAGCATCAAAAGGATCTAAAAAACACTATTGTAGGGTTCAGTGACGCAGCAGTCATCATGGATGCTAACTTGCAAAACAAAATAAAAAATAACAAATTAATATTTCTAATTTTGAGAAAATACCTTTTGCAAAAATATGGTAAGAATTTATACAACTATGACAATGCCACGTGAAGTTTTAAAATGCTAAGTATAAAATTTCTTTCATCATGAGAAATACTACATTGTACACATGCAAAAAATGTCTCTCTTACCTTTGGTCCAGCTTTTACCACTTGGAACCTTGTATCATACAGACTACCCTATATAATAAGGAAATTATGTACTTAGAAAATTGTAACATTCAATTCCTACAAGAGGCAAGAAAGACAAGTTAAATAAGCATCAAGTATTTGTAACATTCAGCTTGGATAGTTGATTGACAAACTGACAATACAATGAGATCTCATAGATTCAAATATTTGATTGAATGCTAGTTATCTTCCTTTAATATTTAACTCATGATCAAAACACACAGGCATCTATATATCTATATCTTCAATATATAATAGCAATACCTTCCTTTGAAGCTTTTGAATTTACAAATTACCATTTTCTAGCAATAAGATAAAAGTATAAAACAGATAGCACAAATGATAATTTGGTATCTTTCTCATCCACATTTTGCTTTACTCTTGCAACATTAATAATTTCCACATTTTGCTTTACTCTTGCAACATTAATAATTTGACGTTTTTTCTCTTTCCCTACTAACTCTTGATTTCTAAACCAGCATCCTTATACGATAAAACTTGTGGAATGGTCATTTTAATTTCTAAACCAAAATATCCAGGATAACTTTAATTTTTGTTTTTGTGTGCATTTGTTTATGTCAAACGGTTAGAATTCAAAAACATAACAGTTTTCCTTCTTCTTTTGTTTTTTTGGTATAATCTATTTGAAATAAAAAAAGGTAGGTGATTACAAGTTCAGGTATATAATCTACTTGTTCAATAATGTTAAATCGATTGTAGCATACCGTATAAGTTGTTTGGCTGAGAGACGTCGGACTATCTCTAGCAATTAAGGGTAGAATCTTGTTGATCACTCCATATGAACAAATTTCATCCATAAGCTCTGAGAAACTACTAAAAGAATCTACAATCATAATTAAGCAACTTGCAATGATGTTTACTAGCTGCAAAACAAACAATAACCATATTAAATAAATCATTCATGAAACGTAAACATTAAACAAATCAAAATCATGCTTACGTATATAAACTCTTATTGGGTATACCTTAGAATCTTCATACTGGATCAGATTGCACAAAGTAGGAACAGAGTTCATGACAAATGAGGAGCAATCTACTGACAGTTCCTCGCATATAATTGCAACAGTGGATACAACAACTCTCTGTTACCATAACAAAAATAGACAGCAAGGTGAATATTTAACATAGCAGCATTAATTAATTCAAATGAGGAGGAAAAAATGATAACTTCACCTGGGTACTTGTTGAAAAGAAATCAATGTAGCTTAACACTGCAGTTATTGCCCCTGCCTGCAAACATTATGTTGGCAGCTCCTCTGAGATCTTCTCCAAAGCTTGCAAACACTAAAAGGTCATGAACAAAAACAGTAATTTACAATTTTCAAGGTGTTTGGGTGAAAAAAGAAGTGAACATGAATTAAGATGATTGGTTGGTAAATTCTACTAAGAAAAGAAACGGAGAAATAAATATAGCATTTTTTTTTCATTCAGATTGGTACTAATTCAAACCATAATTACATCAGTTCATAGAAACATAAAATATATTTTTCTACATAAGAAAAAAGGAAAATTTTAACTAATACAATAGTCCAATTTTGCTTAAAATTATATAAATTCCAAAACTTTGTTTGTTATAATTGTAAGAGAACTGATAGGATTTCAAGGCA
Source organism: Allium cepa (assembly GCA_030765085.1). NCBI lineage: Eukaryota > Viridiplantae > Streptophyta > Magnoliopsida > Asparagales > Amaryllidaceae > Allium > Allium cepa. The sequence continues at coordinate 96,107,469 of CM060946.1, read as the reverse complement.
AGTAACAGATTTATAATTTGCACAAGAAAAATAAATTTCTGATATCTTCTCCAAAGCTTACACTGGAAGGTCATGAACAAAAACAGTAATATTACATTTTTCAAGTTGTTTGGGTGAACAAAGAAACAACTGAATTAAGGTGTTAATTGCTAACTTCAAAAAAAATTAATTGATATAAATAAAAAGAAAGGAAGGAAGAAAAGAAAAGAAACTGCATTTTTTCATTCAATTTGGTACTAGCTCAATCCATTATTACACCAGCTCATAATCGAAACAAAAAAAATCTACATTAAAAAAATGAAAATTTCAACTAATACAATATTCTAGTTTTGCTTAAATTATATAAATTCCAAACTTTTTTTTTGTTATAATTGTAGGAAAAACTGATAGGATATCATAACAACTAACTCATTTAATTTATAATTTGCACAAGAAAATTAGAATTCTATTTCTCAAATTTGAATTATTTATTTCTCCAATTTGAATTAGCATAATTTAACAATAAAATAAATGCAAAATACACTATACATGCCTAGATTTTAAATAAACATCCAAATACTCAATAGCCAATAAATTTCTGCAGATCACCTCAAGGCTATTCAACTCAACAACCAAATCGCTGACGCTTGGCATAGAATCACACAAATAAGTCAAACTACGAGTAGCAAGCAACATAATTTCAAGATTACCCCCATATCCTATCAACCTCAGCAATAACCCAATCTACTTTTCCTCCTTAATCTGAGACAACATATCCTCCTCTGAAAAGGATAAAAATCTTGCATAGCTCCATCAAATGCATCTGAATCGCACTGGGATCAGCCTCCGATTCGAGATTCGCAAACAAACTTTCAAATTGCATGCTTTCGGATTACCAACGTAGGTACAGAAAAAATTTGTAATAAAATTGTAATCAAATACCCAAATGTATTATCAAATGATTCTTATGACCAGATTCAAAAAACTAAACAGAGAAATTTAAGATTAAAATGAATATTTGGTGAGAATAGCAGTGAATCAATATAAAAACTATAAATAAATTTGAAAAGAAAATAAGATTGAATCTAAAATAAACAAACCCAATTTACTAACTAAAATTCAAGTCACCTAAGAAGTGTGAGGAAAAGAAGGAAAGAAACAAAAGTACACAGGCATATTGTATCCATTCCGTGACCCAACTCATATGGAGAATGGAGAAGAAAACAAATTCTTATGGAAAATATTGTCTCCCTTCATCACGCGTTCTTTTTTTTGGAACACTTTTGAACCTCATCTCATTGAAAATAAATAAGCTTTCCTCATTCAATGCCTAAAACACAAGGTGGAACTAGACGTTGAATTGTTAAAGGAATTCTATCAAATGGTCTGTGTACACTATTCCAAGCAAAAAATTTATAGCAAAATAGAAATCACTGTGAGCATGCTTAATAATGCAAAATCAGTAACAAATTTTTTTCCGTAAGTAACACATTTAAATTAACTTACTTGTTTTGGTTAATTCCTAATATCAACCGCTAAATGAATAAATCCTATGTTTAAATGATATAAATATTGAAACTAAAATGCCTTTTATTCTTAGATTGAAGATTAAAGGGTAGTAAATTGCATTTAATTTCACATACATAAGAAAAAACTTGTTGAGTACATGTTTCGATAAAGGGAAAATTGTTTACCTGAACTAGGGTTTCTTGCAAAGTGGATGAAAAACGAAGAACTTAGGTTTTCCAGATCGAATTCGGTTCCAATGATTTAGTAGTTCGATTGGGGGAAGAAAGGAGGAAGTTTGGGTTTCCATTGTGTAATAGATGAAAAAGAGGGGTTTGTGTGCCAGAGGGGGGAGAGGAGAAAATATGAGAGGGAAAGAAATTATTTACCGCCTAAAAAATTTATGCTTTAGCTTGATTAAGGAAGGGCCGAGAACATAGCGTTTATACGTTAGGTTCTCTAAAACCTAGCTAATGGAAGTCAGCGCTAACCACTCCAATGCTATCCTATGATGCTATTAGTAGTGCCTTTTCTTTAGTGTTACAGTGGTTTCTGAGCGCTAGGTTGAGTGAATACCTAAGCTTTGGAGTGATATCTTTCTTGAGAGAGCATACTTGTGTGTGTGTGTGTATATATATCTACATATCTACCTATTTTGTTGGGTTATCTGTTCGGGTTTGCCACCATGTGTTCTTTGGTTGAGGGTAGTGGTGTGTGTAGCGCGACTACCAATGGAAGAAGTCCGAGTGTTGAGGTTGGAAGAGTATCTGTCAAGGTTGTAGACCCAATACCGCCTTGAGTATGCTTTGCAGCATGGTGTATGGATTTCACCAATCTCGAAGGAAGGTATTTTTCAGAAGGTATGGAGTCCATATTTGAAATGCAAGTTAGGTTGCACTCGTGTGAGCGGTTTTTCAAGAGTTTGGATCTGTCAGATGAGCAAAAGCGAGTGATGGCATCTTAGCAACTTTAGGAAGGAGCAGCTGCGTGGTGAGACACAATGACTATGGATATTCCCAAAGGTGTTTTCTTTTTGAGCAAGCTTTTGAGGAACAGTTTTACCTACTGCAGGGAAGACTCGGCTGTTAAGGAATTTTTCTGGATCTCAAACAAGGGAGTGTCTGTATTGGAGTATGAGACTAAGGTCATTGAGTTGCCTCGTTATGGACATGGTCTCATTGTTCCCTCTTAGGAAGAGCGACGTGTTTGTGTTTGGTTTGAGGCCCGAGTTTCTTAAGGAGATGTCTGCCCATCCCAAGGCTCTTTGTGGAATTAGTTGATATGGTTTTGAGGATCGAAGAGCTTATGGATAGGAAGCCTTTGGCATCTGTAGCAGCAGTGCAGCTCAGAGGTGTTTTGTGTGCCAGCAGGAAGATCTTTTTGCTTAGTAGTAGAGGTGGAATCCATAAGTAGCAAAGTGGACCCATTTCTTCGATGGATCGGTTAAGCATAAGCTGTTCAGATATGTGAAGAGAGAACAGTTTCTTTGGATCTGAACTGAGTAGGATTGCAAAAGTGACTTGCGATAGTTCTGGTGTTCTCTTGGGTTATCAAAGATTTTCCAGATGTCTTCAAGGAAGTCATAGGTTTGTCCACATTGGAGATTGAGTTCTGTGTCGACTTGGTTCCTGGAGCTATACCGGTGGTTCAGCTAAGTAGAAGGCTAGCTCCTAGAGAGCGAGGATTTGGTGAAGCAGCTGAGGATCGTGGAACTTATGTGTTTTCTCTTTTATGGATCTGATGAACTGTATCTTCAGGGACGTGTTGGACAAATCTGTGTTTGTGTTCATCGACATCATTTTCATCTACTTCAGATCAAAGTTGTGCAGCGGAAGCGAGATTGGCAAGCGCACCTATTTTGTCTTGTCCGGATGGGAGAAGTAAGTTCAGTCTACTGATGTTTGTGAAGTAGAGCTTGTGTTCTGGATTTCGACGGATCTTGAGAGGACCATTTTGTTGAGTAGGATCTAGAGTTGGAGATATGATTTTGTAAAGGCTTTCTCTGATCAAAGGAGCTATGAGATTGGGTAAGACTGGAAGCTAGCTCCGAGATATGTTGGATCTTTCTGTGTTCATGTAGGGATAAGTTTTTTGATCTACAAGATTGAATTGTCAGTTTGGATGGATGGGATTCAATGTATTTCACGTATCTCCGAGGGAGTACTTATTAGTTGAATTAAAATTATAAAATGGAAAATTTAATTGTTCAATTTATTTCGAATATTAATAAAATTATACAATGTTATACAAGGTCTAAAATCAAGGAACAAGCCGGGATGGAAAATGGACTGCATGCATTGTTAAAGGTGAGATCTTCTCCCTCAATCAAATTTTTCTGATTTAAGTTTAAATAGTTAAATTTAAAATGGTTGATTGTGTGCTTGGATAGTAAATAATTATTAGTATATTGAATTAGACCCTACGCGCCGCATAGTAGCAGATGATATTATATTAAATCTATATACCGCGATATTCCACCTCAAAGTGGAATTGGTATTATATATGTATTTGGAGTGATTGATTTCCCGCATTATATAGCGGATGAGACCCTATGTGCCGTATAATAGCGGATGATATTTTATAAACCCCATATACCGCGATATTCCACCTCGAAGTGAAATTGGTATTTAGTTGTTGTGCTAACATCCATGGGTGCAGGGTAACAGGTTGGAGGGATCCAACTAGATTCCTCAACTATCTGAATTAGTTTCAATATTGTATGTTGATTATTTACAATCTGTGTGTGATTATATTTGTGATTGAAATCGGTGAAGGCTATAGTTTAGCCGAATTTATTTTTGGTATCGTAGGATACCGGAAATAAATAAAATTGAACTTTTAAAATTCAAAATTTATAGTAAAAATTTATTTTTGAGAATTAGATAAATTTAAAAGAAGGAATTTTAAAAGGATAAAGTTTTATTTCTGAATCCTATTGAATAAAATTCCAAAATATGGGAAAAAGGCTTAATAATGGATTTCGAGAAATATTATTCAAAGGTTTGAAGAATTTATTTAAAATACGGATTTTAAATAGTTTGAAAGAGATAAAGAAATATATTTTAAAAGAAAATAAATTTAGAAATCAGTTTTGTAATTTAATTTGGTATTTGAAATGATTTTGGGAAATCAATTTGGAATTTGATTCGGTGTCTGAAATAAATTTAGAAATCAATATGAAAATTGGTTTAGTGTTGGAAATAAATCTTTGAAATCAATTCGGAAAATTTATTTGATGTTTAAAAATAAATCTTTGGGAAATCGATTTATTTGGTGTTGAAAAATAAAATTAGAAATCAATTTGAGATTTGGTGTTTGAAAGTGGATATTTGGAAATCGATTTTTTTTTAAAATCGTACATTAGTAGATATTTGGAAATTTAAATTCACAATGGGAATTTTATAAAAGAAAGGTAAATTTGTTTTAAAAATAAATATTGTTTTATCTTTAAAAGTGTGGAAAGGAATTTACGAATTTGGAACGTAAATTTAAAATAAATCTAGAAAGATTTATAAATTGATTTAAATGAACCATTTTGAAATGGAAAGTGTATTTTCCCTAGAAAGCCGTGTATTTTTTTTGTGTAGCTTTCAAATATTAATTAAAAGTTTTGAAGTTGGTTTTAAAAAGGAGTATTTGTGGAGAAATTATGTTCTTAAGTTGTTTTAAAAATCTTTAAAGTAAAGATTTATTTAGTTAATTATAGAAATGATTATTTCAAAGATTTAATTGATATTTGATTTAGAAAATGGTTATTTAAATGGTTATACCTTATCTGCTAATTTTATTTTAAAATTAGTTTAGATTTGAAGTCTTATATGTGATAATTATTATAATGTTTTCATAACCAATATTTAAGTAAGTATTTTAGATAGTTTTATTTTATATGTCTCCAAGAATATTTTAGATGAGTGATTTGAATTATTTTAAAGTATTTGAACTCGGCAGATTTCCAGTGGAAATGAATAAATATTTGGGAATATATTCCGCGTAAGGAAAAATAATTTGAAATTTGTTTTCAATGAATTGAAATGTGAGAAGTGATTTGAAATTTGTTTTCAAATGGTTGAAGTGTGAAAATATATCTTGCGAAGATATTTTGAAAGTAAATAATTGGGAAAATTATTTAAATCTGGTGATTGTTGTGAATGATTAATTGATAGTTAAATAACCGACTATCAATATTGGCCTTTAAATGACATTTGACTTTCAATGCGACAGGGAGTCGGATTCTAAACGGTTATCCGAAACCCACATTGAATCTTGGTGATGAATCTTTGTGATTGAAATATCCACGTGTTTTCAAATTAAGCGTTCACTATTCGGTTTAGCCGGTAGAGGACTTTGTGTCATATAACCCATTCCGTATAGTTATACGACAAAATGGATAGCATTTGAAGACGGTGGTGAAGACCAGGTGTTTTCGAGAACGATAGGATAACCTATCAAATGACTCTGCACTGAGTTGCTTCGGTATAGAGATCTCCAAATGTGATGGGGAGTCCGATCGGGATTGTGGATGCCCGGATTGCAAGGGCTTCTTCGGAAGTGCCTTCGGTTCTATTTGAACCTGGAACAGACTTGTATGGTCGTATGTCTGACATTACACTTTGAGATATAAAGCTGATTTCTATCAAAATACATTTCTGTTGGTGGCGGAGAATTTCTCTTAGCTTAACACCCTTCTCTGAGACGTACGAGCTCAGAGGTTATGTAGTTGATGGTTATTAGTGATATACTCCCAATTTGATAGTGTGGCATGCTGAGTGTTGCTGATCATTTGTTGATCGAAGCATGGTTTTGTGAAAAGCGTAGCTTTGTGGACGAGACTTCGTCGAACCTCACAACCCGGTATTGGTCAAAACAGGAATGTTGCGGCAAGGTTATTAGGGGTCGCGCCCCTAGGGTGTGTCTATTTTCTTCTGGATAAGAGGTGATATCATGGTATGGAGCCCAGATATTTAACTGTGTGGTTGTTGCTATTTGTTGGTGAATCCCGGGATAAAGGTCGGTAACGACCGGGGATGGCATACTTATAGGTGTTACTTCCGGGCAGGGATAACTCGACCTTGTATTGATAGGGAACCGTTTTGGTTCTTGGGGGCGTCCCTCTAGAGGCGTTCCATTTGGTAAGGAAGTTCCTTAGCCTGACCATTTGTTGGAAATCCAAAGAAACAATACGCACCTTGTACGGTTTTAGTTATATGACCTATCATTTACTTATGGTGGCGCCCCACTGTTTAGATGGTAGCTATAGTAGGCATAGTTCAAAATGTCTATGCTGGCTAAGATTAATATTATACTTTCGAAATGATTTCTGCACTATGCCCTAATGATAATATTAAAAAGGATTTTGCGTATCAAGCATGTTTGACTATCATAAGGAGAAATCTCCTCCAATTGTGCGCTTGCATTGTGTGTGTGAGGGGAGGCCTCATGGTAGTTTCATTTTTCAAAAGCATAGTGGATTTCTTTTTATTTTCTTTGTGAAATAACTATTTTTAAGATCTCACACCAGTCCCATGACTGACCTGGAGTTTATTGTTCCCTTTCTAAACTCTGGGTGCCCATAATTTTCCACACGGGCAGCCTAGAGTCAGGTTATCATTATTCTAGAGCGAAGTCAGAAAAGATATGCTGTGTAGATCTGGAGGCAAGCTGGATGGCGAGACATATCATTATACTATGTACTATCCGCTGCGTTGGGATTGCTGAAAGTTTAGTTTTAATATGGATTAGTTGTCGTAATGCCTAGTGTTGTATTGTGTTGTTGTAAACTCTGATGATGTATGTATAAACTGATATAGTTCTTTGTTTTAAAGATTATTCATTTGTCTATTATATATTGTTCTGCTGTGAGATTCTGTGATTGTTTCTGTTTCTTCTTCTATCTTCTTCTTCTTAAACCCTAACAGTTCGGTTTTCCAGCAATCGACTGTGCGACATATGATACAGTGGACGTATTAATGTCGACTTTTGGGCATCGAAAAATTGGGTCATTACAGAGTACGTGAATGATCCATCACTGGTTTTGGAACTAGCAATTCAAGAGGATTTGGATATTGAGCTGGACTTGAGTGTGGTCTCATATCTTGTTCGATTGTAGATCAAGATAAGGATGAGCTTTGGAGTTAGTAGTGTAGCTAGTTTAGATTCTGTAGAGCAAGGATCCCAGTGGATGTACCTGGGAAACTTTTGATAGTTTTAAGAATCCTATCCTGATTTTGTTAGGATAACTAGGTTTGTTTGTTTGATTTAATTGGTTGCTATGGTTGTTAGTATATGGATGATATGTATGCTTTACTGCTTGAAAATAAAACCTTTGTTAGATTATTAAATTGTCTTTTCTTTTAAATTTCGGGGACGAAATTCTTTTAAGGGGGGAGGAATGTGATGTCCCAGAATTTTAGGCAATATCAATTTGATGATCTTCATTAATAATTGTTTAAATTTGACAATATTGATTTATAATTTAATTATTTAAATTAACAAATTTATCTTTCAAAAAATAATAATATTTAATTGGGAAAATTTATCTTTTCAATGCTAGTATAAATATGTTGTCTAATTATAATATATATATGTGTGTGTGTGTGTGTGTATTGTGATTGGAAGATTTGTTTTAAAATCTAATATAATTTTCAAAGCTAATAAAATGTATTCTATTTATAATGTCTATATATATATGTGTATATACATTGTAAATAGGAAGTCTTTGGTTTTAACTTAATAAAAGATATGTTTTCAAAATATAATATATGTGTATGTATATATTGTGATTCGAAGCTATGTTTTAAAATTCAAGTTAATAATTTTCAAAACTAGTTAAAATTAATTCTATATTTTCAAAATATTTAAGGTAAGTGTTTACTTGTTTAAAATATATTTTTCTTAAGTTTAAAATAAGATTTAATAAAAGTTTTATTTTGCTTTCTTTTTAAAATATTTAAACTAAAATAGCTTATAAATATATATATAGATTTAAAAATATTCTTTCGTTTTAAATATATCATGAATTAAAATAGCTTGTAAATATATAAATAAAAATATTGCATAACTAATGTAAAGGTAAGAAATTAATAAATAAGGTGTTAAACATAAAATCCTTGTATTTAACATTTGTAAACATTTTAAGATAGCCCTTGATATTTGTAAAACATAACTACATGTGTAAGCTAAGTAACAAGCATAATAACAAATGGCAAAAAAATTTCTTTGTCAATTAAAGCTTATAAATTATGAAATATTAGAGAGAAATCTGGTTTTCATTTTTTTCAGTTCTAAATCTTTTCTTGCTAAATCTTTCTTCTCATCTTCTAAACTAAAAAATGAATACAAAATCAAACTGAAAACCAGTAATCAAACAATAATCACACCTATTCAATTTTTCAACCTGAGATCATGCAAGCATAATAAAGATCAAACCGAGGAGAAACTAATATCCAACAACTTCATCAGTATTACAAAGCTTCAGCAATGCAAGTTGCAGTTTAAATTTCAACTTAACAATGCAGGATTTCAAATTCAAATACAAAGTTTCAGATCAGCATTGCATTCAAAATCAACTCAAATCCTGTTTTCAAAGGAACCTGTTCTCCGTTTTAACAGGTGAGTAAACCTTTTCTCTTAAAAACAGATTTAAATCTGTGATTATACTTATATATTTGTGATGGATTTTTATAGTAATATGGTTTGCATATGCTGATAAATGTGAATGTATGTTTGTACAAATGAAATGCCTGTCAAAAGTCCATGTGTTTGAATATATATTTCTCTGTTCTATGTCAGGATTTAACCCATTCAAATTTAATTCCAGTTCTCTTTAAACATTCAGTTTAGGCCTTGATCTTTTAATAGAAAATGATCGTGGAAGTGTAATATTATTTCTAAAAAAATTTCAAGAATTTATATTAAGTGATTAATTCAAAAAGAGTAAATCACAGTAAGAATCTAAAATAAGTCAAAATTCAATGTTTGTAATTTCAAATTTGGATTTTATAATGTGATTCGAAATGGAAAATAATGAATTTAGATAATGAAATCTTGATTTTTAAGTAAGTAATTGTCGAGATAATTGGAGTTGATCAGATTTGGTGTTTTGGTTGATTGTCGTTGACCGGTGATGAGTGGTTCGATGTGATCATTGCTGGAGGTAGAGTGGAGGTCGATGATCTCTGGAAAAATGGTGAGGTGATTTATCAATGGCTACGGTGGCCAGAATGTGACGAACTACGGTTTGGTGACCGGTTTTTGTCAAGGTAGATATCGAGCTTCGTTCGACATCTATGGAGCATTGGAGTGGATCGTGAAGGTCGGCATCGTTGCGTGGATTGGTGAGGATGCTCTGGTTGGAAGCACGTGAGCTCCGGTCGTCGAGATCGTCGTGGCGAACCAGTTTTTGTCAGAGTGGTTTGGGTTCTGTTGACGTTCGATGGCTCGTTTTCGTTTTACGTTGTTATCTTCGGATCTGGGTGGTCGTGTGTGACGGCGAGGTGGTGGTCGACTTGAGGAGGACCGCGACGTTGGTCATTGATGGCCGGAATGTTTGTGCACGTGCATATGTGCACGGTTGTTTCTGATGTGTTCGATAGGATCGGGAAGAAGCAAGAGAACTCGGGACGATCTTGAGTTTGTAGTGGTGTTGGTCTCGAAGCAGTGGTTTGTTCGTGAGCTACTCGAGTGAGATCTCAGGGATCACTGGTGATTGGCTCGGGTTATTCTATTTTCAGTTCCAGTTTTTGAAATTTAAGTAAAATCATAATCAGGTTTAAAAATAGAGTGAAAACATGAACAAGCTTTATAAAAGTAAATGTTTTAAACAAATTTAAGTTTTAAAAGTAATTAAAATAATTTAGTTTAGCTTAGTTTTAAAAGTATATTTAAAAGAATTAGTTTTCAAAGCAAAAATATATTTAGTTAACAATTTTTAGAAATTTACAAAAAAATGAATATGTTTTCAAAGGATTATTAACTGGGTATCCAAAGTAATTTATTACAAGAAGTTTTTAAGACAAATTTCAAAGATTTAGAATGTTAAACTAAATGTTTAAATTTAGGTTTTTCTTTTAAAAAGAAATTATATTAGGTTAATTTTGTAATAAATTCCTTAATGTATTCTCTAAATGGCGTTTGTATAAATTAATTTCAAGCTTTTAATTTAATTGAATTTAAGTAATAAGTAAGAATTAATTAAGGTAAATGGGTTATCTTAATTAATTATGATCTTATTAATAAAAGTGATTAAAGTTTGATTACTTAAGTAATTAGGATGATTACAAATAATGTAATTAAATTAAGATAAATAAATTGGTTAAACTAATTAAGATAGTTAATTACTTAATTAATTAAGGGTAAATTGATCTAAGTAATTAAAGGTAATTAATTAAAAAGTAATTAATTAATGGAAGTAATTAAAGGGATTAATTACTCAATGTAATTAATTAAATTAATGTGATTAATTTAAGTTAATTAACTAGATTAATTAATTAAAGATAATCACTTGATGATTGATTAAATATAATCACTTAATGTAATTAATAGAGTGTAATTACTTAGTGCAAGTAATTAATGGCTAATTACTGAATGTAATTAATTTAAGGAGAATTACTTGATGGAAAGTAATTAAAGGATAATTACTTAGTGGAAGTAATTAGGGATTAATTACTTGGTGTATTAATTAAAGAATTAATTAATATAATTAATTAAGGAGTTAATTAATCAATGTAAGTAATTAAAGGATAGTTAATTACTGTATGAGATTAATTATGGTTGATTAATGAATGTGATTAATTAAAGAATAATTATTAAATTAATTAGAAGAATAATTACTTAATGAAGTAATTAGAGGATCATTAATTAATGTAATTAATGAAAGTGATTAAAGGTTGATTAATGTGATTAATTAATCAATATAAGTGATTATAGAATAATTAATTAATATAATTAATTAAGGGTCAATTTAATTAATTATAGTTAATTAATGGGAGTAATCAAAGGTTAATTAATATGATTGGTTTAAGGATAATTAATTTGTGAAATTAATTAAGGGTTAATTACTTGATGTAATTAAAGATAATTAATCAAGGATGATTAATTAAGATGATAATTAATTAATTGGGTTATAATTAATTAATAAGCAGGATTAAAAGTAATTAAGTAATTAAATTAATTCATTCGTGGTTAATTAAATTAATTAGAGATGGTGTGACTAATGAATCTTGTTTGTAAATGATTGAATGCTATTGAATGCCTTGGACTATGTGATATCTCTGATATGTGATATGTTTGCTCTGTGATATGAGATGCTTTGGTTGAATGGTGATAATATTGATTATCTATCTTTGATAATGTGAATTATCTATCTGTGTGAATTTGGATAATAAATTGAATTGTTTTAACCTAAAACAACTTGGACATTAAGACGACGTTTTGGATTTCGGTGAGACCGGGATCGGATTTCCAAATTGGAATATTCGAAAACCACATCGATCCAAATTAAACGATAGGTCGTGAATCTCAAGTAAAGTTCGAGATGAAGGTTCAGCATGCAAGGGCTATTATCGTTAACTCGGAGGGTGATTCCAAAATGAGTGTAGCAAGATAGTGCCTTCGGTTTCGTTCGAACTCGGAACGAACTTGTATGGATTGAATGCTTTCAGAACATCGTCAATGAAGGACGATGAGCATTCCAAGATGTGTTCTTTAAAGGTAATCGTAGCCTCATGCCTCATCAACCGAGAATGGCTAAAACGGGGAGGTGCAGCAAGGCTAAGTGGGTCGTGCTCAAGTAGGACGAGATTTTCCCATGTCTAGAGGTCCCTTTTTATTCGGCTTAGTGTGTGGTTGGTCGCGCCAACTGTGGGGTTGTCTTGTTCGGGACTATCCAGTAAGGGATGGTTCTGGCCTTGTGTTGTAGGGGATCGGGAGGGATCCTCGGTACGGTGATCTAGGCCACGTATTGTGACTGGCAGTACCCCAGTAACCCTGCCATTGATGGAAACCCATTTTCCCTACGTGCCTTTACGGTTTTGATTGTATAACCCACTTTGTGGCTAATATGCTGGAATTTAATAATGTAACAATTTCAGCTATTTCCTATTTACTTGAAAACCCTAGACACTATTATAATATCGTTGGATTTCCTATCAAATGTTTTGGTTATCATAAGGTAAAATCTTTTCCGTGTTTATGAGCGTGAAGTCTTACGAGATACCCTTTGTTTTCAAAGGTTTTTCAAAGTTAAGCAACTTTAACCCGTTTACTCACACTAGACTCATGTCTGACCTGGAGTTTATTTTTTGTTTTATTAAACTCTTGGGTACTCAAATTTTTACGAGTCGCTAAGGGATTCAGGTTAGCTTTGACGAGTTCTGGAGGAGATATGGAGCATGAGGCTTTAGCGTTTGTAGATATATTATGGTTCCGTTTGTGTTGTATCTCTGTGACGAAGTCTGTGTTGTGCTTGAGTTGCAATGACTAGACAGGTCTTAATAACTATCTAGTTTGTGATGTTTAAGCTGCATAACTCTGATGTATATGATACTATGTAATATCTTATGTGATGTAATATAATTTATTCGTTCCGCTGTGAGATTCTGATATTGTTTAGTTCTTCTTTCCTATCTTTTCTCTTTTCTATCTCTTTCTTTTCCGTGGAACGAAAGACGGGTCGTTACACTAAGAGAGAGCGGAGTACGTACTTATATATATATATATATATATATATATATATATATCAAATACAAGTACATTACTATAGCATTATCCCAAACCCCGATCATATTTCTGATTCATTGGATTATGTTTGAAAATCTTTTAGGTTTAGATTTCTTTTAAAGTCTCATAAACCTATGCTCTGATACCAACTTGTAACATCCTCCTATTTGGAGGCCCAAAACTAACGGCTACGTATGATGCAGTCATCCATAGTTATTAATCTTCGGCGACCAAATACAGTGGTGTTAGTATTGATACACAGAAATACATGAATATGGAAAAAAAATTAAACTTCAAATAAGATCACATTCCATGTCAAATCATTTCCAATTCATTACATAATCCCACAATCGTAAATCACGTTTAGAGAAAATATATTTATTACAACATACACCAAGAGCGACATATGAAGATGCCCCCTTGGATGATCAGAGTACATATAGGTAATTTAATAACTTTTCCATTAATCAAACAACATAGTGAAATCAAAAGAAAAGAGAACTCTATATAGCTATCACGCCTCCTGCACGTCCCTAGAAGCTTATTCATCTAAAGAGGTACCTAAAAACCTCAACTCTCAAATTACTCAAAATCAGTCGAGTACCCGAGAGTTTAAGGGGAAAACATAAGCTTCGAGTAGGAAATAAAGCCTGGTATGAATAACAATCTACCATCTCAAATTATTTAGATATCTAGTGAGGCCATGCCGCTTAACGGAACAGGTTTTCCCTTCTCTGGTATGCTAAAACCTTTATAAAACCATATATTGTGCTCCTACATCCATAATGGTTAAAACATAGTCATTTCAAAATATTATGATGATATGCAAACATTTTAAAACATTCTGGATTTCCCATCCTCTGTTTAATTAACTCATTGTCATATTAATAGTTTCTAGGATCTCTATTAACCTATTAGTTTTCATGGGCTTACTAATAATCTTTGTATAATATATGGAATACCTGTCCTATTTCATAGTTTTCATGGGTGCACTATGAACCTATTGGCCTCCTCCAATTAACTTCATTAATTCATGGGTTCCCCTGAACCTATTGGTGACTCCAATAACTTCTCTCTTATCCTAGTTTTCATGGTTTGATTAGGAACCTATTGACGACTATCAATAACTTAAACGAGATATAGTTTTCATGAATGCAAACCAATTGGCCCCTGCAGCCACTCTTTATAAATAGTTTTCATGGCATCACTATGAACCTATTGATAACTCCAATAACTTCTTTCGACCACACTGGATACCCTCCTTCGAAAGCATAAAAATATATTTTCAAAACATTAGGCCCATGCCTTTCGAACATGTAAAAACTTTCTTTCGAAACCTTTATAATGCATTAAAGCATTAACATTTAATCATTTAGAAGCATAGCTTCGAAACCAATTAAAAGTCCCCCTTTCAAAACACTGGGAGTAACCCTTCTGAAATCATTGAAAGTCTCCCCTTCGAAACCATTGGGTTTATACTTAAAATATTATTTGGGTCAAAATGAATATAGGAGAAAGTATCTCTTTCGAAACCATCCTTTTTCATATAAAAATATTGGGGAAAACATGATGGCATCGACACCATCTCTTTTGAAAGCTTCAAACCATTTAAACAAAACATTGAAGGATAGCATCGAAACCCCCCTTCGAAGCCATTGCCTTCGAAATCCTTGAAACCTTTCAAAAGAATTTAGGAAGTGGCTTAAAACATCTTTAAATACAAAACCACCTTCTGAAAGCATTGATGACTTCAATACCATCAAAAGCCTAAAAAACTGCAGCGGGGCTTCGACTAGGTCGGAACCCCTTCTTTCCTAAAGCGTTATTTCATAAGTAAGGAACCCATTGGAAAGCAAACTTAGGTTGATGTAAACCCCTTCAAAAGCTTATAAAAACCTCTTTAGAAAAAATATGCTTTGACTCCTTCGAAGGCTTTAATAAAACAAAGGCAGATGCATCTTTTTTTTTCCAAACAAACCAAGGCATCGACCCCTTCAGAAGTTATGCTTTCGACACTTAGTCTCTCGCCATTGTCCAATCCATTGCGTACCATCTTTGTGATACCTTGTGTATTGGTTTCACTTAGTAGGCCTTTACTAAGTTGAAGGCATAAGCTCTGAGTCAAAAGGTACTCCTAAAGTAGGCGAAACCAACTTTTCTGGGTAAACCTGGTTTAATACTAATTAAAGCAAACCCTTTTCTAACTAACCTATCATATGTAAACACCAGATTGGTTACCTTAACTTCTCAAATTCTTTACTAAATTAACTACTGCTAATTTCAGATCTAAACCTTGGTTATGTTAATCAAATAATCCTTTCCATTAAGAAAAGCCAATATTGCAAAAAAGTCCCTCTTCTAAAATAATTTAATTTGCGTAGCAAATCTCGTAGCAAAAATCCCTAAAAATTCCAGAAATTCACTTTAATCATGTTATTAAACATAACAAAATTCAGACCCAAATTCCCGATATATTTTTCAAAATAAATATAAACCCAAATAACTATATTTTCCTTTGAAAATTCATAACAATCTTTCTATACCTTGGAAAAATATCAAAATTAAAACCCAACCCAAAATCACGTTTTATACAACATAAAATATTTCCATGGCATTTAAACATCAATATAAATCGGTTTCTCCCTAAAACCGTCACATTTAAACAATCTTGTTTAAATTAAACAAATTAAATTTCAAGCATATCATCACCCAATTCATCATAAAAATGAATTTATCCTTAAATCCAAAAATATATGATTACAAAACAAAATCGAGATGGAATTATTATTCACCTTGATAAAGATAAGAAGATTGGATTGAGATTGATTTCTCCTAAGCTTGAATCTCTAGCTTTTAATTGAATTCCTCTTGTTAATGGTTGACTTCACTTATTGTTTTTGGTTTGCATTTTCAAAATGATGTGAATGGGAATGAAATGGTAGGAATGAGAACATATATGGGTTAAGGGTTATGTGCGGCAAATACTCAATATACCCTTATGTAGATTAATTAACTTATTTCCCATTTTTAAGCCCATTTATTTATTTTATTAAGCATTTGCTTAATTAGATTTTTTCAAATCTCAATTCCCTTCTCATTTAACATTTACATTATTCAATATAATTTATCTAATTAAATCTCCTAAATAATGTTATAAAAAATTAGGGGTTTTACATATCCACGGTTAAACGTTTACTCAATCAACAACAGTGGAAAAAGGAATTCAGTCGACACTCACCTACATCGACAATTTCTAGTGGAAAAATAATGTTTTATAGGTGCAAACCTTTATCTAGTCCATTTGACAGTTAATTTGATAACAGATTAAAGCATCATAAAATTAATGGGAAAAAATTACATGATAATAAGAATTATAGGGTCCGGCTATTTGAATACAAAATAAAATACAATTAATGACACAATAGATCTGAGCTATTGGATTCTATTGTGTTTGCATTTGGGGTTGAAATCAAGGGATTCTATTGTGTTTATACACACACACACACACACGTGTGCTTTTAGTTATGTATGTATAGCTTTATCAATTTTAATATTTACTGCCAAAAATTATACAAATTTTCAGTAGCACTTATGTATTTTACAAATTTTGTTTATGCTCTAACTTCACAACTACATCCATCAAAAATCCTACATTTCGCCAAAATCTATTATGTTTCCCTATTTTGTTATTATCTATATCTACCAAGAATGAAATATAAAACTAATAATGAAAAATGGAGGAAGTAAAAGACTTACATTTCCCAATAGTAATTTCAACTTGATAAATATGAGCAGTTGTTTTTAAAACATTCTATAAACTATGTAGGTAAAACAAACTTTGAGCCTTTATTTATTAGGTATTATGTTAAGTGGTGAATTGGAGTGATAACAACTTACATTCATCAACAATTCTTATTTTATACTCACCTTGAGATATAGGAATAATCAGCTATTAATTAAGGTAACCTCCATTATGGTAGAGCTAATGTAAAACGTAGGGCACATACTTGTCAAAATGAATATACATGTTTTTGAAGAAAAACAGAATTGAAATTTTCGAATGTAAATGTGTAAAGGAGAGCACACATGCTTGTAGCCAAAGGCAACTATGTAAGTTTTCTCATTCGGTGCCATATACAAAAGCTGCATGATGGTGTTATAGGGATAAATCAATTATTTTCAATATATAATATTATAGTATGGACTACTACCAAACCTAAAATTAACATTTCGTGTGCACTATAGATGAAGAATTACTTCTATGTTTCCTAGGATATGGAATCCAGGCTCCATTTTCTATACAGGAAAATATTTTGAAGGACAAACTTAAAGGCTTTTTGCAAGCTAGGATAGCCCATTAATATTTTTATTGCCAAGGACAAAAGCGTTAAAATATTTTAAATAACCCTAACTGTCGCGCGCTTTCTCTTTTTCGATCCTGTTCTTTTCCCTCTTAAATTCTTCTTCGCTTTTCTTTTTTTTGTTCAAATTTGAATTTTCTTCTTCGTTCTTCTTTATTGTGGTTCGCAATTCACTCGTGTTATCACGATTTTGATTCTCCTTTCTTTCAATTCGATATTGTCAATTCTCATATTTAGGTATGATTCTATTTTTTTCTTCTGCTTTTCTTCTATTAGAGTTTTAATTTGGTCATTTCTAATATTGTTTTGTTTTTATTTTTAATAATTAAAATTAGTTTTGTTGTTGTGTTTTCTTCTTTCATATTCTATGTATATATTGTTGTTGTTGTGTTCTCTTTTCTTTTATATGTAGCATCGTTTTTTAATTGCTTTAAATCGAATGTTATTTGCTTTTTGTTTACTTGTGTTTATGTTTGATTCGTATTGATTTTGTATTTAGTTCACCGTGGATCAGTGTTTAGGTATCATTTATAGATTTTTTAGTATCTTTTTGATAATAATGAAGTTTTGAAGCGTTTTAATGTTTTCTCTGTGTATAGATGTTGATGTGTAGCAAATAATAGACGGGTTAAACTAGTGTTTTGTTAGTATCAAATATTTTTTAAAGTATGTTTTTCTACCAATTTGACTATAAATCGAGGATCAGATTTTAGGTATCGGTTTCCTTGTCAGTAGGTATCACTTTTGCAAAAATTATTTTATTTTGTTTATGATTTTTTACTTCTATTTTATTGCAGTGGTGATAATAGCCTTCTTTGTTTACTTGTCTTCGATGATAATACTTTCAGCACTCGGTTGTCCATTGATTATTGCTTTTATGATTTGAAGAATGACATTTGTCGGTATTGGTCTCAATTATTTCCTTCATCCATTGAGATTTCTTATGTGCTTGAGAATAAAGTTATAATGGTCGATACCGATTATAATCTTCAGAGTATACTTTATTTTCAATTGTATAAGAGTGCATTCTTTCAATTTACTGTTAAGATCAAGGGTTCTCAATTGAAAAATGTTGGTGGTGGTTCTACTTCGATTTCATCTAGTCTTCTTAGTAATTCATCTTCTCGTGGATCTTTGTATTCAAATGTTGTTGTTCATAGTAAAGTTTATTTGAAGGATATGTTGAAGAGAGGTTCGAAATTATTCATTTTTGATTTTTTTTGGTTTTTGTTTTGGAGGAGCCAATGATTTTAGAGAAGTTTTGATGGCATACCAAATTCAAAAGGGATATGAATTAGTGTTTTTGAAGAACTATTCTAGAAGAATTGCTTCTATTTGCTCCTCATCTGTGAATGGTGTCTATTTAAAGTTCAAGCTTATTGTGATTCCTAGCAACTTAATAGGTTTTTCATTAGAAGTTTGATTAGCGATCATTCTTGTGGGGCTGGTCTTAGAAATTTAAATAATCCGCGTGTTTCTAGTGATTTGTTAAATCATTGATTATTGATGAGATTCGTGATTGTCCTAGTAAAAAGCATAAAGATATAATAGATAATTTTTGAAGAGAATACAACCTTGAGCTGTTTTACTCTTTTGCTTATTGTAGAAAACAACTTGCTTTGATGGATTGCATGGTAATGATGCTATGTCATACAATGATTTGAGTTGGTATTTAAAAGCATTAAAGAAGTATAATCCAGGTAGTAGTGATGATATGGAAGTTAATGCTTGTATTAATCAATTTAGGAGAGTATTTATTAGTTTTGGTGCTTGTTTACTTGGTTTCAAGCATTCTCGACCTATGATATTTTTTATGTGCTACTCTTTTAAGGGGACGGCCGGGCATTTTGATAGGTGCTACTGCAAAAAAGGGCAATCAGGGTATGTTTTTATTTTAATATGATTTAATGTATAACATCGGAATTTAGTTTTTTTTTTAGGATCAGTTTTTCGTTACCAGTATCATTTTTTAGGTATCATATTTTAGTTAACGGTAGCAATTTTTAGGTATTAGTTTTTAAGTTAAGGTTTGATTGAATTTTATTTTAATATTTTTCTAAAACTATTATAGGTAGGTTTTTTCCTGTTAGCTATGGGTATAGTTTCTTTAGAAAATGTGGATGATTGGAAATAATTTTTGGGTCATTTAAAACAAATGCTTCAAGAAGATTGTGATTTGGTTTTTATGTCGAATCACCATCAAGGTTTAATTTTAGGCGTTCATGAAGTTTTTTCTTCAACCTTTCATAGTAATTGCTATCTTCATATGGAGCAGAATCTTCTTTCAGCAATTAAGGCGCATTCTAAATTTTGTGAACTTTGTGGTGTCGCTGTTGTGAATTTCTTGAAGGATAAGTCCTTTGATGGGTAGGATGATTTTTTTTCCGAGTAAATGATATGGTGAATATAGTTTAAATGTTGCCGAATGTTTTAATAGTTGTATTTTGGATGAACGGGCCTTTCCTATTACGGTATGCTTAGATGGAATTCGAGTTAAATTTATGGAAAAATGGCTAATAGGAGAGAGGAGTGTCAATTATGGAATACTAATCTTTGTCCTTCTATTGAATCTTGTTTAAGTGGATTGATTGAAGAAGGATTTGGTCTTCATAGTTTGTTTTTGAAGTGAAATCGCCAACACTCATTGTGTTGATCGTAAAGAGTGGAGTTGTAGTTGCAATGAATGGAAAGTTATAGGATTTCTTTACGCTCATGTTATTAAGTGCATGGATAAGTCAAAATTGTCCGTTTATGATTTTGTTGAGTACTATTTTACCGTTGATGCTTATCGTTCTTCTTATGCTAATTCTATTAATTCTATTCCTAATTTTGATAAGCTAATTGTTGATGCAAGCGTTGAAGATGTTATAAAGCCACCAAAGGAGAAATGAGGTGCTGGTAGACCTTCTATAAAACGGAAAGGAGGATTTTCATATTTTCAAAATAAACAAAATAGATGAGGTGTATGCAAGCAATATGGTCACAACAAGTGTAATTGTCAAGCTCCTAAGAAGATATAATTTGATTGTCAAGCTTCTAAGAAGATAGTCTTTGTTTTATGTTTTTTTTGGCAATTTTATGTAATTGAATATTTGTATATAAGTGTATTGGTTTATCATATACTAAATTTGATATTGACTTGATCTTTGTATTTGAAATTTGTTATATGGTATCACTTTTAATTTACTATTGCGTGGTTTGGAATATATATGTTGCATGGGAAGTAATGTGCTATAATGTTTATATGTTATTCAGATTATTTATTTTTATTGGATGATCAGTATCAGTTTTTGGTTCTATTGGTTTCAGTTTCAGGTATGCAAAATATGTGGTATTAGTTGTTGTATGGTATTAGTATCAATTTTAGATAATACAAATTATATTATTGGGTTTTGTATATTTTCAATCTGTTTTAGATATAAACAACTATGGCATCATTCTTTGCATGCTATTTGTATCATTGGTACATGATGATTTTTTTCTACTTTTGAAGTGACTGAAATTATTTGTTTGTTGAGTTGTAAAGTGCAAAACTGTAAAAAGAAATATAACCTTAAATGTCAATATATATTGTAAAGTATGTTATGGTGAACAGTTGGTAACTCAATAATTGATGTAGAAGTATAAAAGTGTAGTTTGGTATATTGTTGTTGTCCGATTATTTCAAACAGCAACTTGGTATCAGTTTTGTATATAATAGGTATCAGTTTTGCTATAAATTGTAGTGAAAATAATTTATAAAATGAACACATATGAATTTTAATCAAATAGATACTACGTATTAGTTTGCACTATTTTGGTGACTCTTTGATATGCATGACAGTAAACTAGATAATTAAGTCTATAAAACATCATATTATATCAAATAACGGTTGGGTATTATTTTTTCATAAATATAGGTATCGGTTTTACTATATATAATATTTAAAAAAAATTATTAAATCTTGAAGCTTGTATTTTAATTATACAGGTACTAGGATGAGGGCTGCATTATTTTTTATGTTACTTTTGTTATATATTACAGTAAAGTAAATTTAATTCGTAGAGGTTTATGTATGCATAACAACTAATGGGTATTGTTTGCGCCAAAATTGGTCACAAACCCCAGAAGTAGTGAAAGCACCAATGTATATACACATATCCACAATATTCCAACACAGATCTCAGATCTAGATAAAGTAGGGAATAAAAATGAAGAAATAGCAAAACTAAAATGTTGAAAGCAAGAACACAAGATTTATAGTGATTCAGCTATCTCTGGCCTACGTCCACTTTGAATCAATCCTTTTATTCCTTTTTGTATTGAGATTACAATTACAAGCCTTTGAACATCAACCAACCAAATTGCAGAGTTTTGGCATAAAGTGTAGAAGAAGATCCCATTTTAGTTTCCATAGGACCTCTATTTATAGGTGTAGATCCGAAAATATCCTCTCCAAAACATGGAATACCTCTTCTTGTGCGCAGGTGGTCCCACCAGATCGATCCATAGTGATTTGGTATCGATCCAGTTACAATTTGTATGGATCCAAAATTAGCGCAATTAAGTCGAGATCGATCATGAACAATCTTGAGTGTATAAGGAAGCTCCTATGAAAATATCATAACATTAGGAGTTGTAGAATAAGAGTTATGATCGATCCAAAATTGAGTTTGCATTAAGGCTGAATGTATCGATCAGCTCGCCCCGATCACCTTCGTATCCATTCCATCCCCATAACCATAGCCATGGCCTTCACATCGATCCGAGTTCCATGCCTTGATCCATGTTGAGTGCTCCATCACTTGACCAACTCCACTACTTCGTATCCATGCTTTATATCCATCCATCCGATAACTTTCGTATCCATCAACCCGTTCCTTTTTTCGTATCGACCCCTGCTCACCTTCTTCGTATCGGTCCTATGTGCCCATCTCGTATTGACCCAGCCTTTGTCTGTTCATATCCATTAGCCGCTATAATCTATATCGATCAGCTGCTGTCTTTTGTATCCATCACCTGTGCCTTTTTTTGTATCCATCAATTTGGCTTCATCAATTCATATCGATCAGTGATGGGTTGATACGAAATGCCTTTCCAAACTCCTTCAACTGTAGCCTCGTATCCATGCTCTATTCCTACTTTTGCATCGATCCTGAGCATCCTGTTGAAGTCATACGACTTTGTATCCATCCAGCTATTTCCATGCATACTTTCGTATCGATCCATATTGATCAGTATGAAATCCATCGGTCCGAAGACCGATCGATCCAAACTAACCGCCACCACGATCGATAAGAAGGCATCGATCCCAAGAACATTTTTCAACAATATTATCCATCCATAACTCAAACATACGGACTCTGATTGACCCATAATCTAAAATGTAGCCTTTCTAGCCTTGTCCATCATTCCTAGTCGATCTCATATCGATTGAAGCTAGGTCAAATTTTGACGGTATTGATCATAGCCTTGTTTCCAATCGATCTCCAATCCTGATATCCATCCTTTCCGTTCAATTTATTAATATTCCAGCTTTGACCAAAAGACGGGGTAACATTTTCCCCCCAAAACATGTCTTGTGGTAAGAAGGCGTGTTCTGAATAGCTTTGAATCCGATATACGAAGTCCATATTCAATCCATAGCCATACCATCTGATCCATAATCCAATCCATTACCAAGCCATCCTATCCAAGTGCCATAGCCATATCCTTATCCGAATCTGCAACCACTCTGAGCCGATATCCGACTCTGAATCCAGTAACCAAATCCTTAGCCAATTTCATATTCCTCCGAACCCGACAACCGAGTTCTAATCCATCCATATCCAATAACCAAATCCATGACCTCTCCAGGTCGATATCCAAATCCTTTGTTGTTCATAGCCAATGTACGAATCCATAACCTCTCAAGGTTCTTACCAATACAATTTGCACTCGATGACCTATGTCAAGCAATGCCATGCTCAACGGTGATCCTGGTTTAGTGTCCTGAGCGCTAAGTAATGCTGTTGATTAAGTCCTAAGCTGAATCCTGGTCACTCCGGACCCTTGCCGAGTATAGTCCATACTCGATGACCTGAAATAGTCACCGGTAATATAGGGCCTAATTCCTAGGCCGAATCCTGGTCTCTCTGGACCCTTGCTGAGCATAGTCCATACTCGATGACCTGAATAAGCCGATTCGCCACGTTCGGACGAACCGACTTACCCATTGCCAGGCATAATCCATACCTGACGACCATTTATTAAAAACCAAATAAAAATCCAATCAAAATCCAACCCGAAATCCAGATTAAATCAGAAAACTAAATATCCATACCAGAAATCCAAACCAAAAAACAAGCATCCAAACCAAAGTCCAAACTAGAAAGCAAACAAAACCAGGAGTTCAAACCAAACCCCGAAACCAAACCAGAAAAAAGCAAATGTACAAACCAAAAAAGAAAAAGAAGATTTCACGAACTAGAGCGTCGCGGTTTATTATCATCTCAAAGCATGCCTAGGGGCTATCGATCTCCGTCCCCGTATATGAGTAAGTGACTTAGCCGTTTTCCCAGAGTTTGCTACTTATTCCATATCATCCCTGTCATTTAATAACCAATCGATCATCATTCATAGGCCTCATGCCATCGTCGTTTGGGGTAGATGGTGGCTGCTTCTGTTCCACCGCCGCATTCCGAGTTTCGACATGTTACCGTAACTGACCACTCCTTACAGGCCCCTCGATTATATCATTTAGATGCCTGCAGTTGTTGGTATCATGTCCATCCAGATCATGAAAGAGACAGTGCCTTCTTGATGCCCTCTCGCGTTCCGAGAGTTCTCTCCTTGTTGGCCTTCGGTAGGGAAGGCAATCCCGAGTTTCCTTGAATATTCGCTCCAATGTTTCATTCAATCCTGTGTAAGTGGAGAATTTTGGCTCTCCCCAATGTTTCCTTGTCCTGCCAAAGTTGTCATCCAACTCCCTCTTTCCTTTATCCTTATCCTTACCCGAGCTTTCACCGGATGGTTCTCCATCCTTGACTATATTTACTTCCTTTAGTTTCAAATCCAAACTTGCATCCTCCTGTTGAAGGAATCTCTCGGCCTCGTAAAAGAATTTCTCGAGGTCCATTGGTGGATCCCATATCAATGACACTTTGAAATCCAAGTTATCCCTGACTCTTGACACTGCTGCTATTAAAACCATCGATGGATCCAGCTGATCCACCGAAGCAACGGCTGCATTGAACCGAGTTAAGAAAGCCCTAAGTGATTCCCCTATTCTTTGTTTTCCTGATGTCAGTGTCATCACATTCTTTGGCCTTTTTATATGAATCCAAAACTGCTTTAAAAACCTATCTATCAATTATGTCCATGTCCTAATAGATCCATCTTCCAACTGCCTGAACCATATAGCAGCTATATCTGTCAAGTACAGAAGGAAACACCGGGCCATAACTACCTCCGTGCCCCCAACACTTCCATGTGTCTCATGTACCTCATCAAATGATCGGTAGGATCAGCTCTGCCATTGTATACCTGCAGAGTAGGTAGCTTGAACTCTGGTGGATTCCGAGCTGTTCGGATGTCATGGGTAAACAAACTCCTGTTTACTCTCCAGATCTCTATTTGCTAAACCTCCATGCATAGTTCGCCTGATAATCTTAGCTAATCCAGTGTTGTCCACCAAGGGTTGCCCCTCGAGTCCCGGATGGAATTCTGGTACATACTCTTCATCACGTACTCTTGTGCTCCAGTCGGCATCCTGTTGTGTGGTGTCACCTGGAATCCCTCCATGAATTAGTCTATCATTGCATGGTGGTGTTCCCTCAAGTCTGGATCCATCCAAATTGGTAACTGTGTGCTGATTGGGGGCTGCGCACTCTTGAGCTGCTCCATCTGATTGCCTATTGGGTCCTTCTGTTCCAGCTCTGTGGATCTGAACTCCAATAGCTCTAGCTGTCCATGCTTGTCCAAACTGTCTGAGAAGGTTCTGCATCATTTCCTCCTGCCTTTTCAACAATTCTTCCTGCATAGCTTCCATCATCATCTCCATCTCATCTCTGGTGATGAAAACTGAGGCCTGATTTGCTCCTGAGGAAGCCTCCTGACTCTTTTCATGCTAACTCCTTTCGGTTCTTTGTCTCCTTGTTGACTGCTTTATCATGGTTCTTTTTAGATCTGATCCTTTAGCTCTCCAAATCTAAACTCCAAATTTGGTATAGCGAGTGCTAGTCCTTCTCAGTGAAATCACCAAAGTGTTTATGCCAAAATTGATCACAAACCCCATAAGTAGTGAAAGCACCAATGTATATACACAGATCCACAATATTCTAACACAGATCTCAGATCTAAATAAAGTAGGGAATAACAATGAAGAAATAGCAAAATTAAAGTGTAAGAAACCAAGAAAGAACACAAGATTTATAGTGGTTCGGATATCTCTGGCCTGCGTCCACTTTGAACCAATCCTTTTATTCCTTTTTGTATTAAGATTACAATTACAAGCCTTTGAACATCAACCAACAAAATTGTTTGTACCGAAATTGGGCACAACACTCTTCGGATGTGTTTGAAGAGATAAAATAAAGAATATAAATGGAAAAGGAGGAAGATCTAAAAAACACACCAGTTACTAAATACAAAAAGCACGCAGATACACATGGATTTAGAGTGCTTCGGTGTATGGCCTACGTCCACTATGAAATGGTTTACTTTTGTTAACTTTTGCTTGCTGGTTATAATGAATTACAACAGTTAAATTCGAGTACAGCAGTGATTTCATTAGAGTCTGGACGTAGAAGAGCCAAAAGTCCTATTTCAGTAGTTCCTAGGCCGCTATTTATAGGCATAGGCTGCAAATATCTTGCTCAGATCTCGGAAGACCTCTTCTCGCACGTGGGTGGACCTACGCGATCGATCCCTGACCGTTTGGAGTCGATCCGTGATCGATACGAATGCAATTCGTATCGATCAGGATTTAGTCCAATCGAATCGGGATCGACCATGAACATTCTTTGGATCGAACCCATATAAATACTCTCTGGACTTAGAAAAATCTCACTTGCCATCATTTTATTTTCTGCTTTCGTATTGATAGAGCACTCGGGAAACGAAAAATGTCTTCGTCCCAAATCATCTAACTTTTTGTTCCTTCAAACCGATTGCTCAACTTAGGTAATTAGCCAATCCATTCCATTCTAACATGACGAGACTTGAGTTTTCATGCCAATTCGTTGAAAGTCATGGCCGATTCCGGCGACGTCGTTGTCGGAGTTGGGTTGTAGCAATATTGAGGAAGGAGCAATGGCGTTCAAACAACTTGGGGAAGAAGGTCGGCTGATGGATACGAGTTAGAGCGTTATAATATTGGGACATAATTCATATCAATTTAGGAACACTAGGAGTTCACATTGATCCTGGAAGTGCTAAATGAAAGGGTGAGATTCGTATCGATCGTGGATGGTAGGAGTTCGTATCGATCGGGAGCGATCGATACGAAGACTTAGCCCGCGTGATCGATACAAAATTTTGACTCTGGTGATCGATACAAAGACTAGGTCGGTGATCGATGCGAAGTCCTGCCCCCGGTGATTGATACAAAGTCTAGACCGATGATCGATGTGAAGCCGATGGTTTCAGATCGATACAAATCCTAGTCTTACCCGACCAATATGAAATTGAACTTTTGTTGAACGATCTAAGTTTTAATCTTGATGGATACAAAATCTTCTGCATACTCGAACTGACTCCGACATGCTTCAGCCTCGCATATCCGGACTTAACTGTTAAACTGCATATTTGACTGCCTTTCGAAGCTCGTCAATGGAAATGTAACTTGACAAAATTTTAAAAAACTTTAACTCTGATTGGTCTCTAAAGTCTGGATGGCATGGTTGTGATGGCCACTCCAATTGAATTATGAAGTCTCGTCGTTTGAACATTTCTTAAATTCTGTAGAATCTTGTAAGCACTATGTAGCACTGCACCGCACAACACATTCATGTACTTCACACTGGGATACATATGGGCTTATTATCATCTAATGATGGCTTTTGATGAGTTTGCTAGTTATGGAATCTACAATTTCACAGCAGTAAGAGCCTCAAAGTTCGTCTTCTTCGATAATAGAGATGTCGGCTATTACAGCCGAAGGAATAGGTCCAGCTTCGGAGGAGCTGCGAGGAGTAACTTCTATCACAAACCCTCAATATTCTATGCCGTCCAATGTCTCCGAAGATATGTTGGGCGATTATGCTTAAGGAACGGTCTACCATTAGATGGCGTTTTGCTACTCGGACCAAATGACAGGTCACACGCTCCTCCAGAAGGATTCATGGCCATTAATCGATATTCGTGCGCAGCTGGAACACTTCCTCCATTCAACTAGGATATTCGAGAAGTGCTAGCTTTCTTTAGAATCGCTCCATCGTAATTATATCCAAATGGATATGCACTATTGAACAGTCTATTCATCGTTTTCATGGAACATCTCTTTCGACCCCTGACTCCGGAAGAAGTCAGGTACTTGTTTAATGTCAAGAGTCGGGGAGATAATCCTTCCTTCACATTTCTAGAGGCAGTTAGGAATTTCCAAGTGGTCACAGGATCTTGGACTAGGCTTAGTTTTTTTAAGCAGAGTGGTTTTATGTTTGATGCCCTCCAGGGTTCGCCAGCTGATGGTTAGTCAGACGTGAGTGTTGCAACATTTCCAGAAGCTAATGAGATGTCATAACTAACATTGAAACTAATATCTTCTTTCCTTTACAGCCGTAATTCCACGACCCGAAGGTGCCCGTTTCAAAGAAATAATACGGATTCTTCAGGAAGTGTCGGGCGAGATGAGAGACATGGACTCGGTGCTCATAGATAGAAACTTGAGGATTTTTGGGCTAATCGATCGAAATCAAAGCATATGACTGGAGGGATCGCTTAGGGCATCCCCGGTGAGACGGGTTAAGCATAGAGCGCCCGAGACCGTAATAGCCGAGGAGGGCGATGAAGAGAACACGCCTATTGACGCCGAACCTGTAGCCGGGCCTTCTGATAGTTTTTAGGATTTAAAGGGAAGGAGGAAAGGTAGTAGCACATAAGCATCATAAGTCTTTGAGATGGAAATCCATGATTGTGTCTTAGCCAGTCTCTGGTGTTAGAATTTCGGAGGCTCCTCCCTCACAAATAGAGAATCCTTTTTAAGGGCTTGCCGACATTTCAATTCCGAACTATGTGTCACTCCAACACGACACCAGATTGGAAGGGCTTCAAAGTGCCTTAGAGTTAAGCGAGTCACTTCCTATAAGTGTGGCCGACACATTCGGTTGGTCGGGGGGTTTAACACATGCATACATACACTTCACAGCACTACATGATTTTCAATCATAAGTTATTCATTTTTGGATATTACAGATCTTGCTTTTCTTTCTATTTTACAGATACAATGACTAGGCGAGAATCTATGTTGGGAAGCCTCCGCTCTGCACGCCAGTCTTCCAGTTCATACTATGAGTCCCGTAGGAGGAAAGCTGACAGAGATCGCAGTCGTGGTTATTCTAGTCAAGAACATTATGAGAGGGAGAGGGATAGTGATAGGGAATACAGACATCGATTCCGATCGCGTTCTCCACCTCCTCGAGCTCCAACACAACCCTCCGGTCATGGAAAACAACCATTAGAGCCCCCATGCCTAAATGGTCTTCTCAAGCTCCTTGACCTGATTCATAACGCCGTAGAACTGAGGTCGAAACTCCCACTATCATTGATTAAGCCATTACCGAGCCCACTGGGGAAGGAGCAATCAAAATCGCCCAATTGAAAAAAGACTTCCCAAATATTTGCTTTGACAGCTTCATCTTCCCTCCACACTTAAAGAAAATTCTAGTTGAGGCTGAACATACTATGCATGACTACATACACGATGTCTACAACCAATACAGGGAGTGGGTGAAAACCGCGAATAAAGCATCGGCGGTGGCTTTTGAGCGAGAAAAAACTATTGAGAAGTTAGAAACCGACCTCGCTCAAAAGTATCGTATAATACAAGTGCTTAATAATGAAGCCGAATCTTCCCGCATGTCGGAAATAGAGTCCACCAAGAAAGCCAATGAGGCAAATCAATCCATGGAAAGGATGTGCAGACTCATTTTGCTTTGGTCTAGGAGATGGGCCATCGAAACACCACTGTCACAGCAGAAAGGGATGTTGCGCTGAAGGAACTTAACGATCTTAAAGCCAATTTTTTTGAAATCTTCAAGGAAAAGGATGACGCAAACAAAGCAGCCCAGGAGGCGTGCGGACAAGCTGTAGTGCTCCGGGATGAAAGAGATGCAGTAGTACTTAAAATTTGAGAGGCTGAGGCTAGGGTTGCGGATGAAGTTAGGATGGCAGAGACCAGGTTAGAGACTGATATTGAAGACCTTCTGGTTACATACAATGCTAATGTTCTGAAGCACAAAAATATAGCCTGGCTCGATAATTATCCAACACACCTGTACAACGCTTGGGGCCGATTAGTTGAAGATGAAAAGGTAGAACGACAAGCAGAATCAGTTGATGAGTTCAAGCTTGAGAACTGGGTGTTGAATGAAGATGAAAGGAAAGTTCTCCAGGATATCATGATCGCATATGAAAAGGAGAAACTTGGCACTCAACACTTGGAGGTTGGAGAAGGTTCGGGTGTTGAGCATCTTGCTGTACATTCTAAAACTCTTGCGCCAACTCATCCTGAATCCACATCTGTGGTTGATCTATGGCCCGTTCCCGCATATAATCTGAATCAACCGCAATTATCTCCAGTTCGTAAACAAGTCTCCAAAGCGGCTCCGCTAGCCGTGAGTCAAACTAAGGAAGGTATTCTATAAATTTCCTACACTTGCTCAAAATCGAAAACGCTAATTAAAGTAGTCACTAACAGTATTTTCTTTGTCTTTATCCAGTGATTTAAACCACATCGATCGTGCCCCCTGCAACTCAAGAATCACATCACACACAGGAGGTCATCATAACAGAAGTGACCACCACAATAACCACTGCACCAGTTGATGGGGCACAGGGGAGTACAATTACTTTTGATGAACAGATGATGGAGGAAATTCTCAATCATCAAAGTGATCCCTTTGTTGATCTGCCATTTGTTATAGGTGGAGGCGCACCTTTGATTAGCTGCTCAGGCCCAACCACTAACATTCCCGGTGAGGCTCAGACAATTCACGAATAGGAAATAAATGCCGAAATTAGCGCCGAAATGGAAGCAGCTGCCCGGGCTAGTAGCTTTGGAGGTGGAGTGGTGGGCCCTGGTCCAGCCCCATTATGAATTATTTCTCTTAGTGGTACGGTCATTGACACCAGCATGCCTCTCCCGCCTCCTACTGTTGATCCTGTCCGTCCGACTCCGCCTTCGGGAACCATTTCAATACATGTGAGTTCGTAGGAGGAAGTTAATATAACGCCCCCGACTGGAGAGCGGCCGCCAAAAGGCAAGGGCTCAAAATGGAAGCCAAGTGCCAGCTCCAGCGAGTCAACACCGAAGAAGAAGCCGAGAAAAAAATAACGAATAGACATGCCTTCTCGACTCATTTTTGGTAGATAGATAGGAATCTACTTGTTCTTTCTTTTTGTGGGCCGTGTATAGATGCGGGTTCGGCCCCTGCTAGTAGGATTTTTGGTATAATTTTGTACTTATCCTTTTTCTTCGAAAGAATAGTTGAAATAAAATCTCAAATTGTCTTCTGTACAACTTGTGGTCACCTATTTAAGTGTTCCAGCATTCGAACTTCAATTCATTGTACTTGTGAAATTTTGGTCTCCGAAGTAAGCCCGGGTTGAGTCGCTAAGTTCCGGGACCACGACTTCAGGTCGCGACCGAGCGTTAAGTTGAATTCCAATGCTGCACTATCTCACTCAGTGACTGGTACTTAAGTTCTGCCTTGCCAGATTAAGGGATACTTTGGAAAGATCGGTCAGCGATCGCTATTTTCCTTTAACACATCGGTCGCAATCTTTATGAAACGAAGTTGAAACATGGTGAATTCGAGTACTCGAACCACACTCTCTTATCAATTGGTGATCAAATCACACTCTGGGGATTGCACTTGTTTGTCGACGATCGATTGTGTCCGCTTGAGTTTTAGTGATATGTCCACGCTCCGGGGACTTGAGTTATTTTCATGGACGGTCAGTCACACCCGTTCGATATTTAGAACTGCGTCCACACTTTGGGGACTTAGATTGATTCGTGGGTAGTCAGTCACACCCGATTTACATTTAAGCTCGGACCACACTCCGGGGACTCAGAATTGTCTTACGGATGGTCGATTCATATTCGATTTGTGTTTAAACTCCAATCCGCACTCTGGGGATTTAGAGTTATCCGGTGTTTGTACTCCAGTCCATGCTCTAGGGACTTAGAGTTTGTAGATGTTTGTACTCCAGTTCGCACTCTAGGAATCCGGAGTCAGTTGATGGGTGGTCGAACCACACCTACTCAATTTTTATGTTATACTCTAGTTCACACTCCGGGAATCTGGAGTTGGCCGACAGATGGTCAGTCACATCCGTTTAGACGTTGGGATTTTGTTCGCACTCCGGGAACGATGGATCTATCAGGATCATGGATGGTCGACTCAAATCCACCCTGAGTTAATAGGCGAGGTCGTTAGATTGACAGATCCATCCTCCTCAAACTTGGTTAAATATGGGCAAAGTCATTAGGTGGACGGATCCACCCTCTTCGAAACCGCGTTTACAGATTTATACTCCAGTTCACACTCTAGGAATCTAGAGTTAGTTAAAGGATTGTCGTGTATCAATCCTTTTTTAGCTTCAGTGTGATGACTTGTCCCCGAGCTTGGGTTTCACTTGTGACCGGTCGTATCACAGTCACTCCCTATTTGAATAAATCCCACCGTATGGTGGAACTCAACTCTTCGTGCATAGTGATGGTCGTATGACACATTTCAAAAAATCACAGCTCTGGCTCGAAAAGATTGCATTTTATTGCTGAAATAAGAAAATATGGCAAAGTTAGTTGCCTTATTACAAATTCAAATTTCGAAATGCATAAAATAATTGCAAATGAAAAATAGACTGAATAAATAAACAGAGCCTGTTATGTGTAATAGTGACATAGACTTTCGTTGCCAGGCTCTTGGCAGAATGAAACCGTCAACAGTCGATATTTTGAATGTACCATCTCCGAGATTTCGTTCAATGACATATGGTCCTTCCCAAGTTGGTTTTATATGTGAAGGAGCTGGGTAATTCTCTTGAGGATGAGATCGCTGAGTTTGAAGGTTCAGGGTTGGACCTTTGCATTGTATATCTGGACGACTCGACTTCGATATGCGGCGCCCTCAAATCAGCCTTTTCACGCTTCTCATCGAATAAATCCAAAGAATCAGCAAGTAATGTAGTATATGTTTTTGGTAATAGTAAGTCACACGATGAGAAGGTACTTCCATCTCGACTGGAATAACGGCTTCAGAACCGTAAGAAAGAGAGAATGGAGTATGGTCGGTCATAGATTTGTGGGCTGTCCGATAAGCCCATAAAGCCAAAGGAAGTTCATCGACCCATTTACCACCGGCCTTTTCCAGTCGTTTCTTCAGAATAGACTTTATAACTTTATTAACAGCTTCAACCTGTTCATTCGCTTGAGGGTGTGCGACGGTGGAGAACTTCTTCTGGATGTTGAACCTTTGACAGAAATATTAAATTCAACGCTGTCGAATTGGGATCCGTTGTTTGTGAAAATGGTATATGGGAGACCAAATTGGCAGATAAGGTTGCGCACTACAAAGTTGATCACTTTCTTTGTCGTGATTGTATCAAGGGGTTCAGCTTTCACCCATTTGGTAAAGTAATCAACTATGATGATGGCGTACTTCACATCACCTTTGGCTAAAGGTAGAGAACCAATAATGTCAATGCCCCATACTACAAATGGCCATGGACTGACCATCTGAGTTAATCCAGTAGGTGGGGCTCTAGGAATCCGAGCATGTTTTTGGCATCTGTCACATTTTGTGGCATAGTCAGATGCATCGCGGTTTATAGTCGGCCAATAGTATCCGTATCAGAGCACTTTCTTGGCGAGAGCTTGCCCCTCAGTGTGATCGGCACATTCTCCTTCGTGTACATCATGCAATACTCATTTGATTTCATCGTGAGCGTTACACCGGAGTAAAGGAACAGAGTACCCTCTCCTATATATGACTCTATTCTGAATAGTGAACCGCGAAGATTTTCGAAGAACTTGTCTCTTTTCACTCCTGCGCTCTAGCAGGATCCCATGCTCGAGATAATTTCTGAACGGATTTATAGGACTCCTTATCAGGAATGACCTTAAATGCCCAATCTGTTTCCACCTAATCGATGCTCGGGGAAGATAATGTTTCCACGGGAACGATTCCCATTTGCTGTGCCTTACCTATACTGGCCAACTTTGCTAACGAATCGGCTTTTTGATTGTGCTTTCAGGGGATGCAATAGATGGCATAATAATTGAACTAATTTAATATCTCTTGGACCCGAGCTAGGTATGCAGCCAGCCTTCGGTCTTTGGCCTGGCACTCTCCCCAAACTTCACACACGACCAACTGCGAATCATAGTAAATATCCACAACAATAATTTTTAAATCTCTGGCAAGTCTCAATCTAGCAAGTAGGGCTTCATATTTGGCTTCATTGTTGGTCGCATGAAAATCGAACTTTAAAGCATAGCATATAGATCGACCTTTCGGAGTTTCAAGTACAACCCTGGCACTTGAGCGATGGTCATTTGATGCACCATCAGTATCCATCTTCCATATACACTTGAGAGATTCACTAGTTTCGGGCAAGTCCTTTGGGATAGTAAATTCAGCTATGAAATCTGCTAGGACTTGTCCTTGGTTAGCTCGCCTTGGAGTGTAAGTAATGTTAAACTGACTTAGCTCGATATTCCACTTGAGTAAACTACTAGATGTCTCAGGCCACGTAAGGACCTGTCGTAATGGTTGGTCGGTGCAAACGGTGATAGGATGAGCCTGGAAATACGGACGGAGCTTCCTTGAGGCAATGATAAGACAATAAGCCAACTTCTCCAGCTTTGGATAATTTCTCTCTACTCCTATTAGTCGTTTACAAATATAATAGCCCGGTCGTTGTATCCAGTCTTTCTCCTGAATTAGGGCAACACTGATTGCGTTTTTTGACACCGCCAAGTAAATGTATAATCTCTCATGATTAACAGGCTTTGAGAGAATAGGTTGTGCGGAGAGATGTTGAACAAGTGCTCAGAATGCACCCTCACATTCCATAGTCCATTCAAAGTTTCGTTTCCCTTTTTTGATCAGGTCGAAGAAGAGATGCATTCGTCAATGGATTTTGAGATGAACCTGCTCAGTGTTGCTACTTTTCCGGTGAGGCTTTGGACTTGCTTTATACTTCTTGGAGTCTTAAGGTTTCTGATTGCCCGGATCTTTTCGGGATTAGCTTCGATTCCTCGAGCATTGACGATAAACCCAAGGAATTTTCCGGATGCGACCCCAAAGTGACATTTCAACGGGTTGAGTTTCATTCTATATTCTCGGAGGATGTTGAACATTGATTCTAGGTCTCTGATATGATCAGTGGAAAATCGTGATTTCACAAGCATGTCATCCATATATACCTCCACGGTTTTTCCGATCTGGTGAGCGAACATTCGATTAACTAATCGTTGGTAAGTTGCCCCGGCGTTCTTGAGTCCAAATGGCATGACTTTGTATCAATATAGCCCCAGATTGGTCAAAAAGCTAGTATGCTCCTGGTCAGGCAAGTGCATAGGTATTAGATTATAGCCATAGTACACATCCATGAAGGATAAGAGCTCATGTCCAGCTGTTGAGTCTATGAGTTGAACAATTCAGGGGAGTGAAAAACTGTCTTTAGGGCAAGCCTTATTCAAGTATGAGTAATCAATGCACGTTCTCCATTTCCCATTTGGCTTCCGGATAAGTACATGATTTGACACCCACTCCGGATATAATGCATCTCGGATAAACCCGTTGGATTAGAGTTTTTCTACCTCTTCTTTAAGGGCAGCAAATCTCTCTGCATCCATACCACACCTTTTTTTCCTGACCGTAATATGCAGCGGGTCAATATTCAATGTGTGGCTTGCGATGTCCAGGGAGATTCCACACATGTCAGAGTATGTCCAGGCAAACACGTCCAAGTTTGCCCGGAGA
This sequence comes from Allium cepa, assembly GCA_030765085.1. NCBI lineage: Eukaryota > Viridiplantae > Streptophyta > Magnoliopsida > Asparagales > Amaryllidaceae > Allium > Allium cepa. The sequence continues at coordinate 96,071,737 of CM060946.1, read as the reverse complement.
AATTCAACCAATTCCTCCTGCATTTGTTGGCTTAGCTGAGATCTAATCTTTATTATTTTAGAATCATCATCATCGTCGATCAGAACATCGATCGTCAGCTCGACCAGGGAATCATGAATGTCTTGACTTTCTTCTTCACTTTCGGTATCACTTGGGTCAAGATCCCTTGGGAATTTGTCGGGATGCCCGGGCCTAGGGCCAAGCGTTAGATGTCAATTTTCAACAAAGTGGACACAGAGAGATTCCTCTACTTCCTTCCCTTTGTCCTTTTGTTGTGCCTCGCGTAGCTTAGCAACATAACAGGCTCCTCCAGCAGCCTAGTCTCCCTGAACGACTCCAACTCCATTGTCGGTAGGGAATTTTAAAGTCAAACACCAAGGGGCAATGGCAGCCATGAACTCAGCTAGGGTCGGTCAGCCCAAGAAAGCATTATATGGCGAGTCTATATCCAATACAACAAATTGTAATATCCGGACTCTCCAGTGTTCTCCGATTCCCAACTCCACTGGGAGTTCCACCACTCCAGTGGGTATAGTTGCACCATCAATGAAGCCATGGATACAGGACTGAAAATGCTTCAAATCTTTGGTTTCCATTTTCATCTGGTCATAGGCTCGCTTAAACAATATGTTTACAAAACTTCCACTGTCTACTAAGATCATCTTCATCCAAGCAGGAACTACTTGAGCTGATATGACAAGTGGATCAATGGTCGGGGGTTTGACCCTGTTGGCATCTCTTTCTCAAAATATGATGCCATCTGTCATCGTTTTCTGTTGCTTGGACGAAGCCCCATCTTTCAAACTACCACAACATTTGAAGCTCGCATGCCTGATAGAGCTCGCATACGACTCCATTTCCTTCCAGCTTCGATCTGCTGGATGAGGACCACCACTAATAGTATTTATCACCAATCTCCCGCCAGTACTAGCAGGTTCCTCCAGTCTTTCCTGATTCGGTATATGGTTCTGATTCGATGGGCCTGCACCTCCTATCTGCGGTGCCCGCACAAACTGCTCCAACTTTCTCTTACGTATCAACTTCTCAATGATATCCTGCAAATGACGGCACTCGTTCATGTTATGGCTATAGCTTTCGTGGAATCTTCAAAACTTCCCCGTCTGAAACTGTTTCTCCAATGATTGTTTCAGAGCAGGTTTCTTATACTGAATAGTATTACAGGTCTATAAATACACATTTTCCAACGACGTATTCAAATGAGTATAATTGTCAAACATAGGAGCCCTACGTCGTGGCCCACGATTCTGATCTCGTTCCTATTTTGATTACCATTATCTTTTTGTTGATTCTGTTGATTCTGTATATTTAATTGCACTTTTTTGGAAGTCTCCCTGGTTTGTTTAACAGCAACGTTGCTCAGAATTCCTTCCATACTAGGCCGTGCATCATCCTTTTTCCTGGACTGTTTCGCATCCTCCCTTCTCAAGAATTGGATTGCCTTGGAATAGAAACGGTCCAATGACGCAGGAGGTTTTCCAGCTACCCAGTTGCCGAACTCGGATTCAGGATCAATCTGATGAACGTATTTCTCTGCAATTTAAACCGTTTATTTCATATATTTTTATTTTAATAAAGCGGTATTATACGGGTATTTTGTTGTGGTTTTGCAGATTATTGATTCCAAAGTGCAACGTTGAAATTAATCGGTTATGCCGTCCATTTGTTCAAAAATCACGCAGCAAAGAGTGCAACATTTTGAGCATTGAAATAAATCAAAGCAATATGGACCAATTCAAGCAATGATGTGGACGTATATATGTTCTCTTTCACCAATTCAAGCAAAGGACCAGTTCCTCCTAAAAAGTACCATAATACATAGCCATGATATGAAGCAAAATGGGACATATTCAAAAGTAGCTTACGTATGAATTTGGACCAATTCACATATAAAAGTATTTCAAGCAATGACGTGGCAACTTGACTCTTCACCAATTCAAGGAATGGATCCAGTCAGTACAATTATCTTGGCAAATACTAAGAATAGAACCGGTCCTATTGCTAAAAAGATGGACTGATTTTAGGGGTTGAAAGCCTATATATACAGCATTATACAACACCTTGAAATCATCTCTTACCTCATCACTTTTCTTCAAGTTTAGATTTAAATTCAGCACTGTTTTTATTTTCGAACAGAACACATAGGATTGTTGATTAGATTTAGCAATTTATTTATTCTTGTTCTTAGTTATTTTCTGCACTCTTTTCAGTTAGTTAATAATTATTTCAGTTGATTGCTCCATTATCTTCTTTTCCGCAATTTCAATTTCTGTTCTGATTTTTTTTTACAATTCTATATTTTGGTTGCAATTTCGATTAGTTTCGAAATCGATTCAGAGTATATTATTGTTTTTATTTTCTGTTCAAAATTCACCGTCGAATTCGTTTAACACGCCTAAGATTTAACTATGGATTTTAATTGTTTTAAAATACAATTCCCTGTGTTCGACCTGCATACTACACGCCTGCGCGCTTGCAGAATTTATTAAAATTTGTGCTTTTCTAATCAATAGAAAAGTCGCAACACAATCCACTTAGTTAGTGCCATTAGAATTGAATTATCATTGGGATTACTAATCTCGACGCATGCAGCATGAAACCTCTCCAAATAGCATCTAAGTGTCTCTCTAGGAGCCTGAGTGACACTAGACAAGGTATTAACAACCATCGGCCTTATGACATGCATGTGGAATTATTCAACAAACTTCGTTGCTAACTGGTCAAAACACGAGATAGACCAAGGTGGTAAATGGGTAAACCACATATTTGCTATGCTCCTTAGAGAGATCGAAAAACTTCAACATTAACTACGTCATCGGCTCGCGCAACGTTCATGAACCATTCGTACTTTAAGATATTTTGATTAGCATCAGAGCTCCCTTCATGACGGGTAGAGTTGGCATCCTGAATCGCCGAGGTGATTCAGTATAGAGTATATCATCAGTGAAAGGGGTATGATTTCGGGAGATTCCCCAGTCATCATTGGTGAGACCCTGACTTTCACAATCGTTTGACGGATCACCGTCGGGATGTCTAACATCTGGAAATTTTAAGCCTGCTGAGCTAAGGTGTGGTCGGGTTCCACAATGTGAGGATGGGCCGGTCGCGGTCGGCGGTCCATGTCTCGCCTCTTTGGTTTTAAGTTCTCGGGGACATACGGTTCAGGAGTGTATTCATATTGGCGACGGTTCGGATTTGTCAGGTTTCGGGCATCGACTCCCAAATCAATGGCAGCGGTGGAAGCACGATCGTCAGTAGTATGATAAGAAACAGTACCTCCTTGGAAGGAAGGTCCAGTCTGACGGCTAGTTGACGGGCCAACTCTCGGTTGCCCAAGGCTCAAGGTGCGCTGTTGTTCAGTAGCTTGTGCATAGCGTCCGTCTAGTCGTGGGCGCTAGGGCGGTAGTCAGAAGAGGCTGAACTCTTGATCGATGAATAAGAAGCCTGATCCCTTCTGGATCTCCTTCATCTTTGACGATTCAGCTGATTGGTTAATTCCGTGTTGGCACGGAGTTGCTGAGTTAGCTGTTGGCGACTTTGTGTCAGCTCTTGCATCAGCAATTGGAATTCTTCCCTGGTGACAGGGCCTTATAGATCCGATGGTCTGGTAGCATTCTAATCGGCCAGAGGTAGTTGTATGGGGTTCTATCTGTCCCGTCCTTCAGGATCTGCAGATGTTGAAGTAGTCCTAGTGTTAACCATGATGGATAGTGAATCTCTTTCCTAGATTTGATACAAATTTGAATAGGATGGAGGACATTAAACTTGAAATCTGAATCTTCTTCTTAGATTTACGCAATCCGATATTGATAGTAGATCCAACGAGCAGGAGAAAAACTGGGTCCTCTTGGTGAAAACACCAAAGTGTTCGTACCAAAATTGGGCACAACACTCTTCGGATGTGTTTCAAGAGATAAAATGAAGGATATAAATGGAAAAAGAGGAAGATCTAACAAACAGACGATTTACTAAACAGAAAAAGCACGCAGAAACAAATGGGTTTAGAGTGGTTCGGTGTACGGCCTACGTCCACTATGAAATGGTTGACATTTATTAACTTTTGCTTGGTGGTTACAACGAATTACAATAGTAAAATTCGAGTACAACAGTGATTTCTGTAGAATCTGGACGTAGAAAAGGCAAAAGTTCTTTTTCAGCAGGTCCTGGGCCGCAATTTATAGCGTAGGATGCAAATATCTCGCTCAAAACTTGGAAGACCTCTTCTCGCACGTGGGTGGGCCCACGCGATCGATCCCTGACCATTTGCAGTTGATCCGTGATCGATATGAACCAAATTCATATCGATCAGGATTTAGTCAAATCGAGTCGGGATCTACCATGAACATTCTTGAAGATGTACGCAAGCTCCTGTGAAAATTTGGTGGCATTTGGACTTGTAGATTTTGAGTTACGATCGATGCAAGTTTTAATTTATTAAAGGCTACTGAGTTCGCATTGATCCACTTCGCATCGCTCTGTTCGTATCGCTACCGAGTACGTGCTTGCTGGTTGACGTGGCACAAACTTCTTGGATCGATCCACTTTTCATGCCGAGTGACTATTTCTGTCATTTGAATCGTGCTTTGTTCGTATCGACCTAGAATTATTCTTCGTATCGATCTAGACAGCTTTTTCGTATCGATGCTTCAGAGGCCGCTTCGTATCGATATTCGTCTTTGGCTTCGTATCGACAATTGTAGGCTACTTCGTATCGATGGAAGGTGAGGTTATTCGTATCGATCTGTCATGCGCTCTTCGTATCGATTATTGGCTGATTGATACGAAATGTGTGATGGGAGGATCAATACGAAATGTGTGGAAATGGAATCAATACGAAATGATGAACATTGATGGATACGAAAGGGAACGAGCTTGATGGATACAAAAAGAGGTGGTTTTGATGGGTATGGAGAGAGCTACCCGGATGGATATGAAGTGGGCTCACTTGTTACTGGCCGATACGAAACCATGCGCAGTTGATGGATTCGAATAGGATCGATGCGAAGGAGGTCTCTCTCTGATTACTTCATGGATACGAACAAGGCGATCACTTGAGTTGCATCGATTATATCTAGAGCATACGAACTCCAATTGACTTGAAATTTGGAATGTTGGCTTTCATGGCTTTGCTTGTCCATGTTAATTGCAGCTCGATTCGGACTTGGGAAAATTTTTCCAGTGTCCATAGCGAACCAGTGTATATCGTTTTCCGAGACGAAAAATCTTTGGTTCTCAGTCAATTTCTTGGTGTCATGGCCTTACCAAAAGGCGGGATAACAAAAATAGTAGAGTTTCGGCATAAAAAACAGAAGAAGATCCCTTTTTAGTTGCCATAGGACCGCTATTTTTAGGTGTAGATCCGAAATATCCTTCCCAAAACCTGGAATATCTCTTCTCGTGCGCAGGTGGGCGCACCAGTTCAATCCACAGTGATTTGGGATCGATCCAGTTATAATTCGTATTGATCCAAAATTAGCTCAATTGAGTCGAGATCGATTATGAACATTCTTGAGTGTATAAGGAAGCTCCTGCGAAAATTTCATAACATTTGGAGTTGTAGAATAAGAGTTATGATCGATCCAAAATTGAGTTTGCATGGAGGCTGAATGATTCGGATCGATCAGCTCCCCCCGATCACCATCGTATCCATTCCATCTCCACAGTCGTGGCCTTCGCATCGATCCGAGTTCCAAGCCTTGATCCTTGTTGAGCGCTTCATCACTTGACTGGCTCCACAACTTCGTATCCATACTTCATATTTATCCATCCGATAACTTTCGTATCCATCAACCCATTCTTTTTTTCGTATCGACCCCTACTCACCTTCTTCGTATCGATCCTCTATGCCCATCTTCGTATGGACCCAGCCTTTGTCTGTTCGTATCCATTAGTCGCTATCTCCTATATCATCAGTTGTTGTCTTTCGTATCCATCACCTGTGCCTTTGTTTGTATCCATCAATTTGGCTTCACCAATTCGTATCGATCAATAATGGGTCAATATGTAATGCCTTCTCAAACTCCTTCAACTATAGCCTCGTGTCCATGCTCTATTCCTACTTTTGCATCGATCCCGAGTGTCCCGTTGAAGTCATACGACTTCATATCCATCCAAATGTTTCCATGCATACCTTTCGTATCGATCCATATTGATCGGTACGAAATCCATCAGTCCGAACACCGATCGATCCAAACTAACTACCGCCATGACGATACGAAGGCATCGATCCCAATACCATTTTTCACAATATTGATCCATCCATAACCCAAGCATACAAACTTTGATTGACCTAGAATCTGAAATGTAGCCTTTCCTAGCCTGTTCATCATTTCCAATCGATCCTGTATCGATTGGAGCTCGGTCAAATTTTGACGGTATCGATAATAGTCTTGTTTCCAATCGATCTCCAATCTTGATATCCATCCTTTCGAGCCAATTTGTTGATATCCCACCCTTGACCAAAAGGTAGGGTAACAGGTATCGTTTTGCATGAATATAGGTATTAGTTTTGTTGTAAATAACATTTGAAATAAATAATTTATAGGTAATCAATTATTAATTTCAATCATACATATAGGTTAAAAAAATAGTATTAGTTCCTGCACACTGCTGGTATCAGTTTCATTTCCAAATAGAAACATATTTAGTGCCATAACAGAACATCAATTGTGAGAGAAGTTAAAAAAACTAGTTTTTGCAATGCATGAAATAAGTACGTAGTCTTTACAACAAATTGACATAATACTAAGAAGTGTTTGTATCAGCATTAAAAAAATGATTTAGTTTCTATTACTTTTAACACAATATCTCAAATGTACATTAGGGCAAACGAATATAACATCAGGTTTTGCAAACAAATTCGCTTCTTTTATTTTTTCCGTTCTTCTAGGCTTGACATATACTTGGACAAATTCCAACAGTGCTCATCGTCCGTTAGTATTGCATGCACAATTCTTGCTCTTATTGACAATATTTGCTCAGTTTCTATTTTAATACTACTTCTGTTGAGTGAAATGATGAATATCATTACGTATATGGCACAATCAAGCCTGTTTGAACCAAAATATATTGTTAGTATCAATTTTCATCAATTGTATTATCAGGTTTGTAACTAATATAAAACATTGAAATTAAGATATAATGATACAAACAGATAGTATGTTTTGAATTAAATTATTTAAAAGTTTTACTACCACATTAAGCATTAGTTTTAGTAAGAGTTTTAGTGCCTAAGTTATCATTTTAATATCGTTTGGTAATACTTTTATTTTAGTTTTGATCATATATAAATTTAGAGTCAGTTTTCTGTATTCGTGTATCAGTTTTGTTTATGTAGATATTCGTTTTGTTTATGTAGGTATCAATTTTGTTCAGAACTAAATGTTTATTGAATTGAAAGATAATATATTTTTTATGAATCAAATTCAATTCAATGTAAAAGGCATACAAAGATGTATAGTATTTTGTATGAAATATTATAATGCAAAAAGATAAGTTTTAATAATGAGTAACTATCAATTGAGTATCACTACTAGTTTCAATTGTAGTGTCAATTTTGTTCTCAGTAGGTATCATTTTTACCAGAAAAAAACTTACATGTCCTCTCCTTGCTGTGCACACTTGATTTGATGCATTTCATCTGGCTTCAACTCCATATCTTTTACATTATTCTTTTCCTAGACTTCTTGAAGCATTTCTTCTATTTGTTGTCTCTATTAAAGAAAAATGATAAAAGATTAGGTTATGTTCACTTTTTTAATTGTATTAAGTAATTTAAAAAAAATTCATACCAGTTTCATAGCTTCTTTCAAACTGGAGTTATTTTTTTCATTAGATCTTCTAGGGCATCTAGAATCTACATGACATCATTGCATTAATGGGCATGTAAAAGTGACCAACGTCCAATGGTTTTCACAATGTAAAGGAAAATAAACATCTTTTTCATATCTGTCCTGTATACTTTTTTCAATCATAAGCAGGACCAAATTTTTTTTAACACCTTTTATATCACAAACAAATCCTTTCTATTGAATATGAAAATTGGTTATAATTTAACATGTGAGGCAACTTTTATGTACTTGCATATTAAAGTACTATTTAACATCATCGTGGTCGTGAATGCATAGTTATGTTTTACTAGTCCACATTTAGATATATACCAATCAATTATCTGTATTAAAAAGAGGAAATCGTAAGTTTTTTATTAGTGAAGCAATATTAAATAATAAATAGTATCAGTAATGTTAATAGTAGTTGTGTATATTGATAAGTATAAAAATAACAAAGCATCAACTCAATTCAAACAGCTTGTGGGTATCAGATCTTGTATTGATTTGTTATCAGTTTTGTTGTACATGGTACTGAAAATATTTTAAAAATTAACTATCGTCATACTTTATGATCCAGTAACTAGGTATCATTTTTGCTTTTATTTTGATATCATTTTTGCTTTTATTTTGGTATCGGTTTTGATGTAAATTACAGTAAAAATCATTTAGAAAGAAAGCAAGCATCAATTTCAAACACATTGCTATTAGGTATCTGTTTTGCATTATTTCGATATTATTTTGGTCATATATGAAAGTTAAATAAATATTTAAAATTATGGAGCATCTCCTTTTATTAAAATAGAAATTAAGTATCAGTTTTTTTTTACACAATAGTGAAAATAATTTATAAAATAATGAAGCATTAATTCTAATCAAAGAACTACTTAGTATTAGTTTTGCACTACTTTGGTATTGCTTCTATCATATGTGATAGTGAACTAAATAATTAAATTTTCAGAGCATCAAGTTATAACAAACAGAAACTAGGTATCATTTTTGAATATATATGTAGGTATCAATTTTGTTATGAGTAACATAAAATAACCAAGCATGAATTCCAACCAAACAGCTATTAGGTATTATTTTTGTACTGATTTTGATTGATATTAGTATTATTAAAGAAAAGTTAAATTTATGTACCCGCCGATCTATATAATTTCCTTCCAGTATTTGTCGTAGTCCTTTTTTTTGTTATCACACATCCTCTTTTAATTGTGCCATTATCCTCCTATGCTACTTCACTGTTTTAATAGAAAAGATTTGTATCAATTAATTAAACTTATTTTCATATGTAACATTATTATAAATATTTGTAAACTTACTTGTGTGTTGATGTTAGAGGGAAAGCAAGTTTTGATTACATTTCGTTGTTCTACATTGAGATATATCAAAAATTTGTAGTGTCCAAGTCCTATCTCTGAAAGTGTTGGTTCTATTACTACAAGTGGCTTTGGGAAGTCCTCTTCTATACTTTTTTTTCATCATCTTTGTTTTTTGGGGTTTTGGCTTATTTGCTATTTTTTTGCTTCTGACCATAGTCAAAGATGTCGCTTTGTTTTCTTATTCTTGTTCTTGCTTTCAGTCTTTGGATATTAGAAGCTATTTTTCTTTCCATGCTTTGATTTTTCGGCCAACTGATTTTTCCACTGTTGTTTTCTCTTTTCGACCCGACCAGCAGGTTCTGTTGGTTTCTTTTCATCACCTTGTTCGGGTTTTTCAATTTTAAACTCTTATGTGTCATATAGTTTGAAAGTTGGAGGAGTGAAGTCAAGTACTGAAACATGGCAGGGTAAAGTTTGGCTTTTGATAGTGGTTTCTTCTTCCATATTTTAAGCATCTTTTCTTTCTTTTTGTTGCACTTGGTTTTCAGTTCCTGCCTCCACTTATTGATGCATTTCAGTTGGCATTTGAGCTGGTTTTTCTACTTCATGCTTTGGATTTCTTTGTTCATTTTGTGATTCTTCATTTTTCAGTTTTTTAGCAATTTGTTTTCTGTTTCCATCTGCACATTTTTATGCACTTCTGTTGGTCTTTCTATTGATTTTTGTATATCATGTTCAACTATTCTTTCTTCATTTTCTTCATTTTTTCTATTGCGGATATGTTTTTTTGCATTTTCTATTTCCATGACTGTACATGTATCTTTGTTCACTTTAGTTGCTATATTGCCATTTTGTACATTGAAATTGGCATTTTTCCCATCAAATTTTTCTTCACTGTGTTAATTCACTTGAATTTCAAAATTTTTTTCATTGTCTTCAGCATATGAATTTTTTAGTTCATTATCTTGCAATTTTGACTTCATTTCTCTCAACTCTTGTTTTAATTTTAGAATTTCTTACTCAGCTTTTATCCTCATTTTCGTTTCTTTTTCTTTTTCTAATTCTTTTTTTTTTTGACTTTATCTTCCAAATCTTTTATATGCATTTGGAAGATTCTAATACTTATATCTTCTTCAAATGATCCTATACTTTCTTCAGCTTCTTCAAAAAAAAAATTCCCCTTGCTTTTCATTTTATTTGTTGCATAATTGTTGTTTTATAGCTGTTGTTTGAAGAAGTCTTTCTTTATATGGAAGAAGATTTATTATTTCTTTCACCTGTATAATTGGTATGGGAAATTTTGTTTTAGTTTTAAGCTATGATATTATCTTATAACTTACAATGATAATTGAATTTATATTATAAGCAAAAGAGGTACTGTTTGTACCAAAAACGAGCACAACACTCTTCGGATGTAATTGAAGAGATTAGAATGAAAAATGAGGCTAATCTAAAAATCACTCCAAGGAAAATGAAAAGTAGTAAAAGAAGAAAAGAATTTATACTGGTTCGGCATTGTAGCCTATGTCTACTTTGGAAGATTTATTGTTTCTTGCTGATTATAGACTTATTATAATAGAACAATGACTAGCACTCAAGTTACAATGGATTTTCAACAGAGCAGCAGCGTAAAAGTCCCTTTTAGTTGCAGTTGAGGTGCTATTTATAAACGTAGAGCTAGAAATATCTGCCTTGAATCTCAGAATGCCCTTTCTCATGAGTAGGTGGGCCCACAAAATTGATCTAGGGTCGTTTTGGATCGATCCCTGATCAATCCATGCTATCCTCGTATCGATCGAGAAATGGTCCAATCGAGACGCGATCGATCATGGGTGTTCTTGAGTTGATTTGCAGGCCTCTGTGAAAATTTCATGGTATTTGGATTAGTTGTTTAAGAGAGATGATCGATCCAAGGTTGAGTTTTCTAGGGAGGCTAAAGTCTTCGTATCGATGGATTCGTATCCACTAGCTTATATTGATGACGTGGAGCGCATGCTTCGTGAAGATCCTATATTCGTGCATAGTGGCCGCTTCCTTTGGGTTGAACGCTTCTTTTGTATCCCTCCATACTTTGCCCCTCGCATCTATGCTCTACATTTGTTTTCTCATCGATCATAGGCCTCATCTTTCGTATCGATCAGATAGGCGATCAATACGAAACCTGCTGCTGTTAGTTGAATGAAGTGTGATCGATCTAGGGAGTGTTGAAGCCCACTGATATAGGTTCGAATCCCATGGACATGAATGATGGGTGCCGAGTGTTCGAGTCATGTCCGTTGCGTATCGATGTCGATTGATATGAATTGATGGTTGCGAAAGATAGAGGCTAACTGACGAATGCGAGATGGATGGATATAGGGCGATGGATACGAAATGGGCATACTTTGCATAGATTTTGATCGATTTATAACTTAAGCATACGAACTCTGATTGACCCGAAACTTGGAATGTTGCCTTTTATAGCTTTGTTTGCCATACCATGCTAATTGTGGCTCGATCCGGACTCGGACCAGGTTTTCCTGTATCCATCGTGAACCTATAGATAACTGATTCCTGGAGCGAATTCTCTTCAGTCTCTATTTAAGTCCTTGATGTCACGGCCTGGCCAAAAGGTAGGATAATATTTGCCCTCCAAAGTACGTCCTTTGTGAATATGACGTGCTTTGAAAAGCTGCCATCTTCATTCTGAAAAGGTTCTATCCGATTTACTGAACAATTGTTGTTCTTTTGTCAAGAGATATGTCCTTTGGTTAATTTCCAGTAGTATAAATATTGAGTTGTAGACTGCAAATGATCATACAGTTTTTGTTGTAAGTGAAGGTCGGGTGCTAGCAATTCGTTGTTCATCATCTTGGCTGTCACTAGGTAAGCATCCAATTCCTGTTAACTTTGAAAATCAAATGTTAATATGGCATATATGCACTTATTTTAACCTGACTCCCATTCATGCTTGCACGTTCATGGGTCGTTGTAAAGTTTTTTATTGAGTTTCGTATCGATCTTCTCCTGGATCGATGTGAAATCCAACTTCCAACAACGATCAATGGTTGTTTAAATCTCTTTCTTCATATCGATCCTCTCCTGGATTGATCTGGGATGTATGAAGGTAGCCTTTATACCAATGGTAATCGATACGAGATGGACTTATATAAGGTGTGCTTCGTATCAATGGATACAAAATGTTGGGTCTCAGATCGATGGACACAAAAATCATGCTGCGTATCGATGGATTTGAATGATCCAGACATAATCAAGCAGTGTTCTTCGTATCGATGCGCATAAGATTTACAAATGTTAATCCACGGGAAAGCTTCATATCGATGAATATGAAATATTGGGCCTCGGATCGATTCGCATTGATGGATACGAAGTGTTGGGCTTCACACTGATGGACATGAGATGCTGGGCTCCGAATTGTCTCGTTTGATGGATATGAAACTTTGAAGTTCAGATGCGCTTTGTATCAATTGGCATGTTGACTGCTTCAAATGGTTTTTGTGAATGGGATACGAATCATCCTTAAGGTCGATACGAAAAAGTATAAATGATTTTCATACTTAGAATATTTTCTTACGTGCTTCTATTATTACTTCATATCGATCCGAAGAGAAAAGAAACTATAGAACACTCGTCTTTAAACAATTTAATTTTAAGTCCAGATTCTTCAAACTAGGTAATTGATTGATAGAACCGTTCTTAGAGTGATGTGACTAGAGTTTTTGTGCCATTCCATCATGGCAACGGCCATTTCTGGCGTCGTTGGTGTCGGAGCGTGGCTAGGGTAAGGTTGAGGGTGTGTTTAATGGCGATTTGGAGAAGTAGAAGGAGAGCAACTAGAAGGAGCTGATGGAGTCATTGAACCCGAGTCTATCTAGAACTCATATCGATGCAAGGTGGGATCGATTAAAATGCTTTGGAGACGATTGAAGTCAGCTTTCATGGTCGATCCTAGAAGTGTGAAGCAGTTCGTATCAATGGAAGGGGCGTCGTGCAATTGATTCAAAACAAAACTCCTCGGATCGATACAAAGCGGTTGATACACAGAGCGATCGATACGAAATCTTTATCAATACAAAAAGGTTATCGGTCCATATATCTGATCGATATGAAATTATGGCTTCAGGGAAATGATCCAAAGTGAACTATGATGGATACGAACTCCATTTCTTTTTGCATATTCAAACACTTAACTCCGACGAGCTTTATCCTTACACATTTGGACTTGATCGAAAAACTGCATATATGACTATCCTCCAAAGCTCATCGAAGGAATTGTAACTTGATAAACATAACCAATTTTAACATAGATCATTCTTCGAAGTCAGGATAGCACGTTGAGATGGTCAGCGATGACGGTCACTCCGGTTGAATCTCAAAGTCTTATCTCTTTATCATTTTTTAACCTTGTAGAAATATAGAGTATTGTGCAGCACTTCACTACACAACACGATCATTCACTTTACACTGGAGGGAAAACAGATTTCTTTCCATCTAATAACGGTTTTTATTGAGTTCAATAGCTATGGATCCTGGAAGCTCAGAGCAGCAAGAAGTTCAAGGTTCTCTATTTCCTAGAATCGAAGTGCCGGATGTCATGGCAGATATAGTGAATCCTACTCCGGATGACTACCGGATGGAGTTGTGATTATGAATCCAGAAGTTTCCTTGTGGTCCAAAATTTCAAAAGAAATGCTGGGCAAAATTTGCCTTAGTCATGGACTGTCTTTGGAAGAAGTTCAGTTACCAAAGCTAGAAGAAAGAGCGCATAATCCCCCGGAAGAGTTCACCGCATGTAATAGATTCATGTGCTTGGCTGGAACATTGCCCCCGTTCAATCAGTTCATTCGAGACGTGCTATTTTTCTTGAGGATCGTGCCTTCTCAGCTTCACCCTAATGGATACGCACTATTCAATAGCTTGTTCATTATATTTATAGAGCATCTCCTCCGACCCCCGACCGTCGACAAGATCTGATACTTATTTAATGTTAAGAGTCGAGGGTACAACCTGTCATTCACTTTCCTGGAAGCAGTTAGGAACTTCAAAGTGGTGGCAGGTGCATGGAGTAAGTTGTGGTACTTCAAAACAGAGTGGTTCTACACGAGATGCCCACTGGGGTTTGCCAGACGATGGTTGGCCATACGTAAGTCAATTAACTGGGTAATAGAAATCGATGCTGAATCCACTATTGTATTTTTTTATAGCTTTTATTCCACGGCCCAAAAGAGCACATTTTAAAGAGATTATAAGGATACTTCAGGCGGTGCCTGCCAAACTAAGGGAAATAGATAAAGTCCTTGTTGATGACAACTTGATCACCGTCGGGCTTATAGAAAGAGGTCAGAGTATAGGGCAGACAGGGGATACCAGAGTGGTTCCAGTAAGACAAAGTGGAAGATGGGCTCCAGTTGTGCCCCCAGTCGAAGGAGCTTAGAGTGTTCCTGGCGTAACAATCATCGAACTTAGCAATGGCGAGGGTACAACAGTTTGGTGTGAGCCCATAGTCTTTCCTCTACAGTGTCCTCGACCGTTAGAATCGAAGATAAAAAGCCAAACTTTTGTCCACAAAGCTAAGAGGCAGAAGAATATTGAAGCAACTCAGCTCGGTGCAACTTCCATAAGTCTGGATACTCTTCCCCATAGATGGAAAGTTTACTGAAAGGGTTATTAGACTTTCCTATCTTGGCTGAAATATCTCCATTACCTGATCTCGGGTTAGAGGGGTTCCACTCCCCTTCAAGAACCGGCACGGGCCTACCTCTAATAGATATAGGGGAGCCAACTCTAGTAAGCAAGGCTACTACAATCGGCCGGTTGGGGGGGTTTGCACATGCATACACACACTTCACGACACCACATGACATTTCATCACATGCTTCTTAATTTACAATTCCACTCCTCTCTTCATCCTTGCAGCATGCTTAGATTTCTCCACTCCTCGCACCAATCATCTGGATCACGTTCCCGAGTCACATCACCGCGAGAGTGAAAAGGATTATAGTTGTGGCTACTAGTCTAGCCAAGAACGCGAAAGCTACAATAGAGAGAAAGAAAGATCATATCAAAGTAGGCGCCATTCTAGGTCGCGATCTCCGCTACTAGAAGGACCTTCTAAACCCATCTAGCTTTAACAAGCCTTCTTCCGAACCTTCACATCAAATAGTACCGCCTCATGCTCTTAAAACCGGCGATCAGTGCCGTAGAATTAAAATAGAAAGCCCTACCTTTGTAGAACAAACTGCCATAGAGCCTACGGGGGAGGGAGCCATCTGCATCGCTAAGCTGAAGAAAGATTTTCCGAACATATGTTTAGATAGCTTCCACTTTCCTACCAACCTGAAGAGAATTCCGAATGACATAAAGAAGTTAGTGCAGGACTATGTTCATAACGCATACAGCCAATATCACGAATGGGTTAAGACAGGAGAGCGCGTTTCGGCTGTATCTTTTGAGCATGCCAAGGCTATCGAGGAACTACAAGGAGATCTCTCTCATAAGGAACAAATAATAGAAGTGCTTTCTAATGAACTTGAGTCCTGCAGACAAACTGGGATAGAAGCCAGAAGAGAGCTGAGGAAGCTAGAAAGTCCATGGAGGAGATGAGGAAAATGCCCATGGACTTGGTGCAGGAAATGGGAAAGGGATGTCGCACTGAAAGAAGGTGATGAGCTAAAGGCAAAATTAGCTGAGGCCATCAAAAAAAAAGGTGAAGCCAACAAAGTCGCCTAAGAAACATGGGAGGAGGCGGTGAGGCTTAGAGAAGAAAGGGATTATGCGAACGAAAAGGCCGAGGAAGCCGATGCCAGGGTTGAAACGGAAATTAAAGCCCTTGAGGCCAAGATGGAGAGCGAATTTGAAGATCTTCTGGTCACTTGCAATGCTAATGTCCTGAGAAATCGCAACCTAAACTAGCTCGACGAGTACTATTCTTTCCAGTTATATAAGGCCTGGAACGCCTACTTGAGGACGAAAGCCGATCCACGATGCTGTAACTATCGATGAGTTTGAATTAGAAACTCAAGTGCTGATCGGAGATGATCCTGAAGTCCTACATGAGACAACCATCAGGCTTCAGAAAGAAAACCTAGCCGCTAAGTATCCAGAAGCCGGAGAAGGATCCGAGAGTGAACACTGCGAAGTTGGTTCCGAAGTGCCTCTAATGTCTCAAACTAAGCCTACATCCTCTGTCAATCCCCCAGCCGTTCCAGGGTATGATCCTGATAGACCACATCTCTCTCCGATTAACGAGCGCGGCCCGGAAGGAACGTCGGCTCAGCATGGGAGCGAACTTGAGGAAGGTATTATAGACACTTCTCCTATTCCTCAAAATGTAGGAACACTATCGGAAGATATTACATATATTCTCTTATCTTCATTCAGTCTTAGATTTTGCACCGGCCGACCCTCCTACGACTCAAGAAGTTCATCACGAGCAGATGGCATTAGCAACAAAGGCCAGAACCATAATAATTGCTTCTTCAGCTGGGGAGGCACATAATAGCGGCTATGTCTTTGATAACCAATTGATGGAAGCACTTTTCAGCCGCCAAAGTGACCTGAGCACCGAGATGCCCTTCAATGTGGATGAAGATGTTATTATCATGGGCTCCTCGGGTCCAACCAATAGTCTCTCAAAGGGCAAGCGTATGGATCGAGAGAAACAAATAATATAAGAAATCAAAGCCGAGATTAAGCGGAGCGAAGTGGGCTCATAGTGCCGACGGAGGCATGGTGGACCTCGGTTTGGTCCCTGTTTTTTTGGTTTCTCCGGGTGGCACCATTGTCGAGACCAGCGTGCCTCATTATTCTAGCATTGAGAGTGCCACCATTCCACTAGTTTTGCATACAGAGGATACTTCTGTCCCTGTGAGTTCTCAAGAGGAGACTGCGTCGATTCCCTCCAGCCGGAGACAAGCTAGTTGGAGCAGACCGAGGAGGCAAAGGTTCCAAGAGAGGTCCGGGCTAGCTCGAGCGGATATGCACCAAAAATAGTCAAGAAGGACAAGAAACCGTAGGCGTAGATTTGAATTTTTGTTCCCTCTTTTGTAGATGGCTAGAATAAGCTTTTCTTTTTCTTTTTGTAGGCCATGTATAGATGTAGGCTTGGCCCCTGCTTATATGAATTATTTGAATAGATTTTGTACTTACTTTCTCAAAGAATAGTGTGAATAAAGTTCTTCTTTGTTTTTTTAGCATAACTCTGTGTTTATTTGTTTAAGTACTTAGCTCTCACATTTCCATTCAATGTACTCATGAAGCTATAGTCTCTAAGTCGAACTTGGGTTTGGTCTTTAAGTCTTGAAGTCATGGCCTTGGATCATAATCAAATGGTGATTCGAGTCCCAACATTGCGTTGTCTCGACCAGCTGCTAGAACTTGAGTTATGCACCCAGATTTGGGGAGAATTGAAGTAGTCAATTAGCAGTTGTCCTCCGCCTTCGCTGACTTTGAATTAACTTAGTCAGGATAAAGTTAAAGTGATCAGAGTTTGAGCGGTCGGATTACACTTGCTTGCTAGCTAGCATTTGCATCCACACTCTAGGGAATATACTCATATGTCGACGGTCGGTCATGCCTGCTTAATGTTTAGAATCATATCCACACTCCGGGGACATAAGTTATTTACGGGTGGTCGGTCACACCCGTTTAATGTTTATACTCTAGTTCCCACTCTGTGAATCTAGAGTCAGTTGACAAACGGTCGATCTCATCTATTTAAGTATTAGGATCTTATTCGCACTCTAGAAATAAGGATTTGGTCAAGGTTGTGGATGCTTGGATCACATCCACCTTGATCTAGTAAGCAAAGTCATAGATGGATGATTCCATCTTCTTCGAGCTTGAGAAGAAGCATAGTCGTGGATTGCGGATCCATCCTCCTCGAGCATCGAAATTAAGCGAGGTCGTGTATGGATGGATCTATCCTCCTTGAGCTTTAGAAATAAGCAAGGTCATGGATGAACGGATCCATCCTCCTCGAGCTTTAGAAATAAGTGAGGTCGTGGATGGATGGATTCATCCTCCTCGAGCTTTAGAAATAAACAAGGTCGTGGATGGACGGATCCATCCTCCTCTACCTCGGATGGTCGATTCACGTCCTAATTTTGGAGTTTTCAGCTCATGCTCTGGGAGCTGGATTTAGTTGGAGAGTTGTCGCGTGTCAATTCTCTTTTAATTGATTGTTGTTTCCTCCTGAGCTTGGGGTTTCATCTAGTGAGTGACCGGCCGGCTCACGACCACTCTCTATTTAAATGAGTCCCACCGTAAGACGGAACTCAACTCTTCATACATTATGGCGGTTAAATAACGCATCTAGGAATTATTAACTTGGCTTTCTGAGTCTGCGCTTTATTGGTGAAATAAAAAATTATGGAAAAATCAGTTTCCTTATTGCAAACACAAATTCTCGAATTGCATAAAAAACTTGAAAAGGAAAGCAGATTAAATGAATGAAAGCCAATCATATGTAATATAGACGGAGACTCTCGCTGTTCCACGCTCTCGGCGGAGTGAGACCACCAATGGTGGATAACTTGAATGTGCCATCTCCAAGCCTCCGTTCGATGACATACGGTCCTTCCATTGTCGTTTTCACGTGTGAAGGGACTGGATAGACCCGCTTGAGTACGAGATCGCCAACTTCAAATGTCCTAGGTTGGATCATGGCATTATATAATTGGGCAACTCGGTTGCGATGCACGGCTACTCTCAAATCAGCCTCTTCATGCTTCTCATCAAATAAATCTAGAGATTTTGCAAGTAGGATGGCAGTCTTATTTGGATCGTAATAAGTCACATGGTGAGAAGATACCTCTAGCTCGATTGGAATAATGGCTTCAGAGCCATAGGAAAGCGCAAATGGAGTATGGTCGGTTGCGGATTTGTGGGTAGTTCGTTATGCCCATAAGGGCATAGGGATCTCGTCGACCAACTTACCTCCAGCCTTCTCCAGTTGTTTCTTCAAAATGGACTTGATGACTTTGTTGATAGCTTCAACTTCTCCATTCACTTGAGGGCGAGCTACTGCCGAGAATTTCTTCTGGATGCGATAGCACCGATAGAAATTCTTAAACTCAGCACTATCAAATTGGACTCAGTTATCAATTAAAATTGTTCGTGGAAGGCCAAAACGACAGATGATGTTGCACACAACAAAGTTGATAACTCTCTTCGTCGTGATAGTAGCAAGGGGCTCAGCTTCCACCCATTTAGTAAAGTAGTCAACTGGAACAATGGTGTACTCCACACCACCTTTGGCTAGAGGCAAAGATCTTATTATATCAATGCCCCCATTTGGCGAATGGCCATGGGCTGACCATCTGAGTAATTTCGGTTGGTAGGGCTCTAGGAATTCTGGCATGTTTCTAGCACCTGTCACATCTCTTAGCATAATCCGATGTGTCTCGGTTTACGGTTGACCAAAAATACCTGTATCTTAGTATCTTCTTCACAAGTGCTTCCTCCCTAGTGTGATCGCCACACTCTTCCTCGCACACATCATGCAACACTCGTTTGATCTCATTGTAGCCGATACGCTGGAGTAAAGGAACAGAATATCCCCTTCTGTATAGGACTCCATCCTGGATAACATATCGTGAAGCCTTTTGGAGAACGTATCTTTTTTCACTCCTACGTTCGGGTAATGTTCCATGCTCAATGTAATTTCTGATCGGAGTCACCCATGACTCTCTCTCAGGTGTTGCCTCATGCACTTGTCTATCTCTATCTGATCAATACTTGGAGCAATATGTTCTTTCATGGTGATAAGTCCCATCTATTGTGCTTCGTCAGTGCTGGCCAGTTTCACTAAAGAATTGGCTATTTGATTTTGCTCTCAGGGTATACAGTGGATAGAATAATAGTCGAACTGATTTAACACTTCGTGAACTCGAGTATGGTAGGTGGCCAATCTTCGGTCTCTAGCTTGATACCCTCCGCGAACCTGGCACACCACCAGTTGAGAATCACAGTAAATCCCCATAGCAATGACTCCTTAATCTTTGGAAAGCCTCAGTTCAGTGAGTAAGGCTTCGCACTCAGCTTCATTGTTAGTCACATGGAAGTCAAACTTCAAAGCATAGCACACAGATCGACCCTTCGAAGTTTTGAGTACCACTCCAGCACCTTAGCATCGGTCGTTTGATGCACCATCGTTGTATAGCTTCCATGTACGCTTGAGATTCACTGGCTTCGTGGCAATCCTATGGTATGGTGAATTCAGCTATGAAGTCTGCCAGAACTTGTCCTTGAATAGCTCGCCTTGGGGTATAAGTGATGTCAAATTGGCTCAGCTCGATGTTCCACTCAAGTAATCTGCTAGACGTCTAAGGTCGAGTCAGAATCTGTCGTAACAGCTGATTAGTGTAAATAGTGATGCCTGGAAATATGGACGGAGCTTCCTAGAGGCTATAACAAGACAATAAGCTAGCTTCTCTAACTTTGGGTAGTTCCTTTCTGCCCCTGTTAATCTTTTGCTAACATAATAGATCGGTCATTGGATCCGATCCTTTTCTCAAACTAATGCAGCAGTGATTGTGTTTACCAAAACCGCCAAACAGACATACAACTTCTCGTGATCAGCCGGCTTCGACAAGATGGGAGGTGTTGCTAAATGTTGTAGTAGTTCCCTGAATGCTCCCTCGCACTCCTTTGTACATTCAAAATTTTGTTTCCCTTTTCTGATCAGATCAAAAAAGGGAATACACTTGTCGTGGATCTGGAAATGAACCTGCTCAACGCTGCCACCTTCCCATTAAGACTTCGGATCGCTTTATGGTTCTGGGATTTTTGAGATTTCGAATCGCCGGGATCTTTTTGGGATTAGCTTCAATCCCTTTGGAGTTGACAGTAAACCTAAGGAATTTTCCAGATGCGACTCTGAAATGACACTTCAATGGATTGAGCTTCATTCTGTAATAACGAGGTATGTTGAACATCATCTCTATATCCTTGATATGGTTGCTAGATAGTCGCGATTTCATGAGCATGTTATCTACATACACCTCCTTAGTTTTCCCGATCTGGTATGCAAACATTCAGTTTATGAGCTTTTGGTAGGTCGCTCCAGTGTTTTTGAGTCCAAATAGCATCACCTTGTAGCAATAAAGTCCCAAATCAGTGATGAAGCGACTTTGCTCTTGGTCAAGAAGGTGCACAGGGATTTGATTATAGCCAGAGTATGGGTCCATGAAGATAAGAGCTCATGTCCGACTGTTAAATCCACCAGTTGATCAATTCTGGGAAGTGGGAATCTGTCTTTGGGGCAGGCTTTTGTTCAAATCTGAGCAGTCCACACGTGTCCACCATTTTCCATCCGACTTTCTAACAAGCACTTGGTTCGATACCCACTCCAGGTATAAAGCATCATGAATAAACCCGTTAGCCTTGAGTTTATCTACTTCTTCCTTCAGGGGGTAGATCTCTCTGGATCCATACCGCGTCTTTTCTGTTTCACCGGGACGTGCCGTGGGTCGATATTTAATGCATGGCTCGTGTTGTTCGGTGAGATCCTATGCATGTCTGAATGAGTCTCGACAAACACATCGAGTTTTGCCTAGAGAAAATCAACCAGTTCCTGTCTCATTTGGGGGCCGAGTTGAGATCCGACCTATACCATTTTGGAATCGTCATCATCGTCGATTAGAACATCAACCGTCAACTCCAACGGGGAAGCCTGGTATTCTTTGACTTTCTTCTCATCATTATTGTCTCTAGGGTCAAGGTCCTTAAGAAACTGGTCATGGCGCCCGAGCCATGGCCAAGGCGTTAGTTGTCAATTCTCCGAAAGACGGATGCAGAGAGATTCCTCTACGCCTTTACCATTCTCCTTTCACTGCGCATCCCGTAGTTCTGCAACATAATAGGCGCATCCAGCCACCTAATCACCATGAATCACTCCGACTCCGTTATCAATGGGAAAATTTAGAGTCAAACACCAAAGGAAAATTGCTGCCCTGAACTCTGCAAGGGCCGGCCGGCCCAGGAAGGCATTATAAGGAGAACGAATATCCAACATAACAAACTATAACATCCGGACTCTCTGGCATTCACCAACACCCAACTCAATAGGTAACTCTACTGTCCCAGCTGGAATGGTTGCACTGACATTGAAACCATGTATACGTGACTGGCATGGTTTCAAATCCTTCGCTTCCATCAACACTTGGTCGTAAGCACGTTTGAAAAGTTTGTTTACATATCCTCCACTATCAACTAAGATCCTCTTCATCCAAGCAGGACCTATCTGGGCAAATATAACCAGTGGATCAATAGTGCGGGCCTTGACACAGTTGGCATCATGGTTTCTAAAAACGATGTCATCTATCATCGTCCTCTGTTGCTTAGCCGGGGCCACTTCGTCGGTACCACTACAACATTTGAAGTCCACATGTCTAATCGAACTAGCATATGACTTCATTTCCTTCCATCTTCGATCAGCCAGATGAGGACCACCACTCACAGTATTAATCACCAGCCTTCAGCCAGTGTGGGTTCTTTAAGCCTAGCTTGACCTTGACCCTGATTGGGATTAGATGGGCCCACTCAATCATTCTGCGGAGCCCGGATGAATTGTTCCAACTTTCTCTCTCTGATCAATCTTTCAATAATATCTTGCAAATGGAGGCACTCATTAGTATTACGTCCGTAACAATTAAGGAACCTACAGAACTTCCCGTTTTGAATTTGTTTCTTGAATGACAGTTTCGGGGTTGGCTTCTTTTACTACCCTGTATTACAGGTCTGAAGATAAACATTCTCTAGTGATGTGTTCAAAGGAGTATATCGGTCGAACATAGGAGCCTTGGGTCTCCCATGATGTGGGTCTCTCTTCTTCCCTTGACTTCCATTAGCCTTCTGCTGACTTTGTTTGTTCTGAATGTTCAACTACACTTTACTGGAACTTTCCCCAGTCTGCTTTACTGCGACATTACTCTGAATACCTTCACCACTGGGCCCCGTGGCTTCCTACTTCCTGGACCGCCTAGCATCCTCTCTACTAAAAAATTTGGCTACCTTCACATAGAACCAGTCCAGCGAAGTGGGGGGTTTTCCATCCAACCAATCACCAAATTCGAAATAAGGATCGATCCTTTCGTCGGTGCTATTAGAATAGAATTGTCGTTAGGACTGCTGACCTCGGCACAAGCAGCATGGAACCTTTCCATATAATGATTAAGAGTCTCTCCTGGAGCTAAAGTAACACTGACAAGGTATTAACATCCTTTGGTCTTATAGCATGCATATGAAATTGCTCAACAAACTTATTAGCTTACTGATCAAAACACGAAATAGATCTGGGTGGTAGACGGGTGAACCACATAATCGCAATGCCTCCTAAGGAGATAAGGAAGCTTCTACACTTAACCGCATCATCAGCTCGAGCGGTATTCATGAGCCATTCATATTTCATAATATGTTGGTTGGGACCCAGATTTCCTTCATACATCGGCAAGGTTGGAATCCTGAATCGACATGGTGGCTCCGCATAGAGAATGTCATTAGTGAATGGGGTGTGACTTCTAGAAATTCCCCAGTCATCATTTGTGAGGCCTTGACTTTCTCTAATCATCTGATATATCATGGTTGGAATATCAGGCATCTAGATAATCGGGGCCAAGGCATGGTCGGGTTCCATGTTACGAGGATGGTCCGGTCACTGTCTACGATCCATTTCACACCTCCTTGGCTCTCGGTCTTCATGGAAGTAAGGATCTTGAATATGAATGTGGCGACAAGGGGACGTATCTTGCTAGTTCTGGATCTCGGCATCCAGATCTATAGTAGTAGCAGCTGCATGGTCATGAGTAGTGTGGTAAGGAAGTGTCCTTCCTCGAGAGGAGGGTGCAGCTTGATGCCCATGTGTCTGCCCAGAGGCTTCCGAGTTGTTCTTATCTAACCGACGGTGCGTAGATCTGCGATTGAAGTCAGATGATGTCGATCTTTCAACCAAGAAGTAATAGGCTTCCTCCCTTCTAGATCTCCCTCGCCTTTCTTCATTCAGCTGGTTTGTGAGTTCCATGTTGGCACGGATCTACTGAGTGAGCTCCTGATGGCTATGAGTGAGCTCCTGCATAAGTGTCTAGAATTCCTCTCTAGTTACTAGACCGAGTGGATCTGGAACTCTAGTTGATGTTTGGCTTACAATGGTCAGCTGTGCAGGATTTTGCCTATCCTTTCCTTCCGGATCAGCAGCGTTTGAAGTGGTTTTGGTAGTGCGCACTATGTTGAATGTAGCTCTTCCTAGATCTGGAACAATCTGAGTAGAATAGAAGGAACTTCTGGAAGATGGATTTGTATCTCCTCCTTATATTTTAGCAATCCAACAATGGTAGGGGATCCACAGAATCAGAGAAAAGCGGAGTGTTCTCAGTGAAAACACCAAATTGTTTGTATCAAAAATGGGCACAACACTCTTCGGATGTAATTGAAGGGATTAAAATGAAGAAATAGAACCAATAAAAATGAACAGTATTAAAAGAAGACAAGAATTTATAGTGGTTCGGCATTGTAGCTTACGTCCACTTTGGAAGATTTGATGTTTATTGTTGATTATAAACTGAATTACAACAGAACAATGGCTAGCACTCAAGTTATAAAAGAGTTTCAGCAGAGCAGCAGCATAAAAGCCCCTTTTTAATTGCAGTTGAGGTGCTATTTAAAGGCGTAGAGCTGGAAATATCAACCTTAAATCATGGAATACCCTTTCTCATGCATTGGTAGGCCTACACAATCGATCTGGGGTTGTTTGGGATCGATCCATGTTATCTTTGTATAGATCAAGAAATGGTCCAATCGAGCTGTGTCGATCAAGGTTGTTCATGAGTTGATTTGCAAGCCTCTATGCAAATTTCATGGCATTTTGACTAGTAGTTTAAGAGATACGATCGATCTAAGTTTGAGTTTGGTAGGGAGGCTGAAGTCTTCATATCAGTGGATTCATATCCATCAGCTCGTATCGATGACGTGGCACGCATGCTTTGTGAAGATCCTACATTCATGCTTAGTGGCCGCTTCCTTGGAGTTGAACGCTTCTTTCGTATCCTCTCATACTTTGTCTCTCCTATCGGTGCTCTGCCTTTGTTTACATATCGATCATAGGCCTCGTCTTTTATATAGATTAGATAGGCGATCGATACGAAACATGCAGCTTTTAGTTGCATGAAGTGTGATCGATCCAGGGAGTGTTAAAGCCCATTGATATAAGATCAAATCTCATGGATACGAATGATGGGCGCCGAATGTTTGAGTCATGTCCGTTTCATATCGATGCTTATCGATACAAAACAATGGACACGAATGATGGAGGCTAACTGATGGATGCGAGATGGATGGATGTGGGGCGATGGATACGAAATGGGCATACTTCACATAGATCTTGATCGATTCATAACTTGAGCATACGAACTCTAAATGACCCGAAATTTGGATTGTTGCCTTTCATAACTTTTCTTGTCATACCATGCTAATTGTGGCTCAATCCAGACTCGGACTGGGTTTGCTTGTATACATCATGAACCTATAAATAACTGATTCCCGAAGCGAATTCTCTTCAGTCTCTAGTCAGGTCCTTGGTGTCACAGCCTTGCCAAAAGACGGGATAACAGGTACTATATTGAGACAAAATTGATAAAAAGAATGTAAACTGATGCTATGTAGAAGCTAAACTGATACTATGCAAAGATGCAAATTATATTAAGTTTTGAAACTAGCACTATGCATAGACAAAAATATTTGGTATTGGAACTGATACAATGAATGAGTTAATAATTGATAGTATGTATGGTTATGCACTATAGAATAAAAGATATAGTACTAAAATTTATTCTAAGTAAGAGATAAAGTGATATTGATTAACTTAGATAAGATGGAATTTTAACTTATGTCACCATCTTTGACATTGTCGAAAAATTGTTTAACTGCTATGTCTTTAAGTTTTCTCAAATCCCATTTTGCGAATAGTGGTAAATCACAGTACACTGCCATCTTGGTTGAATTAGTTGTAACTTCTCACATATGTAGTACTATTAGGATATAAAGAACTGATTAGATATGATTATTAAAATTAATATATATTTCAAAAAAATAATATTTTGATTAACATATCTTACCAATGGAAGCATGGAGCATCTTGACATGTTTCTTGGTTTATGGATGAATTTTTTGACAAATTTACAAAAAAATTCTCTATAGTTAGAGGCCAAGAAACCGTTTGCACTGTTTCAAAATCAATCAAGAATGGCAGTATACCCCATCTCAATTTTGTTGGTAGTTTGGGAAGACAAATGTTAATAGTATTTCCATTACTATTAACAATGGTAGGTCTTCTTCGTACTATTTTTTCTTCTTTGCTATTTCTTGTTTTATTCTTCTTTCAATGTCATTTCTTGTAATGAAAGTGAAATTGCCAAAATTTCTTTTTTCAAATTCTTTGCACTCTATTGGAATTGTTTTACTTGTCATTTTCTGTGTTGGTTCAATGTTTACTCCTTTCAACTGTAAACCAAAATGCAAGCTTATGTCTATTGCAGTTACTTTAATTTATTCTTCTCTAAACAAAAACGTATCGGTTTTAATTGAGTGGAAATTATATAAAGCATCGAAATTGTGTTGATGCTTCTTGCATTCTTTCATTGTTATATTTTCTTTTGAAGAAGTTGTAGAATGAAGTCTTTTTCAATGTGCCCATTTGTTTTTTGGTTAGGCCATTGTTTTGTTTTACCAATTTTACAATCTTGAATATTGCTTGTAAGCCATATCTATAAGCTGTGTTTGGCTTTCTATCACCAACTTTTGCTATTTTTTGTAACATCCCACCATTTTGTACGTTTTAAATCGATGATAAACCACACACGTCAGACTCAAACCATACAGAATGGCGGATTGTTATTGGGGTGAATAAGAAAAAGGAAGAAAGAAATAAAACAAAACAAAATCTTACAGCGGAACAATAAAATATAATAATCAAATATACAGTTCATGAAGCTGTTTTACAAAATATTCGATTATACTTAAACAATACATATCAGAGTTACACATACCAGAGAATAATAAATAATGCAGCGGAATAATGTGATGCAGTGGAACAATATAGTAAATAATACAATCTTCGTCTTCGTCTTCCAAAAATAAAGTCTTCAAATCCTGAAATGCTCAGGCTGACCCGAGTGAATTGAAAAGACAAAACACTCGAGTCGGAACTAAAAGATCCTATGTTAGTTAAATCAACGGAAATAAATATGAGTGTAACGGCGTCAGAGATGTTTACGAGATTTGACATCTCCTATCTAGTGTCTAACGTGAGTGCAGTAACTTAGGAGATGCTCAGGATTCACATCTCTTAAGGATCCGTTAAACTGTTTACTATGTAGTAATATTTCTCTATTATAATAATGTCTAATAGTAAAATAAACTTACTTTAAAATAGCGTTAAGGAGTGACACAATATTCCCCTTAACAGTAATAGTCCTAGTAGTCCATCCAATATCATAGTCCCTCCTGATCGGGAAGCCGCCAGAGGATACCACACGGGCTACGGGAGAAAACCAAACTCGTACAAGGCGAGCTAGGGTAGGTGACACGGCACAACTAGGCAATGCCAGGGTAGATATACCAATTACGCTTCCAGACCGGTGGTAGCGCGTAGCATATACTACTGCCACTTTGAGCCACACCCCCAAAATAAAAAAGGGCCCAAATCAATAACAAGGTAATAGAATGGTATCGAAGGAGTGTGTCCGATAAAAGGTGCTACCTTCATAGCCCGTCAATCGCTCCTGTTTTAGCCACCTTATGCCAACTCACGGGAGTCGGGTCCACGTATTTACCTAAAAGGAAACGCCACCGCCATCCTACTTCATTCTGGAATCTCTACCGTGTATACGGTTGTTAAAGTGGTTTTCGGAGTTGGCAGAGAGTATGGCAACTTCCGATCCCGGTCTCTTTAACAACCAAACGTTATTATAACACCGCGGTCTTTTCAAAATAGTTTATACTTTTAAAACCAGAATATAATATCCATTTCAAACCCATATACATACGATATCATTTCCGTTTTTAAACCCAAACCAATATGATGTCATTTTTATAAAATCCAAATCAATATGATATCATTTCTATTTCAAATATATCCTCTTTCACAAAATCATAGCACTTTCAATGTTATAACACTTCGAAACCAAACACTAGAAATTATAACATTTTCAAATAATAAAACTTTGAAATTCGTAACTTTGAAACATAACTTCCATCACTTAAATGGTTCAAATATTCAAACAGTATATAAAATAAAATAGTTTAAATTTAAAATTACTTTATGAAGTAAAATAATTTCCTCGACTTCACATTTTTATTCACTTTATATTAAATCTCAATTCATAACTTTCAACTCACTTTCAGTTTTCAATAAACCATTTCAATAGATTTCAAAGCTTTAAATATTCAACATTTCAAAACTAAATTTGTTAACTCTATATATATCAAATTCGGTTTACTATTATTTAGTTTTGAAATATTTACTTAATAATCCCAATATCATTCAAATAAACTCCAATTTTAAATAACTGAATATTTCCCTCGCTTTATTCAAACTTGATATATTCATTTATATAACCTTAAACAAAACTCAAGTTAAAATCATATTCTTTAAAATCTCAAATTCAGTGAGTCCCAAATTGATTTTTATTAAATAAAATTCTCAACTAAATACAATTCCAGATCAATTTCCAATTTATCTTTCACCTTAATTTTTTGAAATCATAATAAATTCTATATTAAAATATAATTTAAATAAATACTTATCCATATTATATTTTAAATAGAATCAAAATTTATTATTAACTTATTTATAACAACAAATTTATACATAGCTAAAAATCAAAAATAAAATAACATTTATATAGTATCTAAATCAATATTGATATAAAACCATATATTTCTTTACAAAACCATAGAAATTATTTCAAAATATTTTTATATATAGACCACGGTATCTGTATAAAATTTTCTATCCTATGATCAAGTGATACAGATATTTATCATTTCAATTCGTAAATTAAAATTAAAATACAGTTATATATCATCTCAAACCGCAATCTCGAATGAAATAAAAATGCATAACAACTTGCAGTTTATAACAATATAAAATACAACATCCATTCATCCAATAACAACCATCAACCATTTATCACAATCATCATCCAATTCAACAATAACATCAATATAGAACAGATAATAAATAACAGGTATTTACTGACAGTTTATATTCAATAATAAATTAAATAACAATTTAATTGGCAGTTTATATGCAATAATAAATTAAATAACAATTTAATTCAATAAATTCAATTTAACTAGAATGATGATAAAAATATGCCAAACAGTCATAAATAAATTTCTAATCACATCAGAAATTAATTTAGCACACATAAGAAATTTTAGAAGTTGTGAGTGGGTTAAAACACTCACCTTTTGAATTTAAATTGAATTTAAATCCAATTTAAATCCAAAATTTTAGCAGTCTCAAAATCCATCCAAACCTGCACCAAAATGTCCGGAATTCCAATACGAACCTAGTAGAGAAAACCGCGCACAAAACCGACCTCGTATGTGAAAGTTATCACATTTAGAACGAGTTGAAATAAAAAAAAATAAGGAGTACCAAAATGAAGCCGACACGTCGTCATTTTATAATCACGAACTTCTCCAAGCAGCAATCGGATGCATCGAACCCAACATCTACATGCCTCCATCAAAAATGCATGCACCATCTTCCGTCTTGAGCCCAATCGAGAACAGCCGTCGTGTGCACCGTGACTATCTCCACATATGCTAGAAGTCGCGCCCCTCCTGCCTCCGCCGTTTGCACGAAAATCAATGAAAATACGAACGACTTCCAGGCTAAATTCTGGCGAATCAAGGCTGTGATACGATGAGTTATTACAAATACAGGGCCTGTTATCCATGCTCTATGCAACGGTGCTTCCCGATCGTCGATCGGACGACGATCAACCGTTGGATCGTCAAAAATCCAATATGGACAGCCGAGGTTCAACCTTGATTTCTAGAAAAATGATGATTCGGAACCAAATGAATTGCAGATCTGAGATGCGTACATCGAGAGCTTCGAATCCATGTAAAATTTGATATGTATTGAGGAGTTTGAATTTTGAAGTAGAAATTTTTGATTTGCAATTGACTGTAAAATTTAGAGTTTGTCTGCCATTGAGAAAAAGGAGCAATTGGAATTGTACGTACAGAAAAATGAACATAAGGAATAGGCTAGGATTTGTAGCGATATATATATAGGCAGAACAGAATAGAAAGGAATGGGCTCGGTTGGTTTTAGTTTTTAACGATAATTGACCCGAAAAGCCCGTTTCGATTCCCGAACGGAAATGGGTCAACCCATATATCAAAATACATGTTTTCAAATATTTTAAACCCAATGGAACATGTTCCAAGTCCAAATTTCATCGTATGTAACAGTTATACTGAAATCAAGTTATTTGAAATCGATTTCAATCGATTTCAATTTCATTAATTTCTAGGCGTTTCGAGCCCGTACGATTAAACGGCAAGTCCGATCGCTACGAAACTTGAAATCCTACAATAATTCACCGTTACGGATCCGACGAAATTGGTTTCGTTGAAATCCGAGTCAGTGGCCAAAATGGCTATTTCCAGTTATTAAAAAATTAATAATTAATTAATTAAATCACTTTTACAATTTAAATTCCATAGTTAACAAATCTTATCATTTTTAATTTCTTACACAATTACAATAATTTAAACAAATTTAGATGTCAATTTAAAGTTGATTGATCCATCAATTGCAGTGTTAAATTTCAATTTCATTAAATTCAGAAATTCATAAATTTAAAATTCCAAAATCCATTTATCAACTTTTAAACCTTGTTGTTCAAGTCATTATCATCAAATAGATAAAATTAACATTGGTTCATGCTTTATTACATAAATATCTTCAAATTTCATCTAAATTAATATTTATGTGATATTTAAATATTTAATTCCATTTAGTTGCAATTAATCCAACTATAAAGATTTAATTTCCAATAATCTTTTTATCTAACCAATTGTCATATTCTGAATAAAATTAACATTATTTTCGATTATTACTTCAATTTACATTAAAAAAACATAAAATTTAGATTTATTGCAATTGATTACCAAAGTTTATTTAACACATTAAATGAATAAACAACCTACATTAATTGTCAAATATTTGCTTTTAATTGCATTTATAAGTTTGTTACTTACCAACACCGGTTATAATTCAATATAACACTAATTTTTTTTCATTACTATTTATGATACCCTTGCATTACCTACTTCAATATTTCCATTTTCTTATCTTATCTTGAATTCATAACCAAGTTGTAACATTTATTTTTCCAATTAACATGGGAGTCCATTCAATTTGTAACTAATTTACTTACATTAACACTATTACACTTTATTTTGGTTATTATTTCATACATAAATCACAAGTTTTCATTTCTTTCAATATTAATTTACTAAAGTCTTATTTATTAACAAATTTAATCATCAAAATTTCACGGGTCGTTACACTCTCCCCCACTCAAAACTTTTCATCCTCGAAAAGGAAAAAGAAAGGAAAAAGAAGAATTGAGTAAACAATATATCTTATTCAAAAATATTAACTTTATAAACAAATAAATTTATAAAATTAATCAATTTAAATAGAATATACTAACTTATAACCATTAAATCTTTTTATACTTAAATTAATAAAATTTGGAAAACATTTCCAAAAAATTTCTAAGTCCAAAATTTACGAATTTTTTTTCCAGATTGTATGGAGAGGCTTGGGAGAAATTATTGTATCAAATATAACAATATACAACATATGTTTTCCAAAATAATATATATTCCAACACGGGAGAAATAATATAATAACGCTATAAACCATAATCCGAAAACGTACCTATTTGTCGGGCAATTAACGCTTAATTATGAAACCAAAAGCAGTAGCAATTGCTTCCATAACCTGCATTTCACTTATATAATCCAAAAGAGTTAATAATTATATAAAATGAAATATTAGTTTTATTTCATCCACTAGCAAACAAATCAATATAAACAACAATCATTCGCAACCAACAACATACACATCATATACAAATCAACCATTCAAGTAAGACAAACAATTGGTTTGTTCAGGTTAAGAAACTTTAAATCACATAGAATGACAAATAACTATGAAGTATTCTATTTACTCAATAGTCTTAGATAAACTCAATAGATTATTCGTACATCTAAGCAATTAAAAGTATCTTTGCCCAAACAACCATAAACCAAACAAACAACAATTTCAACAATAGATCAAGTTCATTCTTAATAATTTCATTTCATAATATTTGTTGTTTGATTTCCTTTTCATTCATATAATGATTTATCTTTTTAATTTACATTTATTTCTTGAAAAATTTCAATTTCCATTCATTCATTTATTTCTTAATTTCATTTATTTATTTATTTATAGTACTCATGTGCAAATCAATTACTTAGCATATTAATACATTAACTTAAGTCTACATTCATATATTTACTGTGTTCATCTTTTCTACTTATTTTTTTTATAAATGGCTTCAACCATTTACTTAAGTTTATTATCATTTATTTATAATACTTACCTTCCTATTCTATTACATTAGTAGCATTTCAATTATACTTAAGTTTATAACAATTAGAACATCAAATTCTTATTAATTAAGGAATTTCATTGAATACTTTCATTACTTCAAGTTTTACTTGTATAATATCCATTACATTTTCTTATTAACGTT
Organism: Allium cepa; assembly: GCA_030765085.1. Taxonomy (NCBI): domain Eukaryota; kingdom Viridiplantae; phylum Streptophyta; class Magnoliopsida; order Asparagales; family Amaryllidaceae; genus Allium; species Allium cepa. Next base: position 96,038,743 of record CM060946.1, on the reverse strand, counting down.
AGAACTTTTAACATTTGGTAAGTTATATATATGCTTTTAAGGATGTAATTGAAAGTTACACAAGTTTATTTTATTTCTTTTAAATTAACTTAATGTTCAAAAATCATATCTTTTGTTTTTATAGGTTACAAATTTCAACTTTATTGTTATTTTATTCATAACCTAGCATTTAATCTCATATTTTAATTAAAGGCTCCAATTATTAATTAGTTACTATAATGACCCGCCATCCGTCTCCATAGAATGACGCATCATTAATAAGAAAGAAAGGAATAGAAAAGAGAAAGAAAGAGAAGAAAGAAGAAACAACACATCAGAATCTAAACAGCGGAACGAATAAATTATATTAATAACATAAAATATTACATAGTTTACAACAAATATCAAAGTACACAGATAATACAACACATATTAGACAGTTATAAACACATGTCTAGTGATTACAACATAATACAACTCAGAGACAACACAGAACACACAGCGGAATATTATATATCTAACGCAGAAGCCTCCTGCTCCATTGCTCCTCCAATATTCGTCAAAGCTAACCTGAATCCCTTGGCTACTCGTAAAAATTTGAGTACCCAAGAGTTTAAGAAAACAAAGAATAAACTCCGGGTCAGACATGGGTCTGGTGTGAGTAACAGGTTAAAGTTGCTTAATTTTCGAAAACCTTTTGAAAAGAAAGGTATCACGTAAGACTTCCCATACATAAACATGGAAAAGTTTTTACCTTACGCTAACCAAAATATTTGATAGGAAATCCAGTGATATTATAATAGGTCTAGGGTTTTCAAGTAAATATGAAATAACCAAAATTGTTACATCTATTAAATTCCAGCTACTAGCCACAAAAGTGGTCAATCAAAACCATTGGCACTTATTGGATTTTGGATTCCATATAATGACTGGGCTACTGAGGTACCACCCGTCACAGTACGTGGCCTAGATCAACCTACCGAGAAGTACGCACGCTCCCCTGGAACACAAGGCCGGAAACATTCCTTACTAAACAGTTCCGAACAAGACAACCCCACAGTTGGTGTGCATATGCAACCGCCCACTAAGCCGAATAAAAAGGGACCTCTAGACAGGGGAAAATCTCGTCCTACTTGGGCATGACCCACTTAGCCTTCCTGCACCTCCCCTGTTTTACCCATTCCCGGTTGATGAGGCTTGAGGCTACGATTACCTTTAGCGAACACATCACTTAGAATGCTCATCGTCCACCTGACGATGTTCTGAAAGCATTCAATCTATACAAGTTCGTTCCGGGTTCGAACGAAACCGAAGGCATTATCTCGTTACACTCGTTTTGGAATCACCCTCAGAGTTAACGATGATAACCCTTGCGCTTTGAATCTCCATCTCGAGCCTATAAGTACTATTTCCGTCAAACTCATAACAGAATCACCCCCAGAGTTATACTGAGTAATAGTCCTTACACCTCGAGTCTTCACTCTTCACATAAGATTTACGACCTATCGTTAATTTGGATCGATGTGGTTTTCGGATATCCAAATATGGAAACCCGATCCCGGTCTCATCGAAATCCAAAGAATGTCTTTTTAGGTCCAAGTTGTTTTAGAGTTTAAAACAATTCAATAACATTTTCTATATACACATAGATAGATAATTCACAGATTCACAACAGATAATTATCATTATCATAACCATAGATAATCCACATTATCATAATCAAAAGATAATCCATATCATCATCACAATGCAACCAATGCATCCATATCACTCAACATTACTAATCTCATAGCTGAGATTTAAACCATTCAAGGCAACTATATCATCCATTCGTAAGCAATGACCTATAATCATACCATCTATAATAAATTTAAAATGAATTAAATTAATTACATCTTCTCTAATTAATTTAAAATGAATTAAATTAATTACTACACAATATAAATCTTGCTTACATCACCATTAATTAATTACAAATTATCTAATTAATTAACCTCTAGTTAATCAACTTAATTAATCACCTCTGATTAATTATACTTTAATTAATTTCATAAAATTAATTACTCTAAACCAAATACAGTAATTAACCTTTAGTTACTTCATTAATCATTTATTTTTGATTAATTAATCTTAATTAATCAATCATAATTACATCATTAATTATATTAATTAATGACTCTTAATTATATTTAATTAATTACTCGATTAGATTAATTACTTTCAGTAATTAATCTCACTTAAACCATAATTATTAATCACCTTTGATTAATTTCATTCTGTAATTAACAACCCTTAATAACTTCATCCAAAATAATTATTCCTTAATTAATTTCTGAATTAATCCCTTGATTAATTATACAAAATAATTTAATCCAAATTACTTTCACAATCCCAACATCATCCACTAAATACATCCAGTAATTATCTTTAATTACTTCACTAAGTAATTACATTCCATTAATTACATTAAGTAATTATTACCAAAACCAATGATTAAAATTAATTAAACTTAATTAATAATTTAAACCCAACTTAGTAAACTTCATTAATTAAGTAATTAATGTCTTAATTATTTTCATTTAGTAATTAAACTTAAATAATTTTAACAATTGATTATCATCAATTAATTAATCTAATTAATTATTAAAAATTAATCATATTAATTAATTACTAAATAATCCTTAGCTAATGCTCATCATTAACTATTTGACATTCTTTAATTACTTTTCTTTAATTACTTCTTAATTATCTCTAATCTAAATTATTAATTTATACATTAAATAAATAAGACATTCCCTACTTATCTTATTCATATGATCATTTTAATACTTCAATAATTTCTAAGAAAAGTCCATTTATTATTAATGATTTTATAAATATCAAAGTGTACAAGAACATTGCATTTTTATATTTAAATTCAAATTCCATTTTGAATCAAAAATTCAAAATGATATTTATTTAAGCATTAACCAATTTAAATTCCATTTAAAATCCTTTAAAATGTAAACAACATTTCTTACTTTCATTTAAAACTTATATAAGATAAGCCTTTAACTAATTTACTTAATTTCATTTAAAATTTAGTTTAAAGTACATTACCATTTAAATTGCAAATTCCAGTTAACAAATCATTTAATCTTTCTTTTATAAACCTTTTATAATGACTTCATTCAAAAAGGAAATCAAGTTTAAATATTTGTTTGAAAACAAATTTACCTTTAACAAGCAATTTAAATTTAAACTTGTTTGAAAACATTCAAAATTTTGAAACTTATTCAAATATCCAGATTTTTAAATTCAAGACACTTGAACCCATTCCTTATATAAATCATTTGATTTAAACTTGCATTAACTTTTTGATTTAAACCTTGATTTAAAAATCTTTATTTAAAATTCAAATTCCATTTTTAAAAACTTGAAGATTCAAAGGTCTTAAGAAAAATTGAACTTAAAATTGAAATTCAAACTGCTGCTTTAAATTAGTTTTCAGATTTTGAAATAAACTTTCAATTAAAATTGTCAGGTTTCTTTTTTTTAACTGAAAACCACTTTCTAAATTTAAAAACTTGTAAGATTTCAAAACCCTTTGAAACTATAATACATACTACAGATTTAAACTTGTTTAAATCTTATCATAACAACTTTAAAATTCATTTAAATTTTGGTTTAAAATCAAAACTTCAGACAGTTTTCAAAAAAACTGTAATACTGTAAATACCCGAGCTAACCTAAAAATACTTCGAGCCACTAGCTAAGATCTTCGAGCCATACACAGAACTACCCGAGAAAATCTCAAGACCCCTCCTCTGCTTCTACCCAGCTACCATCAAGAATTAAATTTGCACGGTGCACATGCACCGTGCCTACGATCATCACCAACCATCTTCGGTGGTCACACCACATCGGCGATCAACACTCAAACTTACACCGACCATCAGATTGCAAACCCAATTCTCGAAATCGAATTCGAGAATCAAACTCCAAACCTAGAACAGTAAAACGACATCACCACCAAAACCTGTCAACACTTAAACCACCATCTTCCGACCACCGTAAACCTTGCAACTCTGGCTACGATTTCAGCTATGGCCAAGCTTCCATCTGCCCAATTTTCATCCAAATCGATCATCTCTGTAGGTAGAACTGACCAAAGCTAATTACCTAGCTTAAACTAGGGCTACAGGTAGAAAATCATCGCCACAATTCCCATGTTGATTTGCATCAACATCAAATATTTTTCCCCGCATCAATGACTACTCCTCCACCTACCAGAAGAACCCTGTCACTTCAAATTGCCTAGATCACCCAAAACCCAAAATTCCCCTTTACAGTTCAACATAGAACCGCATGTTAAATCTAGTTTTAAAAACTGTGAATTTAGTTTTAAAAATCATAATTTTGAATAATGTTTTTGATTTTATTCCTGAAACAGTGAATCAATATGTTTGGTATTTCACTTATATACAAATTGGCCCTGTTATCCTGAGTTTCAAAGACAATTCAATTTTTTTATTAACTTGAACAAAATTTAAACTTTGATTCTTGATTCAACAAACACATTTGTATGAGCCTTAAACACTAACAAAGATTATATTATGTGATGATGGGGTTTGAACGGATTCTTGGACCTGGGAATAAAATACAGAGGACATAGCATGATTAAGTTATACATTCATTTTTTTACAGAAAAACAACTGATATAAATATATATATATCATTCACACTTAAACATGGAAATCAACAAGCAACATTCTAAAATACTTAAATTTCATTAAAAAGGATGTTACTCACCTTATAAAATCAGAAGACTGGGCCATGAATTTTTGAAAACTTTGTGCTTTTTAAAACTGGGAAGCTTTAAATTTTGAATTGCCTAAATGAAATCTGAGTTGCTGGTTTCTTATATTTTGAAACTTTAAATCATGTGTTTGCATTTGCTCCAGATTTCACTTGCATGCTTGCCTCCATATAGAAGGAAATGCAAGTGCTTTCACACTTGAAAAAAATATATGCAGGTTTGCTTGAATAAGAAATGCAGAATTTCATGCTTGATTTCATGTATCTGGTTCAATTTTGAAAAATGATATGCATGCTTCTGATTTTCAGGATTTTGGAGATGATTTTCAGAGTTTTGTTGAAGATGTTTATTTTATTTTCAGATTTGTTTTCATTGTCTTCTTAGCTTTAGATTTTGGAAAGAAATAAAATGGAAGAGGATTTGTTTATAAAAACTGAAATAATAATAAAAAGAAAAAAAACAAAAAAGTGCCACATGTCTCTAATTCTAACATTTGTCAAGTTGTAGAGTTTATTGATTACCACATGTTAATTTAATTTGTAAAATGCCTACATTTGTTTTTCTAATGTTAATAAGCTATAATTAAGTTAACTTGTATTTTAATTAGATGTTTAATATAAGATATGTTTAATTAATTAGTTAACATGTATTTACTTACATGTAGATAAATTTTAAAATGAATAAATCCAATTTAATTTATAACATGAAGCTTATACAAATATTTTAAAATCAAAACAAATTAAAAATATTTACACCTTAGTTTTCAAGCTTTGAATTCAAGTCCAAATTAAATTTTGAAATCAAGTTTATTTACAAATATAACTGCACAATTAAGTTTTTGAAACACAATTATTTTTATATAAAAATCTATTTGTTAAAAACAATGTATTATTATATTTTTTAAAATAACAAAATTTGATAACCCTAAATAACTTATTAAAAGAAATTGTTTCTTTATTAATAAATTATTTATTTTATCCAACTATATTTTTAAGAAGTCAAAATAAACCTTATTGTTATTTTATTTAAATTTAAACTTGAGTTAAACATATTTTAAATCATTTCAATATTTATCTTATGTTTTTAAAACCATTAGTTATTTATTATATATTTTTAAAAACTTAATATCAAATAAATTAATTTAAACAAATCTAATTTTTATTTTATCAATTTAAAACAATATTTATTTATTAAATAACCTTTTAAAAGTTTAACTTTTAAATAATTCAAAATTCCCAATTTTTACTAAAGATATATATATATATATATTTATAGAAAACAAGATTTATTTATTTATCAAATTAAAAACAAGATCTATTAACAATATATACATATTTTATATACATTGTAAATATAAAACAATTATTAGATTTAAAAAGAAAAAATCTATCAATTAAATATTTATTTTAATTGGGTTATTAAATTAATTCAAATCTTATCAAATCAATTTAATTTTTAATTCAGATTATTAAATTGATATTGTTTCAAAATTCCGGGTCATCACATTCCTCCTCCTTTAAAAGAATTTCGTCGCCGAAATTTAAAACAAAGGTAATTTAATAATCTATTTAAAGATTTAATTTTAAAACACAAGAATATACCAATGATATGCTAACAACCATAGCAATCAATTCACCCAATCAAACAAATCTAATTATCCAGAAAAATTCTGGATAGAACTTCAACGAGTTTCCCCGGTATAAATATCGGGATACTCGCTCTATAGATTCCAAACAATAAATACTATTAAGCTACAGAGCTTCTACTCGTCTAGATCTACAAAACAAGATAGCATATCAGACTACAGATGAGTCTGACTCAACAATCAAATCCACTAGAACTGCTGGTTTTAGAACCAGAGATAGACCATACACGTACTCCCTCAGAGATACGTGAAGCACATCGAATCCCAGTTATCCAAACTGGCAATTCAATCCTAAAAACCAAACACTGATCCAACCAAAACACAGAAAAGATCTAAACATCTCGGAGTTAGCTTTCCAGCCTTACCCCATCTTATAGCTCTTGAATAAGAGAAAACTCCAACAACAACAAAGTCCCCAACTTCGAATTCCAAATTCCTCCATCCCTTATCCACAAAAGTCTTCGGACGATCCTGGGCTGCCAACATTCAAACTGATCAGCTCAACCCCTGCTGATTTCTCTAGAACAAACAGAACCAGAAACAACCCAACACAATGATCCCCTCACGATCAATCAAACCAAAAACACAACTCTACTCCATAACCAGCAGAGGACAACAAACTTCTCCTAATCCGGAAAAGAAAATCAGAAATACTTCCAAACTGCTTCCGCTGCACAACTCTGATCCGAAGTAGAAGAAAATGCCGACGAAGAACACAAGCACCAACTGGACATCACCTTCCAGAAATATGGTTCAACAGATCCATAAAGAAAACTCAGAAATTCCTCCGAACACTGAGTTACTTCATCAAACTCCATCTCTAGGAATCATTCTCCAACTAAACAGAACCACCAGTTCCACTCCTGGAATCCTAGTCGATAAGAAAACTCAATCTCCAGATTCTGACGAACCTCTGTCTTCCCCAAAAGACATCCAGATAATCTCCAACAACCCAAGAGAATACTCAACTATCACAAGTCACTTTTGCGATCAATCCAGATCAATTTCCAAAGAAAACTATTCTCTCTTTACCAAACAGAACAACTTACACTTGCCTAGTCAATCCATTAAAGAAACGGATCCACTCTGCTGCTTCTGAATTCCACCTCCAGAAAAACTACTCAGCTAAGACCTCCCTATCGGCTCACAGAACACTCCGAGTTGCACTGCCGACACCAATTCCAAACTTCCTGATCCAAAGTTCTTCGAGAAACTCGGACTCCAAAGCAGACAGAAACATCACAACATCCTGCTGAATCCAGCCACAACACCGAAGCAGAATACTTCCAAAATTTATTCCAAAGAAATATCTTTGGGCACATCCATAGTCACTACATCTTATCACACAGTTACAACTTCCTGAAGTATCAAGATACCGTCACTTATTTCTTCCCAACTGACAGATCTAATATCCAACTCACCAAACTCTGCACTTCAAAGATGTCTCCGAACCTTAACATGTTTCCTTCAGAGATCGATGAGATACTTACATCCAGCTGCAAAGCTCACTCGATACGGTATTAGGTCTACAGTCTCGACAAATACACTTCCAACCTCAACATACAAACTTCAACCAATGGTAGTAATCGTGTTACAAACACTACTACCTCATCTACCTTTATATCTTATATTGGAAAACCTGAACGGGTATCCCAACAGATAGGTAAAAATAGATAAATATATATAAATATATATAAAATTACAAATACGCTCTCTCAAGATAGACACCACTACAGAGCCTAGGCATTCACTCAACCTAATTCTCTAATACCACTGTAATGACCCGCCATCCGTCTCCACAGAATGACGCATCATTAATAAGAAAGAAAGGGATAGAAAAGAGAAAGAAAGAGAAGAAAGAAGAAACAACACACCAGAATCTAAACAGCGGAACGAATAAATTATATTAATAACATAAAATATTACATAGTTTACAACAATTATCAGAGTACACAGAAAATACAACAAATACTAGACAGTTATAAACACCTGTCTAGTATTTACAACATAATACAACTCAGAGACAACACAGAACACACAGCGGAATATTATATATCTAATGCAGAAGCCTCCTGCTCCATTGCTCCTCCAATATTCGTCAAAGCTAACCTGAATCCCTTGGCTACTCGTAAAAATTTGAGTACCCAAGAGTTTAAGAAAACAAAGAATAAACTCCGGGTCAGACATGGGTCTGGTGTGAGTAACAGGTTAAAGTTGCTTAATTTTCAAAAACATTTTGAAAAGAAAGGTATCACATAAGACTTCCCACACATAAACATGGAAAAGTTATTACCTTACGCTAACCAAAACATTTGATAGAAAATCCAGTGATATTATAATAGGTCTAGGGTTTTCAAGTAAATATGAAATAGCCGAAATTGTTACATCTATTAAATTCCAGCTACTAGCCACAAAAGTGGGCAATACAATCAAAACCGTTGGCACTTATTGTATTTTGGATTCCATACAATGGCTGGGCTACTGGGGTACCGCCCGTCAGAGTACGTGGCCTAGACCAACGTACCGAGGAGTACGCCCGCTCCCCTGCAACACAAGGCCGGAACCATTCCTTACTGAATAGTTCTGAACAAGACAACCCCGCAATTGGTGCGCATATCCAACCGCCCACTAAGCCGAATAAAAAGGGACCTCTAGACAGGGGAAAATCTCGTCCTACTTGGGCATGACCCACTTAGCCTTGCTGCACCTCCTCTGTTTTAGCCATTCCCGGTTGATGAGGCTTGAGGCTACGATTACCTTTAGTGAACACATCACTTAGAATGCTCATCGTCCACCTGACGATGTTCTGAAAGCATTCAATCCATACAAGTTCGTTCCGGGTTCGAACAAAACCGAAGGCATTATCTCATTACACTCATTTTGGAATCACCCTCAGAGTTAACGACGATAACCCTTACGCTCTGAATCTCCGTCTCGAACCTGTAAGTACTATTTCCATCAAACTCATCACGGAATCACCCCTAGAGTTATACTGACTAATAGTCCTTACACCTCGAGTCTTCACTCTTCACATAAGATTCACGGCCTATCGTTAATTTGGATTGATGTGGTTTTCGGATATCCAAATATGGAAACCCGATCACGGTCTCATCGAAATCCAAAGCGTGTCTTTTTAGGTCCAAGTTGTTTTAGAGTTTAAAACAATTCAATAACATTTTCTATATACACACAGATAGATAATTCACAGATTCACAACAGATAATTATCATTATCATAACTACAGATAATCCACATTATCATTATCAAAAGATAATCCATACCATCATCACAATGTAACCAATGCATCCATATCACTCAACATTACTAATCTCATAGCTGTGATTTAAATCATTCAAGGCAACTATATCATCCATTCGTAAGCAATGACCTATAATCATACCATCTATAATAAATTTAAAATGAATTAAATTAATTACATCTTCTCTTATTAATTTAAAATGAATTAAATTAATTACTACACAATAAAAGCTTGCTTACATCACCATTAATTAATTACAAATTATCTAATTAATTAACCTCTAGTTAATCAACTTAATTAATCACCTCTAATTAATTATACTTTAATTAATTTCATAAAATTAATTACTCTAAACCAAATACAGTAGTTAACCTTTAATTACTTCATTAATTATTTATTTTTGATTAATTAATCTTAATTAATCAATATTAATTACATCATTAATTATATTAATTAATGACTCTTAATTATATTTAATTAATTACTCGATTAAATTAATTACTTTCAGCAATTAATCTCACTTAAACCACAATTATTAATCACCTTTGATTAATCTCATTCTGTAATTAACTACCCTTAATCACTTCATCCAATTAATTATTCCTTAATTAATTTCTGAATTAATCCCTTGATTAATTATACAAAATAATTTGATCCAAATTACTTTCACAATCCCAACATCATCCACTAAATACATCCAGTAATTATCTTTAATTACTTCACTGAGTAATTACATTCCATTAATTAAATTAAGTAATTATTATCAAATCCAATGATTAAAACTAATTAAACTTAATTAATTAATTTAAACCCAACTCAGTAAACTTCATTAATTAAGTAATTAATGTCTTAATTATTTTCATTTAGTAATTAAACTTAAATAATTTTCACAATTGATTATCATTAATTAATTAACCTAATTAATTATTAAAAATTAATTATATTAATTAATTACTAAATAATCCTTAGTTAATGATCATCATTAACTATTTGACATTCTTTAATTACTTTTCTTTAATTACTTCTTAATTATCTCTAATCTAAATTATTAATTTATACATTAAATAAATAAGACATTCCCTACTTATCTTATTCATATGATCATTTTAATACTTCAATAATTTCTGGGAAAAGTCCATTTCTTATTAATGATTTTATAAATATCAAAGTGTACTAGAACATTGCATTTTTAAATTTAAATTCAAATTCCATTTTAAATCAAAAATTCAAAATGATATTTATTTAAGCATTAACCAATTTGAATTCCATTTAAAATCCTTTAAAATGTAAATAACATTTATTACTTTCATTTAAAACTTATATAAGATAAGCCTTTAACTAATTTGCTTAATTTCATTTAAAATTTAGTTTAAAGTACATTACCATTTAAATTGCAAATTCCAGTTAACAAATCATTTAATCTTTCTTTTATAAACCTTTTATAATGACTTCATTCAAAAAGGAAATCAAGTTTAAATATTTGTTTGAAAACAAATTTACCTTTAACAAGCAATTTAAATTTAAACTTGTTTGAAAAAATTCAAAATTTTGAAACTTATTCAAATATCCAGATTTTTAAATTCAAGACACTTGAACCCATTCCTTATTTAAATCATTTGATTTAAACTTGCATTAAACTTTTGATTTAAACCTTGATTTAAAAATCTTTATTTAAAAATTCAAATCCCATTATTAAAAACCTGAAGATTCAAAGGTCTTAAGAAAAACTGAACTTAAAATTGAAATTCAAACTGCTGTTTTAAATTAGTTTTCAGATTATGAAATAAACTTTCAATTTCCAGAAACTGTCAAGTTTCTTTTTTTTAACTGAAAACCACTTTCTAAATTTAAAACCCTATAAGATTTCAAACCCTTTGAAACTATAAAACATACTATAGATTTAAACTTATTTAAATCTTATCATAACAACTTTAAAATTCATTTAAATTTTGATTTAAAATCAAAAATTCAGACAATTTTCAGAAAAACTGTAATACTATAAATACCCGAGCTAACCTAAAAATACTTCGAGTCCACTAGCTAAGATCTTCAAGCCATACTCAGAACTACCCGAGAAAATCTCGAGACCCCTCCTCTGCTTCTACCCAGCTACCATTAGGAATTAAATTTGCATGGTGCACATACACCGTGCCTACGATCATCACCAGCCTTCTCCGGTGGTCACATCACATCGACGATCAACACTCGAACTTACGCCGACCATCAGATTGCAAACCCTATTCTCGAAATCGAATTCGAGAATCAAACTCCAAACCTAGAACAGTAAAACGACATCACCACCAAAACCTGTCAACACTTAAACCACCATCTTCCGACCATAGTGAACCTTGCAACTCCGGCTACGACTTTAACTATCGCCAAGCTTCCATCTGCCCAATTTTCATCCAACTCGATCATCTCTACAGGTAGAACTGACCAAAGCTAATTACCTAGCTTAAACTAGGGCTACAGGTAGAAAATCATCACCACAATTCCCATGTTGATTTGCATCAACATCAAATATTTTTCCCGGCATCAATGAATACTCCTCCACCTACCAGAAGAACCCTGTCACTTCAAATTGCCTAGATCACCCAGAAACCCAAAATTCCCCTTTACAGTTCAACATAGAACTGCATGTTAAATCTAGTTTTAAAAACTGTGAATTTAGTTTTAAAAATCATAATTTTGAATAAATTTTTTGATTTTATTCTTGAAATAGTGAATCAATATGTTTGGTATTTCACTTATATACAAACTGGCCCTGTTATCCTGAGTTTCAGAGACAATCCAATTTCTTTTTGTTAACTTGAACAAAATTTAAACTTTGATTCTTGATTCAACAAACACATTTGTATAAGCCTTAAACACTAACAAAGATATATTATGTGATGATGGGGTTTGAACAGATTCTTGGACCTGGGAATAAAATACAGAGGACATAGCAACATCAAGTTATACATTCATTTTTTACAGAAAAACAACCGATATAAATATGTATATCATTCACACTTAAACATGGAAATCAACAAGCAACATTCTAAAATACTTAAATTTCATTAAAAAGGATGTTACTCACCTTATAAAATCAGAAGACAGGGCCATGAATTTTCGAAAAACTTTGTGCTTTTTAAAACTGGGAAGCTTCAAATTTTGAATTGCCTAAATGAAATCTGAGTTGTTGGTTTCTTATATTTTGAAACTTTAAATCCTGTGTTTGCATTTGCTTCAGATTTCACTTGCATGCTTGCCTCCAGATAGAAGGAAATGCAGGTGCTTTCACACATGAAAAAATAATATGCAGGTTTGCTTGAATAAGAAATGCAGAATTTTGTAACAACCCGCATATTTATCGAGTTTATATTTAAATATTAAATCGTTAATCGGATTTTGGTCCGAAAAGCTACTTTTTGCAAACGGTCAAATTAGGACTCGAGACCACTTCCATTGAGTTCGAAATGCTGTTTACAACTTTTTTAAGTATAAACATCGATAGGTTTGGAGTTAGTGAAATTTCACTAACTTTTCCCGCCTTGGACTTTGGGTTAGTTTAGCCTATTAAGCCCAAGTTCCAACCCCCTTCTCCTCACTCTTCATAAATTTCCTAACTAACCCAAGCTTTGGCATTAATGGTGAAGAGAATGGGAAATTGAAACTCCAAGCTCAAATTCAATTGCAACTCCAACATTCAACTCCAAATTCAAGTAGAAGATATTGGATTCAAGCTTTGGATTGCTTCTCCTTGCTTTCAAGCTTCATCTTTAAAAATTTTAGTGCAAATGTGAGATTTTTATCTAACAATTCTAGCCTATAATCATATTGGACTGTTGGGAATGATTCTCTATCACTTTTGTATGCACATTTGCATTTGGTTTGGATTGGATTGGCCAAAAACTCCAATTTTTAGTTGTTTGGTGAATTTCCTGAGCTTAGGTCGCTCTGCCCAGGTTAGGTCGCTCGGAATCATTAGCTCGCGCGCGTGGAAAAGTCACGGCCTTCAGATTTTTCGTATTTGACCATAGGTCGTAGGTCGCTAGCTCGTAGCTCGTATTAGAGCTTAGGTCGTAGGTCGCTAGCTCGTAGCTCATATTAGAGCTTAGGTCGTAGGTCGCTGGCTCGTAGCTCGTATTTGAGCTTAGGTCGTAGGTCGCATCACCCTTAAGTCATTCGACCCTTAGGTCGTAACACATAGGTCGCTCGGCTATATTTATATCCTTAGGTCGCGAGTTTCACTAGCTCGCGTAATCCCATAGGTCGCTTGACCTTATGACGTTAGGTCGCTGGCTTTATACACTTTAGGTCGTATGACCTTGGGTCGTTTCACTTTAGGTCGTTTGACCTGTGTTATCTTAATTCGTTCGACCTGATGCCTTCCTTAGTTCGCGCATCCCCTTAGGTCGCTAGGTCTTAGGTCGCGCATCGCCTTAAGTCGCTCGACCTTCTCTCACCTTAGGTCGCGCCATCTTTTAGGTCACGTACCACACTTTAGGCCGTAGTCCCTTAGGTCGCTTGCACCTTAGGTCGGCCTCGTTAGCTCGCAGATCTTAGGTCGCGTGGCCTTTAGACTGTTAGGTCGCGAGCGTTAGGTCGTTAGACCTTACCATTCCTTAGGTCGCATGACTACAACACCATTAGGTCGCTCGATCCTATCCTCCCTTAGGCCTTCACTAGGTCGTACAGAACCTGTTCGTTGAGATGCTGAGTTGACCACTCTTCGAGACAAACTATCTTTGGCTTCTCGGTCGATTTTATGGATTTTTGATTATCTATTTCCATGGATTCTTTATTGGTCTCTTTGGATTTTATTCATGTCTTCGTATGTGAGTTTTTATGATTGATTGTTTCTACAATCACTTCTATGATTTGTCACTTTAAAATATAAAGGTTTTCTATACTAGTAGTAAATATCAAAACTCTTTCTTCAAATGATTTCAACACTATTTTATAACAAAGCTCGTTTTCTCAAACCGATTTCCAATCTATTAGTATATACAAACCTTTACCTCACTCGTATGAGAAATCTAATTAAACGACTTAGTAAAACAAATGGTATGAAACGCTTGCGTTTACTTCGTCGGTTAATTCTTGGACTTGTTCGATTGAATCTCTTGTGACAATTTTCTAGTGGAGATCTACAGTTTGTTAGTAAATATTTGAGTTAAGCAAGTGGTTATGGGACATGAAGCTAAAATTTTATATTTACTAACTTAGTGTAATTGACACTTCTTGATGATCATGACGATCATTTTTGTGTTTTAGACTAGCAACTGTGCGATGTCTCTTTGTCTGCGAGGGAGACTAGACCCCGCTCTTGTGATGTTTCGCCATCGCATTTGTGTGATGTTTCGCCATCACATATGTGGGGTAGCGCCCCACGGTCTTCGGGCCATTCGTGTGTCAAAATTAATGCCTTGCAACCATGAGATAGCTTCTCGCTTTGTGTTACACGTGTAGGTGAGTTTTCATGCTCCCATTTTGTGAGTTTTCATGCTCCTATATTGTAATTTCTGGATTTCTTGTGTAGTCTTCTGGAATTTGTGCTTCACCTATTTTCATGACTTTCTTTGTTATGATTTTCCAACTTTTATGTTTTGGTGAATTTGGATCTTTTAGAAGATTCTTTTGATATTGTTTAATCTCTTTATGATCTTCATTTACATGCTTATCATAGTATGTCTTTATGGATACTATATGTTCTTGCCATATCTATTGTTTATATCATGTTATCTGATATTTATAGCTAGACTGATCCGTTTATTATTTTCTTATAAATAATACTCGGGTCAGACCGAGATGTTACAGGTGCTTCTGCTTGACTTCTCCCCTAGGGATTTATTACTCTGACTTTTGGCTGACCTTTTAGATTAGCAGTTTTTGTCATTTACACTTGAGATATAGACTCATAGGTGTATTCTTTTGTATAGCACGTGTTTCTATTCTTTTGTATTATTGTGGATCTTTTTGACCACTACTCTGATGTACACTTTCATGTGTTAGTTATATATTCATATCTTCTTCCGCCTTTGTGATATGGATGTCTGTGACTGATTTGTGTTATGCTTATTTCTATGTTTGTTTCCGAAGATTATTATAGCCACCGCGTGATAAAAAATCACGTGGATGGTCGCTCCTCAACAGCCTTATTCTCCGTGCTAGTTGACAACTCTACACCGTAGTGTTCTTGGCTAGTGTGGGTATAGAGGTGGGGCGTTCATAGCTTGGTATCAGAGCGAAACTTCGGAACAACGTAGAATAACTTAACAAGGATCATCGTCCTAAGTCTATCTTAGGAGTTATACCATAGGATTAATTCGAGTCTTCGTACCGATTCATCCTATTTCCTTTATGATTCCTTGTTTTATCTATCAAGATTGCTTGATATTCATTGGTGAATAACCTTCTTCCTTCTCTTCTTTCTTTCTTAAAGGAAGAGAATGTCTAGACCTGGCCGTCCCAGAACTGGATCATCTAGTGCTGCTCCCCACGATGGAGTTTTTACGACTGCTCAATAGCTTCTTGATTTAGTAACAAATGCTCAAGCAGCTGGAGCTAACCCGGAATCTACTCACCCAAAGTCGGGATTTGCACGCTTGTGCAGCGATTACACCAACTTGGGTGGGAAGCCCTTTAAAGGTTCGGAAACGATCACCGAGGTCCAGGCTTGGTTAAAATCATGTGATCGAATCTTTTCTCGCATGAACCTTATCGATCTCCACCGCGTTCAAGTGGCTTCCAGCATGCACCAGGAGAGAGCATTGGACTGGTACGAACTCCTTATTTCAGAAATTAATGAAGCGGATCTCACCTGGGAGCAATTTCAGGGACGCTTCGAGTTAAAGTTTGTACCAGAAGCTGGGAAAGTAACCTTGGCTCGACGTTTTATAGACCTTGTTCAAGGTCAATCCTCTGTGACTGATTACGTTGCAGCCTTCGAGTCGCTTTCCATATGTGAGGTTGAATACATCAACACCCCATTGAAGAAGAACCAGAGGTTCGTTTATGGCTTAAATAAGAATCTTAAGAAGCCACTACTCCTGAAACTAGAAGTTGCAGTTGATCAACTCGTCGATATCGCTCTTCGTCTTAAAGAGGCCGATAGAGAGAGTGATGCTGAAGTGGTTGGCGCTAAACCAAACTTCAACAACATAAAGAGGCCTAACAAATTTAAAGGTTCATATCCCAATAAAAAGGGTAAGCAGGCAACTTCGGCTGCAAAGACACCTTCCTCTAGTAGCGGGCAATGCTATAACTGTGGTTCTAAGGACCATTTTGCGAACAAGTGTTCGAAGCCCAAAGGTTGTCGCTATTGTAAGAGCCTAGATCATTTCATGCATCAATGCCTCAAACTTGAAGCCAAGAAGGAGGGAAAGTTAAATGTGGCTCAAGCCCCTGGCAACACATCTCGTGGCCAAGGTATTTCTCATTCCATTCTTGATGGTATTATTTTATTTCATGATCAACCTATTAGAGTTCTCTTTGATACGGGTGCATCCCATTCTTTTATATCAAAAGAACTTGTTGATACTTTTTCTTTAAATGTTGTTGCTTTAATGACTTCTTTAAGAATCGCGAATCCGGTTGGTGGGTCCGCAACTCTTAGTTTGCTTTGTAAAGATGTGGAGATTGTTTTATGTGATTTTTCTTTCCTAGCCGATTTGCATGTCATGCGTTACTTAGGCTTTGGAATAATTTTGGGAATGGATTGGCTTAACCGTTATCAAGCCCATATCCTATGTCCTGAGCGGACTATTCATCTTCGACATCCACTATCTGTTAAACAGATTTCTGTTAATCTTAATGATTCAGAATCCTTTTTGGTGGCATCTTTATATTCTTAAATCCTCGTGATGACGATGATGATGATGAAGATGATATTATTTCTCGTATTCACGTTGTTCGTGAATTTTCCGACATACTCGAGCCCGTTTTAGGTTTGCCACCTAAACGAGCAATTGAGTTCAGAATTAATCTTGTTTCTGGAGCTCAACCTATTACTCATCCACCTTATTGCATGTCCAATAAGGAAAATGAGGAGATGCGTAAACAATTATCCGAATTGGAGACGAAACAATTTATTCGTTCTAGTTCCTCACCTTGGGGAGCTTCGGCTATTTTCGTGAAGAAATCCGACGGTACGCTTAGGCTTTGCGTTGACTATCGCAAGCTTAATGATCTGACTATTAAAAATAAATATCCTTTACCTCGGATTGATGATCTATTCGATCAGCTTAGTGGTGCTAAGGTCTTTTCACGATTGGACTTGGCTACCGGTTTCCATCAGCTTTGCATCGCAGAGGATAGCATTCCTTTGACATCATTCCGTACTCGATATGGATCTTATGAATGGCTTGTTATGCCATTTGGGTTAACGAATGCTCCAGCTTATTTTGTTGACCTCATGAATCGAGTTTTCAAAGATTTCCTCGATCGGTTTGTTCTCATATTCATTGATGATATTCTTGTGTATTCAAAAACCGAGGAGGAACATGAGAAACATCTTCGGATTGTATTGGAAACTCTTAGGAGTAATCAATTAAAGGCGAAATTTTCTAAATGCCACTTTTGGCAATCTCGTGTGAAGTTTCTCGGTCATATTATTTCCAAATCCGGAATTTCCGTGGATCCTTCAAAGATTGAAGCGATTCAAGATTGGAAAAGACCTGAGAGTGTGACTGAAATCCGTAGCTTTCTCGGATTGGCGGGCTATTACCGTCGTTTTATTAAAGACTTTTCTAAGATTGTCGTGCCTCTTACTGGCTTGACTAAGAAGGGAGTTAAATACATTTGGTCGGACAAATGTGAAGCCTCTTTTCAGAAATTGAAAGAACTCCTTTCCGATGCTCCTATTCTTGTTATTCCCGTGGGGAATCAAGATTTTGTTGTTTATACTGATGCTAGTCACGTTGGTTTGGGTGCCGTTCTTATGCAAAAAGAACGTGTTATTGCTTATGCTTCTAGGCAATTAAAGCCGGCCGAGACTAGATATGCCACATATGATTTAGAACTCGGGACTATTGTTTTCGCCCTTCGGATTTGGCGTCATTATCTATTGGGAGAGAAATTTAATCTTTACACGGATCATAAGTCTTTGAAATATTTATTTTCTCAAAAGGAACTTAATTTGCGTCAACAGCGTTGGCTCGAGTTCCTTGCACCTTATGATCTTGATATTCTTTATACCCCCGGTAAGGGTAATCGTGTCGCCGATGCTCTTAGCCATAAACAACAAGCAGTTGTTTCTATGATGATATCCGAATGGAACGATCTCGAGGTTTTATCCACTTGTGAGATTCGAGAGCGCGTATCCAATTTATGCTCATCACTTTTTTTATGTAGCCTTGAGGCTCATCCTTCTCTTTTAAACCGCATTCTTGAAGCTCAAGGGCTAGATCCTAAATTGGCTCTTCTTGGCCAAAATGTTAAGGATAAAATTGATATTGAAGGTTTGAAAGACTTTGATATTGATTCTCGTGGCGGCATTCGAAAATTTGGTAGACTTATCGTACCAAATATTGGAGATCTTCGTAAAGATATTTTAGAAGATTCCCATCGTTCTAAATTCACCATTCATCCCAGTAGTAGTAAAATGTACGCTGATATGAAGCGACTTTATTATTGGGAGGGAATGAAATCTGATGTTGCTAACTTTGTTGAGTGTTGCATGACTTGCCAACTTGTCAAGGCCGAACATCAAAGGCCTGGTGGGTTATTACAATCTTTAGAAATTCCAATTTGGAAGTGGAACCAAATTTCCATGGATTTTATAGATGGCCTTCCCCGTTCTCGTTCGGGTCATGATAGCTTATGGGTGATTGTTGATAGACTTACTAAATCCGCCCATTTTATTCCCGTTCGGTTTAACCGAACCGTTCCTCTTTTGGCCAAACTCTTTATCAAAGAAATTGTTAAATTGCATGGAGTTCCTACTTCTATTGTTACCGATCGAGATCCATTGTTTACTAGTGAATTTTGGAAGAGTCTTCAAAAAGCTTTAGGAACGAAGCTTAATTTTAGCACTGCTTATCACCCCCAGTCCGATGGACAAACCGAGCGTGTGAATCAAACTCTTGAAGATCTTCTTCGTGCTTGTGTGCTTGATTTTGGTGGAAGTTGGGAAGGTCATATTTCACTTGTTGAATTTTCCTATAATAATAGCTTCCAATCTAGTATTGGTATGGCACCTTTCGAGGCACTCTACGGAAGGCCCTGCCGATTTCCTTCTTGTTGGCTTGAGGCCGGTGAGAAGCTGGTTTTAGGTCCAGATTTTATTCGAGACTCCACAGAGAAGATTGAACTTATTCGACATAGGATGAAAGAAGCCCAGAGTAGACAAAAATCCTATGCCGATAATCGAAGAAGGAAATTAGAATTTTTTGTTGGAGATCCTGTTTTTATTCGTGTTTCACCTATGAAGGGTGTTGTACGTTTCAGTCGATCGGGGAAGTTAGCGCCTCGATATGTTGGGCCATTTCCTATCACTGAACGTATTGGTTCCATGGCTTATCGCCTTGCATTGCCGGCTCAGTTTTCTGCTATGCATGATGTATTTCACGTTTCTCAATTACGGAAATGCCTTCGGGATTCCGATTCTATTCTTGAGCCTTCTGTTGTGGAAAAAATTGAAGTTTCGCCGAATTTAACTTATGAGCAGCATCCTATTCGAATTATAGCTTCTGAGGTTAAACGACTTCGAAATAAAGATGTTCCGCTTGTGAAGGTTCAATGGTCCTCAAATCCTAAGGATTGTTCTTGGGAATCCAGAGAATTCATCGAGCGTACACATCCGGACTTGCTTACTTCTGCTCTTTGAGGTGAACTTCTTATTTCAAATTTCTCTTGTGTTAATATGCTTTTATGGTTGTTACCTTTTATTTCCATCTTATATATATTGCGAGGACGCAATTTCTTTAAGGAGGGGAGTCTGTAACAACCCGCATATTTATCGAGTTTATATTTAAATATTTTATTTAAATATTAAATCGTTAATCGGATTTTGGTCTGAAAAGCTACTTTTTGCAAACGGTCAAATTAGGACTCGAGACCACTTCCATTGAGTTCGAAATGCCGTTTACAACTTTTTTAAGTATAAACATCGATAGGTTTGGAGTTAGTGAAATTTCACTAACTTTTCCCGCCTTGGACTTTGGGTTAGTTTAGCTTATTAAGCCCAAGTTCCAACCCCCTTCTCCTCACTCTTCATAAATTTCCTAACTAACCCAAGCTTTGACATTAATGGTGAAGAGAATGGGAAATTGAAACTCCAAGCTCAAATTCAATTGCAACTCCAACATTCAACTCCAAATTCAAGTAGAAGATATTGGATTCAAGCTTTGGATTGCTTCTCCTTGCTTTCAAGCTTCATCTTTATAAATTTTAGTGCAAAGGTGAGATTTTTATCTCACAATTCTAGCCTATAATCATATTGGACTGTTGGGAATGATTCCCTATCACTTTTGCATGCACATTTGCATTTGGTTTGGACTGGATTGGCGAAAAACTCCAATTTTTAGTTATTTGGTGAATTTCCTGAGCTTAGGTCGCTCTGCCCAGGTTAGGTTGCTCGGAATCATTAGCTCGCGCGCGTGGAAAATCACGGCCTTCAGATTTTTCGTATTTGACCATAGGTCGTAGGTCGCTAGCTCGTAGCTCGTATTAGAGCTTAGGTCGTAGGTCGCTAGCTCGTAGCTCGTATTAGAGCTTAGGCCGTAGGTCGTTGGCTCGTAGCTCGTATTTGAGCTTAGGTCGTAGGTCGCATCACCCTTAAGTCATTCAACCCTTAGGTCGTAACACATAGGTCGCTCGGCCGTATTTATATCCTTAGGTCGCGAGTTTCACTAGCTCGCGTAATCCCATAGGTCGCTTGACCTTATGACGTTAGGTCGCTGGCTTTATACACTTCAGGTCGTATGACCTTGGGTCATTTCACTTTAGGTCGTTTGACCTGTGTTATCTTAATTCGTTCGACCTGATGCCTCTCTTAGTTCGCGCATCCCCTTAGGTCGCTAGGTCTTAGGTCGCGCATCGCCTTAAGTCGCTCGACCTGATCTCACCTTAGGTCGCGCCATCTTTTAGGTCGCGTGCCACACTTTAGGCCGTAGTCCCTTAGGTCGCTTGCACCTTAGGTCGGCCTCGTTAACTCGCAGATCTTAGGTCGCGTGGCCTTTAGACTGTTAGGTCGCGAGCGTTAGGTCGTTAGACCTTACCATTCCTTAGGTCGCATGACCACAACACCATTAGGTCGCTCGATCCTATCCTCCCTTAGGCCTTCACTAGGTCGTACAGAACCTGTTCGTTGAGATGCTGAGTTGACCACTCTTCGAGACAAACTATCTTCGGCTTCTCGGTCGATTTTATGGATTTTTGAATATCTATTTCCATGGATTCTTTATTGGTCTCTTTGGATTTTATTCACGTCTTCATATGTGAGTTTTTATGATTGATTGTTTCTACAATCACTTCTATGATTTGTCACTTTAAAATATAAAGGTTTTCTATACTAGTAGTAAATATCAAAACTCTTTCTTTAAATGATTTCAACACTATTTTATAACAAAGCTCGTTTTCTCAAACCGATTTCCAATCTATTAGTATATACAAACCTTTACCTCACTCGTATGAGAAATCTAATTAAACGACTTAGTAAAACAAGTGGTATGAAACGCTTGCGTTTACTTCGTCGGTTAATTCTTGGACTTGTTCGATTGAATCTCTTGTGACAATTTTCTAGTGGAGATCTACAGTTTGTTAGTAAATATTTGAGTTAAGCAAGTGGTTATGGGACATGAAGCTAAACTTTTATATTTACTAACTTAGTGTAATTGACACTTCTTGATGATCATGACGATCATTTTTGTGTTTTAGACTAGCAACTGTGCGATGTCTCTTTGTCTGCGAGGGAGACTAGACCCCGCTGTTGTGATGTTTCGCCATCGCATTTGTGTGATGTTTCGCCATCACATATGTGGGGTAGAGCCCCACGGTCTTCAGGCCATTCGTGTGTCAAAATTAATGGCTTGCAACCATGAGATAGCTTCTCGCTTTGTGTTACACGTGTAGGTGAGTTTTCATGCTCCCATTTTGTGAGTTTTCATGCTCCTATATTGTAATTTCTGGATTTCTTGTGTAGTCTTCTGGAATTTGTGCTTCACCTATTTTCATGACTTTCTTTGTTATGATTTTCCAACTTTTATGTTTAGGTGAATTTGGATCTTTTAGAAGATTCTTTTGATATTGTTTAATCTCTTGATGATCTTCATTTACATGCTTATCATAGTATGTCTTTATGGATACTATATGTTCTTGCCATATCTATTGTTTATATCATGTTATCTGATATTTATAGCTAGACTGATCCGTTTATTATTTTCTTATAAATAATACTCGGGTCAGACCGAGATGTTACAGGTGCTTCTGCTTGACTTCTCCCCTAGGGATTTACTACTCTGACTTTTGGCTGACCTTTTAGATTAGTAGTTTTTGTCGTTTACACTTGAGATATAGACTCATAGATGTATTCTTTTGTATAGCACGTGTTGCTATTCTTTTGTATTATTATGGATCTTTTTGACCACTACTCTGATGTACACTTTCATGTGTTAGTTATATATTCATATCTTCTTCCGCCTTTGTGATATGGATGTCTGTGACTGATTTGTGTTATGCTTATTTCTATGTTTGTTTCCGAAGATTATTATAGCCACCGCGTGATAAGAAATCACGTGGATGGTCGCTCCTCAACAGCCTTATTCTCCGTGCTAGTTGACAACTCTACACCGTAGTGTTCTTGGCTAGTGTGGGTATAGAGGTGGGACGTTCACAAATTTCTTGATTGATTTCATGCATCTGGTTCAATTTTGAAAAATGGTATGCATGCTTTTGATTTTTAGGATTTTGGAGATGATCTTCAGAGTTTTGTTGAAGATGTTTATTTTATTTTCAGATTTGTTTTCATTATCTTCTTAGCCTTAGATTTTGAAAAGAAATAAAATGGAACAGGATTTGTTTATAAAAACTGAAATAATAATAAAAAGAAAAAAAAACAAAAAGATGCCACATGTCTCTAATTCTAACGTTTGTCAAGTTGTAGAGTTTATTGATTACAACATGTTAATTTAATTTCTAAAATGCCTACATTTGTTTTTCTAATGTTAATAAGCTATAATTAAGTTAACTTGTATTTTAATTAGATGTTTAATATAAGATATGTTTAATTAATTAGTTAACATGTATTTATTTACACGTAGATAAATTTTTAAATGAATAAATCCAATTTTATTTATAAAATGAAGCTTAAACAAATATTTTAAAATCAAAACAAATTAAAAATATTTACACCTTAGTTTTCAAGCTTTGAATTCAAGTTCAAATTAAATTTTGAAATCAAGCTTATTTACAAATATAACTACACAATTAAATTTTTGAAAAACAATTATTTTTATATAAAAATCTATTTGTTAAAAACAATGTATTATTATATATTTTTTAAATAACAAAATTTGATAACCATAAATAACTTATTAAAAGAAATTGTTTCTTTATTAATAAATTATTTATTTTATCCAACTATATTTTTAAGAAGTCAAAATAAACCCTATTGTTATTTTATTTAAATTTAAACTTGAGTTAAACATATTTTAAATCATTTCAATATTTATCTTATGTTTTTACAACCATTAGTTATTTATTATATATTTTTAAAAACTTAATATCAAATAAATTAATTTAAACAAATCTAATTTTTATTTTATCAATTTAAAACCATATTTATTTATTAAATAACCTTTTAAAAGTTTTAGTTTTAAATAAAATCAAAATTCCCAATTTTTACAATATATATATATATATTTATAGAAAACAAGATTTATTTATTTATCAAATTAAAAACAAGATTTATTAACAATATATACATATTCTATATACATTGTAAATATAAAACAATAATTAGATTTAAAAAGATAAAATCTATCAATTAGATATTTATTTTAATTGGGTTATTAAATTAATTCAAATCTTATCGAATCAATTTAATTTTTAATTCAGATTATTAAATTGATATTGTTTCAAAATTCTGGGTCATCACAGTTACATTCCATTTCATTACAATAATCGAAACTATTGATCAACGGAAATTTACGAACTAAATACCGGGTTAAATTTAAAATCATTTTAAAATAATAGATAAATATATATACTTACAACTTATATATCCAATTATAATTAAAAAAATTTAAAATTTATATTTGTTTATCAAAATAAATCTGCATCTATAGTGGTCTTCCCACTTCGAAACTCGAAAATGAATGTCGATGATGCGTGCATTCATCACCAAAATTATTTTCCAACGATAGAGAGGGGAGTACAAAACTTCTTTCTTTTCAAAGTTTCTTTAAAACACTTCTTTCAAATTATACTGAAATATCTATATCAGAAAATACTTCTAAATAATATCATTATTACATTCCAAAATCATTTGAAAGAAATTTTCAAAACCCTGGAACTCAAGTTCTAAGTTTTCAATCTTTCATTTATTTTATTTCAAATCTTATTTTCAACTAATATCTAAAAATTTCTCTACCTAACAACCATTAAATTTCAACCAAAAATATATCATTTATAATAAAATTACTTTATATATAGAAAATATAATAGGCAAAATTATTTCATTCACCTATATTCAAAACAAATATTATGTCGGTCTGTCCTATTAAGTGTTTAGAAATCTTTATTGATGTCATAGCGTCACATGCACCAACCAGAATTTATAAATATAAAACGGAACAAACTAACACAATATTAAAACCTTTTTATAACACTAACAAATACGCTCTCTCTCATACACACACACACACACACACACACACACTCAACGACTCATCATAGGGTATTACTACCCTATTAATAAAGAGTCAAACCCAATAAAGCTAAGGTTTATCGCTAAACCAAAGCTCTGATACCAGATGTAACATCCCACCTTTTTGTATGCTTTAAATCGACGATAAACCACACACGTCACACTCAAACCATACAGAATGGCGGATTGTTATTGGGGTGAATAAGAAAAAGGGAGAAAGAAATAAAACAAAACGGAAACTTGTAGCGGAACGATAGAATATAATAATCAAATATACAGTTCATGAAGCTGTTTTACAAAATATTCGATTATACTTATACAATACATATCAGAGTTACACATACCAGATAATAATAAATAATGCAGTGGAATAATGTGATGCAGTGGAACAATATAGTAAATAATAATAATAATACAATCTTCATCTTCATCTTCCAGAAATAAAGTCTTCAAATCCTGAAATGCTCAGGCTGACCCGAGCGAATTGAAAAGACAAAACACATGAGTCAGAACTAAAAGATCTTATGTAAGTTAAATCAATGGAAATAAATATGAGTGTAATGGCATCAGAGATGTTTACGGGATTTGACATCTCCTATCCAGTGTCCAACGTGAGTGCAGTAACTTAGGAGATGTTCGGGATTCACATCTCCTAAGGATCCGTTAAACTATTTACTATGTATTAATATTTCTCTATTATAGTATGTCTAATAGTAAAACAAACTTACTTTAAAATAGCGTTAAGGAGTGACCTAATATTCCCCTTAACACATGATAGTCCCAGTAGTCCATCCAGTATCATAGTCCCTCCTGATCGGGAAGCCACCAGAGGATACCACACGGGCTACAGGAGAAAACCAAACTCGTACAAGGCGCGGTAGGGTAGGTAACACGGCACAACTAGGCAATGCCAGGGTAGATATACCAATTACGCTTTCGGACCAGTGGTAGTGCGTAGAAGCTACTACCACCCACCTCGAACCACATCCCTAATATCAAAAAGGGCCCAAATCAATCACAAGGTAATAGAATGGTATCGAAGGAGTGTGTCCGATAAAAGGTGCTACCTTCATAGCCCGTCAATCGCTCCTGTTTTAGCCACCTTATGCCAACTCACGAGAGTCGGGTCCACGTATTTACCTCAAAGGAAACGCCGCCGCCATCCTACTTCATTCTGGAATCTCCATCGCGTACACGGTTGTTAAAGTGGTCTTCGGAGTTGGCAGAGAGTATGACAACTTCCGATCCCGGTCTCTTTAACAACCAAACATTATTATAACACCGTGGTCTTTTCAAAATAGTTTATACTTTTAAAACCAGAATATAATATCCATTTCAAACCCATATACATACGATATCATTTCCTTTTCAAAACCCAAATCAATATGATGTCATTTTTATAAAACCCAAATCAATATGATATCATTTTATTTCAAATATATCCTCTTTTCCAAAATCATAGCACTTTCAATGTTATAATACTTCGAAACCAAACACTTGAAATTATAACATTTTCACATCATAAACTTTGAAATTCGTAACTTTGAAACATAACTTCGATCACTTAAATGGTTAAAATATCCAAATAGTATATAAAATAAAATAGTTTAAATTTAAAGTTACTTTATAAAGTAAAATAATTTCCTCCACTTCACAATTTTATTCACTTTATATTAAATCTCAATTCATAACTTTCACCTCACTTTCAATTTTCAATAAACTATTTCAATAGATTTCAAAGCTTTAAATATTCAACATTTCAAAACTAAATTTGATAACCCTATATATATCAAATTCGGTTTACTATTATTTAGTTTTGAAATATTTACTTAATAATCCCAATATCATTCAAATAAACTCCAGTTTTAAATAACTGAATATTTCCCTCGCTTTATTCAAACTTGATATATTCATTTATATAACCTTAAACAAAACTCAAGTTAAAATCATATTCTTTAAAATCTCAAATTCAATGAGTCCCAAATAGATTTTTATTAAATAAAATTTTCAATTAAATATAATTCCAGATCAATTTCCAATTTATCTTTCACCTTAATTTATTGAAATCATTATATTCTATATTAAAATACAATTTAAATAAATACGTAACCATATTATATTTTAAATAGAATCAAACTTTATTATTAACTTATTTATAACAACAAATTTATACATAGCTAAAAATCAAAAATAAAATAACATTTATATAGTATCTAAATCAATATTGATATAAAACCATATATTTCTTTACAAAACCATAGAAATTATTTCAAAATATTTTTATATATAGACCACGGTGTCTGTATAAAATTTTCTATCCTATGATCAAGTGATACAGATATTTATTGTTTCAATCCGTAATTTAAAATAAAAATACGGTTATATATCATTTCAAACCGCGATCCCGAGTGAAATAAAAATGCATAACAACTTGCAGTTTATAACAATATAAAATACAACATCCATTCATCCAATATCAACCATCAACCATTTATCACAATCATCATCCAATTCAACAATAACATCAATATAGAACAGATAATAAATAACAGGTATTTACTGGCAGTTTATATTGAATAATAAATTAAATAACAATTTAATTGGCAGTTTATATGCAATAATAAATTAAATAACAATTTATTCAATAAATTCAATTTAATTGTGAGTGGGTTAAAACACCCACCTTTTGAATTTAAATTGAATTTAAATCCAATTTAAACCCAAAATTTGAAGAGTCTCAGAATCCGTCCAAACCAAAGCCAAAATTTCCGAAATTCCAATACGAACCTAGCGGACAAAACCGCGCATAAAACAGACCTCGTATGTGAAAGTTATCACATTTAGAACGAATTGAAATAAAATAAATAAATAAATAAAGAGTACCAGAATGAAGCCGCCACGTCGTCATCATCTAATCACGTAACTTCTCCAAGCAGCAATCGGATGCACCGAACCCAACATCTACACGCCTCCATAAAAAACACACGCACCATCTTCCGTTTTGAGCACAATCGAGGATAACCATCGTGTGCGCCGTGACTATCTCCACCTACGCCAGAAGTGGCGCCCCTTCTGCCTCCGCCGTTTGCACGAAAATCAATAAAAAGCCGAACGACTTTCAGGCCAGATTTTGGCGAATTAAAGCTACGATACGATGAACTATTACAACTGCAGGGCCTGCTATCCATGCTCTATGCAACGGTGCTTCCCAATCGTCGATCAGACGACGTTCAACCGTTGGATCGTCAAAAATCCGGTATGGACGGCCGAGGTTCAACCTCGATTTCTGGACAAACGGTGATTCGGAACCAAAAACTAATTGCAGATCTGAGATGCATACATCGAGAGCTTCGAATCCATATAAAATTTGATATGTATTGAGGAGTTTGAATTTTGAAGTAGAAATTTTTGATTTGCAATTGACTGTAAAATTTAGAGTTTGTCTGCCAGTGAGAAAGATGAGCAATTGGAATTGTACATACAGAAAAATGAACATAAGAAATAGGCTAGGGTTTATAGTGCTATATATATATAGGCAGAACAAAATAGAAAGGAATCGGCCCGATTGGTTTTAGTTTTTAACGATAATTGACCAGAAAAGCTCGTTTCGATTCCCGAACAGAAATGGGTCAACCCATATATCAAAATATATGTTTTTAAATATTTTAAATGCAATGGAATAGATTTCAAGTCCAAATTCCATCGTATGAAGAAGTTATGCTAAAATCAAGTTATTTCAAATCGATTTCAATTTCATTAATTTCTAGGCGCTTCGAGCCCGTATGATCAAACGGCAAGTCCGATCGCTACGAAACTTGAAATCCTACAATAATTCACCATTACGGATCCGTTGAAACTAGTTTCATCAAAATCCGAGTCAGTGGCCTCCAGTTATTAAATAAATTAATAATTAATTAATTAATTCACTTTTTCAATTTAAATTCCATAATTAACAAATCTTATCATTTTTTATTTCTTAAACAATTACAATAATTTAAACAAATTTAGATGTCAATTTAAAGTTGATTGATCCATCAATTGCAGTGTTAAATTTCAATTTCATTAAATTCAAAAATTTATAAATTTAAAATTCCAAAATCCATTTATAACCTTTTAAACCTTGTTGTTCAAGTCATTATCATCAAATAGATAAAATTAACACTGGTTCGTGCTTTATTGCATAAATATCTTCAAATTTCATCTAAATTAATATTTACGTAATATTTAAATATTTAATTCCATTTAGTTGCAATTAATCCAACTATAAAGATTTAAATTCCAATAATCTTTTTATCCAACCAATTGTCATATTCTGAATAAAATTAACATTATTTCCGATTATTACTTTAATTTACATTAACAAAACATTAAGTTTAGATTTATTGCAATTGATTACCAAAGTTTATTAACACATTAAATGAATAAACAACCTATATTAATTGTCACCTATTTGCTTTTAATTGCATTTATAGGTTTGTTACATACCAACACAGGTTATAATTCCATATATAACACTATTTTTTATCATTACTATTTATGATACCCTTGCGTTACCTACTTTAATATTTCCATTTGCTTATCTTATATTGAATTCATAACCAAGTTATAACATTTATTTTTCCAATTAACATGGAAGTCCATTCAATTTGTTACTAATTTACTTACATTAATACTATTACACTTTATTTTGGTTATTATTTCATACATAAATCACAAGTTTTCATTTCATTCAATATTAATTTACTAAAGTCTCATTTTATTAACAAATTTAATCATTAAAATTTTACGAGTCATTGCATTTCTGCTCTCCTCCTTTAGATATGACTTTCATGCATGTAGGATGTGCATTAACAAAATCATCATCATCCTAAAGTTTGACATAGAGGCAATAAGTTGAAAGTGAAACAAATTATATTGAAACATAACAATATGTTGGGTATCAGCTGCAATGAAACAATTTCATGCAAATATGCAAGGAATATCATTTCTACAGTTAATAGGTATCAGTTTTGTTAAAAATAGGTATCATTTTCTCAAAAATGTGATTTGAAACAATTTTGAAAATTTGAAACTACTAACTTCCAGTGTATGAATTGTAGGTATCATATTTGATTTATAATAGTGTCAGTTTTTAAACAAACTATAGTGAAAACAATTGGTTAAAGTATAAAGTACAAGCTACAAAGAAACAAGTTAGTGGTATCATTTTCAATAGTTACTGGTAGCATTCTTTCTACATATTACATAGAAAATTATTCATAAAAGTAGGCAGACATGATTCTACTGAAAATATCTAGTGGGCATCATTGAATACTGGTATCAATTTTCATAAACTTGACAGTGCAAATAATTTTAAAACTGCAAATCGTTAACCTACGAAAGTAGATAATGTTGGCATCATTTTTTATTCATAATGGTATCAGTTTTTGAATAAAATGCAATGAAAACCATGTATACAGGTAAAAGCATAAGCTTTTGACGAACATATTAGTGGTATTATTTTGCAATTTATTGGTATTATTTTATTTACAATTACATGGAAAATGTTCTATAAAATATTAGAAAGATATCAAGTTTATTCTAAATAGCTAGTGGGTATCAGTTTTGTTGAATACTACTGTCAGTTTTCAAAAAAAAATATAATTTGAAATAATTTTGGAAACTACAAATCATTTAACTTAAACATACATAATTTAAGTATCAGTTTTTATTTATAATGGTATAAGCTTTTGAACATAATATAGTAACAACAATTCAAAAAAGTACAAAGTACAAATTTCAAACAAACATGCTTCTGGTATCATTTTTGCATTATATTGGTATCATTTTTGCTAAAAATACATTGAAAATTATTTATAGAATTATAAAGTCATCAACACTAGTCGAAGTATTCAGTGGTAATCATTTTTTTGTATGGATATCAATTTTTATAAACAAGATATTTTGAATAATTTTTAAAATTCCTAATTATTGCCTTTAAGCATACAAACTATAGGTATCATTCTTGATTTATAACGGTGTCATTTTCATTAAAAAAAATACAATAAAAACAATTTCTCAAAGCACAAAGTAAATATTTCACACAAAATGATTATTTGTGTCATTCTTTGAAGATATTAATGTCACCATTATCACCAATGATTTGGAAAATGGTTTATAAAATTATTAGTTTTCAATTATACTGAAAACAAACAGTGATTATCATTTTTGTTAAATTTATTAAAAATCACAGTTGATATAATTTTAAAATTGAAAAATCTTAACATCAAACAAACAAATTGGAGGTATCATTTTTGGTTTATATTAGTATTAGTTTTATAACGACTTGCAGTGAAAACAATTTGCCAAAATAAAAGTATCAACTTCAAACAAATATAAAGTGGTTATCATTTTTGTAAATATTGGTATCGGTTTGCTACAAATAAGACTGAAAATGGATTTCTAAATTACAAGGTATCAACTCCACACAAACGGATAATGGGTATCACTTTTGTAGTCTGATAGTATTAGGTTTACCATATATGTGTATGAAAATAATTTCTTCAATTACAAAGCATTAACTTAAATTAAACTTATAAAGTAAAACAGATAGTGGGTATCACTCTTCAAATATATTAGTATCAGTTTGAAATAAATGATGACGAAAACTATTTTTAAAACTTCAAAGCCTTGTCTTTTACCAAACAAACTATAGGTATCACTTTTGCAATATGTAACATGTCATAAAGTGAAAATGTTTGTAAATTTACCGAATTAATTTGTT
This sequence comes from Allium cepa, assembly GCA_030765085.1. Lineage (NCBI taxonomy): Eukaryota > Viridiplantae > Streptophyta > Magnoliopsida > Asparagales > Amaryllidaceae > Allium > Allium cepa. Next base: position 96,006,449 of record CM060946.1, on the reverse strand, counting down.
CATCTTTAAAATTTTCATTTGCAATTTGTTTCCCTTTTCTTTTTGAGCTTTTTCCTATTTAACATTTTTGATACTATTATAATATGATACTTTTAGTATCAGTTTTATAATTTTGCAGTATCATTTACCTGTTGAATTGTATTTTAGTTTTTGTTTGAATTTCCTTTTGAATTTTTTTTCATTTTTTCTCTTCGATCTTCTTTCTTTTTTGCTGATGTTCTTAAGTTGCTTTCTTAGTAGCTGCTTTTTGCTGCATGTTTTCTTCATTGTTCTGTCAAATAAATTCATTATTATTATAATAAAACTATATTAACTTTGTTGTATTTGATTTTATAGTATAAGTTACCTTTTTTGGTATGTTTTCTGTTATTTTTGATTGGTTTTCATTTGCTCTATTTTGTTCATTTCTTTTTTTCCCTTTTCTCGATTTTTCTTTGTTTCTTCTTCTACCGGATATTTTCTTAATTTTAACTTGCTAGCTTTTTCTTTCATCGTCTCTCTTTCGACTCAAATCGAGCTAGGTTTTCCTTTTCTGATATTGTGTATTGCTGTTGAATATCTACTGGAGCTACTATTTCTGTAACGACCTGGAAATTTTAATGATTTAAATAACGTAATTAACTAAAATTTTTACGAAAATAAACAATAAAATTTTAGCAATGAAAATATGATATTTAGTATGCGTCTATTTAAGCATAGCAAGTGCCAAATTTTTATTGGAAAATAAGTAAGTTTTTTCAATTGTGGAATTTCAATTTAAATCAGTTGAACTTGATGAAAATAAAATACTTTTGAAATCTAAATATTTCTATACAATAAAATTGTTTATCATTTTCTAAGTGAGACTCATATTTCGTTTTGCCAAATTTAAACTGCTCTATCTCCATTTATCTTATTTTCGGGATTTTTGCAGCAGTTTTTATAGCAAAAATCGAGTTTTAATATGTGGGTTGTGTCAATCATATCTATATACCATTCTGTTATTCTTGTTGTACTGATTTCCGTAGTATATTCGTTTGAGCATTTCGGTGTCCGGTACGCAGCGAAATTAGTAAAATGATTAACTGTCTCGGTTCCGCATTTGAATCATTTGAGCTTTCTATGTCCTATTGTTTGTTCATCTATTATAGTTAATAGCCACTAGCCGTCAATATTTCCAGAATTCAATAATTGACTATTAACATTCCCACCATTTCAACTTATATTATGTTCGTTCATTCACTTTCAATTTCTCCATGCTATCTCTCCTTTCTTTTTCGTCTCTGTACTTTGCTTTTGAAGAAAAATAGTATATAATCCAAAGTGCATATGTATTTTCTTTTGAAAAGGATGCTCGTCACCTTTTGTTGGTGTAAACCAAAATTAAGAGTCGTGTCTGCTGATGTGAAAAGTCATGTCTATTCGAATGAAGAGTCATGTCTATTCGAATGAAAAGTCATATCTATTCAGTGAAGAGTCGTGTCCTTTCACTGAAAAGTCGTGTCTATTGAAATGAAGAGTCGTGTCTATTAAGTAAAAGTCATGTCTATTAAAGTGAAAGGGTGTCTGTTCAAAAAGGTTATGTCCGTTTGTAAGGGTTGTAAACCACTATATATATGTGGTCATTTTGTTGTGTTGAATGCAAGTTGTAGGCAAGACAAAAAGCAAGTTATAAAAAAAAATTGTCTATTCTCCTCTAAAATTATAATTCTCTCTCTTACTTTAACAAATTGGTATCGGAGCTTGGTTGAAAAATGTCAAACAACCTTGTCTCCCTTGTTCCTCGATTCAATGGTGAAAAGTTTGATTATTGGAGCAATCTAATGAGGCTCTGTCTTGAATCTCAAGACTTGTGGACAGTTGTTAAAGAAGGTGTTGGTGCGCCGGAAGATGAAACGCAACTCACAGTTGCCCAAAGAGATCTTCTGAAAAGCAAAAAACAGAAAGATCGGAAGGCTCTCTTCCAAATCTACCAGACACTTGAAATTCAAGTTTATGAGAGAATTTCAAAAGTTGCAAATGCTCAGGAGGCTTGGAAAATATTGAATACAACATATTCTGGCCAAGATCAAGTAAAAAAGGTTCGCCTGCAGTCACTACGAGCTGAATTCGAAAAGCTCGAAATGAAGGATACTGAGAAAATCTCAGAGTATTTTACTCGTCTCACTTCCATCATAAATCAGATGGCTTCAAACGGAGAAGTCGTGGAGACTCAAAGAGCCGTTGAAAAAATTCTACGGAGCCTACCAATCAAGTTCGATCATATTGTGGTTGCAATTGAGAAATCAAATGATATTGCTTCACTTTCTCTTGAAGGCTTGCAAGGAAGGCTGGAAGCTCATGAGGCTAGGATCTTGATGAGAAGTAAACAAACAAATTCTTCTCAAGATCAAGCCTTAAAATCTCAATTCACATCCATAAAAGTTCAAGGCCCATCCCATGGCAAAAGTAACAGCAGGAATAGTGGAAAATTTGAAGAATCAAAGGAGGAGAAACGATCATTCCAAAATAACAAGGCGCGAGGCAAATACAAAGGCAAAAAACCATATTTTGAATGCAATTTCTGTCACAAGCCGGGTCATAAAGCAAATGATTGTTGGGAGAAACATCCTGAAAAGAAGTCAGTTGCTGGTTTTATGCATAATGAAGCAGAAAAATCTGAATCTTTGTTGATCGCTTCGGATGGAAATGTTGAAAACGTATGGTACTTGGATAGTGGTGCAAGTAGGCATATGACTGGAAATAAAAATCTATTTTCAAGTCTTGTGGAAGCTGATGATGGTCAGGTTACTATTGGGGATGCAAAATCATACAAAATTCAAGGTGTTGGCGAAATTTCTTTCAAAACCAAGGCTGGAAAAGTTGAAAAAATGTCGGAGGTTCTTTATGTACCAGGCATACGTAGCAATCTTCTTAGCGTCGGTCACTTGCTGAAGAAAGGATTTGATTTTCGATTCGTTGGAGATCAATGTAGCATGAATAAGAACGACCAACAAGTGGCAAATATTGTGATGGGATCCAACAAATTATTTCCGATCAAACTTGACATCGTAAGCAGTACGTGCATGATTGCTACTTCTAATGATGAAGTTTCCAAGTTATGGCATGAGAGGTTTGGCCATTTAAACTTCCGGAGTTTGAAGGAAATGTCTACCAAAGAAATAGTCCGAGGGCTGCCTAAACTTGAAGCGATAAACGAAGCATGTGAGGAATGCCAATTGGGAAAACAACATCGTGAATCTTTCCCATCCAAATCGAAGTGGATTTCTCAGTCACCTCTGGAGCTTGTTCACACCGACCTCTGTGGACCAATGCAAGTGCCATCGCTTGGAGGCAGCAGATATTTCTTGTTATTTGTTGACGATTACACAAGAAAAATTTGGGTTTATTGTGTCAAAGAAAAATCAGATGCCTTCTCTTGCTTCAAAGAGTTCAAATTTCAAGTTGAAAAACATTCCGGTCATCAAATAAAAAATCTAAGGAGTGACCGTGGAGGAGAATACATGTCCTCTCAGTTTGAAGAATTCTGCCAAAATCATGGAATCCGCCATGAGTTAACTGCTAGGTACTCACCTCAACAAAACGGAGTCGCAGAGCGCAAAAATCGAACAATAATGAATATGGTCAGATGCATGTTGAAGAATAAGAACTTGCCTGCATGTTTTTGGGCTGAAGCGGTCTCTTGTGTCGTTTACTTAATCAACCGATCACCAACAAAGAGCTTAAAGGATTCCACTCCAAATGAAGTCTGGTATGGCAAGAAACCAAATGTTGCTCATTTAAAAACTTTTGGTTGTCTTGCATACTCTCATATTCCTGATGCTTTAAGATCGAAGCTCGACGACAAATCTGAAAAAGTCATTTTCATTGGTTATAGCCAAAGGACTAAAGCATACAAGCTTTACAATCCGAAGACGAAGAAGATGATTATCAGCAGAGATGTTCGCTTTAATGAAAATGGGTGTTATAATTTTTCAGATTTTGCAGAATTACCTGGATGGCAAACTCTAAATCTTGAAGAGGAAACTTCTTTGGAACAAGATGTTGATGCTGGTATTGAAGAACAACAGCTTAAAAATAATGGGGTTGAGCAGGAGCAAAATTCACCACCAACGGCGGAAAGAAGGACGCGATCCTTGAGAGAAATCTATGATACAACCGAAGAAGTTGACACTACGGATCATGTATATTTTGCATTTTTTGCGGGAGAAGATCCAATCACTTATGAAGAAGCATCAAAGGAAGAAAAATGGATGAATGCAATGAAAGATGAAATCAAGTCTATTGAGAAAAATGGTACGTGGGAGCTTACCACATTGCCTTCACACAAATCAGCCATTGGTGTAAAATGGGTGTTCAAAACCAAAACAAATCTTGATGGCTCCATCAACAAGTACAAAGCACGTTTGGTTGCGAAGGGGTATAAGCAAAAGGAAGGGGAAGATTTCAATGAGGTATTCGCTCCTGTCTCTCGACTTGATACAATTCGATTATTGATTTCTCTTGCTGCCCAAAATGGCTGGAAGCTGCTGCATATGGATGTGAAATCAGCTTTCTTGAATGGTTTTCTTCAAGATGAAATTTATCTTCAACAACCTCCTGGTTTTGTGAAGAGGGGCGAAGAGGAAAAGGTGTATAAGCTGCGGAAAGCTTTATACGGGCTGAAGCAATTCCCCCGTGCATGGTATGATCGTATCAACAATTTCTTCTTAAAGAATGGCTTTGAAAGGTGTCCTTTTGAACACACTCTTTACATGAAGAAGCATTCAAAAGGAGGTTTCATGATCGTGAGTTTATACGTGGATGATCTGATTTTTACTGGAGATAATATGAAGATGTTATCTGAATTCAAAAATTCAATGATGAAGGAGTTCGAGATGACGGATTTGGGAGAATTACATCATTTTCTAGGGATAGGTGTTCAGCAATCAAAATGTGGGATTTTTATCTCGCAAGAAAAATATGCTGCTCAAGTATTGGAGAAGTTCAATATGATGAATGCAAATCCAGTTTCAACTCCTTGTATTGCAGGTTCGAAATTGTGCAAAAATGGTGAAGGAAAGTTTGTGGATCCAACTATTTTTCGAAGCCTAGTTGGAAATTTGATGTATCTCACTGCTACAAGACCCGACATCATGTACGCAGTAAGCTTGATTAGCAGATTCATGGAGAAGCCTTTCTCAAACCATTGGGAAGCTGCAAAAAGAATTTTACGATACGTTAAAGGAACTATTGACTATGGCATTTTCTATGAAGCTCATGTGCCTGTGAAGCTTGTTGGATATACGGACAGCGATCTAGGTGGAAGTATCGATGATTCAAGGAGTACTTCAGGTTATGCATTTAACCTTGGAAGTGGAATTATTTCTTGGTGTTCAAAAAAACAACCAGTTGTGGCACTTTCTACCACCGAAGCGGAGTACATCGCAGCATCTCTAGCAGGATGTCAAACTTTGTGGCTAAGAGGAATTCTTGAAAATCTAAGCTTCAAGCAAAAAGATCCTACGATCATTTATTGCGACAATAGTTCTACTATCTCTGTCTCAAAGGATCCTATTTTGCATGGAAGAACAAAACATATTCGTCTACGTTTCCATTTCCTACGAGAACTCGTTCGTGAAGAAGAAGTGAGTCTTGAGTATTGTCGAAGTGAAGAACAAATTGCTGATATCTTCACAAAGCCGCTTGGAGGGACTGCTTTCTCAAGAATTGTTGCTGTATTAGGTGTTCGAAGGAATTTTGGTTTAGGGGAGGCATTGTTGGTGTAAACCAAAATTAAGAGTCGTGTCTGCTGATGTGAAAAGTCATGTCTATTCGAATGAAGAGTCATGTCTATTCGAATGAAAAGTCATATCTATTCAGTGAAGAGTCGTGTCCTTTCACTGAAAAGTCGTGTCTATTGAAATGAAGAGTCGTGTCTATTAAGTAAAAGTCATGTCTATTAAAGTGAAAGGGTGTCTGTTCAAAAAGGTTATGTCCGTTTGTAAGGGTTGTAAACCACTATATATATGTGGTCATTTTGTTGTGTTGAATGCAAGTTGTAGGCAAGACAAAAAGCAAGTTATAAAAAAAAATTGTCTATTCTCCTCTAAAATTATAATTCTCTCTCTTACTTTAACACCTTTCCCCTGAACACATCTTCTCGTTCTCCACCCACCGCGCCTCCCTAAACAGCTTGCAGCCCACCACCTTTGCCATCTCCCTTCTCATCCACCTCAGATCCACGTCCAGGCCTCCAAACCGAGCATAGCCACTAGCTCTCCACCTTCCTACTTCACCAAAACCCGCTGCCAGCCCATCCTCTTTCAACCTCCCTCCGACCTTGCTTACATAGCCCGACTCACCACCATAAACCCTCCGCCAGCCGCGCAAGCCTTCACATCGCCAGCCCCTCCGTACAACACCGACCAAATCTTGAACAACCTAGCCCACCTTCCTTCCCATAGCACCACACGCAGCATCCATCCCATCCTACAGCGCCATCACAGCATGCCGCTGACCTCCCTCCGCCTTTCCATAGCAACCACCATCATTTCCTAGTCTTCCCGCCATAACCCACGTCCCATCACCACGAACAGTCATCCCTCCTCTGCTTGTGCCAGCCTCTCCATATCCCGTGCACCCATAAATAATACTCTGCAATCCAAAGCGTGCACATACAGTAGCAGTGGAAACTCCATGTTGACTAGCTCCTATTTCTGCTGTAATGCGCTTCTTTCCGATTTGGTTAGCCTATAGTGCTTGTGCACCGGTGTTGTTGATTTGTGCGCACCTATGTAGTTGAGATATTCTCTCTTGAGGTGTGTGTATATCATATATATATATATATATATATATATATATATATATAGTTTCTATCAACTCATGTTATCTAAGGTAGTTTTTCTTGTGTGCTTGCTATCGAATTTGTCGCAGCAACTTCTAGCTTGTCGCTGTCCCGCTAGCTCCTGCCGGTATCCACGTGCGTGTCCGTATCTCTTTCTTCGCCGTTATTATTTTCATAGCCATGAAAGGTGAGCAATCACTCACGACTAACATTTTTATGTTTAGTAAATTTATATTCACATGAAATGACGATTGAAACGTATTGTTTAATTTAAATTGATTAGTGATTTAACTGTTAAGTAGGATATATTAATATTTAAAACTGTTAATCTATGTTAATTGACATATGACACCATAACATGTTGTGTATATATATTATTTTTAAATTGTTATTTATGATATATGCTTGTCATTGATATGTTATGTCATTTTATGCTATTATTTTATTTGTTCTCACTCTGCAAGTTCCCTGTTAACTTAGGAAATCCCTATGGGTTGAAATGATACATACCCGACAGATATTATAGATTACGGAAAATCGTTATGAGTTGAAATGATAAACCCAAGCGATTTTGTTGTTTTTGAAATTTTGGGACTGCGGGTTGAAATGATATATACCCATAAATATTAAATTATTGCAGATTGAAATGATAAATATCCGTACCATTTGACATAGGATAGAAAATTATATACGGACATCATTGGTCTATTTTTAAATGATTTCCAATGTTCTGAAAAGGAGAAATATATGTGTATTGATTTTTAGAATATAATATAAAGATAGTTTAAATTTTAATACATGTGTAAATTTTATATTTTTAAAATTATATGTTTTGGAAATTTTAAATTTATATGTTAAGTCTTGAAATGTAAATTACAAAATTTTACTATAACTTTATTATTTTTGAAACATATAAAATAAGGTTTAATAATAATATGATTTAATTTAATAATAATTAATATAATAAGAATTTAATTTAATTAGTGTGTGTATATATATATGTTTTGAATATTTATTTACAATTTATATTATTATTTAAAAAAATGATTTTTGTAATAACTTTTATATATATATAATATGTTTAAATATTTATTTGAATTTATATTATTATTTGAAAATAGATTTTTTCGTAACAACTTAAATAAATAAAGGTTGGAAAGATAAGTTAAAATGGACTTGTAATCTAATTTCATTAAGAATTAAATTTAAATAAGAATTGATTTGAACTTATTGATTTCGAGATTTCAAGGTACGGTTTTATAATTTGATAACTTGATTTGATTTAAAGGTGATTAAATGAATATTTCAAGTTTAAATAGTTAATTTTGATTTAAATTTTTAGTTTGAGATTTTATTTAAAGTAATTAAGTGAATACTTTCAAATTTTAATATAATTAAAGTTAGATATTTAATTTTGATTTGAAATTTGTAATTTGAAACTTTATTTAAATATTTGTAAAAGTGAATATTTTCAACATTAAATAAATTGATGTTGAATATTTAATTTTGATTAAATTGTAAATTGATATCTTGTTTAAATGTTATTAAAATGATTAAGTGAATATTTCAAAATTAAATAAAATTAAAGTTGAATTTTGAAGTATAAACGAAATTTATCAAATTGAGATTGTAAAGTTTAAACCTATCGAAATGGGAAGTGGTTTAAATTTGTAGTTCAAACCTGGATTTGAAATCGATATAAATTAAAAATGGATTTAATGAGAATTAGAATTGAACCTTTAACCCTTTTAATTGAAATTGTTGAATTGAGATTGATTTAAAATTTAAATTTTGGAACTAAAGTTGATTTGAATTGATCTGTCAAATCGGAAGAAACAATTTTAATTTAAAACTATTTTAGATATAAACTCTTTTTATTACATAAGCTTTTTTAATCTATAACCTATTTTTTATATAACCTATTTTTATTGTATAACTATTCCAATATATAGACTATTTTCAATATCCATACTGTTTAAATTGGAACTGTTATGATTTAAAGTGAATAATGATTTCGGAAGTGATATGGTTTTGAAAGTGAATACGATTTCGAAAGTGATATGATTTTTGAAATGAATATGATATTTTGACATGAAGTATGAGCTGTTTGAAATGAAAATGACCACAGTATGAAATAAGCATTAGATTGTTAAAGAAACCAAGATCGGATATTGTCATACTCTCTGCCAATACCACAAACCACTTTAAAAACTGTGCATGTGGTGGAGAATCCAGAACGAAGCAGGATGGTTTGGCGAACGTTTGTATAAGGTATGAACATAGCCCTGACCCCCTCATGTTAGCTTGATATGACTAAAACAGAAGCCACGTCAGGCCAAGTGGGGTCGCACCCCGATCAGGCATGCTTCTTCGATACCATATTTATTACTTTGTGATTGATTTGGTGGCCACCCCTCGATTTGATTAAGGGAGTGTGTCTCGAGGTGTGCAGTAGTAGCTGCTATGCGTTACCACCAGTCCGGATCCGCAAAACGGTAGTATCCTATCCTGGGCATTGCCTCGCGTGCCTTGTCATATGCCTTATCGCGTCTACTACGAGTTTGGTTTGTGTCATACACTATGGAGTGCCCTTTGATAGCCCTCCGGTTTACGGAGGAATTTCGGTATTATATAGACTATGACATTTAAATAAAAATGTGTTAAGGGGGATATGGGTAACGCCTTAACGCTATTTTGATATTTTACTTCACTATAAACATTATCTATGTAGTGTATTTTACTATCTATGTAGATAGTTTCACAGATCCTTAAAGGATGGGAATCCCAAACATCCTTTAAGTTATATTGCATTTCACTTAGACATTTTACCTGAGTTGATCTACTTGCATAAGAATGTTAATCCTGACTCGAGTGTTTTGTTTTTTGCTTTATGCTTGGGTCAGACTGAGTGTCACAGCATTTGAGACTCACCTTTGGAGCTTGAAACTTTGCTTGGAGATCCATCTTTATATATTCAGCTTTTAGTTATTTCAACTATTTCCAGTTGTTTATGTTCAGACTTGTCAATTGCTTTTGTATTAGTGACTTCTATGTGCTTGCGATTTTCTGTTGTATTTGTTTCAAACTCTGATGTTCTGTAGTAGCTTCATGAACTACTATTTATCTATTCCGCTTCTTATTATTGTATTACTCCGTGTCTGTGATTCTGTAATTGATTTATTTACTGTATATGCTAAGTTTTATTAAATATAAATTAACAATCTGTTGTTTTGAGAAATTCATGTCTGACATATATAGATGAATGTTGATTTGAATGATTCGAAATAGCAGGTCGTTATAGCTGGTACTAGAGCTCTGGGTAGGCAAAACTTAGCTTATGGAGTAAAAACTCATTAGAGATAGGGTAGTAATACCCTAGAATGAGTAAAATTAATCATAGAATCATCTTCGCTCGAGCTTAAAATTCTTAGTTAGGATTCTCTCTGATTTGGACTACTTTCGAATTTTGGAACTTTACCTTTGTTCTAAAATCCATTCTAGTCTTTTCCTGTTCGTGTTCTTCTTGATACTGGAGCATCCTATGTGTAACAACCCTGTATTTTGTAATTATTTTAATTGTATATTTTAATTATTTTAAGTTTAATTTTATGATTTAAAAACTTTATTTTATTTATTAAAATGGATAAATTTTGTTATTTTAAATATAAGTTTTGATTTTGATATGAATTAGAATTCCAAACATGACTAATAGAATATTTTCCAAAAAAGGTGAATTTGGTCAATATGGTCAACTTTGACTTTTAATTTTAAAAAAATTTAAAAGTTTGAAAATTTGAATTTTATCTTTTATTATGAAAGTAATTAAAATTTTAAGAATATGCTTTTCGTTTCATTGAAATCCGACTTATATTGTGAAAGTTATGCGTTTTTAAATATTGTGTGTAATTTGCTGTATATAACAAAATTGCTTATTTTAAATTGTATAAATAATATTTTATTTGGTCATGTAATGTTCTAATTTATATATATATATATATATATATATATATATATATGGGTAAGATAACATGTTATGTATATATTTTGGTTTTGAACATTTTAAAAGTGTAATTGCCATTTTCCAGTGCCCGTTGTATTTTTGTTTACAATTTCTAATTTCCAGCTTAAATTAATTAAAGGAATTCTTTATTTATTTTTCTATTTTCTCAAGATCTTATTTTATTCTTATTCCCACTTTATTTTGTTCCTTATATATTTTATTTATTTGGCTTTTATTTGTTTTAAAGTGAAGTAGGAATTTTTCTAGAGTCAATGGCATTTTATTTGTAATTTTCATGTCCCGTTTCCAATTTTTAAATAATCTTTTTAGTTCTTTTTCTAGTTTCTCTCAATTTACTTATTTATTTCACTTTGAAATTTTTTTAAAAATCATTTTTATTTCAGATTTTGTCTTATAATGTTTTTAAAATGAAGTACATAATTTTCCAAAGCCATTGGTAATTTTCTTGTAATTTTTATGTCCTGTTTGCTATTTTTAAACAATTTCTTTATTCCTTTTTCTATTTTCTCCAATTTAATTATTTATTTTATTTTGAAAATGATAAATAAATTATTTTATTTCAAATTTTCACTTCATAATATTTTTAAATTGAAGTGGATATTTTTCCAAGACTAGTAGTGATTTATTTGTAATTTCTAGACACTGTTTTGTATTTTTAAGTAATTTCTTTCATTCTTTTTTTATATTTTCTTTAAAATTGATTGTTTATTTTCTTATATTTTTACTTGGTTTCGGTTTGTAAAGTATATTTCTGAGTTATTTTGTTTTTATAAAATCAAAGAGAAAAGGAAATACCAAAGGTTTTAAAAAAGTACAAAACATAAGTCCTTTCGCCTTCAAAACTTTGCAAATGCCATAACCTTCACTTTAATTCATTTTTGCTGTCCACTTCTTCAGTTTTGTCCATGTATTATTTTACTTTTCACGTGAAAAACAACTCAGAACTTCTCATTCTCACGGCTTCTTCAAACTTCCTTGGTAATGGCCCCCTCTTTTACACTTTTTTCATCTTTTTCATACTTTTTGCCTTGTTTCCTCTTCTATTTGCATGGCCTCCTCACCATAGCCACGACCACCATACCCTATCACTCCTCCTTGGCATTATCACCACCCACCACTTCAGGTTAGACCATGAACGAACCCTCCTTGAAGCCAAACTTCACCAAAAATGCAAATAATGTCCAAAACAATGCATAGCCGAGCACCTAGTTGATCACCACTCCATTTTCCATCACCACCACCACCTTTGGCCGCCGCCACCTTTTCCAGACCCTACCTCACCACTCCATCCCCTGATCTACCACCTGGACCCTCTGGCCGAGCCTAACCATCCATGGCCAAGCCTTAGTTTGACCACTTTTCCACTAATTTGCCTAGAAACCCCTTCACCTTCACATGTTCATAACTCCACCATTGTTCACCGTCTTGGCCGAGCCATGCTAGCCCAAACCCGAGCCTAAACTTGACCAAAACTTGACCCTATGCAACACCTAGGCCATACACAGTATATAAGAAGCAAGGCAAAAATTTTGGTATTTCTATTCGCTTTTACTCCAAAGTTATTTCATTTTAAAGTTGTATTGAAATTGTTTTGTTTGATTTTTTGTTTTGGGTTGTACACAAGAGTTGTAGCTTGGATTCGTTCTCCACTCAAATCATTGTCGTGTCATCGTGCTTGGTTTTCTGTTGTGCTTTTGGTTTTGAAATCTTCAGCAATTAGAGGTGAGTAAAGCTCACACGACATTTATACTTATGTTGTTGTAAAACTATAACAACTGAATGGGTAGAAAAATATTTATGATGTTATAACTGCCATATGATTATATATATGATGTTAAACCTGTTAAATTGCATATCATCTCACCTGTTACATGCCATATCACCTGTTACTATTGTATATTGTAAACTGTTCATTTTTATTTGTTTATCACACTGCAAGTTCCCTGTAGATTAGGTTCACTATAGGTTGAAATGATATATACCCGAACGGACTTTAGAATAGGAGAAAATCGTTATGGGCTGAAATGATAGGCCTGAATGATTTTCAACTATTTTCATTTACTTGGAATTGCGGGTTTGAAATGATCAAACCCGGATTTTTTTTTGTAAATTACAGGTTGAAATGATATATTACCCGTATCACTTTACCCAGGCTAGAAAATGAAATACAGACCCATTGTTAAAATATGTTTTTCTAAAAAATTTAAAATATCTTAGAAAGGTAAATATTATAATATTTTGATTTAAATTTGATTAAAAATGATTTTTTGTAAAGCATTATTGATTTTTTGAAATTTTATAAGTGAAATAAATAAATGGTAAAGTTAGAAAATCTGAAATGTAAGTTAATTTGGAAATTATAATTTGGTGATAAGTGAAATTTAAATTAAATATGAAATATGATAAATTTATGATATTTTGAACTGAATGAATTTAAAATGATTTTTATAATATATTAATGATTTGAATAAAGTTAAAATGTGAAATGAATGAATATTTAAGTTGAAATTTTAAAATATAACTAAAACTGGAAATTTGTGAATTTGACTTAAAAGTGAAATTTAAGTTAAGTGAATAAAAATGAAATTAAGTTATATTTGAAAATTTAAACTTAAATGTTAAGTTAAATTTAATTTAATGAATTTAAATTTTAAATGTTGGAATTTAATAAGTGAATTATTATTAAATTTTGATTTTTGAATGGAGATTTAACTTTATAAAATCATGAATATAAGGGTATTTGAATAATTGTTTTAAAAGTGAAATTATATGATTTTATAAGTTAAAAATAATTTAAATAAAAATATAATTGCTTGTGAAATTATACTGAATATTTGAAGTTAATTAACTGCATTTCTGAAATGCTATTAATTTTAATGTAAATGATAATACAGCATTTGTAAATGCTGTAGTTGATAAAAATGAACCAAAGGGCTAAATTTAATTAAAGGCTATTATAGCATTTTTGAAAATGTTATAATTGTTGAATTTAACTAAGTTTATTTGAAACTAATGTAACCCTATTACAACATTTTTAAATGCTATCTTTTCTTAAATTGAACTGTTCTGAATGTGACTTTCTATAGCATTTTCTAAATGCTACGAAAGTTGAACTTTCATTGTTTTAATAAGTTTAAGTGAATGAATGAACTTTGAAAGACTAAAATTTTGAAAATTTAATAATTTAATTATTAAATATAATAACTTCATTTTATGATTTAAAATGAAGTAATTTGTTTTGAAATATAAACTATTCTGAAATGTGTGTTGAAATGGTATTTTAAATAAATGAATATGGTTTGGAAGATATGATATTTTGATATTTTAAAATGGATTTTGAATGATATTGAATTTTGAAATGATATTTGATTTCGAAGTATAAGTGTCTATTTTTAAATTTTAACCATGGGATGTATTTAATTTATAGTTTAACTGATTCTTAAAGGATGGGCGATCCCAAGCATCCTTTAAGTTATTGTGCATTTCTACTACAGTTCACTTGAGTTGGTTTACATTATATAAGTATATATGTCCTGACTCGAGTGTTTTGTGTTTTACTTTACGCTCGTGTCAGTCTAAGTATTTACGGCTTAGCTTTAGATTTCTTTCTGGAGCTAGGAATCGCTGGAGATTCTGCTTGTCTAGTTATCCGTTCCCTTCAGTTTCAGTTATTCTATTTCAGCTCTGGTATTTATAAACTGCTATGTAATTGAGATTTCTATTGTATATGTTTCAGACTGATATTATGTATTATGTTTTGAGAGTTTGTTATAGTAGCTTCATGAACTACTATGGTATTTTAAATTTCCTCTGCGAGTTATTCTGATATTTCTGTGTCTGTGATTCTGTGATTGTTTTCATTTGCTCCAAATTTATTTACAATGCGGTATTTTGAGCAATTCATGTCCGGCATGTGTGGATGCGAATGGCTGAAAATATCGGGCTATTACACTATAGCTTCATTCCTGTTGATCTTTGTAATAAATTTGACACATCTTGCAACCCCAATTGGCAACTTCATCCTTATGTGTGACTAATCTCATCGACTGTCCCGCCGACCTTAGTATGATTTGTAAAGGGGTGAAACTGCTTTACAACAGGCATCGATTTACCGAAAATTTCTATGTTCTCGGTTATGATGCTTTTATTTCTTGCAAAACCCAAACTATTTCTCTAGTAAACGATCAAGGTAATTCTCTTGTGATCGAATGTCGAATGCCTCAGGATTATGCAAGCAGCTTTATCTTTTCGCTTGATGCTCAACCTAGTGATCTTGACTCTACCCTTGATAGTCAAGGAATATCCTGATGTCTTTGGTGAAGTCAATTCTCTTCCTCCCAAGTGGGAAATTGAATTCCGCATTGATCGTATTCCCGAAGCTCGATCTTGCCATTGGTTTCACCGGCTTCGTGTAGCTGAGGAGAGCATTTCCAAGATAGCTTTCCGAACAAAGAATGGTTTCTATGAATGGTTTGTCATGCCCTTTGGATTAACCGATTCTCTTGCCTTCTTCTTCAATCTCATGAATCGCGTTTTCCATGATATTCTCAATATGTTTGTCTCCATTTTCGTTGATGATATTCTCGTCTTTTCTAAGTCTGAGAAGGAACGCGAGTCACATTTGGGCTATGTGCTGAAAACTCTAAGGACTCCTTAGTTGAAAGCCAAATTTTCTAAATGTCATTTCTGGAGGGATGAAGTACGATTCTTTGGACATATTGTTTCTGAAAATGGAGTCTCGATTGGCCCATTTAAGGTCGTCGTGATTAATATATGTTTATCCATCTTTCCTCTTTTGTAATTTAATTATTTTATCTTCCTTTCGAGCCTAGCTTCTTAGTTTGAATTCTCTTTGATTAGGGTCCTTCTAAATTTGTATCTCTATCCTTGTTCCAAAATTCATTCTTGAATCATTCCGTGAGGTAGCATATTTGTAATTGATATAAAAATATTTTATGTTGTGTTGTTTGAGTAGTTATGTTTGAATTTTGGGTTTCGATCGATTCGTTTAGGTAACACTATCGATAGGAATTCCAACACTTGAACGGAGCAAACTGACACAATATTGTTTTCAAAATTAGCAAATGAAATAGTTTTATGTATGATTATATTTTATATATAAAAGTATGATTTTCTAGAACTAGGTAGTTAAATGAATAAGCTGTTAGAAATGATAGTACTAGATTATCATTTATTGTTTTGTTAACATTCCTAAACCATTTACAATTGTTGTATGTTATAAGGAGATGAAATTTTAAAACATGGTTTATAACTCTGATTTGCAAATGAAATGAATTTAAACTAAGGCTCTGAGAATTTAATTTTTGATGCTTTCCAAAAATTTGGTTTCAAAGTTTTGAGAAAAAATATTATTATTTGAAAGTATTTTCGAATGAAAATTATTTCCAAAGAATTTTAGAAGAAGTAAGTCTGTACTCTCCTCTTATTTCGTTGAAAAATAATTTTGATGACGACTGTAGCATCATTGGCATTCATTTTCGAATCTCAAAGTGGAGAGATCACTTAGTAGCTTTGCTACATGTTTGTTTTGGAAAATGGATTTGATTTGAATTTCTTGAGTATGATTTGATGTATAATACACACACACACATACACTTTAAAATGGTTTGAAGTGAAACCGGGAATTTAACTCTTAAGTTTTATGTTAAGTGATGGTTTTCAATTATTGAAATGAAGTAATACTTTTAAATAATTGGAGTGCCTAAATATGGAATGGAATTGAAACAACTTGAAGCAGTTGAACTAGGATAAAATTTATCTATATAATAATCAATTGCATTCTAAAACATATATAACTTACCTGAAATATTCAAAAAACGTTAATAGAAGGAAAATTTGTATAGTGCTAAATTACACTCAGAAACATTAATAAAACTTACCTAGAAAAAAGTTTGAATGTAATGAGTGTTAGTCCATGAGACGATGGTTTTGATGACAACAACCTTAGAACAGATCATAAAATATTAATACTAACATTATAAGTTTAGACATATATGTATATGCAGGATTTACCATGCAGGTACTAAGAATGAAGACCATACAGTATAGAGATTCAAGATATCAAGATAAAATATCAAGATAGAAGACTCATGACTATCGAGATTATCAAGAGTTCAAGATTTCAAGGATAAGTATTTTTATTATTATTGGGAATTTTTGTTAAAACTCGTAGAAAAGCACTGGCATCTTAAAATCCAATTTATTCGTGGAATGGAATCCACTTCGAGCCCGTTAAAGGGATGGAACCCTAAGTAGGATGGAACCTACGAAAAATCTAGTGGAACATTATTTTGTATCCGCTAACTGTTATTCAAAATAATTTTTCAAAATTATATCCTGTTTTCAAAATGTTTTCAAAACTTTCCTTTTAAAAGATTCAAAACCCTCAATCCTGATTTTAAATAATTTTAGCCTCAAAAACATCTTTATTTTCAAAGTCAAATTACTCCTGATTTTAAACTATCTTTTTAAATAATATATTTAACTTTTAATATTTATACTTAGATTTAAATATAAAATTATAGTTAAAATCTATATATATTATTCTTTATATTTACTTATGAATTTTAACTATAGTTAAGTATATTTATAAAGTTTAAAATAGTTTTTATATAAGATAAAGGTTATTTTCAAAAAAATCAAAATACCAAAAAATCCTTTGGGATGTCGACATGCCTAGCATGACCATGTCGACATGGTGACAGTTTGATTCAAAAATTCAAATTTCAAAAGAAGTGTCTGTTCGCCATAACTCTTCATGAATGGTCATGGCTGTTGTTCTTTTATAAATAGGGGTCAGTTTCAATGAATTTTCAATAATATTTTTTTGGTTTTCACTCCTCTTCTTCTTCCTCATTTTTTAATACATATTCTTATCATTACTCCGCCGAAATCAACATTAAATTATACTCGATTACTTCTAGTTTGATTCTCTATCACTATCTCTACAAGATTCTCAGTGCTATTCAGAGTTATAGACTTCTTTGTAATCTATTAAGTTAGAAAAGGTGTGACTGTAGCAATGGATATCAATCAAAAGGGAAAAGGTGTGATTGTAGCCTTGGTAAATCAATTGGGTAAACTTGTGGCCCGGAAATCAAGTATCTCTACCCAGAGGATCGAAATTCTGGAGGGTGTACCTCGTAGCCTTGAAACCGAGAGTGTAATTGTACAATTTCTTTTGAAAGGAAATCCGTACTTGTGTTGTGAGACTGTATGTAGGGTAACTCCGAACCAGTATAAAATTCGGTGTGTTCTTTCCTTTACTGCTTTTATTTTATTTTTACATCTGTGTTTGTTTCTGTAATCATATATGTGTCTATATATTGCATACTTTTGTGTCTAAATTAACATAAGATCAAAAAGATTTAGTAATTCTTTACTAACACTATTCACTCCCCCTCTAGTGTTAACCTTAGACTTAAGATCCGTAATCCGCATTTCTCACAATTGGTATCAGAGCAAGGTTTTCAAAGTTTCATAATCTGATTTTTGAAAATTTTTCAAAATGGCTACCAACACTGGTACTGTTACTAACACTAGTATCACTGTCACTAGTTCATTTGTAGAGGGTCAGTCTACTATCAGACCACCACTTTTTAATGCAGTAACTATGACATAAATCGGGCGCAAGTTATTTTGGATGAATTTCGTCCTAAAAATCTTGAAATGGGTGAGCTTTATATCATGAAATTTATCTCACTCGGATTTTTAACTATTTTGGAGTGGATTTCAAAGGCGAAGAATTTGTTTCTAAAAAAGTTTTCAATCATTCCAACATTTCGCTTATGAAAATTCCATTTGTTTTTCAACTTTATGAGACCCTTACCGAAAAGGAAGAGCGTTTGGCTCATGAGGAAATGGAAGAAGAGAAAGTTGAAGAAGAAGAAGAAGATGAAGGGGATGAAATGGAAATTGAAGAAGAAGAAGAAGGTGAAACATCTTTGGAAGGCATTGAATATCCTTTCAATCCATCCAACAAAACCCTTCTCAAAAACCAAAAGATAATTGGGGAGAATCAACGGATTCTAAAACGATCCGTTAGTAAAAAGTTGGATAACATTTCTTCGAAGATGAACAAGTTCTTTTCAAAAGTCAGCAAGAAACTTGGACTATCTTCATCATCTTCATCCTCTAACTAGTTTCATCTTTTCGTATCTTGTTATATTTGTTTTAGTTTGCGTTATTTCGAATGTTCATATAGTTTGTTATGTGCTTAATCATTGTATTATCGTAGTATGCAATGAAATGAAATTTCATTTCTATTATCTGCCTTATCTTATCTCTAGAATAAATGTTAGTATATTATATAAATTTATATATATATACACACAATTATTCACAAAATCAAATTAGTCATAACATTTCACTAACCCATGTCGACACCCCCTATGTGACCATGTCGACATGTACTGGTCAGAAATGGTAATTGATTTTGAATTTGAAATTTGAATAACTGCCACATATCTATTCAATTCAAACGAATTTCTACACCTATATATACCTGTTTCTTCCAGAATTCTTCACTGAAATTTATTTCTTATCATCTATATCCTCCATTTCTTTCACAAATTCAACTATGGCTAATCCTATTCACAATTTATCCGAAAATCTTGAAGAAACTCTTAATTCTATCAAGAATATTCTCTCATTTATTCTACGAAACCAACGTCATTTATAATTAAGTCAAATGCAGATAATAAAAGAACAAGAAAGGCACTTCGATGCGATACGATGGATGATCTCCTCTCTGCACAAGGATGATAACGAAGCACATCCTCCTGTCTCTCTCACCAATGACAATGATAATTGGGATGCTATTAAGGCAGACCCAATCTTTGGAGAAGAAGGATGGGTGGAAGTTCAATGTAACGTTTGATTTTTTTATTTGTTTACTTTGTTTGATTTGTTTGAATTGATTTGGTTTGAATTGATACTTTGTGTGGATTGATTTCTATTGATTTGAAGATTGGTGTGTAAAAAATATATACACACACATTGAAATGTGTATAATCTTTAATTAGTTATCATGCTTAGAAGTATAATTATTTCCTACTCTATATATTACGTTGTATAGTTTATCAATGCAGGCACTGAAGTCCAAGAATGAGGGGGAGTAAATTTTTGTTGATGACAAAGGGGGAGAAATATAAAATAGGGTAGTTAGGTATAGATTAAGGGGGAGTTGTTAGTTTTAGGGGAGTTATTAGAATAGAAGTAATATTTTATAAACAAATGTTGTCATTATCAAAAGGGGGGAGATTGTTAGTCCGTGAGATAATGGTTTTGATGACAACAACCTTAGAATAGATCATAAAATATGAATACTAACATTATAAGTTTAGATATATACGTATATGCAAGATTTAACCATGCAGGTACTAAGAAAGAAGACTGTACAGTATAGAGATTCACGATATCAAGATAAAATATCAAGATAGAAGACTCATGAGTATCGAGATTATCAAGAGTTTAAGATTTCAAGGATAATTATTTTTGTTATTATTAGGAATTTTTGTTAAAACTCGTAGAAAAGCACTATCGTCATAAAATCCAATTCATGAAATGGAATCCACTTCGAGCCCGTTAAAGGGATGGAACCCTAAGTAGGATGGAACCTACGAAAAATCGAGTGGAACATTGTTTTGTATCCGCTAACTATTATTCAAAATGTTTTTTCAAAATTATATCATGTTTTCAAAATGTTTTCAAAACTTTCCTTTTAAAAGATTCAAAACCCTCGATCCTGATTTTAAATAATTTTAGCCTCGAAAACATCTTTATTTTCAAAGTCAAATTACTCCTGATTTTAAACTATCTTTTTAAATAATATATTTAACTTTTAATATTTATACTTAGATTTAAATATAAAATTATAGTTAAAATCGATATATATTATTCTTTATATTTACTTATGAATTTAACTATAGTCAAGTATATTTATAAAGTTTAAAATAGTTTTTATATAAGATAAAGGTTATTTTCAAAGAAAATCAAAATACCAAAAATCCTTTGGGATGTCGACATGCCTAGCATGACCATGTCGACATGGTGACAGTTTGATTCAAAAATTCAAATTTCAAAAGAAGTGTCTATTCGCCATAACTCCATGAATGGTCATGGCTGTTGTTTTTTTATAAATAGGGGTCAGTTTCAACGAATTTTCAATCATATTTTTCTGGTTTTCACTCCTCTTCTTCTTCCTCATTTCTTAATACATATTATTATCATTACTCTACCGAAATCAACATTGAATCATACTCGATTACTTCTAGTTTGATTCTCTATCACTATCTCTACAAGATTCTCAATGTTATTCAGAGTTATAGACTTCTTTGTAATCTATTAAGTGAGAAAAGGTGTGATTGTAGCCTTGAAAATCAATCAAAAGGGAAAAAGTGTGATTGTAGCCTTGGTAAATCAATTGGATAAACTTGTGGCCCGGAAATCAAGTATCTCTATCTAGAGGATCGAAATTCTAGAGGGTGTACCTCTAGCCTTGGAACCGAGGGTGTAATTGTACAATTGCTTTTGAAAGGAAACCTGTACTTGTGTTGCGGGACTGGATGTAGGGTAACTCCGAACCAGTATAAAATCCGGTTTGTTCTTTCCTTTACTGCTTTTATTTTATTTCTGCATCTGTGATCATATATGTGTCTGTATATTGCATACTTTTGTGTCTAAATTAACATAAGATCAAAAAGATTTAGTAATTCTTTATTAACACTATTCACCCCCCTCTAGTGTTGACCTTAGCCTTAAGATCCGTAACCCGCATTTCTCACAATGAGAAGACGTAATTTAGAAGTATACAATATAAAATGTAATAAGATGTCCAAAAATGAAATTATATGGTTTTGAATTAATTGTTGTATATAGTACAATGTATTTCGAATCTATCTTTCCTTTTTGTTACTTCTATTCTCCTATATCTTTCCTTTTCGAGGACGAAAATTTTTAAGTGGGAGAGAGTGTAACGACCCGAAAATTTTTAACGATTTAAATAACTTATTTAACTAAATTTTTCATGAAAATAAACAATAAAATTTCAGCAATGAAAATTTGGTATTTGGTATGCATCTATTTAAGAATAGCAAGCGGCAAATTTTTGTTGGAAAATATGTAAGTTTGTTCAGATGTGAAACTTCAATTTAAAATTTAAATCAGTTAAACTAAATGAAAATAAAATATTTTTGAAATCTAAATATTTTAATTTAATAAAATTGTTTATCATATTTTGAGTAAGTCGTCATATTTCGTTTTGCCAACTTTGGGCTGCTCTAGCTCCGTTTATCTTATTTTCGGCATTTTAGCAGCTGTTCTGGCAGTGAAAATTGAGTTTTGATAGATGGGTTGTGTCACTCATATATGTGTACAATTCTGTTTGTCTCGTCATGCCGATTTCCGCAGTATATTAATTTGTGCATTTCGGCATCCGGTACGCAGCGAAATCAGTAAAATGGTTAGCCGTATCGATTCCATATTTGTGTCATTTGGACTTTCTGTGTCCTTTTATTTGTTCATCTAGTATAGTTAATAGCCACTAGCCATAAATATTTCTAGAACTTAATGGTTGGCTGTTACCATTCCCACCATTTCAATTTATATTATGTTCGTTCATTCACTTTCAGTTTCTCCATGCTATCTCGCCTTTCTTTTTCGCTCTCTATACTTTGCATTTGAAGAAAAATAATATATAATCCAAAGTGCATATATATTTTCTTTTAAGAAGGCTGCTCATCACCTTTTCTTCCTATACCCATCTTCTCATTCTGCTTTTCTTTTGCAACCCACCGCGCCTCCCCTGACAGCTTGCAGCCCACCACCTTTGCCATCTCCCCTCTCATCCACCTCAGATACACATCCAGGCCTCCAAAAGGAGCATAGCCGCCAGCTCTCCTCCTTCCTACTTCGCCAAACCCCGCTACCAGCCCATCCTCTTTCAACCTCCCTCCGACCTTGCTTGAACAGCCTAACTCACCACCATAGACCCACCGCCTACCATGCAAGCCTTTACGTCGCAAGCCCCTCTGAACAACCCTGACCTGCCACCCAAAAATAGCCATCAACCAGATCCTGAACAACCAAGCCCGCCTTCCCTCCCATAACACTACACGCAGCATCCATCCTATCCTACAGGGCCACCACAGCACGCCACTGACCTCCCTCTGTCTTTCCACAGCAACCACCATCATTTCCCAGTCTTCCCGCCACAGCCCGCGTCCCATCACCATGAATAATCGTCCCTCCTCCACTTGTGCCAGCATCTCCGTATCCCATGCACCCATAAATACTACTCTCCATTCCAAAGTGTGCACATACAGTAGCAGTGGCAACTCCATGCTGACCAGCTCCTGTTTCTGCTATAATGCGCTTCTTTCCGATTTGCTTAGCCTATAGTGCTTGTGCAACATCGTTGTTGATTTGTGTGCTCCTGTGTGGTTGAGATCTTCTCTCTTGAGGTATATATATTATATCATATCATATATATATATATATATATATATATATATATATATATATATATTGTTTCTATCAACTCATGATATCTAAGCTAGTTTTGCTTGTGTGCTTGCTATCGAATTTGTTGCAGCAGCTTCTAGGTTGTCGTTGCCCGCTAGCACGTGTCCGTATCCATGTGCGTGTCCATATCTCTTTCTTCACCATCATTGTTTTCATAGCCACGAAAGGTGAGCGATCACTCACGATTAGCATTCTAATGTTTAGTAAATTTATATTCATATGAAATGACGATTGAAACGTATTGTTGAATTTAAATTGATTAGTGATTTAATTGTTAAGTAGGATACGTTAATATTTAAAATTGTTAATCTATGTTAATTGACATACGACAGCATAACATGTTGTATATATACTATTTTTAAATTCTTAATTATTATATATGCTTGTCATTGATATGTTATGTCATTTTATGCTATTATTTATTTGTTCTCACTTTGCAAGTCCCCTTTTAATTTTGAAAATCCCTATGGGTTGAAATGATACATACCCGAACGATATTATAGATCAGGGAAAATTGTTATGGGTTGAAATGATAAACCCAAGCGATTTTATTGATTTTGAAATTTTGGGATTGCGGTTGGAAATGATATATACCTGTAAATATTAAATTATTGGGGACTGAAATGATAAATATCTGTATCATTTGACCATATGATAGAAAATTATATACGGACACCGTTGGTCTTTTTTTAAATAATTTCCAAAGTTTTGAAAAGGAGAAATATATGTGTATTGATTTTTAGAATATAATATAAGGGTATTTTAAATTTTAATATAAGTGTAAAATTTAGATTTTTAAAATTATATGCTTCGGAAATTTAAATTATAAGTTAAGTCTTAAAATGCAAATTATAAAATTTTACTTATAACTTTATTATTTTTAAAATATATAAAATAAGGTTTAAAATAGATTTAATAATAATAATATTTAATTTAATAATAATTAATATAATAAAATTTAATAAGAATTTAATTTAATTAATATACTTAATATGTTTTGAATATTTATTTACAATTTATATTAATATATAAAAAAGGATTTTTGTAATAACTTTTATATATATAAAATATGTTCAAATATTTATTTGAAATTTATGTTATTATTTGAAAATATTTTTTTTTATAATAATTAAATAAATAAAGGTTGGAAAGATAAGTTAAAGTGGACTTGTAATTTAATTTGATTAAGAATTGAATTTAAAAAAGAATTGATTTGAACTTATTGATTTTGAGATTTTAAAGATGATTTTATAATTTGATAACTTGATTTGGTTTAAAGACGATTAAATGAATATTTAAAATTTAAATAAAATTGAATTTGAATATTTAATTTTGATTTAAATTTGTAGTTTGAGATTTTATTAAAGTGATTAAGTGAATATTTTCAAATTTTAATATAATTGATGTTACATATTTAATTTTGATTTAAAATTTGTAATTTGAAACTTTATTTAAATATTTATAAAAGTGAATATTATCAAAATTAAATAAATTGAAGTTGGATATTTAATTTTGATTAAAATTGTAATTTGAGATTTTATTTAAAAGTTATTAAAACGATTAAGTGAATATTTCAAATTTAAATAAAATTAAAGCAAAATTTTGAAATGTAAATGAAATTTATCAAATTGAGTTATTGTAAATTGTTTGAATATTTAAACTTTGAAACCTATTGAAATGGGAAGTGGTTTAAATTTATAGTTCAAACCTGGATTTGAAATCGATATAAATTAAAAATGGTTTTAACGAGAATATTAATTGAACCTTAAACCTTTATAATTGTAATTATTAAATTGAGATTGATTTAAAATTTGAATTTTGGAACTAAAGTTGATTTGAATTGATTTGTGAAATTGGAAGAAACAATTCTAATTTGAAACTATTTTTGATATAAACTCTTTTAAATAATTAAAATATTTTAATCTATAACCTATTTTTTTATATAAACTATTTTTAATGTATAACTATTCCAATACATAAACTACTTTCAGTATCCAAACTGTTTAAGTTGGAACTGTTATGATTTAAAGTGAATAGTGATTTCGGAAGTGATATGATTCCGAAAGTGAATATGATTTCGAAAGTGATATGATTTTTAAAATGAATAGATATTATGATTTGAAGTATGAACTGTTTGAAATGAAAATGACCACGGTGTGAAATAAGCGTTTGGTTGTTAAAGAGACCGGGATCGGATATTGTCATACTCTTTGCTAATACCGAAAACCACTTTAATAACTATGCACGTGGTGGAAAATTCAGAACGAAGTAGGATGGTTTGGCGAATGTCTGTATAAGGTACGAACGCAGCCTTGACCCCATCATGTCAACTTGATATGACTAAAACAGGAGTCAAGTGCGGTCGCACCCTCGTCGACCATGCTTCTTCAATGCCATATTTATTACTTTGTGATTGATTTGATGGCCATCCCTCGATTTGATTATGGGAGTGTGTGTCGAGGTGGGTGGTAGTAGCTACTATGCATTACCACCAGTTCGGATCTACAAAATGGTAGTATCCTTTTTCTGGGTATTGCCTCACGTGCCTTGTCATATGCCTTATCGCACACACTATGAGTTTGGTTTGTGTCGTACACTATGGAGTGCCCTTTGATAGCCCTCTGGTTTACAAAAGAATTACGGTACTGTATAGACTATGACATTTGTATAAAAATGTGTTAGAGGGGATATGGTAATGCCTTAACGCTGTTTTGACATTTTATTTTACTATAGACATTATCTATGTAGCGTATTGTACTATGTATGTAGATAGTTTCACGGATCCTTAAAGGATGCGAATCCCAAACATCCTTTAAGTTATATTGCATTTCACTTGGACATTTTATTTTAGTTGATTTACTTGCATAAGAATGTTAATCCTGACTCGAGTGTTTTGTGTTTTGCTTTATTCTCGTATCAGACAGAGTGTCACAACATTTGAGACTCACCTTTGGAACTTGGAGCTTTGCTTGAAGATCCATCTTTATCTATTCAGCTTTCAGTTATTTTAAGTTGCTTGTGTTCATACTTGTCAGTTGCTTTTGTATTAGTGACTTCTATATACTTGAAATTTTTTATGTATTTATTTTAGACTCTGATATTATGTAGTAGCTTCACGAACTAGTATTTATCTATTCCACTTGTTATTATTGTGTTACTCTGCATCTGCGATTGATTTATTTACTGTATATGCTAAGTTTTGTCAAATATAAATTAACAATCTGTTGTTTTGAGCAATTTAAGTCTAACATGTGTGGATGATTGTCGATTTAAATAGGTTGAAATAGTAGGTCGTTACAATTTCAGTTTTTCATTTTGGAGTTTTTTGCTGAATTTCTGCTGAAGCTAGGTCATCGATTTCACAAATCGGTGATTGTTGTTTAATTTTTGGCGATTGTTTATCGTTTGTTGAAGTTTGCGGTTGTGTTGAAGATGATGATTTACTTTTGGTTTGGGGTGCCATTTTTACTGTCAATTGGAATTTCATGAGCGAGTGAGAAAGAAATAGAAATCGAAGGAGGAAGACGAATGGAACGAATTAGTAAGGCAATGTATTATTTTAAACTGCTAATGGGATTTGGGCTTGTCCTTAAGAGAAAAAATATGTGCGTGTTTCCTTCTGACTAATTATTTAATATAATTTGTCCTTTAAATATATTTTTTCTCTTTTCTATATCTGGTGTTTCTAGAAAGCTTCTCCATACATAATTTAGTTGTCTATACATATATTAAATAATGTTAATACACACAACATGTTACTTTCAATGCATGATCTATTTGTATTAAACAAAACTTAACCATATCATCATTTTAGTAACATTTAATATCTAGGGATAAAGTTTGACCATTATTTTTAATGCTTAGCAGTTGTATTATAATGGTATCATAACTGTACAATATATACTATCACCTTTTGGCCAATTGCAGCTAATGAAATTATAGGTGTAGCTAATAAATTATTGGTATACAAAATCATTTATCTCAAGTTACCCTATAACAATAAAAATACTACTACAATCTATATTCCAACATAAGTTGTAGGCATGTATCATAGGTATAAAGAATACTATACTACCCAATTAATTGTCTTTTGAAAGCTAAATAGTTATAGTATAATATTTCAATCAAGAAATACATTATTCTGTTACTAATGATTTATTTACTGGAAAAGTCCGAACAATATGTTAACGTTTATTATGACTTAGTTGGTGGAGTAATCATTTGATTCATATCATTAATAACATAACATAGGAAAGGTTTCTATACCTAGAAATTATCGGTAATATCCATAAGCTCGATAAAATAGAGAAACCTAAGCATATCTACATAGCTTATAACGTAGACTCGCCATGTTCTAATTCAAAAATTAATGAACTGGTAAACCTTTAACATATGTGTATAAGTATTATCATATTTCATTAAAATTCAACAAAAACTAATGTATTTAGCTGAAATACCACATAATGTATGGTATTATCTTTTATGCTTAATAAGTCGTTCAACAAACTTTCTTCACAAAATAAGGTATAAAAAATGGATAAGCGATTTACTAACTAAATAATCAAAATAAAAACTTTTCCATACGTTATGTTGTTGATTTTCAATATTAGCATTTTTATCTAAGTACTACCAATATTGCTCTGGGTTGAAACATTCAAAACTACCATCTCCGAACAGCACATTGAAAAATTGTAGAAGTCAAGTGAGGGTGGATAAACGACTATCAATTGAATCAAAAGCGAAGAACGGTGAGGATGAAGGAGGGAATTCGATGAACGAATCTCCAACAAAATATAGAAGTACGAAGGCAGTGAAGCAGCGACTAACGATTGAATCGAAAGCGAAAATAGCAGAGAGGAAGGGCAGAAGATTTGTAGAGTTATAGTGGACAAATACACATGTTGCTTTTGATTTGAGAGAAAATAACAAAATGTGACCTTTCGTTTCAAGAATACACGTGTCGCTTTTGATTTGAGAGAAATTGAAGGAGTCTCTAGAGCTCAGGAAACCAAACTTAGTATTAATAATATAGTATAGATATATGTAATTGAAGTTGTTGTGTTGTACTTTCCATCATTTATGTCCACAACGTATTAATATTTCATTTAGACATGGCTCCTTAATGCAACGTATAGTTAAAAGAAGGAAGAATTTTTAACCTTATTAGAAGTTTTAGAACATGACACACTATTTTTTTAGAGCTTTAATTGCTTCTACAATTTTAGATATTCGAATCTAAGAGAAAAATGGATGTATGAGGAAGCTGTGTAAACAAAAATAAAGAAAGCACAAGTTCAAAATCAAAATATTACAAAACGCGAACAAATTTAGAAATATACAAGACTCGAGTTTAAACTTTGTTGTGACTTGTTCAAAAATATACATGACTTACTCTTTGTTGTGCAAATCGAGCACTATCTACCTTCGATGGAATAACCACAAAGGTGCAGTTTTTAGTAGAGTCGTATTCCTGTAGCATATGTAAATAAAATTGATGTAATATCATTTCTCTTTTTGTCATCAAAAGTAATGCATATATTGACTATTGAATTATACTTCTTCAAATGAAATAATTTCTACAGAAGTTCAAATAGAATAGATATCAAGAAGTGTAACTACATACAATTGCTATCATTGTTAGTAGACATCACTACAAGAAAATGGGTTTTTATAACTCGAATAGACAAAGCTTTATTGTATTGTGTTATTGTTGGGTATAATTTGTTCCATTTACAGGAGGAAATGACTTGGTGATGCTCTCCCTCAAATTATTTTCATGCCCGCCTATTTGTTAAATTACTTCCCTCTTCCTCCGATTGTTTTTCTTTTCCCTCTTCCCACTTTATCAGTTTATTTCCTCAAATCCTTCGACACAAAATCCACCTATCCCAGCCATCGTCGGTATTCGCATGCCTCGAAAAAGCTGCTGCTTGGATTTTCAAAACCTATCTGGATGCCTACTCGAGTCAATGAACAAGGCGTCAGTTTGCGATCTGATGAACTCGAGACGGATCGCTGATAATAGATGACAATTTGTTGCTTATTTTTGATTCAGATCTAGAGGTTGCATGCTGGCCTATATCAACTGCAGATATTAGATTTAGTAATCATTTCCCTCTTATAAATATTAACAAATAAACATCGCTTCTAGCAGTCTTCATCACGTGCCTTCATCTCGTTGTTTAGATTATTCTTTCAATTTTTACGTTATTAATTCATGGAAATTAATTGGAGGTAATGGGGGCGATGATGATAGAAACAGTCATGCGCCACTCTGATGTTGATGAAAAGCAACTGTTTCCCATTTTTATTCTCTGAGCTCCTTCCATTTCACTATTTTTCATAATAATCTGTATTTATTTCAATAATTTTTCTATAACAATCTATATTCAGTTTGTAAATTTATTGAATAGAAAATATAATTTGGTTAAATTTGCGAACATGAACTAGATGATGTGGGTCTTAAAGACCCGACCATGTTGTGGACTGAATTGAATGCATTTCTGTGTTATAGTTAATACAACTTTTGGTTGCTGATGGTTCTAACTATGGTTTATCTTTTTTCTTTTGAATGGGTTGAACTAATTGATAATCTTAACCCTTTCAATTTTTAGGATTTAACATTTGGCGTAAATTTGTCTCTGTGCCTCATTCAAAGTCACTACAAAAATTTAGACCTAAATATATCTTTTAGGTAAAGCTAAGAATCAATTGTTAACTCAATTTTTTTTCTATTGCAATGAAGAAAGTGGCTTTAGAGGAAAAAAAAAAGTCAACTTATTTTCTAGCTAATTTATCACCTAATCAAATCCTATAAAGACTTATTTTATCTAGCATTTAGAAATATAATTCTAATGTTACAAAATATGCCTTTTGAAGGTTAATCTGCTGCATTTGGTTTAGAAAATGAAATTCTAGTTTAGCAAGCTTAGGATGTTCCTGCATTAATTTTGGATCGCCAACTAATAGGTACCACTTTGAATAAGTTACCATTAAATTTTTAGTGGAAAAAGAAGATGTAATTTCTGAAAATAAATATTATTTTAGTGAATTTTTTCTTTCTTTTGTACTCAATTTCATCCATAGTCCAGTTTTACTCGTTTCTGATGTGATAAGCCAAATATTATTAGGTCAACTCAAAGGATTTCCGTTGCAAGAAATTCTGGCAGCAACAGATGGTTTTAGCAATAAGAATATTTTAGATAAAGGTGGTTTTGGAAAAGTATATAAAGGGCGGCTAACTGATGGTAGGTTAGCAGCTGTTAAAAACCTAAAAGAAGACAGATAATGTTGAGATTATCAGCATGGCAGTACACCGTAATTTACTATGCCTACTTGGATTTCGCATGACTCCAACTGAACGATTGCTTGCCTATCCTTGTATGGCTAATGGCAGTGTTGTATCCTGCTTACAAGGTATAATTAACTAAAGCTTTATTTGTTTGTCAAGGAAAAGAATCGCTGACTTTTTTATATTCAATTTTGAATATAGACCGAACTTCATCAAAACCTCCATTATTGGTCGACACGTAAGAGATAAGCATTAGGTGCTGCAAGAAGGCTGTCATATTTGCACAAACAATGTAGTCCAATAATCATTCATCCTGATATAAAAGCTTCAAATATTTTATTGGATGAAGAGGTAGCTGTTGTTGGAGATTTTGGTTTGGCAAAGTTGATGAGTTACAAAGATACCCATGTGATGGAGGGAATAAAAGGAACGATGGGTCATATTGCTCCTGAGTATTAGGTAACTAGGAAATCTTTCGAGAAGACAGATGTTTTCGGGTATGGGATAATGCTTCTTGAGCTCATCATTGAACAATGAGCTTTGGATCTTTTTTTTTTGAAAGAAAGTAAAACAGGGCCCAGCCCAAATACATAAGAAACGAGAAGTGGATCAATCGGGTAAAAACCCGAGCTTACTCACACTATAACACACACAAACCCTAGCCGACAACATATTCTCACAACAGAAAAGCAAAAGAAACAAAAATGGCGACCGATAATTATCCTTCGCCTCCTCCATTCTTTGCTTCACTGCTATCACCACCACCATTCTTCACGCCACTACTTTCACCTCTCTCCCAGTACGAGAGGTCTTCATTAAACTTACCTCTTATACCAATAATCTCCTCGTTAGTGAACCGATGGAGTTGATTTCTGGTGAAATCAACAGAACCGTAGTCATAGCGACTCAAATCTGTTGGTCTTACCTTCTGACAGGCCTGGCGCACTTGATTAATATTCTTCTGAGCCCTGTAAGAAGTATTATCATGCTTAGAGACAGGGTTGACACTGCTGTCGGCTCTAGTTGGAAGAAGCTCTTCAGAAAATAGATTTTCCGACCAAATATACCTTGGATGAGAAAGAATTTGTTCCAGATGCTTACTGCCCGCTTCGGTACTCCAACCATCAGCCAAAATAGCGAATTTGGTTTGATCTTTCACTTTATTTTTAGATTTATGAAGCAAGATCTGACAATCTGTATCAATTCTAATCCATAGCTGCTCTTTACTGCTGCTAGCTTTATTATGAACACGAGTATTTCTCTCTCTCCATATGTGATAAACAACAGTAGTGATATATATGTGAGCATGATCTCTATCAAATGATTTCCTTTTGAACTCATTATTAACCATCTGAATAATACGCTTGAGCTCCACAATATTGTTGTTATGAATGTCCAGCTTAACTTTAATATGATTCCATATAAACTGAGCATAACTGCAACAAAAAAATAAGTGATTAGAACTTTCATTATCTAGACTGCATAAGGAACAGAGTGAACTTGAAGAATTACTCCATTTATTAATTTTGTCCTAAGTTGGCAGTTTATTATGTAAAGCAAAAAAAGTACAATAAGCCATTTTAGGGTTGTTCACTCTATTCCAAATACAGTCATACCAATCAACTTTGGTAAATTTATTTCTAATGGCATTCCATGTATTTTTGAAAGAGAATTTCCCTTTATTATCTGCTTTCCATGTCCAGTAATCACAGTCTGCATTATCATCAATGATAATCTTACAGATTTCAGCACTGTGAGGATAAGTAATTGGATGAATTTGAGGTTGCCATTACTTGTCAATAATAATAGAAGATACAGTAGCATTAGGGTTCCCAAAAATCACTAAATTACTCCAGCCTATTTTATTGACAAATGATTCATTTTGAAATCAGGGATCAAACCATAAACTAGTTTCATTACCTGATTTAAAACTTCTATCCAAAAGAGACTTACCAATATCTCTGCAGTTTAATATATGTTTCCAAGTATTGGATTGCTTACTATTTGGAGTAATATTCCAGAGATTACCTTTTCTGAGATATTTGGCCTTCATCCAATTGGCCCATAGTGAATCAGCACTTAGAAATCTCCAAAACAATTTTAAATGACAAGTAATACTAAGATCCTTCATGTTTCTAATGCCAAACCCACCTTCATCCTTAGGTTTACATACAGTATCCCAACTAATTTTGTGGTATTTACCTTTCCACAAAAAATTTGCACATCTGCTTCCAAGCTTTTTTATGGAGGCAGCAGGAATATGAAAGGTTTGCATCCGGTATAAAATGATAGCATAAACAACAGTTTTGATAAGCTCTATTCTGCCTGCAATAGATAAAAGTTTACTAGGCCAAGTTTCCATTCTATCTTGAATTTTGTCCAGTAATATAGCACAGTCAGAGTCCTTTAATTGATTAACAGATAATGGTAGACCCAGATATTTAATAGGAAGATTACCTTCAGCATTTTTTAGAACATCTAAAAAATCATTTTTATAGCTGCTGAATTTACTGAAATATGCTTTACTTTTATCTATATTTATTTGCAGACCTGCATATTTATTCAAATTATCAAAAACACTTTTAATGGAAATTGCATTTTTCTTATTGGCTTTGATAAAAACCATAAGATCATCAGCATATATAAGGTGATTAATATAAGGTTGGACCCTGTTTAGGGGATTAATATTCCCTCTAATAGTTTCTATTTCAATTAGAACAGAAAAATATTCCATCACCCTTGTAAATAAGTAAGGAGACAAGGGGTCACCTTGTCTAATACCCCTATTACTTTTGATAAAACCTACAGGTTTACCTTGAATAAGAATAGAAAAAGTAGGAGTATCAATACATTCCATAATAAGATCACAGAATTTGCTTGGAAAACCCATACACTTCATGATGTGAAAAATAAACTTCCTGTTAACTTTATCATAAGCTTTCTGTAAATCAATCTTTAAACACACATTGTCACCTTTTTCAATATTGAAATTTCTAACCATCTCGTGGGCTAACATAGAATTTTCAGATATTAGCCTACCAGGTACAAAAGCACTCTGATTTTCAGAGATGATGAAAGGCAGAAAGTTCTTAATTCTGTTGCTTAATATAGTAGAGATAATTTTGTATATGAAGTTGCAACATGAAATTGGTCTATAATCTCCTATATTAGCTGGATTTTTCTTTTTAGGAATAAGAGTAATGAAAGTACGATTAATGCTTTTAAGTAATTTACCTTTATCCATAAATTCATTAATGACTTCTAAATTTTGGTTTTTAATATTAACCCATTGATTTTTATAAAACTTTTCATTAAACCCATCTGGACCTGGACTTTTGTTATCACCTGCTTTAAAAATGATATGTTTTATTTCCTCTATAGAAACAGGAGCAAGTAGAATATCTGAGGCATTATTATTCAAAATATTTTTACAAATAATATGAGGAAATTCTTTAGCACCGGACTCATTAAAATAAAGGTTTTCAAAGTACTCAATAGCTTCATTAGCAATTTTGGAATAAGCATTTGTAATATTACCGGAAAAATCAGTGACATTGCCAATATTGTTTATATGCTTTCTATTACTCATTTTAGCATAAAAAAAATTTGTACAATCATCCCCAAGAGTTAACCAATCTACTTTAGCTTTTTGTTTGGCATTAACAGTATTTTATATATTTCATTAGAAAGATTTTTCTGATTATTAAAAAACCTGCTAACAATAAACAAATTGCCAGGATTTTCATCCACTTGATTTTGTAAAGTTTTACCCTCCTTTCTTAAAGAGTTCAGACTGTTATTATTATCACTATTATTTTTATTCCAACTTTTGATATTAGATTTAATATTTTTCAGAAGCATACTAAACTGAAATTGTTTAGTACCATTACATGAGAAGTTTAAACTGTTTTCCATCAAGTTATTAAAATTTTCTTCCAACACCCAACTATTTTAAATCTAAAAGGACCAGCCTTCTTATTTACAATAACATTATTAGAGAAATTTATCATAAGAGGGGTATAATCACTAGAATTTTGTTCAAGGGTTGAGCATATAAAGTTAGAAAAATTATTTGAAAAATCCTTATTAATTAAGATTCTGTCCAGCTTACGATGAATGTTCTTAGCCAAACCAGATTTCCAAGTAAACTTATTTCCACTTATATTTGGTTCCATGAGACCAGTGTTTAGAAGAAAATTATTAACCTTAT
The DNA here is from genome assembly GCA_030765085.1 of Allium cepa. NCBI lineage: Eukaryota > Viridiplantae > Streptophyta > Magnoliopsida > Asparagales > Amaryllidaceae > Allium > Allium cepa. The sequence continues at coordinate 95,971,579 of CM060946.1, read as the reverse complement.
CAAATTTGCTGTAAGGGATTTTATTACCTCCAAATTTCTCATACACATGAAAAACAGTATTGAAATCTCCCAAAATAATCCAAGAGAGATTATATTTTGAATTCATACTAGTCAATTTATGCCAAAGATCATTTCTCTCAATTTCAAAGTTACTCCCATAAACACTAGTAATTTGGATCAAAAAACCTCCTATATTTTTGAATTGACAATCTATAAACTGTTTGTCTTTATTTATATTTAAATTAATCCAAATATTTGAATCCCAAATAACAATGATTCTACCTTTACAGTTACAATCATTGTTATTTGTAGATTTTCAATTACTGGACAACTTTAAACAGAATTTCTCATAGCTTTCATCATTCATTTTATTTTCAAGAAGAGCAATAATGGTAGGTTTGTAAACATTTATCATATATAAAATATCAGACTGCTTAGCAGGGGAATTCATACCCCTGACATTCCAGACAAACACAGACATAAAAATAAAAATAATAATAAGAGAAGATCAAATGGTACCTGACACAGAGGAACTCTTACCTCTTCTCTTATTTTCAGCACTCTTGGTTTTTAACCTGGTTGACATCTCTTCCCATTCTGGATTAATGGAGATGTACTTTTGTTTAAAAACTTTCTTCTCTTTGCTTCCCTTTAATTTACCAGCAGCCTTTGGTTTTGGGATGTGTAAATTAGAAATGTCAAACTGATCTGCAGCTTCTATCATATCTAACTCATTATCTTCCTTATGCTCTGTAACAGGAACCTTTATCTGAAAAATATCGAATTCTGCGCGAGGCAATGAAGAGTCAGCAAGCTCTTCTATTGCAGCCTGCTTCGGAGGAGAGACCTTCTTGCGAGGCAATGTTGAGTTGACCTCTAACCTGTCCTCAATATCTGCAGCAAATTCCAAAGGAGACTCCTCTAATAATGAGTTATTGCTAATTTTTCTGTTGTCTTTATGCAAGACTTTATGTATATTTGTATTATCAATCTCTGTAACTAAGCATGGCTCTGAAATAAGAGGGGTTTCAGAGCTAAAGACCTTTACATTAACATTCCCCTCCACAACATTCTGGTTCATAGCATTTGCATTAGTACTGGGTTCTTTATACTGACGAACTTCCATTGCTGTGATCTGATCCCCTTGATCAGTGAGCACCACGGTATTATTTTCTTGATCGGAAATGATACATTCTTAATTGATCCGATCATTTTCTTTCTGACTTCTTGATTGATTTATAAAAAATTTATGAAAATTTGGCTCTTGAAAAACACCTGAGCTATCTTCTTGAAGGTTGTCTCTTTTTGAATTACTGGTTTTGGGTATCCACTTTTGAATTGGATTACACCGTTCTCTGGTGTGACCAAAGCATTTACAAACATTACATTTCGGTGGAACCCATTCATATTCCACTTTTTGTTGAATGTTTTCGCCATTATATAGGGTGATATTGATTTCCTCTGGAAGTTCGTCAGTCGTAGAAACTTCCACAAGAAGGCGAGCGTACTTCAATCTCGTCTTTAAGGTAGTAGCTGCGTCCATTTTAATGGGTTTTCCAATAATACTGGCCATGACGCTAAAAGCTTCTCTGTCCCATAGTTTTAGATTGACGTAGGGTAATCTAACCCAAATGGGCATAGATGTTAACAAATCTCTGTCCATTTTGAGAGAATCAGACCACTTTCTCACTATGATGAGTTTGCCATTATAGAAATATGGTCCATTCTTCAAGACTGAAGTGCAATCTAGTGATTCTTTGAATTTTACAAGAAAGAAACCGTTCTCTCTTGTAAAAACTTCAAAGTCACCGATCGGCTTCCATACTCTTTCGATATAAGAATTAAAAAATACATAGTATGGTTTGGTACCCACTACATATACAAGAATAGAGTTGTTCCATGATTCGGTAGCCCTTTTACATATCTCTTCCTTTACCAAACCATACTTTATGTTGTTAATCTTGATCGGTGCAATATGTTCTAGATTGCAGTCTTCATCATTTGGTTCTTGAGGCTGATCAGCAACAATATAAGCCCAGGATTTGCGGCCTTGATCTCTATTCAGTGAGATGGCTATCGGCTTTTTTATTGGTGGTAGGATTTGAGCGTTTTTTGTAGAAACCTGATTATCTCTGCCTTTCCTGCTGCCTCTATTAACACCAGATAGCAACCCCTGCAATTTCTTAGCCTCTTTTCTCTTCTGTTGTTTAGATTGGACCAAAATAAAACCATCATTATCAATATTTGTAACTCCTGATGGCTTTCTGATGTGAGAATCCTCAGGTGGTCTGATTAGAGAAGATTGGGAGAGATTAGATGTAGGAAGATGAGGGAGATGATTTTCCCCCATGGCTGAAAGGAAACCCTATATTTCAAAATTTCCAAAAAAGTAGAATTGTTATATTAGTATGGAATTGAGATTTGGATCTTACTCGTCTTGCAAATGACGATGGCAACACCTGTTACTAAGGTAAACTTCCAAAACATAAACGATTATTCAACAAAAATACCCATATTATATGACATTATACTTGGTTACATCATTACACATTGTTAGTAGGATCTGTTTGGTGAAGGTTCAAATGAATTAGGAGGAGTACTTCGTGCTGCAATTAGATGCTAATATTTTAACTATTAAAGAGAAATATTATTGCAACTATTTATTAAGTAATTAAATGTTGTATTGAGAAGACATTATACATCTAAAATATGTTTACATGTCTCATAGATATGTTATAGAAAGCATTACTGCTGCTTGTGAATGGGCATTTAACGATGCAACCGAGGTTACTACCTGATGAGGTATGCATTTCAGTTTGACTTAAAATATGATGTACTTTTTATCATAACGTATAACATGATTAGATTTATGTAGCTTAAAATATTGCAATTTATGGCATCTGGTATAACAGTTGTTGATACTCGCTGACATCTCACACTTGGTGATATACAATGGAATGACGATAAAAGTAACTTCGTTAATTAAGTTTTATAAAAATCAAATCGGTTTTTAGAAAAGTAATTGAGTTTATAATAATAATAATTTAACCAATGTTTATGAAAATTGAATAAGTTTATAGTAATAATACTAAAAAATATAATAATAACAACAATAGCAACAACAATAAATAATCTAAATATTATAAAATTAACTAAATTTATATATATAATAATATTAATAATTTTAACTAATTTATAAAAATTAACTAATAAATAACAGCAACAACTAATATGTTTTTAATTTAATTTATTTTCACTTGTTGTAGCTCTCTTAATTATTTCTCATTTTACATTTTTAACCACGGTTTTGGTAAGTAATCTTTTTTGAAATCCACTCGAGGGTTAGGTATTCAACACGTACAATTGATTTTGTTTCATTCAGTACTCGAATGAACGAATACAGTAGAAGTAATAGGCTCATAGCTGAAGAAAATGTGCAACACCAATAAATCGAGTAGGCTGAAGGGGTTAAATGACGACAGCATGAAGTAGCTTGATGCAATGGCTTGATGTTACATTGTATGAAGGCTGAAAACTGCGCTTTTGCTATAGGGAGACGCAAGGCTGAAGCCTTAGATGGAGCTAGAAGAAGTTGAAAAACGTGAACTGCATGGCTCGATAGAATGAGATGCAGGTGAACAACATGTCATATAACATAGTAAATATTAACAAATGTGGGAGTTAATATTAATGTTATAAAATCTTAAGTCTTCTTACTCCAGTAAATTCCATTCATTTTCTCACTTTTCTTTTTTCTAAATTGCTTGTTAAGTTTGTAATAGTAGTTGGTTTTGTTTATTAATATATAACCATACTTTCCAGTACTAAATGAAGAACATACAACACAATATATGTTAATGCGAGCGGCGCCGCGAAGAGTGTGGCCAATAATATCATTTGGAGCATCATTAGCTTGTTGGTATAAGCACATTAGCAGAACAATATGCTTACTCATCTGTAGAAATCATAGAAGTTGGGAGTTTCTTTTCAAGTTCATCACTAGAAATAGGTACTGCTGCAAACCATTCTTCTTATAATTAAATTTATTTTACAGTTAACTGTACAAGAGTTTTCTTGCAAGAAATCTTTTGAGCGTAGTTCGTAGAACCAAATCCTGACCAAAAAGCTAAATTATATATTGCATTACTTATTTAATTATCAACTTTAATTTTCTTACCCCATGGAAATAGAGATGCATGTGACATTATTTACCAAGCACAACTATGATAAAGTACATTTTGTCCTAATACATTCAGTTTTTTCCCCTCTAGTAAATTCACTAAAATTTCATGCATGCTTGGGGAACTTGTTACAGTATCATTACATATTTGACTTATGATGTTCCATTTTTTGTAATTTATTTTTGATGCTAACAAGTTCATTATCCTTATGCAAGCAGTGGTCATGTCATTCTTTTATTTACCATAATAAATGCTTCTATACAACACTGCTTTGGATCAGAGTCTTTGCTTGCTTAGGTGTAAGCATTATTCCTTAAATATCCCCTGAATGATAGTTTACGCTTTATATATCTAATAATGAATTTACATATGCAGGCTTCTCAATTTTTAAGAATAATTATGTTTTATTCCACCCAGCTTCCTGGTCCTAACTACCATTGCCACAAGTTGCTTCAACAAGAAATTGACCTTTTCTTTTCCATTATATTTTGATGTACTTTCTGATTTGATGGCATCTTTTATGAAGGGTTCAAAACTTGCAATATTGCCACGTCCTGAAAATATATGGGAATTTCTGCTCATTAACTGCAAGCCTACCCTTGTCACCTTTTTCAGTTCTTTGCAATAAACTTTCTGTACTTCACATAAAAATAATTATTATTTAGATATTCATTTGAGTATTTATAATGCTGGTTCCTAATGGAATCATATATGGCTGTGGTCAAGGCCGGCCTTTTGGTAAAGCCGAAGAAGCGTTCGCTTTGGGCCGCTAAAAATTAGAGGGCACCAATAAGCAGCGCTCGCAGTTGAAAAGGGAAAAAAAAGTTAAATCGCGATCGAAACACAACAAGAGAAGACAGCAGTCAGCGGCAATTCCAGGCTTCAGCAATCTGAATCTCCAATTCGCCTACAATTGTTGGTGATACCACTGCCACCAATTATAAAATATATGGTAGTCTCTTCTTGTCTTTCTTTTTTATGTATTCGTTTCTTTTCTTTTTTTAGATCTGGTCTGGATTTTGATATGTATTTTGTTCTTAGATACATGGGGTATGATTTTTTCTCCTTTACAAAAATGGAATTCAACGTTCCGAGTTATGGCTGCAATTGTCAACATTTTTCCTCTTTATATGTTAGCCTTTTTTGTAAATTAGGTTTAAACTCAGTTATTTTGGAATACATTTAGTTTGGTATCTCAGAATTTTTGTAGTATAAGAAATAAGCAAGAACTTGGGTTTTTTTTTGGGTTGTCAAATGACCCTTGTGTTATCTAATCATAAATGATTATACAGTGATATGAGCACTCACATTCAGTAACTGTGTATTAATGTTTGAATATCCATGCCTATTACTAATGATATCCCACGTGAGTATTCTATGCTAAGCAGTATTATGATTGAGAATATGGATAGCTAGTTCAGTTTAAAAGTAATTATTCAATGAATGTAATCCAAATCAAAACAAATATGTATTTTCAAAACCAAAATCAATCAAAAAAAATTATTGGTCTAGTTTGGTTGATCAACGACTAGATTGGTTGATTTGTTTGGTAGTCATTTGATTTGTTGCCTACTAAAAATTCTTTTTTTGTTCAATAATTATCAATATATAATATTTTTTGATGTTTTATATTGTTTTGAAACGCATAAACAAAAATCCAAGCACGCTAAAGGTTTAGAAAAAGAAGGCTATATAAACTCACCAATTCACGGTGAATGGCTTCTTTTTGATCTTCTTTTCATTACGTATAAACTATATAAATTATTTCAATGATTTAATTTGTGGAAAATGAATTAGTTTTTGTATGAGGGCATTAATTTTCACTTGGCTTTAGTAACTAAAACACCCAGGACCGGCCCTGGCTGTGGTGATCAGATATTCTCATCTCACATGATATTCATTCTGGTATTTGTACGTACATATCAGAAATATGGTTCAAAGAGGTAAACCTTTCATTTTATGTTCTTATTCCAAAACAATATAGTTTCCCACGATTAAGATGACATGCACAGTAAACTTAATAATTTACCAGGTTTCTTAAAAATCTTGGTTGGTTAGTGGCTATTGTTCAAAGCGTACGTATAGTTGGTTCTCGCAAGCATTACACTGTCGATGTTGTAGTTGCATGGTACTTTTATCTTCTTTTTTCTGACTAACAGCAGTGGAATATAGTTGTTTGTAATTCTCGTATATTCTTACTTATTTTACATTTTCTTTAATTTAGGTATACCGTAAGTTTGATGGTATCTTTTGTTAACAATAAATTACAAGGTTAGTTTTCTTCATTGAACCATATATTTTACAGCCTTCTTTTTAGTGTTTCTAAGAGAAAATTTAGAGGAACCACTACTATTAAAGGACAAGAAATAGGAAGAAAACCGTCACTGATCATCATATCTTTTAAAAGAGCTATTGTTTAACGAAGTTTCATACAGTTCATAAACGTAATTATATCTGATTTAGTTATCACAGCATGTTTATCATTTCTCATAAATGTTAAGAACTTCTTCCCTTCATTTATAGAAATACCAAATCGGTCAGGCGGCCCTGTACCACCTTTGCCACTGAGTACCAAAGAAAAAGAAAGATCAAAAAAGGAGCACCGTTGGCTATTGAATGAGAATAATGGCGATACAGTTGATAGGGTATGTACTACTTGAACTTATTGTCTTATTTATTTTTCATATGCTTGCTATGTATGCCCTGGTTTGACATCAACATATTCTATTATGTAATCTCAACATATTCCATAAGCTATTTTGCTTATCGGTTGTACACTTTTGGATTTTATGTTTATATTCTCAAATTAAATGCTTTACCTATTTTCTTTTTAATCACAGATTGGTTACCTCAAACTAAAGCCCATAATGCAGTAAACCTCATCCGTTAGAGTCTCATTGTGTTTTTATTTGTATTTTTAGAAATAATGAATACCCCACTGGCTGAAATCCATTGTCATTATGTTTCAGTTTCTGTCCCTACACACATGTGTGTATGTTGGCTGTAACCATTTGAGGCTCATGACAACTGCATTTGTTGCTTAATAATGTAGATTGATGTGCATAAGTGCGTTGCCGGCATGATATATAGAATAATAGTCAATGCACGGTAAATTTGTGACCCTTTTCTTCCATTAAATTATTCCAAGGGGAAATTAATTTAAAGGACAAAAATTTGTATATTTTTTGCCTCAAAGACACGACCTCGATATTTTTAGCACAAGGACAAATATTTTTCTAAAAATTATTCATAAGGACAAACATTTTCCAAAATTATTCATAAGGACAACAAAATTGCTACCGAGCTAAAACTGATACCTAAAAACTGCTACCGATAACTACAAACCGATACCTAAAAACTGCTATCAATAACTAAAAACTGATACCTACAGAAAGTTGTCCTTCAGGATAAAATATTGAAGGTCTGTCCTTGAGGCTAAAAAGCTATGAAATTTTGTCCTTGACAATAATTTCCTGTTATTCCAAAAAGCCTTTCAGTATTCTAACTGTCGTGTAGGAAGACATTCGTTTGCATTCTTATGACATTTTGCCTAGCCTTTTTTAGTTTGAACCTTATGTGAATAATTAACTAAGTTTAGAACATTAACAACAACAACAATAATAAATAATAAATTAACCATAAATTTTATAAATTATCTAAGTTTAAAATAATAATAATACTACAAATAATAAATTATAAAATATTAACCAAGTTATCTAAAATTTATAAAAAGAACTAAATTTATAATAATATCAATAAATTAACTAAGTTTATGAAAATTAACCAAGTTCATAGTAATTATAATAAAGTAATAAATTATAAAATATTAATCAAGTTTACCAAGTTTTATAAAAAATAACTAAGTTTATATAATAATAATAAATTAACTAAGTTTAAAATAATAATACTAACAACAACAACAAAAGTCATAATAGTAATAACAATAACAAATAAACTAAGTTTCATAATAAATTAACAAAGTTTATAAAATTTAATTTCAATAATTAAGTCTAATAAAAGTTAAAAAAGTTTATAAAACTAACTAAGTTTATAATAATAATAAATTAACTAAATTTAAGAAAATTAACTAAGTTTATAAAGATAACAACAACAGTAATAAATTATAAAGTATTCAACATCTTTACATCTAACTCATTTTATAAATTTCTAAAAAAATAACTAAGTTTACAGACAAAGATTGGCAAATTTTATAAAATTAAGTTAGTTTTATAAAAAGTACTTAGTTTATTAAAAAAACAATGACATTTTATTATTATATTAATTACTTAAGAAAAATATATTGTTGTCTACTGGATATACTATCTTTTTGAGTTTTAAATTGGTTTATGTTTTGTTTTCATAAAGCAGACTGAATTACAGATTATTTGGTATTTTGTAAACAACTAACACTTAATAATAATTAAGATCCAGACTGATTTGATTATTTAATATTTGTTGGTTGAAATATTTTTGAATATTATTCAGCTCTAAATATTGTATACTAAAAAGGAAGTTTATAAATTCTGATTATAATGATTTAGTAAAAGGATTTTGCATCAATATATTTTTCAATTTGATTAACCAACTAATTTTTAGAATCTTAAAATTAATAATAAAAAGTTTAGTGTTCTATTTTATTTTGTTACACATTGAATAAATGATGCATTAATTTTATTTTGTGTACAACAAATAAATAATATGTTGCCAGTTCCAAGCCTAAATAAGAATGATGTTTCCTAATAATAAAAAATAATTTTTGAAAAAATAATATAAAATAGTTATTGCTATTGACTAGCCTCAAATGAATTTCATTTACAGCCTACGGTTGTGTTCATATGCCTCTGGCCTAAATACGTTTAAGCACAAGAATATCATCAGTTAGCACTTTATTGTGATATGCATCCGACTACTATTCAGTTCTATCTCTCAATTAAAGGAGAATATCATCAGTTTATACTTATTGTGATATGCATTTGAATATCACAATAAATATTCAGTATTGTCAGTTCATATTTTAATTTTTCCGAATGCATTTAAATATTGGTGCGCATAGCCTAAATTGAGAAAGCATTCTTTTTTAATTTTTCATCCCTACCTATTACACTTTATAGTGTTGTCTTGAGTTGTGCTAAAGCCAGCTTGTTGCTCTGAAAATTTTTGTTCTTGCTTATATTGTCTACGCATGTTTCTAGTAGCTTAACTTTGCATAAAAATATATATAAGCTAGAAATGCCTGCACATGTTTTAGTAACTTAGTTTGACTTGACATCACTTTATACACATATATATAAGCTAGAAATGCCTGCACATGTTTTGATGGTTGGTGATGCAGTGTTTTGTATATGGATGGTGTTTGGTGGTTGCATGTGGTTGTGTTATTGTGGTAAGATAGAAAGGGGAGGTGATGTTTGTGTACAGGGAGCTGCTGTAGTTGGTGAATGAAAATACTATCAGTTCATTTATTATCATATGCATACATACTTATCATCTCTTTATGCACACATACTTACCAGCTCGTTATGCACACAACTGCATTGTACTATCTAAAAATAAATTTCGTTAGTGTTCAATTCATATTCGTTCCTAATGTAAATATTTATCTTATTTGTAGGTGTGTGAAAGAAGAAGGTTACAAAAATTGTGGTCTTCTTTTTAATGCAAACAACCAAATATGTACTTATTTTTTTGTTAAACTTTGCTTCTATTTTTTGAAGTGGGCTTAAAACATTTGCTACTACGTTTTGATTTAGTGGTTTAAGCTATAAGATGTTATGTGTATGAATATTTGATATGTTTAATATAATGCTTTACATCTCTATATTTATTATCTTTTATGATTCTTGTGTTATTTAAATGATTTTATGTTTAAAATGATTATTATTGCTCATTTTGATATTGGTATTTAATAATGCAGTTAATGAATAGGATGCAGAAAATATTTGAATTGTGAAACTAAACCATAGCACTTGAAAACCACTATAAATATTTAATAGTGCCGAATGACCGCTATTAAATCTGTCGGTATTACAGATGCATAATAGAAAAAGCGCTATTGTATTATAAAAGGCGTTATAACATAACATATCATAACAGAGTATAAGCGCTATTGTAGCTGAATCTTTATAGCGACATATTGGTGTTGTGACAAGTCAACATCTACAATAACGTGTCCATATACAGCGTTCATAATCCGCTATTAATATTTTTTATAGCAAATTATTAGTGCTATCTTAGAAATAACAAAAATATTTTGTGGAATAACGAATTTCATAGCGGACAAATAGCGGTATTATAGTATTCAATAACACATAATTTGCCGCTATAAATTGTTTAAAATAGCAATTTTTTGCGCTATTATATTAATACTTTTTATAGCGCTTATTATGTGCTATAAATTGTTCACTGTTTTTAATAACACGTCATTATACAACATTTATTAAACCGCTATTATAAGCTTTATTAGCATTTTTTTGGCGCTATCTTAGGGTCTTTTTGTTGTAGTGTACATCTGCTGCCTCTCCATGATTATTATTTGCTAACTGTAACTACACATTTCCTAAGAAAGTGTGATTACAACTGATGCTATTAGTTAGATAACACTACAAAAGAAGCATGATACCATTAAATGCATGTCATGCTCCATTTGTTGATCATGATCATTGGGGAAAAGAGCCAATTACAAATTACTACTTTGAGGCACATCAGGAGTTGCATTATATATAACATATATAAAGTAGATGATGTCAATTATTAGCATCTTATGTTTTTTTACATCAATATATGAAAGGAGTTCTATAGCCCAATTATATACCTTTTAGAAAATGAACCAAATATTGAGTGTGTATCTTGAAAAAAAAGACAAGAATGATCAATAGTTTACTGCATATAGTTTACTGCATATAGATGATAATTGTAATGGTAAAACGAATGCATTATTACAATTAAGACTATAATATCGCAACACTGAGTAGAATGAAATTACAGAAGTATGAGATAATGTGGATAGGGTATCCCAGCGGAATGCCATGAAGTTGAGTGGCAAAGTATCACGAGTTCAAGAATCGACAATGGTAGTTGGCATAACACCTATGAAGTACCTAAAGTATGGTATAAAAAATTAGAATTCACCCATAACTTCCATTGTAGGCTGGCCCAATTCCAACACGTATTTCATTGGTTGATATTTTGGAAGTGTTTCCTTTTGTGTTCGAAAATTGACTTCGATACAAAATTTACTCTTTGCACGCATAGAGTTCATTGGGCAACTATAGAGACCCAACTTCTAATCATGCTAAAACGCACTCAACCGACCATGTAGCCCCACGTGATGCCTACACATCCTAGCATACTCATTTGTGCATAATTACAAACATGTACATAAGCGCACTTAACTACATAAATCATGTTTCGAACTTCACCAGAGCAATTACTTGGCTCGGTGTACTCTCACACAACTCAACACACTGATAATCGCTATGGCTACGTGAAATGCCCACAACGCACTTATACACATTAACATATAAATATATTCAAACAATTGCACATGTATATATAAACGAGCAAACATGCACAACAATTATAACTATACTACACAAGTTGTTTTGATTATTATATATCTTCAAATAGACATATATGTAAACTTACCCATACCCATGTACATATACATATACATAGACATTTACATAAACATATATTTAAACGAGTAATTCATTTATTACTTAATATATTCTCGGTTGTATTTACTATATTTTTTCAATAAAATTTTAATACGATTTCATACTATTTTATAAAATCCTACAACCATTTTATGAAATACATAGTTAGCTTATTGTTATCCGACCTTTTAACCAGGCAATATTTGAATGGACTTGGTCATTCTAAAACAATTAAAAGCTCGAATTAAAATAAAAAATGGCAACAACATCATTCTTGTTCCCGCAGTCATCTTCTTCCAATATTTCTTTCCCAAAATTTTCAATTCTTACGCTCTTATTGATCGCGATTTTTCTTCTAATTGGACTTATGCTTGTACCTATGCTCAAGTGCTAAAAGATTTTCATTATTCTTCTCCACAATCTATTTTGCAGAAATGTAGATCCAAGAATTAGATTGATTCCAAAAAAAGGAGTAAAATATGTTATCGCTGTTGAGATTTTTTCAATCTAGCCAAGGAATGTCGTGATAATATTAGATGTTTTAGGTGCGGTTATTTTGGTCACAAAAAGGTCGAATGCTAGACGAAATTCAAATCTGCACCTAACGGGCGTATCTCTATCACTGAGCATGGATTTCTATTCGTTCTTAAATGTATGAAACTTAAAAGAATTCTATTGGATCATCTATGGACTCAGAGGAAAGAAGGAATTGATTTTTGGAAAAATGTTCCAACACTTTGATGCGATCAATGCAGATATAATTGGTAAGAATTAAAAATTGAAACGTGGCGATTCTTTGGATTATTTTGGGAAGTATGCCTCTTCTTTAGATGGTGAAAATTCAATTGTGGATACATTACTAATTTATAGTGAGAATACTGGAGATTCGAGTGCTAATGAATCTTCAAATCTCTCTATTTTGGTTCAAAGGGAAGAGCTTGATATTTTTGATTTTCTGTTGCTAGATCCAACTATTTCGTATTGTAGCTTAGGCCATCAGTCTGTGAGAACCATAGATACAATTAATGATCATGGGAATATAGTTTATATAGGGAGAGTCTGAATCTGCAGTTCAATTGCGTGATTTGAATAAAGACTTTGTTTATGTTCATAGTAAAAAATTAGGTGCAAAATATTGCGATGGAGAGATTTGAGTTAGACACTAATAGACATTTTGAATGCCTTATGGACTTGGAGGATTTGGATACGAATACTGTGTTGTTAAATGGGGCAGTTGTGAATTCTCAATGTATTGATGGTAGTATTGATGTTCCTTCATCTATGGTACATGAAAGAAGTCTTGAGAAGCAGTTACTTAAGTACGTTGTTACCTCTGATAGTCGGTTAGAGAATAAAGAGAGCGGAGATGTAAACAAGGGTGAAGTTGATAGTGAAAGATATAGTCAGGTTGTAGATTATCATGGTTTTGAAAACGGTGTGGTTGGGGATCTCAATGAAATGGCTGTGGGAGTGCTTTGATATTCTTATGGATGAAGATGGTGGAGTGGTTATGGGAAGAAATGCCTGTATAGTATTTTCTAATCTAAGTCAGTGGTGACCATGTTTCTGATAAGGCTGAGGAGATTCGGGCTGAGGAAAACATTGTTGTTTCTGACGTTCATGCTCGAAATTTTGGTGGCGGCATTAAGTTCTCTAATGTCGATTTTAAGGCAGAAGTTGTATATCATTGTATACATGATACAATATCACAATTTGTACAAAGCACTTCAGCAGTAGATATATTGTTTCAAGTTGAGATTGGTGAGTTTCTTGTGATTGAGGATGGTAATATGTCAAAGATTATATCACAACGTGCATGAAACATTGATGCAATAAATGGTGTAGTGCAGTTCCAATCTGAGGTAGTGGTGAACCTTGTTTCTGATAGTACAGTGAAAGTTCATGTTTCTGATGTTCATGATTTAAAGTTTTTTGGTGGCATTGATTTCTCTGATGATGGTTATGAAATTGAACTTGTATATCAGTGTGTACAAGATACTCCAACAATAAATGTAGTGATTCAATCTAAGATTGGAGATGGCATTATTATCTTAGACGATTTTAAAGTGGCAGGAGATATATTACAGTGTGCAAATAATATTTCAGCAGTAAAGATTCAAGCTGAGATTGGACGTGGTGTTGAATTCTCATATAGTGGTTTTGTAGCAGTAGATACACAATGTGCACAAATCATTTCAACAGTAGTGATTCAAGCTGTGACTGGTGATGTTCTTGTGATTGAGGGTGGTAACACGGAAGAGGTTATCACAACGTGCACGTAGTATTGATGCAGTAAATAATAGTGATTGCAATGTTGATAATAAAGCATCATTTTTATCTTCATCGTCAAAGGGAAGTAGACGGAGGAAATCAATTTCTGTCGGTGGGGTTTTCATCGTAGTGCTAGGGTCTGCAACAGTCATTCTTCGACTATAGGTGAGTTACCTGATTCGAGTACTACGAGTGGTACTACGAGTTTAGGCTCAGATATGGTTTTTGGGCTATGCAACACTTATTCTTCATATGCTTTAGGTAGTTTATCTACCATGAGTTATGTTAGTTAGCTAGGGATACCATTTTTGTTTTTACTAATGCTGAATTATATGCTGATTATATTAGGAGTAAGGAGATAGAGAGGGTTGGATCATTTGAATTATGAGGATTATTAGCTGGAATATTAGAGGTCTAAATTATTTAAATAAATGCGATAAAATCAATGCTTTTTTTAAAGATTACTTTATTGATATTGCCCATTTACAGGAAACGAAAATAGATTGTCCAGATCTTCATTTTTATAGAAGATTAGGCGGTTATCATTTTAGACATTGGGCATGTTTACCTTCAGTTGGAGCCTTTGGGGGTTTACTTATAGGGTGGCATGATAATTCCTTTAAACTTCTTCAAACTATTATTAAGAAACACTCTTTGCATATAATTCTCATTAACATTAGTGACGACCCTTTATTGAATATTTCTAACGTCTATGGACCAAACTCGAAATTTGGTCGTCAAGTTTTATGGAGAGAATGTTTAGAATTTAGATCATTCGCTCCTAGATCTTGAATTATGGGTGGTGATTTCAATGTTACACGTCTTTTAGGGGAACGTTAACCCCGGGAAGGGGATTTCTCTTCTACGGAAGAATTTGACAAATTTATTAATAATACTAATTTGATTGAAGTACCTCTAAATAATAGAGAATTCACTTGGAGTAATGTTAGGGAGTCTTCTTTTATGGCTCTTCTAGATAGATTTTTCGTCAGTGATGAAATTGAAGATAAATTTCCAACATGTAGAGTCTCTGGTTTGCCGCATACATATTTAGATCATTTTCCATCATTCTTACATGTGATCACCATAAAATAGTTAATAAAACTTTTAAATTTGAAAAATATGGTTATTAGAATCTAATTTCCCTAATCTAATTAAAAATAAATGGATTTCAATGAATTTTTATAATATTAGAAATATGGATAACTCTGCAAAAAAATTTGTTTTAAAACTTAGGGTGTTAGGAATTTTCTTAAAAATTGGAGCAAGAATGTATTTTGTAGTATTAAAATTAAAAAATAAAAATTACTTTCTGAAATGCTTAAAATTAACAAGATAGAAGAAACTAGACAACTAAATCTTGGAGAGCGTAATGTACTCGCTAATTTAAAAGAAGAGTTTAGTTCAATTTTAGAAAAAGAAGATGTTGTGTGGAAACAAAGATCTAGAATTCATTGAATTAATGAAGGTGATAATAATACAAAAAAGTTTCATAGTATGGATAATGGTAGAAAACATAGTAACATAATAAATTCTATTTTTTCGAATAATGTTGAATTGGTTGATCAAAGAGATCTTAATAAGGCATTTACCGCTTACTATAGGGATATTTTTGGCAATAAAAATAAGCATAGGATAAACATTAGATGGAATGAACTATATCCCACTGAATCTAGAGTTAACCTTTCTGACTTTGATAATCCTTTTTATAAAGAGGATATTTTGAAGGCTATTAATGTGACATCCCGGATATTTGACAGTATTATTTTAATCAATATTTAATTAAATTAATTAAAATACAGTTTATTATTTTAAAACAAATATAATTGTTATAGGCTTAAGAAGCTATGATATTAACATAAGTATAGAAATAAATAACTTTAAGAAATTCAATGTTGATAGTTTAACCTTAACAAAGAAATACAATAAGTATGGATGCGAAAATAAATATCTTAAAGGTTATAGTCATGTAAAATATAAAATTTACACATAAGTAAATTCTAGAACACATATATGTTGGAATACAAGTGATATGAGATGAACCAGTCAAACCTGCATATGAATGTACTTATAAAATAAAGATAAGTATAAGCTTATAAAAGAAGACAATGTTAATAAATGCTAGCCAAAAGATATCATCACTTCAGCCTCCATACATATATACATAAAAATCTTGCCTGGACAAAAACTGAAGAGAGAAAAAAATATCTCTGTCCAAGTTTGTACCAGTAAACAAGCCCTGTACACTTTGTTTCTATATATATCATCTTCTTTGCCCATTCGTTCATGAGCTTTGTAAACCAGAAAATAATCTCACAACTGAAGTTAGAGACGCAACACATCTTTCTTTCAACCTGTGAATTTACCCTTAAAACAAATCCACAAAACTTTCAAAAAAAAAAAAAAAATTGTAAGACAAATTCAAAGAATTCAAGCAAAGCAAACTCCCTGTAATCAGTCTCTGCGATTTCTTCTTCAAGATTCAGATTTTCAAGGATTAGCCACCTCAAAATAGAAACAAAGAGATTTAAAGCTCAAGTTCAATTTTTCCAGTTTCAAACACTGATTGCAAAAGCATTGTTCTCCTCAAACCTGTGAGTAAACACCTTACTTAAACTTAAGTATGATTAGATTAGTGCTCATGATTCATGGATGATATGCTGTTTTACATGTGTATTTTTGATAAGTAGCTCTGAGTGAGCTATATGTGTTGGGTCTGTGTGTATTGAGCATGAATTTCTCTTCTCTGTTTAGTTACAGGGTCGATGAAAAAAAAATATATACATGTTTATCTAGTAACTGATGGACTTAGAGTTTAAAACAAAATAAATTTGTATAATCATCATTTAAGTTTACAATTATGTTTTAAATATTTTTAGATTGTAAAATACTGTAAACCAAATAAATACAGTAAGATTTCGAAAGGAAGTGATAAATCAACTTCTTTGTTTTGTGGATTCAGGCTTGTAGTTCGAATAAACACTGGAAAACTCGATTTTTAAAAACTAAAATCACGAATTTTAGATTAGTTTTGGGTTTGAAATTCGGGTTTGTTTAGTTTTTGGGTTTCGAGTAAATCCCGGTGTCTGGTGGAACTTTGGAGGTCAGGATTCTGGTTGGAGCTAGATTGGCGAACGGCGAAGCAAAGAAAAATGGTGGAGGTGGTTCATGATCGCTGTGGCAACGAAGTTTGTTCGATTTGGGTTTAAAACCCTAGTTTTTAATTGGGTTGAGTTTTGTCTCAGTTCGACTTCCTCAATGGATCGAGTGAAGCGAGACTTTGGATGAGGGAAGCTGGTGGGTTGTCGAAGATATGGCCGAAGTCGTAGAGAGTTTGGTGATCGGAGTTGGTGGCGTCAGTGTAGTTTTCTCTGATCGGGAAGTTGGTTCAGGGGCTTAACTGGTTCGATTTCGAGTGGTTGCATTTTTCTAGGTTTCGAGTTGACAGGGGGAATGTCGGTGGAGTTGCCGATGGGGTGAAGGTCGTGACGTCGGCCGAAGATGGCCAGAGCGTTCGTACATGTGCACGTATGCGTGCACAGATCTGCTCGTTCGAATAGGCTTGGAAGGAGTAATACTGGAAGAAGAAGGGAAGGGAATTAAAGAGAGTGGGCCGGAGATAAAGATAGTGGGAGATAGCGGGCCGGGCTTATTTGGAAGTAAGGGATATTATAGAAGAGAAGTAGGGTCTGAAGTCTTTTGGGCCTGTTTGTTTTAAGTTAA
This sequence comes from Allium cepa, assembly GCA_030765085.1. Classification (NCBI taxonomy): domain Eukaryota; kingdom Viridiplantae; phylum Streptophyta; class Magnoliopsida; order Asparagales; family Amaryllidaceae; genus Allium; species Allium cepa. Next base: position 95,953,749 of record CM060946.1, on the reverse strand, counting down.
AGATAATGAATTAAGCAAGTTCAAAGTAAAAGTATTTTTCAAGAGTTCAAACAAGTTTTCAAATTAAGGTATGGTTCAAGTTTATAAACAAGTTTAAAATTTTAAATTATAAAGCCTAATGTGTTTTTTTTTTTTTTTTGAAAAGAAATGTTTTGGGTTTGAATAATTATTAGATTTAACTTGAATCTCTAAGTGATTTCAAGTGTAATTCAATGATGTAATTGATTCGAATTGGCGAAGGCAAATAAAGTTGTATTATTAGTTAAGGACTAATTACTTAACGTAATTAAAGAGGATGATAAAGATGATGATTTATCTTAAAAGTAATTAAGATTTGATAATCAAATGAAGTAACTAAAATATGATTGACTAAGTGATTAATTAATTAATAATTAAGGATTAAGAGGTTAATTAGTTTGTAATTGAGAATTATTAATTAGATAATTTGAGAGAATTAATTAATAATCAGTGGTTAATTAATTTAGTAATTAATTAATAAATTAGTGATTAATTAATTAAGTAATTAGGTTGTAATTAGTGACTAATTCATTACTTAATGGAAGTAATCAAGGTTTAATTACTTAAGTTTAATTAATTAAGGAAATTAATCATGGATTAGTTAAATAATGAATACGATTAATTCAGAGCTGATCGATCAATGAAGTGATTATAAGACAATTAAATTGAGTAATTAATTAAGGATCAATATAATTAATATGGTAGGGTAAAGGGATGTTAATTACGTGTTGTAATTAAAGGATGATTAATTGAGATGGATAATTAAAGGATAATTAATTAATTGATTTGTAATTAATTAATGATCAAGTAGAGGTAATCCAAGTGATTAAAAATTAGTAATTAGTTTAATCAGAGATAAATTAAATTAATTTTGGAAGTGATCAATCTTGCTTATGAATAATTGATTGATGTTAAATGCCTTGAATTGATTGATATTTCTGATATGAAATGTTTGGTGATATGATATGTTTCGATGGACATTGATAATGTGGTCATTTTGTGATGATGAATTGCTGTGTAAAGGTGACATCCGGTATTTAAAGATAAGTTGTATTCACTTGAAAACTTGAGATAAGATGACATTTGGTTCGAAGGGACCAGAGTCGGATATTAGTTAATACCCGAAACCACTTCGATTCTTTATAAACTGATACGTGAATCAATAAGGTGTAATAGAAGATTTAAATGAATCGGACCATATAATCTAAGTCCTAGCACTAAATTGCTTTGTGAAATAAGTGATGTCTATAGTACCTTATGAAGTTATAAATTGTTATACGTACCCAGGTTTTTTTTTTATGAGTGTATACTTTTGTATTCTATGTTAGATGGGTTTACTCACGCTGGTTTCCAGCCTGACCCGGGTGTTACTTTGATGTAATGCTCGGGTCAGACCGAGTATTACAGATTTTCAGGTAGGTACGTTCTGGAGCTCAGGAAGCGAGCTGGATGGCGATAGCGTATAGAGTATTGCCGCTGTATTTCTGAGACATGATAGTTGTATATATTCAGTGACTATATATATGTGAAACTCTGATGTATATTAAATGTAATTGACAGATATAATAATCTTTGTAAACCGTTATTGTTATTGTTTATTATTATATTTTATCCGCTGCGAATGTGAGTTGTTGATATTCTGTTCTTCTTCTTCTATCTCTTTCTTCTTTTTCATAACTATCTGGAATTTTCGGCTTCGAAAATTTCGGGTCGTTACATTTGGTATCAGAGCTGAAAGGTTAAGCGAGAACCTTGGCTCTGGTGGGGATTACTCATTAAATAGAGTTCGTGGAACTCTATAATGAGTTGAGTATATATATGAGCGCGTACTTGTTATTTTCTTATATAAAGATTTTAAATGATTTTATATAAAAGTATATTTTGATATATAAAGCAATCTTCTCTTCTAATAAATATTAAGGAGATTGGGTGTTGAATTATTGGAATTAAGTTAAGACGGATTATAATACAACCAAATTAAAATTAAATTAATTAAAAATGAAATTCTAGAATTAGAACTCAGAAATTAGAATTGTTTGAAACTTCAAATGAACAAAGTTAAATTTGGTTTAAAAAGGTTAAACCAATCTTTGAGAATTTAGCTCGAATTATATAATTCGAGATGGTTTAAATGTGAAGTTGGAATTGAACTTATTCAAATTGAATCCGATTTGAATTAATTGGATTTGGATGGAAGATGTGTAAGTTCAAAAATTTAATGGAAGGTGGGAATTGGTTTAACATCGAAAAGGAATTTGAAATATAGATTGTAAATGTAATTCATTAATTGAAATATTTTATAAATAAATTGAGGTTATAAGTTGAAATAGAATTCCAGAGAATATTTGAAATAGAGTAAGATGAAATTCTAGAGTAATGTTTAAATATGAATTGGATGGATTGGGAATTTGGAATTTTTGGGAAATTTAAAATTCCTTTGGATTGAAAGTGGTTTCCAAAGGTTTTGGAATGAAATAATAATATTGTTTCAAAAATATTTTTGGTGTTGAACTTGAAATCTGGAAGATTTAAAATTAAAATGTTTAGAAGTGTTTTAAAGAGATAAAAGCATTGAACTCTTCGGTCACTGGAAAATAACGTCGGTGATGACTGCAGCATTATCGATGTTTATTTTCGAGTTTCTAGAAGAGAAATTGCTACCAAATTGTTTTAAATTGGAATTGTTTGTGAATTGAGTTTGGTTTTGAAATTCAAAGGGATAATAGAATCTGTCAAAGAATTTTGGATATAGATAAATTCTAAGGTGATGTTTAAGTTTTGGAAAATTGTTTAAACTTTGGAATCTGGATTTAAAATATTTATGGAATAATAAAATATATTAGATAAATAAGAAGTATAACTCCAAGTTAAAAGCAAAATGTGAATGTAATTAATTTATAAATAGAAGTTGAAAAATGTAAATTATAATTAAAGTTGTATAAGTTTAAAAATTTTAAATGGGAAATTGGAATGGATTAAATTGAAGTGATTTGGATTCTGGAATTAAATTGATAATAATTCAAATTAATTGGAATAATATGAAATTATAATTAAAATTGAACAGGATTAAAATCAATTAGAATTTGATTTAAATTTGGGAAGGAATCAAGATTGATTCAACTTGAATTGGGAATTAATCAAGTCCAATGGAATTTGGAGTTATTTGGATTGGAATTGGATCAATTTAAATGGAGATTAAAATTGAAATGTTGGAGGAGTGAACGGTTTGACTCTTGACTATTTTCAATATAAATTGTTTTCATATAAACTTATTTTTCTAAGCTATTAAATATATACAACCTTTCTTTCTTAAAGCCAGATTATTTTATACTTGTTTATAATTATTTTGGAGGTTTCTAACCATTTTTCAGCTGTTTCCTAAACTAATTACTATTTTTCAACTATTTCACAAACTAATTTCTATTTTACAACTATTTTGTAATTATCTACAAATTTTGAAAATATTCAACTATTTCTTAACTATTTTACAGTTATTTACCTATTTTATAGCAATTTTACAAACTAATAATTAATTTTCCACTATTTATTTATTTTTAGAATTTTCAAGCTATTTTCTAGATATAAATTGGTCGGAGTTCAAACTGTTATTGATTAAGTACCCAACTGAGATAAGGATTGAAGTAATAATCCAAATGGGGATTAATGTAAAGGTGAATAAGGAATATGAAATGGTTCTTTTGAACTGAAAGAATATTTTGAGAAATATGAAATGAATAAAGATGGAAATGGGATATTTCTATGGTTTTTGAGAAGTGTTTGGAGTATAAAAGGTGTTTTCTACAAGAAAGTAAGGATCCAAAGTTTTAAAAATTTATTTATATATATATCAGAATATATATAAAAGATCCTATGAGGATTTTGGAAAAAAACTTTTGGGAACCTTTGGATTTGAAAAAGGCTTTTGATTTTTGGGTAAAATCAATATTGAATTTGGAAAGCCTAGTTTGAGAATTATCGATTTTGGAAATAATCGATGTTGTGTAAAAAAGCTTTGATAAAATTCATACTAGGTGTATGATTTGAAAGATACTATATGTGTATAGCATAAAGTGTTTTGATGATAGCTCTGGGGAAAAAGGCGCTCCCTTGGAATGGACTTCTCAGGAGTGCCACTGGGTGGCGCTGCCTTGAGCCCCAAGGGGGGTTCTAAAGTTGATCCTGTGAGGAGTCCGGACAAAACTAGTTCCTGAGGATTATGAGGTGAGTTACCATAGCGTAAGTCGTGTGTGCCGCGGAGAGCCAACAGTTACATGGACTTTTGTTGTGACTGCAACGTAATCCAGGATGTAACTGCGACCTATGGTAACATTACGAAAGTCGTGTGTGCCGCTGAGAGCCAACAGTCTGCGGTTGAGTTTATCTCGGTAGACTGCGACTTATGTTGGAGTGGAGAAGTTTTATTTCGTCAGCGAAAGTCAGAGGCCGCTGAGAGCCTGCAGTTACATGGACTTTTGCTGCGACAGCAACGTAACCCTGGATGTAACTGTGATCTGTTGTGTGGGATCCATGGCGTAATCGAGAGGCCGTTGAGAGCCTGCAGTTACATGGACTTTTGTTGTGACTGCAACGTAACCCTGGTATGTAACTGTGACCATGGATGGGGGTGATGATTTTCAGAGCATTATCCACCAAAGATATTTTCTCTATTTTCAAAAACTATTTTCTGTATTTTCAATAAAATTATTTTCCAAATATTTTCACTGGGTGTTGAAAACGGGTTTACCAAGTACTTATAGATTTTCAGTCCTACGCCTGATCAACGTATGACTGAATTTCTGTGAGAACAAGGATGGACTGGTTGAGACATCGAGTTATAAAATTATTTTTATTAAAAACTATTTTAATAGTAATATCTGAATTTAAAAGCATTCCTAAATTTTTTAATATTAAGATGTTGAGATTTTAGGAGATTAAAAGGGAAAATCCAAACTGGAATTATAAAATAAAATTTGAACTCGGGAAATTTAATAAAGTGATTCTGTAATAAAATTAAATCTTGTTATAGAATTGGAGTAAGATAATTAACAATATAATTACTTGATTGAGTATGTTAATAAAATTTAACCTTGGAAAATAAATGGATTGTAAATGAAAAATGGAGTTTGGAAATGAATTAAAATTGTAAATAGAATTCGAGTTAGATTTGATAATGAATTAAATAGGAGGGGATGTTGCAAAAAAAAAAAAAAAAAATAGAGTTGGAGTGGATTGAAAATGTGATGGATTGAATTACAAATAAAATTCAAGGGTGATTTGAATAATATTTAATAAAAATTTGCAAGTAAATTGGATATAAAAGAAGTGATTATGATAGAAATGTTTTAAGTTGCAAAACAAAACCCAAGTGAATAGAAATAAATTGAGAGTGGCCCTGTATTAATAAAATAAATTCGATAACGAATTAAGTAAGTAGATTAAAAATTTAAAACGGGTTAATGGAATTAAATAATAAATAGATGAAGTCTGATTAAATAAAAACTAATTCAAAGTTGAAATTGGATTATCAGACTATACTTAAATTCGGTGGCATATGTGCTTGAATGTTATTTTAATAAATGGAGAAGGTGAAGTAAAAATTAAAATTGAATGGATGGGCTAACTGAATTTAATGAAATTTGATTAAATGAGAATTAAATAGAAGTAAACTTAAGTTTGATGTTGGAATCAATTAAAGTAAATTAACTTAAGTTTAAAATTCATGGAAGCTTGGCTTCGAATAAGAGTGAAGGCCCATGAAATAAAAGCTTGGATTAAATTAATTTGGAAATGGTCATTATGAATGTGCCAAGCTAAATAGTTTGAATGAAATCAATGCGGCGATGAAATGAAATGCGTATGTATGGTTGGTGAATAAATTAGAAGTATTATTTAGAAGTTTAAAGAAGTTTTAAAATGATCAAAGAAATTTATCTGATTTTTAGCATTTTAATAAGTCCGACTTCGTTCCTTTTCGAGGACGAAAAGTTTTAAGGGGGAAGGGATGTGACATCCCGGATATTTGACAGTATTATTTTAATCAATATTTAATTAAATTAATTAAAATACAGTTTATTATTTTAAAACAAATATAATTGTTATAGGCTTAAGAAGCTATGATATTAACATAAGTATAGAAATAAATAACTTTAAGAAATTCAATGTTGATAATTTAACCTTAACAAAGAAATACAATAAGTATGGATGCGAAAATAAATATCTTAAAGGTTATAGTCATGTAAAATATAAAATTTACACATAAGTAAATTCTAGAACACATATATGTTGGAATACAAGTGATATGAGATGAACCAGTCAAACCTGCATATGAATGTACTTATAAAATAAAGATAAGTATAAGCTTATAAAAGAAGACAATGTTAATAAATGCTAGCCAAAAGATATCATCACTTCAGCCTCCATACATATATACATAAAAATCTTGCCTGGACAAAAACTGAAGGGAGAAAAAAATATCTCTGTCCAAGTTTGTACCAGTAAACAAGCCCTGTACACTTTGTTTCTATATATATCATCTTCTTTGCCCATTCGTTCATGAGCTTTGTAAACCAGAAAATAATCTCACAACTGAAGTTAGAGACGCAACACATCTTTCTTTCAACCTGTGAATTTACCCTTAAAACAAATCCACAAAACTTTCAAAATAAAATAAAATTGTAAGACAAATTCAAAGAATTCAAGCAAAGCAAACTCCCTGTAATCAGTCTCTGCGATTTCTTCTTCAAGATTCAGATTTTCAAGGATTAGCCACCTCAAAATAGAAACAAAGAGATTTAAAGCTCAAGTTCAATTTTTCCAGTTTCAAACACTGATTGCAAAAGCATTGTTCTCCTCAAACCTGTGAGTAAACACCTTACTTAAACTTAAGTATGATTAGATTAGTGCTCATGATTCATGGATGATATGCTGTTTTACATGTGTATTTTTGATAAGTAGCTCTGAGTGAGCTATATGTGTTGGGTCTGTGTGTATTGAGCATGAATTTCTCTTCTCTGTTTAGTTACAGGGTCGATGAAAAAAATATATATACATGTTTATCTAGTAACTGATGGACTTAGAGTTTAAAACAAAATAAATTTGTATAATCATCATTTAAGTTTACAATTATGTTTTAAATATTTTTAGATTGTAAAATACTGTAAACCAAATAAATACAGTAAGATTTCGAAAGGAAGTGATAAATCAACTTCTTTGTTTTGTGGATTCAGGCTTGTAGTTCGAATAAACACTGGAAAACTCGATTTTTAAAAACTAAAATCACGAATTTTAGATTAGTTTTGGGTTTGAAATTCGGGTTTGTTTAGTTTTTGGGTTTCGAGTAAATCCCGGTGTCTGGTGGAACTTTGGAGGTCAGGATTCTGGTTGGAGCTAGATTGGCGAACGGCGAAGCAAAGAAAAATGGTGGAGGTGGTTCATGATCGCTGTGGCAACGAAGTTTGTTCGATTTGGGTTTAAAACCCTAGTTTTTAATTGGGTTGAGTTTTGTCTCAGTTCGACTTCCTCAATGGATCGAGTGAAGCGAGACTTTGGATGAGGGAAGCTGGTGGGTTGTCGAAGATATGGCCGAAGTCGTAGAGAGTTTGGTGATCGGAGTTGGTGGCGTCAGTGTAGTTTTCTCTGATCGGGAAGTTGGTTCAGGGGCTTAACTGGTTCGATTTCGAGTGGTTGCATTTTTCTAGGTTTCGAGTTGACAGGGGGAATGTCGGTGGAGTTGCCGATGGGGTGAAGGTCGTGACGTCGGCCGAAGATGGCCAGAGCGTTCGTACATGTGCACGTATGCGTGCACAGATCTGCTCGTTCGAATAGGCTTGGAAGGAGCAATACTGGAAGAAGAAGGGAAGGGAATTAAAGAGAGTGGGCCGGAGATAAAGATAGTGGGAGATAGCGGGCCGGGCTTATTTGGAAGTAAGGGATATTATAGAAGAGAAGTAGGGTCTGAAGTCTTTTGGGCCTGTTTGTTTTAAGTTAAAGATAATGAATTAAGCAAGTTCAAAGTAAAAGTATTTTTCAAGAGTTCAAACAAGTTTTCAAATTAAGGTATGGTTCAAGTTTATAAACAAGTTTAAAATTTTAAATTATAAAGCCTAATGTGTTTTTTTTTTTTTTTTTTTGAAAAGAAATGTTTTGGGTTTGAATAATTATTAGATTTAACTTGAATCTCTAAGTGATTTCAAGTGTAATTCAATGATGTAATTGATTCGAATTGGCGAAGGCAAATAAAGTTGTATTATTAGTTAAGGACTAATTACTTAACGTAATTAAAGAGGATGATAAAGATGATGATTTATCTTAAAAGTAATTAAGATTTGATAATCAAATGAAGTAACTAAAATATGATTGACTAAGTGATTAATTAATTAATAATTAAGGATTAAGAGGTTAATTAGTTTGTAATTGAGAATTATTAATTAGATAATTTGAGAGAATTAATTAATAATCGGTGGTTAATTAATTTAGTAATTAATTAATAAATTAGTGATTAATTAATTAAGTAATTAGGTTGTAATTAGTGACTAATTCATTACTTAATGGAAGTAATCAAGGTTTAATTACTTAAGTTTAATTAATTAAGGAAATTAATCATGGATTAGTTAAATAATGAATACGATTAATTCAGAGCTGATCGATCAATGAAGTGATTATAAGACAATTAAATTGAGTAATTAATTAAGGATCAATATAATTAATATGGTAGGGTAAAGGGATGTTAATTACGTGTTGTAATTAAAGGATGATTAATTGAGATGGATAATTAAAGGATAATTAATTAATTGATTTGTAATTAATTAATGATCAAGTAGAGGTAATCCAAGTGATTAAAAATTAGTAATTAGTTTAATCAGAGATAAATTAAATTAATTTTGGAAGTGATCAATCTTGCTTATGAATAATTGATTGATGTTAAATGCCTTGAATTGATTGATATTTCTGATATGAAATGTTTGGTGATATGATATGTTTCGATGGACGTTGATAATGTGGTCATTTTGTGATGATGAATTGCTGTGTAAAGGTGACATCCGGTATTTAAAGATAAGTTGTATTCACTTGAAAACTTGAGATAAGATGACATTTGGTTCGAAGAGACCAGAGTCGGATATTAGTTAATACCCGAAACCACTTCGATTCTTTATAAACTGATACGTGAATCAATAGGGTGTAATAGAATGATTTAAATGAATCGGACCATATAATCTAAGTCCTAGCACTAAATTGCTTTGTGAAATAAGTGATGTCTATAGTACCTTATGAAGTTATAAATTGTTATACGTACCCAGGTTTTTTTTATGAGTGTATACTTTTGTATTCTATGTTAGATGGGTTTACTCACGCTGGTTTCCAGCCTGACCTGGGTGTTACTTTGATGTAATGCTCGGGTCAGACCGAGTATTACAGATTTTCAGGTAGGTACGTTCTGGAGCTCAGGAAGCGAGCTGGATGGCGATAGCGTATAGAGTATTGCCGCTGTATTTCTGAGACATGATAGTTGTATATATTCAGTGACTATATATATGTGAAACTCTGATGTATATTAAATGTAATTGACAGATATAATAATCTTTGTAAACCGTTATTGTTATTGTTTATTATTATATTTTATCCGCTGCGAATGTGAGTTGTTGATATTCTGTTCTTCTTCTTCTATCTCTTTCTTCTTTTTCATAACTATCTGGAATTTTCGGCTTCGAAAATTTCGGGTCGTTACAATTAATGACATGCCTAGTGATAAAACCTCGGGTCCTGATGGTTTTCCTATTTTAATTTATAAATTATTTTGGTATGTTTTAAAATTTGATTTAATTAGCATGTTTAATGAATTTATAAGGGAAAACTACAACTAGGAAGATTTAATTGTGCAAACGTCATTCTTTTACATAAAAAAATCCGTGCAAATATTTTAAAAGATTTTAGGCCAATTTCTTTAATTAATGTTGTTAAAATTATTTGAAAAGTTTTAACAAATAGACTTAGCACAAGAATGAATGACCTAATTGCTTGTTCACAAACTGCTTTCATTAGGGATAGAAATATCACAAATGGAGTGGCTGTTGTTCAAGAGTACATAAATCAAAGTTGTGAAATAACATTACGTGTGCGCTTCTAAAACTAGACTTTGCGAAAGCTTTTAACTCGGTAGATTGGGATTTTCTAATCGATATGTGTCTGGCTAGAGGTTTTGGACGCAAATGGATTGGTTGGATTATGACTTTGCTTAAAACTGGTAATTCAATTATAATGGTTAGCAGTATTTTAGGAAATAAAATTCAATCAAAACATGGCTTAGGACAGGGTGATCCTTTATCACCTCTCTTGTTTAACCTAGCTACAGATGTTTTTGCTATGATATTTAAAAAAGCGGTTGGAAATGGTTCTTTAAGATGCGTTGGTAGTGAAATCTTGTATAATGGACTCTCTATTCTTCAATTTGCGGATGATAACTTATTACTTCCCATTTGCCTAGCCATGTCATTACCCTTGAATTTATTTTATGCAGCTTTAAACTCCTTTTAGGTCTAAAAATTAATTTTGATAAAAGTTCGGTGTTAATATTGAATGACGTTGACAAGGTTGAAGGTCTAGTTGCTAATACGCTTAATTGTAAAACCATGAAATTCCTTATTGATTATCTTGGATTTTTGATTAGACCAACTAAACTTAAGCATGAAAATTGGCTAATTATAATAGATAAAATTAAAAATAGAATTTCTAATTGGAAAGGGAGGTTTTTATCAAGAGCGGGTAGATTAGTTCTCAACAATTCTGTTTTACCTGCACTTCTGATTTATTGGATGTTTATGCATCTCTTTCTGGAATGGGTGGTCAATAAAATTGATAAAATAAGAAGAGACTTCTTATGGAGTGGTGATAATCCTAATAGTAGTCTAAAATGTTTAGTTAACTGGGATATAGTTTGTTAATCGAAAAAGGAGGGTGGATTAGGTGTTATTAATTTACGTAACATGAATTTGTCTTTATTAGGAAAGTGGTTATGGAAATTTAAGGGTATTAATGATAATTTTAGAAATAAATTATATTTAACATTATTATAATGGTAGTAATAATTTATACCAAATTACACCTTCAGTTAACAATAAATTATCTAATTTTTTAAAATCAATTTTAAAATGTTAAGAGATTTAAAACCTTGGTACTAATACGATTGTTCATTTAGAAAATAATATAACTTTTTAACATGTTTGTTGGATATCTGCATTCCTCTTAGGGTGGAATTTAAAGAACTTTTCGAAATTTGTAACTTTAAAAATGCTTTAATTAAAGATGTTTTTTCTCCGGATAATGATTCCCCTTGGAACTTTAGTTTTACTAGAATCTTCTGTACAACTCTTAGACAATTTTATTTTTTATATGCAAGATTGAATTATATAACATTGATAACGAAAATGATATTATTGGTGGGAAATTGAATAAAAGTAAGAAATTCATTTCAAATTCTTTATATAAATTTCTTAATTTCTCAGGCGTTATTAATAATACTTTTAATCCTATTTGGAAAGCTAATGCACTACCAAAAACTAAGATTCATATAAGGTTAATCATGCATGGGAAGCTAAATACTATTGAATTTTTAAAAAGAAAGAATTTGCAAATTGATAATATACATACTTTCTGTAAATTGTTTTTTGAAGATATTAATCGTTTATATTATGATTGTATGGATACTGGTTACATTCTTAATAGCACTCTTGAAATATTTAACTTTATTCTTAGAACTAAAGTTACGAATTGTGATTTTTATTGGAATAACTTAACATTTAAGTTTAAAAAAGGAATAGATTTTTACTAGATATTTTATTCAGTATAATATGTTGGTATATTTGGTTTGAGAGAAACCAGAGATTATTTAATAATGATAAAAGTTTTATTAATAGATTGATATTTACAATAGCATCATTTTGTTTCAGTTGGATCTCAAATCCAAAATATAGATTGGTTAAAAATAATCATTTTAAAGAATATCTTAATAATGTTAGAAATAGCAATAAGGTATTTAAACAAAAAAAAATATTTTTAATATAATAATTACATCATTAACATTTATTTGAATTTGAATGATGATTTTACTGATTATCATAATGTCCTTTTGATCAAAGGAGTATATTTTGAATGTTGTATTAGTTTTTAACTTCGGATTTTGTTAATTTTTATGCCTTTTTGATTTCGTGATCACTATTTCATATCATTAGAGTAAGCTAAGATGTTGCATATTGAGTTTTGATCCTTTTATTGGTCTCTCTTATTTTAGTATCTTTACAGTCTTATAATTTTAACTCCATTTTTATTACTTTTGTTTCATAAATACATGTATATGTATATAAATTTCACTTATATGCATATATGTGCACTATTCTTATATTTTTGTATAATTCCTACTGCAGATACAGGTTAAGGCCAAAAATGGTACTAGTATGCAATTTGCAGGGTTTTAAGGTTGCTGCCGCCAGGATTGCAGGATTGATGTGAGGCGTTCACTCTGGATTATCCGTGTTTGCAGTGAGGCATTCATTATCTGCTAGAGTTGCTTGTTTTTGCATTTGGTTGCTCCAGGGATTATCCATGTGTGCAGTGAGGAGTTCATCCTGGAGCATTTTGCACTGAGGAGTTCATTCAGGTTCATCCGCGATTGCAGTGAGATGTTCTATCTTTGATGAAGCTGCTTGTTGATCTCTTTTGTACACTTGGTTGCACCAAGGATTATTTTGGGTACTTCTAACACTTCTTTATCGGACGGTGGCTTTTTCGGAGTTCGATCTTGAGGTGTGATGAGTGATGGCCTTGTCGGAGTTCATTCAAGAAGTTACTTGTTTTTTTTTCTTAGATTTTTCTGCATTATGATTTGTCACCTTCCAAGCATGTTGGCAGCTCCTTTTTTATTTGTGATATGTATGTATGTATGTATGTATATAGACACACACATATGCATGCTCTCCTCTACTTCAGGGGATCACACATTTCTCTCAAGAAAATTGAATGGATTGGATGAAAAGAGCTTGAAAGCATCAAGGCATGAAGCTAGAGAGATAGCCATAGAGTTTAAAAACCAAGTGCAACCAAAGTCATTAGATGGAAATAAGATCATCTGACAAAAATTCCAAGGCATGATCGATCATAATGATGGATTGGTACTGATCCATCCCTATGGATCGGTACTAATCCATAAAACTCCATCAGAAATGCCATGTTTTCCTCCTACTAACAATTTGTGATGCCAACAACTTATTTCAAGCTTTGCTACATCAATCACATAAAAGTCTCCATCGATATTTTTGAGCACTTAAAGTTAGCAACTCCATTCCTCCACTAATCCATCACTTGGACTCAGAAATAAGCATAAAGTGGTGCAAACCAGTTGGAAGTAATGAAGCTAACAACAAGTTGCTTCATCTCAAAGTAATATGAATGATCTTTATAAAGATCTTATGGATCTGTAGCAATCCATCAACCTTGCTGAGCTAGACACGTTTTCTCAAGAGTAACTACTGCTAGATAGTGGAGATCATGGAGGAAGATGTGTTGGAGCATTTTTCGGCAACTTACAACTATAAATACAAGGCTAAGGCTCATTTTCGAAAGATCTTTTTGCTTCCTGAGAATTATTACATATTTCTTTGTAATCACTTATGGAGTGATACCGATCTATAAGAACTGTACTTGCAAAACAGTAATATAATATAATCAATAGAAATCTCAAGTGGACGGAGGCAATAGTTAGCCGAACCACTATAAATGTTTGGTATCTTGCTTTAAATCATTTTCCATTTATATTTCTTTATTTTCATTCTCTACTTAATTTTTAAGGTGTTTGTGCCACATTTTGATACAAACATTTTGGTGCTTTTACTAAAAGCGTGATCCTTAGACCATCTGGATCTATCACTTACTATTGGGGTTCTTGAATCCAAGAAACAGATCCAATTTTCTTGTTTTACACTCTTTTGAACTACTCTGTTTTCCAGAAATTCTAATAGAAGCTATTTCAAAATGGTTCCTAAAAGAAATCGATCCACCATTTCAAGAACTGATACGGATGTTGGGAATGTCGATTCCTAACATGTTGAGGAGGTTGCATAGCCAACTACTACCTAAGGTCAGAACCCAAAAGATGTGATTGCTATGGTTGAGCTAGACTAGATGATGAAGCAGATGGAAGACAATCTCCAGGAAAGCCATGATGAGTTGAATCAACAAGAGAAATAGAGCTTGGACTTGTTAAATCAATTGAATAACAATCATAGAAGAAGCGGGAGGGATTTGACACCTTCAGGTTTAGAATCTGACGGTTCCTCGTCATCAAAGCAAAGGCAGAAGGACATAAAGATGAAGATGCTTAGAAAAGAGACTGGGAAGTTGAAACAAAGATTGGGAACGAGCCACGACAAAGGTTTTCAGATCGGTACAAATCCATCAAGAGGGATCGGTACTGAACCATCTAACCTTGGTTGGAGTGGTGGACTTTTAGTTGACGGTGCTGGTTCGGCTTTTGGCCGTGCTATAGTTGGCCAGAATATTAGAGATCAAGTGGACATTGTAGATCTACCATAAAGAGAATATGTAATGAAAATGTTGAACGAACAATTCTCCCAGAATTAGAGGAACCCATGTATCATGAAACTAATCGAGAGTGTTTTCCTAGTCAAACACATGGAGTGGATCATGATTACCACCGTACGAAAGATCCACCTTATTCGGATTTGACTGATATGGTAAGGAAACTTATAAGTGAGAGCCATCATCGGACCAATGATGATTGGGTTACTCCCCAAGCGGGAATCTGTAATGACCCACCTTTTCGAACCCTAAATGTCGACATTAGTACACCTATGGTATTCATGTGCCGAGCGCTCAAATGCTGAAAAGATGAACTATTAGGGTGAAATAAAAAGAACCGGAAATAGAACATTTTGGCGTCAAAAATAGCCACCAACACCCATTCATGTGAAAGCATCGGCATCTAATCAAAAATCTCAGATAATATATTATAGAGAATATAAAGTGAAGAATAATAAAACTAAAACAGAAAGCAAGTAAATAGAGATACAGATTTATAGTGGTTTGGCTGACTCTGGCCTACGTCTACTCCAAAGATTTTTTTTTCATTCCATTATATTGCTGATTACAATTACAAATCCATGAAATTCAAGAATTAAAATGGTAGAATATAGCTTATATAGAAGATGAAGTGAAGCAGAAAGAAGATCTCTTTGCTGATGCCATGCCCACTGTATTTATAGGAGAAAACGTCAAAATATCTCGCTCAAAACCCGCACTTGGAGCCTTGAAGGCAAAACAAGCCTGCCCAAAAAGTTTGGGGCCCACCGGAGCCTATAATAGAGATCAGGCTTTTATCCCTATTTTCGAGGAACCATGGTGTGCGATCCCTATGGTGGGTCCCTCATGATGTTACCTTCTTGCTTTTCAAATTTCATGTCGATCACACTTACGAATCTCGAGATATTGATCGATCATCGCTATGTTATATCATGAACAGGGTGAGGGCTAATCCCTTTTCGTTGCTTCTTTTGGATTGCGATCCTATGATGGGACCCCATGTTGTAATGTACTTCCTCATTAAATTTCACATTGATTGCATTTGTATATTTTGACTCATTGACCGATTATTCTCGCAAATTCAACTAAACCAATCCCTGAACAGGGATAGAAGCTGATCCCTATAAAGGGATCATACCTGATTCTTCCAAGTTGCTTTATTTATCATGTGATCTCTAGGGTGGACTCCATAGGTCCGCTCTTCTTGTTTTCAAAGTTTCACTTCAATCCGCTTTATGGTTGTTGAGTTATGGAGCAATCATTATTGAGTTTGTGTTGTGTGCATCCTATTCAATTCGATCCCATTACTCTGATCCCTCTATTCCGATCCCTCTTTGTAGAGTGAATATTCTGATCTGATCGCCCTCTTATGGGAGTGCTAGTTCCATACTTAACCATTTTTAAAGTGTTTTTCATCCGAATCCATCCAACTATCATCCATAGTTCCAAATATAATCGATGTCCAATCCTGGTAACCATTTCTCCGGCTTTCTGCCATGATGATCGTAAAGTTTGTTGGGTTAAGTCTGAACTGTGTACTGCCTTGGCAAAAGGCAAGTTAACACTTCGCCTCCCAAAACATTCCTTACGAAAGGAAGGTGTGTTTTGAATTGCCATAAATCCAAAATTCGAAGTCCATAATCTATGGATAGCCATATTATCCAATTCAAATCCAATCCATTGCCAATCCAAATCCATGATCTTTCTAGATCGTCAGTGAAATCCATGAACTTTCCAAGTTGATATCAATTTCGAATCCACGATCTCTTCGATTGTTTTATCCAAATCCTCATCCATCTAAAGCCAAATCTATTGACGTTTGAGGCTGATATCCAAATCCTTGACCTCTCCTGGTCGTTAGCCAAATCCGGGACCACTCTGGCTCCATATCCAAATCCATGATCGCTCCAGGTCCATATCCAAGTCTATAGCTGTTCATAGCTGATGTCCAAATATTTGACCTCTTTGGGTCCATATCTAAATCCATAGCTATTTGAAGCTAGTGAGACCTCTTTGGGTCCTTACCGAGCACAATCCATACTAGACGTCAAAGTAAGACGATCTTGTCACTCTCCGATGAAGTAGAGTTATTTCCTATGCTCTGGTTTAGTTCCCCTGAACATTAAGTGATGTCATGGCCTAAGTCCTAGGTCGATAGTGGTCTCTTCGGACCCTTTTCGAGCATAATCCATACTCGATGGCCCGAGCAAGCCGATCCTGTCGCTCTCTGAAGAAGCGACCTACTCCTTGATAGGTATAATTCATACCTGATATCCTGTTGGGGTTTATTCTTTGGCCTCGACTCTTCGATTGAGGATTTAACCCATGTACAAGTCCATTCTGTCACTCTTCAATAAAGGGACTTGCACCTTGCTATTACTGCCCCATCACTTCGGTCGGGAAAATAATTGCATCATGTTTTATTTATCGTAGTAATGTGAATCATAAATAACCTAATGAATAGGAGTTTGTACTTCTAGAAATCCAAAAAACTAAAAAGCCTAAGGTTGCCTCTCCGGATATGATGGTCCATCATTATCTCAAAGCATGCCTAGGGATCGTCCTCGACCCCATACATGTGTAAGTGACTTATCTATCTTATAGAGTTTATTATTATTACTATAGCCAGAGTCTAAGTCCTAAATTTGACCATTGCCACCATGATCAGTTGACGACGATCCATGACCGGAATCCAAGGCCATTCCTATTTTTGTTCGATGTAGACAGTGGATACTCCTTGCCGATTTTCGATAGTGGAGTTGCCTCCTTGTCTAGATAAATCCATTCCAGGTTTTCCATCAAATCAGAATAGGAGGAGAACTTCAGCTCCCACTCTTTCCACTGCATTTTCGTCCCATCAAATCCATCACCAGGTTTTCATTTGCCTTTATCATTCTTGTTTGCTTCTCTTGATGATCCTATGCTTTGCGCAGTGTTCACCTTTGGTTTCTCGGCTCATGCATCTTCCTACTATAGGAACCTTTTTGCCTCATGACGAAACTCCCTAAGATCCATAAGTAGACCATGCGCTAATAAATCCTTAAATCCGTGCCATCCACCGATGTCTTTGCTGCATTAAATCATGTTAGGAAACTCCTTACAAACTTTTTGCTCTTCTATTTCAGTGTTTCCAAACTCATCATATTTTGGGTCTCGAAATGTGAACCCTAAACTACCTCATAAATCTTTTGACCAATTCTATCCATGTGCCAATAGAACCGCTCTCCAACCATGGTGAAGTTATATCTGTTTAATACAATGGAAAGCATCATGCCATGACTTCCTCTGATGCCTCTAGTACTTCCATGTTCCATATATATCTCAGCATATATATAGTTGGGTCCGACTTTCCGTCACATACTTCTAGCGTTGGAAGTTTAAAATCTTATAGATTCCTTGCATTCCTGATATTTGGAGTAAATGGACTCCTATTTACATTTTCCAAATCCCCGTTCACCAATCCTCTATGCATAGCTCGTCTGATCATCTCTGCAAACCTATCATTGTCATCTAGCGGTAGTCTCCTATCATCATTTCCAAAATGCCCTCGAGTACACAAGGGAATTCTGGAACATACTTCGGATGAGCATCCAAATTTTGATTCACACCAAATTCCATGGGATTAAACATAAGTCCTCCATTATTGTGATCCACCAGACTCAGAGGCATGCCCATAAGCCTTTAGGGATCGAGGCCAATCGTTGTAGAGGGATGGGGCTGATCCCTCTAAGATGGCTGGGGACTGCCCCTAGCTTCTTCGTTCCATTCCTGTCCAATAGCTTAGTCTCCATGTTCCCGGTTCTAATTTCTAACAATTTCTGCTGCATCAATTCCTTGATTTAAGTTGTCATTAGGTCCTGCTACCCTATTCCCTTGGTTCTGTGCTCTAGCTTATCTAATCTGTTGGAGTAGATTCTACATCATCTCCTCCTACCTTTTCAGCATCCTTTCCTGCATAGCATCCATCATCGTTTCTGTTTCATCCCTGGTGATGTAGATAGATGCTTGATTCGCTTTAGCTCTCGAGGAAGCATCCCGACTCCCTCCATGATGGCTCCTTTCCGGTAGCGTTCTCCTTGTTGATTGTCTAACCAATGCTCCAAATCTTAACTCTCTATTTTATTCTAAATCAGAACTCCAAATCCATGAGGGCTAGCTTTCTCAGTGGATGCACCAAAATGTTGGTGTAAAAAATGCCACCAACACTCAGTTATGTGAAAGCAACAATATCAAGTCACAAATCTCAAATAATATAATATAGAAAATATAAATAAAGAATAATAAAATTAAAACAGAAAGAAAATAAATAGAGACATAGGTTTATAGTAGTTCGGCTAACTCCGGCCAACATCCGTTCTAAAGATTTTCCTATTATTCCTTTATACTTCTAATTACAATTACAAATTCCTGAAATCCAAGAATAAAAATGGCAGATTACAGTCTAGGTAGAAGATGAAGTAAAGCGAAAAGAAGATCCCTTTACCAGTGCCATGCCTACTGTATTTATAGGAGAAGACATCAAAATATCTCACTCAAAACTCGGATCTGAAACCCTGAAGCCAAGACGAGGCTGCCCAGAAAGTTTGGGGCCCACTGGAGCCCATAATAGGGATCGGTACCGATCCCTATTTTTGGGAAATCATGGTGTGCAATCCCTATGGTGGGTCCCCCATGACATTATATTCTTGCTCTCCAATTTTCCTATCGATTGGACTTACAAATCTTGAGGTATCGATATATCATCGCTGCAATATATCGTGAACATGGATGAGGGCTGATCCTTACATAAGGATAGGGGTCGATCCCTTTTAGTTGCTCCTTTAAGGTTGCAATCCTTATGATCGGTCCCTTATATTGTAGTGTACTTCCTCTCCAAATTTCACACATATTGAGTTTGTAGATTTTGAGTTAATGATCGATCATTGCTGCAAATTCAACTAAACCGATCCCTGAATAGGGATAGGGGCTGATCCCTATAGAAGGATCATACCTGATCCCTCCAACTTGCTTTATTTATCATGCGATCACTAGGGTAAACTCTCTAGGGTCCCTTCATCTTGTTCATAAAGTTTCACCCTAATCTGCCTTGTGGTTGTTGAGTTATGGAGCGGTCATCATTGAGTTTGTGTTGTGTGCTTCTTGTTCAATCCGATCCATTTACTCTAATCCCTCTATTCCTATACCTCTTTATAGAGTGAATATTCCGATCTGATCCGTCTCCTTAGGGGGGATTGGTTCCATACTTACCCATTTCTTGAGTGTTGTTCGTCCAAATCCATCCAACTATCGTTTATAGTTTCAAATATAATCGATCTTCAATCCTAGTAACCATCTCTCCGGGCTTTCTGCCTTAATGATTATGAAGTTTGTTGGGATAAATCCACCTGTGTAATGCCTTTGTAAAAGGCGGGTTGATAGAATATTAAAGAACAGAACCAAGGTTTTAAATATCGGATTTCGGTCACGTTTCGTCTCGGAATTTTTACACAAGTTATCTCGTATCGGGAGAGATCTCGGACGAGATGAGTACGTATCGGGTGTACAACTCGGATTGACATCTCCGGTCTTATAATGCATCTCGGGAATATCTCGGATGTACTTATGTGTTTAAAATTGATGTGTCAAAAATTTATTTAACGATTATAACTTTCTTAGTAAAAATAAAAATGGTAACATACTTGATTTACATGGAAAAAGAAATATTTTTTGAAGAGTAGTAGCTTGATTAGCTTAATTGATTTGGTAATGATTAAATAATATCCTTTTATTTGAATGTAATAAAGAAGTGAAACCTTTCGCTATGACTCATTAAGATAAAAAGTAAAGAATATGTTCAAGAAGTTGGTAAATTATAATTGGATTGAGTAGTTTCTTTTGAATCAATATGAAAATAAAAATTATTATGGAAAATAAGAAGAATGTATAATTTCGGGTGAGATCTCGGATTGAGATTTTGATCCATATATCGGGTGAGATTTGAATATCTCGGACGAGATAAGTGTCGAGGGAGATATGGAGGAGATTTGATGTCTCGTCTCGTTTAAGTGTGAAAATGAGATCTCGAGTGAGATATAGGAGATTTAAAACCATGAACAGAATACAATATTAGAATCTTACAATGGAATGGTAATTTATAATATCAAAAGTAAAGTACAAAGGATTACTCCGATATAGAAATTTCAAATTTACAAAATCTAAGTACTATCACCAGTCTGCATAATTATAACAACATGTCCTCACAAAAGCTTATACATCAAATAGTAATGCAGCGTAAACAAGAAAACTATGTACGTAAAACATCCAGCTCATCTTCTCGAGCTCCAATGAACATCAATGAAAATCTGTCTTTATCAAACTACTCGAAAGAGTAAGCAAGGAATTTAGTGAAAATAAAAATCAAGCGTCGGACATAAATCTGGTATTAGAAACTCAAGAAATATGTGAACAATATATAATAATACTTTTGAGACTGCATGGAATGCCATAATGGTCATCTCCTCAAAATCACTACCAACAAATAATTATATAAGGCGATAATTGATAATGTCTTTCATGAATAACATAAATCATATCAAATAGATGGAATGGTTATATTGGTTACATTCAATAACATATTTAGAGTACAATCAAATCCGATAAGGAACGTTCACATAATTTATTTTCCAATGGAGATCTCTTTGATGGGTTCAGATCCAATCCCTTGCACAAGGGTAGAAAGAACTTCCAAGATACATATATCTCTAGATAAAATATACCTTTACGTAAACATAGTTGGTCCACGCCCAAACATGTGATCCCATATATCATTAACTCCTGTTGACCAACAATCGATAAGTATCTATAGATATGAAGCTGATATATCTTATCATGGGTTAGCTAAACCCCAAGCTATGAAGCCTACTTTGATTTTAGTCATTTTCGATGTCGAGGTTACGCTCGGCCTCTTTTACATGAATCTTCATTACTCGAACAGAACATGAATCCCCCATTGGATTCCCACATCTCAAATAGATCTCGAAACCACACATGTATTCCAACATCTCAAATAGATCCACTTCCAAGAGAAGAACATGTATCTTAGTCTTGAAATGGTTTTCGATAAGTAAAAAAGTTACCGATCTCGATCTCTTCAAGACTGAATCGATGAATTTGGTCATTCAATAATAATGAGAACGATCGCACATGAAGACCAAGTCTTATATACTTACCACATTTTCAATATTTTCATCTCGCACTGGTCAAGTGTAAAGCCGATAGGCTAAAGTTATATTACTCGTATCCCTACTTGAACACAAGTCTTAATCCTCATAGATAGACAAGCCTACTTCATCGGCTTTAAGTGCTAAGCATATAACTGAATGCTTTTCATAACTGAGTAAACTTACATAACACGATTAAGTCACATAAGCGACTACTAATCCCTTTTTGTTCAATTATTATTTTATTAATTAAAACTTCATTTATTAGTAAAACTTCATTTATCTAATAAAACTTCATTTATGAATTCCTACTATTCATTTGTACTCTTTCAATACTTCAATAAATATTCATATACTTATCTCAAATCGTATAAGTATATTCACAAAAAAATTAATAAGATTGCTTACTTTAAATCTTTTCTTTTTCTATTTTTTCAAAAGATTCCTTACCCATAATTTCCTTCAAAATACACATTTAAAGGATCTAAGTACTTTCATAAATCCATTGAAAATGATTAAGACTAATGTTACTTAACCATTTTCACCACAAACCTAAAACTATTTCACTTATACTTATCTTTAAAACATTCTTTAAAAGATCTATTTATATTCATAAGTATAATAAAAAGGGTTAAAGACAAATATTATTAATACACTGTCCCGATAAACCCAAAACCATTCCATACTTGTATTATCTTTAAAAAAATATTCTTCTAAAGATCAAAGATAATATTTGGTTAAGGTCGATGGTCGACTAATCAACCACCTAGTTAAAAGAAATCACGGTTCATACTCTTAACTTGTTTTCGACATTCCGACTTAACCATTCCTCATCCAAGAGTGAAGCTAGGTAAGTTAGAGCACTGGTTGCATCAAAGCCTTGCCTAGATCCTTCATTCTTGAATCTCACAAACTAATAATTCTACCTCGTCGACTTTAGTTTTAAGTATAGTATTTATGACTTTCATAAATGAGTAAGAAAACAATATGATTAACCCATTTCTAACATTCTCGACTTAACTATTCCTCAGCCTAGAGGGAAACCATTGGTTAAAGCTCTATTACTCATATCCCTACCCTCCATTAATCTAAACTCTTACAAATCAATAAGCCTACTTCGTCGGCTTTTAGTTTTAAGAAAAGTTAATTACTTTTCAAAAAAATAAGTAAACAATGAGTTTAATATGTTTTTGACGTTCCAACTTAACTATTCCATGGTCAATAGGGAAGCCGGTAGGTTAGAGCTATATTGCTAATATCCCTTCTCGACATCAGTCTTAACTCTCACAAATAGAGAAGTCTACCTCATTGGTTTTTAGTATTAAGCCTAGTCAATTACCTTTTTTAAAACTTATATATACTTTAAAATATTTGTAAATAGGTTCTAAATATCTATGTGAAATTTTGCTTGAAATAACTAATTTATAATTTGATGAAAATCATGGTTTTATATTATAAAACCTCTTTACTTTGAAGATACATATATAATTATTAAAACATATTTAAACTTCGAACCAACTTTCAAATATTTTAAAAAGTGTTTGAAAAGTCTCTAAAAAGATTCGAGAAAATTACCAAGTTTCAATATCTTCCTTTGAATGCTACCTTAAGCGACTTATTGTAGCATTTAGAAATGCAGTTAAGTCCTTGTTAAAAACAACATTGAAAAGCACAATTTTTACGACTAGTTTTACAGCTTTTACAATGATTTATGACTTGAAATTTTTGTTGTAAGTAATACCCTTAGGGTACTTAAAAACCAAGAAAATATAACCCTAATAATATTTTTCCATTTATTTATATACAATCCCGAAAATAGGCTATATTTACAAAGTGTATTCATAACCACATTTTTGCTCTAACTTCTACAACTTTGTTTCACAATTACCTTAACTTTCCAAACCATTTATTTACCATCTAATACACTAAAATATGTGTAGAGAACAACCAGATCAAATTATCCCATGTTAAGATCATAAATATCCAATTTACATAAGTTAAAGTTAAGGGATATCGAAGTGCACTTATAGTGACTATTCACGCTTCAAACATCTTCAAACATACTTCAATTCAACACAATCCAAATAACCATTTAAAAATTAAATTAAGGTCATGTCACATGTTTAAGAGGGTAAAAGAAGTGATGTTATACAACGTAAATTTGACATTTTCTTTCAAAAGCAAGAGAGGTCCAAAGTTTATAATTTTACTTAGTTAATGTCACTTTAACTTTATATTTCAACACAACATACACAAAAAGATAGCGAGATAACTCACTTAAATACAAGCCAAACACAAGCATAAAACCAGAAGAATCAAAGAACCATCTTCTACCATTACCAAAATCCCAAATATCCAACCTTTAGCACTTTCAAACCAAGGCAGCACCCCCCTCCTCTTCCATTGCTCGTGGCCCATCTTTGATCCCCCTCTTTTTCTCACTTTTCTTCCACTGTAAATTTAGATCTAAGATTCCTAAGGTATTTTAGGGTGGTGGTGAAAGTTTGGAAGATATTGGAGTTGCTTTGGTTTAGACTTGAAAATGTTAGAGAAGAATTTGTGAATTAGTGCTTAAGCACTTCCACCATTTTTATTCCCTTAATTCATTTCAGGCTTTCATGAATTTATGATTTACTTATTACCTTAAGAGTATTTATAGGTTTGTGCAAGAGGTCATTACTACCTTCCATGATAGGTCACAAAGGAGCCTCCCTCTCACATGATCCTTTACACCTTTACATTTTTACTTAAAAGTTAAGTCTTTCCTTAAAAGCTCATTTTCAAAATATATTTGATGGCATCATCCAAAGAGTTCTTTTCCATAAATGGTAAAAAATAATAATTTTATTTTACTAATTTCCTAAACAAATAAGTGTATATGAAAAAACTAAATAACTTCTAATAGTAAAAAAAGTTGTTTATCGATAAAATGATATTCAGTCACATTATCGGTATTTCTTCAAAGTATTCATTTTGGTAAACATTTTCCAAAATAATTTTAACATTATTATTTATGATTTCAAAAGGGGGTTAAAGATGAAACCACAATGACAGCGGATGTGTTCTATAGAAAGGCTATTCAGTTCTTGTGCTTGTAAAAGGCAAGCACTACCATCGGAAAAACCAATGGCAGGTAGTTGGCAGAGGTGATACAAAGTAATGTTTCTGTAAATAGTCTGGAGGGAATTCCGGCAATGTTAATGTTACAGTGGAAAATAAAAGTGGTGGACAGAGGAAGAACAACAGTGGAGCTAAAGACAAGAAATTGGATTCAATGAGACATCCAAGGATCCTAAAGTATGACAACTATACTCCATTGAACAACTCGATTAAGAACATATACTTGGAAAATCATGGACAAGAATAGTACAAGAATCGAGCTCCGAGGGAGTTGACAGAAAAGGAGAAGAAGTTCGACAAGTTTTGTAGATTTCATAAGATGCACGGTCACAACACTAATGGATGTAGACATTTGCATGACATGATCGAAGATTTTATTCATAAGAAGAAATTACAACAATTTATGTAAGCCTCGTAGGAAGGCGGACAAGGAACTTCAAACCTCCAGCAGGGGCAAGCCGGGCCTAATGTTGATGGGCTTAGACGGGTTGAGAAGTAATTAGTGATCAATACTATTATTGGAGGCCCACATCAATTGAGAAGAGCTGGAACAAGATGTACCGATGTAGATGCTTTGGAGCATGTAGTAAATGAGATTTTTTTTCATCGAAGACAATGTTCCAGCTAGTGATCGTCCATGACTGACCCGCTAGTGATCATCCATGATTGGCCCTACTGTTGCAAAGAAGGTGCTTTTTGAATGTGGAAGTTCAATCAACATTTTGTTCAAGAAAGCCAACAACTAAATCTGGAGGGCATGGACTTAAGCCCGTGTAACTCTTGGATCCAGGGATTTAACGAAACTGCTACTGAGCTAGTAGAACGTATGGAACTACAAGTGGTATTTGGAGCGGGTGATTGCGAGAGAGTGTGAGTTGTTCCTTTTATTGTATTGAATATTTATTCTACTTGTAATGCCATTTTGGGCCAACCAGCCCTTGTTGAATTCCAAGTAGACATAACTTTGTGGTGCTCAATGATGAAGTTCCCAATAAAGAATGGTGTCATAATAGTGCAAGAGATCAGGGACTTAGCCACTAATGTTATGCCGCTAAGCTGAAAGATGCAAGGTAGAGAGAGAAAGCAAAGGGTATGGAGAAGACTCTCTACATCAAGGCTTTGGATGCATAGCAACCACTGCCTGAGCCCTAGCTCGGATAGCATAGTCAGTTTCATAAGGATATGAATCCTCAGAAAGAGCCAAAGGATGGAAGGTCAGCTCCAACTCGGTTGGCAATCAACAACTTGATCATTCAGGATGATCCTACACGGGTCCTGAAGGTCGGATTGCGGCTTGGTGTAAAGATGACGAAAGACCTATTTGGTTTTCTTCGGAAGAACCTAGATTTGTTTGCCTGGACTTGCTCAAACATGTATGGAATATCACCGAAGATAGCGAGCTACACATTAAATGTGAATCCTAAATGCATTCCTATGAAACAGAAACATTGCAGCCTGAGTCTGGGGAGATCTGCTGCACTCAAACAAGAAGTGGGGAAGTTGAAAGACAATGGCTTCACCCACAACGCCCTATACCTAGAATGGGTATCCAATCTAGTCCTTGTGAAAAAGCTAACAAAAATTGGAGGACATGCGTTGACTATTCAGACCTAAACAAGGCATGCTTAAAGGACAGCTTCCCACTTTCAAAGGTTGATCAGTTGGTAGACTTGATGGTCGGACATGAATTTCTCTCTTTCATGGATGCATATCCTGGATATGGTCAGATCCTGATGCACGTCCCAGATCATGAACACACTAACTTTATAATCGACCTGGGATTGTACTGATATCTTGTCATTCCCTTTGGATTAAAGAACGCTATAGCAACATACTAGAGTCTGGTAAGCAATATTTTCAAAGATCAGATAAGGCACTCCATGGAGGGCTATGTGGACGATATGCTTATGAAATCACGATGATCAAGCAACCACATTGATGACTTAGTAGAGATATTCGACATTCTCTAAAAGTATAGGACGAAGCTTAACCCTTTGAAATGCTCTTTTGATGTTACATCAGGGAAACTCTTAGGCTTTATCATGAAATCCCATGGAATTGAAGCTAATTCGAAGAAGATCGACGCACTGAGGAACACCAAGGCCTCGGAAATGATCAAAGAGGTATAAAGCTTGTATGTGAAGGTCACTTCCCAATGTAGATTTATTTCCAAAGACTATGAAAAACGCATCCCTTTCTTTAACATGATCAAGAAAGGAAGAGGAAGTTCGCATGGATGCAAGAGTGTATAGACACATTCTAGGCTCTGATGGATCACTTAGAGATACGTCATATTCTATCGAAGCTGTTAGAGGATGAGGACTTGTTTATTTATATGGTAGTGTCAGTGCACGCTTTAAGCGCCACACTTGTGCGTAAGGAGTCCCAAATTCAAAAGCCAGTGTATTACATCAGTAATCCATTGACAGAAGCAGAAAAAAACTACCCAAAGTTGGAAAATCACGCATACTGCCTATTGATTACTTCAAGAAAGGTCTACCCCTACTTTCAGGCTCATTTGATCAAAGTTCTGACCGACTAGCCTTTGAGATAGGTCCTGCAATGACCTAAGACTTCTAGAAGGCTATTGAAATGGAACATTGAATTGAGCCAACATGACATAACCTATCACCCTAAAAGAGCGATCTAGGATCAAGCATTGGTTGATTTCATTGATGAATAAACTACATGAGATGACACTCCAGAGAGCAGTGGAGAGTAGAATTCTAGATGAAAATTGTACACGAGTGGTGCATTCAACAAACGTTGTCCTGGTGCTGGAATCATTCTGATAACTCCCGAAGAATGTTCGACTTGTTACGCTATGAAACTTGACTTTCCTACAACGAACAATAAAGCAGTGTATGTAGCGTTGATCTCATGACTCGAAATCACCAAGGAACTAGGAGTTAAAACTTTGCATATCTTATATGATTACCAACTAGTGGTATGTCAAGTGAGAAAAGGGTTTCAGGCAGAAGGAACGAGGTTAGCTCCTTATCATAACGGAGCCCTTGAGCTGCTTAGTGACATTGAATATTACATTATAATGCATATTCCCAAAGAGGAAAATGCAGAGGCTGAATCACTGGCTAAGTTAGCTAGTATCAAAATGAGCAGCACATGGCCCTGGTCTCGACTGAAGTGCTATCGGCTTCGAGCATTGACCAAATGGAAGTCGATTGAATCTTGGAGGCCGAATGTGAGAAGGAGTCATGGATGACTTCGATAAAGAATTATCTGCAGAGAGGAGTCCTTCTTGATAGAAAAAGCGAGCGACGTTAATTCTTTCATAAAGCTTTAAGATTCACCATGCAAGAGGGAGTATCTTACAAGAAGGGATTCTCGGTTCCTATGCTTGTGTATTTCCAACAATAAGGCCAAGAAATTCCTGAGAGAAATAAATGAAGGGGCCTACAATGACCACACCGAGGGGTAAACCCTAGCGAAGAAGATCCATCGTTACAGGTTTTCTGGCTGACTGTCAACCAGGATGCAGTCGATTAGACCAGAATGTGTGACAAATGCTAGAGATTCGCTAATATTCCAAGAGCCCGACGAATGAAGATCTCTCAAATGGTCAGTCCTGGCCGTGTACATTTTGGAGAATTGATATCATTGGTGTGCTACCAATGTCTAAAGGTGGCATGAAGTACGCTATCGTTGTTGTTGATTACTTCACCAAATAGGCCATGGTAGAGCCGTTGCCATAATCAATACATAGAAAGTAATCAACTTCGTGGTCGGAAACACTGTCTGTCGTTATAGATTCCTACAAATGATTATTTTTGATAATGGGACCCAATTCGACAATACTAAGTTCAAAGATTTCTGCCACAGGCATCGCATAGAGAAGATATTTTCAATGGTGGTACACCCCTAAGCGAATTGATAGGTCAAAGCAGTGAACAAGATTATCAAGTCCATTCTTAGGAAGCGACTGGAGAGGGCTAAGGGAAAGTGGGTCGATGAACTTCCATTGGTACTTTAGGCTTATCAAACGACCCATTAGTCCACGACTGACCACTCTTCATTTGTCCTGGCTTAAGGATTATAGGCTATGATCCTAATTAAACCAAAAGTACCTTCTCATCGAGTAACTCATTACAATCCATGGACGAGTGAGGAACTCCTACTGGAGTCTCTCGATATGATTAATGAGAAGCGTGATGAGCTTGTTTTAAGGGCAGTTGCCCATCGAAGCCGAGTCGCCCAATACTACAATGCAGCGGTCAGAACTCGGACCTTTGAAATTAGCTACCTCATTCTCAAACAAATCTTCCCAGGCCCTAGGAATTTAGGCTTGAGTTGGGAAGGTCCATACATAATTGAACAGAAGCTTCGAGATAGCATATTCAAGCTAGTGACGATGAACGACATCTTACTCCTACGGGCATGGAATAGCAATCACTTATGACACTATTTCACTTAAATGTAAATTTGTATATATTTAATCAGAGCCATGTAACCAGATAGAATCTATCATTTCTAGTGTTTGTAAAAGAAATGACTTCTGCAACTTATAAATCTGTATGTGCTTAACTTTACACTGCGAAAAGTGTTATATCTGAATGAACATACACTTGCAAAGTGCAAGTGTGCAATTATCCAAAGATAGGTGCCAACCAAACTTCTGCAATTCATGATCGGATGCCAACTCGATACCTAGTTATATTAGAAGGATTAAAATACTGCCTAGTGTTATAGTGAAAACCTAGTGTGGTGTAGATTACAATATTGTGCATTGTAGTGCACTGTCAGTTTTTGATAGTGTGCAACAATTCATTTGAAAATCTAGATATCATCCGAAGTGACCGTCATCGCTGACTGTCCCAATGGGCTTCATGTCATCATCCATATATTCATTATGTCTTGGAGATTGGAAGTTATTGTTTGGAAAACCCCAAATATTATAACCACTGTAAAGCTCTAAAGTGAGTGAAGCACCAAAAACCCACCAAGGGTTGGACTGGTACCATGGATGGATTTTGGCCAAGTCTTCCATTATCCCCTCCCCCCTGATCCCCAGCATAGCCATCTATGCAAATCTCACCAACATCCATCTCCACCGCCTACCTATGATTATTCAACCTTGAAGAAAAGGCGTAAAATTATTCGGCTTCAAAAAGGATTGGGTGCAATCCAAGTGGATCTTTCAGCGGTAAGTTCGAGCAGAAGGTGGAGGTGGCAGGGTGGTGTTTGTCTAGTATAAAGCAACGGTGGTTCAACTTTGGTAGTAAAATGCTCTAATGACACACGAGTGCTTCAATTCGAATGGAAAGATAAATTGAGGAAGAGAGAAGAGTTGGATTGGTATATAACCCCTGATCTAGAAAAATAGGCAACAAAATCGCATACTTCCAAGGGTTGGATCGGTACCTAACGATCTAGAAATAGAGAAAAAAAATTATGACTCATACATGCATGCATGTTTATGAAATTCCATAAAGTATATGCATATGTATTAGTGTGCATGTGCATACTAAACATTCAATAGTTGGAATCGAAGGAAAATAGATTCAAACCTTGAAAATTTAGAAAAGGAACATTTAGGAATAACTAAGCTCAAAATGGTAGATCATGAGAGCATGCTCCAGTTTTATAGTATAAGATACCGATGAAGCATCATAACGAACATCTAGAGACTCAACATTCCATCGAAAAGGTCCAATGGAAGGATAACAACTATTCAAAGCATAGATTGGAGTCTAGTATGGCAATCCTTACTTACGTTGATTCAAAGTACATAGGAAACAAAATGTACTTTGAAGGGCAAGTGTTATATGGCCTTTTAACCAGGCAGTCTTTGAATAGACTGGATGAGACGAACTTGAAAGCTATCAAAGTAGGAACCCAGAGAGATAGCCATAGAGTGTAAAATCCAAGTGCAACCAAAGTCACTATATAGAGATAAGACCACCTCATAAAAATTCCAAGGCAGGATCCATCATAGTGATGGATGGATTGGTACCGATCTACAAAACTCCATCAAAAATACCCAATTCTCCTCCTACTACCAAGTTTTCATGCCAACAACATATTGCACGCTCCATAAAATCGATTGCATACAAGTCTCCATTGATCTCTTTAAGCACTTAAAGTCAGCAACTCTATTCCTCCATCGAACCATCACTTGGACTCAGAAACAAGCTTATAATGGGGCAAGCAAGTTGGAAGTGTTAAAGCTAATGACAAGTCCCTTCATCTCAAAGTAGTAAGAATGATCCATACGAAGATCTTATAGATCAGATCAGCACAAATCCATGGCTATGGATCAGTATGATCCATCAACCTTGTTGATCTAGCCATGTTTTCTTGAGAACAACTGCTACTAGATAGTGGAGATCGTGGAGGAAGACATGTTGGAGCATTTTCCAGCAACCTACAACTATAAATATGAGGCTACAGGCTCCTTTTCGAGGATCTTTTTGCTTCCTGACAATTATTACATATTTCTTTGTAATCATCTGTGGAGTGATATCGATCAATAAGAACTATATTTGCAATAGCGATGTAATCAATAGAAATCTCAAGTGGACATAGACAATAACTGGCCAAATCACTATAAATGTTTGGTGTCTTTTTTTAACCTCATTTTCCAATTACCTTACTTAATTTTCATTCTCTACTTAATTTCTTAGGTGTTTATGCCACTTTTCGATACTAACACTTATTAATCAGTTTTAAGCCTTTACATACTTAAGTGCTATATTCCATATTACGATTTTATAAAATCTCATTTCCTTTTTATAAAATCTATACTTCGTTTATATAATCATATAGCAATTTTATAAATGTTAAATCAACTACATTTATACTGCTTTATAAATTACCTCTTTTATTTATAGATCCATTTATTTGCTTAAATAATGTTTGTAAGTAAACTGTTCATTAATAAAGATTGTTTTTTTATTTTTAAATAATATTCACAAGTGCTAATTAAGCTTTATTAACTCTTTATTCACTTTAATAATAAGTGTAGAGTTCTAAACTCACTTAATTAGCTTATTAACTTTTCAAAAGCACTCAAAATAGTTTCAATATTACTAACTAATGACATGCACTTAATTATGTCATGTAATTAATCTACAATATATCACAACATCACAAATAATCATTTAATTAAACAAAACCCTACTCTTAACATATTATAACTTTCAAGAATAGTTTTTAAAGTCTTAAGCAAATAATGAGTTAATATAAGCATCTTTATGGTACGAATACAAGTCTAGATCAACCGAAACAATCTCCAAATCACTTCATATAATCCATGTTAATTAATAAATGAAAAAAGAAGATTAACACATAAAAATAGGTGGAGAATCATCCCAGCCAACTTCTTCTTCACCAAATCAAGCATTAATCACCAATAACCCATTAAATGCTCTCTTTAAAGTTAAGATCTTGCTCAAAACTCTATCTTATGCTAATTCCATCATGGGTTATGTGAGGAATGAGTAGAGAGGAATTATGGTTATTTTCATTTGGATTTAGGAATTTTATTTGAGCACGATTTGGTTGATTTAGGGCTAGGCTTAAGGGGATGATTAAGGAAAAAGATCAGGAGATGGAAATGAAAATTAACGTTGAAATGAAAATGAATGAGAAGTTAGCTACCTTTAAGATAACTTATTGTTAAGCCAATGGGCTTAGCTCAAATTCATTTCATCCAAACAAAAATACTAGTCACTCCAAAAATTTATTGACTCCAAACATAGTCAAGTTTATACTTATTTTTCTCACGGCGAAAAGCGGTCTCTACTACATGTTCCTCGAATTCCAATTCGTCCAACTCTAAAAAATCATTTATAATAGGCATTTCATTAGTTGATGATTAAATTTTAAATTAGTAATTTAAATATCCTATCATTATAGTTGTGGGTTGTTTCATGTGTATTGCAAACTTAGATTTCAACACCACCCTGGCTATCTCGACTTAACCACTGCTAATCTTCACTGTTGCCTTCATCGAGTTCCCACAACTGAGTCCTCGTTTTCTCTTTCTCAATCAAGTTGTCACCTGCTTCTTTGGCACCAACTTCACTAAATCTCACTCAATCTTCATCTGTGACTTCAACTTGAGGTTGGTTGTTGCGTTACCCTTGGGGCTACTAATGCTCATCATCACTACTGACGTCACCATTGTCGAACTAGGCTTAACGTCGAATCTATGCTACCTTCTCTACCAATACCAACTTGTTTTGGCAAAAGCTTTAGAATAACTTCATGTTTCTTCGAGTCAACCTTGGCAATTTTGAACCTAACTCCGAGTGCCTTTAGTTTAATTTTAAGTCTCCCTCAGGTTAACTTTAAGCTTAGCAAGTCTTTCCGTATGAAAGGGGAAGTGGATTATTTTCACTGAACTTCGATTGAATATGGATTTGCGACTCAGTTTCAATGGGACGGTTTCAAGAAATGGTCAAATCAAATGCACTTTGGCGTCTAATAAAATCATATGCTGACACCTCAAGCCGAACATTATAATCATGTGATCCTATAGATAAAGTTATATGTCACTGCTGTTGATGGTTCCATCATCAGGCTGTCTACAAAAATGTATAAAAATCTGATATACAGTTCCATTGCGTGATGGAGCTTGTTTTCCAACACGAACGGACTATCTACGCAGAGTGTTTGCGCACATTGTGCTATAGACACATGACGTACACTGCATAGATTGACACATTGCACTACCTCGATCAACGTATGGAATATGATTGGTAAACGCACATCGACATATATTGGACTCTATACATCGGCTACACAGATTTCTACCAAAGTAAAATATCAAAATAAAATACACTTGATTACATTCATTGTTAAATTTTCCAATATCGCATGGAAGACCTAAGACGATCTCCCCATCTTCAGACCAATACTAATAACTTTACACCTCCAGAAGAAGTTCATCTACTGCCCAGGGATCTGAATTTACTCCATCAAGAGTAAGGCAACCTATTATGCAAGAACTCTAGCTTCAAACCTCATGGCCTTGCACTTTCGAAGGATGATCGGCGTGTCATTATGGAATTGGACAATCCTCCGGATCAAATACATTCCAAATTGTCCATCAATGAATGAAATACAATCTGCATTAAACACAGGATCCCTGAAGATGAGGTCCTTCTTCCTAACCTAGCTACTGAACCAAAAAGTGACACCTATCACCCAAATCAATCGAAAATGAGAATTGATTAACCACGAACAACTTAAAACAACAAGGACACATGATTTTTTATAACGATACAGCCAAATAAAGTGCCTACATTCACTTAATCTTATTATTTTAGGTTTGTCATGAATACGAATGATTTTATAATGATTTCAAATCTAGAAAGCAAAGTAATATTTGGTTTGGTAATAGTTCGTGGCATGGTTGGTTATGTAAGATGAGAGTATGAAAAATGAGAGCTCAAGGATTCCAAAGTGTCAAAAGTCCAAAGTCCTTTTTATGTTGCTCTAACTTCCATATTTATAGTCGAAATCCTCCACCATAGTGTAAGGTTATAAAAGACCAGGCGTTGATGACATTTTTCATCAACTTTGAAGTTATAATAATGCACTGTAAAAAGAAAAAGTTACTTGCAAATCACTATGCTTATATTGGAAAAAGGAGAGGAAATTAGCATTTAATGGTAAATGACACAAGGTGTGGAGTGATTTGGCAAGGCTACCTATGTCCATTATGAAGTTATCTTACTCTATGGCTCTCTTACAATTAAAAGGAATTATATTAGAACAATAAGAAAAGATGATTCGCCAAAGACTAATGAATCTGCGAATCTCATGGAGTTACCGTGTTAGGCTATTTGAATGGTGGATTACGGGTTCCAATCTTCCCAGTCCCAACCAATTGGGTCCTAACCGATCGGGTCCCAACCCCCTTGAAGTACCCATGCATAGGGTTCTTATAGTAGCTAAACTGATGCTTGGATAGCTAATGTTGCAAAATAGGCATGAAGCACATATAGATGGGTTGTAATCGGTCCGAAGAGAGAGTCAGTCAGCTAATGAGAGATGGGTCGAGCTAGACTAGTGCTTTGTCTTGACGGGGGGCTAATTGCCGAGGCTGCTGCATAGGGCGGCCTGGCCAAAAGAAGGTCTAGTGTGTAATTTATCAGAGGAGCTATGGGCTTAGGCTAGATTTGGCATATCACCAAACATAAGAAACCCGGTCATCCTGCACCAGTCATGATCAAATTGCAAGATGGCCTATAACTAGTCGGCTTGGGCCGGGTCGGGCCAGGCTAAGATACCTTGATTAGTCTACCTTCTTACTTATAAAAGAATTGAGTAATATTTTGCCATCCAAGTCCGTGCCTGGGAGCAAGCGTGGGCTTTAAAATAATGAAGACTTCATTGACTGATGGCTCCACCATGCAATTAATGCACTACCTACATGGCATTGTGCTACTAGATGCGATGATTTTATTTCTAGAGACATGGTAGGGATGTCATTTTTCCCATGCACATGGTGTGATACAACACTTGTTACTCTTAAACGGTTGAGATCATTTCTTCCTTTTTTATCATAACGGCTGCAATTGAAGGAAAAGGTATATAAATACACCCGTCTTCTTCCCCTTTGAACCTATGGAGTTTTTTCCATGCAATCTCTTAAGCAAACTTGAACTTTGCATAGTTTTCTATTGGTAATAACAAATAACTTCATCTTCCTTTCCCCTCACTCTTGAGTGCTTAGGATTTTATAAAATTCAATTAGGATTAAAAGGAAGGAGGCAGCTCTTTAGGTGTTGAATCGTATTTGTCGATTGTAATTTGGGCCGCTGCTTCATAGATTTCTACTTCTTGGAATGGATCATGCTTCACTACTCGACCCAAGCTTGCGCTTTCTGGCCCTCTTTTCAATGGTGATTTCTCATCGGTCTTAAGCTAATAATCTGCCTAATGTTGGTGCATCTCCTTATCATCTTGCTCTAGCATTCCTGAACCAGATTCGGCTTGAGATCTCAACTACTCTACTGAAAAGAGTAATATATGTCACCTCTGCCATCGATGGAATGGCTGAAGTCTTAGTCTACTCCTTAATGATGTTGTCTGGAAGCTTTCCAAGGTCTCTTACGTGATCCAATGTAGTGAAACACACACTTCCTTTTCATTAGCAAGTTCTTGATTGTTCCAAGTGTTGGGGAAATGTCATCGGTGTAGTCGAGCTTAGTTTTGGGAGATGATAAGAGTGTAGGCTAGTCTGCCTTTAAGAGCACTTTAGCATGCTTCTCCTTCTCTCCTTTTCTTATTTTAACTATTTAGTGATTGAAAATATTTATAAGCCTGGCAAGGCTGGCATTGTGCCTTCACATTCTTTTTAACTAAATAAGAACATATCTTTTTATTGTAAACTTGTTATGTATGAAAGTAATTATTGTCTTTGATTGTTTGCCTACGATTGGTAGGGTAGCATATCTTGGATAGCTAGAATAGTCCCTTGTGCTAGATTGACTAATCTTCTTTACCTAATAGGCTAGGCCAGTTAATGGACTCGGAAGTGAGTGTTGATCAAGCAACCCTATCATTTTTCAGGTGCCAAGGCCGAAAAATGATAGTTGAGCTTCACTACTGCTTTTTTGATGGGTTGTCATGGCACAAACCTGACTAGTGAGTGGCTTTAGGTTCTTTAGGGAAACACATAGTCCAAAGGAATTTCTACATTTTTTAGAAAATGTTTCACGTTTAAGACATGTTACGTAGTACTATTGTCATGCGCCAGGCCGAACTAGAGCATTGATAAGAGCCAAGTGTTGGCTAGGTACCTGGAAGGTGGCATTGGCATAGAGTAATATGGCATGTTGGCCCATGGGTTGTCCTGGGTGATAATTGGTCATGTGTAGAGCGACTAATAGGCCCAGCTCGAACTGGAGCTTATGGGGATTCAAGGGCAGTCTGGGTGACTCGTTGCTTGTCGTTAGATGATTGTTATCCCACCTTTTAGCAAGGCCATGATACTAAAAGATTAACCAAAAACCAAAGACAGTTCTCCTCGATTGCCAATTGTGTACAGATTGGCCATGGATGTCGGTATTGTTTGAGTCCGGATCAATCTACAATTGACAAGACATGGCAAGCAAAGCTATGAAAGCCAACGTTCCAAATTTCAAGTCAATCGGAGTTCGTATGCTCGAGATATGATCGATACAACTCAAGTGATCAAACTATATGTATCCATCAAAAAACCATGTTCAAGTCGATTTGTTCGAATCCATCTGGAACTACTCTATTCGTATCCATCTAGAAGAAACTTGTTCGTATCGATCAAGCATTGACTATTCGTATCGATCAACTGGTTCGCTTCACTTCGTATCCTTTATGAAGCCACTATACGTATCCATCACGAAGGCACTGTTCATATCCATCAAGGCCAAGCAAAGCCGCTACTCAATATCGATTGATACGAACAGAGAAATTACGGTCGATACAAACAGAGTAGAGTGATCGATACGAATAGAGCGAGTTCTGATCGATGCGAACAACATACTACTGATCGATTCGAACAAGGCACGCGCATAGGGGAGACTTGGTCGATTCGGCATGAACTTCGGATCGATCCTAAAATCAAGCGCCACGTCAACTTGAAGACACATGCTCGATATCGATTCGAACTGATTGATATGAATGCATCGATTCGAATGAGACAGCCTTTGAGAAATACGAACCTGCATCGATCATATCTCACAATTTACAAGTCCAAATGCTACGAAATTTCCACCGGAGCTTACGCACAACATAAAGAATGTTCATGATCGATCTCTACTCGATTGGACAAGATCTTGATCAATATGAAATTCATTCGTATTGATCACGGATCAAGTCGAAATCATCTGGGATCGATCGTGTGGGCCCACTCACGTGCCAGAAGAGGTCTCCCGAAATCTAAGCGAGATATTTGCATCCTATGCCTATAAATAGCATCCCAGGGTCTATAGAAAAAGGACTTTGGATTCTGGACGTCCAGACTCTGCCGGATTCATCATTGTACTCAAAATTTGCTGTTGTAATTAGTTGTAACTCGTTGTAGTCAGCAAGCAAACATCAATAAAATCATCAACTTCAAAGTGGATGTAGGCCGGATTGCCGAACCACTATAAACTCTATGTTCTTTACTGCTTTCCTCTTAATTTTCTGAGTGTTCTTCATTTCTAACTCTCTACATACTTGTTATCTGTGATCTGTGATTGTGAACTGGTGCTTTCATCGACAATTGGGTGTTTGTGGCCAATTTTGGTGCAAACATTTTGGTGCTTTCACTGAGAGTTGAAATAAGGAATTCTACAACTAGGACTTTGGATCTGGAAGCTTAAAGACTTGGATCTGGAAAGCTATGGCAAGGCAATCGACAAGAAGACAACGGACTGAAATGAGTCAACATGAAGGGAGTCAAGTGTCTTCCTCAGGAGCAAATCAGGCCTCAGCCTTCATCACCAGAGATGAGATAGAGATGATGATGGGAGCTATGCATGAAGAACTTCTGAAAAGGCAAGAGGAGATGATGCAGAATTTGCTTCGACAAACTGGACAAATTGGAGTGCAGAATCAAGTTAATGCAGCTGCAGGAGATGCTAGAGATAGAAGTCAGGAGCGTGGAGCAATCAAAACCCAAAACAGAGTGAGACCATTTGGAGCAGCCCCAGAGCTAGGGGCACTCCCCAGGAGTGTGTTGATCCAACCTCAGGTAGGATACCACGTGGAGCTGTTCATCATGGCATTGATAGAGGAATGGACGCTCGTCCAGAAGAGCAGATTTTGGGACTCCCTCGCAAACTCGGGGGGCATACCACAGGCAATAGAAAGGGACCGCGGCTTGGCGATGGTGATAGATTGGCGGAGATGGTCAGACGGGTCATAAGAGGCGGGCTGGTGAATAGAGATTTGGTATATTTTAACAGGAGCCCCTTCGCTCCCGCTATTAGGCAGGCTAGAAATCCACCAGAATTCAAGCTACCAATATTGGAGACATATGATGGAAGGACATATCCAGCCGTTCATTTGACAAGATATATGAGACATATGGAAGCACTAGAGGCATTGGAGGAGGTCATGGCCTGGTGCTTCCCATTGTATTTGACAGACATTTCAGCTCTATGGTTTAGGCAACTAGAGAGTAGCTCCGTTGGAATATGGATCGATTTGGCTGAGAAGTTTATGAGGCAATTTAGAGTTCACATTTCGAGACCCAAGAATATGATGAGTTTGGCAACACTAAAGCAAAGAACCAGGAAATCTTTGAGGAGCTTTTTGATGCGATTCAATGCAGCGGCAACATCGGTGGATCGACTAGATCCATCCATGGTCCTGATGACAGCTGTATCTGGCATAGCTGATGGCACAAAATTCAAGAATTCATTGATAAGGGACCCCCCTCTGGATCTCGGAGAATTTTATCATGAGGATAAAGTATTTTTATGATTATAGGATGCAAATGCCGAAAGAGAGGAAGGAGAGGGAGTCCATGTTTATGCTATCTAGGGTGGAAATCCTCTTGAAAAGATTTAGGAACTGATAAAGGGAAACGGAAGGCCGAGGATAACGATGATGGACCAAAGCGACCATGAAAGGAACCGAGATTCACCTCCTATTCGGAATTGAATGAAACTCTAGAACGGATCTACCAGGACACAATGGGGGCAAATTCCTTATCGAAAGCCAATGAGGAGGGATCCGACCAGCAATGAAAGAAGATTTGACAAGTATTGCTTATTCCATGAGATGAACGGTCATAGCATGAATGATTGCAGGCACCTGAAGGATGAGGTTGAGGTACATATCTGAAATGGTCGGTTATTGCAATATGTGAGAAGGCGAACAATGACGGGGGAGCAAGAGCAACCACCCCCTGCATCAAATGAATGTGACCCCGGATCGAGGCATCAGCTTGTCATCAATTGATTGGAATAACGATGAATAAGTGACAAACTCCCACCAATGCGGTTAAGTCATTTACACATGTACAGGATTACGAGCGATCCTTAGGCATGCTCTGATACGACTATCAATCACATCAGTGTAGGTGTTTGCACTTCGACGTCTCTGTCTTGTTTTTGTTTTCTATTTCTTATGTTTGGACTTGATTTTGTTGGACATTTCTGTTGAAAGATTCATATGAATGTAAAGTTGGTTTTAATAATTCTATAATGGCCAAGTCACTTACACATGTACGGGATCGCAAACGGTCCTTAGGCATGCTCTGAGATGACGATAACCGCCTTAACAAACAGTTCAGAAAATCACTCGAACGTGCAATCTGACATTAAGGGTACTTAGTCCCTCCCCCTCGGGCACACAATTCGCCTCGAACGACACCCGACCATGAACGGTCATAATTCACCTCGAACGGCACCCGACCGCGAAAGGTCACAATCCACCTCGAATGGCACCTGACCGTGAACGGTCACAACTCGCCTTTAACGGCACCCGACCGCGAATGGTCACCAGTCGCCGTGAACGGCACCCGACCGTGAATGGTCACATACCACCCCGAATGACATATGATCTCGAATGATCGTCATTCGCCATCAGGTAAGATTATCAATCTCTTTATAGGTCATTGATAGGATGTGGACATCCTGCTTATGACATTACAAAACACACCTTCCTAACGCAAGGCATGTTTTGGGAGGCAAGTGTTATCTTGCCTTTTAGCAAGGCCATGATACCAAAAGATTAACTGGAAACCAAAGACATTTCTCCTCGGTTGCCAGTTGTGTATAGATTGGCCATGGATGTCGGTAAATTTTGTCCGAGTCCGGATCAAGTTACAATTGACAAGACATGGCAAGCAATGCTATGAAAGCCAACATTCCAAATTTCAAGTCAATCGAAACCATCAAAAAACCATGGTCGAGTCGATTTGTTCGAATCCATATGGAACTACTCTATTCGTATCCATCTAGAAGAACCCTATTCGTATCGATCAAGCAATGACCGTTCGTATCGATCAACCGGTGCACTTCACTTCGTATCCGTCATGAAGCCACTGTTCATATCCATCACGAAGCCACTGTACGTATCCATCACGAAGCCATTCATCAAGGCCAAGCAAAGCTACTACTTAATATCGATCGATACGAATAGAGCAATTACAGTCGATACGAACAGAGTAGAGTGATCGATACGTATAGAGCGAGTTATGGTCGAAGTGAACAACATACTACTGATCGATTCGAACAAGGCACGTGCATAAAGGAGACTTGGTCGATTCAGCATGAACTTCGGATCGATCCTAAAAATCAACCGTAACGTCAACTTGCATACATGTGCTCGATATCGATTCGAACTGATCGATATGAATGTATCGATTTGAACGAGACAACCTTTGAAAAACACGAACTTGCGTCGATCATATCTCACAATCTACAAGTCCAAACGCTATGAAATTTCCACATGAGCTTACGCACAACCTAAAGAATATTATGATCGATCTCGACTCGATTGGACAAGGTCTTGATCGATACGAAATTCATTCGTATCGATCACGGATCGAGTCGAAATCACTTGGGACCGATTGCGTGGGCCCACTCACGTGCCAGAAGAGGTCTCTCGAGATCTGAGCGAGATATTTGCATCCTACGCCTATAAATAGCATCCCAGAGTCTATAGAAAAAGGACTTTGGATTCTGGACATCTAGACTCTGCCGGATTCATCATTGTACTCGAAATTTGCTGTTGTAATCAGTTGTACTCGTTGTAGTCAGCAAGCAAACATCAATAAAATCATCAACTTCAAAGTGGATGTAGGCCGGGTTGCCGAACCACTATAAACTTTATGTTCTTTACTGCTTTCCTCTTAATTTTCTGAGTGTTCATCATTTTTAACTCTCTGCAAACTTGTTATCTGTGATCTGTGATTGTGAACTGGTGATTTCATCTACAATTGGGTGTTTGTGACCAATTTTGGCGCAAAAAATGATCATAAGTCCATCTTGAACCGAGGTGCCGACTGGCTTGGACACTCATGTATAAGGGTGTGATATAATGGTGAGATAAGCAGTAGGCGCTTTCGTTAACAAGAATTTAACGGTTGTAAATTGTAAAATCAAACTTATCTATGCGTTTCTCTATTGTTGGGCGGTCTGAGGACAAACGTAAGTGCTGAGGGGTTTGAAAGTTCTCCAACGTGATATGCTACAATAAGGAGCTAATGGCAGTATTGGCTCAAACCAAAGCTCCAAAGCTCTTGAAGGTTCCTCGGGGTGAAACGTTGCCATTAGGAAAGATAGGTGGTCCCAGCTTGAATCTAAGCACTAAAAGGATTGAAGGTTCTCTAGGGTGACATGTTGCAATAAGGAGCTACAGGTAGTCCTGGCACGAACCTAAGCGTTGAGGGACCTGAAGATTCTCCAGGGTTATACGCTGCAACAAGGAGTGACATGTCGCCTTTTCTTGAACCTATGCTCCAAGGGGCTTAAAGTTCTCCATGTTGACACCCTGTAATAAGGTGTGACAGATGGTCCAAGCTCAAATCTAAGTAGAGGGGCTTAAAGGTTCTCTAGAGTGACACACTCCAATAAGGAGTGACATGCAATATTAGCTCAAACCTAAGCACTAAGGACTGGAAGGTTCTCTAGCATAACGTGCTGCAATAAGGAGCTAAATATAGTCCCGGATCGAACCTAAGTGTTAAGAGGCCTTAGGATTCCCTACGATGATACGCTGCAATAAGGACCAAGGCCCATCTTATTTCTATATGGGCATACTATAGATGCCGAACTTCGGCGTTACTCAGGGTAATAGCATTGGTCCTGACGACATTGTCCCATCTTATGGAAGATGAGTGGCATCACGGGTGACGAGTACGAACTGTTACGACCGCATATCCAATTGTCGATGTGTCCTGCATAAAGGAAAGAGATGTCCCAATCAAACTCATAAGGTAGTGGGAAGTCCTCGAGAAAGGAGTTGAATACGTGATGATTCAATCTTGCTAGATAGCCTGGAAGTCCCCGATATAGAAATGAATTCATGGTAATCTACCCATACATATAGTCAGCTAGATGGGTTAGGAGCTGAGACTCGCACTGTCCTGGGAGGTAAAGATTGGAAGTCCCCAAATAAGGTGATAAGCATATGATTGCTGATCCTTATTGAATAGCCTTTGTAAAGGTGTTAAAGATGCAAGCTATGCATTTCCAATGCATTCTTCACAAGAGGTTACAGACTCGAAAATGAGCTTGAGAAAGGCACTAGAGATGGAATTTGAGCATTTTAAAACATGCGGGTCCACTTTTGGGTGCTGTTGAGGATAAATACGAGCGAGAAAACTATTTGGCGACCTATAGTGGGGCTGCTCTATGCATTGTGAGGGTGTGGTTCTCTAGGATTTCTGTGTGGAAGTGCTCAACAGGTGGCCAAGATTGTCAAGGGATTACCGTGCCTTTGAGTTTTTAGATAAAGCAAGCCGGTCAAGACATCTTTCTCGAGGCGGATCTCTGAGAGGCCGTCCATCGGTTGACCAATGCCAAGGCACTGGCGCGCGCGCCGATGCGAGCCTAGAAACGTTTTTTAGGCTCGACTTTGAAGTTGTTTGTTTTTTAATTTAATCAATTAAAAATATGGTTTGGAATTCAGAAAATAGATGAATTACAAATATGAAATTAGTTTTATGAAAAAGTTTTATTTAATTTGATTATTAATTATTTTATTAAAGACATTGGTTCATCAAATAAATTTGATTTTTGTTTGTTAGTAAATCTTTAGAAACCTATGAAATTCTAGAATGATATGGAATTGTTTCTAATTAATATTAATGATTTTTGAAGTATATTTCATGAATTTAGATATAATCTGAAGTTTTGAAAATATATTTTTCGAATTTGGAGTAAAAGAAATTGATTTAGGGTTATAAATTTATTTAAAAATCACATTCAATTATAGAAATTTTACAAATAATTTTAAAGTATTATTTAGTATTATGCTATATTTTTAATATATTAAAATGTTGAAGTGAGTTTTCAAAAGTTATATGTGAGTAATAAAATTCTTATTTAAATTTACAAAAAGTTGGAAAATGATTATTTTAACAATTTAAAATGTATAAATGCTTTTATTAAATAAATATTTAAATTTCTTTCTAAAAAAATATGTGTGTCATGGTTTTGCTATTTCTATGTTAGAGAAATCTAAATAAATGGATTAGTAATACCTTTTGGGATGAGAGCATTTGATAATATTACTCTGGTTATTCTGTGGACTCATTATATAGAATATTATTGTGTCACACGTAGGTAAGTGTAGTTTATGACCATTAACTAGATGTTCAAGTAACATTGGGTGGTATAGGATACCCGAGCTGGTACTTGTTCGATTACTCTCTACAAGTAGATGTCACTTGATAGGATCATGTCTACGAGGTATTTATGGTGATGTGAACCGAGAGTGAGAAGGCTGAAATCCATAAGAGCATATATATATTGATTATATAATCCTATATATGTCGGGGAGTAAACCGGATTAGCTAATATCCATCCTAACGGCCTGATTGT
Source organism: Allium cepa (assembly GCA_030765085.1). NCBI lineage: Eukaryota > Viridiplantae > Streptophyta > Magnoliopsida > Asparagales > Amaryllidaceae > Allium > Allium cepa. The sequence continues at coordinate 95,909,333 of CM060946.1, read as the reverse complement.
CGAGTCGCATCCTGAACCCGTGACACATCTTTTGATGTGTATATTGCTGAGAGCCATGCACTGTGTCACTTATGCCATTTATCAATTACCGTTAGAACACTTGCAGGGTCATGACCATTGCATAGTGTAAGCTTGCACTAGATGGATATTAGGTCACGATGGCCATCGAGGTAAGCGACGACTGTAGGAGTAGCACTAAGAGCAATTGAGGAAGGCTCCAAGAGCAGACAAAGAGTTGTTAGCCTCCATCTGGTTATTATTGATAAATACACATACTTATTCAACTATACGAGATCATTATAAATATGAATGAGAGCTAGTTGAGTCATTAGTTAGGACCAATGTCGTTATAGTTATTTATGATGCCGAGAGCACATAGGACTGAGAGTCCAAATGATTATCTATGATACTGAGAATGAGTAGATTAGTGGAGGTCTAAGGGAACAAATGATTTTTCATTGGCTGAGGGCCATGTAGATTACTACGAAGCTAAAAGTCTAGATGATTATTACGAGATTATAGATCTTCTTGATTATTCAATGGACTGTGTGTGTCCAAGTAGTTATGTAACCCCATACCCATTGATTAAATTGATATAGAGGGTAGCCAAAGATGCTAAGAGCATAGAGTTAGACCATATACCTATTTTTTACAGTTATCTGAGAGATGACCTTGGCTACCGAGGGTATTCCATATTTGTATTTCTTATATGTTTGATTTGGATGCCTATTTGTGTATGTTTTCATATATGTTGAGTATGATGCATCCTGAGTATATCTACTTTATAATAATATGTGAAATAATCTTTGGCATTGCTGAGAGCATGTACTACGTAGTTCGTGATCTTATGTTCTTGATGACATATGAATGCCTGCATTATTTCATCCATATCATATTATTAATTTGGTATATAGTTTGACTTGCTTTTCTCTATGGGTGATATTGCTTATACATGTTTCGTGATGTGTTTATACATTAAGATAACCTCACATCAGTTTGTGATACCATGTTATAGAGATGCATTGACACTTTCATTTTAGACTAGACCTGTTTTTTATTTATTTAATACTCGGGTCAGTCTCAGACATTTTTAGGTTCGGGGACAAGATGACTCGTTTGTGGATGTTGGGCATAGATGGAGGATAGAGTTTTGTAATGTATTTCGTTATGTAGTATTATTCTTATATTAACGACATTGAGATTATATGTTAGACATACATTTATTGATTTTGAGATAGTGGGGTATTGACTCATTTTGTATCCCACTTTGACTTGTGTATATTTCTATTATATATTGTCGCTGCATATTTTGACATTGTGTTCTCTGGTATTTATTCCTTATTCTATCCTGGAGACACATATATTGATTATTTGGTGCTGATATTTTATATGTATAGGTGAGTTGTTTATGATTTTTAAAATATGTATTAGTGCCCAAGGGAATATTTACGTGTGGCGGCCCAATATCGCCTTATTCTCCGTATTATCAGGCTGTATTACCTAGTAATACTCTTTGGTAATATTAGTATAGAGATGGGGTGTTACAGACAAATTAGTAATTTTTAATTATATTAGTGATTCAGTATTGAATTTTATATCTTATGTACTAGATCCTGACTGTGTGAAACTATTTTGATATTTATAGTCATTTTTAACATAATTAGTATTTGATGTATATTTAGTCACCTCAAACACTATCAAGATTTTATGAATTATCTGTGTATGCAAATTTATTCAGTAGACATCTTGATTTGATTACAAAGTTGGATGTCCGCTCCTTTGCCCACCTCAATCCTTATGAAAATGTTTTTGATGTTTCACTAGCAAAATGTAAAATGGTTAAGTGGGTAGCTTCATTCCCAAAATATTTTTCCATGAGTTACTTCATTTAAAGTTTTTGGTATGGAGATATTTTGACATGATTAAATGTTACTTTTTATTAGTGAAACAATTTGTTGATTCTATAGTATAATAAATTCAATATGAACATTTGCATTCTTAATTCTCATTCATATTCAGCTCATATTCTGAAGTCTCTTTAATTTAAGAATTATTTTACTTTGAAACGTCTTTAAATAGATTATATCTTAATCAACCATTCAATATACATAAACAATCAACATGTTTAGTTTTCCTCTCCAATAATTATTGTACTCTTATTTTTGAAATTAAAAGCGCTCACTAAAGGCTACCAAATACAAAGAGGATGTCACTTGAAATCCATTGCTTATATCAATTTAAATTTCTTTATTATAATTCTCAAAGTATATATGATGATATCTACAACTCCTTTTTATCTTCGCATCATTTTTTGGTTAGTAGGGTTAGTAAAGTCTCTTTCAGTATATAGTTTCATTGCATATGGATTATCTACGAGTGTTTTTCATGGTTGGTTTGATTGATTTTGATTTCTAATTTTAAATCAATAAAACCATCAAATTGATCTATTATGTGAATGTGAATCACTTTACTTCATCATTTGTTCGTGTTTATTCTGTGATAATGTTTTTAATTATTTAAGTTATGAATAATCTATCTATTATATATAAATATATACATATACATAAATACACACATAAAGATATATATATATATATTCTATTATATAAAGTACTCGACCTCCTTGACATTTATCTTTTATCTTATTCTATCTCGGTCTCAATAATGCATGCGCCTTAATTAATGTACATTTTTTCTTTTGCCCCTTACAAAAAAATTCATTTTCTTTCAAAGCATATGGTTGTTAACGTTGGCAACTCATCTCAATTACTTTATAGACCAAATATCAAAAGCTATTCTTATTTATAAACTTTTTCCTAAAAGCCTAAAAGAAACCTTACTTAGTAATCAACATGTTTAGTTTCCATATTTCTGCAATTCCATCTTGTTTATCAATTTAAAAATCCTCACTAATTGCTACTAAATACAAAGAGTATGTCACTAACGATACATTGCTTATGTTAATTTCAGCTTTTGTAGTATATTTTTCAAATTCAATATGCTCATAATTACTCCTTTTCTTTCTTCAATCGTTTTGTCAGATAAGATGTTCATTACCCATTGTACTCTCTTTTTTCTTCAAATTGAGTACTTAGGTGGTATATATAGTTGTACTACAAATCATATGTAAAATATAGTAAATTAAAAGTCCTAGGTAGAATATAAGAAACTATAAGTTAACATACGTTTAGTGGTTCGAATCATGCAGTACACAAGATTAGAACCTGTAACCTCATGGTCCAAAGCCAGAGCTCCTAACCACTGGGACAGCGGCACTAAACACTTATTGTACCCTTTATATTAATATTTCATTTACATATAGATTAACTATGATTGTTTTTTATAACAGCTGTAAAACAAATTGATTTTAAATTCTACATTGATGAAACCATCAAGTTGATGAATTATGTGAATCGGTTTAGTTCATCATTTGTTCATTATTATTTTTTGTTAACGTTTGTTAATTACTCATATTTAGGTTTGTCAACATATTGGATGCAAATAGAGTTATATTTGCATTTGCATCTGAAATAATTTTCGTATCGGATATCCGCATCCATGGATACAGACTGATATCAGAAAATTATCCTTTCCATTAACGATCGATAAATTAAGAGACATAAATAAAAAATTTGGTTTACCATAATTATTTTCAATTAAGTTGATCATAAAAATGTAAAAAATAAACTAAATTACAATAACAAGTAGTTTTGAACAACTAATATACACAAACTTCGTACAATATAAACTACTAACTTAATAAAACTATATCATATCATTTATTTTTACTAAAATACACAAAATATAAACTATCATCTTGGAAAAAAGGAGATATATAATTATTAAAGGGTACTTTTGGCACAGGTCCTTATTAAGTTTCAAAATTCACGAAAAGTCCTTCACTAAATTTCAGTGTAAATTAGGTTCCTGTTTTTTATTCACGATTATTAGAGAGCATGATGCAACTTTTCATAAAAGTTGCTGACATTTCCGCAGCTTTTCTGTACACTGTAAACATAGTGTATGAAAGTTGCTGAAATATCAGCACTTATTTATAAAAGTTGCTGACATTTCAGCGACATTTATATACAATGTGAACACAATTTATGAAAGTTGTTGAAATATCATCACTTATTTATAAAAGTTGCTGACATTTCAACAATAATTTTTCTTTGTTTCTAGAAAATAGGGACCAGATTTACAATGAAACTTTGACAGAGAAAATTGTTGAAATATCAGCACTTATTTATAAAAGTTGCTGACATTTCAGCAATAGTTTTTCTTCGTTTCTAGAAAACAGGGACCTGATTTACAATGAAACTTTGACAGGGACCCGCTTTACAATATGAAAGTATGATAGGGATGCCTCCCTAATTTCCACATTATTAAATGTTGATGCCTTGGTATCCACATACATATCTATTTTTTCGAATATTAGATATTTATTCACTTTTCGGATATGGATGGAGATGACTTTAGATTTTTTGGGTATCCGTTGACAAACTTATTGATGTTATGATTAATTTATTTACTATATATATTCTATTATATAATATGTTTGATCTCCATGACATATTCATCTTACTTCTCATTTTATCCAAGTTAAAATGTCATTCCTTTTTATTTAGTGTATGATTTTATTCTACCTCCTGCAAAATTTTCATTATTTCGCAAAATATATCAATTTTAAGTTATCAATTAATGACAAATTCATCTCAATATGTAACAAAAATTTATCAAAATCTACTCTGATTTATGAAATAGATTAACTAAAGCCCTAAAAACATTTATTACTACATCGATTTAGCTTAGTTTAAAAGTTTGCTCATATCATCCATCATTTTATTCAATAAAAGGTAAAATTTGTTGTTTATGTTCCAAGTATATAGTTTCAAATCTTTGTCTCAAGTTCTATGTCCCAAATTATATTTCTTCCATTTTTTCAGTTTGTATGATTATGAATTTGATTTGCTTCACATTTTGCAAGTTAATATTGGATGATACTATGAAATTTTCTACCGTTCCATGAAACGAATAATACGTAAAACTGAAATGAAATATGGAATCGCTACTAAAGTGTGCCTAATTATTAGGGTAATATTTGTTTGTGATTTTAAAGGCAGCGTTATATTTTACATATTCGTATATGCTTGAAATTAAATGTTATGTATCCTATACATATTAAAAGATGATCATAACCTTTACCTTATATGGAAAAAATTTGGGTTAGATTATAAATACTATATTGTGAAGTTTAAATGTAAGAAAAGAAAAATATTATAAGCATTAGTGTTAATGATAAATTGATACTCCAAAGAAAATTTACATCTAATGTTATAATAGGTCTTCGAAGAAAACTCATAGGCAATTTTTCATACCATGAAATTATGTGAAGGATAATTATAAATAAGGTTACTTACATGAAAAAAGACAAGGTGAAGGTGTTGAATTATTAAATAAGAGGTAGTGTTTAAATGAAAACTACGCTTTAATGTTAAGTTAGGTATTAAGCAATACAAGTATGTTGAAGGAGGAGGGGTATAAAAGGTGTTACCATTCGGTTAATCGTTTTGATGAATTTGCTAAATAATAATAAATATTAGTAATGGACTAAGTGAAGTTTAAACTTTGCTTTTTTGTGAAATAAAGTATAATCTAACTAGGAATTAGCCATGGTTTCCATAAATTTTGGTTCATTAGTAAAAAAATTAGCAACTTCTTCCATTTTACAAGGCATTATTTGTAGCACGTCATTCGTCTATTAATCTAATTTTTGTTTCTTCTCATTCTCTTTGTATGTGTTTGTATATGGGAAATTCTTTTAGTGTTAAATGGGTTTTTAACCTAGCAGAATTCAATACGAGTAAGAACATCTATTCCAAGGCAAAACAACTCAAGAATCAACCAAGAAGACCATAAGAATAGGCCAAGAAAGACTCAAGAAGAAACACACAAAAATCAACTATGGGGATGGATCGTTAGCTATCCATCGCCTATGGATCGCTAGTGATCTATAAGGACTCCTCATGGGTCATTCAAACCTCTTACATTGTGAGTCAATATCCTTTCAGTGGGTGTATTTCAACTTTAATAGAATTCCAAGCAACCTAGTTCGAGAAGCAAAGACCTATATGATTCCAATCATAGTTCAATCCAACATGTACATGAATCATCATCAAAACAAGGCAACTAGCTATGAAATTACATGGAAAGCAACTAAGCAAGGAATGCAACCCAAAGGAATCGATCCAAAAATATCATAAGTACATGGATTGCTAGCAATCCATGCCCTTTGGATCGCTAGCACTCCATCAGGTTAAGCTGGATCGCAATGAAATTTATGAAGCACTTTCATATCATTGAGTGTAAGCTTCTGGCAAAACAGCCTAGCTAATAGCTCTCCAATTCCTATATATACTGTTATCCCATCTTTTGGCAAGGCGTGATATCATTGACTTCACTAGGAACGGATGGTTATCAACCTTAAGAATTGATTACATACAATACTATAGACGATGGTCGGGTAGATTTGGACCGAGTCCCAATTGAGGTACAATCAGCATGAAGTGGTTGGCATAGCCCTTGAAGTTATATTTCAAATTTGGAGTCGATTGGAGCTCGTATGCTCGAGTTACAGACGAAGCAAGGATTTATATGGATCGAATGGGAACGATCCATTGAACAACTCAAATTAGCGGAGATCAATCGATATCTCAAAATCTATAAGGTCATTTCACTTGAAACTTTCAGAGCATCGGTATACTAAAGAGTGGAGCCTATAAAAATGATTGCACATCAAGATCTCAAAATATGAAGATGGCTGATCGTGTTTAGCCCATCGTTATTGTGAGAAATGCAGTTTACGGATCTTAAGGCTGGAATAACACTAGGGGTGGGTCAATAGTATTTTATGAATTTTCTTAATCTTTCTGAAACTTATGTAATTTAATCACCAACAAAGCAATTCACAAACGCGGATATAATCACAGAATCAAACACGGATGAAATACTAAATAAAAGCAGTAAAGGAAACAACACACTAGGATTTTATACTGGTTCGGAGTTACCCTACATCCAGTCCCGCACAATTTAATGAATTTCTTTTCAAAACAATCTCCCAGATTACACCCTCGGTTTTAAGGCTATAAGGTACACCCTCCTGTATTTGAGTCCAGGGCAAACTCTCTTGATTTAACCAGGCCACAAAATCACCTAATCGATTTACGGGGCAACGATCACACCCAATTGATTTCAAGGCTCAATCACACCTTTTACTCAACAGTTTGATTTACAAATGATCCTATAACTCTAAATAGCACTGTGATCTTATAGAGAGAGTGGCAGAGAATCAAACAAGAGATAATCAAGTTTGATTCACTTGGTATTTCGGTAGAGTGTAGTTTTGGATTCTTTAGAATAAATATGGAAAATGAAGTGGAGAGAAAACAAGTGAAATCTGATTAAAAATTCGTTTAGAACTACTGGTATTTATAGAAGATCAACAACCATATCTATTCGTGAAAGGATACAACGAATAGACGCTTCTTTTGAAAATTTGAATTTTGAATTTAATGGGGACCATGTCGACATGGGGGGTTGAAGGATGTCGACATGCTCTTGGAAAAATTGGTGATTTTGATTTTCTTATTAAAATTGGTTTCTATAATTTGTCAAAACTATTTCTAAACTTTGTAAATATATTTGAATATAGTTTAAACATATAAAAGTAATTTTTAATATATATAATCTTAATCTATAAAATGATTTAAAATCTGAGTATATAAATATTTAAAAGATAAATATTTAAAATAAGAGATGGTTTTAAAAACAAGGATAATTTGGAAATCAAAATATAAAAAAATAGTTTCGAGGCTAAAATATTTAAAACAAGAGAGATGAATTTTTGAAAAGAAGGTTTTGAAAACATTTGAAATAAGAGATATATCTTTGAAAAGCATTTTCATAAAATTAGTGGATATCAAAATAGGACCACTAATATGTTCCACTAGATATTGTCGTGGGTTCCATCCCACTAGGGTTCCATTCCTTTAACAGGTTCGAAGTGGATTCAATTCCATGAATAAATTTTGAATAAAGATGTAAGGGCTTTCAAGAAGTTTTAACATAATTCTAGACTCAATACTTATCTTATATTCTTGAAATCTTGAACTCTTAATATCTTGATATCTTCAATCTTGAATCTCTATACTATACAGTCTTCATTCTTGGTACTTGCATGGTTATATCCTGCATATACATATATATCTAAACTATAATGTTAGTATTTATATTTTATAACAAGTCCTAGGGTTGTTGTCATCAAAACTATTATTTCAAGGACTAACAGTTATTGGCGATCCTTCATGAACGATCGGCGAACATTCCAAGTGTAGCAAAGAGTGATCCAAATCTCATAATCTACAACTCAGATTGACTTCATATTTCAGGGAAAAATTCAAGAGGTATGTGGGACCCTTTAAAAATGATCGCGCATGAAATGGAGGCAAAAATAATGGTCAGCTAAACTTTAGCCAATCGTTCTGAGATGTTTAGTTAGGACCATCAATCGTTATGGCAGGTCCAGAGAGCCTTCTGTCGAAATCTTAGTGAAATATGTCATCATCTCCCCTATAAATACAGGCCTTTTGGTTCATTTGGAGGATCTTTACGCTGTTTGTTACTTTGGACTCTATTGTAACCAAGTGTTCTCTATTTCCTACTGCTATAATCATATTTATAAGTGATTAATAAAGATAATCGTCAAAGTTGACGTAGGCATACAATGCCAATCCACTATAAATCTTTGTTTTTTTATTACTTTTTTTATCTTTTATTAGCTTAATCTTTCCCTCAGTTTAATTTTATTTTCTTCCCTTACTCCTCTACATAAATCTTTACTTGGTGCTTGTGACCAATTTTGTTGCAAACATTTTGGTGAGAACCTTGATTCTCAGCTTGCTAGGATCCCTTTGTTACTACTAGATTGGATAAATCCTTCAAAGGAGATCTATAGTTATCTTCAAGCAGTTGTTAATATTACTCATATTTGCAAAAATCTAAGTAAGGTGATTGATAATGGTGAGATATACTAGATCTACTTCTCAGAACGAGGGAGGAAACGAGAATAGCAGTATTTAACAAGGAGATCCAAGCAATCAACCTACAAATCTGAATGCTGATTCGTTTGAAGTTCAGAATCCCACTGATGCTATTACAAGAGCTGAATTTCATAATTTAATAAGAGAGCTGATGGAGAGCCGTCGATAATTGAATCAACAAATTCAGACCAATATCAACTTGATGAACCAAATCAATTAGCGGCAATGGGGCAGAGCGAGGAGGGATCCCACCACTTACTCGGCATTGGAGAACTCAAGTTCATTAGATGGATATCATAGGCATAGGTGCCGCAGAAATAACGGATATCATGTAGAAACTTCAAGGTGTCAAAAGGTAGACCATCATGGTCTGCCAGGAATGATCAATGCTGATCTCTCCGCTAGAGAAGGAAACTTACTTATGCATGTCGGTATTCAAACCGGAGCTGCTACGGTTAGTTTGGATGATGGAATATGATTGAGTGCTGATCGGATTCTTCCCCATAATGATGATGAAATGAATGTATAAGATGTGCACCGGGAAGATGTGACCCAAGAAGACGTGAAACCGCCAACTGACATCAACTGGACCATTTATGAGAGGTGGAGCATGACCATCGCTTGGCACCAACCATCCAAACACCAGACTTATTGGAAATGGTTAGACAGTTGGTGAGAGAGAACCAAGGCTTGACTAATGATGGCTAAGGAATCTCGAGAATCCATACCCTGTTCATTGTTAACGTTTTACACGCAAAATACCCGAGGAGATTCAACATGCCATTGATGCCTGCCTACGAGGGTAAACTGACCCCAGATAGCATTTATAAGATACGAATGGCCGATGGATTTTGCGCGAACTGATGATGCGACGAAGTGTGGATGTTTTCCTATAACTCCGTTTGGAATAGCAATGATGTGGTCCATGAGACTACTCCCATGATCAATTTCTAGATTCAATGATTTGGTAGCCAAGTTTGTGGAGCAATTTCGAATGCACGCGACTCATCCTAAAGACGTGATGTCCCTTTCCAGCATGATTTAGGCTACAAGAGAGACATTGAAAGATTATTTGGAGAGATTTAATACAGCTATCACATAGGTCAGTAATCTAAATGGTCATGCGACACTCATGGCCGTGACGATGGGGACTGATCCAGAGTCTAAATTTGGCGATTGGTTAGCCGATAAGCCACCCACAAATTGGAGCACTTTTATGCAAAGGCGGCACAAAATTTGTGGAAGGAGGAAGACAGATCCTCTAGAAAAAAGAATGTTGCGAGACTAAGTGGAGACGGAGTACAGAGTAGCATTGCAATAAAATAGTCTGATAACAGTTCTAGGAAAGTCCAAGTAAATGTTAAGAATAAACCAAATCAGCAAAAGAGAGGCGGAGATAGGAACCGAGAACGAAAGAGTGATTTTGGAAGGTTGAAGCCTAGGATTCCAATGAATAATAATTGCATGCTGTTGAATACGACTTTTGAGAATATCTATATGTCTACTTGTAATACCATGCAGTATAGAAAGTCGCCTCTAAGAGAATTAACTGAGAAGTAGAAACAGATGGAAAATATTGTCGATTACATGAGTGCTATGGGCATAATACGTATGAATGCAGGCATCCCTAGGATGTTATAGAAAAGCTGCTTCGAGAAATGAAATTACAATAGTTTGTAAAAGCCTTACAGGATGGCCGGGCATGGAAATTCATACCCCAAATGAGGACAAGCACCGTGTAGGGCTGAGGAGCTTACATGGACTAGTGGAAGACTGGTGATAAATATGATATTCGGAGGGCCGCACCCAGCAGATAAGAGTTGGCATGAGATGGAGTGCTACGCTAGCGCAATTAAACATGTGGGTTTTGAATGCTTTTTGAATATGGAAGTTGGAGTCCAGCAAAATAGCAACGTACGATGGCAGATGATATTGTATTTAGGAATAGAGATGCAGATAAGATAGAGGCTCCAACAATCGACGCAATGGTCATTTCGGCCATGATTGGCCCTACTTTGGTGAGAAGGATATTGATTAACTGTGGAAGTTCCATAAATATAATCTTCAAAAATGATTATGATCAGATGAGGATGGAAGCTAAAGACTTAAAGCCGTCCAAAACTTGTATACACTATGTTAACGGCGTTGCGACTGAAGCTACTGGTTATGTGGAATTACCCGTAGAGTTGGGAGAATATGAACAAAGGAGAATGCGAATCTTGACGTTTATTGTTTTGGATGTTGACTCTCCATACAATGTTTTTCTATGTCGGTCGGCCCTAACTGAATTTCGGATAGCTATTGCTCCATGATGTTTGACTTTGAAGTTTCTGATGGATAATGTGTAGTAGTTGTTCATGGCGATTAGGCGATTGGACGTGCCTATTATGTAGGTGAGTTAAGGGAAGCTTAGCACAAAGAAAAAGTAAGGGTGCGGACAAGACTATCTGCATACAAGCTATTGAAAATTGAGAACTAGCGCCTGAGCCTTTGCTCGACACCATAGTCAGTTCTATAGAGATATAGATCCACGAGATGATGAAGAGAAGCCCAAAGAGACCAAAATTGCACTGACTGAGCTGGCAAGATATTACGGTCAGCCACGACGACCCGTCATGAGTCCTAAAGATTTTATCGTAGCTCAGCCTCCTGATGATGATGGAACTTACTGGTTTTCTCAGAGCGAATCTAGACGTGTTCATTTGGACTCACTCTAACATGTGTGGACCATGCCTGCCATTGCGAGCCATGCATTGAATATCGACCCGAGTGTCTCGGTAAAGAAAAAAAGGCACGGCATGGATCTGGAGAGATCCACCCCTCTCAAAGAGAGGTGGATAGACTAAAAGACAACGGGTTTATCTATGATGCCCTCTACCCTAATTGGGTATCTAATCATGTACTTGTGAAGAAAGAGAATGGGAAATGGAGAATAGGGTTAATTATTCAGATCTAAACAAGGCATCTCCAAAAGAAAATTTTCCCCTTTCGATGATCTAGCAGCTGGTGGATTCAATCGTGGGACACGAATTGCTATCTTTATGGATGCGTACTCGGGATATAACTAAATCTCGATGCATATTCCCGATCAAGAGCACATTAGATTCATTACCGATGTTGGATTGTACGACCATGTACTAATGCCGTTCGGGTTAAAGAATACAGAAACAACTTATCAGCACTTAGTCAAAAGGACGTTTAAAGATCAAATTGGAAAAACAATGGAAGTGTATGTGGACGATAAGCTAGTGAAGTCACGACGATCAAAGACGCCAACGTTGGATCTGCCCAAGGACCCACTGGTTTAGGTAAATATCTAATGCGTTCCCCTACGGGAGAGGTTATTTTTGGAGGAGAAACTATGTGTTTTTGGGATCTCCGTGCTACCTGGTTAGAACCTCTACGGGGTCCCAATGGTTTGGACTTGAGTAGGCTGAAAAAAGATATACAACCTTGGCAAGAACGATGTTCGGCAGAATATAGACCACATTAGAGACTTGGCAGAAATGTTTGACATCCTTCCGTATTTCAAGATGAAAATTAATCCTTTGAAGTAATTTTTTGGTGTCGCATTAGGAAAATTCTTGGGCTTCATTGTTAATGCCCGTGGAATGGAAGCTAATCCAGAGAAGATTCAGCCTATCCGCGATATCCAAGCGCCTAGGACTATTTAACAAGTGCAAAGTCTAAATGGAAAGCTACTGCCTTAAGTCGATTTATCTCCAAAGCTACCAATAAATGTATTTCTTTTTTTGATTTGATTAGGAAAGGGAAAGAAACTTTGAATGGACATACGATTGTAAAGATGTGTTTCAAGCTTTGGTGAATCATTTATTTGGCCGTATAGGCACACACTGTAAGTGCTACATTGCTCCATGAGGAGGATTGAATCCAGAGGCCAATGTATTATGTCAGCAAATGATTAATAGGAGCAGAAAGGAACCATCCGAAAATAGAGAAACTGGTGTATTGCTTACTGATTGTATCACAAAGCTTCATCCCTACATCTAGACACATCCGATCAATGTTTAAACTAACCAACCGTTACGATGGGTCCTATAGCGACTTGAGACATCTAGAAGGTTACTCAAGTAAAACATCAAGCTCAATCAATTCGATATTACTTACCCCCCCCCCACGGAGGGCTGTCTCCGGGGTCAGTCACTGGCAAATTTTATAGCAGAGTTTACCGTGCACGATGATTTTTCGAAAGCCGGTGAAATCTCTACCATACGGTGGAAATTGTATACTAATGCAGTGTCTAATGATCATTGTTATGGGGCTGGAATTGTTCTTGTAATTGTAACATCCCGTATCTGGAGGGCAAAAGCTAAGTGCTACAGATGCTGCAGTCATCTATAGTATTAACTTTTGGTGACAAAATACGGTGATGCTAATGGTATCCATAATATCATAAGCACCTGAATATGATCAAAATCACAGATTTTAAAAAACATTTTACTGTTACATTTCAAAACTTTAATTCATATCCAAGTTACATAAACCCATAACATTTCCCAGGTAGAGGTCAATTATAATCATTACAAAAATACGCCGAGAGCGAAATATGACGATGCCCCCTTGGTTGATCAAAGCAATATAACCATAACTGATTTAATATACACGGCGAAAATAAATATAATAAACATCAAATCCTAAATAGCTACCCATCAGCCACCTGCTCATCTCCGAAAGCTTTATTCACCAAAATTTCTAAAACCTAAAAACCTTAACCTTCAGCCTACTCAAATCAATTTTGAGTACTCTAAAGCTTAAGGGAAAACAGAAACTTCGAGTCAGACATAAAGCCTGGTGTGAATAATAATGTCGCATCTCAGTTTACTGATATTGAGTGAGACCATGCCGCTTAGCGGAACGGGTTTCCCCTCACTAATATCTTTTTCAAAACATGTATTTTTCAAATCATTTATTTCAACCAAACTGGTTAATCAAACTGATCATATAACAATAATAATAGCAATATCCTTTATGCTAAAAAGGGGTATTTAATGGACTATCTATCCAAAAACTGGGCTACCTGCCCGCAAACTGGACTAACTGTCCCTTTGGCTAACTTGGGCCCACCAAATAAAATATCAAATGGTCTAAACATCTATTAGATAAAACTTCTGGACGGTCTATCTTTAACTTACTTCTCCAAGGATCAACTGATCATAATGGTTTAGCAGGCTAACCAATAATCCATCTCTTTACATAAATATTCCTTCATGTGTATAACCAATATTTTAGTCTTACCTATGACTAAGCCCTACACGCTGGAATGAGGAATAAATTAGCTAGGGGCTAATAGCTAATGAGCATAGGGCGCGACCCTACACAAGTCCTATTTGATCTTTTAATCTTAGTCATTCTCTGAGGGTTAATTACACTTTATCTTTTTCCTTGAAAATATTTTCAAAATGATTTTAACCTTTTAACTCATACTTATACAAGGAAAATACATTCTTAGCTTTACTCTAAGCTTTTGTGCCATGTCATATATACTTTAGTCAAAATAATGTTGGTAAATTTTAATAAGGATTGGTTATCCTTTCAAAACAAGTTAAAACCCTTTTTAACTTGAAAACACTTAGGCTATGCCTAGTTAATACATTCGAAACCTTATTTAAACCCTTCAAACAACCCTTTTCAAAACACTTGAAAGTAACCCTTTCAAAACCATTGAAAGTAACCCTTTCAAAACCATTGAAAGTATCCCTTTGGAAATAATTAAAAGCCTTTCCTTCGAAAGCTTCAAAACATTATACATGCTTTTTTAAAACCTTTAAATACTGCCTTTCAAAAATATAGGAAAAATCTTTCCTTTCAACCCTTTCGAACCACTGAGAATCACCCCTTCGAAACCATTCATTAAAACACTGTCGAAAAGCATTAAGATACTAAATCTTTCAAGAGCCTTAGGGTTCAATTTAAAACATATGGAAACCTTTCGAAACCATTCAAAAATTTACCCCTTTGAAACCTTTTAAAACTGTTTCACTTGAAACCCTTTGGATTGTGCCTTCAAGTAGAGCAAAAGGATCAGAAACCCATTAAAATCGATAGAATTCCCTTCGAAATCATTCCTAGGTAAAGAAGTGATGGTGTCGAAACCATCCCTTCGAAAGCATTGGAGAAGTAGCCAAATTTTTAGAAAACAAAGTAACCCCTTCAAAACCATCTGGGTCGAAAGGAAGAAAGCGACAATAAAAGGTTTCAACTTAGTCGAAAGTAGTCCTTTAAAACAAAAGCACAACCCAATTGAAATCATTTCCTTTAAAACCATTTGGCTAGGTCGAAAGCCAACCTAGTCGAATGCTACTCAGTCGAATGCTACTCAGTCGAAAGCAAGCAGGCGTATTTTCTTTTAAAAGAAAAATAAAGCCTCAACCCTTTCTAAAAGTACTGTTTATTTGTCAAAAGCATCGAAACGGTGAAAACATGTTTATTTGTCCTTTTAAACTATTGCTTTGTACCTCACCTGCCTTGTTTGTCAAATTGTGATTGGTTGCAAGTTTCTCTTTTCTAAAAGTACTGCCGACTTACCAAAAATAACAATTTGAATTTGCTGATAAAAAGCCCCTTCTCCTTTCATAAATATACAAAAATTTAAGTCTCATACCTTAAATAATTTTATATAAACATTAAACACTTAGGAAAATTCTACAAAAATTCTTGAGAATCACTTTTTATATATTTTCTAACATATATTAATATCAGACCAAATCAATTATTATTTAATTGTAAATAATTTATAACTCAAAATAACATTTTCTTCACTAGAAAATTTATCTAAATTCCATGAAATTCTGAAAATAGTAACCTACCTCCAAAATAATATTTTCGGTCTATATAAAATTCACAAGGCATTTGGATGCCATTTAATACGATTTTCACCTTAAAATATATTATAAAATCAATTGAATAAGCAAAATTTATGAACAAGTATATATAATCATTCCATCATTCAAAAACATGGCAAATCTATGCAAAATATTTCGGATTTCATCTTAAAACTAAAAACAAAAGAAATATGAGATATAAACTTTATTCACCTTAGCTTAGAGATTAAAGAGATTTAGACGTGAATGGATTTGATTTGAATTAGCTTCTTCCTTAGCTTTTCTTAATCTACTTCCCCCTTTTCTTATTAATGGTGGTAGGCCACAAGGTTTAAAATTTTGATAAATGATAATGAATATATATGGGGATACACGGCCAAGGGTTTAGGGTATAAGAATGGCCTCTTTCCTATTTTACCCCTCCTCTATTTCATTTTAACTCTTATTTTAATTCATTAATTAAATAGCAGGGTTCTCAAATCTCAATCCCCTAATCAATACATTATTTTATTTAATGTGACTAATTATATATCCTGAATATTGTTACCAAAAATATGGGGTATTACAAACTCCCATCCTTAAAGAATTTCGTCCTCGAAATTGCGATAAGGTACATAACAATTCAATCAAAGAGGTAAAATATACCATCAAAGAAGTCAGGACAAGTATCTCTAATCCTGCTCATAATCTCCTAAGTACAGTTCCTGTTATTGTCACTCCACTGGACTTTAACTAATTTGACTGTCTTGGTTCTAAGCCTCTTCTCGTCTCTCGCAACAATATGAATCGGCTTTCTCACTATAGTCAAGTTCAGTCGCATAGACGGTGCAATAGCAATCTCCGGGTCTCTAACACACTTTACAAGATGAGAAACATGGAAAACAACATGGACTCCTGCCAAACTGCTCGATAACTCGACTCTATATGCGAGTTTCCCGATCCTCTCAACAATAGAAAAAGGTCCAACGAATCTTGGTGCTAACTTTACTGATTTTCCAAATCTAATCACACCCTTCATCGGAGACACTTGACGAAAATCTGATCTCCAACCGAAAACTCTAAATCTTTCCGTCTTTTATCTGCATAACTCTTTTTCCTAGGCCGAGCCTTCTTCATTCTAGCTCGAATGACCTCAATCTTTTTTGCAGATTCTTTGACCAAATCTAGAGTAAGAACCAACCTATCCCCGGTCTCCAACCAACATATGGGAGATTTGCATGGCTTTCTATATAAAGCTTCAAACGGTGCAATCCCAATAATAGTCTGATAACTGCTGTTATACAAAAACTTGACTAATGTAGATGGTGCTCCCATGATCCCTTGAAATCTAATACACAAGCTCCTAACAAATCTTTAACGAATTTACTAACTCTTTCTGTTTGCGGGAAGTAAGCGATACTCATCTTGAGCTTGGTTCCCAAAACTTCCCGTAGACTCTTCCAAAACTTGATAGTGAATAAGGAATCTCTATCATTAACTATGATACAAGGAATTCCATGCAGTCTAACCACATTCTTCATAAACAACTTTGCTAAAACAAGTGTCATTCTAGTTGACTTAACTGGAATGAAATGGGCACTCTTGGTCAATCTGTCCACTATAAGCCATATATTTTCATTTCCTCTCTTTGACCCTGGCAACCCATCAATAAAATACATAGAATTAGAATCCCACTTTCATACCGGAATATCCAATGGCTGAAGCAGTCCACTTGGCTTCTGGTGTTCAGCCTTTGTTTGCTGGCAATTCAAGCACTGCTTTACCCATAAGCCAACATCCTGCTTCATGCCTTCCCAGAAGAAACTCCTCTTCATATACTGATACATCTTAGTTCCTCCTGGATGAATAGAGAACTTCGAAAAATGGCATTCCTTCAAGACTTCTTTCCTTATATTTCCTACACTCGGAACATATAATCTTCCTTTCTTTCTCAACCACCCATTCCGGTCAAGACTGAAATCTTTCAAGTCATCACTCTCTATTCCATCTCTTAACTACCTGATTCGTTCAATTAATACGGATCTTCTTCCTATTCAGAAGCAATCTTTTCGATTATCACTGATCGAACTTCTAAACAAGATAATACTATGGTTTCTTCGCTAGACCCAGCCTTAGATCACCACTGCACTCTGCAATCTGCTAACGCTTCTAAATCTTTCCATTCACCAATCATCGCCAACACAGAATTATGATGTTTCCTGCTAATTGCATCTGCAACCTTGTTAACTTTCCCCGGTGTGTACTCAATCCCAAAATCATAAGAGACATTAACAATCTATGCTGTCTCATGTTCAGCTCCTTCCGAGAGAACAAATACTTCAACGACTTATGATCTGTATATAACTCAAACCTCTCTCCTAAAAGGTAATGTCTCCACACCTTCAATATAAAAATAGCTACAGCCAATTCCAAATCATGCGTCGGATATATGACCTTATGCGGTCTAGGCTTTCTAGAAGCATAGGCAATCACTTTACCCCTCTGTATTAACACAGCTCCTAATCCTATTCCACACGCATCTATAAAAACCGCCAAATTCCAATTCCCTTCATTAACAACCAACACAGTGCATGGGTCAATAAGTGTTTCAAACTCTGAAATGCTTCCTCACACTTATCGATCCACACAAAATTCACATCCTTTCTCGTTAGCATGGTCATCCGTGTTGCTATCCATGAAAAATCCTTAATGAACCTCCAATAATAACCAACTAATCCAAAAAACTCTTTATCCTGGTCACCGTCTCGGGTCTCTTCCAACTATTCACTGCTTCAATCTTAGTTGGATCCACTGACAACCCTTTCTCTAAGACTACACGACCAAGAAAATTCACTTCCTTCTTCCAGAATGACACTTCAAAAACTTCACCTTCAGCTGATGTTGCCTCAACTTCTCAAGCACCACTCTAAGATGAACTTCATGCTATCTTTCATCCTTAAAGTGTATTATGGTATCATCTATGAAAGCCAATACGAACCTATCCAAGTTCTCTTGGAAAATTCAGTTCATCAAATCCTCAAAGAAAGCTGGCACATTAGTCAGTCCAAATGGCATAACTAACCATTCGTATGACCCATATTTGGTCCTAAACGCTGTCAAAGGTACACTATCCTTGGCTGCTCTAAGCTGATGGAAACTTTTTGCCAAATCCGACTGGAAAAATATCTTGGCTCCACTTAACTGATCGAACAAATCATCAATCCTCGGTAATGGATATAAATTCTTTATCATCCTCTCATTCAACTAACGATAATCAATGCATAGCCTTAACGATCTGTTCAGCTTCTTAGAAAACACTATGGCTGCTCTCCAAGGTGAACTATTCAGCCTAATAAAGCTCTTGCCTTCCAAATCCACCAACTGCACCTTCAACTCCCTCATCTTTTTAGGGGTCATTCTGCTTGGCAGCCTACTCACTGGTTTTGCTCTCCGAACCAAATCTATCTGAAACTCAATAGCTCGTTTTGGTGGAAATCCTACTATAAGCTCAAAAACATCTATGAATTCTCTAACCATGAAAACTCGGCTCGGCTCATCTTCCAATTCCATAAAACCCAACAAAGCATTCACCTCAGCGCTAGAACCTTCTATGGTGTAAACAATTATGTCGCAACAATCAGGGTGTCTAAGTGATACTTTCCTATCTTCGCAAAATATCCTAGCATCGTACTCACTTAACCAATCCTTCCCAAGAATAATTTTGAACTCCACAAAATCAAACACATGGAAAGTGCAAATAAAAGTATGACCTAACAAGTCGAACTCTAACCAGTCACATCTCAACCATGGAGTTGCGTACCCTCCTATTGGATTCGCAAGTCATAAGGAAGTAACTAAACATGTAGGTTCTAGGTTATGCTTATCTACCAAACATCTAGATATAAAAGAATGTGATGCATCATTATCAAATAGAATGCTAAAAGACATACATTGAATCTAAAGCGTACCTCCCAAAACTGCCTTTCCCTTCTCTTGAGTTGTTGGTTTCGAAGTAGCAGGCTCTAATGCATACACCTTGCCCTTTCCATCCTTAGCGGGCTCCTTGCACTGGGTCTTATAGTGGCCAATCTGGTAGCAGTTGAAGCACCTGAAATTTTTCTTTTTGGCCACCTCCTTTGCCTTTCCAACACGATACTTATTAGCAAAATGCCCCTTCTTGCCGCACTTGAAGAAAACAATTTCAAACTTCCCTTTCTTAGCTACTCCACCCTTCTGAGCACATTTCTTAGGAAAGAACTTCCTCTTCTGATTCTGCCCAACCTGGATCTCCTTAGCCTTAGTCTTCTCTAGAGAATCAAGAATTTCCTCATGTCTTAAGGCCATCTCTACTACAACATCATAAGGATCCCTAATATGAGGTAATGTAGCCCTTGCTAACTCAGGTTTCAACTCTTCGATAAACTTCTCGTTCCTCTTCATCACTGTATCCATTGAAGCATACCTATATCCGGCTAACTCCTCGAACCTTCTGGCATACTCCAGAATAGACATCTCTCCCTACTCTAACTCAGCAAACTTTCTGATCAGAGCAGATTGTGCCATCATAGACATGAACCTCTTCTGGAACCTCCTCTTGAAATCTTACCATGTCATGGTTTCCTCATCCACTTCCACAGTCACACTATTCCACCAAAAAAAGCTGCCCCTGATGGTGTCTCGACGCAAGCCTCCTCTTCTTCTTATGATTAAGCCAAAAATCTACAAAGATTCTCTCACAAAGCACCAACCAATTTTCCATCTTAATGGCATAGTCCGTTCCAATAAATGGATTCCCTCCAAGCTTAGTATAATATCCGCTCAACTTAGCATACCGGTTAACCACCGGAACTTTCAGAACCCCTACTTCTGCAGCATTTCGTCCTAACACTCCAGCAGCAACTCCCGATTGCATCATATTCATGAAAAACTGATACATAGCTTCCATTCCAACTTGTGGAACCCCAACACCATCATTCTCTGATTATGCCTCACCTTGGGTTTTCCTTGTATTAGGACTGGTATTCCCATCGGTGCCTTCCCTTCTTAGGTTAACTCTTCCTTTTCTACTATCCACATCTATATTCAAGCCTCATGAGATATAAAAGAATAACCTAACAAAGATAGAAGACTAGAGATAAAGTGCATACTTATATATAGCAAATACAAGTACGTTACTCTAGAGTTATCCTATACCCCAATCTTACTCTATTTCCTTAGGATTATGTTTTCAAAACCATTTTTAGTTAAAAAAAATTTCATAAACCTATGCTCTATTACCAAGTTGTAACATCCTGTATCTAGAGGCCGAAAGCTAAGCTTTATAGATGATGCAATCACCTATAGTATTAACTTCTGGTGACAAAATATTGTAATGCTAACGGTATCCATAATATCAGAAGCACTTGAATATAAACAAAATCGTAGATTTCAAAGAACAACATTTTATGGATTACATTTCAAAATAATAATTCATATCCAAGTTACATAATCCCATAACATTTTCCAAGTAGAGATCAATAATAATCATTACAAAAATACACCAAGGGCGACATATGACGATGCCCCTTAGTTGATCAAAGCAGTATAGTCATAACTGACTTAATATACATAGCGGAAATAAATCGAATAAATGCAACTCCTAAATAGCTATTCTTCAGCCACCTGCTCATCTTTGGAAGCTTTACTCGCCAAATTAAAACCTCAACCCTCAGCCTACTCAAATCAATTTTGAGCACCTGAGAGGTTAAGGGGAAACAGAAACTTCAAGTCAGACATAAAAACTGGTATGAATAATACTGTCGCAACTGGGTTTGTCGATATTGAGTGAGACCATGCCGCTTAGCGGAACGGGTTTCCCCTCACTACTATCTTTTTCAAAATATGTATTTTGCAAATCTTTTCGAACAAGTGTACTGGTTAATCAAACTGATCATAATAATAACAACAATATCTATTATGCTAAAAACAGGTAATAAATGGACTATCTGTCCGAATACTGGGCAAGCTGCCCGTAGACTAGACTATTTGTCCCTTTGGCTGACTTGAGCCTACCAGGTAAAATATCA
The DNA here is from genome assembly GCA_030765085.1 of Allium cepa. Taxonomy (NCBI): domain Eukaryota; kingdom Viridiplantae; phylum Streptophyta; class Magnoliopsida; order Asparagales; family Amaryllidaceae; genus Allium; species Allium cepa. The sequence continues at coordinate 95,887,349 of CM060946.1, read as the reverse complement.
AATGATCTAAACTTCCGTTAGACAAAACTTTTGGATGGTCTATCCTTAACTTACTTCTCCAAGGACCAATTGATCCTAATGGTTTTGCGGGCTAACCAATAACCTACCTCTGTACATAAATATTCCTTTCTGCGTGTAACTAACATTTTAGTCTTATTTATGACTAAGCCCTACACATTGAAATTCTAGACTAAATTAGCTAGGGTCTAATAGCTAATTAGTATAGGGTGTGACCCTACACAAGTTCTATCCAGTCTTCTAATCTGAGTCATTCTCTGAGGGTTAACTACCCTTCATCTTTTTCCTTAAAAAAACTTTTCAAAATAATTTAACCTTTTAAACCATACTTTACAAGGAATATACATTCTTAGCTCTGCTCTAAGCTATTTTGTCATATTACATATATTTTACTCAAAATAATGTTGATGAATTTTAATAAGGATTGGCTATCCTTTCAAAATAAGTTAAAATACTTTTTAACGTGAAAACATTTAGGCTATATTGCCTAGTTAATACATTCAAAACTTTTGTTTAAACCCTTTAAACAACCCTTTTGAAACCCTTAAAAGTAACCCTTTCGAAACCATTGAAAACAACGCTTTCGAAACCATTGAAAGTACTCCTTTCGAAACCATTAAAACCCTTTTCTCCGAAAGCTTCAAAACATTAGACATCCTCTTTAAAACCTTTAAATATTTCCTTTTGAAAATATAAGAAAAACCTTTCCTTTCAACCCTTTCGGAACCCTAAGGAACCACCCTTTCGAAACCATTTATCAAAACCCTTTTGAAAGCATTAAAATACTAAACCTTTCGAAAGCCTTTGGGTTCAACTTAAAACATGTGGAAACCTTTCGAAACCATTCAAAAATTTACACCTTCGAATCCTTTAAAAATTATTTCAGTCGAAACCCTTTAGATTATGCATTCCGGTAGAGAAAAAGGATCAAAAACCATTAAAATTAAAAGCATTCCCTTTGAAATCATTCCTAAGTAAAAAAGTGATGGTGTCAAAACCATCCCTTCGAAAGCATTGGAAAAGTGGCTAAATTTTTGAAAACAAAGTAACCCCTTCGAAACCATCTAGGTCGAATGGAAGAAAGCGGCAGTAAAAGGTTTCGACTTAGTCGAAAGTAGTCCTTTAAAACAAAAGCACGACCCAACTGAAACCATTTCCTTTCATTTGACCTAGTTGAAAGCCAACCTATTCGAAAGCTACTCAGTCGAAATCAAGCAGGCGTATTTTCTTTTAAAAGAAAAATAACACCTCAACCCCTTCGGAAACCCTGGTTTCGACTCTATACCTTCCACATACATCCAATTCACTAAATATCAGTTCCTTAATACCATGTGCATTGGTTTCGATAGTGTCGGAGGCGAAGGTAAGGATGAGGAAACTGCTGTCAAAAGCATCGAAATAGTGAAAAACATGTTTATTTGTCGATTTAAACTATTTCTTTGTACCAAACTTGTCTTATTTGTCAAATTATGATTGGTTGCAAATTTCTCTTTTCTAAAAGTACTGCTGACTTTCCAGAATAACAATTTGAATTTATTTACAAAAAGTCCCCTTCTCCTTTCATAAATATATAGAACATTTAAGTCCCATACCTTAAATAATTTTATATATCCATTAAAACACTTAGGAAAATTCTAAAAAATACCCAAAAATCATTTTTTTAAATATTTTCTAACCCATATTAATTTCAGACCCAAATCAATTATTATTTAATTGTAAATAATTTATTACCCAAAATAACATTTTCTTCACTAGAAAATTTATACAAATTCCATAAAAATTCAAAAAAGTCTGAAAATTGAAACTCATCTCAAAAATAATTTTTCTGGTCTATATAAAAATTCGCAATGCATTTGGATGTCATTTAATATGGTTTTAACCTTAAAACATATCATAAAATCAATTTGAATAGGCATAATTCATTAACAAGTATGTATAATCGTTCCATCATTTAAAAACATGGCAAATCAATGCAAAATATTTCAAAATTCATCTTAAAATGAAAAAAAAAGAAATATGAGATGTAAACATTATTCACCTTAGCTTTAGAGATTAAAGAGATTGAGATATGAATGGATTTGATTTGAATTATCTTCTTCCTTAGCTATTCTTAATCTTCTTCCCATTTTTCTTGTTAATGGTGATCAGCCTGAAGGTTTAAAATTTTGATAAATGATAATAACCGTGTATGGGGATATACGGCCAAGGATTTAGGGTATAAGAATGGCCTCTTTTCTATTTTACCCCTCCTCTGTTTCATTTTAACTCTTATTTTAATTCATTGGTCAAATAGCAAAGCTACCCTAAATAAAAATCAAATCTTAATCCTCTAATCAACACATTATTTTATTTTATTTAACAAATTAAATATCCGAAATAATATTACCAAAAATATGGAAAGTTATAGTAACTCTCAAAGGTCGGTCAATCTATTATGCTTTAAAGCTTGATTTTCCAACGGCAAACAATGAAGCTGAGCATGAAGCTCTAATTGCTAGAACTTAAACTTGCTAGAGAACTTAGAGTATCTTTTTGCGATTCGCTGTTGGTAGTGTACCAATTCAAGGGAGATTATCAAGCTAAGGGACAACGACTTGCCACATACCTTGCCCAAGTCCTAGATTTGTTGGTAGAATTTGAGTACTATTACATTTTGCATATTCCACAAGATCGAAATAGAGAGGCCAATTCATTAGCAAAGTTTGCTAGAACCGACGATGCATAATGATGGGCTTCGTCCTAGTCGAAGTATTAAATGCCCCAAGTTTAAACATGATAGAAATCGACTGGGCACTGGAAGCGGAGCCTAAGAGAGAGTCATGGATGACTCCGATCAAAGACTATTTGCTACAAGGAATTCAACCTGAATGAAGGAATGAAAAGCGACAAGTCCTTTGCAAAGCTTCACAATATATCATGCAATAAGGAGTTATATACGGGAAAGGTTTCTCCTTTCCCTTACTCTGTTGTGTCGCTCATGATGAGATAAAGCATCTTTTGAAAGAAGTTCACGAATGGTAATGTGGCGATCACACTTGGGGGTGAACTCTGGCAAAGAAAATAATCTATTACGTGTATTATTGGCTAACCTTAAATCGAGATGCCACTGATTATGTTAGATGATGTGAGAAGTGCCAGATATATGAAAAAATTCCAAGAGCTTCGCCCACGGAAATCATGCAAAAGGTCAGCTCATGATCGTTTGCCATGTGGGGTATAGACATTATTGGCTCCTTACTGATCTCTAAAGGTGGCGCAAAGTATGCTATCGTTGTATTTAATTACTTCATCAAATGGGCAAAAGCAGAACCTTTAGCTACGATCACAACTAAGAAAGTGATCAACTTTGTCCCAAACATCATGCGTCGATTCGGTCTACGATGAACTATTGTAATAGATAATGGGACTCAATTTGACGGTGTTGAATTCAAAGACTTATGTTGAAGGTATCGTATTGAAAAGAGATTTGTAGTAGTCGCTCACCATTAGGCAAATGGACAAGTTGAAGTTGTAAATAAAATCATAAAATCCATTCTAAAGAAGCGATAGGAAAAGGCTAGAGGCAAGTGGGTGGATGAGCTCCCTACAGCACTGTGGGCTTACAGGTCCATCCACAAGTCCGCGATTAACCATACTCCATTTTTCCTTGCTTGCAGTTCCAAAGCCATCATTCCTGTTAAGCTTGAGGTTCTGACTCAACGAGTGACTTACTACGATCCCAAAACTAATAAAGATCTCATTTCGGAATCTCTTGACTTTATAAATGAGAAGCGTAAGGAAGCCGATCTAAGGCCAGTTGCGCATCGATACCGAATCTCCCTGTATTACAACATTAAAGTCTGACCTAGAACCTTTGAAATTGACGATCTCATTCTTAAATGGGTTTTTCCTACCCCATCGCACATGAATCCTATCTGGGAAGGACCATATGTCATTGAATAGAGGCTTGGAGAAGGAACTTTCAAGCTAGCGATTGTCGATGGCATCACACTTCCAAGAGCTTAGAATAGCGATCATTTACAATGCTATTTTACTTAGTTTATTTCTTTTTAATTTTAGTAGTATTTTCTTTCAAAAAATTTCTTTAGCATTTGATTTTCCAGATAAAATGATTATGTCATTCTTTTCCATTTAGCAAATAAAGCCTTGTACTCCTTTGTATTTATGTTTAATGCAGCATTGTGTATTAGTTACATGACGAAACTGAAGTAAAATAAAGGCAATTTTGACACGATAGATTGCTCGCTAAATTAAACCCCTAACTCCTGAGGGGAAATCAATCATTTGTGGGGATTACGATCTGACTGCCCTTCAAAACAACTCTAAGTCTACAGAGTGCAGATTGAAGTATAAAAATAAATCGGGTGTTAATCGAGCACCCACGAAATAAATCTAAGTCCCCAAAGTGTTGGTTGGAGTATAAACATAAATTGGGTGTGAATCGGCCACCCGCGAAATAACTCTATGTCCTCAGAATTCAAATTGGAGTATAAAAATAAATCGGGTGTGAATCGACCACCTACGAAATAAATCTAAGTCCCAAAGGTGTGGATTGGAGTATAAACATAAATTGGGTATGAATCATCCACCCACGAAATAACTTTAAATCCTCAGGTGCGGATTAGAGTATAAACATAAATTAGGTGTGAATCGTCCACCCACGAGATAACTCTTAGTCCCCAGAGTGCAGATTGGAGTATAAACGTAAATCGGGTGTGAATCGACCACCCACAAAATAACTCTAAGTCCCTATAGTGCAGATTTGAGTATAAACATAAATCGGGTGTGAATCATCCTCCTGCATAATAACTTTAAGTCCCCGGAGTGTGGACTGAAGTCTAAACATAAATTGGGTGTGGTTCGATCACCCATTGACTTACCTTTATACCCTAGTGTGGATATGAGTACAAACAAATAGATGAGTGCATTTCGACCGCTCACTATTCTATATACATTGGGAAAAACGACAATAGGAGTGTAAACTCGCTAAGGATGGAGTTCGACCATCCATAACCTAACTCGGCTAAACAGAGACTGGGGGAAAGAGTACAGTTACCTAAACTGCTGATTTTGACAAGCGTAATGTTAAGGCTCAAGCCTAGTATTTTATATGACTCGAGGCCGCGACCTCAGGGAGGCCTTGGGATGGAGAAATCAGATCGACATCCAATACGATGAGCAACGAATCACAAATGCATAAAATGAAAAACATGATAGCTTGAACATTTAAAACAAGTTTATACAAGAATCATACATGAGAATAAAAGAATTCTTATTTATATTAAACTTGTTATACATTACGCAAGTCTATCGAAAATGCACAATAAAAGTGGGGAGGGTCATGCCAAAACAAACACGACCAATGAAAAGGGAAAGTAACCACCCAAGCTATTTACATACCGCTCCAATCCAAAGATTATTTCTTGGATTTTCTATCTTTCCTTTGCTTCTTTGGAGTGGCTCCTTCAGAACTGCGCTTGAATCTCTTTGACCCTTTTCCGCCTGGGCTTCTTTTCGAAGGAGTATCTTCAGTTGTATGAATTGAGGTGGTATCATCTTTGGAAGTAGGAGGATTGGAGGCACTCTCAACACCAGAAGCGGGGGTGGGGCGATATCATCTCGAGGAATTGTCTTGACATGAGGGATCATCTGGAGCAGGGCAGGAATTGATTCATCGAATCCCAAATCAACAGGCTCATCTTTTACCTCCTTTTCAATAGTACTTCCCTCTTAACACGCTCTTTCATATTGAGCTTGCCAGTGGAGTTGGAAGAATCTATGATCACAACATCTTAATCAAAGGTAATTTCATGGTGTGGGTCGCTCCCTTCCTTGAATAATGCCTCCATGAATTGATCATCGATAATAAAGGCTTCTTCTTGAGCACCTTGAGCAGCAACCGAAGTTGTAGCTTTAATAGATTATGCCGTGGCCGCTTATAACTTCAACTGAGGCTCCTATGAGCTGCGAGGAGTGACACCTGATAGATTCAAAGCTGAGATCAAAAAAGATTAGAAATATCAACCGATAACACCTCAACTTTATGAAAGATAGGAAATGTCGATGGGATACATTGCTCGGTATGGCTCCTAAGTTGAGTCGAAACATCCTCAGAATTGCGCTTGGGAATTCGAGAAAGTTATGACTTGTCTATATCATACCCTGGAATGTTTGAAGAGTTTTCTACGGAGCTAGGGATGACCTGAGGCGCTTGGGAAAATTCGGTTGTAATATCGGGTTGCACTGACCAAGATCCTTCACCCACTTCATGTGAAGAAACAACAATAGACTCTTTCAGGAGTGAAAGCTAGATATCGTGCAATGTTTTGAGTTCGTCGCCAAATAGCATTTCATTTTCAAGCCTAGAATGGTCGATATCCTCTGAATTAAGAAGTTTCTTCTCTTCTGCAATGAGAAATTCCCACGAGCGCCAGAGCTGGAAGGTAAAATCATCACCGAGCCATGTCAAAATTTTGTGCTTGAGAACGTTAACGTTGTCTGCATCGACATGCTTGAGAACTTTAGTAGACCCTAATTTTGTTCTTTGTAGCTTCTGCTTCATGTTGAATACGTACATCGACATTTATGGCCCTTTCTACAGCCGTATCTCTCTCAAGTTTAACGTTTACCAGCTCATCGCAAGCATCTTGAGCGATCTTCTAAGCATCATCTTTTTCTTTATTTACATACTGAAGTTTGGCCTTGAGATCCACTATCTCCTCAAGGTTGCAGATTCATTATTCCAAGTTGTATCCTGCTTAAGCGCTATCTCTTGATTTCGATGATGCAAGACTTAAACCATATCAAGATGGCTAGATTTCATCTCTTCCATAGATTTCACATCAGCATTAGCATTTCCTTTGGCTTTTTCTAAGTAGGTCCTAGGTGCTTCTAGCTCGGTTGTCAAAGTGTTAAGGATTCTTTTATCTTGGGCTTATTAGCATTTTAGCTTTTCAATCTCCACCGCGATCTCGATGGTAACTTTTGATATTTTCTCTGCTACCTTCATCCATTCGCGATACTACATCTGGATATCAATGACACGGCCAATAGTCGTTTTCTAAATATGGTTTGGAGCCCTCTTCAAGTTGGAAGGAAAATAGAACCCTTCAAAGCATAAGTTCGGAAATTCTTTGTGAAGCTATGTCATACGAGAAGTTGGATTGATCATAGAATCTTTAGTAGCAGCTTCAACTTCAGTACTTTCCTTGTCAGTCCTATGGGCAACATCACGTTCACTATGGCGACGATGGTCGCTCAACCACTGAGAATGAGAAGGAACAAGAGTCCATTGAGGCACTGAAGTGGTAGGAGGACCATGGGAGGGCTCGATATGTAGGTCCCTGCGATTGGCTGGCTTCTCGAGACCCTTTGAAGGAGAGGATCTCAATCTTGATCGATGTTTGTCTTGAGGTGGCTTACTCCTATCACCTTTGTCTTGATGACCCCAGTCCTGGTCGAGGCGATAACTAGAATCATAATAATCTCGACTATTACGGTAAGATTCATAGTGTGAATAAGAGGATTGGTAGTGTGTATCCCGGAAGGAATCAAATATATTCTTCTTCTTCACCATCGTTTCTGCAAAGGAAAACATAAATTGGTCAACTTTAAGCATTAAAGAATGCAAGTCAAGTATAATGTAATGTTGAAGGGTGCAAGTGTGTGCAAGTTTCCTTGTGTAACCCCTCGACAAACCAGGTGCATGAGCCATGCTTACTGGTCTAACTTCTCCTCCAGAAATAGGAATCTCAGTGCCAATTCTAGTAGGAGATTTTGACCCCTCGACGCTCACATTAGTAAAATGAAAAGCATCAAGATCATGTGGAATCGGTAGGCTAAACAAAGAGTCAAGTAGTAAACTTGAATGCTCTGACGGTTGGGAAGAAGATTCATCTAGAAAAATTTTAGGAGCCATCGAAGACTTGGATTGGTCAGAGCGACGACTTTTTAAAAATTTATGCACAAACATTTTCTTCTTTCTCTTATCAGGAACCGAGGGTCGTAAGACCTGCGAGGATCCGACATCAACCCCAAGACCGTATTTTCCACCTTTTTGACCAAGCACATCGCCTCTATGTCCTCCGGCATCAATACCAATGAATTCCTGAGTATTCATAACTCGGGGCACCAAGGGATCGACTCGATTGTTCCTTTGACTGACTGCAGCCCATGGTCTTATCTCTTCAGTTTGGGCGACTTTACCCTACAACAAGGCCCTCATCTATCAAATAAAAAGTAACGAGACGTTCGTCCATAAGCAGATATTTGATGTTCCTGTCCTCGGGAGGTGCATTTTTCAGAGTTGTGACCGCTTCTTCATAAATATCACTGCTAGGCCGGTGATGACACCTGTAAAGCAGTAACATAGTCAAGAATACGACCTGGATAACGTTTTTCCATGCTAACAAGAAAATAGTGGATAATGCTTACGTATTTCCAGCCATTGTCGAGCGAAACTGACCAGACAACGATGAAGAACCACTCACTTTTAAAGGCGCTTAATTTGTTCCATGTGCCAGTTAGAATCTGGCACCTCTTCACCAAATCAAGAAACGTAAATGAAAGATTCCTTGCACATCGCTTGAAAGTGAATATGAATTAGATGTCATCAATGGTTGGAGAACAGTGCAGGGACTCCATAAATACCATATAAGTACAGTTAATAAGAGCGTAGCCATTTGGGTGGAGCTGCGTTGGAGCTATCCTTAAATAATGAAGAATTTTCCAAATGTATGAATTAAATGGCAGGATGCATCCGACCTAGCACATGAACTTGTTGCACACCTTGTACCTTTCTGGGTGTCCATAAGCGCTATCCAGCACATCGTCGAAAAAACTTCTGTGCCTTATGCAGATTTGGTGAAGAGCGTCTTCCTGAATTTTAGAAGCTATCGAATCTGCACGGTTCTCCAAAATAATTGCGTCCTCTAGGCTGTCGGGAGCAGGATCGCTAACCTCCGGTGAAAAGATGGGAACAGCATCAGAAAGGTCAAATTGAGGGGCCACGATTTTCGATTGTTCCAAATAATGACTAGAGGATGGACTATCACATATAGTTGTAGAGCTTAATTCTACATCGAGTTATCCTGTTGAGATGATGATCCGACTAGCATGGCTGCAAGACGCCCAAAACGTCTAAAACCCATAGCTTTTAAACTTAGTAAAAATCTTGGTTAGATAAAGTGATCAGTACCCCCCAGTGTATAGTGAGTGTTAGTGTTGTGTGGCAAAGTGCTATACGATACAGTAATAAGTTGTGCGACACTGAAGATGAAAGGACAAGAGACTTCGGAGTTTGAAAGGAGTAACCATCAACACTGACCATCTCAATCGGTTCACTATATCGTTAGGGAATGGTTCAGCCTGAGTTTCAGGATCGATTGTCAGTTTGAGATCATTTTTTGTGTTCAAGTCAAAGATGAGCTTCAAGAGAATTGTTTAAGGCATTGGTTCATGTCATAGTTCAAAATGTCAAGTATTTTTGAATATGCAATTTGTGTCTTATGTAAGTCCAAGTGTCCATTCAAGTGTCTAAAGCTGAAGCTCATCTCAAAGTTCAGGTTCATGTTCCCAAGTTCCATGTTAAAAATTAGTTGTTGACAATCAATCCATCGACCAAGACATAGCTGATCGTTCCAAAACGATTGTTTGAAAACGATCGTACTATAACGATCGTCAATAGCCGAGCCAAATCCCATCCAACTGATCGTTCATCTACAATCCCATCCAACCGATCATTCATCTCAACCATTATACATGATCGCTCTTTCCCCTTCACTCCCTTTTACCGATCGTTTAAAAACAACCATCACACATCAAGACAGCTGCTCCATCTTCCCCAACAACGATCAGCTTAAGCTTCTATCTCCTCCAACTACAACTCAATCCATGGAATGAATCGGACACCGTTAAATCATTAAAACCCAAAATTTAACCTACCTAATTTAGAATTTGAAGAAGAAAATAAATTTGAATTTGGATCTATGCAAGATCTAAAGGAACAAATGCAACAGTAATTAATGTGGAGGAGGATTGATTTCTTGCTTCAGGAGTTTGGGTAGTTGCTTGGAATGATGGAGGAAACGAGAAAGCAATTTTTTTTCTTTTCTAGTTAAAGTCGGAACGATATGAAATTGAGAGAAAGAAGAAAAAATGGCTAAGTGTAGATGCTTTTATATAGGGAGCTAGGTCGATCCTTTGTGGCCTAAGAGTGGAACCGATCAGTCCTTTAGTACGAATACCACGATCATTTTTTTTTGCATCGATTGTTTCGAAATAGTCATTCTAAATGATCTAAAGTTTTGTTATATCTGATAATGATCGGGTAAGATCATAAAAAAAGGGAAAGAAGCAATAATGATCGGTGATTAAATAATAACAATAATAATAAAGGAGAATATGAATGATGGAATAACGATCAGTAGAGATTGTTTATAAAAATTTCAAAACTTGACAATGACCCATAAACGTGTAACCGTGATCGAGAGTCAGGCACGAACACATATATGTGCTAATATACATTTTGAAATCTAATTTTTTGAAATCGACAAAAAATGAATGATTACCAAGAGTCAACCAGAGAAAAACTAAAGCCAAGTTGCTAAAGCTTAGAAATTGCCAAAAACAAAGTAGGATGATCACTAATAAGTTGTGATCCCATGTTTATACTACTGGAAATCGACCAATAATCACAAAGAATAAGTAAAATACAACCCTCGACAAGAAAACAACTTAATTGTAGAATTACGACTAGCCGATGAACCAGATGGGTTTCTTTCTGACAATTCTAGCTTATGAAGATTCAACGCACGTCATGTTCAAAACAAGATATACTTTGGGATGCTAATGTTATCCTGCCTTTTGGTAAGGCCATGATATCATCAACTTGGCTAGGAATGGATGGTTATCAACCTTAGGAATCGATTACATACAATACTATAGTTGATGGCCAGGAAGATTCAGACTGGATCCCAATCAAGGTGCAATCGGCATGAAGTGATAGGCATAGCCCCATGAAGTTATATTTCAAATTTAGAGTTGATCGGAGTTAATATGCTCGAGTTACGGACGAAGCAAGGATTTGTATGGATCGAATGGGAACGATCCATAGAACAACTCAAATCAGTGGAGATCACTCAATATCTCAAAATCCATATGGTCAATTCACTTGAAACTTTCAAAGCGTCAGTATATTAAAGAGTGGAGCCCACAAGAATGATCACACATCAACTTCTCAATATATGAAGATGGCTGATATTTTTAGCCGATCGTTATTGCTGAACCTTCATGACGATCAGCGAACATTCCAAATGTAGCAAAGACTAATCTAAGTCTCATAATCTACAACTCAGATTGACTTCATATTTTAGGGACAAGTTCAAGAGGTATGTGGGACCCCTCAAAAAATGATCGTGCATGATATGGAGGCAAAAATAATGATCAATTAAAGTTTAGCCGATCATTCTGAAATGTTAGTTAGGGCCACCGATCGTTATCGTGGTCCCCAATGGACCTAGAGAGCCTTTTGCCGAAATCATAGTGAAATATCTCATCATCTCCCCCTATACATACAGGCCTCTTGGTTCATTTAGAGGATCTTTACGCTGCTTGTTACTCTATACTCTATTATTACCAAGTGTTCTCTATTTTCTACTACTGTAATTAGAATTATAAGTGATTAATAAAGATAATCTTCAAAGTGGATGTAGGCATACAACGTCGAACCACTATGAATCCCTATGTTTCGGATTACTTTTTTAACCGTTATTAACTTAATATTTTCCTCGGTTTAATTTTATTTTCTTTACTTACTTCTCTACATAAATCTGTTCTTGGATGCTTGTGACCAATTTAGTTGCAAATAAATACAATCCTATTTGCGGCATAAAGGGGATCATTGGGACTAGCTGCTGGAACTCTGTAGAGGTTATTCTTCACTATTTTTTTCTCCCATACAATAAGCATCTAGATGTCCGTTGTGATTCTCCTATGAAGTATTGTACTTGTGACTTGATTTAACTTAGAGGATTCAATCATATTGTAATTCGATTCAACTTGCAACGGTAGTCGGTTAATAGAAAGTTATAAAGTAGACGTTGGGTTCGTTAACAACCAATCACTATAAAAATCTGCTCATCTTTTTACTATTTTTGCTCGTTTTACATTTACGATATTATCTCTCTGGAAGAACAGGGTTGGTGCTTTCACACTCAATCTAGGGTGTTGATGCATTTTTTGGATTAACATTTTGGTGCTTTCACTAAGAACCAAACTCAGGCTTAGGTCTAGCTATCTACTTTGGATCAGATAGGTTTAAGAGTTAGATCCTCAATCTCTACTTAGAAGATTTGCTGTTTAGAATTAATGGCACTAGGAGGAAAGAGAACTACTTTCGGAAGATCCATAGGAGCTACCATTGCTGGAGAAGAAACAAACCCTCAGCAAATTGAAGTCAAAAACCCCTAACAATCTACTGTTAGGAGCTAACTCTAGAGATCAGGTTCCAGGATCCTCCACACAAGATGAAGTTGTAACTAAGGGGTAATTGAGAAAGATGGTCGGTGAAATTTATGAGAAAAAGACAAGCAATCAAAAATCTCATATGGGTAAGATAAATGCTCTCTTAGGGCTCTAATTACTAACTATACCTAAAACGGTGCCTGAAGCTGTCGCTACTACGGAGCAAGAGTGTTCTTCTGTTTTCGGCTTGAACGGAAGAAACAGAAGACAAAGGCAAAAGGAAGTAGTAGGAGGAGTTCCAAGAATCATGACAAAAGAAAATGTTAACACTCCACCCACTGCAAAAGCACCAACTGCAATCTGAACCTAGAAGTGAGAACTCCAACGGAGGACGTACTAGTGGTAGATACTGACTCTGAGGAAGACGAGCGACTTAAAGAAGGTGAATTGAACTCAAGCGATTAAATTCCAACCACAAGACCAACCGCCTACCAACGAACCTTTGTAGGACTGACTCGCCAAAAGACTGGAGAGCCTAGGCTTCAGCTAGTCAACCAAGACAGTTTGCAAAGAAAAACACTTGGCGTAGCTACTAACAATCGACCTACGGATGAACGAACAAGTTAACATATTGGAACATAGTCAGATTCTTGATGAAGGAAAGCAAGGGTAGAAAGCACCATGATTGGGGTTCTACTCAAGGCCTAACTCCTTTCATCGATAGTATCCTGAAGGCAGAATACCCCAAGAAATTCACCAAGCCGCCAGTTGTGCCCTCCTACAAAGAAACTACTGACCCTTAACGGCACTTGTACAAGTATATTTGGAATATGTATGGTGCAAGGGCAAAAGATGCGGTTTGTTTCAGTTGTTTCCCCATCTAGTTAGAAGGAGTCGCCTTCATGTGGTTTTACCGGCTCCCTCTGTGATTTGTTTCAACCTTTGGTGAGCTAGCTAGGAGGTTGTTGGAACAATTTAGGATGCATGCCTCTCAGCCAAACGAAGTGATGTCTCTGTGCGGCTACTTCCAAAGATCCAATGAATCATTAAAATTGTTCATGAACCGCTTTAACACAGCCGTCGCCAAAGTGAGCTATCCAAATGAGGATATGGTTTTCATGGCCTTAGTCCACTCGATCCATCCAAATACAGATTTTGCAAGATGTATTAAAATGAAGCAACCAACCACCATGAAAGAATTCTGATAGAAAGGTTAGTCGATACTTAAGATTGGAAGAGACAAATACGTTAGAAGGTAAAAATACCAATATGCGACCAAGTTAAGCGATTCAGAGTAATGTGGCAGTCAACCATAGCATTAGGAGTTCTAAAGTTACTACTGGGAAAGATAAGGACCACTAAAGAAAGAACCAGGGAAATAGAGGTGGAAAGTAACTCAAAGGCATTAGACGTAAATAATTCACTCCATTGAACGACAGCTTGGAGAATATTTACGTAGCAACTCAGGAAACAGAAGAGTACCCGAAGCCACTTCGAAAGGAATAGTCAGGACAACAAAGGAAGTCGAGGAAGTTGCGTCACTTCCACGAAACCCACGGCTATAAAACAAAAAAATGCCGCCATATGAAGAACACGATCGAAGAACTGATCGGAGAAAACAAGCTCCAACAATATGTGAAGAAACCTAAAATTCTGATCAGCCAACTAGACCTCATGATCTTAACACCCAAGGAAAGCAATAAGGATTCGATGGAGAGGATCTAAGCAAGCTTAGAAGAGGCTTGTCATCAATACCATTTCAGGAGGTCCTCGATCGGTTCAGAAAAGTTGGGGCGAGATGGAAAGAAATGCTAGCTCACTCAAACATGCTTCAAAAGAAACTTGCTTTGCAATCGAAAATAGGACCCCTGCTAAATAGCAGAGTATTATCAATGATGGCATTATGTTTTGAAACCGGGATAGTGAAGGAATAGAAGCTCCAACTTTAGATCCAATGGTGGTGACGATAGGAATTGGACCCTCTGTCGTGCGACAGGTGTTAGTCGATACCGGAGGATCAGTAAACATTCTGTTTTGAAATATGTTCGACCAAATGAAGTTGAATATGAAAGATGTCCCTTCATGCCAAACAAAAATCTAAGGGTTCATCGACCATACACTACAACCAGTCAGCACAATCGATCAGCCTGTTGAACTCGGAATAGGAGATCAGAGTATGGTTCTCACCCAAAAATTATGATAATTGATGAGATGTCGTCCTATAATGAATTCTTTCGATGGCCGACCCTTGTTGATTTTCGAGTTATCCTGGCATAATGGTGTCTCGCTATGGAATTTACCACAGAAAACAAAGTTGGGATGATAAAGGGAGACCAGAGCGATGCAAGGGAATGCTACGTCGCTGAATTGCATGAAACAAGAAAAAAAAGGGAAGAATTTGGAGAAAAATCTCCACATTCTCGAACCATCAACATTGCAACTATGGATCTGCCCCTGGCTTGGGGACCCTAGCTAATACGATAATACTATGGACTCTAGAAAGAAGAGTTCAGGGGAGGAACGGGCAGCACATGCAGAGATTACGATGCATGTCCCTGTAGACATGGATGATCCGATATATGTACTAATAATAGGATCATATCTTAGAACCAAGACACGACAAAGAATTAAAAAAGTTTCTTCACGCCAATATGGACATGTTCAATTGGATGCATTCTGGTATGTGTGGGATATCATTGAAGATAACATGGCACGCGCTTAATATCAATCCCAAGTACACTCTAGTGAGGTAGAAGAAGCGCACCATGGGACCAAAACGGTCTGCTGCACTAAGAGAGGAAGTGGATAAGATTTTGGAAAACGGCTTCATCCGTAATGCAACCTACCCTGTATGGGTATCAAATCCAGTTTTAATAAAGAAGTCCAATGGGAAGTGGTGGACTTACATTGGTTACTCAGACTTGAACAAAGCTTGCCTAAAGGATAGCTTCCCATTGCCCAAGATCGATCGGCTTATTGACGCCATGGCGGGCCACGAGCTACTATCGTTTATGGATGCCTACACGGGATACAAACCAATCATAATGCATGAACCCGACCAAGAGAATACTAGTTTCATTACCAACCATGGATTATACTGTTATCGAGTCATGCCATTTGGACTAAAGAATGCATGGGCAACCTACTTACGACTGGTAAACACAATGTTCAAAGATCGGATCGGGAAGACGATGGAAGTATACATAGATGACATGCTTGTCAAATAACGCCTATCAGAGAATCATAGCAGAAATGTTCAAGATATTGCAAAAATATGGAATAAAGCTCAACCCATTGAAATGATCCTTCAGCATCACTTCTAGCAAATTCCTTGGTTTCATTGTAAGCAAAGAGCATTGAACCTAATCTGGAACAGATTACCGCCCTAAATAACATCAAATCCGCCACGACCAAAAAGAAATTGCAAATTCTAAGTGGAAAGATCACAACACTGAGCTGATTCATCTTCCGAGCAACTGACAAATTCATACCATTCTTTGACGCATTGAAAAAGGGAAAGAAGAATTTCGAATGGAACGAAGCCTGCGAGAAAGCCTTTGAAGAATTACTCCATTATATGGAAACCCCACCGGCCTTATCTAAGCCGATAAATAGGGACAATTTATTCATTTACCTCGTTGTATCAACTCATGCACTGAGTGCAGCGTTGGTACATGAAGAGGCTAGGGTCCAACGACCCATCTATTATATCGGTAAGCGGTTCATCGAAGCTGAAAAGAATTAACCGAAATTGAAAAAGACTCGCCTATTGCCTATTGCCTATTGATTGCATCAAGGAAGCTACGATCATACTTCCAAGCCTATCTGATCAAGGTATTTGACAGATCAACCTCTAAAATAGGTGTTGTTTCACCCAAAGACACCAGGTCAACTTTTGAAATGGAACATCGAGTTAATCTAATATGAAATTAACTATCACCCACGAAGAGCTATTAATGGTCAAGCTCTGGTAGATCTCAATGTTGAATTTACCGAGCAGGATGGTGAAGAAGAAAGCATTTTGGACATTGTCTCACAGTGGAAGTTGTTTGTCGATGGTGCGTCAAATGAATTTAGTTCAGGAGAAGGGGTGGTACTTTAAACCCCCAAAGGATGATCTGTTTGCTACACTTTGAGACTGGGATTTCCTGCCACCAACAATGAATCCGAATATGAGGCTTTGATGGCAGGATTAAAAATCATTAAAGAATTAGGTATAAAAGTTGTGCATATCTACAACGATTCTCGACTAGTCATCTTTCAAGTGAAAGGAGAGTACATGGCAAGAGGCAACCTCGCCCTCTACTTGTCAAGAGTGTGGGAATTGCTGCATGACATAGAGCACTGCAGTTTAATTCACATTCCAAGGGAACAGAATATGCAAGCGGATCACCTAGCCAAACTAGCCAGTTCCATAGATGCTCGGTCAATAGGATTGGCCCCAGTCGAAATTTTCACGTCACCTAGCATAGATGATATGGATATCGGTTGGATTATGGAAATCATAGAGGAAGAATAATCATGGATGACACCGATTGAAGATTACTTGATCGAAGGTACACTCCCCAGGGATCAAAATGAGCAAAAGAAGCTACTCCGGAAGGCACCTCGATTCGTCTTGTAGGATGGAATTCTTTATAGAAGGGGATTCTCTACTCCCCTACTCAGATGTGTAACCAACAGCGAAGTCAGAAAGATCCTCAAGGAAGTCCATAAAGGTGATTGTGGAAGCCACATTGCTGGGCGGACTCTAGCGAAGAAGATCCTACGATACAGTTACTTCTGGCCATCCATCAACTGTGACGCAACAGACTTTGCAACAGGCGATGTGTGCAATGCTTAAAGTTCGCCAAAATGTAGCGAGCTCTATCCATGAAACTTACGCCAATAGTTATCCCATGGCTGATTGTGGTCTGGGAAACTGATCTGATCGGCGCACTGCCAACTGCTAAAGTAAGGGCCAAATATGCTATCGTCGCTGTTGATTACTTCACAAAATGGGCTGACGCAGAACCTCTAGCTACTATTACTACTAAGAAAGTGATTAACTTTGTCACCAAAAATATTATTTGCAAATTTGGAGTACCGTAGAAAATCATCACGGATAATGGTACTCAATTCGAAAGTGCTGAATTTAAAGACTTTTCCAAGTGTTTCCGCATCGAAAAGAGTTTCTCCACTATGGCACACCCTCAAGCAAACAGGCAAGTAGAGGCAGTAAACAAAATTATCAGGTTCACCATCAAAAAACAACAGACGAAAGCCAAAGGAAACTGGGTTAATGTGCTCCAACTTGCACTATGGGCTTACCGAATGACACACAAGTCAACAACTGGACATTCGCCATTTGCCCTAGCATAAGGATCCAAAGAAATGATCTTGGTTGAACTGGAAGTCCCCTCTCATCGGAATTGAAACTTCAATCAAAAAGAGGACGAGCGGCTCCTCCTTGAGTTACTAGATTTGATTGACGAGAAATGGGTGGAAGTCGAGCTAAGGACCATGGCTTGCCAGAAAAGGATAACACGACACTTCAACTCCAAGATCCACAATTGTACCTTTGTAGTTGGAGATCTCATCCTATAAAGAATCTATCCAGCCCTAGGAACATTGAGAACAAACTAGGAATGGCCTTACTTAATTGGGCAAAAGCTCAGAGATGGCACTTTCAAGCTAACCACAATAGATGGAATTTAAATTGCCATGCTTGTAACTGCGACTCGCTCCAGTATTACTTTATTTAGCTTTTATTTATTATTTCCTATTTTTTGCAAATAAGCTGCCGGCTACACTGGAGGTGTTGTAAATAGGCAAAAGTTGTTATACTTTTCATTTTATTAGTGAAATCTCTTTAGCGTCCTAAACAAATAAAAAAGTGTTCATATAAATTACTCGTTGGGTCAGTGAAAGTAAACCGACTCAAAAATCATCTATTAGCTGCTTGAGGAAGTGAAACGACACCCAAGTATGATCCGCCTACTCGATGAAAGTAAATCAACTCAAAATAAAAATCGTGCATATCGCAAGCTGCACACTCCCAAAAAGCCGTGCATTTCGTAAGCCGCGCACTCCCAAAAAGCGGCGCATTTTGTTAGCCAAGCGCTCTCAATAGCCGTGCATTTCATATGTCGTACGCACTTTTAAAAGCCACGCATTGCGTAACATGCGCACACTCTTAAAATCCATGCATTTCTTAAGCAGCGCACTTTTAAAAGCCATGTATTTCATAAGCCACGCAAGCACTACTTGATGTTCCTCGACATCATCAGTAAACCGTTAAGATTTTCTAGGTACTTATATTGTCCTGACAACGCCGAG
This sequence comes from Allium cepa, assembly GCA_030765085.1. NCBI lineage: Eukaryota > Viridiplantae > Streptophyta > Magnoliopsida > Asparagales > Amaryllidaceae > Allium > Allium cepa. The sequence continues at coordinate 95,868,551 of CM060946.1, read as the reverse complement.
AAACTTGTCCATTGCAGGACTAACAAGGATCAACTACCACTATCAAAAAGAATTGGCATGAGTCCAATAATGCCGCAAAACTAGAAATCGACAAAGAATTCCGATCGTTGACTGAAAGGTTCTTTGGTGTGGAGACATTTGAGTAACAAGTTCCTGAAGATAGGAATCACAAAGTAAATTTTGCTGCAGACATCTGAGGAATTGCTCGGATCAACCGGTCATTTATCAAGTGTTCACAGTAAACAACCCTTTGAAGTAGGGGGCACACCGACACTTAGTTGAAATGAAAACTATTCCATGGTCCTATTATGATGAACAAAGAATTTTGGCAATCACAATAGATCTAGTTATAAAAGTTAAAAAATGCATACATAATGTGTGAAATCACGGAAATAAAGGCACGGTATACCATAAAGTTTAGCATGGCAATGTGAAATATGGAAATTATATAACAAGAAATCATGTCAGGTACATGCATAAGTGGTATAAAAATAAACTAAGTACGTGATAAATAAGAAGAGTATAGAAGAGATAATAGTAGAAAAATTAATCTTTTCATTCCTTATAACATTTTCTGCACGAAGTCAAAATGTGGGGGTTGTACCCACACAATATCAGCCAACAAAAAGCAAAGTACAATGCTACAACAACAAAAGTAATAAGTGCAAACTCTACACTTGTACAAAATATATTTCAAACAAGTCAGAATGTTACAATATCCAGCTCCACTATCACTTGAGCCTGTTAGTGTTTATTGCCACCACTTTCTTTCGCACCTTTGGTCGGAAGTTTCTTCTTCCACTCAACATCCCCACCGGAAGTTGTATCGCTGGCAGAGATATCAATTATAGCTCGGTGCCCATGTCTCCTCCTGATTCTTTGACTCCCTAGGAAGACCCTCATTGGTCTTGCGGGAGCTCCTCGAAGACTTTCACTTCTTGATCTTTTCCTTCTTAACTACCATCATCTATTGTTTAGTTTTACTTAGTTGGCTGGCTTGGTCTGTCTGCTCCCTAGTGTCAGCTACTGCTAAATCGTCCTTCAAAGATACGGAAGGGTCATTCGGGCCATGCAATGCAGCGATCTTCTCAGACTTCGACCATGGTTGCGAGCCAATCACGAGTGTGGTGATCAAAGAAGGTACAAAAAAGGCACTGAAGCAATCGAAATGGCAGTAGGACCTAGGATTGGAGAAATTTGCAGTTTGATAAGAAAAGAAAACAGACCTATAAGATCAAAAAGAAAAGCATTCAATTCATCTCGTTCTTGCGGTGTTAGTTGAAAATCCTCAAACTCGGGAGAAACCAGGAAGTTACCTGCATCAGAATAAATCTCAACTTCATACTCCCACGTGTTTCCTTCACTATATGGTTGCACGATCTTGGGTGAAGTTTCAAGACACCCAAGGCTTCAGAGATAGCTGCTAAAGAGGCAGACAACAAAGTAGCACCGATCGAAGCTGGAATGATTCATGTTTGATTATGAGCCTACTTGGACGATTCGCCAGGCCCAGAACTAAAGGGCTTTGATAGTGCTTTAGCAGCGGTAGTTGTAGCAGCATCAACGGGTTCGAGCTCCCTTCAACCTTAATAACCTCTCGTCCATCTACCAAACCTTCTTTTATTCTTCATTAATATAGGCATCCTTCAACTCTTGTTAACTGTACGCATCCCTATCTTCTCGAAAATGGGCCAAGACTTCTTCCCAAAGCACAGCAAGAGTATGCAAGAATTTGGAACCCTACAACAGAGGCTGTCCTGATGCAATAGGGAGTTGACATAAATGTTCAAGATGGTGTCGTCCATCTTCACCATTTTCCTTTCAAAGGCATCTTATAGCTCCAAGTAGTCCACCGTCACAGTAGCCTTCTCGACTTTGACTTTGGTCTTTTCGACGTTAAATTGCGCAACTTTTTCTTGAAGTAAAGTAATCACTTGAGCCTAGTTAGATGGTCTTATCTTCGGATTCCACCATTCCCAAATAATCAGCAATTGTCTTCTTATGAGCTTCGACCGTTTCGTCATGACTGGCAATAGTTCTCTTCTGAGCTTCGATGTTCTCATCTCAAGTTTCAAGCCCCTTTTTCAGCTTGACTTCATCAGAGTGGGCTTTCTTGATTTCATCTCTCAGCACAATCTCAATTTTCATGTGAGCCTCTTTCAATTCCTTTAGCAAACAAGCATTGCTCTTACTCTCCCAAATGGCAGTGTCTCACTCCTTTGTCAATTGATCAATTCCGGCATCACGTTCCATCAACGTCCTTTCGTAATCATATTTTTCCGACTCAAAAGAAAGTATCTTTTAATAGCTATTACGGTTTGTGCCCTCCAGCTACTTACATTATTTCTCCCATCCTTCAGCTTGATCCAAGTTGCTTTGAATCGCTTGGAGATGGGGCATATAAGAATCCTTACAAATCGGACACGGGTTAGGATTGAACTTAACTCTCTTCAGGAACCATCTGGGAGCGCGGCTTCAAGCTTAAGTGGACCAGACGGAAAAATACAAATGGGTCTCCTATGAGGACATGAAGAACCAGAAGTAGCCACAACATGAGTTGACAGTCGGGGTTAATGGAAAACCATGAATAGTAGAAGTCGGGACCTCAATTCCGATAGAGACTAGAGACGAGGCAAACGTACGGTACTCGAAGGATAAGGATCATGATCTACTTTTAACTTTTTGGATGGCTCTTCCTAATCATCGGGAGTCTTCCTCTTGCTATCTCCACCACTATGAACACTGCCTCGGTTCCTATCACCCCAATTACAAGCATCAGCTTCCTGATCTTTCTTACTTCCCCATTCTTCCTCATTTTTCAAGGCTGGTGGTGGTTCGAAGTCCATCTCAACACACGTTGTGCCTCTGTCAATTATTTAAGGTCTTCATAAAGTCCACGACCTCATATATTACCTAATAAAAAATTTAAGTAACTTTAGCGATGGAAAATGGGCTCAAATAATGCATATATGAGTGTACGCGGCCCTGTTGGAGTGTGTGATGTGTCGTAGGCGGCCTTAAAGAACTTCGCAAACCGGGTCGAGAAGCGAGTAGAGTGGGAGTCAGGCTAACTCCAGAAATAGCATGACCGGAGCGAAAAGACAATCCCTCAAACACAAAATCATATCCCATGAGTTCTGCAATGTCTAAATAAATGTTTCTCAAGTCCACAAAGTTGATATCGGTTTCCTTAGGTGGAGAACCATGAAGTTGTTTGGGTGTTGGGGGAGCATCTTTAGCAATAACCCTTGGGAAGGTGAATCCAAGAGAAGGGACTCATTCCAGAAGTTTCATCACATGATTTGACATTTCCTTCACTAGAACATACATCAAATTCCTCATCGCTAGAGGAGGAATCATAGCTACTCCAGCTCTTAATTTCACCTTCCTCCTTTTATGTGATCGCCGCAACCTTGCATTCTAACTGTTTGAACTCCTTTTCCCTCTCCTCTGAGATTGATGGCATCCTAATTGTGCTACTGGTTCCGGTCATAATGCCTTTTCATTCATGGATTTCCTCAGTTAATCCACCAGATGGACCCTCTCCTCCTAATAGACTGCCCTTTTCAGAATAGTGTGATAAAGATGTAGAGCGTGTTTGAATCCTGGAATGGTTGGGGGATGGAACTACAACGACGATGGCAGATCTCCCAGGATACAACAATCTGTACCGATGCAAATTCTCATCCATTAGCAAAGATTTGATCTTTATCTCTCTAGCATTTATTGCCTTCAGAGTATGGAAGATGGGATCAAGTGATGAATCTTTATTTGGCCTCGGAATAACTACAAGGAGTATTCAATCTATTAAAACCCTACACCATCATTATAAATCTCAATAAGTAAAGAGGAAACTCACCCACTGTCATCCAAAGATGATTGAATCCTTCGGAGCATCAAATGAAGAAATATTGGGTCTTGAATTGGGATAAGTTACTTTGGAGTTGCAGCACAATTTTGTAGTTTCGTTGAGCCTCGATGATCACAAGAGACGGACATTCATCTCTCTTCTTGAATGAATGGAAATATCTCAACTCATCGAAGCTTGGGGCACAATTGAATGTCTACATAAACAAAACATGAAGACATGTCAATATTGCATATTTGTTAGAATGAATCTGAAATGGAGCTATTCCCAAATTCCAAAGAGTCTCCCTTAAGAAATAATAGAATAGAGGCACTACACCATTCAAGCACATGTACCGATGGCCAGCAGTGCACCATAAAGGTGGCATGTGTGCAAACTCCTTTTTCAGTGGAAGACGCACATCATCATCCAGAATGACAAGCTATAAACAAATATTATGCAGAACTTTAGTAGAAATTTTAATATGTTAGATAACATGATGAAATTGATTTTTTGTGATTTTTTGGGATTTTTCCTAATTGATTTTCTATGGAGAAATAAATTATTTTAAAAGAAGGACTTATTTGCAATATTGGTTTTGCTTAATGGAAGGGCTTAAACTTTAATTTTCCTTTGATTTAGATCTGATAAATGTGGTAGTTATTTTGTAAAGTATTTGAAAGATTTTAGGGCTACCAATTAAAAGATTACACATAGGCAGGTTAGTTAAAGCAATTACTAAAAATGAGCATGATTTCAGCCTTTAATCAGAAAAGAGTGTTTTGCCTCCTTTAGTAGTACCTTTCAACTCCAATGCTTCCGCTCCAACTCAGTCGAAACCAACCCAACCGAAACCCACCTAGTTGAAACCAGTACACAAGGTATCACTTAGATGGTATGCAATGGATTGGAGGAAAGATGGAAGTTATGGCGTCGAAAGCAATGCTTTCGATGGGGTCGAAACCTCAGTTATGGTTTCAAATGTTAAGTGCCTACTTTGTTTTACCTAAAGATTTTGACGTAGTCTAAACCTATGTTTCCAAAAGGCATTTTTCTAAATAGCTTTCTAAGTAGGTTACCATATCATGTTTTAAGTAAGAGCTTTCGAATGGGTTCCTTTGTTATTATATAATGCTTTTGAAAGAAGTGGTTCCGACCTGGTTGAAACCCAACCGCTATTTTTTTTACCTTTCGAATGTATTGCAGCCATTAATGGTTTCGAAAGATTCTATTTGTTCTAAACTTAAGTGTAACACCCCTATTTTTATTGACATTATTCAGGAGATTTAATTAGAATACATTAAATAGAATAATGTAGATGAGGAGATTGAGGTTGATTAATAAACTAGGTAGCCATGCTTATTTAAAATCAAATGAACTTATATAAATTGTTAAGAAATTAAACACAAGGGCATTAGGGTAAATTACATCAAATGGTTTCGGATTTAATGATAATTTTTTTATGATGTTGAATGATGATAAGCTTGATTTATGATTTATATGGATTAAACAGGGAAGTTTAAAAGGTAGATATACATGGTTTTAGTATAAGACCGAGATGAAATGATTCTTAATTGCTGTGGGAAAATTTTATGTTATAGGAAACATGATTTTGGAGATGGATTTCAATTCTCATAATTTTTTGAGTTTATATCGAATTTATACGAATTTTCTAGTGAAGAAAATGATTTATTGGGTTATATTATGGCAAAAATAATGATTATTTAGGTTTGGAATTTTTATATATTGCAAAACATATTAAAATAGATTTTCTGGGGTTTTTTTAGATTTTTTCTAAGTGTTTTGATGAATATATAAAAATTATTTAAGGTACGGGACTTAAATGTTTAATATATTTAATTAAGGAGAAGGGTCATTTTATAAAATAAAATTTATTATTTAAATCTGAAAATAGTGGCAGTATTTTCTGAACAGAAATTATTAACCAATGAGAATTTGACAAACTAAAGCAGGTTAGTTGAAAAGTTAACATTTTTGAGTTAAAAAGAAAGAAATCATACTTTTAGCATGTTTCAGCCTTTGATAGTATTAAACCTTCTAACTCAGACCTCACGACTAAGTCAAAAGGTTATAGCTTTCGACAAGTTCTGACCAATGCATATGGTATCAAGCATCTTGGTACGTAGTGAATTTGACAGAGTCGAAGGGTTCTTAGTCAGGTTTATGGTAAAAAGGTGGGGTATGTTGTTTTATAAACTTAAGCTTTCACCTGCTTCGCTTTTGAATTAGATCTTTCGACTTGGTTGCTTTCGACCGGGTCAAATGTTTAAAAATAAAGGTTTTAAACCTTTCGACAAATCGAAAGGTTACTGCTGCTTTACTACTATATTATTTTGAAACCTTCTAAGAAAGTCCAAAGGTTACAGCCACTTAGTATTGTTTTGTTTTGAACCTTCCAACACAGTCGAAAGGTTATAGCCGCCTTTTCCAACCTTATGAAGTTGTTGCTTTTGACAAAGATGAAAGGTTTACTTGTTTTAAAAACCAGCCGCTTCTCCCATTGCTTTCGAAAGGTTTCAAAGTTTTCACTTAGATGATTTACCCTTGTTTTATAAATGAAGTATAACCCAAGCTTTCGAAGGAGCTGCTTTAAAAGGTGGAGGTCTATTGTTTTAAAAGAAATGTTTTAAAGCTTTTGAAGGGGACCTTCCAACAAGGTCGAAAGGTGGCATCCATCATAGTCGAAAGGTTTTAAAAGGAGACCTTCTGCATGTTTTAACTTGAACCCAGTAAGTTTTTGAAAGGTTTAATCCACTAGATTCGAATGATTTATGTTATAAGAGTTGAATGCTTTCGAAAGGTTTAAATTGCTTAATGGTCTCAATGGTTTCGAAAGATTTTTTTGTAGGCCTTTCGACAAGGTCGAAAGGTTTGGTTTCGAAAGGTTTGAAAATTCATACTCTAAATTTTTAAAAGGGGAAACCTACGACTTATATAAAGGATTTTTGTAATGGCTTTAAGTATGAAATTTTAAGGAAGTATTGCCTTGATAAAATATGAGTTAAAGGTGTTAACTATGTTATGATATGTATTCCAAGGACTTTAAACCCACAGGTGTGGTACTGTTAAATTATTGTCTTGCTTCTTCAAATATGAAAATATTCGCATTATATTCATAACTGTATTTTTGTAAAAGAGGTATAAGAACTAGTAGGTTAACTCAATAGTGAATATAAATAGCTTAAACTCCTAAATGGGTAGAATTGCATCCATCGAGTCAATATGACCAAAAATATAGGATGCCTAAACGCTATAGTTATTGGTGTAAACTAAAGGTTCATAGTAAACCCATAAGACTATGATAAGGAAGTTATTGGTGCTTACCAAAAGGTTTATAGTAAACCTATGGAAACTATGATAAGGTAGTTATTGGTGCATACCAAAAGGTTCATAGTAAACCCGTAAAACTATGATAAGGTAGTTATTGGTGCATACCAAAAGGTTCATAGTTAACCCATGAAAACTATATATTAAGAGTAGTTGGCAGGGGCTAATTGGTTTGTAGTGAACCCTTAAAAACTATATCCGGATTAAGAATTGACATCAATCAATAAGTTCCTAGTGAACCCATGAAAACTAGGATAAGTGTGTGGTTAATGGTAGTATCGGTAGGTTCCTGGTCAACCCATGAAAACAAGGATATGCTGTGAGTTACTGGATAAGTCTATAGGTTCCTAGTCAACCCATGAAAACTAGGATAAGGTGATTAGTTATTGGAAAGACCAATAGGTTTAGGAGGACCTATGAATTAATTAAGTTAACTGGCAGGATCCTATATGTTCTTAGTGATCCCATGAAAACTATGAATATGATAGGGTGTCTATTAATTGTAATAAGGTTATTAGTGAAACCATGAAAACTAAAAAGGTTAATAGTGACCCAGGAACTATAACTAAGACAGGGTGTTAGTTTAAACTGGGGAAGGGAAATATTAATAATTTTCAAGTATGCAAATCATCATAATATTTTGAAAATGTATGTTTTAACCATTATGGATGCAGGAGCACAATATATGGCTTTAAAAAGGTTTTAGGATACTAGTGAAGGGAAAACCTATTCTGCTAAGCAGTGTGGTATCACTAAATATCTAAAAAGGATTGAGATGTTAGATTATTATTCATATCAGGCTTTATATCCGACTCGAAGTTTTTATTTTCCCCTTAAACTCTCGGCTACTCAATTAGTTTTGAGTAGCTTGAGATTTAAGTTTTTTAGGTTCTCTTCTTAGACGAATAAAGCTTCTAGAGGCATGTAGGAGACAGATAGTTAATTAGAGTTTTTCTTTCCACTATGTGTTTTGTTTGTAAAGGGCAGATTTATGAGCCTTACTATATACTCTGATCCACCATGGAGGCATCTTCATATATCGCTCTTGGTGTATTTGTAATAATTATATTTTGCTGAACATGGTAATGTAATTTAGGAATTTTGTAATGAACACGAAAGGTTTTGATTTGAATGCAGAAATATGTTTTTGAATTGTTAATTTTTTTTCATATTTCTATGATCTATGTATCAATGTATCTAGCACCACCATATTCGTTCGTCGAAGATTAATAACTATAGATGACTGCAGCATCTGTAGCTGTTAGTTTTACGCCTCCAAGTAGGGGGATGTTGCAAGTTGGTATCAGATCATAGGTTTATGAAACTTTAAAAGAAAAGTTAAACCAAAAAGCTTTTTGAAAAATAATCTAATGAATTTAAAAATATAATTAGGGTTTGGGTTAACGCTATAGTAACGTACTTGTAATTGATATATAGGTGTATATCTAAGTACGTATTTCCCTCTCTCTTAGACCATTTTTCTGTATCTTACTAAGACTCGTATGCAGATATACGAGAAAGAGGATATGGAGGTAGGAAACAGAAGTGGAAATCTGGGTAGAGGAAGCACCACAACCAATGGAAATGCTTGACCTAACACTCAGAGAAACCAAGGTCGACATGCTAATGCTAATCAAAATGTTGAGGCCAATGTTGGTGCTGGAAATCCGCCAATAGATGCGAGGATGGTGTATCAGTTGTTGGCTAATCTATTGCAAGCAGGAGCTGCTGGAAATGTTGATGGAGCTAATCCTGTAGTTCCTGTGTTGGATATAATTATGCTAGGCTAAGAAGAGACTATGTTAGTCTGGGAGTAAAGTCGTTTGTTGGAACGGATGATTCTGTTGAAGTAGAAAATTGGTTGTTGAACTGTGAAAGGATCCTTACAGACTTAGGCTTGAATGATGGAGAGAAGAGAAGGCTAGACTCTAAACAGTTGCAAGGGTTAGCCCTTTATTGGTGGAACAGTGTGACGGCTGGAGAGTCGGAGGAAGAGTTGACTTGGGTTGACTTCAAGAGGAGGATTGAGCAGAGGTTCTTGTCTGAGATTGCCAAATCGACATTGATGAGGAAGTTTATGGATCTTGTCCAAGGAGAGATGTCAGTGATCGAGTATGCTGCTAAGTTTGATGAGCTATCTCGATATGGTTATGCTTTAGTTGACAATGATGTCAGAAGGAATGAGAGATTCAATAGTGGTTTGAGGCCAGAGCTAGGCAGGATAGCTACGACTCATATTAGAGAGCCTTATCATTGATGGTGTAGATGACCATTCCCTATGAGGAATTGATTGTTGCTTCAGCTAGGGAGAAGCCAGTTGAGTCCCGGGGTTTTTAAGGAAGAAAAAGGAAATTCTTTAAGAAGAAAGGAGCCCAGAAAGGGGAGGCAGCTAAGAAGGCGAGGGCTGATTTAGTGTGTTATGAGTGTGATAAGAAAGGCCATTATGCCCACGAGTGCAGAACTGGTAAAGGAAAGAAACCTGCTGAGAAGAAGAATGTAAAATGCTTTACCAAGTTAGGCATTATAAGAACCAGCGTCTAGAGCCAGTCAGGGCGGACAGAGTGAAGTTATTTGCTATTGGACCACCATCTTCTTCTAAATCCACGCAGCAGAGAAAGGGAAAACTATGATGGAAGGTATGCTTTTGATTCAGATTATACCTATTAGGGTACTTCTTGATACCGGTGCATCCCATTCATTTATATCACAGTACTTGGTTAATAGGTTATTTATAGAACCCATATACCTTATTACTTCCTTAAGGGCTGCGAATCCAATAGGAGGGTATGCAACTCTTGGGATGAGATGTGACCAGTTAGATTGAGTTGTTAGGACATAAGTTTGTATGCAGCTTGTATGCTTTTAATTTCGTAGATTTCGCGATCATCTTAGATATGGATTGGTTGGGTAAGTATGAGGCTAGGATATTTTGCCAAGATCGAGAAATATCATTGAGGCACCTAGATAGTCATAACCGAAACATTTTCTCAATGGAGAGTTCCAGCAAGAGTGTTTATGCTTTGTTGAGTGCCATGGAGGCTAGAGAAGAACTTAGTCAAGTCCAGGTAGCTAGAGAGTTTGCAGATGTCTTTGAGCCAGTTATTGGAATACCCCCGAAACGAGCTATTGAATTTCGAATAGATCTTGTACCGGGAGCTGAACCTGTTAGTAAACCACCCAACAGAATGACACCGACAGAGATGAAAGAATTGAAGGTGCAATTAGTGGATCATGTGGGAAGAATTTTAATCTAACCAAGCAGTTCACCTTAGGGAGCAGCTGTGGTATTTGTAAAGAAACTAGATGGGTCGTCAAGGTTGGGCAACATCTATCATAAATTGAACGAAAGGATGATCAAGAATAGGTACCCTCTATCGAGGATCGATGATCTATTTGATCAGTTGAGTGGAACCAGAGTATTTTCCCAATTGGATTTGGCGACGTGGTTCCATCAGTTTAGAGTGGCGGAGATAGCATTCTTCTGACTACATTCCGAACTAGGTATGGTTCATATGAGTGGTTAGTAATGCCATTCGAATTGAAGAATGCACCTGCTTTCTTCGTTGATTTAATGAACCGAGTTTTTAGAGAGCACTTGGATAGGTTTGTATTGGTGTTCATAGATGACATTTTGGTGTACTCTAAAGATGAAGGAGAGCAAGAGATCCATCTCAGTGGCGTTGGAGACACTGAGGAAGAATCAGCTGAAGGCAAAGTTTTCCAAGTTTAATTTCTGGATGAAAGACGTTAAGTTTCTTGGTCATGTGGTTTTAGAGAAAGGACTGTCGGTTGATCCAGTTAAGATCGAGGCGGTCAATAATTAGAAGAGACTAGAGGCGGCTACCGAGATCTGGAGTTTCCTTGGACTTGCTGGCTATTATCAGAGATTCATCAAGGATTTCTCACGGATAGCAGCGCCTTTAACTAAGTCGACCAGGAAGGGCATGTTGTTTGGTCCGACAAATGTGAGAAATCATTCCTTAAGTTAAAACATTCGTTAACCAACGCACCAATGTTGTTAGTTCCGGATGGTAACAAAGGGTTGGTAGTATACACTGATGCATATGGCACTGGATTAGGAGCAGTATTGATGCAGAAGGGCAAATTTATCGCTTATGCATCTAGGCAGCTTAGACCGCACGAGGTAAGGTATCCTACTCATGACTGGGAGTTAGCTGTTGTGATTTTTGCCTTGAAGATTTGGAGGCATTATATGTTGGGAGAGATATTTGAGTTGTATACAGATCATAAGTCATTAAAGTATTTATTCTCTCAGAAGGAGTTGAATATGAGGTAGCAGAGATGGCTGGAGGCTACTTATGATTTAGGTATAGAGTATACTCCGAGAAAAGGAAATAAGGTAGCAAATGCTCTCGGTAGAATACATCAGAATATGGTGTTCGCAATGTTGGAAGAATGGAAGGATCCATAAACTTTAGCCAGTTGTGGTGTGCATTTGAGATCTACTGCTAGTTCTAGTTAAGGTACTGACATGTTGTCTTGTTTAGATATGTGACTTGTGCTTATTGAGAAGATAGTTTCTAAGCAGAGAGAAGATCCAATTTTAGCTGAGAGGATTAGAAAGCTTGAGGAAGGTTAGTGATTAATGACCAAAAGGATTTTAATTTTGACCAAAGAGAATGGTTGAGAAATAAGGGAAGATTATGCATTCTGAATGTAGATAACTTAAGGAGAGAAGTTCTAGAGGAATGTCATCGATTAAAGTTTACGTTTCATCCTAGAGGGACCAAGATGTATAAAGATATGAAGAGGAGTTTCTATTGGGAAGACATGAAGAAGGATGTTGTGGGTTAGGCAGTGTATTAACTGTCAACAAGTGAAGGTCGAACATTAGAAGCCAAGTGGGTTACTTCATCCTTTAGATATTCCAGTTTGGTAATGGTATTCGATATCGATGGATTTTATAGATGGTTTGCCATGGTCAAATAAAGAAAATGAAAGTATATGGATTATAGTGGATAGATTGACCAAGAGTGCCTATTTCATTCTGTTAAAGTCAACCAGGACGACACATATTTTAGCAAAGTTGTTCATGAAGAATATAGTTAGGCTTCATGGGATTCCTAGTAGCATGGTCGGCAACAGAGATGCATTGTTCACTAGCGAATTTTGGAGGAGTCTACAAGAGGTATTATGTACCTAGCTCAGGATGAGTACATCGTACCACCCACAGACAGATGGGAATACAAAGAGAGTTAATAAGGTACTTAAAGATTTACTGAGAGCTTGTGTGTTAGATTTTGGTGGATCTTGGGAGGATCACCTACATTTGGTTGAGTTTACATATAATAATAGTTATCAGACTAGTATAGGAATGGCGCGAGACGACCTGACTTTCTCACCGCAGAAAATCGTGTCATCTTGAAGAAAGAAAGGGATAGAAAAGAGAAAAGAAAGAAGAGAAAGAAGAAACAACACAGAACTAAATAGCCGAACGAATAAATTATATTAATAACATAAATATTACATAGATTACAATCATTATCAGAGTTAAACAGCATAAACAACAAATACTAGACAGTTATAAACACCTGTCTAGTTATACAACACAATAAAATACAAGAGAACTACTCAGAGAAACCAACACAGCGGAAATCTATATATCTACACGCAGAAGCCTCCTGCTACATTGCTCCTCCACAACTCGTCAAAGCTAACCTGAATCCCTTGGCTACTCGTAAAAATTTGAGTACCCAAGAGTTTAAGAAAAATAGAATAAACTACGGGTCAGACATGGTTCTGGTGTGAGTAACAGGTTAAGGTTGCTTAACTTTCAAAAAACTTTTTGAAAAGAAAGGTATCACGTAAGACTTCCCACATATAAACATGGAAAAGTTTTTACCTTACGCTAACCAAGACATTTGATAGAAAATCCGATGATATTATAATAGTGTCTAGGGTTTTCAAGTAAAATACAGAAATAGCTGGAATGCTTACATCTCACGTTCCAACATAGTTGGGCACAACTAATACGTACGGAACTTATTAGATTTTGGATTCCATCAATGGCAGGGCTATCGGGGTACCGCCCGTCACAATACGTGGCCTAGATCAACGTACCGAGGATCACTCCCAATCCCCTGCAACACAAGGCCGGAACCATTCCTTACTGAACAGTTCCGAACAAGACAACCCCACAGTTGTAGCTAGCAACTGCCCACACAGCCGAAATAAAAGGGACCTCTAGACAGGGGAAAATCTCGTCCTACTTGGGCATGATCCACTTAACCTTGCTACACCTCCCCTGTTTTAGCCATTCTCGGTTGATGAGGCTTGAGGCTACGATTACCTTTAGTGAACACATCACTTAGAACGATCATTGTCCACCTGACGATGTTCTGAAAGCATTCAATCCATACAAGTTCGTTCCGGGTTCGAACGAAACCGAAGGCATTATCTCGTTACACTCATTTTGGAATCACCCTCAGAGTTAACGACAATAACCCTTGCACTCTGAATCTCCATCTTCACTTGAGATTCATGACCTATCGTTAATTTGGATCAATGTGGTTTTCGGATATCCAAATATGGAAACCCGATCCCGGTCTCATCGAAATCCAAAACGCCATCTTTTAGGTCCAAGTTGTTTTAAAGTTTAAAATAATTCAATTATCTATACACACACAGATAGATAACTCGCAAATCACAATTGATAATCCACATTATCATAATAAACAGATGATCCATATTATCATCAAAATAGGTAATCCATATCATCATCACAATAGATAACCCATATTATCATCACAATGCAACCAAGCATTCATAACACACCACGTTGCTTATCTCATTTCTGAGATCACAACCATTCAAGGCAATCAATATCATCCATTCATATATAAGCAATGATTTATTTCATCACAATATAATTAATTTAAAATGAATTAAATTAACTATCTCTAATCAATTAAAGTGAATTAAATTAATTACTTCATCTTTAATTAATTTAAAATAAATTAAATTAATTACCTCATCAATATAAATCTTGCTTACTCAATCATTTAATTGATTACAATCAATTCAAATTAATCACCTTAATTAATCACCCTTGATTAATTATCCTTAATTACATTAATGTATTTATTCCTTAATTAATTTCAGAAATTAATTATTCTCAACCAAAAACAGTAATTAACATTTAATTACTTTAATTAATTAATTGTATTAATTAATTACCTTAATACTTAATTAATTACCTTTAATTATTTATCATTGATTAATTAATCATAATTAATCAACTTTTATTACATCATTAATTGTATTAATTAATGATCCTTAATCATATTTAGTTAATTATCCTCTTAAATTAATTACCTTAAGTAATTAACCCATAATTATTAATCATTCCAGATTAATCATATTCAGTAATTAACTAACTTTAATTACTTCATTAAAACAAATTAATTATCCCTTAATTAATTTCAAAATTTATCCCTTGGTTAATTTCTAAGTAATTATACTCCAAATTACTTCATTCTTAAACATCTTCAATTAATTACAACCTGTAATTATCAATCAATTACTTCACCAAGAAATTTTCAATCCATTAAGTAATTATCCTTAAAACCTCAAGTGTCTAAAATTAATTAAACTTAATTAATCATATTAAACAATCACATTTAACACAATTAATTACCTTAAGTAATTAATTTCTTAATTACTTTATTAAGTAATTATACTCAACAATTCACTATTGATTATTATTAAATTAATTAATCTAATTAATTATAAAAATTAACCATATTAATTAATTATTAAATAATCCTGGTTAATGATCTTCATTAATCATTCTCTAATTATTTCCATTAAGTAATTAACTCAAATTAAATTATCTTTAATTATCCATTAATTAAAGTCTAATTAATTAATTAATTAAGAGTTAACTGATACTTAATTAACCCTTAATTATTTAAATAAATTAACCTTGATTTTAAATTAATTATTAAATCTTTAATCATTAGTTAGTAATCGAATTAATGATCTTTAATTTCAAATTAATTAACCTTTGATCAATATTTATTAAACCTTAATCAATTAATTAAATAAATTAACCAGTTATTCCTTAATTACTCCATTAATTAAATTATTCAAAAACATTAAATCTTAATTTAATTTTAAGTTAAAACATTTCTTAATTATGTTTAAAAACAAATTTATTTGAAACAAATTGCTTTTGAAATTACTTTGAAATTTCATTTCAAATATGAAATTTAAAATGAATAAATTTGAACTTAATCAAATTTTACACAATTTAAAACCTTTTTTTAAAAAAAAAATTATAAGACAAACAAGTGCTTGTCAAATAAATGAAATTCATAAGGTTTGAACTAAATTCATTTTTAAATTTAATAATTTAAATTTACACTTTACATACAAATTTTTTTAAACCCTTCAAATTTTAAAATTATTTTTATTTCAAAAACTGAAATTCATTTTAAGATCTTGGATTTCCATATTTAAACCCTACTTTAAAGTTACTCATATTTAAAAACTTCAGATTTAAAATTTGAAACTACTTATCATTATAAAGTAGTTTAACATTCAAGTTTAAACTTTATTATTTATTATTATTATTATTATTATTTTCCAAAATTGAGATTCAAAATTTAAACTTGGATTCAATTTAAACTTGAATTTATACTAGGTTTAAATCTTTCTCTACATTTAAAAACTTCAGATTTTAAAAAAAAAATTAAAACTTAAATACAGGTTTCTGTAAAACCTGGAAAATACAGAACAACCCTAGAGATCAAAAATTTGCTTCGAGTTTAAAGCCTGACTTCCCTGAGCCAACTACCCACTTACTTCGAGCAATCTCAAGAACTTCCCCTGTTACCAAAACTAACCAAAACATCATCAGAAAATTCATCACCGTTCAAATGCACGACGACTCCGGCCACCATTTGTCATCTTTGACGATCGCTACACTCCAGAATCCAACCCAGCAACCACCCACGGCCATCAATTCGAGCTACAAATCACGAAATCAAAATCGAACACAAAATTCCCAAACCTGGAAACATAAGCAGGTTTCCCTTCAAAACCTGTCAACGGCAAACTCTCGCCGCTCCGACCACCTGATGATCAAATACTCTGGCTTCGTCTTCAACCACGCACCAACTACCAATCCCCAAAACATCTTAACACTCGGTCAACCCTACATCCCGAAATGATCAACTCTTCAAACTCCTTTAAAACTAGGGTTTAAAGATGAATTTGCAAAACTGCACCTTCCACAATGATATCCATCACCATCCATGATTTTTCTTAGCA
The DNA here is from genome assembly GCA_030765085.1 of Allium cepa. Taxonomy (NCBI): domain Eukaryota; kingdom Viridiplantae; phylum Streptophyta; class Magnoliopsida; order Asparagales; family Amaryllidaceae; genus Allium; species Allium cepa. The sequence continues at coordinate 95,852,062 of CM060946.1, read as the reverse complement.
TCACCTAACACTACTCTATCACCCAGAAGAACCCCGAGACACCAATAATCATAGATCACCAGAAAATGCAGTTATTCCCATTTCAGTTCAAAACCCAACTGCAACTTCAACTTATACCTAAAAATACTAATTCTTGATTTAAAAATCAAGTTTTTGTTAATACTTTTGATTTATGATACTGAATTACAAATTTAACATGTTTGGATTTTGATTAAAATCAACATGCATTGATCTTCCTTATGTTTCCAGAGACAATAACACTAATATTTTAACTTATTTAAAATTTTAAAAATTGGCTTAAGATAATCAACAACTTCACTTTATAAATTTCATCATATCAGAAACTTAATTAAAGATAAGTATTTTAATGAAGTTTTGTGCCTGGAAAATCAAAACAGAACAGGCAACTAAGAAAAAAAACAGCATGCACACAACTTATTTTCACATCATCAATTACTTATAAACACAAACAATTCTATTTCATTTCAGTATACTTACATGCAACCTTATTTTTAAACTTTTAAATTTAAAAAAATTACTCACCTGAAAACAATTGAAGAACAGAGCATTCCTTTATGAAACAGTTTTTTGAAAGCTTTTGAATCACTTTAAACTGAAATGCCCTTTGCTTTAAAACTTGAGTGCTTGAATAAAATGCTTTGATTAAAGACTCCATGCTTGCTTTAGTTTGAAAAGAAAATGCACAGGCTTGATATCTTGCTTTGAAAGTGAGTTACAGGCTTGCTTTTGAAAATTTGTTTACAGGTTTTGCCTTTGATTTTGGGAAGCAAATCATAGCGTTTTGTTTTGATCTTGGAAAGTGAATACAGGGAAAATGATTCTTCTAGTTTGAGAAGTGAATTACAGGGAGTTGAGAATGGTTACAAGGTGGTGACTTTTTGGTTTGAGAATATAAAAATGGCTACAGGATTTTGTTTTGAGCTAAAGGAATGTTTTACTGATTTTGGAAAAAGAAATGAGGAGTTTTGAAGTTTTCTCTATTGATTAGGAAATGAAAAAGAAAACAAGTAGGAATGAAAATGCATGTCTATAGATGTATTTTCAGATTTTATTAAATAAAAGAAAATTTAAAACAAAATGACACTTGTAAAAAATTTCAACATTTGTCAACTTAAATGTTTTATATTTGAACATTTGTTTAAATGAAGCTTTAAGAATACAACACTTGTCCCTTTTAAAGTGATTAGTATTTAATTTACAAGTTAATACATATGTTAAGTCTAATAAATTTGTTAATTAATATTTAAATACGTATATAAAATTATAAAAGAAATAAAAACAAACTATACTTATAAATAAAGGTTATACATATAAAAATTAAAACAATCAAAAATCTATACTTTGGATTTTAAATTCAAATCAAATTCAAAATCTAATAAAAAGAAACAAGTTATGAATACAAATTAAATTTGAAATAACAATTGCTATTTTTTATTCAAAATCTATTTATAAAGATAATACACTATTATTTTTAGAAATATCTCATTATTAAATTGAAATAATTATAAAAGAAATTATTTCTTTATTAATAAATTGCCTATTTTATTAAGCTATAAAACTTTTTGTTAATTTATTTTAAATTTAAATCTCAAGCCAAAACTATTTTAAGCATTTAAAATATTTTTCTTAACAATTAAAATCATATATTTATTTATTACATAGCTTTGAAAACTTAATATTAAACTAAAATCAAAATTTCCAAATTATTAATGTATATATTTGAATTTTAAATCATGATTCATTTATTAAATTTAAACCAAGATTTATTTATTTAATAACTTTGAAAAGCTAATATATTAAATAAAAACAAATTTTCCAAATTACTAAAAATATTATAATTAGAAAATATGCTTTATTTATTAAATTTAAAACAATGCTAATCTATTTACAATATAAACTATATATTTATATTATAAATAGAAACCAATTTATTATTTTTAAATGATAAAATAACCAATTAAATATTTATTGAAGAAGATTACTAAATCAATTTGAATTATTATTAACAAAATTATCGATATCAATTTAATTTTAATATAGATTATTAAATTGATATTGTCAAAAATTCCGGGATATTACAATCCTTCCCCCTTCAAAGAATTTTGTCCCCGAAATTTAAAACAAAGGTAATTTAATAATCTCATTAAAGATTTTTATTTTAAAACACAAGCATATATCAAACATATCCTAACAACCAAAACAACCAATTCATCCAATCAAACAAGTCTAATTATCCAAACAAAATTCTGGATAAAATTTCCTCGAGTTTCCCCATGTGTATATACCGGGATGCTCGCTCTACAGAATCCAAACAATCAATACCACTAAGCTACAGAGCTCCTATTCATCTACATCTACAACACTAGACAAGATATCTGACTACAGACGAGTTTGACTCAACAACCAAAACTCCAGAACTACTGGTTCTAAAACCAGAGATAGATCATACACGTACTCCCTCAGAGATACGTGAAACTCATCGAATCCCAGTTATCCAAACTGGCAATTCAATCCTGTAGATCCATCACTTATTCTCACAAGAATACAGAAAAGATCCAAAACACTTCAGAGCTAGCTTCCCAGCCTTGCCCAATCTTATATCTCACTTTTGTATCGGAGAAAACTTATCCAAAATTAAATCTCCGATTCCGGAATCCAAATTCCTTCGTCTCTTATCCGCAAAAATCTTCGGACGATCCTGGGCTACCTACAACCTTACCGATCAGCTCAACCTTCGCTGATGCCTCTAGAAACAAACAAAACCAATCATCACAACAAAATAATCTCCTCAAGATCAACCAAGATCAAACCCTACTCCTCAAACATCAGAAGACAACAACTTCTCCTGTCCAGAAAAGAAAAGCAGATGTACTCCCAAACTGCTTTCGTTGCACAACTCTGATCCGAAGTAGATGGAATGTTGAAGAAGAACACGAGCACAACTCGACAACACATCCTAGAAATATGGTTCAACAGATCCACAAGAAAACTTCAGAAGTTCCTCTGAAACCCTGAGCTGCTACACCAACTCAATCTCTAGGAACCATTCTTCTATTAAGCTGAACCACCGGTACCACTCCTGGAATTCTAGTTGATAAGGAAACTCAATCTCCAGATGCGAACAAACCTCGGACTTCTCCAAAGACATCCGGAAAAACTCTAATAACCCTAGAGAACACTCAAACAATCGCATGTCACTTTTGCAATCAATCCAAACCAAATACAAGGAAAATTGTTCTCCCTTAATCAAATAGAGCAGCTTACACTTAACTAGCTAATCCATCGAAGAAACGGGTCCACTCAGCTGCTTCTGAACTCCACTTCCAGAAAAACTACTAAGCCAGAAGATCTCCCTGCCAACACAGAATACTCCGAGCTACACTGCTGACACAGATGCCAAAGAATTCCTAATCCAAAGCTCTTTGAGAAACTCGGACCTCAAATCAAACAGAAACACCCTGCTGAACACAGCCACAACACCGAAGCAGATTCACTTCCTTAAACTTGTTCCAAAGAAAACATCTTCGGGAACATCCATAGTCAATGCATCTCATCACGGAGCTACTACTTCCTGAGGTATCAAAATACCATCATTCGCTTCTGCCTAACTAACAGATACAAACTCTACTCATCCAACTTCAAAGATAGACTCCGAACCTTAACAGGTTTCCTTCAGAGATCAATGAAGTCCTTACACCACTGCAAAGCTCACTTGAGACGGTATTAGGTCTACAGTCTCGACAAATACACTTCCAACCTCAAACATTCAAACTCCAACCAATGGTAGTCGTGTTACACACACCACTACCCCATATACCTTTATATCTTATATTGGAAAACCCGAACAGGTAACCCAACAGAAAGGTAGAAATAAATCTATATATATATATATATAATTACAAATACGCTTTCTTAGGATAGACACCACTACAGAGCCTAGGTATTCACTCAACCTAATGCTCTGATACCAAGTGAGACGACCCGACTTTCTCACCACAGAAAATCGTATCATCTTGAAGAAAGAAAGCGGTAGAAAAGAGAAAAGAAAGAAGAGAAAGAAGAAACAACACAGAATCTAAACAACAGAACGAATAAATTATATTAATAACATAAATATTACATAGATTACAATCATTATCAGAGTTACACAGCACAAACAATAAATACTAGACAGTTATAAACACCTGTCTAGTTATACAACACAATACAATACAAGAGAACTACTCAGAGAAACCAACACAGCGGAAATCTATATATCTACACGCAGAAGCCTCCTGCTCCATTGCTCCTCCACAACTCGTCAAAGCTAACCTGAATCCCTTGGCTACTCGTAAAAAATTGAGTACCCAAAAGTTTAAGAAAAATAGAACAAACTCCGGGTCAGACATGGGTCTGGTGTGAGTAACAGGTTAAGGTTGCTTAACTTTCAAAAAACTTTTTGAAAAGAAAGGTATCACGTAAGACTTCCCACACATAAACATGGAAAAGTTTTTACCTTACGCTAACCAAGACATTTGATAGGAAATCCGATGATATTATAATTGTGTCTAGGGTTTTCAAGTAAAATACAGAAATAGCTGGAATGCTTACATCTCACGTTCCAACATAATTGGGCACAACTAATACGTACAACACTTATTGGATTTTGGATTCCATCAATGGCAGGGCTACCGGGGTACCGCCCGTCATAGTACGTGGCCTAGATCAACATAACTAGGATCACTCCCAATCCCCTGCAACACAAGGTCAGAACCATTCCTTACTGAACAGTTCCGAACAGGACAACCCCACAGTTGTAGCTAGCAATTTCCCACACAACCGAAATAAAAGGGACCTCTAGACAGGGGAAAATCTCGTCCTACTTGGGCATGACCCACTTAACCTTGCTGCAACCATTCCCGGTTGATGAGGCTTGAGGCTACGATTACCTTTAGTGAACACATCACTTAGAATGCTTATCGTCCACCTGACGATGTTCTGAAAGCATTCAATCCATACAAGTTCGTTCCGGGTTCGAAAGAAACCGAAGGCATTATCTCGTTACACTCATTTTGGAATCACCCTCAGAGTTAACGACAATAACCCTTGCACTCTGGATCTCCATCTTCGCTTGAGATTCACGACCTATCGTTAATTTGGATCGATGTGGTTTTCAGATATCCAAATATGGAAACCCGATCCCGGTCTCATTGAAATCCAAAACGCCATCTTTTAAGTCCAAGTTGTTTTAAAGTTTAAAACAATTCAATTATTTATATACACACAGATAGATAACTCGCAAATCACAATTGATAATCCACATTATCATAATAAACAGATGATCCATATTATCATCAAAATAGGTAATCCATATCATCATCATAATAGATAATCTATATTATCATCACAATGCAGCCAAGCATTCATAACACACCACATTACTTATCTCATTTCTGAGATCACAACCATTCAAGGCAATCAATATCATCCATTCATATATAAGCAATGATTTATTTCATCACAATATAATTAATTTAAAATGAATTAAATTAACTATCTCTAATTAATTAAAGTGAATTAAATTAATTACTTCATCTTTAATTAATTTAAAATTAATTAAATTAATTACTTCATCAATATAAATCTTGCTTACTCAATCATTTAATTGATTACAATCAATTTAAATTTATCACCTTAATTAATCACCCTTGATTAATTATCCTTAATTACATTCATGTAATTAATCGTTAATTAATTTCACAAATTAATTATTCTCAACCAAAAACAGTAATTAACATTTAATTACTTTAATTAATTAATTGTATTAATTAATTACCTTAATACTTAATTAATTACATTAATTAATTACCTTTAATTATTTATCATTGATTAATTAATCATAATTAATCACCTTTTATTACATCATTAATTGTATTAATTAATGATCCTTAATCGTATTTAATTAATTATCCTTTTAAATTAATTACCTTAAGTAATTAACCCATAATTATTAATCATTCCAGATTAATCATATTCAGTAATTAACTAACTTTAATTACTTCATTAAAACAAATTAATTATCCCTTAATTAATTTCAAAATTATCCCCTGGTTAATTATTAAGTAATTATACTCCAAATTACTTCATTTTTAAACATCTTCAATTAATTACAGCCTGTAATTATCAATCAATTACTTCACCAAGAAATTTTCAATCCATTAATTACATTAAGTAATTATCCTTAAAACCTCAAGTGTTTAAAATTAATTAAACTTAACTAATCAAATTAAACAACCACATTTAACACAATTAATTACCTTAAGTAATTAATTTATTAATTACTTTATTAAGTAATTATACTCAACAATTCATAATGGATTATTATTAAATTAATTAATCTAATTAATTACAAAAATTAACCACATTAATTAATTATTAAATAATCCTGGTTAATGACCTTCATTAACCGTTCTCAAATTATTTCCATTAAGTAATTAACTCAAATTAAATGATCTTTAATTATCCATTAATTAAAGTCTAATTAATTAATTAATTAAGAGTTAACTGATACTTAATTAACCCTTAATTATTTAAATAAATTAAACTTAATTTTAAATTAATTAAGAAATCTTTAATCATTAGTTAATAATCGAATTAATGATCTTTAATTTCAAATTGATTAACCTTTAATCAATATTTATTAAACCTTAATCAATTAATTAAATAAATTAACCAGTTATTCATTAATTACTCCATTAATTATATTAATTTCAAAAACATTAAATCTTATTGTAATTTTAAGTTAAAACATTTCTTAATTATGTTTAAAAACAAATTTATTTGAAACAAATTGCTTTTGAAATTACTTTGAAATTTCATTTCAAATATGAAATTTAAAATGAATAAATTTAAACTTAATCAAAATTTACACAATTTAAAACTTTTTAAAAAAAAATTATAAGACAAACAAGTGCTTGTCAAATAAAAGAAATTCATAAGGTTTGAACTAAATTCATTTTTAAATTTAATAATTTAAATTTACACTTTACATACAAATTTGTTTAAACCCTTCAAATCTTAAAATTCTTTTTATGTTAAAAACTGAAATACATTTTAAGATCTTGGATTTCCAGGTTTACACCTTACTTTAAACTTACTCATATTTAAAAACTTCAGATTTAAAATTTGAAACTACTTATCATTATAAAGTAGTTTAACATTCAAGTTTAAACTTTATTATTTATTATTATTATTATTAGTATTTTCCAAAACTGAGATTTAAAATTTAAACTTGGATTCAATTTAAACTTGAATTTAAACTAGGTTTAAATCTTTCTCTACATTTAAAAACTTCAGATTTAAAAAAAAATTAAAACTTAAATACAGGTTTCTATAAAATCTGGAAAATACAGAACAACCCGAGACATCAAAAATTTGCTTCGAGTTTAAAGCCTGACTTCCCCGAGCTAACTACCCATTTACTTCGAGCAATCTCAAGAACTTCCCATGTTACCAAAACTAACCAAAACATCATCAGAAAATTCATCACCGTGCATACGCACGGCGACTCCGGCCACCATTTGTCATCTTTGGCGATCGCTACACTCCAGAATCCAACCCAGCAACCACCCACGACCATCAATTCGAGCTACAAATCACGAAATCAAAATCGAACACAAAATTCACAAACCTGGAAACATAAGCAGGTTTCCCTTCAAAACCTGTCAATGGCAAACTCTCGCCGCTCCGACCACCTGATGATCAACTACTCCCGCCTCGTCTTCAACCACGCACCAACTACCAATCTCCAAAACATCTTAACACTCGGTAAACCCTACATCCCGAAATGGTCAACTCTTCAAACTCCTTTAAAACTAGGGTTTAAAGATGAATTTGCAAAACTGCACCTTCCACAATGATATCCATCACCATCCATGATTTTTCTTAGCATCACCTAACACTACTTTATCACCCAGAAGAACCCCGAGACACCAATGATCATAGATCACCAGAAAATGCAGTTATTCCCATTTCAATTCAAAACCCAACTGCAACTTCAACTTATACCTAAAAATACTAATTCTTGATTTAAAAATCAAGTTTTTGTTAATACTTTTGATTTATGATACTGAATTACAAATTTAACATGTTTGGATTTTGATTAAAATCAACATGCACTGATCTTCCTTATGTTTCAAGAGACAATAACACTAATATTTTAACCTATTTAAAATTTTAAAAATTGACTTAAGATAATCAACAACTTCACTTTATAAATTTCATCATATTAGAAACTTAATTAAAGATAAGTATTTTATTGAAGTTTTGTGCCTGGAAAATCAAAACAGAACAGGCAACTAAGAAAAAAAACAGCATGCACACAACTTATTTTCAAATCATCAATTACTTATAAACACAAACAATTCCATTTCATTTCAGTATACTAACATGCAACCTTATTTTTAAACTCTTAAATTTAAAAAAATTACTCACCTGAAAACAATTGAAGAACATAGCATTCCTTTATGAAACAGTTTTTTGAAAGCTTTTGAATCTCTTTAAACTGAAATGCCCTTTGCTTTAAGACTTGAGTGCTTGAATAAAATGCTTTGACTAAAGACTGCATGCTTGCTTTAATTTGAAAAGAAAATGCATAGGCTTGATATCTTGCTTTGAAAATGAGTTACAGGCTTGCTTTTGAAAATTTGTTTACAGGTTTTGCCTTTGATTTTGGGAAGCAAAATTACAGGGTTTTGTTTTGATCTTGGAAAGTGAATACAGGGAAAATGATTCTTCTAGTTTGAGAAGTGAATTACAGGGAGTTGAGAATGGTTATAGGGTAGTGACTTTCTAGTTTGAGAATATAAAAATGGCTACAGGATTTAGTTTTGAGCTAGAAGAATGTTTTACTGATTTTGGAAAAAGAAATGAGGAGTTTTGAAGTTTTCTCTTTTGATTAGGAAATGAGAAAGAAAACAAGTAGGAATGAAAATGCATGTTTATAAATGTATTTTCAAATTTTATTAAATAAAAGAAAATTTAAAACAAAATGACACTTTTAGAAAATTTCAACATTTGTCAACTTAAATGTTTTATCTTTGAACATTTGTTTAAATGAAGCTTTAAGAATACAACACTTGTCCCTGATTAGTATTTAATTCACAAGTTAATACATATGTTAAGTCTAATAAATTTGTTAGTTAATATTTAAATATGTATATAAATTTATAAAAGAAATAAAAACAAACTATACTTATAAATAAAGCTTATACATATAAAAATTAAAACAATGAAAAATCTATACTTTGGATTTTAAATTCAAATCAAATTCAAAATCTAATAAAAAGAAACAAGTTATGAATACAAACTAAATTTGAAATAACAATAGCTATTTTTTTCATTCAAAATCTATTTATAAAGATAATACACTATTATTTTTAGAAATATCTCATTATTAAATTGAAATAATTATAAAAGAAATTATTTCTTTATTAATAAATTACCTATTTTATTAAGCTATAAAACTTTTTGTTAATTTATTTTAAATTTAAATCTCAAGCCAAAATTATTATAAACATTTAAAACATTTTTCTTAACAATTAAAATCGTATATTTATTTATTACATAGCTTTGAAAACTTAATATTAAATTAAAATCAAAATTTCCAAATTATTAATGTATATATTTGAATTTTAAATCATGATTCATTTATTAAATTTAAACCAAGATTTATTTATTTAATAACTTTGAAAAGCTAATATATTAAATAAAAACAAAATTTCCAAATTACTAAAAATATTATAATTAGAAATATGCTTTATTTATTAAATTTAAAACAATGCTAATCTATTTACAATATAAACTATATATTTATATTATAAATAGAAACCAATTTATTATTTTTAAAAGATAAAATAGCAAATTAAATATTTATTGAAGAAGATTATTAAATCAATTTGAATTATTATTAAAAAAATTATCAATATCAATTTAATTTTAATACAGATTATTAAATTGATATTGTCAAAAATTCTGGGATATTACAGGCGCCTTTTGAAGCTTTGTATGGAAGACCCTGCAAATCGCCAGCATGTTGGCTAGAGACTGGAGACAAGTTGGTGTTAGGGAGGCATCAAAGAAAATTGAGTTAATCCGAGGACGGATGAAGGAAGCTCAATCCAAGTAGAAGAGTTATGCAAATAAGAAGCGTAAAGACTTAGTGTTCTCAGTGGGAGACATGGTTTTCACTAAGGTACCACCGATGAAGGGTGTAATACGATTTGGAAAGTCGGGAAAGTTGGCCCCAAGGTACGTTGGTCCATTTCAGATTATAGAAAGGATTGGAAAGCTCGCTTATAGAGTAGAGTTTTCGAGTAATTTGGCAAGTGTTTATAATGTATTCCATGTGCCTCATCTTTATAATTATGTGCATGATCCAGAGGCTACTATTTCATAGACAGAGTTAGAGGACTTGATGTGGAGCTTGATATAACTTTTGTTAGACAACAAGTTCAGGTTGTAGCAAGAGATGAGAAGAAATTGAGGACCAAGACAGTCAAGTTGGTGAGGTTCAATGGAGCGACAACGAGAAAGACCGTACTTGGGAGACCAAGGACATGATTAGAAAGGCTTATCCTGATCTGTTTTGATGGTATGTCTATATTAGATTTACATAGATTGGTTACTATGAAATGTTACAAATGATTACTATGTTTTCTAGTTAGTCCTTACTGAGTTTCGAGGACCAAATTCTTTTAGAAGAGGAGCCTATAACACCTCTATATTTATTGACATTATTCATGAGATTTAATTAGAATAAATAAAATAAAATAATGTAGATAAGGAGATTGAGGTTGATTAATAAACTAGGTAGTCGGGCTTATTTAAAATCAAATGAACTTATATAAATGGTTAAGAAATTAAATGCAAGGGCATTAGGGTAAATAACCGCCCACACTTCCCACCCTTAAACTATTTTTCTTAGTTCTACATGTTCATTTCACCAAAACAAAAATATTCATAACCATGAGAAGCAAGACCGTCCATTAGAAGAGAAGAGAAAATTAATAAAAAACTAGGATTCAAGTTAGAAGGAATCAATCTCAATCATGCTTCAATTTCCTCATCCAACCTAAGGTGGATAATAGTTTCTATATCTCTATTTTGATTATTACATCAAATGGTTTCAGATTTAATGATAAATCTGTTTTTATGATATTGAATGATGATATGCTTGATTTATGATTTATATGGATTAAATAGGGATGTTTAAAACGGTAGATATACATGGTTTTAGGGTAAGACGGTATGATATAGAAAACATGATTTTGGAGATGGATTTCAATTCTCATATTTTTCCGAGTTTATATGGATTTTATACAAATTTTCTAGTGATGAAAAAGATTTATTGGGTTATAAATTATTTACGACAAAAATAATGATTATTTTGGGTTTGAAATTTTTATGTGTTGGAAAACATATTAAAATTGATTTTCTGGGATTTTTCTAGATTTGTCCTAAGTGTTTTGATGAATATATAAAAATTATTTAAGGTATGAGACTTAAATGTTTTGTATATTTAATTAAGGAGAATGGGCATTTTATAAAATAAAATTTATTATGGCAGTATTTTCTGAAAAGATATTATTAACCATTGAGAATTTGACAAACCAGGGCAAGTTAGTTGAAAAGTTAACATTTTAAGTTAAAAACAAAGAAATCATACTTTTAGCATGTTTTGGCCTTTTCTAATATTAAAACTTCTGACTCAGACCTCTCGACTAAGTCGAAAGGTTATAGCTTTCGACAAGGTCAAATCAATGCATATGGTATCAAGCATCCTAGTACGTAATGAATTGGACAGAGTCGAAGGGTTCTTAGTCAAAAGGTTGATGGTAAAGAGGTTGGGGTATGTTTTGTTGTAGACTAAAGCTTTCACCTGCTTTGCTTTCGAATTAGAGCTTTCGACTTGGTTGCTTTCGACTGGGTCAAATGTTTAAAAATAAAGGTTTTAAACCTTTCAACAAAGACGAAAGGTTACTGCTGCTTTACCACTATTTAGTTTTGAAACCTTCCAACACAGTTGAAAGGTTACTGCCACTTAGTATTGTTTTGTTTTGAACCTTACAACACAGTCAAAAGATTATAGCTGCTTTTTCCAACCTTTCAAAGTTGTTGTTTTCGACAAAGACTAAAGGTTTACTTGTTTTTAAAACCATCCACATCTCCCATTCCTTTCGAAAGGTTTCAAAGCTTCCAACTTAGATGGTTTACCCTTATTTTTTAATTGAAGTATAACCCAAGATTTCGAAGGAGTTGCTTTAAAATGTGGAGGTCTATTGTTTCAAAAGAAATGTTTTAAAGCTTTCGAAGCAGACCTTCCAGCAAGGTCGAAAGGTTGCTTCCATCGCAGTCGAAAGGTTTTAAAAGGAGACCTTTCACATGTTTTAACTTGAACCCAGTAATTTTTCGGAAGCTTTAATCCACTGGACTCGAATGGTTTATATTATAAGAATTGAATGCTTTCGAAAGGTTTAAGTTGCTTAATGGTCTCAATGGTTTTGAAAGGTTTTTTTGTAAACCTTACGACAAGGTCGAAAGGTTTGAAAATCCATACCCTAAATTTATAAAAGGGAAAGCCCACGTCTTATATCAAGGAGTTTTGTAATGGCTTTAAGTATGAAACTTTGAGGAAGTATTACCTTGATAAAATATAAGTTAAAGATGTTAATTATTTTATGATATGTATTCCAAGGACTTTAAACCCATAGGAGTGGCATGGTTAAATTATTGTTTTGCTTCTTCAAATATGAAAATATTCACATTATACCCATAACTGTATTTTTGGAAAAGGGGTAGAACCACCAGTAGGTTAACTTAATAATGAATATAAATGGCTTAAACTCCTGAATGAATAGAATTGCATCCATGGAGTCAGGGTGACCAAATATATAGGATGCCAGAACTCTGTAGTTATCGGTGCATACCAAAAGGTTCATAGTAAACCCATGAAGACTATGATAAGGTAGTTATTGGTGCATACCAAAAGGTTCATAGTAAACCCATGAAAACTATGATAAGGTAGTTATTGGTACATACCAAAAGGTTCATAGTTAACCCATAAAAACTATGTATTAAGGGTAGTTGGCAGTGGCTAATTGGTTTGTAGTGAACCCATGAAAACTATATCCGGATTAAGAATTGACATCAGTCAATAAGTTCCTAAAAACCCATGAGAACTTGGATAAGTACGTGGTTAATGGAAGTATAGTAGGTTTCTAGTCAACCCATGAAAACTAAGATGTGCAGTGAGTTACTGGATAAGTACATAGGTTTCTAGTCAACCCATGAATAGGATAAGGTGATTAGTTATTGGAAAGACCAATAGGTTCTGGAGGACCCATGAATTAATTAAGTTAACTGGCAGGAGCCTATAAGTTCTTAATGATCCCAAGAAAGTTATGAATAGGATAGGGTGTCTATTAATTGTAACAAGGTTGTTAGTGAACCCATGAAAAATAAAAAGGTTAATAGTGACCCAGGAACTATAACTAAGACAGGGTGTCAGTTTAAACTGGGGAAGGGAAATAATTATTATTTTCAAGTATGCATATCATCATAATATTTTGAAAATGCATGTTTTAACCATTGTGGATGCAGGAGCACAGTATATGGCTTTAAAAAGGTTTTACAATGCAAGTAAGGGGAAAACCCATTCTGCTAAGTGGTGTGGTCTCATTAGATATCTAAAAAGGATTGAGATGTAAGATTATTATTCATACCAGGCTTTACGTCTGACTCGAAGTTTTTGTTTTCTCCTTAAACTCTTTGGTATGAGTAGTTTGAGATTTAAGGTTCTCAGGTTCACTTCCTAGACGTATAAAGCTTCAGGAGGCATGCAAGAGGCAGATGGTTAGTTAGAGTTTTTTTTTTTCCGTTGTGTGTTTTGTTTGTAAAGGCATATTTATGAGCTTTACTATATACTCTGATCAACCATGGGGGCATCTTCATATGTCACTCTTGGTGTATTTGTAATAATTATATTTTGCTGAACGTAGTAACATAATTTGGGGAAAATGAACATGGAAGGTTTTGATTTGAATGCAGAAATATGTTTTTGATTTGTTAAATTTTTTCCATATTTCTTTGACATGTGTATCAATTTATCTAGCATCGCCTTATTTAGTCGCCGAAGATTAATAACAATGGATGACTACAACATCCGTAGCCATTAGTTTTGGGCCTCCAAGTAGGGGGATGTTACATAAGCTAAGTCGCTTCTTAAATTCTTTTGAACGGGTTTAAGGGTTTCGAAGGCAATGGTGTCGAAAGGGGGTTTCGATGCTATCCTTCAAATTTTTACTCCAAGGTTTTAAGCTTTCGAATAGATGGTTCCGACACCATCAATATTTCCCCAACATTATTTTATTAAAGGTTTCGAAAGAGATACTTTCATGTCTAACTACTTTGACCCAAAAGATGTTTTAAAAGGGTAAAACCAAAATGTTGTCAGAAGGGGTACTTTCATCGGTTTTGAAACTATATCTCTGAAGATTAGTTACAATGTTTTGACACATTCAAAAGGTACAAATTGGGTTTCTAAAGGATTGATTTATAGTGTTTTGAAAGGTATATACTTTGAGTTTTGAAAAGCGGTTTTCTATGCTTTCGATAGAGGTCATCTAGTGGTTTCGAAAGTGATGTTTTAAGGTTTCAAAAAAAATAACCCATTCTCATTTTAAAGGAAATACCAGGGCATAAATAAAGGTTTTTTAGGGTACTACTTTGTTGTATTGATTGCTTCTTCATATATTTATTCATAGGTAATTAACCCATAACGGTACATTAGGGAAGGGTAAAAAAACCAGCTAGGTTGACTCAGTAGTGAATATAACTTAAGAAATGTTAAAATATTAATTAAAGATATTGGCAGGATCCAATAGTTTCACAGTAATCCCATGAAAACTGTGTAAAGGGAAAGATATTGGCAGAGACCAATAGTTCTTAGTCAGCCCATCAAAACTATGATTTGATACTGGCAGGGGCCAATTGGTTTATAGTTAGCCCATGAAAAATATATCTGGATAAGATATTGACAATTAGTCAGTAGGTTCCTAGTCAATGTGGGGATGGGTAATCCAGAATTAACTTATTTATTTTCATATCATCATATTATTTTGAATTGTTTTAACCATTGTGGAAGCAGGATATGGTTTTATAAAGGTTTTAAGATACTAGTGAGGGCAAAACCCGTTCCACTAAGCTGTATGGTCTCACTAGATCCAAATGATTTGAGATGGTAGATTATTATTCATACCGGGCTTTATGTCTGACTCGAAGTTTTTGTTTTCCACTTATACTTTCGGGGACTCAACTAATTTTGAATAGTTTGAGGTTTAGGGTTTTTAGGTGTTCTTTGAGACGAATAAAGCTTTCGGTGATGTGTAGGAGGCATGTTAGCTACTTAGAGTTCTTTTATTTCCGTTGTGTTTAGTTGTAAAAGCAAACTTGTTTTATTGCCATATTATATACTCTGATCATCCAATAGGTCATCTTCATATGTTGCTCTTGGCGTATTTTGTAATAACTATATTTTGTTTGGACGTGGTCTATTCTATGGGATTATGTATTAAATTTGAAATATTTTGAAATGGAAACTGGACTTTGTTTACTGTTTTAAATTTTTTCTATATTCATGTGTTTCTATGTATCAATGTATCTAACATTGCCGTATTTAGTCATCGAGGATTAATAACTATGGATGATTGCAGCATTCATAGCCGTTAGTTTTGGACCTCCAAGTAGGTGGGTGTTACAAGTGGTATCAGAGCATAGGTTTATGAAACTTTAAAAGGAATTTAAACCTAAAAGATTTTTCAAACATAATCTAATGAATGAGACAACATGATTGTGGTCTGGGTTAACGTTATAGTATCGTAGTTATATTTGATATATAGTTATGTATATATTAGTACGTATTCCCCGCTCTCTTAGACCGTTCTTCTGTATCTTACTAAGGCTCATCTGCAAATTTACGAGAAAGAAGATATGGAAGCAGGAAATGGAAAAGGAAATCTCGATGGAGGAATAACCACGACTAAGGAAAATGCTCGACCCACCACTATGAGCAACCCGGGTCGATCAGCTAATGCTAATAACCAAAATGCTGATGCCAATATGGGTGTTGGAAATCCACTAGTAGATATGGGGTCGATGTATTAGTTCTTCGTCAATATGATGCAAGCATGAGATGTTGCCAGAATTTATGGAAATGTTGGAGGTGTTAATCCTATAGCTCCAGGAAGGAATAATTATGCTAGGGTGAATAAGGACTACACCATTCTTGGTGGGAAGCCATTCATGGGGACGGAGAATGCTATTGAGGTTGAGGATTGGTTGTTGCATTGTGAGCGCATATTTGTTTATTTAGGTTTAGATGATGCACAAAAGAGAAGGTTGGCCTCTAGGCGGTTGCAAGGGTCAGCGCTTCATTGGTGGAATGGTGTTACTGCTAGACTTTCGGAAGAACAGTTGACTTAGGCTGAGTTTAGAAGTAGATTTGAGCAAAAGTTTGTGTCTGAGTTTGCTAAGTCATAGTTAATAAGCAAGTTTATGGATCTGGAGCGAGGAGAGATGTCGGTCATTGAGTATGCCACTAAGTTCGAGGATTTATCCCGTTATGGAAATAATACTATAGACACCATCATCCGAAGGAATGAGAAGTTCATTAGGGGACCAAGGCTGGAGATTGCTAGGGCGACCCTACCACATCTTCATGATCCTAGTAATTTAGTTGTGGAGATGGCCATTCGCCATGAGGAAATGCTTGCTAGTTGTGCTAGAGAGAAGTCAGTGGAAATTCAAGGTTCTCAGGGAAAGAAGAGAAAGTTATTTAAAAAGATGGGACCTCAGAAGGGAGATACTGCCAAGAAGGCGAAAGCTGAGTTAGTTTGCTTTAAATTCGATAAGAAGGGTCATTATGCGAATGAGTGTCGGTCAAGTACTGGGAAGAAGGCTGCAAATAAGAAGAATGTGAAGTGCTTCAATTGCGATCAAGTTGGACATTACAAGAATTAATGTCCACAGCCAGTTAGGGAGGACAAAGGAAAGGTTTTTGCTATTGGACCAGCTAGGCCTAATGAAGCTGATAAAGGGAAGACTGTTATTGAATGTACGTTTTTGATTTAGAGTATACCGGTTAGAATACTTTTTGATACGCGTGCATCACATTCATTTATATCTCAGTGTTTGGTTGATAGATATGCGTAGAACCTACCTACCTTGTTACTTCCTTAAGAGTTGCAAATCCAATAGGTGGGTATGCAACTCTAGGGTTGAGATGTGACCAGTAAGAACTGGATTTGTTAGTTCATAAGTTTACATGCAGTCTGTATTTTTCAATTTCATAGATTTCGAAATCATCTTGAGTATGGATTGGTTGGTAGGTATGAGGCTAGAATATTTTGCCAAGATAGCAAGATATCATTGAGACATCCTGATAGCCATAACTGTGTAATACCCTTAGTAGAGAATTCAGACCGGAGTGTTTGTGCTTTACGTAATGCTATGGAAATAAGAGATGAGTTAAGTCAGGTTCGGGTAGCAAGGGAGTTTGCAGATGTCCTTAAGCCAGTCACAAGACTACCATCAAAATGAGTAGTCAAGTTTTGTGTAGATCTTGTGCCCGCAGCCGAACCTGTTGTAGACCACCTAGCAGGATGACACCTACAGAGATGAAGGAATTGAAGTTGCAGCTAGTAGATCTTGAAGGAAGAAATTTTATAAGGTTAAGCAGTTCACCTTGGGGAGCAGCCGCAGTGTTCGTAAAGAAACCAGATGGGTCATTGAGGCTGTGTATTGACTATCGTAAGTTGAATGAAAGGACGATTAAGAATAAGTATCCTTTTCGAACAATAGATGATCTGTTCGATCAATTGAAGGGAGACGGAGTGTTTTCCTAGTTGGATTTAGTGACAGGTTTCCATCAATTAAGAGTGGTAGAGGACAGTATTCCTTTGACAGTATTTCGGACTAGGTATGGTTCGTATGAGTGGTTACTAATGCCATTTGGATTGACAAATGCACCAGCTTTCTTCGTGGATTTGATGAACCGAGTCTTTTGAGAGTACTTGGATAGGTTTGTGCTGGTGTTTCTAGATGACATTTTAGTATACTCCTAGGATGAGAGAGAGCATGAAGTTCATCTTAGAGTGGTACTGGAGATGCTGAGACAGAATCAGCTAAATGCGAAGTTTACTAAGTGTCATTTTTGGAAGAAAGAGTTTAAGTTTCTTGGTCACGTGGTTTCAGATAAAAGCTTGTCAGTCGATCCAGATAAGATCGTAGTTGTGAATAATTGGAAGAGACCAGAGACAGTAACTGAGTTTAGAAGTTTTCTTGGACTTGCTGGCTACTACCGGAGATTCATCAAGGATTTCTCACGTATAGCAGCACCTTTGACTAAGTTAACTGGGAAGGAGGTGAAATTTATCTTGTCTGACAAATGTGAGGAAGCATTCCTTAAGTTAAAGCATTTGGCACCAGTTTTAGTAGTTCCAGACGAAAACCTGAGTTGGTGGTGTATGCGGAACTGGATTGGGAGCGGTATTGATGTAGAAGGGTAAAGTTATTGCCTACGCATCCAGACAGCTTAGACCGCATGAAGTGAGGTATCCTACACATGATTTGGAGTTAGATGCGGTGATCTTTGCACTAAAGATTTAGAGACATTATCTCTTAAGGGAGAGGTTTGAGCTTTATACCTATCATAAGTCTTTAAGATACTTATTCTCTCAAAAGGAGTTGAATATGAGACAGCAGATGTGGTTGGAGTTTTTGGCTGCTTATGCTTTTGGTATAGAGTATGCACCAGAAAAATGTAATAAGGTGGTAGATGCTTTTAGCCAATGACATTAGAATGTGGTATTAGCCATGTTGGCAGAGTGGAAGGACTTAAAACTTTGGCCAGTTATGTCATGCAATTAAGATCAACTACTAGTTCTAATCAGAGTAGCGCCATGTTGTCCTGTTTAGAAGTTCAATAAGTGTTGATCGAAAGGATTGCTTCTAAGAAAAAAGAGGATCCAGTGTTTTCCGAGAGGATTTAAAGGCTCGAGACTGAAAATGAGATCGATGATCTAAAAGACTTTAGTCTTGACCAAAGAGGATGGTTAAGAAAGAAGGGAAGGTTGTGTGTCCGAATATGGAGGACTTGAGGAAAGAAGTTCTTGAAGAATGTCATCGGTCCAAGTTTACGATTCATCCTGGAGGAATCAAGATGTATCAGGATATGAAGAGGAGCTTTTATTGGGAAGGTATGAAGAAGGATGTTGGCTTGCGGGTTAGGCAGTGTGCAAACTGTCAACAAGTGAAGCTCGAACATCAAAAGCCGAGGGGATTGCTTCAGCCTCTAGTAATTTTAGTTTGGAAATGGAATTCGATATCCATGGATTTTGTAGACGGGTTCCTAAGATCAAATAGAGGAAAAAAAAGTATGTGAGTTATAGTGGACAAACTGACCAAGAGCGCCCATTTCATTTTAGTTAAGTTAACTAGGACGGCACCCGTTTTAGCTAAGTTGTTCATGACGAACATATTAGACTACATGGAGTTCCTAGTAGTACAGTGAGTGACATAGATGCCTTTGAATTCTAGAAGATTCTTCAAGAAGTATTGGGTACCAAGCTTAATATGAGTACTGCATATCACCCTCAGACAGATGGGCAGGAAAAGAGAGTCAACAAGGTATTCGAGGATTTACTGAGAGCTAGCTTGTATCTTAGACTTTGGCGGATCTTGGAAAGATCACCTATATTTAGTTGAGTTTTCCTATAAGAATAGTTACCAGACTAGTATAAAAATGGCGCCTTTTAAAGCTTTGTATGGAATGTCATGCAAATCACTGGCAGGTTGGTTGGAGACAGGAGACAGATTAGTCTTACGTCCATATTTAGTTTGGAAGGCATCACAGAAAATCGAGTTAATCTGAGAAAGGATAAAGGAAGTTCAATCCAGACAAAAGAGTTACGCAGATAAGAGGCATAAATACCTTGAGTTCTCAGTTGGAGATAAGGTTTTTATTAAGGTGTCATCGATGAAGTGTGTGGTATGATTTGGAAAGTCAGGGAAGTTAGCCCCAAGATATGTTGGACCATCCCAAATTATAGATGGGATTGGAAAGCTCGCATACAGAGTAGAGTTGTCGAGCAGTATGGAAGGTTTTCCATAATGTATTTTGTATGTCTCATCTTCACAAGTATGTGCATGATCCAGAGACTACTATTCCTCTGACAGGGTTGGAAGACTTGATAGTATGGCTTAATCTGGCTTTTTTTAGATAACCAATTCGATTTGTAGCGAGAGATGAGAAAAGATTAAGGAACAAGACATTCAGGTTAGTGAAAGTTTAGTGGAGCGACAACGGGAAGGACTGTACTTGGGAGATAAAAGACAGGATTAGAGATACTTATCCTGATCTGCTGTGAGGGTATGTTTGTATTAGATTTATATAGATAGTTGCTAGTTAGATAAGCTAGTATGGATGTTAGGAGTTGTTACAAATGATTTCTATTTTTAGTATTTAGTCCTTATTGAGTTTAGAGGACAAAATTGTTTAAGGAGAGGAGCCTGTAACACCCATAATTTTTGATAACATTATTCAAGAGATTTAATTAGATAAAATTAAATAGAATAATGATGATAAGAGGATTGAGATTTGAATAAAACTAAAAGAAGGCCATGCTTAATTTACCTTAAATGGGCTTAAAATGTCTCTTAGAGTATTAATTAAAATGTGGGCATATTAGTAAATATAGACGCACTTTATTATTCATGGCCATACACTTTTATTCACCCATTAACGTTCATTTTCTCAAAAACTCAAAAACGCAAATTTAACCTAAGAAGAGCCGGCCATTAACATGGAAGAAGAGGAAGAGAAATTCAATCAAGCTAAGGAATTAAAGTTAGGGGATAAATTTCTAATCAAATCTCAAATCTCTTATCATATTTAAGGTGAATAATAATACAATCCATCTCTATTTTGTTTTTGTAATCATATGTTTTCAAATTAAGATTAAATTCATTTTTATGATGTTTTGGATAATGATATGCTTGAATTATTATATGTTTAATCTAAACCAATTCAATTACATATGAATTTGCACGGTTTTAAGGAAAAACCGATTGTTATTGAATTTAGAATGCCATGGATAAATTATATGATAGGTAAAATATGATTTTAGAGATGGGTTTCAATTTTCATATTTTTTCAAGCTATGGAAAATTTATTATGAATTTCTAAAGGAAAACATGATATATTTGGGTCTAAAATTTATTTCGATTATTTCAGGAAGAAATTATGTCTGAAAATGTTAGATAACATGATGAAATTGAATTTCTGTGATTTTTAGGGAATTTTCCTAATTAATTTGCTATGGAAAATAATATATTTTAAAAGAAGGACTTATTTGCAATATTGGTTTTGCTTAATGGAAGGGCTTAAACTTTAAGTTTCCTTTGATTTAGATGTGATAAATGCGGCAGCTATTTTGTAAATTATTTGAAAGGTTTTAAGGCTACCAATTAAAAGATTACACATAGGCAGGTTAGTCAAAGAAATTACTAAAAATGAGCATGATTTTAGCCTTTAATCAGAAAAGAGTGTTATGCCTCCTTTAGTAGTACCTTTCGACTCCAATGTTTCCGCTCCAACTCAGTCGAAACTAACCCAGCAGAAACCCACCTAGTCGAAACCAGTACACAAGGTCTCACTTAGATGGTATGTAGTGGATTGAAGGGAAGACGGAAGCTATGGTGTCGGAAGCAATGCTTTCGATGGGGTCGAAACCTTAGTTCTCTTTTCAAATGTTAAGTGCCTGCTTTGTTTTACCTAAAGATGTTGACGTAGTCAAAATCTATGTTATCGAAAGAGGTTTTCCTAAATAGATTTCTAAGTTGGTCACCATATCATGTTTTAAGTAGGAGCTTTCGAATGGGTTCCTTTGTTTTATATAATGTTTTCGAAAGAAGTGGTTCCAACCTGGTCGAAACCCAGCCGCTGCTCTTTTACCTTGCGGATGTGTTGCAGCCATCAATGCTTTCAAAAGATTCTCATTGTTCTAAACTTAAGCAATGTCACTTCCTAAATGTTTTTGAAGGGGTTTAATAGTTTTGAAGGCAACGGTGTCAAAGGGGGGTTTCGATGCTATCCTTCAAAGTTTTATTCCAAGGTTTTTGAGCTTTCGAATAGATGGTTCTGACACCATCAATTTCTCCCCAAAAATATTTTATTAAAGGTTTCGAAAGAGATACTTTCTTGTGTAACCACTTTGACCCAAAAGACGTTTTTAAAGAGTAAAACCCAATGTTTTCGAAAGGGGTACTTCCATTGGTTTAGAAGCTATATTTCTAAAGATTAATTAGCAATGGATTGACACATTCGAAAGGTATACATTGGGTTTCAAAAGGATTGATTTATAGAGCTTCGAAAGGTATATACTTTGAATCCAATGTGGTCAAGTAATTCTATTTATAACTAGAAATCCCCCTATTTTTAACGTTTGAATTTCGAAAAGATGTAGACCTGTGCCAACTCATCGGATTCCAAGCGTGGACTAGGGCAAGTGTAGTTTGTTCTTTATATGGGATGGGCTCGGTACGTGAACACTATGAATTCTCTATCATGTGTAAATAGTTCACCCACGGTGGAGAAAGAAAAAAAATTCATATCACTGGAGTTATTCCTCCTACACTTACTAGTTATTGGTCAACGATCGATAACGGATCTATTGTCTAAAGCGACATGAAAAGCTCGTTCTATTTTCAGGTGCACAAAAAAAATTCATATCATTGGAGTTATTCCTCCTACACTTACTAGTTATTGGTCAACGATCGATAACGGATCTATTGTCCAAAGCGACATGAAAAGCTCGTTCTATTTTCAGGTGCACTTAGCATGCGATAGTAAAATTAATCCAGGATGATCAATTCCATAGTAAACCACCTTAACGGAGCCGTCGAGGCCATGCGCTAATCGATTTTGATTTATTGAATAAAGATAGTAAAATACATCAAATGCAAGGCACGAATCCACTATCTACTCCAATAAACCGCAATCAACCCTCTTCGTTCACCATTCTCATCGATCGCCCCAAACCCATTGGCAATTACCACATCACAATCGACACGGTAGCCGCGTCATCACCAACCTCAGATCAAAAGCAAACGCGTTCAACATCGAGTTCATGGAGATCCAAGTAATGGAAGGTCGGCAACGACCCTAGCAAGCGGCAATTCTTGGCGCTAGGGCTTGGCTTGAGGTGATGGCAGAGGTAGGTGAGGTCGTTGCCAGAAGGCTTTGAGGGTGGAGATTAAAGATGGGGGCAGCAAAAGAAAGTTTAGGGTTTGATCATGATTGGCTTGGGTCGTAATAGAAAATATATGAATGAAGGATGATGAGAAGGATCGGCTAGAACAAAGCTAGATAGGGGATCGGCTGAATCGCTACGTCTATGTATCACTAGCAATCCATCAAGTTGTATGTTATCTTCTTCAAACTTGCCAAGCATGACCTATATGTTGTTTGGAAGCATCTTAAAAATTGTGAGATCAAAATAGTTTATTGTTATGAGCAATGACGATTCACGTCAAAAACTCAATGGATGGCTGAATAGCCAAAGCCAAATTTGCATGGTAATCTCGACACAATCAACTGGATTTCACGATAAAGAAACTCAAAAGTAGTTACTTTTAGAGCATAACTTGTTTCCAAAAAAGGCATATTTTAGGGGTAAATGTTAACTGGATTTTTAACCTTGCAGAATTTAATAGGAGTTATAACATCTAGACCAAGGCAAAAAGTACTCCAAAATCAACCAAGAGGACCACAAGAATCGGCCTAGAAGGACTTAAGAAGAAGCATACAAAAATCAACTAATAGGATGGATCGCTAGCGATCCATCACCTACGGATAACTAGTGATCCGTAAGAACTCCTCGTGGGTAATTCAAACCTCTTTCATCCCGAGTCAATATCTTTTCTAGGGGTGTATGTCAAGTTTCATAGCCTTCCAAGCAACCGAGTTTGAGAAGCAAAGACCTATTTGATTCTAGTCATTGTTTAATCCAACTTGTACATGAATAATCATCAAAACAAGGCAACTAGTTATGAAATTACATGGAAATCAACTAATAAGGTAAGGAATGCAACCCAAAAGAAACGATCCAAAAGAAACTTAAGTATAGTGATCCATCAGGTTAAGATGGATCGCAATGAAATTCTTGAAGCACCTTTGTATCATTGAGTGTAGGCTTCTGACAAAGCGGCCTAGACCAATAGCACTCCAACCCTATAAATACAGTTCTACTTGCAGCATAAAGGGGATCTTTGGGACTAGCTGTTGGAACTCTACAGAGATTATTCTTCACTCTTCTCCTCCCACACAGTAGTCATCTAAGGGTTACTGTAATTCTCCAGTAAACTCTTGTACATGTGACTCGATCTAACTTACAGGATTCAATCATAATGTAATCTGATTCAAATTGTAATAACAGTCAGTTGATAGAAAGTTATAAAGTGGATGTAGGCTTCATTAATAATCGAAGCACTATAAAAATCTTCTTGTCTTTTTACCCTTTTTTCTCTTTTTATATTTATTTTCATATTATTTCTCTGTAAAAATAGGGTTGGTGCTTTACACTCAATCTAGAGTGTTGATCCATTTTTTGGGTTAACATTTAGGACACAAGTTAGTGACACAATGGATCCCCACCATTGGATTGCCCTCTGATTTCCACCTCCTACGTAAGGATAAAAATATCCAACGGTCCAAATCTATTGTGTCGTCAATTATTTTTATTTCGTGTCCAAATAGCTGCTCCCTACATATATAAGTTCCAAATCTATAAAATACTTTGTCCTTCTTGATAATATAATCATCTATAATAGATCTACTGCAATAAAAATAGTTATATTATTATTAATTCGCTTAGTCAACGAGTCTCTTTACACCATCTAAATTTTATCTTCAATAAAATAATATGTAAAGTAATTTTTACAGATACAAGTAAGTTATAAAATAGTTCTAACAACACGTATCTTAATGGGCCTAAATTTCGACAAAAATTAAAACCCAAGTCCATTAAGGCATGTATCATTGGATTTGGTACCCACAAATAAACAAGACAATTATCAGAGATTAATAGAAATCTAAACTCATAGCAAAAACAATAATAGGATAAGTGTGACATCCCGGAAATTTGGGGCAATATCAATTTAATAATCTACATTAAAAATTAAATTGATTTGATAATATTTGTTAATAATTTTGATAATCTTCTTTTAAACAAATATTTAACTGACAATTTATCTTTTAAAAGCTAATTTAATATGTTCTCTATTTATAATGTGTATATATATTTGTATATATATATTGTAAATAGTAAGCTTTGTATTAATTTAACAAGTAAAACATATTTTCTTATTTTAATCTTTTTGGAAAATTATAATTTGGAAATTTGATACTAAATAACAAATTGGCTTCAAAATATACTCAAGATTAAGTTAAAATTTGTTTAAATGATTTTATTAACAAGTAAACTTTTCAATGATTTTATATAGTGATAATTTCTTTTATAAATTATTTTAATTTGATAATGAGTTTTATTTAAAATGTAATATCTTTACAAATAGGCTTTTAAAATAAATAGAAATATTTATATATATGTGTATTTTGGAGAAAGCTATAATTTGAATATTTAAATACAAAATCTTTTAAAAATGTTTAAATTTAAAATAAACCTTATTTATATTAACAAGTACAAGATAAAAGAGAAATAAAAAGAAGCACGTATGTTAAGTAACAAACCAATATAAGTAACTAAGACAAAACGACAAATAATAAAAAGCATCCAAGAAAAAGAATAATATGTACATAAAGTATAAAGCTGCCAGGTAGTAAAGATGTGTTTGTATGTAACCTGTAAATAGATGCAAAGCAAAACTAAGATAGGTATGAAAGCATAATCAGGCAGAGTAATGATTATGTTGCCTATAAGTAAGGATGCAAGAGCAAGTAAACAAATATAAGTACATATGAAATATGCAGACTGTAATAATACAAATGCAAAGTAAAACATCTTAGCATAACAAATAAGTAAAGTAAAATAAACAAAGTAAAATATTGACAGTAGCCTGTAGAATCTAAACAAATATAAAGCTAAGAAAAGTAAGTTTAGAAGCAAAACTAATTAAAACAAAAGCAAAGTTAAATGTGCAGGCTAATAAAAATGCAAAGCAAAAAATAAAATAAGATAAGGATAGTAGAGACATAAAGTACAGTGGCGTTAAATGCCTTCATCTTAGCAGTAATTGTAGTCAACCCGAGATGTTAAATATCATTTCAGTGTGCAAACAAATCTGGCCAAAGCAAAGAAAATCTCTGATCAAAATCTTTGTTCCTGCATTTGTTTAATCCAGTTATCCCCTACCCCTGTAAACCCTCTTCTTTTTATATATATACAATCTGCTCGTTTCATTTGTTTATCATAGTAAGCTTTTTCTTTTTTTCATTTTTCAACTGAAACAACTCTATCAATAACAAGAAGATTGGAAGCAAAGTTATTCCCAGTTTTTAAAGTGCAGTGTTTCAAACAAAGGTGCTTTGTTCCTTTTCTTCAATCTTTGGTGAGTAACTTCATTTTGAAAATTTTAAGTGGTAATCTGGTTGCATAAAATCTTTGGGATTTCTATGTTTGAATGCATGTATATATTGGTGCTTCTCTCTGCATTTATACAGGAATGCATGATATGTATGTTGCAAGTTTTTCTCTGGAATTCAGTTGTATTGCTTTGTGTTCAATATGAATACTGTAGTGAGTATCTCTGTTCTATCTGACTTTAGTTCCAGATTTTAAATCCACATCAAAATTTTCATTTTGAATTTAATTCGAGCTTTAACAAGACATAAGCTTGAACATAAATTGTTTGGGTTAGCAGTGACTTGAGTTTAAAAACTGTTTAAGGGTAATAACAGTTTGGAAAAAAATATAAACAACAGTAGAAACTAAAATAAGTTAAAACTCAATTAATATAATTCATGGATTCATATATATGAATCGAATTCTAGGACTAAAACTCGATTTTTGAAAACAAAATCACTATTTTTAGTAAAGAGGTTCAAGTGAGGTTTTGGGTTCATCAATATTTGAGTTATTGCCGATTTCTGGTGATCAAGGGGACCGGAGTGCTCGGGGTTCTCTGAGGTGATGGACGAGTGACTGGAGAGGCTGGGAAAAATGGTGTATGGCGCTGCAGTTCGTCGTGTTGGCAGCGGCGTAGGATGTTCAGTGGGTAACCCTAAGTCTCAGGGTGGTCGAACTTTTGACCACCACGACTTCCACTGTGCATCGAGTTGCACGCGGTTTGGGAAGGTGGTAGCATGGTCGAAGGCGAGTTCATGGTTGGAGTTTCGCGAGTTCAGGTGGCCGAGGTGGGGAGAACGACACGTTGACAGGTTTGGGTGATGGTCCTGTGCGTATTTTCCAGGTTTGAAGCTTCGAACTCGTTTCTGTTTCGAGTTGTGGTGATGGTTTCTGGTGATTGTGATGCCATGTGGTGATGGTTGCCGATGGTTAGCAGTTGTCGTGGGTGGCCGTAGATGGCCCAAGCCTCGGTGCACGTGCACCGTGCCATTGCAATGCAGTTGAGTTTTTGATGTGTGCAGAGGTATAACCTGATAGCAAGTTTAATTGTTTTATCTTGTTCCAGTTCTATAACCTGATTGCAAATGCAATGAAATTACCTTGTTCAAGTTTCTATAACCTGATAGCAAATGCAAATGAACTATCTTGTTCCAGTTTGTGTAAACCTGAAAGCATAGTTGTTTGGGATTTTTTTTAACAAGCTCAAATGAACTTTAAATTTGTAAACTAGTTCTAAAAAAAAAAAGTTTAAATCCAGTTTGAAGTTTGAATTCAAGTTTATTTTTGAATTCAAATTTGAAATGAGGTAAAGTTTAAAATGTTTAAAGGTGTGTTTCGTTTTTAAAAAAAAAAACATGACAGGTTTTCAGATTTTAAAGATTGAAAACAGAATTTAAACTGTGATTTAAATTCAAAAATTTAAAGTATAGATTCAAACGAACTTTTGAATCTTAAGGTTTTATAATGGATTTGGATTAGAAAAATCAAGTTTTTAATTCAAGATTATTAAAAGAAAGTTTCCATCAAAGTTTTAAGTCAAAGATAAATTGATGGACTCAAGTTTACCTTGAATTCAAATCTGAAAATTTAAATCAGTTTTTAAATATGAATGTTTTTTTTTAAAAAAAAAAAATAAGTTAAATAAATTGTTTAACTTGAATTTGCAAGTTAAAAATACAATGTAATTTAAAAGCTAATTTTTAACTAAAAGTTAAATAGTTTAATTTAAGGGCTTTCCTTGTATAAGTTCATATGTAAGTAATAAATGTTAATTGCATTTATTTAAAAGATTATAAATTGAATTCAAATGTGGTAAATGTTTAAACAATAACCATTTTTGAATCTTAAATTCAAAATGGAATTTGAATTTGAACTTAAAATGTAATAATACACTTTAATATTAATGAAGTCATTAACAAAGAGGTGAATTATCTTAGCAATAATTAAAGTATTTAAATGATTAAATGAATAAGTTAATTAAGGAATAACTTATGTATTTAATTTATAAATTAATAGTTTAGATTAATTTATAATTAGGGATAAATTAAGTAGTGAATTAAGAAATGTTATTAGTAAATGAAGAAAATTAACTAAGGATTATAATTTAATTAATTAATGTGATTAATTTTATTAATTAATTAGATTAATTAATTTAGATAAATCTATTGTAAATTGTTAAGAGTAATTACTTAATAAAAGTAATTAAGAAATTAATTACTTATTGTAATTAATTTTGAGGATATGATTGAATTAAGTTAATTAATTTATTTTAATTGATTTAAGCAAATCATTTGATGGTTTGAGATATGAAATTACTTAATGTAATTAATGGAGCAGGATTACTTGGGGAAGTAATTAGATGATAATTACTGAATGTAATTAATACAATATGATTTGTAGGTAAAGTAATTTGGGGTAATTACTTTTGTAATTAATCAGGGGATAAATTTTGGAGATAATTAATTATGGGACAATTAATTTATTAAATAAGTAATTAAGGGTAGTTAATTACTGGATTGTTATTAATCAAAGGTGATTAATAATTGTGTTTAATTAAAGATTAATTACTTAATGTAATTAATCTGAATAAAGTTATTAATTTTAAATATAATTAGAAATCATTAATTAATGTAATTAATGATGGAATTTAGAAATGGGTAAATTAAGTAATAATAGATAATGAAGTGATTAATTATTGTAATTAATTAAGAATAAATGTAAGTAATTATTTTTAATTAATAAATGAAGGAATTAAATGTTAATTACTATGAATAGTTTAGGATAATTAACTGTAAAATTAATTAAGGACTAATTACATAATGTAATTAGAGAATGATTAATCAATGGTGATTAATCAAGATAAATTCTTAGTGGATGGTTAATTAATTAGATTTATAATTAATTAACGATTGTATAAGCAGGATTTATAGATGAGTAATTAATTTAATTTACTTTAAATTAATTAGAGATTGAAGTAGTTAATTTAATTCACTTTAAATTAATTACAAATGGTATGGTTATAAATCATTGCTTATAGATGAATGATATTGATATTCATTGAATGGTTGTAAACTCTGATATGAGATGAGTAATATGGATGCTTAGTTAAAGTATGATAATATGGATTATCTGTTTATTATCTGTTTGAATGATAATATGAATTATCTGTTTATGATAATGATGTGACTATCTGCTGAGATATTTGTGAATTATCTATCTGTGTATATATAGATAATGAATTGAATTGTTTCAAACTTTAAAACAACTTGGCCTTAAAAGACACGTTTTGGATTTCGATGAGACCGGGATCGGTTTTCCGCATTAGGAATATCCGAAAACCACATCGATTTCAAATTAACGATAGGTCGTTAATCTGAAGTGAAGATGAAGATTCAGAGTGCAAGGGTTATCGTCGTTAACTCTGAGGGTGATTCCAAAATGAGTGTAACGAGATAATGCCTTCGGTTTCGTTCGAACCCGGAACGAACTTGTATGGATTGAATGCTTTCAACACATCGTCAGGTGGGCGATGAGCATTCTAAGAAATATGTTCTTTAAAGGTAATCGCAGCCTCAAGCCTCATCAATCGGGAATGGCTAAAACAGGGGAGGTGCAGCAAGGCTAGGTGGGTCATGCCCAAGCAGGACAAGGATATTCCCCTGTCTAGATGTCCCTTTTTATTCGGCTTTGTGGGCAGTTGGTTGCAAACAACTGCGGGGTGTATCTTGTTCGGGACTGTTCAGTAAGGAATGGTTCCGGCCTTGTGTTGCAGGGGATGAAGGGAGTAATCCTCGGTACGGTGATCTAGGCCCCGTACTGTGACGGGCGGTACCCCAGTAGCCCTGCCATTGTATGGAATCCACAATCCAATAAGTGCCCACGGTTTTGATTGTATTACCCACTTTTGTGGCTAGTAGCTGGAATTTAATCATGTAACAATTTCGGCTATTTTCTATTTACTTGAAAACCCTAGACCTATTATAATATCACAGAATTTCCTATCAAATGTTTTGGTTAGCGTAAGGTAAAAACTTTTCTATGTTTATGTGTGGGAAGTCTTACGTGATACCTTTTGTTTTCAAAAGATTTTTAAAGTTAAGCAACTTTAACCTGTTACTCATACCAGACCCATGTCTGACCCGAAGTTTATTTTTGTTTTCATAAACTCTCGGGTACCCAAATTTTTACGGGTAGCCAAGGGATTCAGGTTAGCTTTGACGCATTCTGGAGGAGCAATGGAGCAGGAGGCTTCAGCGTTGTAGATATATTTTTAGTTCCGCTGTGTTGGTATCTCTGAGTTATTTGTTTGAGTTGAGTTGTATAACTAGACAGGTGTTTATAACTGTCTAGTATGTGATGTATTGTCTGTATAACTCTGATTGATATTGTATATTATGTAAATATTTATGTGATTATTATATTTTATTCGTTCCGCTGTGAGATTCTGATGTTGTTGTTCTTTCTTCTCTATCTTTTCTACTTTCTCACCTCTTTCTTTCTTCAACACGATACGTCTTCCTGGGCATAGGAAGGCGGGTCGTTACAATAAGAATACTAATTATAATGTAAGCATAAACTTGCCAACAAGGTTTGGTGAGTGGAAAATCAATAAATTGTCCATAACATAAACTTACACCGATTGGTTTCCATCTAATTGTTATGTCTATTAAGGTTAGCAGTTCTAATCTAACCTTGCATGCATGTTTACTTACTAACCCTTCCTAACGTACAAAATATTGATGAAGCCTTAACAACTATCCAATAATTCCATACCCATTTGCCACTTAATACTTCTAAATACGAAGCAGGCTTCTACTATCTCCAGATAATACTTTTAAAAGATAAATAGACAGACTCTGCAATTTAAGACCTTAATCGGGGTAGATCTTGTCATTCAAGACCTATTCCCAAGATGGACTTCTAGCATCATCATTATTGGTCTATTGGTCCTAGATATAGAGATCTTTTACCACTACCTATCGCTTTATAATTCATAATAGCCATACCACTAACGCATCTATCATTATTAAAGTCTTACAATGTGAGAAATTGTACCCAAGTGACTTAATACCTTATTAATAAAGACTACAAAGGCTTCAAACAATTTAACACTTATAGGTAGGCCTTTGCCATTTAATAGCTAACACCAAGGCGGACTCCTCAGTAGTACTATCTAGCTGACATCGCTTGGAAATCCCATTAGACCACTTAGTACTTCTTTTATAGGACAGAAGCGATCACTCATTCAGTGTAACGAACCGGCCTTTTCGACCCTTGAAAATCAAGACTTATACATCCACTGTATTGCATGCCGAAAATTCAAGTGCCGAAAAGGCAGATCGTTATGGGAAAGAAAGAAGATAGATGGTAAGAAGAAACTAAACAATCATAGAATCACACAATGCAATGGAATAACATATATTAATCAACATAATTCTTTACAATGTCATTTCCAAAATGATACATCAAAGTCATTGTAACGACCCGGAATTTTGGGTAATAACAATTTAATAATCTGTGTTAATAATTTAACTGGTTTGATAATTTTCGTTATAATTTTAATTTTAATTTGACTAATTTATTCTTTTAAAGGTTAATAAATATTTAATCTGTTAATAGTAATCAATATCTTTCTGACAATTTAAAATAGATAAGATTTATTTTTCAAAGCTAATTAAAATTTTATTCTGTTTATAATATATACATTTAATATATATTGTGAATAGAAGAGCTTTTGTTTTAAATTAAGATTGAATTTTCAAATTGTAATATATATGTATGTATATGTTATAATTTGAGTTGTTTTGAAATTTAATTTAATCTATTAATAATTGATATATGAATGAATATTATAATTGGAGCTTTGTTTTAATTTTAAAAGTTAATTCAAAGATTTATTCAATTTGTTTTCCAAATATAAGATGATTATTTATTTTAAATATGATAGTTTATAAAGAAATTTATCAATGTTTTATTTATGCTTTCTTTAAAGTGTTTAAATTTTAACGGTTAAAAATGTATATGTATAAGTTTTAGATTTTAAATACATGTATAAGAATTGTTTGCATTTTTATTTGTATTAAAATATTTCTTTTGAAAGGAAAAATTATATTTTAGATATGTAAATAAATATTTATCTAAGAGAATTAAATTATGTAAGTTAGATTCACATTTAAATTAAGAAAATTTATTTAAAAATTTCATAAAGACATATGTAAACATATTAACATCTCTTAAAACACTTGTAAGAGGATTAAGCAAGCTAGATGACATTTGTTCAATGAACAACAAGTGGCAATTCATTTCATTTTAATTTTATTTAATGTTTTTAGAAGAAAACAAGTTTCTTTCAAAACATTCTCATTCTTTCAAACATTAATGGCAAAATCAGTAACAAAGTTCTAAAATATGAAAATAAAAACTATAAACAGTTCTGCAAAGCAAAAGAATTATCAACCTGCAATAAAGTTCAAACTGCAATTTTCAACTTGCAATCTGAAATCTGCAAACAAGTTCATCACAACAATTTTAAATCAGCAACATCAACTTTCAAAACCTTCATCTCAAATGGAAAGCAAATCTGCAACCATCAACCTGCATTTCATTTGAGGGCATCTGCAAGTTTAATAAACAATTGTAAAGCATGCAAGGGCATTTGATTTTAGCAGCAAAGTAAAAGCAGTTTTCAAATTTAAAAGTATTCAAGCCTGGAAGTTTAAGTCAAATCTGCTCTGCAATAATACAAGTGAGTAAATGTTTTTTTTTTAAAACTGTTTGATTCTTGATTAATCTTGATTTTGTGATTATATCATAATGATTATAGGAAATACTTGTTTTAAATTGAATGCATGTTGAATTGGATGTATTGAATGCCTGGGAAAATTTAGAATGGTTACTGTGTTTTGGTAAACAGTTTCAAATCCTTCAAAATCACCATAACTTGAATTCTAACACGAATTGGACCATGATTTGTTAATGAAAGATGTTTGGAATCAAGTGATTTATCATCTAAAAATGGTTATAGGATTTTAAATAAATTAGTTATTCATTTTTTCAAATTTACAGTAATAATCAAACTTTGGACAAAAATTTATGATTTCAAACTTTAAATTTGAATGTATATCTGGATTACAATAGTAAAGATATGATTTTTAGAGCTGGTATCACAATTTTTAATTGTGTATTGAAGTAGAATTTTTGGTTTGAAGGATTTGGGAATTTTTAGGAACTGTGGATGATATACTTGATTATTGAATTTGATTCTTGGATTGTAGCTAGCATGTATGTTGTAGATTGCAGGAAAAATGCTTTTAATTTTTTTCAATGAATAATTTGTTGGGAATTGAAGAAATTGGGGTTTAGTTGTTATTGGGTTTCGGCTCGGCTATAGGGGATTTCGCAATGACCGATGGTGGATTGATGGAGTTCGTGAGGTGGGGAATTGTACCCTGGTGATGCGGTGATGTTCTGGTGGAAGTAACGGAGGGGCTGGTGGCGAGTTCATCGGCGGCGATGGGTTTTTAGGGGTCGTTGTTGTTTCTGATTTTCGAGTTATTAATCGAATTTTTGCTCGCATGGTGTTTTCTTCAATCTGGGTTCATCTGAGTACTCGCATGAGGGTTTGGGACCGTGGAAGGTCGTCGCGATGGTCAATGGAGGTCGGTGGCAGGGGTGCATATGCACCGTGTCTCGTGCACGGTTGGGGTTGGGGATAGGATTTGGGGAAGATGCGTTTGTCTCGGGTTAGCTTTCGCGTTTTATCGCGTCTGTCTCGAAGCAGGGAGGTCTGGTTTTTCTTCGGGGCTGTCGCGTGAAGTTGGAGTGTTTGACTCGAGTGATAGGTTATTAAGGTTGGTTAGGTTCTGAAATACTAAGTTACAGAATTTGCTTGTTATTGAAATAATTGCGATCAAGCTTCAAATTTAAAACAAGTTTATAAAGGTAACAAGTGTATAAAGTTAAAACTCGTTGATTTGAAATTAAGTTAATCAAATTTTAAAAATGTAAGTCAAATGTACTTTCAAAATTAAATGTTGAGGTGATTTCTATGAAAGTAATTTAACTTAATTAAAGTTTGAATTTTAATAATAAAAAAAAATGTTTCGATTAAATCGAAGTTTAGTAATATCTTAAACTAAGTTTTCAAAATTATATTAAAAATGAAAGTTTAAAATTAGAAAATTTAATTGTTTTAAATTGGATTTCTAAATGCCTTATTTTCAAATAAGATTATTGTTATGATTTTGAAATCCAAATAGGATAAGTTGATTAAGTTGTGAAATTTGATTAATTTCAAATGACTTATGTATAAAGATAAATGATGTTAAATTATTTTGATATGGATTTAAGAATACTTAATAAATATGATTTATTAATGTTTTCTTAATTAATTAAGGGTTTTTAAATCTAGGAAGTTAATTAATTAATTATTTAATTAATTTTAAATAATTAGTTAATTTATTTTAAAAAAATCACTTAATTATGAATTAATTAAGTGTAATTACTTAATAAAGTAATTAATGATGAATTGTTGAATGTAATTAAGGAAGTAAATTACTTATGGAAGTAAATAATGATAATTACTCATGGAGTAATTAGTTGAAGTGATTATTGGCTAATCACTTAATGATATTAATTAAAGAATTAATTAATATAATTGTTTAAAATTAATTAATTATGGAATAATTAATTAATTAAAGTATTAAGAATTATTTAAGGATGGATTAATTAAGGAAGTGATTAAGATTTATTAATGAAAGTAATTAGAGATAATTACTTATGTAAGTGATTAAGAGTTAATTACTTAATTATTTTAGTTAATTAATTAATGTGATTAAGTAATTAATGAATGAGTTTAACTTAAGATTAATTACTAAGTGTAATTAATTAAATTGTAATTAATTAATAAAGTAATTAATTAAGAATTTATTATTTAATCTAATTGTTTAATAATTACTTAATGAAGTAATTAAGGATTAATTAATTGAATTAATTAATCAAGGATTAATTTAATTAGAAATTAATTAAGTAAGAAGTAAATTAATTTAGTTAAGTAATTACAAATTGTTATTACTAATTAGGATTAATTATAAGATAATTATTTAATTAATTAAAGTAATTATTAGTTAATAAGGATCATTAATTAATATAATTAATGATATTAATCAAGGTTGGTTAATAAAAGTAATTAATTTAAGTGTGATTAATTAATTGTAATTAATTAAGATTTAATGTAATTAATTGTAGTTAGTTAATTAATGAATGATCATTAATTATTGTAAATAATGATAATAATTAAGGTTAATTACTGAATATGGATAGGATAATTACTTGAATGTAATTAAGGATAATTAATCAAGGAAGATTAATTAGTGAAGATCATTAGAGATGATTGATTAATTTATTCGGGATATTAATTAATGAAGAAGGATTATAGTAATCCAATTGATTAAGAGATAATCAATTCTGATTTGGATGTTTGATTAATTTGAGTGGATTGATTAATATTGGTTAATTAATTGATAATTGATGATCAATATTTGGTGATTGCTATTGGATGATTGATTTTGGTTGATATTGGATATCTATGAGTTATGTGATATGCTGCTTTGTGTAGATGGATATTGATATGAATTGTCTCTTGTGATAATATGATTCATCTATTTGTTTATATCATCCTGAATATGAGTTAATCTGTTTAAACCCTTAAGTACAACTTGGACATTAAAACGGCGTTTGGTTTCGGGTATGAGTAGTCAAGTGATTCAGGTTATCTCTTGACGAGTTTGGAGGAGCTATGGAGCAGGAGGCTTCGGCGTATAGATATATAGTTAGAGTTTCCGCTGTGTGGTATTCTGTGTTGATGTCTTGTATTATATTAGACAGAAATGATATAACTGTCTAAATTGCGATATTTTGATGCGTACTCTGATGTATATGATACTATGTATATGTTCTATATTATATTTAAATCGTTCCGCTGTGAGATTCTGATGTGTTGTTTCCTTTTCTTCTCTTTCTTTTCTTCTTCTATCCCTTTCTTTCTTAATTAGTGATGCGATTTTCCGGGAGTGGAAAGTCGGGTCGCTACAGCTGGCTCACGTTAGGTCGTGAATCCAAGTGGAGCAAGTGAAGACTCGAGGTGTAAGGGCTATACGTCAGTATAACTCTGTGGGTGATTCCGTAATGAGTTTGACGGAATAGTGCTTATAGATTCGAGATGGCGAATCAGGGTGCAAGGGCTATGGTCGTTGACTCTGAGGGTGATTCCAATAATGAGTGCAACGAGATAGTGCCTTCGGTTTCGTTCGAACCCGGAACGAACTTGTATGGATTGAATGCTTTCAGCACATCGTCAGGTGGACGATGAGCATTCTAAGATAAAGGTGTTCTATAAAGGTAATCGTAACCTCAAGCCTCATCAACCGGGAATGGCTAAAACAGGGGAGGTGCAGCAAGGCTTTGTGGGTAGCTCCCACTGGAGAGCAAGATTTTCCCCTGTCTAGAAGTCCCTTTTTATTCGGCTGTGTGGGCAGTTGGGTCGCGGCCAACTGCGGGGTTGTCTTGTTCGGGACTGTCCAGTAAGGGATGGTTCTGGCCTTGTGTTGCAGGGGCGTTAGGGTGGCTCCTCAGTACGTTGATCTAGGCCACGTACTGTGACGGGCGGTACCCCGGTAGCCCTGCCATTGTATGGAATCCAAAATCCAATAAGTGCCTGTACGGTTTTGATTGTGCCTAACTATGTTGGAACGTGAGATGTAAGCATTCCAGCTATTTCTGTATTTTATTTCGAAAACCCTAGACACTATTATAATATCACTGGATTTCCTATCAAATGTTTTGGTTAGCGTAAGGTAAAAACTTTTCCATGTTTATGTGTGGGAATCTTACGTGATACCTTTTCTTTCAAAGGTTTTTCTAAAGTTAAGCAATTTTAAACCGTTTACTCACACCAGACCCCTGTCTGACCCGAGTGTTTATTTTCTGTTTTATTAAACTCTTGGGTACGCATATTATGTATGAGTAGTCAAGTGATTCAGGTTAGCTTGACGAATTGTGGAGGAGTTATGGAGCAGGAGGCTTCGACGTGTAGATATATATTGATTTCCGTTGTGTTTGTTTGTACCTGTATCTGTTGTTCTTGAGTTGTATAGTTAGACAGAAGTTTATAACTGTCTAATATGTGTTGTATAGTTGTGTACTCTGATGTAATGAGCTACTATGTAATATTTATGTTAATTATTATATTTTATTCGTTCCGCTGTGAGTTCTCTGATGTTGTTTGTGTTCTTCTTTCTCTTTCTTTTCTTCTTCTATCCCTTTCTTTCTTCCCTAGTCATGCGATTTCCTGGAGATAGGAAGTCGGGTCGCTACATTTGGTATCAGAGCATTAGGCTGAGCGAATACCTAAGCTCTGAAGTGTGTCTTTCTTTAGGGAGCATTAGGTTGAGTGAATACCTAGGCTCTGTAGTAGTGTCTTTCTTGAGAGAGCGTACTTGTAATTTATATATATATATATATATATATATATATATATATATATATCTACCTAATTTGTTGGGTTATCTGTTCGGATTTTCTGACATAAATTTTTAGAGGTAGATGGAGTAGTGGTTTGTGTGTGTGACACGACTACTACTAATGGAAGAGGGTCCATATGTTTGAAGTTGGAAGTTTTTGTCGAGACTGTAGACCTAATACCGTCTTGAGTAAGATTTGTAGTTTGGAGTAAGGATGTCTCTGATATCCGAAGGAAATCTTTTTGAAGATTCGGAGTTTATCTTTGAAGAATAAGTTTGGATTTTGCTCGGGTGAGTGAATTTTTCTTGAGTTTGGATCTGTCGGAAGTGCAGAAGTAAGTGAGGGTATCTTGCTAACTGCGTGATGAGATGCAGTATCCATGGATATTTTCCGAAGGTGTTTCTCTTGAAGCAGTTTTAGAAGTGGTTGAGGAGCAGTCTTTACCTGTTGCAAGGAAGACTCGTCTGTGTAGAAGTTGTTTGGATCTTTAGCATGGAGATTGGCTATTTTGGAATATGAGACTAAGGTCTATGAGTTGTTTCTCTTCAGGCATGGTCTCATTGTTATTCCTTAAGGTAAGCGAGTTGTGGATGCTTGGTTTGGAGTCCGAGTTTCTTGAGAGGTTGTCTGCCATCTCGGAGGTCCGCTGTATGGTTTGTTGATGGTTTTGGTTTTGGAAAAGCCTTTAGATTAGCGTCTTTGGTTAGCTGTGGTAGCAGTGCATCTCGAAGTGTTCGGTGTGCTGTTGAGAAGGTCTTTTAGCTTTGCAGTATCATCGAGGTAGAGTTTGGAAGCAGCTATGTGGATTGTTTCTCCGAGGGTTCAGAAATCTTTGTGGTTCTCTTTCAGTAGTCCAGGCTGAAGGTAGTGAAGTTTTCTTGAAGGGTTAATCTGGTTTGGAAAAGCTTTAGGCTATTCTAATTGGTAAAGTGAGGACAGTTTCTTTGAAATCCAAACTAGGTAGGATCGCAAAAGTGACTTACGATTAAGTTGGAAATTTTCTTAGGCTATCATGGGTGATCTGTTGTTTGAGACTGAGGATTCTCATGAGAAGTAGGAGCTGCTAGAGTATTCTAAAGTTTGTCTGCATCTGGAGTTGAGTTCCCTATTGTTTTGATTCCAGAAGCAATACTGATTGTTAGCCTGGTAGTAGAATGGTTTTTGGAAAGGAGAGTTGGTGTAGCAACTCAGATATTTTTGGAATTGGAATTGGACTGATCTAACTCCTGAATTGGATTCTGTTATAAGGTTGTGTGACTGAGTCTGATGTGTCACTCAGATTTTTATGGATTTGATGAACAAGGTTTTCGAATTTTGTGGATAAGTTTGTATTCGTGTTCATCAACAGATATTCTTATCTATTTCTGAATCAGAGTTGTGCAGCGGAAGCGAGGTAGCTGCTGTACAAGGAAGGAAGCAAGTTCTGTTTGTTTTGGTCTTATTGTTTCTGGAATTATCAGCATAGATTGAGCTGATCAGGAAGAGTTTGGCAGTCCAGGATTATCTGTTGAGTTATACAGATATGAGATAAGGAGTTTGGAATTTGAAGTTGGAAACTTCAGTGTTGTTAGATTTCTCTGGTTAAGGGAACAGATATTGGATAAGATTGGTTGGTTAGTGCTGAGGCATTTGAGGATTTCTTATCTGTGTTTTTGATAGGATAAGATTGAATTGCCAGTTTGGATAGCTGGAATTCATTTTGTAACACGTGTCTCCGAGGGAGTACGTATATGATTCATCATTGGTTATTGAATCTGTAGTCCAGTTGGAGTTGGATGTTGAGCTGGATTTGAGAGTAATCTGATGTTCTGTTCAGATTGATTTATCTAGAGATGAGTGGTGTTCTGGATTTTGGTTGTGTAGTTGGTTTGTTAGCTTTTGTAGAGCGAGTCTCCCGGTGATTTATACTTGGGAAACTCGAGATAGAATTAGAAATTTATTCTGATTTGTGTCAGAATAATTAGTTAAGTTTGTTTGTTTATTTGATTACTATGATGTTAGTAACTGGTT
Source organism: Allium cepa (assembly GCA_030765085.1). Classification (NCBI taxonomy): domain Eukaryota; kingdom Viridiplantae; phylum Streptophyta; class Magnoliopsida; order Asparagales; family Amaryllidaceae; genus Allium; species Allium cepa. Next base: position 95,811,833 of record CM060946.1, on the reverse strand, counting down.
GTTAGGAATGCTTTGCTAATTTAAATTATAATCTGTACTAGATTATTAAATTAACTTTGCTTTTAAATTTCAAGGACGAAATTCTTTTAAGGGGGAAGGATTGTAACGACCCGGAATTTTGGGCAATAACAATTTAATAATCTGTGTTAATAATTTAACTGGTTTGATAATTTTCTTTATAATTTTAATTTAAATTTGACTAATTTATTCTTTTAAAGGTTAATAAATATTTAATCTGTTAATAGTAATCAATATCTTTCTGACAATTCAAAATAGATAAGATTTATTTTTCAAAGCTAATTAAAATTTTATTTTGTTTATAATATATACATTTAATATATACTGTGAATAGAAGAGCTTTTGTTTTAAATTAAGATTGAATTTTCAAATTGTAATATATATGTATGTATGTGTTATAATTTGAGTTGTTTTGAAATTTAATTTAATCTATTAATAATTGATATATGAATGAATATTATAATTGGAGCTTTGTTTTAATTTTAAAAGTTAATTCAAAGATTTATTCAATTTGTTTTCCAAATATAAGATGATTATTTATTTTAAATATGATAGTTTATAAAGAAATTTATCAATGTTTTGTTTATGCTTTCTTTAAAGTGTTTAAATTTTAACGGTTAAAAATGTATATGTATAAGTTTTAGATTTTAAATACATGTATAAGAATTGTTTGCATTTTTATTTGTATTAAAATATTTCTTATCAACCTGCAATAAAGTTCAAACTGCAATTTTCAACTTGCAATCTGAAATCTGCAAACAAGTTCATCACAACAATTTTAAATCAGCAACATCAACTTTCAAAACCTTCATCTCAAATGGAAAGCAAATCTGCAACCATCAACCTGCATTTCATTTGAGGGCATCTGCAAGTTTAATAAACAATTGTAAAGCATGCAAGGGCATTTGATTTTAACAGCAAAGTAAAAGCAGTTTTCAAATTTAAAAGTATTCAAGCCTGGAAGTTTAAGTCAAATCTGCTCTGCAATAATACAAGTGAGTAAATGTTTTTTTTAAAAACAGTTTGATTCTTGATTAATCTTGATTTTGTGACTATATCATAATGATTATAGGAAATACTTGTTTTAAATTGAATGCATGTTGAATTGGATGTATTGAATGCCTGGGAAAATTTAGAATGGTTACTGTGTTTTGGTAAACTGTTTCAAATCCTTCAAAATCACCATAACTTGAATTCTAACACGAATTGGACCATGATTTGTTAATGAAAGATGTTTGGAATCAAGTGATTTATCATCTAAAAATGGTTATAGGATTTTAAATAAATTAGTTATTCATTTTTTTCAAATTTACAGTAATAATCAAACTTTGGACAAAAATTTATGATTTCAAACTTTAAATTTGAATGTATATCTGGATTACAATAGTAAAGATATGATTTTTAGAGCTGGTATCACAATTTTTAATTGTGTATTGAAGTAGAATTTTTGGTTTGAAGGATTTGGGAATTTTTAGGAACTGTGGATGATATACTTGATTATTGAATTTGATTCTTGGATTATAGCTAACATGTATGTTGTAGATTATAGGGAAAATGCTTTTAATTTTTTTCAATGAATAATTTGTTGGGAATTGAAGAAATTGGGGTTTAGTTGTTATTGGGTTTCGGCTCGGCTATAGGGGATTTCGCGATGACCGATGGTGGATTGGTGGAGTTCGTGAGGTGGGGAATTGTACCATGGTGATGCGGTGATGTTCTGGTGGAAGTAACGGAGGGGCTGGTGGCGAGTTCATCGGCGGCGATGGGTTTTTAGGGGTCATTGTTGTTTCTGATTTTCGAGCTATTAATCGAATTTTTGCTCGCATGGTGTTTTCTTCAATCTGGGTTCATCTGAGTACTCGCATGAGGGTTTGGGACCGTGGAAGGTCGTCGCGATGGTCAATGGAGGTCAGCGGCAGGGGTGCATATGTACCGTGTCTCGTGCACGGTTGAGGTTGGGGACAGGATTTGGGGAAGATGCATTTGTCTCGGGTTAGCTCTCGCGTTTTATCGCGTCTGTCTCGAAGCAGGGAGGTCTGGTTTTTCTTCGGGGCTGTCGCGTGAAGTTGGAGTGTTTGACTCGAGTGATAGGTTATTAAGGTTGGTTAGGTTCTGAAATACTAAGTTACAGAATTTGCTTGTTATTGAAATAATTGCGATCAAGCTTCAAATTTCAAACAAGTTTATAAAGGTAACAAGTGTATAAAGTTAAAACTCGTTGATTTGAAATTAAGTTAATCAAATTTTAAAAATGTAAGTCAAATGTACTTTCAAAATTAAATGTTGAGGTGATTTCTATGAAAGTAATTTAACTTAATTAAAGTTTGAATTTTAATAATAAAAAAAATGTTTCGATTAAATCGAAGTTTAGTAATATCTTAAACTAAGTTTTCAAAATTATATTAAAAATGAAAGTTTAAAATTAGAAAATTTAATTGTTTTAAATTGGATTTCTAAATGCCTTATTTTCAAATAAGATTATTATTATGATTTTGAAATCCAAATAGGATAAGTTGATTAAGTTGTGAAATTTGATTAATTTCAAACGACTTATGTATAAAGATAAATGATGTTAAATTATTTTGATATGGATTTAAGAATACTTAATAAATATGATTTATTAATGTTTTCTTAATTAATTAAGGGTTTTTAAATCTAGGAAGTTAATTAATTAATTATTTAATTAATTTTAAATAATTAGTTAATTTATTTTGAAAAAATCACTTAATTATGGATTAATTAAGTGTAATTACTTAATAAAGTAATTAATGATGAATTGTTGAATGTAATTAAGGAAGTAAATTACTTGTGGAAGTAAATAATGATAATTACTCATGGAGTAATTGGTTGAAGTGATTATTGGCTAATCACTTAATGATATTAATTAAAGAATTAATTAATATAATTGTTTAAAATTAATTAATTATGGAATAATTAATTAAAGTATTAAGAATTATTTAAGGATGGATTAATTAAGGAAGTGATTAAGATTTATTAATGAAAGTAATTAGAGATAATTACTTATGTAAGTGATTAAGAGTTAATTACTTAATTATTTTAGTTAATTAATTAATGTGATTAAGTAATTAATGAATGAGTTTAACTTAAGATTAATTACTAAGTGTAATTAATTAAATTGTAATTAATTAATAAAGTAATTAATTAAGAATTTATTATTTAATCTAATTGTTTAATAATTACTTAATGAAGTAATTAAGGATTAATTAATTGAATTAATTAATCAAGGATTAATTTAATTAGAAATTAATTAAGTAAGAAGTAAATTAATTTAGTTAAGTAATTATAAATTGTTAATTACTAATTAGGATTAATTATAAGATAATTATTTAATTAATTAAAGTAATTATTTATTAATAAGGATCATTAATTAATATAATTAATGATATTAATCAAGGTTGGTTAATAAAAGTAATTAATTTAAGTGTGATTAATTAATTGTAATTAATTAAGATTTAATGTAATTAATTGTAGTTAGTTAATTAATGAATGGTCATTAATTATTGTAAATAATGATAATAATTAAGGTTAATTACTGAATATGGATAGGATAATTACTTGAATGTAATTAAGGATAATTAATCAGGGAAGATTAATTAGTGAAGATCATTAGAGGTGATTGATTAATTTATTCGGGATATTAATTAATGAAGAAGGATTATAGTAATCCAATTGATTAAGAGATAATCAATTCTGATTTGGATGTTTGATTAATTTGAGTGGATTGATTAATATTGGTTAATTAATTGATATTGGATGATCAATATTTGGTGATTGCTATTGGATGATTGATTTTGGTTGATATTGGATATCTATGAGTTATGTGATATGCTGCTTTGTGTAGATGGATATTGATATGAATTATCTCTTGTGATAATATGATTCATCTATTTGTTTATATCATCCTGAATATGAGTTAATCTGTTTAAACCCTTAAGTACAACTTGGACATTAAAACGGCGTTTGGTTTCGGTGAGACCGGGATCGGGTTTCCATATTTGGAATCCGAAAACCACAACGATTCCAATTAAACGTTAGGTCGTGAATCCAAGTGGTGCAAGTGAAGACTCGAGGTGTAAGGGCTATACGTCAGTATAACTCTGTGGGTGATTCCGTAATGAGTTTGACGGAATAGTGCTTATAGATTCGAGATGGCGAATCAGAGTGCAAGGGCTGTGGTCGTTGACTCTGAGGGTGATTCCAATAATGAGTGCAACGAGATAGTGCCTTCGGTTTTGTTCGAACCCGGAACGAACTTGTATGGATTGAATGCTTTCAGCACATCGTCAGGTGGACGATGAGCATTCTAAGATAAAGGTGTTCTATAAAGGTAATCGTAACCTCAAGCCTCATCAACCGGGAATGGCTAAAATAGGGGAGGTGCAGCAAGGCTTCGTGGGTAGCTCCCACTGGAGAGCAAGATTTTCCCCAGTCTAGAAGTCCCTTTTTATTCGGTTGTGTGGGCAGTTGGGTCGCGGCCAACTGCGGGGTTGTCTTGTTCGGGACTGTCCAGTAAGGGATGGTTCCGACCTTGTGTTGCAGGGGAGTTAGGGTGGCTCCTCGGTACGTTGATCTAGGCCACGTACTGTGACGGGCGGTACCACAGTAGCCCTGCCATTGTATGGAATCCAAAATCCAATAAGTGCCTGTACGGTTTTGATTGTGCCCAACTATGTTGGAACGTGAGATGTAAGCATTCCAGCTATTTCTGTATTTTATTTTGAAAACCCTAGACACTATTATAATATCGCTGGATTTCCTATCAAATGTTTTGGTTAGCGTAAGGTAAAAACTTTTCCATGTTTATGTGTGGGAAGTCTTACGTGATACCTTTTCTTTCAAAGGTTTTTCTAAAGTTAAGCAATTTTAAACTGTTTACTCACACCAGACCCCTGTCTGACCCGAGTGTTTATTTTCTGTTTTATTAAACTCTTGGGTACTCATATTATGTATGACTAATCAAGTGATTCAGGTTATCTTGACGAATTCTGGAGGAGTTATGGAGCAGGAGGCTTCGACGTGTAGATATATATTGATTTCCGCTGTGTTTGTTTGTACCTATATCTGTTGTTCTTGAGTTGTATAGTTAGACAGAAGTTTATAACTGTCTAATATGTGTTGTATAGTTGTGTACTCTGATGTAATGAGGTACTATGTAATATTTATGTTAATTATTATATTTTATTCGTTCCGCTGTGAGTTCTCTGATGTTGTTTATGTTCTTCTTTCTCTTTCTTTTCTTCTTCTATCCCTTTCTTTCTTCCCTAGTGATGCGATTTCCTGGAGATAGGAAGTCGGGTCGCTACAGTCATACTAATACAAATTGTACCCTAGGGTAGTTATCATAGAGCATGTACCTACCTAACTGATACAATATTCATATAAACAATGGAAACAAGGTAATAACTAGCTACCAATGAAGCCTCCTGCTCCAAACTCCTTAAAGATGCATCCGGGGAAAATTTGTACGCCCATAAAAATTAGAGCACCCAAGAGTTTTAGGGAAAGAAAATAAAACTCTGGATCAAACATAGGCCTAATGTGAGTAAAATCAAAACAAATGAATTATTTCTTTTAAAACACTTTTAAAATCAAGGGTTCGTAAGACCACGCCAAACATAAAAACGGATAGGCTTTTGCCTTACGATAACCAAAACACTTTTATAGAAAATCCAGTGATATTATAATAATGTCTAACGGTTCAGGTAAAATATGAAATGTTTTCATCTCACATTTCAACATAGTTAGATACATCTAAAATTGTAAAGGCACATATTGGAGAATGGATTCCATACTATGACAAGGTAAGGAACTACCTTTCGATGGTACATCTCTAGATAAAATGCACCGGGGTTTGACAAGAACATCTTGTATCCTTGCCACACAGGACTGGCCTACCAATTGATAAGTAGTACTGAATATGGTTACCCCACTTTAGGCCCCGAAGCATACACGAGTAGATAGAAATCGATCTAGATTTGGGATGACCGTACTTTGATGAGAGCCATCCACATGGCCCTGTTGCATGCCCAATTTTTGTCATTTCTCGATTGATGAGGCTTGAGGCTATGTTTTACCTTTACATAGCACTTCCCGCCTGGAATGCTAACACTACCCTCCAGTAAACAATGCAATGCCAGCATTCATCCATACAAGTCTGTTCTAGGACTGAAAGAAACCGAAGGCACTACATTCAGTGCACCTATTTTGGAATTACCCTTAGGGTTAGTAGCAAATAGCCCTTGCACTTCAAAACTTCATTTTCAATTCCATACTCATCAAGATGTCGTCTATTCGAAATGCTTGAGTTGGATCAAAGTGGTTATTCGGATAACATATCCGATCCTGGTCTCTTCGAAACAACTTCTGGTAATATTCGATAAACTCAACCTTGGGTCTATAAGAAATAAGCAGATAAAAGATGAGAGTGGAGTTTACCTCCTAACTATTAGTGGACGGATTTCCTTATCATTTATCCTAAAAGAACGAAAGGATATATGCATGGTATGGCATCACTGGGGAAAATAGTGCCATATAACTCATATGTTTCTCTTAGACATTTCCAAAGTTACGTTTTAGTCCAGGTTTGATAGTTGGTTATTTAACTATCAAATAAACAATCATTTAAAAATTGATTTAATTTCATATGGGATCCTCTTAGCCTTTCTTAATTGATCTTTAATTAGTAAAATCATTTTATAAAACATGATCAAAAGATCTTTAGAGAACACTATTTCCAAAACCCTAACTTCCCCTTTATACTCGGAAAATATTTATACATATATTAAGGGTATAAGTATATTATCAAAACATTTGGAGAATTCTCTCTTTTTAAATTCCTTTTAAAAACATTACTTATTATAAACCAATCCACTTATCCTTTATAAAAATTTCCCATTTAAAAGCACACTTCACATTTAAATACCTTTATAAATTTCCAAAATAAATTTATAAAACACTTTTATAAGTCTACAAGTCAATTTATAAAACCTCTTTACAAACCTCTAAAATCATTTATAAAACATTTCCCCACTTAAAACTCCTTTGATAAATATTTTTTAAGAAAAAATCTTTACAAAATATCTTTTGCAACTCATCCTTTAAAATTACTTTAAATAAACCCTTTTACGTAGTAAAACCAATTTTTATAAACAAGTAATTATTTATAAGTACCTTTATAAAATAATAATATAACATGAAAAGTTATATATAAACCTTAACCTCAAATTGATTAAAGAATTGAAATTAATTCAAAACCATACTTTATAATTTCAAAAGAGCTTAGCAATCTCAATGATAGTAATTTAAGTTAACATTTAACATCAGTTTAACTTTAAAGTCATTTAACCCTTTATTTACGTAAGTCAACATATATGTAAATGCAATTCATATCCAAATTAGGGAATAACGTATTAATACAACTCAATTAGCATATACATATCCAAATAACATAATAATAGGATGGTGATCTGTCCTGGTAAATAGATGTCCAAACAATTCACTACTTAGAGCAAAATGGGAATTTATTCTAAAAAACATATGTCCACACAATAAACAATTATAATATAGCAGAACAGAGATTTACTCTGCTTTCAAATGTCCAAACAATAAACTTATAGCAGAATGAAGATTTATTTTGCTAACACATATCCACACAATCAAACCATTTACATAACTCATTCACAATTGTTTGTATACTTAATGACATCTACATTTGAATCACTTGTGTTCAAAACCATCTTTGCAAAAGAAGTACGTTTAAAAAAAATTGATTCTTGGAAATAAGGATTAAAAACTTAAAACTCCATTTTAAAATGATTAATTACAAGTTAAACTTTTATTAAATCATAATTAATCTTTATTAAATTTGAAATTAATCTAATTACAGATTAATAAATAACTAAGCCTTTAATAAATAGTTTATTTATAATTTAAACCCTTAATTAACCTTTATTAATTGTTAAATAATAATTTAAAACTTTATTAATAATTAACTATTAATTGATCTCAAATAATTAATTAATTAATCTTTTAATTAAAAATTAAATAATAAGTTAAACCTTTAATAAATAACTATTTTAAATTAAAACTTTAATTAATTTATAATTAAAAATAGTTAAACACTTGATTAATTAAATAAATAAATAATTGACCTTATATTTGATTAATAACTAAATAAAAATAAACCATATACTTAACTCATAATATATTAAAAATTAATCTTACTTTTAAAGGATAATTAAGTAGTATTAATCTTTATTTAATTAAGATTAAAGAATCTTGTTTAACGCTTAATTAATTATTGATTACCTAGCTTAATTAGTTAACAATTAATTATTAGAAACTTAATTAACTTTATGAAACATTTTTATTAAGTTTATAAAACCTTTCCAAAATAATATTATGGTATGAAACTGAATTTTCGAAATAAAAAGGGACTTTTATCGAAACTGCATCCATAGCGATTATCCCTATGGGTGTCATACTTGCAAATGTTTCGGCTTTTCTCTTTGGAAACTTAATACTAGAAAGCTTACTAACTTTTCAAAACGCAAAATAAATAATTTTAAACCAAGTTTATAACTTTTAAAATTGATTTTGATTACTAACCAAAACTCGTACTCTTTACAAAGGATTCATCATCGATAACCAAATCGAATTGGTAATTTTGTTACTCTTGTTTGTACAACAACTACATATTATGTTCATAACAACTTATTCATACCACAAACCCAAACAAGCAAGATCACACACTAATTTAACCATATGCATTCACATTATAAGCAACAAATATATGCTTTCAAACCATAAAATAATCCAACCAACAACATTATATGTATAACCATATAACCAACATATGTATAAAAGAATATTCTTTCCCAAAAAGTTAATAATTTGCTCACCAAAATTTTGAAAACTAGAAATACTTTAGAACATGCAAAGCTTGGAAAACTACTCTATTTGGATTAGTTTTGAGGGAGATATGGTCAAAAGAAGGAGTGTTATTTTTGGGCTTGAAAATATAGGTCCGAAAATGAGTCAGAAAGAAATATACTATTGGCCCAAAATATTCAAAATTTAAAAATATGGTTCAAATTAAAGTTATAGGCACTAAAATTCTACATTGTTTGAAAAAAATAAAATCATGATTTGGAGAATTCTAGAGGAAATTATAGTCGGATGAAGTGTGAGTAAAAATGAAGGAAGTGGAGTATTGAATGTAGAAGTGTTTTAGCAAGCTTTTAAAGAGATTCAAGTAGAAAGCTATGTTTTTTATAACTTAGAAAATATTTTACTAGCCATGGGTGATATTTTGAAAGCTTAAGAAGTTCCAACATAAGAAAGAGAATGAGAGAAAATGGAAAAGAAATTAAGAAAATTAGCTTTTATATAAATGGAATAAGTGGAATTACTAATATACCCTTGTATTATTCCCCCCATCAACTTCACGCCACCTCACCACCCTTGTTCCCTCCATGTTTCCATACGTTTTCCCCTTGTCCTCCTCTTATATTACTAAGCTAACATTCCATTAAATACCTAAAGTACTAAGAGTTGCCAAAATGTCATATCTTGTCTTATAAGGTAGCTTTGTATTTTAATATATTAACTTTTTATAATAAAATTTTATATATAGATATACACATAAACACTTAAGTGTACATACAGGTACACATATACATTTCCATATCAAAATATTTGTAAATGCATGTATATGTGTAAACCAGAGTGTCACGGCATTTCCAACAACTTATAGCCGGCGAAAATCGAAATTCGAAAAACGAATTCCGTTCACATTGGCGATTTTTCTTCGAACTAAATATTTTCGTAAATCAAAGCAGTAAAATTCTGGGTCGCTACATTCTTCCCCCTAAAAGAATGTCATCCCTAAAATTACACCTCAATCTAACCCAGAAAACACTTAAAACTATACATCAATTGGTATGATGTGCATAGATCATTCTTATATAAAAATATGATTTGATCACTACTCAAATACATAATTTCACTTCCGAACTAGCATCGCTCACCCGATTTTCTAGTGTTAACTTCAACCTGACTCCTTGATTTGGAACCTTTGTTCTCCTTACATAGTAATGTACTATGATAAAAAAACATTGGTCCCATACCAAAAATCCTCATCAAGTGCTCACCGGCAAAAATTGAGTAATTGGTCCTTATCCGAAATGGCATGAAACACCTTAAGCCATGTACTCAAATCTTAGATTAAACTACATGAAAATGAGAGATGATCTACGTCCAACTTACGCACTTCTTTAATTGGTTCCCCCTAATACCAATTCATTTCCATTAAATTATTTATGAAAACATTTCATAAAACTAAACTTAGGTTCACTTGGATGCTACTCCACTCATCCTAAGAGTATATACCCTTATTTGATTCAAATATTCCATTTTTTATTTATCTCCCTAAGAAAACTCAAGATCCAAATACCAGGTCTTATTTCAAAATCTTTTTTAAATGATACTAAAATTTTAATTCTTGTAAAATTCACGTATAGCTTGAATAATTCCAAAATGATAAGAACTGGGTACTACCAAACAGTATCATACACTCCCTTACTAGAAAGGGTAATACTCAAAAGAAGTTTTTACCATCCGAACATGTCTCTTCTCCAATTTTAAGTTATTTTCGAGCCACTCAAACTAGTTAACTTAAGAATATTACTTTTATTTGAAAATCTCATTTTGAAACAATACATTTCATATTTCCAACAAAACATTTATCATCAACTTGTTTTGAGTTTGTTTTTCTTTGTACAATGATAAAGAAAATAATTTACTAGGTGCACCACAACGTTTGTCTAGGCAAACATCCGATCAATACTTAAAAGATTATTCTGATCATCACAAAACAATTAAGGCCTCATTCCCCTAACCAATCCAGAGGAAATACTTCTTACATAACATTTTCATCCCCAAAATTTTATTCTTGAACCAAATTTGCTTTCAAATAATGTTCTTATTATCTTTCAAACCTTAAAAAATTCCCCAAAAGCCTCGGGATTTATGTTCTTAAGTTTTCAACTTATATTTTTTTTATTAAAAGATACATTCCTATAAATCCATTTTATAAATCAACTTTTCTAAAACATTTTCCAAATATTTTAAATATTCTAGCTTTTAATATACGTCTTTTATTAAATTAATTTTAACCCCACATTATCAATCGAACATCTTATAGTCAAATTATGAAATTTAATTCACAAGATGTTCATTTTAATATTTTCCATATTTCTATTTTCCCATCCCAAAGCTTAAAAATGGAAGCTACCTACATAGACTAACAATAGTCAATGCTCAACTGGACAAGCACGACTAACAAAATCTTAATTGATAATAATAGAATATTATTATCTCTTAATTAAAAACACCTCAACTAACTATACCATACCATACAATTTTGAAAATCATTCTTTTATATATAAAATAGACTTTTGGGTAAAATTATTTCACTTACCCTATTTCAAAACAATATTATGTCAGTTTATCTAGTTTAAGTGTTTAGGAACCCACCGACACCGTGGCATCCCACGTCTCGACCAGAGTTCTTAAGCCACTCAACAGATAAATCAACATAATATAAAACATTTTGTATCCATTAATAAATACACACTCTTATATATAATACACCCATACTCATTCTAGGGTCTCACTTACCCAATCTCAAATGAGTTTACCCCACCAGGGCCAAGGTTCTCATTTAACCTTGCGCTCTAATACCAGATGTAACGAACATAGGCTTTTCAACAATCCATTAATGATGACCGGTAGGCTTTTCAACCATCCCAGCACCACCATGGCATACATTGTACCTCGAATCTGCTTTTACGGCTAACCTCGCGATTGTAAGCACTAGCAAACCAACCCTTTAAGAACTTATATTACCTTGCCGGGACTTGTAGGGATAGGAGTCTCTTGCTCACCACCAAACAGAAAGTGAGAACCCCCTATCACATTAATCCTACCAATGAAAATAGATCCAATCCCGATCTCTTTGGAACAACTTTCGGTAATGTCTAGTAAACTCAACCCCGGTTCTTTAAGTAATAGGCAAATAAAAGATAAGAGCGAAGTTCACCTCCTAACCATTAGTGGATGGATTTCCTTATCAATTATCCTAGAAGAATGAAACGAGATTTGTATGCCCAATACAACATCACTAGGGATGACTGTACCATATTACTCACCTGTTTATCCTAGATATTTCGAACGTTACGTTTTGGTCTAGGTTCGATAGTCGGTTATTTAACTATCAGATAAAAAGTCATTCAAGCATTGATATAATTTCATATGGGATCCTCGAAGCCTTTATTAATTATTTTTTAATTAATAAAACCACTTTATAAAACTTGATCAAAAAATCCTTACACAACACTATTTCGAAAACCCTTACTTCCTCTTTATACTTAGAAAACATTTGTATTTATCTTAGGGGTATAAGTATATTATCAGAATGTTTAGAAAATTCTCTCTTTTCAAATTCCTTTTGAAAACATTACTTATTATAAACCAATCCACTTATCCTTTACAAAAGTTCCCTTTTAAAAGCTCACTTCACATTTAGATACCTTTATAAATCTCAAAATCAATTAATAACTTTAAAAACATCAAAAATCATTTATTAAAAAATTCTCCACTTAAAACTCCTTTGATAAATCTTCTTTAAGAAAAATCCTTTACAAAATATCATTTGCAATTCATCATTTTAAATCACTTTAAATAAACTCTTTTACTTAGTAAAATCCATTTTTATAAAAATTTATCATTTATAAATACCTTTATAAAATAATAATATAACTTAAAAATTATTAATAAACCTTAACCCCAAATTGATAAAAGAAATGAAATTAAAAGAGCTTAGCAATCCAAATGGTAGTAATTTAAGTTACTATTTAACATCAATTTCACTTTCAAGTCACTTAACCATTTATTTACATAAGTCAATATATATGTAAATGCAATTCATATCCAAATCAGGGAATAACATATCAATACAACTCAACTAGCTTGTATATGTCCAAATAACATAATAGCATGATGGTGATTTGTCCTGCTAAATAGATGTCCAAACAATTCACTACATAGAGAGAAATCGGAATTTATTCTACAGAACATATGTCCACACAATAAACAATTACATTATAGCAGATTGAGGATTTATTCTGCTATTAGATTTCCAAATAATCAAACAATCAACTTATAATAGACTGGGGATTTATTTAGCTAACACATGTCTACACAACCAAACCATTTACGTAATTCATTCACAATTGTTTATCTACTTAATGGCATCGACATTAGAATCCCTTGTGTTCAAAACCATCTAGGAAAAGAAGTACCTTTAAAACAATATAATTCTTGGAAACAAAGATTAAAAACTTAAATCTCCATTTTAAAATGATTAATTACAAGTTAAACTCTTATTAATTGTAACGACCCAGAATTTCACTACTTTGATTAGTGAATATTTAATTAATTTTAATTACTCAATATATAGGTTTATAATGAAAATAAATAAACTCATTTTTATTAATTAATAATGATGGTAAAAACAAATTTGTTTACCAAATTAAATAGTTTGTAGAATAACAAAAAGTGTGACCGAAGAACATTTTCCGAAATTTCAATCTTTCGACATCGAAAGTTGTCGAGAATGTTGTTCATCATTGTGCACAATATATATATATATATATATATGTACGTAAGAGTTAATTAGGTAAATAATAATATACTTAAGGATAGATTATCTTATGTTAATTTTGTTTAGCAAGTGATGTGATAATTCATAAATTTAAAAATAATAATATTATATATATAAATATATATCCCTCTCTTGTCACATCTTAGTCAATTAATAATTAAAATTATATATATATACATAAAGAAAGTGATGTGACAATTCATAAATTTAAAAATAATAAACTTATATATACATATATTTATCTCTTGTCACATCTTAGCGTTATCATCATTAACCATCATTGCTTAGGTGATATGACTAGAGAGGGGAGGAATGTGACATATGAGGGGAATAAGAGAGTGATGTGTCCTTATAAAATAATGAGGTGTGAAATCTTGCTTATAAATAGTCCATACGCTTCTCCATTTTCCCTCCTCTTTCCACCAATCTTTTTTCCCAATTTCAAACTCAAATGGAGTTTTCTTTTTTTGAAACCGTGTGAAATTTTAATGGCTACAACATTCTAGTTGATTAGTTTTTAAATTTTCTATCATAGCTATGTCAAAGCACCAATTCTTTACAGAGCAATTTTGAGCTCAGATTTAAATTCCAAAAATGGTCCATCTTCTTTGGACCATAACTTCTTCAAATCAAATCGAAAATGAGTGGTTCTTTTTTTTGAAATGATGGAGAAAAGAAATTTTAATAACTTTCACTGAGTGCATTTTGAAATTCCATGAGTAGGTTGCCTAAAAATCAGTTGCAAAATGATTTTTTTGTGTTTATTATTCAGAATTCGATGTTTATCCGAATTCGCTTCACCTTACCAAAAAAAATATCGCTTCCTCTTCCCTTCAAGGCTAGCATTGAGAGTTTGATGACTGAGATGAGGAATTCGATGTTTATCCGAACTCTCAAATCCAAAGCTAGCATCGAGAGTTTGATGACTGAGATGAGGAAGGCCCACGACGATGATGTGATGGTGTCGTAGAACACATTAAAGTCTGCCCACGAGGAGGGCTCTGCTTTGAAAACCAAGATCGTTGGAAGGGGCCTAGCCCTCATCGAGAAGAATGAAATCATTTGGACTAGGGACCAAACTATTGAAGAGAAAACGCCTGAGATCCAGAGGCTTCGAGAGGCGAATGAGAAGCTTGCTGACAGCCTTCTACTAGTTAAGGTCGAAAAGCTGGATGGTGAGGTTGAACATGAAATCGTCGCACGGTAACTAAAGGATTTGAAGGAGGCACGGATCAAGAATCAAGAAGAGTTCAATAATCCCTTATAGTAATTCAATGCAAGCATGGTTATATACAAAAATTTGAAGTGGTTAGGGAGCTCATATGTTGAAAATTTTACAGATGCCGGTGAGGAGGTGTTGCGACGCTCTAATGTAGTTGGTGACAGCCTCACTGAGGAGGAGTTAATAGCTAAGTACCTTGAAGCTGAATATATAACGATGGTTGAGGAGGAAAAAGCCATACTCCCTGCAGAAGACACCGCCATTATTGTTGTCGATGTTGAGGCACCCACTGGCACAGGTGCATTGGGTCCAGCGGAATCATCAATTCTAAAGTCCAAGAAGCCTGTGATAGGTGTTTCCAAGACTAAAGAGGCTACCCCTGAGGCCATTCAGATTATTCCAACATCTACAGCGGTTACTTCCATTGAGGCATATGTCCCTCTTTTAGTTGACCCGTTGATCCAATACTCCCCCAAAGAGGGCGAGTTTTCTAAATTTCTTGCTCAACAAAGTCCAAGCAAAGGTATATCACTCGTTTCTCTTGTTTTTAAGAAACTTCAATTCTCGCTAAAAATCCATCTCCAATCTTTACCATTCTATTTTCCAACTTGTAGGTCAGATGATCTCCTGCCTCTACCCTGGCTACTTAAGGATCAAGCTTCATGGCCATCTTTACCATGTCGACCTCCATCTCCATGGGACACTTTCCTCCAATCCTATGTCTAGCTCCCAAACTAGCCCTGATTCTCAAAAGATTGCGACCTTGGAAGGGCTATAGATATTTTTCAGTCCCTGGGGAAGACATTTCCGTCACTAGAACTACAGGCCCAACCGATCCTGGCACAACGTCCGAGCAGTCGAAGATCGATCTTTCTATGGTCTGAATTAAAAAGGAGCCTAGACTTAAGAAGTTCATCAACTCTGCATCCATAAGCCCCTCTTCAAAGCTTCCTAGGATTAAGTTGAGGCCGCCAAAGCTCCATTTCAAACCCTCCAACACTTCTGCCGAGAAGACTGTCGGTGTTCCCTATACCACAACTGAAAGAGAGACTGCTCATATTGGGGATGACACTCCTAAAGAGGGGAAGACCAAATAAACAATTTCTGAAGCTTGTGGTGTGGTATCTTGTTTTTTACAGCGTCATTTTGTTGAAAACAGGCCGTGTATGTGCAGGAATGGCCCCCGCTACCTTTGTACATAAAAAACTAAAGTAATGGGGGATTACCTTTTGCTTTATAATCCATGTTCCGTTTACTTTTCCATATTTTATATCCCGTGCCTATTTATGAATAACTAGCTGCATATATAATATAGTTGCTTGTGCTGCACTTTCCCTATTCCTTCTGTGCAATGCATTTATTTACTACAACTCTGTGCATATAAATAAAAATCTTGCAATTGCTTTGGTTACGTTCCATTGTTTATCCCTGTTTATCGTTGCCAAAGTGTTTCATTTGGTAAAATAGAACCATGATTGGACTAACTCCGTGGTCATGTTGAGTCGAGTTCCTCCCGGCCAACCATTAATCTTGAATAATCCAAGTCCTATGTTGTTCCCCATTGCGCAGGGAAGAAATTGGAACATTTTCTTCCTTCTTTATACAGCTTCATTGTACACATGTCCCTGGTCATGGGATTTATGGTTTCCAATGCCATAATCCAGGCATTGATGGTATTGAAATGTCAAGGGGCAAATTATCCGATTTCCCCCAGTCCATTCGTGCCTTTCCAATCTTAATTTTGGATCAGGAAGGCCCGCTAATACCTATTCTCGATTTTCCATGGCTACCCTTGTCCATCCTTGGCTTGGAATATCCTGCTAAGCTACTAGCGCTGCTGTGGAAGTTCATTTCATGCACCAGTTCCTATCTCTGGGAACCTGTGTTTTAATTGCTTGATTAAGCGCATTCCTTCTTGATGCAACCAACTTCAAGGCAATGGTCGATACCTACAAGTCAGGGTCGAATTATCCGATCAACTCCCACGTGATCTTCCCTTCTTGATGTTACCAAACTCCGAGAAATTTTGAATTCCTGAAGGTTTGGGTCGAATTATTCGAGATACCCCCAAAACGGTCACACCTCCCTGACATCGCCTGTCTTCGGGCCACATCAGATTCCCAAAGGTCGATGTCAAATTATCCGATCGACCCTTGAGTGATTACACCTTCTTGAGATCGTCCATCTCCAGGTAATGCCAGATTCTTGAAGGTCAGGGTCTAATTATCCGATCAATCCATAAAGGATTACACCTTCCTGACGCCATCTATCTTCTTCCTGATGTCGCCTATCTCTGAACAATGCTAAATTCCTGAAGGTTTTTGTTGAATAATCTGATCGAACCTTAAAACTTAGCCCTTGGCCATGATCCGAAGCTTGGGGAGCATGTTCCTTGTAGCCTTGCTAATCACGCAACATATGAATTTTGTTTACAATAACATGGTCCCATTGGTTTGGTAGATAATTGATTATTGTCAATGGAAATTATGGCAAGTCCAGCCTTGTTATACTGTCCCTAGAATCCTTAGGTGGATTATTTGTGAAAATAAATTAAGAAAAGCTAAGGGTATTAGTGTTGTGACAAACCGCTATTACATGTGCATGGGATCAAAATTTCATTAACCATTGTAAGCTTTGAAAGTTCCATCTTCGAGCTTCTAATCGATTGCATAAAGTCCTTCCCAGTTCAGACCGATTGCCCTTGTACCTGGGAGAACTCGTTTCAAAACGAGATCCTTTACCTCAAAGGTACGGTTTCAAACCTTGGCATTGAAATGTCATGCCACTCTTCTCTGGTGAGAAGCTACTTTTAATTCTGCTTATTCCTTTTTCTCATCAGCCAAATCGAGGGACTCAAGTAAGAGTTCCTTGTTTGCCTTTGGATCATAATGGTTTTTACGATGAGAAGGGACTTCAATGTCTATTAGGAATGTAGCTTCTGACCCTATACCAGAGTGTGATGCCCCATCTTTATACCCTCATTAACAACGGACATTACAATGTAATATCATCTACTAATGTGGAGAATCAGGCTAGATAGAAGCGATCATTGGTATTATTGCTTTGGGTGAGTATCAATATGTTTAATTGGGTATGAATATTTATTTCGAAAGAGGATTCAATGTATCTGATCAAGTTAATGCCTCATCAAAACCTTAATAATAAAAACCCAGTGGGAAAAATATCAGTGAAGGAAAAAGAGTACATTATATCATACTTTTGAATGCTCCCTCTGATTTATAATGCATTATTCAGTTAGTTTGTTGATGTAGCTGACACATACCAATTTTATACACCATATTCTGAAATGTTGATTTTGGAAGTGCCTTTGTGAATAGATCTATCGAATTTTCTTGGGAATAGTATTGTTTTACCTCTATTTTGTGGTCCTTTTGTAGTTCGTGTGTGAAGATATGAATGGCGTTAAAAAAATGTCGTTTTAGAAATTCAAACCAAGTGCAGATATGAAAATGTGAACATAAACAGTTATGTAAAAATAACTAAAGGCAAGGCAAAAATGTGCTTTAATAATAATAAAAAAAATGTTTTCATATTATGACAAAGACATCATATCACCCTACTTGTAAAAATGGTATCATTATGAAATGTTGCAGTTACCGAAAATTATTTAATATCCTATCACTTGGAAAACTATATACTTAAATAACTCACTGAAATGTGTACTTGAGCATCACAAAAGAAAATTATCGAGTTGTACATGGGCTTTTAAAATCTAATTGTAAGTATACATACAATGCTGGAGTTAGCAAAACAAATGACCTTTACTGGTCGAAAAGGAAAGATGTTCGCAGCTTAAAGGATGATACATAGAAAAAACTGCATCAAATTTTTGCAGTAAATTTTGTCAAAGATCTCACAATTTACAAAAAAATAAATACATAAGATGGTAATTCCTATCATGTTTTCAAGTTATATTCTACCCAGTTACCTAAGCATCGTGACATCGTTAATTGTATATCAACCACAAATTAAAATGCATGTTCAAGTAACATCAGAAATCAACAAAATAAATCACAATCCAAATAACTTAAAGTTAAAGCATAAATAAAACATTCATATGGTATTTAGGGCATGCATGGTATAACTCAAAGTTTCCAGAATATATAAAGGGTATTTGACGACATGGATGATAAAAAAAACGAATATGTTAATGATGCATATATTGATATATTAATGTGGTAGAATATTCATCCAATTTATATGACTAGGTAACACGAACAAAACAACACAGAGATCGCAAAAGAAGCAATATTCTTTAACATTTTCTTGAAGTACGTTATGTAGAGTAGGTATATATCAAAATTCGTGTCTGATGTGAAATAATGGAGAGAACAATATGTATATACATGGAGTGGAAAATAGTACTTAAGGGGTAGATGATAGTTGCAACCAAAATATAAGTATAAATTGTACCATGTCTAATGTTGAAGAAACAAAGTGGGTTGATCTTGTTTTTACGAAAATAGAGAGATAAAAAAAGAAATAAAGTGGGTTGATTTTGTTTTTACGAAAGCAGAGAGATAAAAAAACGAGTATTATCACATTGTATCAGTAAAAGCTACAATATATAGCTGGCATAGAGGATTAAATATCCACCTAGAGAATAGGCAGTATAGTAGAATAGGTAGCAGTGGATTTTTATGTAAAGTGAGAGAATGAGTACATTTGGCTCCAGGTTGAAATAAATAAAAGAAGAATCGATGAAAGAAAAATAAAAATAAAAATTTCTAGAGCATCGTGCTGATAACGTGTTATAAAATAAAAGGATAAGACGTTAGAGGGAGGTGGCATTTTTATTCATTTTGATATCTATATAATACAAATGAGCTCTCTATTTTTCGACTCCAAATGCAACGGAGATTACAATAATGTCCTTTGTCATCTAGCGTATTCACTCATATTACTAATATATATTAAAGACAGTTTGGCACAGGTCCGTAATAAGTTTCAAAATACACAAAAACCTTAGTTAAAAAAAGTATGTAAATTAGGTTTCTAGAATTGAGTTACTGAATAACGGCATACACTTATGCAATTACTAAATGAATAATTGCGGAAATTTTTGCCTTTTTTCAAAATATTGCGGAAAATTATGTAATTTTCACCAAAAAATTGCGTAAATTTCCATAATTTTTTCAAAAAATTACGGAAAATTCTGCAATTATTCACAAAAAAATTGCAAAAAATTCCGCAATTATTCATAAAAAAATTGCTGAAATTTTCGCAATTATTCATCACAAAATTACGGAAATTTATGCAATTTTTGAATATAATTGCATAAATATCTGAAATTATTCACTAAATAATCGTATAATTGTATGAAATTACTTAGTAACTTAATTCTAGAGACCTAATTTACATTTTTTACTGCGATTTTTTTGTATTTTTAAACTTATTAAAGACCTGAGCCTAATATACACTATATATTACAACATCATTAATTATGTTACAAAGTGAAACCCGTGTGCTCAGTAAATAAGTTACAAGGTGAAACTGGTGTGCGTAACACGGTTCCACAATGGTTTGTATAAAGGGAGAATTAATTTAAAGGACAAATTTTTTTATATTTTTAGCCTCAGTGACACGATATCAATAGTTTAACCACAAGTACAAACATTCTCCAAAAAATTAATCATAAGGACAAACATTCTTCCAAAATTATTCATAAGGACAAACATTCTTCCAAAACTGCTACCGAACTAGAAACTAATATCTAAAAACAGGTAAAGAGGCACAAGGAAGAAGTTGCAAAAAAATTTAGTTTCAGTGACAACAAGTTTGCTTTTTAGTTTGAATGATACTTTTTAGTGTAAACTGAAAATGATAGTTAACTATCATTCTGTGAATTACACTAAAAAGTGTCCTTCGACCTAAAAAACAAACTTCTTGTTCTGAAAATAAATTTTTCTCTAACTTTTTCCTTGAGCCTAAAAACCTCTATCGATAACTACAAACTGATACGTAAAAACTGCTATCAATAATTAAAAACTGATACCTAAAGAAAGTTATTCTTCAGGCATAATACTGATGGTCTTTCCTTGAGGCTAAAATGCTGAAAAATTTTGTCCAGGACAATAATTTTCTGTTGTATAAATTTATAAGTAAATCTTGCAAAAAAGTACACTATACTTAATTGTGCTCAAAGTCATTCTGGAGCCATCTGCCCGTTTCATTGAAGCGACGTTGACAGAAGTTGCATTTAAAACCATGATTTTGAAGGAACAGAAACAAAATAGGGTATAGAAAATTAGAACAACATTTCCTATCAAAGCCTGCTACATCTGTCAGTAGGATGATAACAAAAAGTTGGATTTCGTTCCCATCTTCAGGACAATGATAGCTAAGGCCTCTGTCTCCTTTGGAACCTTCCATCTCCAGCCAGTTCAATTCTGCATTCCTGCACATCTTCTCCTGCTCATTTCATACAAAGAAAGCAATATGATCATGCCTTAATTTTCTAGATGAATTATACAATGGTTAAATATGTCAAAATACCTTAGTTTTTTTCATAGTCTCCTCGTTATTGCCTGACAAATAGTCCAGTGCCCCACTCGCCTTCTCTATTGCTGCATCCTTGTACTCCTTCATTTTCCCAACCACGGGGCGTTTGCTCTCTTTTTCCGCTTCCATTTTGATTTTGGTTGATGTGATTTTTACGCCAGTGAAAAATTTATCCTTTTTCGAATCTTTATAATAGGCAATTAATTGTTGATTGTTTGAAGTCTCATTGGATGAAGGCAAGCTGGAAGTTTATCCTCATACACATGAATATAAAACACACATATATACACTACGATACAAGATGAGTATGAAACGTGGTGGAGGAAGAGCAGAGGGAAGGACACACGTACTAAGATGTGTGCTTCTATTGCATCCAAGTAAGCATCTGGCTTTTGTTACTTTCTTAGTTGGTGGACGATCGAGCTCGGTTAGAACTTTAAATTTTGCCTTCTTTTTTTTTAAAAAAATTGGTAAATGGGCCAAGCCTAAAATGTTTACAGAAGAAAATAAGAGGTCGGTTAGAATGATAATACCCGCTTCCTCAAATCAAATACACAACCTTAAAAATTTAAGGGCAAACAGCGCCTCCATAATAAAAAATTATCAAAAATGGCGAACCGTCGATAGCAGTTAAAATCTCTAGATCGACTCTCTTAAGCCTATATTAATGGCCCAAGGAGGCTTTCAACTCTTCATAGCTGATCTTTGCATCACGCGAAACTCTGAAGTGTAGCAAAAATCTTTCTCCTGACTGGTTTTTTCTTTTGCTTCAATATGCAAAAATAGTCCTTTGTTAGAAGCTATATCATACTCATGAAGGGTGATAAGTGTGCTTAGATTCGGAATAAGTTTAGCATAACTTGATGAATTGTTGAAATCTTATTTTTGAAAGTTTGATAAAAGGGCCCAGCCTAAAGTTTACATAAGAAAATCAGGTAAGTAGAATAACATACCCAAAAACGAATCAAAACTACCTAACCCTAATACCCTAAGGGAAAATAGCGCCTCCATCGATTATAATACAGAAAAACTCAAAAAGGGCAAACAGTCGAGAGAGATTCTTGCTACGACGGCTTCCATATCTTCATATCCTCCTTGTGGTTACTTTCAATAGTTTGCTTGGTAAGAGTCTCTTTCAAATTGTTGAGATTGCTTTCAATTTCATGAGGCTCTCTCGATTTTCCATTAAATATGCTATTTGTCTCTGGATCTTCATTATACTTTACAAAGTTGTGATCTTTATGACTCCATTTGTTGTTATTGACTTTCAATTCATTCTGGAGGTCAAAATTGTAGTGAAACTTGCTGCTTATAAAGTTTCTTTGAGCTTCAGGTTCAATCTGGAGGTCAGATTTGCAGTAAAGCTTGCTACTTTCAACAACATTAGCTGTCTCACATTCCACTTTGCTGGAAAATTTGCTGCTTTCACCATTTTTCCACACAGATAAGTGATAAATATTTCCATTCAGTTTACTGATGTAGTGAGAATTATGGATCCTTTGCAAATTAAGATCTAACTGCTTTGACTTGTTTTGAATCAAGGGAAACTTCAGCTTCAATGCCTCTTTGCTTGTTGAGCGGTAGTTCCTGCCAATATCAGGTGAGCAAAAATTAAAAAAACTATTCTATTTATTATTATTATTAGTAATATTTTTATTTAAGTCTTGTTTTCTTCCCTTGCAGAGGCATTCTCTGGTATTGGATCTGAAATGGCCGCCTCTAGTAAACGAAGTGTTGACGTTGATAGTATCCTTCCCCAAATATAAAGTCCTCTGATTGATAGTCTGGGGATAATTGCCATGGAAAATGACATTATTGAGTTTCTCATTCTGTAAGTATGATTCCACTTCTGCTTCGAGATCTTCTTGATCATTATTATCTGAGAATAGTTGGTGAGATCGATTTCCATTTCTGCAATCATTATGAATTAAAATTTGAAAGTTTGATTCAATTCATTTCCAAATTTGGATGGCATCTGTTTTCTTTTTTGTATGCAGTCTAGCATTCCTTTCTTTCCATATAAAGTATATGGCAGTGGTTAGCATGATGCTAGCTTCATTGAATTTTTTTGATTTGGCTTTGAAGTTTTATCGGATGTAATGAATACATTCTTTGATGTTTTGAATTGGAATATTTTTGCTGAATTTGAGCTTGCTTTTGGCAATATACCAGATATGTCTTGAAAACTTGCAATCAAAAAATAAGCGTTCTGCTGTTTCAATGTCACTCTTGCAAAGGAGACACTTTAACTCATTATTTTTAATCCATTTGTTGCATCTATCTCTGGTTGGCAGTCTGTTCAGTAGAGAAAAATAGGCACAATGTGCCATTTTTGGGCAGTTAGCTCTATTCCAAATGACAGAATGCCAATCCATTTCAGTTTCAAATCCTTTTAAAAATTCCAAGTAGATTTAAAAGAAAATTTGTCTTTCTTTGAGAGTTTCCATCTCCAGCAGTCTTTAGCCATATTTGGATCAATATCAATGCTTTATATACTTCTTTTAAAAATTGAGGTTGCTGGATGAAGATTTGCATTCCAAATGTGATTTTGAATGATATGATCAACTTTTAAATTTGCACCTCCAAAATTTAGTAGGTTATTCCCGCCAAATAAGCTAATTAATGACTTTCCATTGATCCAAGGATCAAACCAAAGGCTAGTGTTTTTGCCATCTTTAAAACTTCTTTCCAATAGTTTGATGCCAATATTTCTTCTTTTTAAAATATTTTTCCATGAGCTTGAGTTGTGAGTTTCTGCTCGCATGGTCCAGAAATTTTTGTTTTTAACATATTTAATTTTCATCCACTTTGATCATAGAGATTTTCCTTCTATAAATCTCCAAAAGAGTTTCAAATTACAGGCTTCTTGAAGATCCTTGATTTTCTTAACCCTAACCCTCCAAACTTTTTTGGTTTGGATATTGTATCCCATAAGACTTTATGATATTTTCCTTTCCATGTGAAATTTGCACACATTTTTTCAATTTTATGAATGGTTGTTTCTGGAATATTGTGAGTCTGAATCCAATACATTATGATAGCCGTGATGACGGTGTGTGTGAGTTCTTGTCTTCCAGCGATAGATAATAGTTTGCTGGACTAGCTTCCTAATTTCTCTTGAATGATGTTACAGTGTCTTGAGCGGTCTTTGTCAGTTAGTTGATTTGTACTACAAGGAAGTCCCAAATATTTGACAGGCAATTGACCTTCTCGAATTTTAAGAGTGTTAAGAAATTCCTCTTTATTCTCACATTTTTTGCTAAAATAAGCTTTGCTTTTACTCTCATTGATTTGAAGACCTGCACATTCTTTTAAACATTCAAAAACTTTTCCAATGGTATGGGCACTTTTCGAATCTGCATTTATAAACAAAAGCAAGTCATCGGCATATAATAAATGAGTGATATTAGGCAAAATCCTATTAATAGGTTTGAAATTTCCTTTAATTTGTTCAGTCTCCATTTGAAGAGTTAAAAATTCCATAGCAATTGCAAATAAGTAGGGGGAAATAGGGTCCCCTTGCCTAATACCTCTATTACTTTTAATAAACCCACATGGTGAACCATTAATTAAGATTGAAAATGAAGCAGTTTCAATGCATTCTTTAACTAGATTGAAGAATTTTCCATGAAAACCCAATTGTCTCATCATGTGAATAATAAAAGATCTATTTATCTTGTCAAAAGCTTTGTGAATATCAATTTTAATACATACTTTATTTTTTCAACCTTTGTTAAAGCTTCTATGATTTCATGTGATAAAAGATTATTTTCAATAATAAATCTACCAGGGATGAATGCACATTGATTTTCAAAAACAAGTATTTTAGAAATTTTTTAATTCTGTTACTTAAAATATTAGCAATTATTTTGTAAATAAAATTACAACAAGAAATTGGTCTGTAATCACCTAACCCTAAAGGGATTTTAACTTTAGGAATTAGAGTGATAAAAGTATGATTTATGCTTTTCAAAAGTTTTGCAGTAGTAAAAAATTCATTTATAGCATTAAAAATTTTATATTTAATATGCTCCCAATGGACTTTGTAAAATTTAGCCCCAAACCCATAAGGGCTAGAGTTTTTATCATCTTTGGAATTAAAAACAATATTTTTAATATCTTCCAGAACAATTAGATCAAGAAGAATATCTTTACTACTCTTATTAAGAATAAACTTTGTTTCAACATTTGGGAACTCCTTCTTATACTCAACAATATTTTATAAATCAGAAAAATATTTGACAGCTAACTGCTCAAGTTGTGAAACATCATTTAAGATATTCCTATTTTTGTCTAACAGTTTTCCTATGTCATTGGTTTTCTTTCTACTAGATATCTTGGCATAGAAAAACTTTCTAGCCTCGTCTCCATTAGTAAGCCAATCCACCTTGGCTTTTTGCCTCATATTGATAGCTTGCACATGCAAACTATTACTGAGTTTGTTCTGACATTGGAAATTGATTGACAATAGAAATGTCTGAGCTATCTTTATCAATAATGTTTTGGAGAGACTCACATTCTTTTGTAATTGTATTAATGTCATTTCTTTTTCTGTTTTTATTCCAATGCTTTAGATTTTATTTTGTAATTTTTAAAAAATTTCTGAATTTGTATTGGGCTGAGCCTTGGTTGAAGAAGCTGGTTGTTATGATCCAAATTGGTTGAAAAAGTTGGCTCAGGCTTCGAGCTACTTTCCCCTCTCTCCCAATTAGATAAGTGAAATATTTTCTTATTAATAATACTTCTGTAGTAGTTGTGGCCTAATATTTGGTCATTTACTGCCCAGTGAAGCTTAATATCATGCTCTCGAAGACTAAAATTCATGCAGTAACCTCCAGAACTGTCCGGTAAAAATAGATTAGTTTTGGATTTTGAGATTTTGAAATTAATGTCCATAATATTAATATGTGCCTTGTTACTTCTCTTGAAGTTATCAGTCTGCATTTTATTGTTCTGGAGGAAGCTGTTTGAGCAGTTTCTTGTTTGGTCACTACATCTCTCTTCAGATAAGTGTCTGTTTATATATGCATTATTATCTCCTGAGTATGGAGCACTAAAATCATAATTGATATTAACTGTCGGTTTCCAATCTTTATCCATGCTCGGGTAATTGCCCATTTGATCGTGAATACAGTGTGCGCGGTAGCTTCCGGGCCTATTAGGTATAAGATAACAATTATTAAAGCTCAAATAATGCATTTTATTAGAAAATAACAAATTATTATTTTTTAACAATCTTCCCTGATTATTACAGGAGCCTTTCCTATTGTGATGGTAGAAATGGATGCCACCAGTATTCACTGATTTGGGAGTGGAATTAACATTATTCAAAGGCTTTTCCATCCAATGACTGCCATTTTGATGTAGATGCCTCCCATTGGGAGAATCAGAAGTGATTTTCCCATTCTGTAAGAAAGATTCTAAACTCTCTTCGTATTTATCCATATGCCTATTTTTATGATTTGGGTTATCTGAAAAAAATTTTAGATTCTTATGTTTACCGAGAAGGATTTGGCAATCCAATTCAATTTATTTCCAAAGTTGAATGCTTTCTGTTTCTGATTGAGAGTGAAGTCTTTGATTTCTTTCTTTTCAAACATGAAAGATTGTAGCACTAAGCATAATACTAGCTTTATTGAATTCCTTGGATTTTTCTTTGAAGTTTTGTTGGATATAGTTGATACTTTCTTTGATGTTTTGAACTGCCTGATTTTGGTTAATTTTGAGCTTTGTTTTGGCAATAAACCATATATGTTTTGAATTAGTACAGTCAAAAAACAAGTGATTGATACACTCGGTTTCATTTCGGCAAAGTAGGCATACTGTATCCCTTTTTTATTTCATTTTAGGCATCTATCTCTAGTGGGGGGCCTGTTAATAATAGCAAAATAGGCACCATAGGACATTTTTGGACAATTTGATTTATTCCATATAACAATGTGCCAATCCACTTCAGTTTCATGCCCTTTCATAAATTCTAAAGTTTTTTTAAAGGAGACGAACCTTTTGTAGATGGTTTCCATTCCCACTTATCTTTTGAAAGACTAGGATCAATTGTGATTTGATTAATGGCTGTATTGAAAATAGAAGTAGCTGGATGCCAAAATGTATTCTACCTGTTGTTTTGAATGATGCTACTGACTTTTCCATTGATTTCACCAAACAAGTATAAGATGTTCCATCCTACCAGACTGACTAATGTTTTTCCATGTATCTAAGGGTCAAACCACAAACTAGTCTGGTTTCCATTTTTAAATTTTCTTTCCAAAAGCTTAATACCAGTGTCTCTGCTGCTGAGAATATTTTTCCAGACAAAAGAGTGGTGATTTTCAATACTAGTAGTCCAGAAATTCTTATTTTAAGATGCCTTGCTTTCATCCACTTTTCCCATAATGAGTTGCCATTTACAAATTTCCAGAATAATTTAAGTTTGCACACTTCTCTCAATTCATTGATGTCTCTCAGACCCAAACCACCAGCTTTCTTTGATAAACAAGACTTTTTTCCCAAGCAATTTTGTGTTGTTTTCCTTTCCAAATGAAATTTGCACAAATTTTTTTAATTTTGTGAATTGCTTTTACTGGGATATTGTGAGCTTAGATCCAATACATGATGATTGCGATGATGACAGTTTTTTGTTAACTCAATTCTACCAGCTAAAGACAGAAATTTGCTAGCCCACCCTTCAAATCAATTTTGAATGATATCTAATAACCTTGAGCAGCCACTATCATTGATTTGGTTAACACCGAGAGGAAGACCTAAATACTTAACAGGCAGATTACCTTCCTTGAATTTTAAGATATTTAAAATGTCCATTTTGCTTGAGCAGCCTTTACTAAAATATATTTTGCTTTTGAATTCATTGACTTTTAACCCTACATGCTCTTCTAACTTGTCAAAAATATTTGCAATGGATTTTGCACTTTGTGTGTCTGCATTCAAAAAAATAAGTAGATCATCAGCATATAATAAATGTGTAATATATGGTTTTATTCTATTAATTGGTTTGATATTTCCTTTTATAAGCTCAATTTCCATAAGAATTGAGAAATATTCCATTGCAATAGTAAATAAATAAGGAGAAAGTGGGTCTGCTTGTCTAATTCTTCTATTGCTTTGTATAAACCCATTAGGAGATCCATGAACCAAAATAGAATAAGAAACATTGTTAATACATTCAAGGATAAGAGCACAAAATTTATTACAAAAGCCTATTTGTTTCATCATGTAAATAATGAAATGTCTATTTATTTTGTCAAATGCTTTATGTAAATCAATTTTGACGCACATGGGATTTTTATTGTTATTATTCAAGTTTCTTATTAATTCATGTGCAAGCAAAGTGTTTTCAACAATTAATCTGCCAGGAATGAAAGCGCTTTGGTTTTCAGAAATAAGGTATTTTAGAAATATTTTTATCCTATTACATAAAATATTAGAAATAATTTTGTAAATAAAATTACAGCATGCAATAGGCCTATAATCTTCTAAACTATTGAGAATTCGAACCTTTGGGACCAATGTAATAAAAGTATGGTTTAATTTTTTTAATAATTTACCAGTCCTAAAAAATTCAGAGATAGAATCAAATAAAATAGTTTTATTTCTTCTCAATGAGTTTTATAAAATTTGGCACCAAAGTCATCCGGTCCTGGACTTTTATCATTATTGGAATTAAAAATGATATTTTTAATCTCCTCAAGTCTGATAGGGGCTAGAAGAATATCATTACTGTTTTCATTAACTTTAAATTTAGGTTCAATATTAGGGAAGGAAATAGAGTAGAGATTGGTATTATATAGATTGGTAAAATAATTGATGGCTTCCTTCCTAATACAAGCCAAGTCATTAATTACATTACCCTTTACATCAATAATTTTCCCAATATCATTCCTATGTTTCCTACTGGACATTTTAGCATAAAAAAAATTACTAGCTTCATCTCCATGTAGTAACCGGTCTATTTTTGCTTTCTGCCTTAAATTTATAGACTGCAAATGAAGAGACTTGACCAGTTTATTTTGGGCTAGAAAAAAATTGTTGACCTTATTAATATCTGAGCAATCCTTGTCTAAATCATTTTGTCTAAACTCACATTCATCGTTGATGGTTTTAATTTCATTATTAATTCTGTTTTTATTCCAGATTTTTAGATTTTCTTTAGTAATATGAAGAAGATTATTAAATTTGAATTGGGCAGTGCCCAGTACTTTTGTGGTTAAGCAATTTTTGATTAATTCTTTATAACCATCTTCATAAACCCAGCCATTAACAAATCTAAAAGGAAAATTATTCCTAGTATTATTACTTTGAGTTAAATAAATTTGAATTGGGGTACGATCACTGGTAGCCTGGGGAAGGGTATAACATCTGAATTCTTTAAAATAGTTTGTAAAAATACGATTTACTAGAATTTTGTCCAATTTACGGTGGATATTTCTAAATTTTCCAAATTTCCAAGTAAAAGTATTTCCAAAAATATTTGGTTCATATAAACCAGTTTTAAGAAGAAAGTTATGTAAGATTTCAAGTTTTTTAAAAGGAACAGGATTCCCACCCCTTTTCTCAAAACCATGCATGACAGTATTAAAATCACCAATAACACTCCAAGGAAGTCTCATATTAGAGTTAATTTGTTCAAGGCCATTCCAAAGAGATAGCCTTTCAGTTTCACTGTTAGAAGTGTAGACAAAAGTGATTTCTAACTGTAAACCACCTTTGTTTACACATTTACAATGAATAAATTGGAGATTTATAAAATATTGAAAGATATCCCAACTGTTAGGATCTCAAATGACCAATTTTCTAACATTTCCCCCCATTTGATTATTATTATTAATTTTCCAATTATATAAATTTTTAATATGTAAGTCAGCAATTCTTGAATTGTCTAATTTATGCTCTAGTAATCCAACAATACTGGGTTTTAAAGACATAAGGAGATTAGATAAATCTAATTCCATTCTGGAGAGTTTAATCCTCTAACATTCCAAGAGATAATCGACATAATGGTAATAGTATTATCAATAAGGACACATAAAGGATACAAAGGAAGAGCAGCTATATATGCACTGTGACTGCTCTCCTCCACCAAAGTCTCTATCCTCTTTCCTTTTTTCTTATATGTTGCTTTGCTAATTGCTTTGAGCTGCTCTTCCCATTTTGTATTTTTTGAGATGTAGTTTCTTTTGAAGTCACTGTCATCAATATCATCTGTGCTATCTTCAAAGACTATATCCTTAATGCTTTTCATTTCGCCTCTACTTTTTTCCATTTTATCTTTCTTGTTTTTCCTTGATATTGAAGAAGGGTTTTCCACTAAATTGATTGCCTTTTGCAAACTGATTTCTGGTATCAGAGGAAAGGTGAGTTGCAACATGACTAATATTGGGGTTTTTAGGTGGTTTTTTTGTTGAGAATAGAATTAATATATGAACCATCATCTATGTTTGCTGAATCAGAGTTATTTTCCTAATTTGGGTTACTGCACTCTTCCTGTTTGTAATTATTTCAAGAAGATTTTCTGAAATACTCTTTGCAGTTTCAATATTTTTTTCACACAAACTCTGTGACTTACTGCCCTCTGGATCTCCATTTCTTGAGCTGATTCTGGAAAAGTAATTGATTCATTGATACTGTTATTCTTTTCATTCAAAGATAGACAGAAGGATCCATTATTTGCTTCAAATGTTTTGTTTGGCAATGTATCACCTTTTTCCTTCGTGAAACTACTATCAACATCAGATTTTTCTTGATTGTTTTATTTCTCTTTCCAGACCATTTAAGTAACACAATTATCAATGGTATGTCCAAAATAGCAACATGACTTGCATCTAGGGGGAATCCATTCATATTCTATGCTTTGCATTAAATTTTCCCCATCATGCATTGAAATAAAAGCTTCATTTGGTAAATCAGTATTTTCTTTAATTTCCACTAATATTCTAGCAAAAGAAAGTCTTGATTCCTTGGTTGTATAATCATCTAATTTAATAGGAATACCCATAATGCTAGCACTTAATATTTCTTTATCCCATAATCTAAGATTCAATTCAAGAAGTCTAATCCATATCGGCATAGTAGAGAGCAAATCTCTATCAAGATTGATTTTATTATTCCGTTTTTTCATAATAATAAGTCTTCCATTTATGAAATAAGGACCTCCATCAATAGCTTTTTCACTATCTGATGCATTTGTAAATGTGATTATGAAAAACCCATTATTACGAGAAAAAATATCAAAATTACCAAAGGGAGAGCACGATTTTGCTATAACAGCCTTGAAACGATGATAAGCGGGTCTACTACCAAAAACATAGGCAATAACTGAATGACACCACTTGATTTCTTCCCTTCTGCTAGCCTCTGCATTCACAACTACTATTTTCTTATCATTGATTGAGAGAGGAGCAACATATTTGAGATCAGCTTCTGAGTTTGATCCCTCTTTCTTTATCAAATCAGCCCATGAAGAAGCTTTATTCAGGTTAGTATTGAATTAAGAACCAAATTTGTTTAATAGCTGACTGTTTCTTAGATGAATTCTTGAGATTCTATTCTGTGAATCTGAATTCAAACCAGACTGAGAAGGTTTTTCAACATATATTGATGAGTTTCTTGAATTTTCTGCGAATTTTGAACGAAGAAAATCTCGATTAGTAATTCTGGAGAATTGTTTTGACTGATTTGAATTTCCCTTATTCAGGCTCAGTTGATTTGAACCAATTCCAAGCCGATGCTTTTGATTCTCACTTCTGTTTTTTTTGGACTGGACAATTTGAAATCCCTCTTCATCAAATTAGGAGCAATTCGTGAGGAAATTGGTTGTGAATGCAGATTTGGATCCGAAGGAGGTGGAGAAAGGGATGGAGAAGAAGGAGAAGACCCTCCAATCTGACCACGGCGACTCGCTGTTTTATTTCGCACACCATATTCCGTAATTACCTCTTCTCGCACAATAAATGGCATTATATAAACCATGCCCAGGTTAAAATATGGTTTTGATGGAGATAAAAGCAAGATAGTTTAACAATTGTAACTGAAATATGAGTTGCTATAGCTGAGCTCTTTATTTATATATACAATTTTTTCCTAAATGAATTAATGAATATATAAAATTGATACACCAAAGGACATATTTAAATAAAAACAACTCTGCTAAACCTATTCTATTTGAACATAAATAATTAATGAAGACGGTCTGATGCTTTACCTTCATATAGATCGACTACAACTATTACAACCATTGATCTGCCATATCTAATCTGAGCCACTAACTATTATGAAACAGTTTTGTGCTTTGGGTTGAATTATTGTCAAAGCCCATACTGCATTTATATATACTATAACGGTTGCAGAATGATTATTATTAATTACTCTTCAAAAACAGATACTGAAAATATAGATCTGTATATCATTTTCCCCTCAATAAAATTTGATTTTGTTCATCATCAATTCTCAAATTTACTTTTACATGGTATCAAAGCATCCAAAGGCTTAACAGCCATATTTCTAGATTGATCAGACCCATCAAAGAAGTATCATCACTTGGGCGATCAATCTTCATCAGAATTCAGCGTTTTCATCATCTGAATCAATACAGGTGCCATGCCAATATAGCTTGACTGCAACAAGATTTTCTTACCAAATCTTAAAGAAAATCAATCAAGAAAATCAGAAAACAATCAAGAAGTCAAGAATCATTACAAAAACTGAAGAAAGTGCCTTCCAGCAAGACATCTTAGATCAAGAAGAAGAGCAAGTTCATCATTTAAGCCTTACGGTTGCATCAAATCTGGTTGTGAGAAATTTTTAATTTTGTATTTTGAATTCTATCTTTGATTGATTCTTCCTTTTTGCCTATCTTTGTTTCTTTGTTTGTTCATAATCTGAAATCATCATGGGTGATGAAACAAATACTACTACTTCTGCCAATGTGCGCAATAGCAATCAACCTAGTGTTACTGCAAAGAAACTTGTTAAAACTGTGACCAGTCCCCAAAGTAATCTGGTCACGGTTCACTTGAGTGAAGACAACTATCTTCTCTCAAAATTACAAACTGAGACTGCAGTCCAAGGATATGGACTTGAAGGTCATATTCTTGGAACCATCCTAATTCCTCCCAAATGTATATCTGATGAAGAAAACAAAATAGTCAACAATGAGGATTACATAAGATATCACAGACAAGATAGGCTTATCTGTTCTTGGCTGTTATCATCCATAAGCACGAATCTGTTATCTCATGTTATTGGATGCAAAACAGCAAATGACATTTGGACAACTTTTGAAAAGGTGTTTAATACACAGTCTGCAGCCAAGGTGATGTACCATAAAAAACCAACTGCATGGTATGAAGAAAGAAAACAACACTATGAGAGAATACCTATTCAAAATTAAAACAACTTGTGATCTATTGGAGGCTACAAATCACAAAGTATCAGATTCTGAGCAGATTTTAACTATTCTGAATGGATTAAGTGATGATTATGAATTTGTAGTTGTTGTCATAGCATCTCAAAAGGACCTGCCATCGATCGATGATGTTTACTCTATATTACTCGCTCATGAGGCCAGAATTGACAACAAAAGGCCACAAGATTCAAAGTTCACTATCAATTACACAACTTACTCCAAGAACAAAAGTCAAAGCAACATCAAATCAAATCAAACTGCACAAAGAGGAGGATACTCCAACAGGTTAAGGGGAAGAGGCAGATACAACAATAATGGACCAAAATGCCAAATCTGTGAAAAGATTGGGCATACTGCAGTAAAATGCTATTTCAGATATTCTAACCACAATAACAACAATCAAAGAAGTGGTAACTACAGTGCCAATGTGGCTCAAGCTAGCTCTAGCAATCAATCAGATAATAAAGATCACAATTCAAGTGAAAATAATCGATCTGAACGTGTGAATGATGATTGCCGGTATCCAAATTCAGAAGCTACCAATCACATAACTAATAATCTTGACAATTTGAATCTTGGCAACAGGGAGTATAGAGGTAAACAATCTATTTGCATGGGTAATGGTAAGTGCATCAAAATCTCACATATAGGGAGTGTTATTATCAAAGGGAAGAAGCAGTATTTTTACATAATTTACTAAGAGTACCAAAAATAAAAAACTTATAAGTGTGTCTCAGTTTGCTAACAACAACAAGGTTAACTTTGAATTCTATCCAAACTATTGTCTTGTTGGAGATATTCTAACTAAATATATTTTATTACAAGGTGATGCAGAAAAGGGCCTATACAGATTTAAATCTGTCCACTGTGCTGATCTACAAATAAGGAAAATTGTTGTAATTAATGTTAAATAAAAAGCAATAATAGTGTTTTTGATCCATGGCACTACAGACTTGATCATCACAGTAGTAAAGTTGTTAAGCAAGTTCTTATTGAAAATAGTATATTTTGTAACATTGTCTCTCTCCCTTATATATGCACTTACTGTCAAATGGGCAAGAGTCACAAACTACCATTCAATGAATCTCTAACCAAATATTCTAAACCCCTTGAGCTTATTGCTGCTGATCTTTGGGACCAGCCCCAATATATTCATATTATGAGTACAAATATTATATATCATTTGTTGATGCACACACAAGATAGACTTGAATATATTTTTTGAAAAACAAATCTGACACACACAATGTTATGATAAATTTCATTACAATGGTTTAAAATAAACTTGGCACACAAATTAAAATCATACAAATAAACTTGGCACATATGTTAAAATCATACAATCAGATGGGGGGACAGAATATAAGTCTCTTAAGGATTAATTTAAAGAGAAGGGAATAATTCATAGATTTACATGTCCTTACACATCTGAGCAAAATGGTTTAGTTGAGAGGAAGCATAGACACATAGTTGAATCTGGACTTACCTTATTGGCTCATGCTAATCTACCTCTAAAATTCTGGCCTGAGGCTTTTAATACAGTTTTTTTATCTTATTAACAGACTGCCAAGCAGAATTTTAGAGGGTATAACCCCTATAGAAAAACTGCAAGGGGTAAAGCCAGACTACCATAGCTTAAAAACTTTTGGGTGTCTATGCTTTCCATATCTAAGACCTTATAACAATAATAAATTAAAGTTCAGATCAAAACAATGTACTTTTCTTGGATATGCTTCTAATCAAAAAGGGTACAAATGTCTTGATGATAATGGAAAACTTTTCATTAGCAGACATATTGTATTTAATGAGAATGTTATTCCCTTCAGAAAATCTGAAATGAAACAACAAGTAAGGTTTACATCCACATGTATCTATACCTGAGATGCCTTTAAGCTCAGAGAATGAGAATCCAGCAGAGGTGAGGAGGACTACTGATGATCATCAGACTCACCAACTGTATTTGCTCAACAAAACTTCGAGTGGGTTGATGGTCACAGTCATGCCAGTCATTCATCTGCACACTCAACAAATGAAGAAGATCAAAATGAAGAAACACAGTGATTCTAGGGACAGTACAAGTCACAATAGAATTGTTGACTTACCCCACACTAAAGCCAACGTCAGGCCAAGTCATCCCATGGTCACCAGAGCTAAGAGTGGAATCTTCAAGCCAAAGATATATATAGCCAGCACAAGCTCTGATGAATCATACATCTATGATCAGGCCGCAAAGGACAAAAACTAGAAAGCAGCAATGGATGAAGAGTATAATGCTCTTATGGAAAACAAGACATGGAATCTTGTATGTCCACCTGCACACAAAAATGTTATAGGCTGTAGATGGACATACAAGATAAAAGGGAACCCTGATTGTTCTATCAATAAATATAAGGCAAGACTAGTTGCCAAAAATTGTATCCAACAGTATGGGTTTGACTTCACAGAGACTTTTTCCCCAGTGGTCAAACCCTCTACCATAAGACTTATACTCACAGTTGCTCTACACAAAGGCTGGAACATAAGGCAATTATATGTTAACAATACCTTCTCGAATGGCATATAAGAAGAGGAAATCTACATGATGCAACCACCTGGTCATGAACAAAATACAAGTCTTGTGTGCAAATTAAACAAGGCAATATATGGTCTTAAACAAGCACCAAGAGTATAGTTTGATAGATTGAAATCAACTTTAGTGTCAATAAAATATCAGTCTACTAAATCAGATACTTCACTGTTCATTAAAGTTAATTCATCTTCAATTATTCACATATTAAACTATGTTGATGATTTAATCATTACAAGTGACAACCATAGTGAAATTAATCAAATCATCTGTTATCTGGAAAAGCAGTTCTCAATTAAAGATCTTGGGAACCTCAATTACTTTCTTGGAATTGAAGTAAACAAGATATCAAATTCAAAAATCATATTATGTCAAAGGAAGCACATATCAGAATTGCTTGCCAAGACAAAAATGGAAGATGCAAAGTCCATGTCAACACCCATGATAAGCAATCAAAGTCTATCAAAAAACAGGGAAGAATCGATAATTAATGTTAAACAATACAGAAATGTTATAGAAGCATTATAGTGTGCTACTATAACATGATCAAATATTGCATTTAGTGTTAACAAACTTTCTCAATTTATGCAGAACCCCCTAGATGAGCGCTGGAAAGCAGTGAAGAAGGTACTCAGATATTTAAAGGGCACTATAAATCATGGACTGTCATTCAAAGCAAGCGGAAATCTTAACATAATTGGGTATGCAGACGCTGATTGGACTACAGATCCAGATGACAAAAAATCAGTCACTGGATACTGCATCTTTATTGGAGGAAACTTAATATCATGGCGCTCAAAGAAGCAATCTACTATTTCAAGATCTAGCACTGGAGCAGAATATAGGAGCATAGCAAGTGCTACAGCAGAAGTAATGTGGTTACAGTCAATCTTAAGGGAACTAAAATTGGACACGAACATCAAAGAAACATTATGGTGTGACAATCAAAGCACCGTTTACATGACTGCAAACCCCATACTACATTCTACAACCAAACACATTGAAATAGACTTACATTTTGTTTGAGATCAAGTAATTAAAGAAAATTTAGAAGTGAATCATATACCTGCAACCTACCAGAAGGCAGACACGCTCAATAAACCTTTATCAAAAAGGAACTTCATAAAGTTCAAGTCTGATCTGGGAATAGTAGAGAATCAAGCTTTTTCAGAGCTCAAACAGATACACTATCATCAAATTAAGCAATCGAAGGAAAAACAACCACAAAGTCGTCAACTTTCTTCCAATTTAAAGCAAGACAGCTCAAAGTCTCAAAAGAGCAACTCAAATCGAATCTCTCTAGAGCTCAATCAGACATACTCTCATCAAATTAAGAAGTAAGAGAATAAAATACCACAAAGTCAACAACTTTCTCTTAATTCAAATCGAGACAGCTCAAATCCTCTAAAGACGTAAATTTGCGACTCAAACTAGGAAGAAGAAAGAAGAGAGATTCGAAGGAGAAGCTAGAATTCGTGAATTACATTACGCAATTTCATCGAAATCAGAGTATCGACTAATATTGTCTTGCAAACTCTAACCTTAGAAATCGGGTAAGAGTTCAAGGGGGGAATTAATGAAGACGGTCTGATGCTTTACCTTCGTATAGATCAGCTACCACTATTACAACCATTGATCTGCCATATCTAATCTAAGCCACTCACTTTTATGAAATAGTTTTGTGCTTTGGGCTATATTATTGTCAAAGCTCATATTGCATTTATGTATAATGTATCAGTTGTGCAGAATGATTATTATCAATTACTCTTCAAAAACATATACTGAAAATATAGATCTGTATATCATTTTCCCCTCAATAAAATCTGATATATTTTTCATCATCAATTCTCAAATTTACTTTTACACAAATCTAATTAAAGTTTCTCAAACAGTAAAACCTTTTACTCCATGTTCTATCTAAAATAAAATTTAATTGCATTTAAATTGATGAATCGTTATAATAACGTGAATCTTCGTCAATCAGACCGGGTAAATGGTGAATTTAACGTCTTTTTTTATTATACAATTTTTTTCAAAGTTGTATTTGCTTAGGTTGTAGTAGGTCGAGAGGAGGATTAGTTACACAATCACATAGAGATGGTGCGAGGTTATTTATGTAATCATACAATCTCGACACGTGGTTACAAACAAAACCACGCAGAGAGTATACGTGCTTACCAATGTAACCACGCAGAGTAAATACATAATTCACAAATCATATACATGGTTGTAAGCATTACCACATTATCGATCTACGAGGCTGGCTTCAAATCCACGCACCTCCGCTGCATCGTGGTGAGAAGAATACCAATCCCTCCTCGAGGTAATGAATCTTTATTTATTGTTGCAGATTATTCCATACTCAGGCGAAGAAGAGTTTGGGAATCAAATTTTGTTGGATTACAATAACGAATCTACAACATATGGTGTAATCCATATCTATTTTTCATTCATTTTCATTTAGTGAACAATTGGGTAATATGATTTTTTTTCTTTTGCAGATATACTCATCCCGCCAGAAGTTGGTTGACTGGGTTCGTAACACAAGAAAATGTCTTAGTTTTGTGATCGTTATACCAAAGTAGGTGTCTCTAGTAAGAAATCGAGAATAATGTTTGCATGTAAATTTAGTGGTATTTATTAGAGGAATAAAATTAAAAATCTAGTAATTATAGATTGTCTGGTATGTAGAATATAACGGTTCATGATTTTTGTTTGATGATAATAGACACATACACACACAAAGATATATATTAAATGTGTTTGTTTTAGTACTATTGCAATACCACAAAATGAAATAACAAATCAAAATTTCAATTAAACAAATGTTTTATTCATAATTTCATTAGAACAAATATTTAATCATTTCAATTTCAAATAGTACACACTTATTACATAGCTTCCACTATATTTTACACTTTCAAATACAACCTTGTTTTTTGCTCTCATATATAACAAACTCTCATGTAAAATTCACTCATTCACTCACACTCAAATTTGATTTGATATCTTCTTGCTTCAACTATCTTCAATCTAATCATCTGCTTAACCTGTCAAATAACAAAGCAATAAAAAGCCCAAAAGAAACAAACTAAAACTGCAGAAATAAAAACTATAATTGAACTTGACATTGCGATAGTCTATTGGGTTTGCTCTTTTCATATTTTGAAATAAATATCAAAATAAATGTACACGAGCAACATATGACATGCACAGTGTATAACTATACATGTCATAAGTTCATGTACATACAAAAAATCTACTTGCATCGATTCAAATGTAGGAACAAATGTGAGGTCAACCCAAATAGCTCAAAGCAACTCAAACGCACAAGGTCAAGCCAAATTGAATCAACTCGAGTGCTCAATGGTTCAACATGCGCATGGTGCACAATGGTGCACAATGGTGCAACCATGAGACTCGGATCAACACAAAGATCAGCCATATGCACAAACATAAGAGAGTTTACAGTGCAAGTGTGCATGATTTCAGACAATAACCATGCAAGGCAATAATTATAAGTGCACAAATTTGAGTTCAGGGACTAAATATAAAAAAGAAATCGTGCAACACAAAAATATCAGATTGAAGTAAATGTACATGCATAAAGGCAGTAAAACAAACATGTACAGACGTGTACTGACATGCATAAAACAAGCAAGGGTTAGCAAAGGTCATGTACAAGAAAAGGTCATGCAGTATTTCATAAAACAGCGTGAACATACAACACATGCAAGTGCACAAAGGGCAACAAGCATAAATACATGTACAAGGCAGTTCAGCATGCATCAAAGTAATGCAACAAGGCATCAAAAGGAAGAATGGTATGACCTAAGTACAAAACCTGGTTCAAAATGCTCACAAAACAAGAGCAACTGGGCAGAAAGCACAGTAATATACATATATACATATATGTATATACATGTATATATGTACACGGTGAAAATTAGTAAAATAAGGAGCATTTCAATCAGCATCAATGGTTTCAAACTCAGTGCACGGAACACACCATCAAGGAACAAACTATTCATAGCATCACCAACTCTAAACAAAACTCCAACCTCATATCAATCACAAGGAAACACCAACCAATATCATCAACTACATCAGGGACTGACTTCGGACGTACATGCAAAGGTCAAAACGAAAGGGGGTGCACATAAGTCTAAAAAGAGACAAATACAGAGGATATCATAGCTACAAATTCACCAACAAATGCAGTCAGAAACAATCGCAGAGGATAGTTCTGGCAACTAGCATTTCTGTATCAAATATCTCAATTTGAAATACAAAGAAATAGAGAAACAATCGAGCATGG
Source organism: Allium cepa (assembly GCA_030765085.1). NCBI lineage: Eukaryota > Viridiplantae > Streptophyta > Magnoliopsida > Asparagales > Amaryllidaceae > Allium > Allium cepa. The sequence goes on along the minus strand of CM060946.1, from coordinate 95,771,025 downwards.
ACCAGGAAAACAAAATTTCAACAGTTGCATTTAACATTGAACAGCATATGGCTGAAATCAGAAATTCAACAAAGGTCAAAATATATTCAAATATAGATACATACGTACACACACACATATGCATACACAAACACACACACACAGATATATATGTATATATGTATGTATATCAGAGAATTCGAGTATATATCAAGACTTGAATAAGTCAAGTACTGAACCATTCGATTAGAAATCAACGGAAAAAAGAAAACCGAAGTCTAGCTTGAAATATTCAAAGCCGAACTTAAATCAGAGTTACACGAAATATGTGGAATCAATCATCAGCAAATTGAAGTCGAGTTCGAAGCGGCACAATAACCCAAAATAGAAAATCAAAAATAATACCAATTACTAACCGGAGGAAACTCGACGACGAAGTACCCGTAAGCCACCAGCATATTGAAAACCAAAATTCAACAGAGAAACGATAGAGCGATTCAAAGTTCATTTGGAAACGGCGAATTCAATTTGAGAAGCCCTGATTATCAATGACCACTAGCTTAACTGGTTAGTAGTATGACACCCTAGCCTTAGGTACTGGAGGTCATAGGTTCGAACTCCAGAGACATCAAAATTAGTGCCCTATTTGAATAAATTAACAATCTTCAAATGTTTATAAGAGGAATAAAATAAAATCCTAGTATTATTGATTGACATGTACCAAAAAATATAATTGTCTATTTAGGTTAAAAGGTATGAACTTTCTTCTTTGAACTAATGACGTTTGATGGTTGTGAGTGATGTCCATCATTTTGAGTTGAAGCACAACGAAGGTCATTTGTATGCATGAAGGTTAAGCGAAGAAGAGATCAAAAGTAGCGGTTGAAATGCATAGAAATATGGTTAAAGCTAAAAAAAAAATTAGTGATGGATGTGATTTCGGTGGGGGGAGATTAGTGGTAGAACGGGTTGTTTCAGGAAGTTTTAGATGATGATGAAACAACAGTACTGTCAGGGGGGAGAGTATGGCAGGGGTTTCGGTTGCTCGGTAGAGGAAGTGAGCGATGTCAGTTGGTAGGGGTAGTGGTATGCGAACTGTTGCAGTTTATCAGTGGGTGAACAGGGTTTGTCGAGCAGTGGAGGGGCAGTGTGTCAAGTAGGTGGTAGAGTATGGGTATGAAGTGGTGGATTCGCAGTTGTCAAGTGGTTATGCAGTAGGATGTTACAAGTGCAGCAGACTTGTTTTGGTGAAGTGGTTATGCAATGGGATGTGTCAGGCATGTGCTGTGGTGTGTAGATGGAGGGGGAATTTGCAGTCTGATTGATGATGGGCTGTAATGGTGTTGTGATGAGATGAGTATGTAGTGATGGGAAATGAGATTTGCTGTAAGTAGTGGAGTGAAGTGGTTATTTGATGTATATGATGGTTGTCTAGTTGTATAAACTGGTTGTTTGGTTGTATGAAATTATTGTAGAATGTTGAGACTGTCAGACCGGGTAGGAAGTTGAGATGATGTGGTATTGTGAAGGGTAGATGGTGCACTGTGTTATTGCAGTGGAAAGATGTGGGGTTTGAAAGCACTTGCACTTAAACATGGTTGCAAATATTCACGGTAATAGTAACAGTCAATGCAAAATGCAATTTTTGTTTTTGTTTTGTAACTTGTAAACAAAAGAAATTGTAATTACAAATAAAGGAAAGTAATAAAAATTTTGTATTGAAATTGTGTGCTTCTTTAATAAAAATATGCAATTGCAAATATAAACAAGAGATGCACACAATAATGATAATAAAAAGCGCATATAAGCACAAAAATATTTTTTTTTTCTTTTTTTTTTAATACAAACACACACAAAATGAAAACATATAAAAATATCAAACAACAACTAATTCAAAGAATAAAAAATTAAAATCAAAACTATTTCTCGACAACGGCGCCAAAAACTTGTTTAACATTGAATTTTCTATCGGTCTAAAAAGTCGATGAAAAAATCATAATAAAATAACCGCATGCGCACGACGTACAATTTTAGTACGTGACGAGTACAAAACCAAGGTTAAGCGAAGGTTAAGCGAAGAAGAGATCAAAACCCAAGTCCATTAAAATATGAATCGTTGGTGTTGGTAACATATAATAAACATAAGTATATCAAAGAGCGAACTCATAGCGGAATATTAAATTATAACAAAAGATATATACCAACCAAGGCTACTACATTGGAATCAATATCATTCTTTGGACAACTAGTTGCCTTGTCAATGTCGAACATGAATGAGTAAACTTGTCCGGATACCGTTCCTGTCTTGCACGAGTTGGTTCGGTTCGGTTTTACATAAAAGTTCTAAACCAATTTAAAACCAAATAATACTTCAATCAAACAAACCAATTTAAATTAGAACCGAACTTGAACCAAACCGAATTAAATTGGTTCGGTTGGTTAATTCAGCTATCGTGTTTTAACTAAATTGAATATAAACTGTCTTGTACGGTGTGCACAAAACAATTGAACGCAATGACAGTATATTTTAATGAAAATTGATCAATGATCAATTAACCTGAAGTACAAATTTAATACAACATTCAATGGGCTAGACCAAAACACGTTCATTTTGCAAACAGTGACCCAAACACACTATATTTTAAAATAAGCAGCCTCTAAATCTTTGCATACACAGAACACCTGATATTGCAAAGTGATCAAAATGATACACCAAAAAACATAAAACTGCACTACTAAAAATCATATGCTGAGGCCTTCATATCCTTATCACAAGCAATAGCATTTGTAAGTGGTAAGTGGCCTGTTAGAACAAAACAGGAGAAGTCAGATTTTGTAACTATTGTTCTCAGCTTTTGGAAAAATAAAACATAGCAGTAAGAATCCACTTTATTCTGACATGTCCTCACAGTAAGCAAGTATCTCATTCTAACGTCTTTCAGCAAATATGCCCACCATTCACAAACAAACATTACATTTTCCCATCATGTAAATATACCCATCATTCACAAACAATACATGAATTAAACATCTTACAGTAAGTGATCTGGTTTCACATAAAAAGAGTAATGTTGTTTGGTGGCTGACATCTATGGCCTTACTGCCTTCGTGTGACATCTATTGTATGGCCAGATGCAAGGATTATAGAGGTGCATTTTTAACACAAATTTGGATACATCACACATGAATGAATGTACAGGAAAATAGAGGTTCAAAACAATTGACTCATTTAGTCTATTTGGTAATTTAAAACTATTAAAATGCATTTATTTTTATTGACCTGTACAAGTCCTGTATCAGAATTATGGCTGCATACATAACAGCATGAGCCGATGTCCGTCATGTGGCAGAGAAAAATATACAATTCATGTTAACATAAAGGAACTCGAACAAGATACTTTCAAATATAACAGCAGGATACTTTAACGTGATTCCACGTCTAAGGCGATTCCAGTCCTAACATCTTCTTCAACGAATCACACAAACTAGATCTCACTCGGCGCTATCCAGATCCAGCGTCTTCTTCAACTTCATCGTACGATTAATTCTTACAGATTGATCGACAGTCGATTAGGTAAGCTCACTGATTTATGTTTCTCATGCTTAATTTTATTCTGCAGTATTTCGAATTTCGACTTCTGTTCTTCCCTTTCTTATCCTCATTTTCGAAGTCACGTTAGTGCTTGCGTTTGTACTATTGTAATATAATGGAAAATGAAAGTGTGTAATTGTAATGATCTTTTGAGGTTTTTGCTATTTATTTTCAATAGTTTGTTGTTGAAAAATAATTTTATTTTCCTGATCATTTGTTTGTTTTAGAACCTCAATGCTAAGCATCAATTTTACGTTATTGAAAAATGGAAACTGCAAATGTGCAAAATATGGTGTTACAGTCATTCAACCTCGTGGGGATAATTTTCTCCCTGGTACGTCTATTATAAATAAATTTTATATGTAGACACTCAAGCTTATCCATATCAATTTCTAATATGTGCAGAATAAGTTGTCTACTATAATCTTTTATATTTGCTAATAGTGCTTTTTCCCATCTAAATCATTTTAGTTTTGATTACATATTCAACCACAATGAAAAGTGTATGATCTCATGTTGAAAAAAGAAAATAAGAATTGGAATGACGGCAACATCTCATGTTTTCAAATTTTTCTGGAAATGAAGGCTGAACTAAAGAAAATGAAATATGAAGCTACCGGAGAATATGAATCAACGAAAATGAATGATGTACATGCAAATGAAAATGAACTAAATGAAGTGAAAGTGGTGGCACCGTATTATTAGATGAAAGGAAGATTGGCAATGAAACGTGTAAATTGAGAGCAAATTGATGCTACAAGCAATAAGAGATGAAATCAATCTCATGTTTACAATTGGTTCAAGGAAATGAAGCTTGCACCCGAACGAAAAGAAGGTACAGAGGCAAGCATTAATAATAAAGTAATCAAAGCTTATAGTAGACATATTAATACTTACAGAGCATTTTATTGTAGCTAGAATTTTTCAAAGGAGAACATGAATTAGTTTAAAGCCGAGCAATATTTAGACGGGTGAGTTTCCAAGCAGAGCAATTTTTAGATTACACGAGTGTTTTATCAAGCTGTTTCAAATTTTATATTTGCTATTACTCAAACATGTTTCTTGGCCTAGAGAATGACATTGCTATCTGTTTCCACTTGAGCTGCTATAATTAACTATTGCACTTTGAAGGATATATGTATGCCATTTAAGGTTATAATGAAACACTTCTATGATGTTATTAGTACAAAAGAATGTATATTTGCCTGGGTGGTTCTATTTTGCATCCTTGCACTGAAAAATTATACACTGTTTTGTCATAACTTTTCGACTTTTGCTTATGCAGATTCTACTTGATAAAGGTAAAACTTACATAATGTTTCTTCCTTTTACAGTTGGAACTGAAATCAGAACAATACTTCCAATTTTTGGGAGAGTAGTTTGCATGCTTTATGGTGTAATGTTGCATATACACTGTGGGCAATGGTTGGATGTTGGAACTGGCAAGAAAGTGTATATATAGAAATTGTGCTACAATGTTTCAAATGATGTTTCTACTGCAGGAAAAACAATACTTTAAATTAACATTAGAGGTGAGAAGCATCATTATTATGCTTCCAAAAATTTTAATTGCGGCTGTAGTTTGATTTAGTGTAAAGGCATGTTAGTGTTGCAATATTTCAACAGTTCATCATGTGTTAATTTTTGATGTAATTTATATTTTGAATTAGAGTTTGATCGTTCAGGGTTTTATTTACAGTTTATCCGAATTAGACTTATATCCAGAATTAATGCATATGGAATCCCATTTGAAGGTTGATGATTATTATTAATACAACACAGTACTCATTATGCAATAGAGTGACTAATAATTATTTATCATCATGTTGCTGCTACAATAAATTTAATCAAAGTCTTGGTTAGGAACCTTTTAAGCTGGTAGAAAAATATCAACTATCATATTTGAATTAACCAATAGAGATTTATATTTTTTTGACCGATTACTGAAGGAAAGGACCAATATAATCAACGTTGATACATGCATAATTTTTTATACTGTAGTATAATAAGGGTTGATACAATAGAGAAAGCATGGACGAAATAGTTTGATGTAAGTTCATGTAGAAAATTGTTTGACAACATAATTGGTTTAAATTAAAAGGGTATATAGAACATTATTGTTTATTATTTACCAGATGGATCTTACTACTCGTGTACACTGAACCAATTCATGAGGCAATTCAAAGATATTTCGGTTATATTTGAATGTGTTGATGTGGAAAGTACTGATTTTATTGTCATTGTATTTTAATAGCCATACTATAAAAATACGGCTCAACGGTCAAATGCAGGTCCACTTAGACGTGTATATATACTCGTAATTCAATTAAAATTGTTTGTTAATATTTTTCTTATCTATACATGAACGTCATTGAAACTTAACTGTCGAAACATGTTCATTTGGTTTTCCATAATAGATACGTTTGTTTTTCGAATTAAATTATAGTAACAGTCAATTGAAATTTCTTACAAATGGTAATGGCAGCCCTAAATTGATGTAGATCGAACCAAAAAATTAAGAGATTTGGAATCCTGGATGCGAAGCGGAAAGCAGCTCCAACTCAGCAACTCGTAGTCGCAAGCATAGCGTGTGGTTAGGATTTTAACAGATGCGAAATGTGATTGCGAACCGAAATCTGGAACAGTGGATGCGAATTGTTTTCTGGATGGGGAAAGGGAGTGTTGTTGCATTAGGGAAGAAGATGAGCAAATACAAAGGTAAATGATAGAACCGTTGCTTCCTTTGAATCGAAGAGGTGAAATGGTGAATGCTTCTTATTCTACGATAATAATGAAAATTGGATGATGTGAAAAGTTGGTCAGGATAATAATGAAAATTGTTACCGTTAGCATAGAGAATTTTCTTTGCTTAAATCCAAAACCAACTGGTAAACCAAATTCAATCAAAAATAGAAACTAATTCCAATCGATCAGCAGCCAAGTCGAACAGATCAAATCAATTTGGTTCGATCGGTTATTTCGGTTTGAACCGAAAAATGCTCACTCTTAGCCCATTCCTTTTATTCTATCATATGGGTTGTAATGAAGAAGCGTCAGAGCAATGTTGTAGTGACCGGTACTACATACTGTATCCATAACTATGTAGTTAATACCCCGCTATTATCCCGCTATAACCCTGCTATATCTCATAGCGGATTTCTACCGCTATGATTTTTCCATATATCCCCAATTATAGCCTTTCCGTTTTAAGCCCCGCTATTTTCCGTTTTTCCTGCTATATTCCGTTATTTCCGCTGTATATTCTTTAAAAGAAATGAATTGAAAAATGACATTTATAAATTATAAAAATTACGAAAATAATTTATTTAATTGAATTTTCAATATATTTTCAAAAATGAAAATAATCTAATATTCTACTAAATTCAATTACGTTATATAACAGTTTTACGTTTATTTACAGTATATTCGCACATGTTTTTATTTAAAATTATTTATGTATTAATTATAATTCGATTGAATGTTAATTTTTCATTTAATTGCCCTTTATATATTTTTAAAAACATTATGTATGAGTTTTATATGCTATATTAGTGTCATCCGCTATATCCCCCTATATCCTCGCTGTATCCCCGCTATTAATTTTTGCACCTCCGCCGTATTGAATTTGCCGAGCACTTTAACTGCACAGATCCATAACATCGGTTTATACCAATTGATTTCTATGTAAGTGATATGCATACTACCTATGGGATTATCTACTTAATTCTATTTGCACGTACCATACATCAAACATTTATCCGAAGTATAACACTATATATGTATGTATGTATATGTATGTATGTATGTATGTATGTATGTATATGCATATATATATATGTATATGTATATATATATATATAAGCGTTGAACTACCCAAAAGAAAACCGAGCCCCCGCCTGTTAATACTTCTTATATAAGGAGGAGGCAGACCCAACGGCCATTTAATACCTCAACCCCGAAGCGGACCCTCTGTAACGTAATTGATAGTCAATCGGTCCTAGTTACAAAGGCCAATGACCTCTAGAAATGGGTCTATAATTTAATTAGTTGTATTACTAATACATCTCAAAGACTTTTCTAAGGGTTAACTAGCCCATCTTCGACAAACAAACAATTAATTAAATTTTGATGTCCTTGCGTATAACATACGAATTCTACGCTATAGGAAGCAGCATCCGACAGGGCGTAACCCAAGTCTTTGCTAACGACTGCTCTGTACCATTGTAGTCAAGCCTATATGCCAACCCTATTTCTAAATACCTATATACCAACAGCAATAACATAACCTGTCGACTCGCACAGTCGAAATTGCGTTTAGACTTACCTAATACAAGTTAAGGAAAATGCACATTCAAGTTACTTAATACCTCTTGTTTAGAAATGAACTAGACCCCATTTTCCAATTAGGCACTGTCATAGGTTATTTAAGACTTCTTAAATAAAGAGGAGATGGATTCAATGATCGTTTAATACCTCAATCCCGAAGTAAACCCCTTGACATCCCTTGTTATGAAATTAGTACGCCTCTTTAAGTTTATTTATTAGTATTTATTTATTTACTTGTTATGAACTTTTTCTTATTCTATATGCTTATTCTTTATTTCCAAATTATCATTTATTTCTTCACTTTCAATTTAATCGTCCTTTATAAATGGTCATATTATTCAAATTGGACAACAACTAATGATATGTATTTATTCATTTCAAATCTGACTTATTATACCTATTCAATTTTCTTCATAAATACCATATTTAATCCTATAATAAATCTTATTAAACACATTTATGTCACAATTTGATTTTTGTAACTTCCTATTAACTGTGCATTTATTTCCCATTAATATTGCAATCATTATTCACAATGTTGGAGTTATTACCTCTTTGTCCATTGCAACCTCCTAACACTTTTATTTGTTATGTTATTACTATTTAACGTCCTAATTGTAACTAATACAAGTATTGATGTTCATTTATTTATGACACTTTATCATTTACCTAATGTGTGCGTGTCTATACACACACACACGCATGTGTGTGTTAACCGGCTTTTTGATCAAATAGATTTTCAATAGAAGCTAGAATGTCAAAACGAAGGCGAAAAGATTTAGTACTTGGAGACATGTTTAAAAGGACCAAGAGATGGCACTTGGGAAGTTTCAAGGGGAACGTGGCAAAGTCGACCGCTCGGTGCTGAAAGGAACCTCTCACGATAGCGAGAGGTATTTTCTTCCATTTTGGACCTCCGAACCCCTTGGACTTCAAGCACTACGTCAATTGATCGTCGTGAGGTACTTTTCCCAAAGAATGGGTGAGCAACTCCAAGTATTCTCGAGAAGAAAGTAAAGAAAGCAAGAAAAGACAAACGATATCAAGGGAATTATCAGGAATAACTCAATCATTCAAGGAAAAGTGTTTGGAATGCAACGAATCAGAGGTGAGAAGGCAAAAAAGGAAGAAAGAGGCTGTCTCCCCATAAAAATCACTTGGTACCCAGAGTTATTTATTGATATTTAGGTCGGCTTTTGCTCTCTTGCACCTTTGCGCTTGGATCTGGATCTTCTACTTCGTGGACCAACTCGAGCATATGATCGATTGTGATCTCCACCCAACCAACACTTTTACTTTGCACTCGATCGCCCCAAGGCGAATGCGACCTGGACTAACTCGAGCATATGATCGATTGTCAATAAATCAACTATGAGGAATAACTAAATAGTCGTATATGAAAATTAAATCTCTTAAAACATTCGACCATCGATGTCATGTCAGTGGTTCAACTAATGTTGGTGGATTTTCTCTTTCTCTAGCCTTGGATGCTTCGCATCTAGGTCGACTAGATGCTTCAGCATCTTGCAGGAAAGAATAATGGTTGTCGCCTTTGCCTTTGTTGTCACAACTAAGGTCCTTGCCACTCCTTGACTTTATCAACTTGTAGCTTTTGGGATCTCTTATGAAATTCGGTGTGAAAGGCTTCAAAGGTTGCCATGCACCCTTACTTCCACAGGAAAATACTGATCAGGCACCCTCGGGAGTGCCCATCTACACATATGAAGCTGTTTGAAGCTAGCTTCTTTATGGAGCATGTTCATGTTCTTTCTCTTCTTTTCAACCAATTAGCAATAGAATGCCTTCGTAAGGCTAGCAGGGGTACGGATGAGGGTGGAGCCGTTGTGCCCCCGCACCTTTTTACCTTAAAAAAGGATCTTTTATTGCAAATTTTGTTGCGGTGTTGGCTTGTTTATCTATGCATGGCTTGTAGAGTATAGTTCTCTTGATGGCTAATAGTTTATGTATTACAAAAGACCTTTTTTTTAGGATATGTTAAATATCAGTGTGAAAATAAGGTGAATTGGGTACACTCGTTCATGTAGGACAAGTACCAATTGGATGCAAAGTGGCGGTTTACACCGGCATGAGCTACAGCGCATGTTAGCTTATGAATTCTCTTAGGCAGCAAGCGATCAAACGTAGAGTGGCGGATGGGCTCGGCTCGAACTTGAGCGCATGTTGGCTATGAAGTTCTCTTGGGTGACATACCGTCAATCTTGAAGCAACCGTCGATGCCGAATCGAACTAGAGCTCATTATAGGCTCAGGAACTTATGTGTAAGTGAGTTGTATTACGGTGAGTCAGGCTAATGTGTCTCCTGCTTATAAGAAATTATAAGGCGAATTTTTTAAGAAATGAGAACTACCTGTAGTGATGGGCCTGAGTCGAAGTAATGATGGCCTAACTCTTTTAAATGCCTCGGCTGACTACAAGAGGTTGAAGTAGTCGTTGAAGCTTCAGAGTTGGTGATGGTCTCAGCAAGAACCACGCCGCTGGCCGATCGGTAGATCTCCTGAGGAACCAGCCATTTATTGTTGAAAGTTCTTGCTGAAGCATTTTTAGCACCCTTCTTTTTTTGCTTAAAGGAAGTCCTATAACATTACCTTGCCTTTTGTTGATTGTCTCTAATTTTGCTAACTAAGACTTGAGCGGTGAACTTCATGGCAACGCGATTGTAGGAGATGATGACATCCAGTTCAACAAGTGTCGGGTGCCATATTAACATGTGATAAGCAGATAGGCAATCAACCACCACAAAGTTTACCTAGATTTTTACAGGGAGAGATTCTTGGCCAAATGTCGTTACATGTGAGGTAGTGCCCATCGGAATAATACCTACACCACAAAGCCGTAAATAGGCAAGGCGCATGGGGTGAGGTTGGAGGTAGGAAGCTTGAGAGCTTCAAAGACATTCTTAAACATGACGTTAACCGAGCTTCCCCCATCCACAAAAGCCTGATGCATATTGGAGTTGATCAAGACAAGAGTGATGACCATGGGGTCATGATGAGGGTAGGACACTGCTTCCCTGTTTTTGGCTGTGAAGCTGATCGATTGCTATGATTCCAATCCGGGTGCCATGGACACTAGAGACTCTAATGAATATATCTGATCGGTTGTGCCCACTTCCCTTTGATGCTAGAACTAAGCCCCTCAGCTGTTGCCAGCCACTAGCAAACCTCTATATATCGTTAGGATCTTGATGATAGCCTTAACATTTGTGTTATTGGGCAGAGGGGGCTAATTTGGCCAGTCCTCACGGTTTCCCCTTTGCTCGACCTAATGCCAAACAAAATACAAAAGTACCCCTTCTTGGGTGAGTCTCTTGATCTCATCCTTAAGCACCCAATAATCTATTATGGAGTGGCCTTTGATCTGATAGAACTCGCAGTATTTGTTGTTGCCAAGAGGTTCCTCCTACTTTCCCTCCTTGATGGTAGCGAGTTGCTGAAATTGCACATGGTTCCGAGTAGCGAGATAAATTATGGTGATATCCCTGTTCAAGTTAGAGTAGCTATTATATCAGGGCTTGTAATGAGGGTTTCCCTCTAATCGCCTCTAGGAGTCAGCTTGACGCCCATGTTCCTACGATCATTGTTATTACGAGAGCCGGCTTGAGTGGGGTGCCTTGCCTCATTGTCGATGTTTAAAAGATCTGCCTCTTCCATCCTCATTATGTTATTCGCCCATTGACAGAAATTGATCAGGGATGAAACTGGCTGCTTCTGTATCTCTCTTCACATCTTAGACTTGTATTTGACCTATGAATATAGTGTCATGACCAAGCTATTCACATCTGCCTCTCTAGTTCGGATAAATATTTTGTCAAAGAAATTGACCTACAAGTGCAAGATTTTTGAAGGACCCTGTCCGACGTTGCCCAGCTCAATAACCATTATGACACAATTTATAAAAGTGAAGAAACGAGTCTTGAAATCTACACACAACTGGGCTCAGGAACTGATGCTTCCCAATCGCAGATGCAAGAACCAGTGAGAGGTTGGTCATGTGAGGGCGGAGGGGAAGTAGACATTTAGCTGGGTTGGAAAGCTAATCGGCACGGGTGATGGAAATAAACGTAGTAATGTAGTCGTATGGGTCAACACTCCCATCATACTTGTTAATACTGTTGTAAAAAGCATTCTAGACTTCCACATAGGCTTCGCTTAGGCGTTGGGCAAGGCTTACCTCCTGCGGTTTGCTTAGGCCCGACAAGATTACCATCTCATAAAAGAAACAAAACATGTATTTAGGCGTTGGTTAGTAATTATCTAAGGTTTAATGCCACATATGAACATTATTGTGCTATTTTTAGACGGTCTTGCCTCCTTGGCTACTCCTAAGCACATTCAAAATCCTAAAATTCTAATTTATATCAGCCAAAACTAATCAAAACACTAAGGTAGTGCTTAGTTTAAAAACGAATTTTGTGTTTTCGGTTTTCAATATGTATCTCAAATATGTGAAGAATTGACGGAGGCTGAGGGGATGAAAGAAAGACGGATGAGATGACGAAGGGGATAGAGGAACGATGGAAAAATGGATTGTCTCACATGCTTTTGTTATCTCCCAAAACACGAAAAATAAAAAATAAAAGTTGTTTTCTATTTTGTATGTTAACTTCGTTTTCTAAATCGGTCGTTTTCGACAATATAAATGCGTGGTGTGCATTTTTGTATGGACGAAAACCCAAAACAAATATAACAAACTAACCACTTATCCAAAATACATAAGTTATCGAAAATTCCTAGATTTTGAATAATCATTTATTAATCCTCACCTAATCGATTAATCTCTAGTCCATACTAACCGCATAGAGTCCGCCAAGCGATTTTTACAATCCGGCTCGTCAGTAGATAGTAAGGTATACCGCCGATGGATGTAAGTGTCCAAAATTTCATTACGAATGGTTCTTGGTTCTCATCATTAGAGATGCCTTGCCTCCAATATTTCAAGCTTGCATTCTTTTGAGTTGTTAGCAGAGGATATGCATTTCTCCCCTATGACTGTAGAGAATGAGAATGGTGATGGTGAGCAAGAGATCTCTCCCTACACATAAGGGGCAACCTAGAGTGCACGGCCCGCCCTTCTCCCTTTCCATACCTAGCCATAGCTCGGTAGGACCTAGAGTGCACTGAGAGAGTCACGAGTGCCCTACCGACGGTAGAGGCACCGCCATTAAGACGGTCAAAGGGGAAGCTCGAAGGCAATCAACAAGTTGTGGTCGTTCTGCTGAAGGGGAATGGTGATGTCTTAACTCCACATATGTAGTCACATCTGAGGCGATATTAATTCGGCTATGCACGTACGCAGCGTGCCTCTTGGGATGGTCGTGAATATCCACAAGTGGGGTTTCAAGCACTATTCTTTCTTGAGCTTTAGCGGTGTTCATGAGCTCATATCCATCGGGAAGCACTGGTCTCTGAGCAAGCAGGTCGACTAGGTCGGCGGTTGGAGGAGCAGGCGTGACAAAGTTTATAGTAGCTTGGACATGCAGCTGTGTCCTCAAGCCATTCACTTTGCGGGGCAATTGGCCCACGTTCGATATGTTGTAGTATCAGACATGCCATATTTCTTTGTTGACGTCAAAGTTGGGTTGGACAACACTGGCGAGAGTATTTCCATTAGTTCCATGCTTATTGGAGTTGTTACTTTCGACTGATAGAAGATTGTCCATGGTAACAAGTCAAATCGGGTATTTGTATAATAAAGTGAGAAAATGTGAGAGCTTTTGGGGGGAGGCCTTCCTTCTAGCATTAAAATATTGACTAGAGATTTAGCCAACTTTGAAATTAGACTAACACGCAAATGCTAGTTGCTATCTGTTTCTCTTATGATTATTGGGTATTACAAGATAATAGCAAGAAAATATAGCACTTAAGACTAAAATGGCTAGATAATCTCAAGTTCTTAGGACTGTAAAACTGGCGAGAAGAGTTCCTGGCTATTGATTTGGTGGAATGGGTAGATGGAAGATAAGTGTAAAGGAGCAAGGGGATGTGCGGGGGAGAAAATATCCTCATTGGCCTTTTGTAACATGCACAGACTCATCATTTAATGTGCATTTAATGCTGATATTCTAGTCTATCGCATAGCCCCTTGGCTAAGGTGCTTTGTACAAATGGATGGATAGCTTGGTGTTTACTCTCGTGTGCTTATGTGGCAAAGCTTGCTGAGCTAACTGGCCGGTTTTTGAAGATATGAAAGAAACTAAGAATTGTTAAGGACCAGGCCTTATGTAAGGCAATAAAGAGGGCTGCTGAGGCCTGTCGTGGGGGCTACACTAAAGCAGGCCAGGGACGGGTCACGCTTGAGCCGACCTTGTTGAGTATGCTGGTTGCTTGAGGCAACCTGGAAAGGTCCAATCGATGATTGAAGCAATGCTGAAGTAGTTGGGCTGACTTAGGGTCCGGGTGGAAACATATCGATATGACGGAGCCGACCGTCATTGACCCAGACCATAAAAGAGCGGGAATGGCCAAGCTCAGGTCTGCTTTCCTAAGCAGTTTATAAAGATAGTCTAAGGATAGGATAATCGGGCTTCATCTTGATATTTCGCTTAGCATAAATGTTGGTTTGGGACCAACTTGAGTTTGGGCCGACTTATGAGAGTCGGTCGTCCCTTAATTAGCATGTTAATTACTTGCCAGAAAATCGTACAGTCGATGTGAATCTAGAAAAGGTTTGTCACTTAAATCCTATTTTTTTCCATCACACGTCGATCAGAGAGTCTCCTATCGAAATTGGTATCTTAAGTACTTGAGTTTGCAAAGCTCACAGCAGCACATCAGAGATAGAGAGTGTATCTGTCTTTATGTATAGGAAAGGAAGGAGGTAGGTTTTGTTAACAGGTAGAAAAACTAGAGAAAGGGAGTGAAAAATAATGAGAATGATGCTTGGTTTATATAGAAGAGTATGGGGAGATATATTCCCTAAAATATCTTCTCATTTTACTCAATCCCTATTCAAACCATGTTACATCGGTGTTTGCACAAAAAATGGGCAAACACCTCCAAGTCGTATGTTTTAGTTGATTTTATGTTGTTTTCAGCGATTTGGGTGATTTATGCAAATACGTAAAAAGAAGGGACGAAACTGTAAAAGACACACATATTTATAGTGGTTCGGCCAGAATGTGCCTACGTCCACTTTATATGTTATTCTCCCTTTTCTATTCAGATTACAAGTACAAAGCTTTGATTACAAGTGTATATGAGTTGTTTGAAAGTTTCTTCCGTGCTTGAGCTCTCAAACTTTTCCGCCATTGTTGTACCCCTGCCCCTCTATTTATAGAGTGAGGCTGGGGGCAGGGGTCTTGGATGTATATAGCTGCTGGTGGGCCTGGCTGATGCAATCTGGCCTGGAAGTATTGGTTCGGTATGCCTTGGTCCGGTAGTAGATGGTTGGAGGGGTTAGTCCGGTGAGGCCTTGGACCGGTGGAGGTTGACTCGGTGGTGAGTTGGTTCGGTGAGGGTTGGAGAGGCATCTGGTTCGGTGAGGGTTGGAGAGGCGTCTGGTTCGGCTGTGCCTTAGGGGTGAGAGTGGTTCGGCAGTGATTGGTTCAGCGGTTGGTTGGTTCGGTAGGGATGTAGGAAGGAGATGGTTCGGTGAGACATACACCCAACACTTGCCCCCCAAAGTAAGGCATGTGCATGCACATGGCGTGCTTTGTTTTTCTCGTGGTTTGAATAGCTTCAATCGGTCCTAAGCGCCGAACCTTTTGGTCCGGTCTCCCTGCGTTCTTCTATAAGTACGGGACTTACGATTCCTTCATTCCTTACCTTTCGAAATAGCCGGACCAGATTCTTGACTGCCGAATTGATTATAGTGCCGAACCAGTTCCGATTGCCGAATCCCTTGAAGTGCCGAATCAGCTCCATTTGCCGAACCTTTTGAAGTGCCGAATCAGGTGAGACGTTCTCTTGCCGAATGGCTTTTTATGATTGAACTACCGAATGAACTCAAAGTCTTTGATTTACCGAATGAACTTGAAGTCTTATACTACCAGATGAGGACGGGGAAGTATGGTTGCCGAATGAACCTTGAGTTGGAACCACCGAACGAATTTTGGGAGTGTGAGTTCCGAATGGGGTCTCGGACTCGTACCACCGAATGAAATCCGGTGTTTTGAATCATGGGTGAAGTTCCAGGCTACACGTACTTGCTTGCTTATGTCTCTATATTCCTTATTTTTAACAATATGTTTTCCTGGTATCGCAGATAATGTCTCACAAAGTGGAAACTCGATCAGAAAAGAGAAAATCTACGGACAGAAGAGAGTCCCCTGTGGTGCCCCCAGCCCAGCCAGGACCGGGACGACAGGGACCCACCCCGAGATCACTAGTGGACGGATATGATCCTCAAGAGCTTCTGAACTCTCCTCCTGATCGCTTTCCTAACTCTCTCAAAGAAGAGCAGCTTGATGTTATCTCCCGCTCCTTTGGGATTGATAGAGCACGTATGTTGTTGCCAGGGAAGGGGGTCATGCCATATAATCCCCCTGAGGGATACTTCGCTTATGGTAGGTACCACTGCATGTGTGGGGCCATTCCTCCAATTAATGCCTGGATAGTTAGCTTCGTCGCCTATTTTGAAGGTGGCCCCTCTCGAGCTTCAGCCCAACTCCTACGCTACCTTGGTGTGCCTGTTCATGATTTTTCAGAGAAAGTACGGGCGCCCCCTTCCAACCGGAAGATTCGGTACCTATATAACTTGAGGGGTTACAAGAAGGGGTCTCCATACATCAGCTTGGAATCGGCCGTGTCTTTCAAGCCGGTCCTGGACTTGTATTCAAAGTTCACCATGTTTAAGAAGGAATGGTTCTTCATCCGGGACGACTCCGTTTCTATCCACCGCTTCACCTCTGGCTGTAAGTTGAAGCTTATTTATAATTTCCGTTCTGACTGAAATGCTTCTTCTCATGTGTTTTTATTTCCTGCTAGCGACAGGTGGCTTTGCGGTCGTGGAGAACGATCACCTAGTTCAGATGGCTGCGGAGATAGAAGCCATTTCGAGAAGGGATAGGTCAGCTTCTTACCTGATCATGAATGCCACTCTCCTGGTACATAACTTGATTCTACCACATCAGTCTGTGGTCAAGCAGAGGGATTCGGCTGAGGAAAGGGCTGCTAAATCCAAAGGAGGGGCCACGACAAAGAGCAGCAAGAGGAAACCCTTCTCGATACCTCCAGTCGTCGGGGGAAAGAAGCTTAAGAAAACTGATGAACCCTCTCCCAGCACGTGCCCAGATGTTTCGGAGGAGGAAAGTGGAGAGGAGGAAAGAGGCGAGGAGGAGAGCGGAGGTGATGGGGAAGGTGATGGTGGCAATGGTGGCGAAGGACAAAGTGGTAGCGGCGTTGGTGCCTTGACCTCTGGGCAAGCAGGTGAGATTCAAGAGTGGACGGATGATGCTTTCCGCCAAGCTTTTGAGGGATTGGAAGAAGGGTCGGCCTTGGTGGAGAAACCGAAGGAAATTGGTAAGGCCGGGACTGGCGCCGGTTCATCTTCTCAGAGTATTCCGGCTAAGGCGACTTCGGTGATTCAAGGTGAATTTTTGACTTCTGCAGACTCCCTTTATAATAAGGACTTAGGAATATTTTATGGCCAGCTCCCGTCCTGGAATGAGATTCAGGACTTATTGCAGTATCCCACTCCCCCTCAGGGTTTGTAAAATAAACGCATCTTCTTACTCCTTTTAACTTAACATATTTCTTGAATTATGGATTAGTGTATGCTCGTAACACTTGTTCTTTATTCTAGGGGCAGGCAAGGTGGCCAAGACATCAGATGTTCGACATCGCCTCGAACAATACAAGCTACTCAGAGCCTCTGCTAGACCGAAGCCTCCTACTAGCCACCCCGGGGACGTAGTCGGCTATCGTTCTCTTATCGGGATTATTGAAGAGGATATTCAAAAGAAAAAGAGAAGGCGCTCCTTATTCGAACCTTCACCTGGTCCTCAGCCCCCGACCCAGCCTATTCATGATATCACGGGGGAGGATAGTGAGTTCATACCCTCTCCGCATCCATCAGAGAATCCCACCGTTACTCATATTGATCGTCCCGGCTTGACTCATGATCCTTTTGCGGGTCATCCAGATCTGGATCCGGGTTCTCATGATATTTCCTTCGACGAGGTTACGGGTGAGCACCTTCTACTCCGCAATCCTATGGTAAGGGTGCTTGATGAGGCTAAGTCTTTGGATCTCGACTTGTTGACCACTCGGATTGTGACTATGGGGGATGAGGCCAAGGCAAACATCAATCGGGTGGCTGAGGAGACCAGGAAGCTGATGACGCATCATGCCCGACTGGTCAAGGCTGGAGAGAAAATCGGAAGTACTAACATTCGGTTGTGGCTAATGGTTTCCGATCAGGCCAAACAGCTTGCCGATCAGGCCATCCAGATCTCCCAGCATGAGGCGGCCTCCAGACGACTAAGGAAAACCATGGAAGATGCTAGCAAGGCAGAGTTGCGAAAGATGGAGGCTGCTTGCAAAAAACGAATTGACATGGCCATCGCAACGATGGATGAGGTTCGGAGAGCGTCTTGAGCAGGTAGAGGAGTTATCTGGAAGGCTTGAAGCCGCAGGGCTTGCTCAGGCCAAGCTAAAGGAGGAGATGGAGGCAATGAGGAGATCCCTTCAGGCTGACTGTTCGCGGTACCGATTGGAGAGGGATGCTGCCATTGCAAAGTTGTCGGCTTCTGAGGCTCGTATGAGGGAGTTTGAGGAGAACGAGGGGATGATGGATGATATGCTGCAGGATATGTATTTTCGTACTTGGAAGCAGGGCAACCTATCCAGGATGGTCGATTACCCCCGGGTCATGGCTAGGATCTATCTCCGGGCTTTGGAGGAGGCCAAGCCTGATGCGGATAAAGAGGGTGGCGTGGCCTTCAGAATGGATGTGGTTACCGCTCAGTTCACTAAGGAGGAGAAGGTGGCGGTGAAGGAGGGCATGCGGCTGCTTGCCGCCGAGGAAGTGGGTGTGCAGTTGGAGGATGATGATCAGGGAGCAGACGCTGGTAAGTCTTCCCTTTTAATCTTTTCTTAACTTGATTACTTATCGTTTATCTAATAGATTCTTCTCCTGAATTGGACAGGTGGGACCTCTGGTCAGCATGCCGGGAATTCTGATCCTGCGATCAAGTAGATCTTGGGGGGTCGGAAGGATAGAGGTGAAGTCTGATGCTGCCGACTATTTTGACTTTATCCGAACATTTTTGGTTTTACTTGACATTCCTGTATATACTAGTTCCAAAACATTAATGTACTTTTGGGCTGTAATTATGTCATTTGTAATGAACGGCTTTATTTCTGACATGTAATTTTATAACATAAACTGATTCTGCTGTATTTGAATGCTTTTGTTATTTTGATGTGTTGCATAAGAAATATAGTCGTGCATGTGCTAGTGATTCAATTGTGTTTGATGTCAAGTTCTTGCTTAAAATATGATTTATATCTTGCAATGTTTGTGTGATGTGCGAATAAATTATAGTTACATATTTATTTATAAGAGAAGAAAGTACCGCCCTTCAAGTTTTACCCGTAGACGGTAGCTTTGAATGCCTTGTGTAATTGGATATGGAATGCAGCTGAGTGACCTGCCATCCAGCTGTGAGTTCTTATTCCCATTAGTGAGTGTCTCATATTTTGTGTCCTGTACTTTAGTGATCGTTATAGAGGACAGGAGGAAATTTTTTATAAATAAAATGGAAATATAAGAAATAGTAAAACTTCCAATCACGGAAGGCCTTCGATGTGCTTAAGTTCGTGGAAAACGAGTTTTGTATTCACTTTCCCTAGCTGTGGGTCTTAGAGACATTTGTCACCCATCTTACGCCTCTGCGGGGAGTTTTCTTTTTACCACAGCCGCACTTAAGACACATCGGAGCCGAGATCGCGCACGGTAACTACCCGAACCATTATGGTCCGTAATCGTGGGTATTATTCGATTTACCGTGGCCGGCTAGCGTGGGTGTCGATCGTCAACCGTGAACTACCCCTGGCTGGCCACACCTTATGTTGGGGTTTATAGTCGGTTCACGGTTGTCGGCTAGCCGAACGCCGTAATGAGCTGCCTAGGCTATTTTCGGCCTCCTCGGTGGCTTATACTCGGCTCATTACAGTTGGCTTTAAGGGCCGTCGTGAGTAATGAGTTAACCGGCAGCAGAGGGATGCTGGAGCAAAAGTGTCTCATTGGCGAGGGCATAGATTCGCATAGTACCTGTTAGGTCTTGTCTAGGTGAAGCTGCGCTGTGATGCGTCTTGAATGGAGGTGTCATTACATAGGATTTTGTTCAACAGAAAAGGATAAAGCTTAACAAGCAGACAAGATATAAAGGAACAAGTTAAAAAGAGACAAGATTTTTAAAGTGGTTCGGCACGAAAATGCCTAAGTCCAGTGATTCTCTTTGTTAATTCACTTCATATGGGCAGTACAAGTTAAGAAAAGTATCGACGGAGGTGTTGGATGTTCCATGCCCTCTGGAACACCTCTCCGTCCACTGTTGACAAAATGTAAGCTCTGTTGTGGAGTTCCTTATGAATCACATATGGTCCGTTCCAGATTAGATCTAGCGCTCCGCGGCGCGGGAAGACTCGCTTGAGGACAAGATCTCCTTCTTGTAAGCTGCGATGCTTGACTTTGGAGTTGTGTTGCGCTGCCACTTTTTGTCTGTGAGCCGCTGCTTTAAGTGCTGCATCGTTTCTTCTCTCTTCAATTAGATGCAAAGACATGTGAAGGAGCTCTTCATTCTCTTCTGGGTTGTAATGGATCTTACGGTGGGAAGGCACTATAGTTTCGACTGGGAGCATGGCCTCCGAACCGTATGCCAAAGAGAAAGGAGTATGTCCCGTTGATGTTCTGAAAGATGTTCGGTAGGCCCAAAGTGCCGTAGGAAGTTCATCCACCCAAGCGCCTTTTGACTTTTCAAGCTTCTTCTTGATTAGAGTTTTGAGAATTTTGTTGACAGCTTTGACTTGTCCGTTTGCCTGGGGATAAGCCACAGATGAGAAGTTTTTGTGAATTCCGTGCTCTTGGCACCAGTCGGCGAATTCCTCGCTGTCAAACTGAAGTCCATTGTCCGATATGATTTTGAGTGGGACTCCGTACCTGCACAAAACATTTTTGATCAAGAAGTGAATAATTTTTGCCGAACACCTCCGGAAACCACCAGTACTCTCAACTCTAAGTGAAGGCGAAGAGCTATACATATACCTTGCTGTGTCATCTCATGCTCTAAGCGCCGCTTTGGTAAGAGAAGACAACCGCGCGCAGCGGCCAGTATACTTTGTAAGCAAGAGGTTCACGGGGGCAGAAGCCAGATATCCTAAACTTGAGAAGTTAGCATATTGTTTACTAATCACATCACGGAAATTGCGGCACTATTTCCAATCTCATCCCATCAGGGTTCAAACCGATCAACCGCTAAGGCAGGTGCTCCATCGTCCCGACACTTCTGGGCGACTACTCAAATGGTGCATTGAACCGAGTCAATATTATATTACCTACCATCCTCGCACCGCCATCAAGGGACAAGCCATGGCTGAATTCATTGCCGAATTCACTACCAACGAAGGTAAGGATCAATCTTGCTATTACTGCTTCATATTCTGCATCGTTGTTGGTGGTAGCGAATTCCAACCTTAGAGCATAGTACAGCTTCCTTATTTTCATAAATCACCCAAATCGCTGAAAACAATATAAAATCAACTAAAACATACGACTTGGAGGTATTTGCCCATTTTTGTGCAAACATTTTTGGTGCTTTCACTGAGAGCTCGAACTAGAAGCTTCAGCTTCTCCCACTCAACCTTCTTCCTAACAGCGACGTTCATTACCCCGAAAACATGACTTCCCGGCAGAGGAAAGATGTTAACAAAGGAAAGAACGTCGCAACTAGCAGTTTTCCAGATCCAGTGGCCTCAGATCAAGAGAATCATCCCGTTTCAACAGCAGTACCAGATGAAAATCAGGCAAATCCGACAGCCCCCGCCGGACAGATCTGGACTGGGTTGTGGCTGAAGTAACTAACCGCTTCGCATCTCAACAAGAAGCCTTGGTGGACCAACTCATGTCACGCTTAAGAGATGTTGAAGAATCCAACCGCAAAACCGAATCATGGGGTGAGTCCCAGTCTGGAGGGTCTGCGAGACGATAAAGATCTTTCTTCTTCGAAGAGTCTAACAACAGAAACAACAATGGTAGGAGCCGAGCTCGGACTCAGATCCGAGGAGGCGCTTGGAACCGAACCCAACAGGGGAGGTATCAGGCAAGGGTCGGATGTAGCCGAGCCGGTCATGCTTCCTAGCCATGGAAACACCAATGAAATCGGGAATGGCTTGTCCCTTGATGGCGGTGCGAGGATGGTAGGTAATATCATATTGACTCAGTTCAATGCACCATTTGAGTAGTCGCCCAGAAGTGTCGGGACGATGACAATCCACACGCATAGCCAACACCACCACCAAACCCCCACCCCCCAAATTCCCCAAAACCCAGAAAAACCAAACCCTTCTTTCTTTTTCAAAATTTTCGAGACCCTAATGATATATTAGTAAATTTAAATTAGAATTGAAATATAACTTTAATATTAAACCTTATTTAAT
The DNA here is from genome assembly GCA_030765085.1 of Allium cepa. Classification (NCBI taxonomy): domain Eukaryota; kingdom Viridiplantae; phylum Streptophyta; class Magnoliopsida; order Asparagales; family Amaryllidaceae; genus Allium; species Allium cepa. The sequence goes on along the minus strand of CM060946.1, from coordinate 95,748,510 downwards.
ATTTTTGTGTACATGTAACTTCTATATATACACCTAAATAATTACTTGAAGCACCAAATAATTTTTAAACCTATATCATAATCACCGCACCTCAAACATTAAAATACTCGATAGATAATATAACAATTATATTAATTAGTTTATAAGCTTTATAAACCAATTATATAGGGCGATATTTTAAAGTGCACAGATTGATTGTGCGACTCACACGTGTGATTTCGATTAGCGATTAATATTAAACACTTAGAATATTAATGTTCATACATCATCTTAATTAATAGTGTGACAGTTTTGATCGAACTCATCGCTTAGGGATTGTGAATTTCATTTCTTTGTATTTGTATTCCATTTTTTAAATCACATGAAGAACCATGCGTAAAATAATATTCGACAAATTATAAATATTGACAGGCGAGTAACCAGAGTCGGAAGGGCATCCAACTATGTTGACGCTATCCATTGGGCTAAGTGCAACACAGAGAAACCATATATATCGCTTGGACAACTTGCAAAATTCACATTAGTAAACAGTGTTTAGCGCATCTAGATTCACATTAAAAAAAAGAGTTTGATCACAAAAAGGGGAAATTTTCTTTTCACTCTTGCATAAAGCTCATAAACCTTATTTACGTGGAATGCACATCTTCCTCCTCACTCATGTCTGAACCTCCATATTCTCCCATCTCCTCAAAATGTCTTCCAAAATTCTACAAGGTTATGCTTTGGAAAGAATTGAATGGTGTTCCCAGCCAGTATGATAATAGCTATTGCATGAAGATGATAGTGATACACGTTTCTACTCTTTTTTTCCTTTCTTTTTTTCATCTTTAGATTTAGCAGTGAATGGAAAGCCTAAAGCAAGATCAAATAGAATTGACCAACTAAATAACTACGTTGATTACTCAAACCGAATCTGAACTGATACATTTTCTTAACAAAATATACTACTCATTCCAAAAGACTAAAATCATAAGCTACAGTGAGCAATGCAACTACGCTAACCTCACGAAGCAAAAGCCATACACTTGTAAAATCAAAAGCTTTGAAATCAATCAAGTACAAGACAGATAACCAAACAGAAACGAATTGTATAATTACTGCAATCAAGCTCATAAGGCTCTATAACAATCATGTCCAATGTTTTTCAATATTTATAAGACAACATAAGCAATCCAATCAGTTCCAATAGCAACTTAACTCAAAGATAATAAAACTAAAACGGTGGATACATAAAAAGACAGCTTCTTCATCGGCATTAAAATGATGGAAAAGGGATGAATCCTTCATTCCCAGAAAATCCTGCAAAATCAGCAGCTCCGGGAACCAGATCTCCTCCATTTGCAGTTCCATGGAAACCAACACCTATCTCATCAATGCCAAAAAAATTGTTGTTGCTACATACATCATCACCGAATTGGTCAGAGAGTGCAGCATTGAACACACCATCCATGTTGAAACACTCTCCATTCCTAAACTGTTCGAACATATTCGAAGAAGAACCTTGATTTCCAGCTACGTTTAAATGGTTATCCATTTCCAAGTTCATGCCCCCACTCTGCAACATCAAACCATTATTAGCAACATCAGTACTCACGAACATGTTATCAGAAAAGCCATGATCCATGGCGTAGTTCAGATTTCCATCATGTGCGGTGCCCATCATGGTGTTCGTAGGCATGGTATCAGAGATGCCAGAATCGATCAAGTTCTCAGACTGGATGAAGTTCTCGGAAGGTATGATAGATCCGGTTATAGATGGTTCGTACAGTTGTGGTGGTGGTGGTGGTAGTCGCATTTGCAGAAACTGCAAGTGTGGAGTTCTGTATTTGCTGATGTCGAAGTTGGTTACAGCATTTGGTCCACGGTAGTATAGTGCAGCCAGGTCGTAGGCTGCTGCTGCTTCGTCCTCACTATCTGAGAATTTAAAAACTTCCATTATGAAACAGCTTATTATGCAACCATATATTCATGTTCTTCAAATTTTCATTCCCTGAAACTACTGAGTGTAGGGTATAAATCACGCGAAGTTTTAATTGCAAGACAGAAAAGGATAGACTGAATAACAGTCTCAAATTGTCATTTAGCGATTTAATTGTAAAAAAATTGAACAAAATGAAAATCTATTTATTAAATTAACTGGCTGTTTAGTGAAGTTTCCCTTACCAGTAGTGGTTAAATGAAACCGTCTAAAGCCAACTTTTCGAGGAAAAAATATCTGTTATACAAAACATTAATCCCCTCTAATCTCACTCCCCACCGCTCTTTAAAATGTTTGGTAGATGCCATTCCTATTTAACATAGATAGTCATATGTATAAGACTACTAAAATTAAAATTAATAGATTCACTTTAATTAATTATTAAACAAAAAAATCATCAATTTCAAATAAGATTTTCACATCATAAATCCAATTTTAAATATTTTCATTTTTTTACAAAGTCATTTTTTATTTTCTTCAAAATTTAATAACATTTAAATAAGTAAAATTAATTTAAACAATACGAAGAAAGAGATTTGGAAGATGCAATTTCAAATTTGGAAGTAAAATTTTGAAGAAGTGTCTTATTTTCCAAAATAAAATAGATTTGGAAAATGTTTTCCGAGAAATATTAAAATAGAAATGAATATAATTTGCCAATATTATTTATGGTTAGGTCAATTTTCACACCATCGTGGGTACAACTAATTTTATATGTTTATACGTCAAATATGAGTATAAAAGTGGATAAATTGTGGTTTGGACAACATTAGATTCAAGAATTGATGTTTCAAGTGAAGTATCATACAATTTTTCAAAATTAACCTTAAAATACTAGAAAAATTAACTCGAACTTCAACCAGATGGTTCAGATCAAACTGCTATATTCAACTGGGTTGTCTAAGATATTATATCGTGTACTCTAGTGTTATTTTATTTTATTTTTTAATCTGAAAAAGCATCCATGTTACAATCAAATGAGAAGAGAGCAAAGTTGTTTAGTACCGTACTGAAGCTTCCCAAGTAGACATACTTCCTGCCACACACATTGCCAATCCTTGCCTCCCATCGCCCTTTCTTGTAGTGTCTAGAATTAATTTTCAATCATTTAGTTTTAAGATAATTATCATGTATTTACTGACTGGAGTGTCAGTATTTGTATGCAGTCTGTTTAGTTGAAAGGCAAAAATTATTCAAATTTATAGATACAACGGAATAAAAAGGCAAAAATTATACTTGGTAACCCCACGGTACTTGCAATCCCCTCTTGCAAATCCACTGCTTTTGCGACGAAGTCTGGCCATGTATCCACTCTTGGAAACATTCTTCATCTCTACATATTCCTTCATGTATGTATGCAACTGCAATTGTTTCAGTTGATGAAATAAATTACAATATGGATAAAAACAGCTATCATGTGTGGTTTACTCAATTCGGTCATTAGAAATCTAACATGATATACATTTTAATTTCGTATACTTACAGGAAAATTGAGAACACAACGCGGGCCAAAATATTTGAGTGCTGCAAGATCATAAGTATAAGTGGCTTCCTCCTCATTGTCATATGAACCTAAAAGGAGTATAAAGTTAATAAATATCATATTAATGAAATGCATCTACCAATACAAAAAACAAGTATATAGAATGACGACATACCTATATAAACTAGGCATCCGCGCAAAAGCATCAAGCAGTAGATATAAACAAAGGTAGCAGAAACTTTAGTGCACAAGTAGCAAAAAATAAAAAATATGTATAAAAAATTAGAACAAAATTAGCAAGAACTTTTTTTTTTGTTCTTAAAAGAAAAGGAAGAAGAAATAAACAGTACCATGTATTAACATATATCTTTTATACTAGTTTAATATCATCTTTATAATGTATCAAAGTTCTAAATAACCAATTGAAATGATACATAGTGACAAACATATATATAGTTTTCTTTTTATACCTTGCTTTCCTCTCTTATTTTGGCTCAGGTTCCAAGAAAATTTGTCCCATAAATGAACCTCATACCGACCGTTGTGTCTGTGCCTGTTAATTGCATGGACATAGCGTGCATCACAAATACGTTAGAAGTAATTTGAAAACGTGGTGTGGAACACATAAAGATTCATCTGTATTATACTTTAAAAATGACCAAATTACTCAAATGGTAGATCAAGCAATTTTGTAATTACAGATAAATCTAGTTGTTATACAAAAAAAAACTATCACAAAAAATCGACAAAGCACAAATGTAGCAAAATACTTACTTTGTGACCCCTCTAAAAAGTGAGCTTTTTGGCGTTTGGCCAGCATCATGATTATCTCTTTTCTTGACAACTTTCCGAGACTTCCTTGGTCTTTTTACCAATGTTGCAGGCGAAGTAGGAGGTGGGGGAGGACAATGTGTTGAATTCATCATAGTAACTTCCCTAAGAGCATTATGTTGGTTCTGCAAGCTGGAGTTAGAACCAAGAATAGGGTCCATATTTTCTTATGATTGCTTCTAATATATCTTCTTTTTACTGATGTGTGCAGTCACAGAGAAATTGAGAAAATTTATAGGCAGAAAAGATGACATGGAATTAATTGTATTGAGGTAATTTTGAAATTTAATGTGGACGTTTAAGAAATGGACAAATAGAGTGAGTTTGATTTTTTACATTTGGCAAAATCATAATTTTCTCCTTGTGAAATGCATGTTTGCTAATATAACAGCCATTGGCATTTAGTACATGTACATGCGCTTGAGAAAAATCAATATGTTCAAGTTGTTGCATATTATTGGAGATAAGTTGTTAAATTTCGTAATATTGTGCTTTTGCTAAGATCGTGTACTTTTTAAAAAAGTGTTGAGCTGGTTTACGACCATATATTTTTTATGATTACATGTAATATATCTTTTTACTGATGTACAGGTCACATATAAACAGAAAAAAAAAATTATAGACAGAAAAGAGGATATGCGAATTAGTTGTACTGCTATAATTTTGAAATTTAAAGAAGACTTCTCAAAAATGCACAAATAAAGCCAGTGTGATTTGTTATTTTTATTTTGGAAAATTCATTACTTTCTCCTTGTGAAATGCATGCTTGCTAATATAACTGCCATCGGTTGAGTACATGTACATGCTCATGTACTTGACAAAACTCCATATGTTAAATTTGGAAAATTCATTACTTTCTCCTTGTTAAATTAATGCATATTGAAGTCTATAAGCTGCAATGTTTTGAATACAGCTTTTCCATTACTCGGTATGTTTTGAAGTTCAAATTCATAGCTGTTTTGTTTTCACAGAAATGATTATATTGCTAACACCGATAAGTTTGTGTAAATTACAACATTGGAGTAAGTTTATAGAGATTATGAAGAAAAATGAAAGTTGTGCGAAAAAGCTGTATTCAAAACATTACAGCTTATAGACTTCAATATGCATTAATTTAAGCTATAAATGTTGAATTAATCCAACATTACTCGGTATGTTTTGAAGTTCAAATTCATAGCTGTTTTGTTTTCACAGAAATGATTATATTGCTAACACCGATTAGTGTGTGTAAATTACAACATTGGAGTAAGTTTCTGGAGATTATGAAGAAAAATGAAAGTTGTGCGTGTTTATTTGGTAACAAATGCAATATTATCCAGAAGGATAAATTATATTAGTTTACCGATTGAGGGTAAAACTTATATTAGATTACAAAGAAACGTGAAAAATCTACATAAATTGTCGTGTATTTAAGGCATTAGTGTTGACGATTAACGACTTTTTGTTTAACGCCGCCTTTATAGCTTGCACTAGATACAAACACTGGATAACTTTTTGTAATATAACGACTTTTTGTCGTGTATTTAAGGCATTAGTGTTGACGATTAACGACTTTTTGTTCTATTATTTTGTGTAATTTCATTTAGAATTTCTTTCTATTCTTAGAACTAGTCAAATGTAGTGATATATTAATTCTAAACTCAAACGTGTGTGCACGTCACTACTTTCTACGCGCTTCCCCATAAATGGCTAAATTCTGAAAAAATGGACTGAAGAGAAGTGAAAAAATGGAAGTTCTGTGTGTTTATTTTGTTAAAAATATAACAAACTATCAAAAGTAGGGTTATTACGATAATGATAATTCTAAAATTAGCATACCGTTACCAAACCATTTGTAACAAATACACACAAAAAAACAAAATTAATATGGTAATAGTAAATTTTCCGATATCATTGGTAAAGTAGCCGTAACAAAATATTAAAATCGGCGGTAAAGGTAAATTTATCAATTGTTCCGTATTATTATATTACTAACATTAAACTTATTACTAACACATATTTAGGATAATAATTGACGTTTTATGATTATAAAATCTTTATTGTTTTTCAATTTTTTTGACTTTATTTTTTGTGAAAATCATATATGTTTTAAGCTATAAATGTTGAATTAATCCAAAATCTAATAGCATTTAAAACACATCAATATAATTGAAATATGTATTAGTAGATTTGGAAGTGATTATAATAAATACGAGTAATTTGTTTGTTAGTGCATTAATATACATCCAAATTTTTATTCGGTTTTACCTAACAGATTTAGCAATATTGGTCAACGTAATCAATTTATCATACATCGATCATCAGTATACCAAAGTATTGATAAAGATAATAGTTTTATGTTTTTATTTACCAGTAGAATCGATATAGTATCGATTTTTCCCTTTCAATGATGGCAATTGTTACCATAACAACCCTGGTCAAAAGGATGAATCATATTAGTTTATTCGTCGAGGGTAAAAGTAAAATTTGTATTAGAGTATGAAAAGATGTGAAAAATCCACACATTAATGTTGATGGTTAATGACCTATGTTTAATGCCTTTAAAACTAGCACTAGACACCAACACTAGATAACTAGCCAAACATAATGATATTTTAATTCTAAACTCAAATATATCTGTTTTAAACAAATTAGTGTACACATCACGTTACTTTCAGCCAGTTCCCCTGTATGTCGGTTAAAATCTCAAAAATATGCACTGAAGTTAATGAAAATATCAAATCGTATTTATTTTAAAATTAATGTTGAATCATTATTATTATTTCCTTTTCTTTCTTTCTTTCACGAAACCAAAAGGTTCATTTGGGATTTTTAAGCCAAAATTTGATGGATGTTTTGAATTAGATTAGATTGATTAAGATATTTCATTTTAATCGGTTGCAAATATAAATGTAGGGGTTGGGTTTTAGATTAGCATTAAGGAAAATCAGGTAAAATCAGACAAATTAATATCAAATTATTTCTAGTAAAAAAATGTTGAATTATTCTTCTTTTTTCAATTTTTTCCTTTTTTTTTTCCTTGCTTGCAAAATTGTAGGGTGGTTTTGGAATTTTTAAACCAAATTATGATGGATGGTTTGAATTAAACTAGCTTGGTTACGATGCCTCATTTTAATTGGTTGTTAATATAAAGATGGGGGTGGGTTTAAGGATACCATTAAGGAAAGCATTTTTGAGTTTTGAAGATTATGAGTCATTTACTATAATTAATTTAGAAAAATTAATAGTGAATGAAGGTCAATGAACTCACAAAAAAAATGTTTATTAAGAACAGTATATGAACAAACTTACATCTATATACATACAAATAACATCGAATGGGTGAAAAAATGACCCTCCAATGTAATGTTAAGACGTCTAGGATGTTCCCAAAAAAACGTTGTTCAACTCATGTGAAGTGAAAATGGTTTTTTTTTCTGTAGCAAAAGATTAGTACTAAAATATGATATGTGTGTATATCTAACAACCATGCTTCCTACGCCACATAAATAAATAAATTCAATTAAAATAAAATTGGTCAAATTTGATGTTCGATAATTTATATTTTGAAAATAAACTTTAGTTAATTAAATTCTATTTAATATAATATTTTGATTTAATAAATTGAATTAAACTAATAAATTCTTTTCAAGTGATATATTGAAACTGAATAAAAGGTTTAATCAATATAAAATAATTTTAAAATGTACTTTGCAAAATGAATAATTAATATACTTTATGTTAATACAATGAATAATTGAATAAAAAGAAAAGAAACAAGTAACGAGAAGAATTGTTTCCTCATTGGAATGTACTTTGCAAAATGAAGTGTCTACCAATTTAAATTAGATGGAAATATACTTTGTAAAATAAATAGAAAATCAAATTTAAATTGAATATGACTATAATTATAAATAAATATTAAAAAGATGTTAAATCAAACCCTTAGCAATATCAAGGCCCAAAGACTATTCAAGCCCAAACCCAAAATTATACACATTTCATTCTCAAATCCTCTAGCCTAATTCAAAAAAAACTCCAAAAATCCTAGATCGACTAAAAAAACAAAAAACAAGAAAAATGAAAGTCATGGAGATATATATTTCGCACGGCTTTCATTAGCCCGAATCGACGACGGCGAGGGTGCCGCAGGAAGGTGGTGCTGCAGGTTAGGTGGGGCTGGCACAAGTCGATATACAATGAGGCAGTCACGAGGTTGGCTTTGGCAAACGACACCAGGTGGATGCATGCGATTTCGTGCAGAGCAGCGGCGGCAATCGACGTCGCGAGGTAGACGAAAGGGCGATGGCTGGTGATGGAATGCACCGTGAATTTCGACGGTGGTGATGTAGCAGAGGCATGGCCTGAAATTGGTGACTGAGACAGGAGTATGGCTGGCGTCGCTGAAGGGGTGAATGCTAACTTGATTAAGCACAACGTGGAGGTGCTATGTGTTTTGGGTAGTGCACAAATTCTGGTCGCAGTGCAAAGGTTTTATGCAGCCATTGATTTGGGTTTTTGGTGCATGATGAAGCCTAACGAAGGCTTTGGCAAGCATCGTTTGAGGTTAGTATACACTCACAACCATATCTATAATTCATTGCCAGCTCTATATATAGATAATCCTGATATTGAGTGAATCGTTTGGTTTGGTTGTTTGTTTGAGATTGATTGTTGAATTGGATTTTTGTTGATAGTGTCGTTTGGAAGTATCAATTTTCAAACGAAATTATGTCTGATTGCAAATGGAAATATATGTGTATGTGTGTGCTCATGTGCGTATTCTACGGAAGATCGAAGTTCGACGGAACTCGACTCAGGTCATACGATAAATTTATAAGTGCTGATAAATACACAACAAATATTCTAAATTTCGCATGGTACCACAGCAGCAATCCTCCTAGGTTTCATTCTTTTTCCTCTCTTCTCCGTGTGTTCTTTTTTTTTCCATGGCTAAAGATAGCTTCATCTCAAAGGTAACCTCCAAGTCGTCCTCATCAGATCAGTCACCTTCTACTCATGGCAATGAAGTTGTCTTCCTGGTTATCAGCCACAAATTCAATGGACACAACTATCTTCAATGGTCCCAATCTGTGTTGATGTTTATTGGTGGAAAATGCAAGGAGGAATATCTCACTGGTGAAATATATATATGCTCCAAAGCATGATGATCCTACATTCAGAACTTAGAAATCTGATAATAAGATTAAATCGTGGTTGATAAATTCTATGAATAATGAAATAGGAGAAAATTTTCTCTTATATGCCACTGTAAAGGAATTATGAGTTGCCATCAAAAATTCATATTCAAGTTCTGAAAATACATCATAACCTTTTGCTATCGAAGCTGCCTTGTACGGTCTCCGCTGTTATCCCAACTTTTGGCAAAGTTGAGATATCCAAAATTTACTGGAAATCAATAATTGCTATTCATGAATATCAGCCATGCATTGCAGGATAACCGTGGATATCGATGAATTTTGTCCGAATTCGGAACGGGCCACAATTGATAGGATACGACAAGAAAGATCATAGAAGTCTGCATCTCAAATTTCAGGTCAATCCGAGGTCGTATGCTCAAGTTATGATGGATTCAAGATAAGAGGAATTGACATTGCTCGGTTCGAACCCATTATGTTCGAACCCATCATATTCGAAACCATCTGTTTCGAACCCATCGTGTTCGAACCCAACTAGTTCGAATCCATGCGAAGAAGTAGCGTTCGAATCCATCAGCCGACATCATCCTTCGACTCCATCGGCCTCGACTCCACTCCGAATCCATCCACGACCTGACTTCGAATCCATGAACTGAGCCTTACTTCGAAACCATCCAAGCCGCCTTGCCCCATGCTGTCTTCGAACCCAACATGATAAGTCAACTTCGAATCGATCCAAGGTGACGCATTTGGATCGATTCGAACGGACACCCTTCCAACGGTTCGAAGACGACCTTCGAACCCAGTGCACGAAGCCACCCAGTAAACACGGCAAAGAACTCGGACTCGACTCATTCAACTCGGCGCAAAGCTTGGATCGAACCGATGAAGGCGCTCCACGTCACCACGAAGTCGCGTGCTATGAAGGGTTCGAAGCCATCGGTTCGAACACATGGGTTCGAACCAAACAGCTATCCCATAAACCCAAATTCGAATCCACCATATCTCCCAACCTGCTGATCCAAATGCCATGAAATTTTCACAGATGCTTCCATACATGTTGACGAATGTCCACACCAAATTTCACCTCGATTGGATGAATTCTTGATCGGTTCGAATGGAGTTCGAACTGATGCCAAAGTGGGCCCAAACTTCCCGAGACCGTACGTATGGGCCCCCTCACGTGCCAGAAGAGGTCTCCCGAGTTTTCAGCAAGAGAGCAACAGCCTACGCCTATAAATAGACTCCCAGGTCATTCAGAAAAAGGACCGGATTCTCTTTGGCAAGATCAAGACTCTGAAGCATCAAGACTCCACCAAGGCTCTACTTTGCACTCAACAACCACCGTTGTACTTGAATTTCAGAACTATATTTCATTGTAATCCGCTGCAATCGATTGTAATCAGCGAAGAGCATCAATAAAAGAAAAAACCTTTGAAGTGGACGTAGGCCGGAGATAGCCGAACCACTATAAATCGTGTGTTCTTGTTTGCATTTATTACTTTGCTGCTTAGATCTGTGATTTGTGTTTGGGTATTGTTGATTTATATTCCAACACTGGTGCTTTCACATTCATCGGGGTTTGTGACCAATTTTGGCGCAAACACTTTGGTGCTTTCACTGAGAAGAACTAGCACCCGCTACATTAGATTCGGAATTCAGATTCAAAAGTTTGAAGAACTCCAATCCGGAAACAATGACTCGACAAACGAGACAAAGAATTGATAGAAGCCAACAGGGAGGAAGCCAAGAGGCATCCTCAGGATCAGGAGAAGGACAAGCTTCCGTCTACATCACCAGAGACGAGATGGAGGCTATGGCCAATTCATTGCGCGAAAGCATAATGAAGAGTCAACAGGAGATGCTGCAGAATTTCCTCGAGCAAATGAGAGCGGCGAATATGCAAAACCTTGGACCAACTACAACAGCTACGAGTACGGGACAAGGAATCAGGATTGCAGAAGCAAATGAAGGTCAGGTTCAAGACCAGAATACAGGAGTTGAAGGTGGTCAACAAGGCCTTGGGGGCAGACCCTCAGGGCCCGATACTGGAAGACCAACAGACGGAGCTCAACAAGCTGGAGCCAATGCATATGTTAACGAGCCACCCGAAGAATACGTACCAGAATTCCCTTCAAGGCTCGGGGGGCAGGATAGGAACTTGACAAGGGGCCAACCTCTAGACGGAGACGAGAGAATGATTGGCCTAATGCGAAGAATCATGAGAGGGGGATTGCCTAGCGGAGGCCTAGAAGAATTTAGTCGGAGTCCATTCACTCCAAACATCCGAAACGCAAGGAACCCTCCAAAGTTCAAATTACCAGCGCTAGACCCCTATGACGGAAGGTCAGACCCGACCATGCACATCACAAGATATATCAGGCACATGGAAGTGCTGGGGGCATCCGAGGAAGTGATGGCACGATGCTTCCCTCTATATTTGACAGATTTAGCTTCACTATGGTTCAGGCAACTGGAGACTGGATCAATCGGAACATGGAGCGAGCTCGTTGATTGCTTCATGAGACAGTTCAGGGTCCACGTGACGCGACCCAAGAGTGTGATGACTTTAGCAACAATCAAGCAAAGGACCGGAGAGTCCATAAAAGATTTTCTACTCAGATTCAACGTGACAGTGACTTCTGTGGATCGCCCGGATCCATCGATGATTTTAATGGCGGCGGTGGCAGGAGTCGCGGAAGGCACCAAGTTCAAAGATTCTCTAACTAAAGATCCACCGCAAGATCTTGGGGAATTCTTTCATAAAGCTGAAAAATTCATCCGATTAGAAGAATCACGAGTCGAGAGTCATGAAATAAATGCCACGCAAAGCGTAGGGACCTCTAGAGAGCAGTCCGGAGCGGACAAGGGAAAGAGGAAACAGGATGACAAACATGATGGTCCTGATAAACGGAAGAAATTCCGAGAACCAAGATTCAGGCAGTACACCGATCTGAATGCAAGCCTAGAAAGAATCTACACTGAAACTAGGGGGCAACTCCCCTATCGAAAGCCACCTATAAGGGATCCCACTGAGCGGGAGCACAGGACTGGAAAATATTGCCTATTCCATGAGCTGGATGGGCACACTACAGATGAATGCCGCCACCTAAAGGATGAGGTGGAAGAACATGCTAGGGGTGGTAGACTGCCACAATTTGTTAGAGAACGGACAACGGCAGCAAGACCTGAACGACTACCGCCTCCACCTAACAGGAACGATCCTGGATCGGGATCACGACTCGTCATCGACTGATTAAAGATGGCAAGGGCCAAGTCCAGGATTTGGACTTCGGTCGAATAATTTTATTTAGATTTATTTTCAGAATAAACGGTTACTCCACTTACACATGTACGGGAACCGGAGAGATCCCTAGGCATGCTCTGAGATGGAGATAAACCGATATGCCCGGAGAGGCAATGTTTAGCTTTTTTCTGATGTTTGAGATAGAACATCTAGAACTCGAATTTTAATAAATAAATTAGAATCTCTTGCAATAAACCTTTTGACCGGAGAGTCAAAGGATGAACATTAAATTTCAATATAAACATGATCGCTTTATGACCCTACCCGGAGAGACGGGGTCCGGAGTGCAAGAAGTGAGTTGCTTCGCTGGAGAGCGACAGGATCAACTCACTTAAGCGCTGTTTCCCCTTCACCGGAGAGTGACAGGATGGGATCCAGCAAGAGCCCGGAGAGGCTATGATCGGTCTCAAACGACCAAGACATCGCTTAATGTTCAGATACACTGAACCGGAGTGCAAGAAGTGAGTTGCTTCGCCGGAGAGCGACAGGATCGACTCACTTAAGCGCTGTTTCCCCTTCACCGGAGAGTGACAGGATGGGATCCAGCAAGAGCCCGGAGAGGCTATGATTGGTCCCGAACGACCATGATATCGCTATACGTCCTAACTGGGACCAGAGTGCAAGGGATAGAAGGCAATGCCGGAGAGCAATAGGATCTTTCTATTCAATCACTAAGTCTGGAATGGACTTAGTAAGGGTTCAGAGCAGCCAATAATAGTCCAGAGAGACTACGAAACTTCATTCTCAACTCCTACGGGAAGAACGAACATTGATTTGGCTTCGAACAGCCACAAACTTGATTGATAATGCCACAGCTATGAGTGGAACATGAATTTATTGCACTTGATTTAAGACCGTTCAAAACATACCTTTTACAAAAAGGCATGTTTTGGGGGGCAAAATGTTATCCCAACTTTTGGCAAAGTTGAGATATCCAAAATTTACTGGAAATCAATAATTGCTATTCATGAATATCAGCCATGCATTGCAGGATAACCGTGGATATCGATGAATTTTGTCCGAATCCGGAACGGGCCACAATTGATAGGATACGACAAGAAAGATCATAGAAGTCTGCATCTCAAATTTCAGGTCAATCCGAGGTCGTATGCTCAAGTTATGATGGATTCAAGATAAGAGGAATTGACATTGCTCGGTTCGAACCCATTATGTTCGAACCCATCATATTCGAAACCATCTGTTTCGAACCCATCGTGTTCGAACCCAACTAGTTCGAATCCATGCGAAGAAATAGCGTTCGAATCCATCAGCCGACATCATCCTTCGACTCCATCGGCCTCGACTCCACTCCGAATCCATCCACGACCTGACTTCGAATCCATGAACTGAGCCTTACTTCGAAACCATCCAAGCCGCCTCGCCCCATGCTGTCTTCGAACCCAACATGATAAGTCAACTTCGAATCGATCCAAGGTGACGCATTTGGATCGATTCGAACGGACACCCTTCCAACGGTTCGAAGACGACCTTCGAACCCAGTGCACGAAGCCACCCAGTAAACACGGCAAAGAACTCGGACTCGACTCATTCAACTCGACGCAAAGCTTGGATCGAACCGATGAAGGCGCTCCACGTCACCACGAAGTCGCGTGCTATGAAGGGTTCGAAGCCATCGGTTCGAACACATGGGTTCGAACCAAACAGCTATCCCATAAACCCAAATTCGAATCCACCATATCTCCCAACCTGCTGATCCAAATGCCATGAAATTTTCACAGATGCTTCCATACATGTTGACGAATGTCCACACCAAATTTCACCTCGATTGGATGAATTCTTGATCGGTTCGAATGGAGTTCGAACCGATGCCAAAGTGGGCCCAAACTTCCCGAGACCGTACGTATGGGCCCCCTCACGTGCCAGAAGAGGTCTCCCGAGTTTTCAGCAAGAGAGCAACAGCCTACGCCTATAAATAGACTCCCAGGTCATTCAGAAAAAGGACCGGATTCTCTTTGGCAAGATCAAGACTCTGAAGCATCAAGACTCCACCAAGGCTCTACTTTGCACTCAACAACCACCGTTGTACTTGAATTTCAGAACTATATTTCATTGTAATCCGCTGCAATCGATTGTAATCAATGAAGAGCATCAATAAAAGAAAAAACCTTTGAAGTGGACGTAGGCCGGAGATAGCCGAACCACTATAAATCGTGTGTTCTTGTTTGCATTTATTACTTTGCTGCTTAGATCTGTGATTTGTGTTTGGGTATTGTTGATTTATATTCCAACACTGGTGCTTTCACATTCATCGAGGTTTGTGACCAATTTTGGCGCAAACATCCGCCAAGATGATACCTCTATCACCCAATACTTCAACACTTTCACAAGCTATTGGCAGTAGCTGGATCTATTTGAAGAATATGTTTGGAAGTGCACTGATGATACTACTTTGTACAATACTATTGTGGAGAAAAAGAGATAACAATAACAACCAAGTCATTATTCTCAAACAAATTAGGGTCGGGTAGAGATGGAACCCAAAACTTAATACCAAAGTCAATTTAAAAGTAATAACAACGACAACAATAATAATAAACCATGCTAATAATAATAAAACAAAGTAAAATAATTAAAGAAATAATAAGTAAAATAAAAATAAATATATAAAGAAATTAAAAAAAACCATGATAATAACGGTACCAATAGTAATAGGGACCGAAGACCAAACACTACGTCTTAGGCTCATATTTACTAGTCCTATAATCTAAAACTTATAACACTAGTCCTAAACCAACCCTAAGCCAAAAAACTCTTAGCTCGTGATTCTGGTATATGAATCGCTAACTTCTACGCGCTACAGTCCGACACCTGTTCTTTAGATATATTTCAATACTTCAAGTCCATTTTTACTACTTCCTACCATGTTAACCTTAATCGACATCTACCTATCTTTGATCATTCGATGTGGCCTATAATTACAACATGCATAGGTGCCTCAGAAGGTCTTCGTTGGAGATGTCCAAACCATTTTAAGCGGTGTTGGACTGGCTTCTCTTCAATTGAATCTAATCCAAGTTTGTCACGTATATCATCATTTCTGATTCGGTCTCGTCTTGTATGACCACGGATCCATCGCAGCATACGCATCTCTGCTACACTTATCTTCTAGACATGTTGTTTTTAATAGGCCAACATTATGCACCATACAACATCGCAGGCCTAACTGTCGTTCTGTATAACTTTCCTTTAAGCTTTTGTGAGACTTTCTTGTCACAGAAAATGCCAGACGCTAGTTGTCATTTCACCCATCCTGCTCGAATTCTAAAACTAACATATTCATCAATCTCACCATCATACTGCAACATAGATCCTAAATATCGAAAGAAATCCTTTTTGGGCACTACTTGTCCGACCAGAGTGACATCTTCATCCTCTGACCTGATACTGTTGAACTTGCACTTCATATACTCTGTTTTAATTCTGTTTAGCCTAAAACTCTTTGATTCCAAAGTCTATCTCCACAGCTTCAGTTGTCTATCAATATCTATCTTATTTTCGTCAATTGGCACAACATCATCAGCAAAGAGAAAACATCAAGGGATCTCATCCATCACTAGGACAAAAATGCAGGGGTTCAAAGCTGACCCTTTATGCAAACTTTTATATTAAAAGTCAGTGGTTTCACCATCGCATGCTCTGACACTAGTCACAACATTATCGTACATATTCTTGATAGGGGTAATGTACTTTATTGAGACTCTCTTCTTTTCTAGAAACCACCACATAAACTTTCTCGATACTTTGTCATAAGCTGTCTTCAAATTGATAAATACCAGTGTAGATCATTTTTTGCTCTTTAAATCTCTCCATAAGTTGTTTTATCAAGAAAATCACATCTGTGGTCGACCTTCTAGGAATGAAACTAAATTAATTTTTTAAAATGTTTGTCATCATTCTTAATCGATGTTCAATGACTCTCTCGCAAAGCTTCATTGTATGACTCATAAGCTTAATTCCTCTGTAGTTTGTGCAACTTTGAATATCTCTTTTATTCTTGAAGGTTGGAACTAACATGTTTCTCTTCCACTCATCTGACATCTTGTTGAATTGAAAATATTATTGAAAACTTAGTTAACCAGACTACCTCTGCATCTCCAAGGAGTCTCCACACCTCAATGGGATGTCATCAGGCTCCAATGCCTTGCCTGCTTTTATCTTTTTTAGTACATCCTTTGCCTCGGACTTTTGAATTCTCCGAACAAAACGTCTACTGGTGGCATCAGAAGTGTCTTCCAACTCGATCGTAGTGTTATCACCTTCTTTATCGAATAACTTATCAAAGTATTCTCTGCAACTATTCTTTATATCATCATCCTTCACCAAATGACAACTTTCAAATTTCTTCATAGTCTCAACAACAATCTCGATGTGGTCCAGAGTCGAATCATGAGCACCAAGCCCCTTCCTAAGGTCAAAGAAGCATTCTCTGAAGTTCTTCTTGAAGAAAGTAGGAAAAAGGTAACGATGGGCTCTCCAACTCTATCTTCGGATCACGAATCATATGCCCTTGCTATCCAAGGACAATCTCATGGTGCCAATCTCGATAATCGTCGAAATAAGAGACGCCCTTGGTGTGACCACTGTCGAAAACCTGAACACTACAAAGAAACATGCTCGAAAATCAACGGAAAGCCTACAAATTGGAAGCCAAAGTCGTGGGTTAATCGTGAGAGTCAAGGGAACATTGCTGCCACTGCTAGTTCTACTACTGAAGGGAAAAATGATGCAACTGAATCAGCTCCATTCACTAAAGCTCAACTTGAAGCCCTTCAAAAGCTTCTAAGTCAATCCTCCAATCAACCGACTGCTACTCAAGATACGGGAATGTTGGGCATGAGAGGCAATAAATCAGTAGCTTGTTTTGTCAATAAAAGAACTACTAAACCTTGGATTCTTAACTCTGGCGTTTCAGATCACATGACTGCAGATGCATCTATTTTTCTGAATTTCACATAAGTGCAGGAAATCATACCGTTAAAATTGCAGATGGCACACTCTCTAAAGTTGAGGGTTTGAGTTCAGTCATTATAAATAAGGACCTAACTCTCACATTTGTTCTCTATGTGCCTAAATTGGATTGTAATTTACTTTCTATTAGTAAATTTACTCATGACCACCATTGTTTGACTAAATTTTTCTCAAATCTTTATGTATTTCAAAACTTGGATTCAAGGAAGCGGATTTGCAGTGCTGCGATGTGTTATGGTCTTTATGTTCTACCTGTTGAAACTCCATCCACTAGCACACAAAAGTTCAATTTTTTTTCTTTGAATAATAGTCTATGCCTTATTCCAATAAGGATAGTGATATTATGTTATGGCACTTTCGTCTTGGTCATCCTTTGTCAAAAATGTT
This sequence comes from Allium cepa, assembly GCA_030765085.1. Lineage (NCBI taxonomy): Eukaryota > Viridiplantae > Streptophyta > Magnoliopsida > Asparagales > Amaryllidaceae > Allium > Allium cepa. The sequence goes on along the minus strand of CM060946.1, from coordinate 95,730,397 downwards.
TATCAATAAAAATCCAAACTCTTTTTGGTGTGTTCTGTCAATTTGCAAAACACACTCGCAATAGTTATTCTAGATTAACATATAAACCATCCAAACATTTTTCATTAATTCATAGTGATGTATGGGGACCTTCACGTGTAAACACTTTAACTTGAAAAAGATGGCTAATATCATTTATAGATGGTCACACTAGATTGACTTGGGTGTTTCTTATAAAAAATAAATCAGAAGTGAGTCAGACTTTTCAGCGCTTTCATTTTATGATTCAAACTCAGTTTCAAACTAAGACTCAAATTCTTAAAACTGACAATGCCAAAGAATTTTTTAATTCTATTCTTGGTCCCTGCTTAATACAACATGACATCATTCACTTAAGTTCTTATGTTGACACTCCTCAACAAAATGGAATTGTTGAACGCTAAATTCGTCATCCTCTTGAAGTTGCTCGATTTCTCATGTTTGGAACTCGTTCCCAAAATTTTCTGGGGTGATGCCTTCTTACTGCTGCCTATCTCATCAATTGGATGGCATCTAAAGTCCTAAAATTTCAAACTCTTTGTCAAACTTTGTTGCAACTATTTCCTCATACAAGGTTCATTAGCTTTGTTGATCCTAAGATATTTGGTTGCACCATTTTTGTCCGTCTCTATTCGCAACATCGTAGTAAGTTAGACTCTAAATCTATCAAATGCATCTTTATTGGTTATTCATCTCATCAAAAGAGTTATAAGTGTTATTCTCCTTCCACTCAAAAAACCTACAACTCTATGGATGTCTTTTTCGAAAAACATACTATAAATCCGAGATTCGAAGGGAGAATGCAAGTGAATCTCATCTTTGGGATATTATTCCAAGTACTCATACTCATACTCCACCTTTTGTTCAACCTTCCAATCCAATCATGGAAAATCCATTCAGTTCTCCAGGTACTCATACTCCACCTTTTGTTCAATCTTCCAATCCAGTCATGGATAATCCATCCACTTCTCCAGTAATGGAAAATCAAGGTCCATCTAATACTTCTCAAATCGTAGGAAATCAATTTGATAAATTATCTGGGCTACCTATGACTATTTACTCTCAACCAGAATCTAAAGAGCTTCGTGTCTATCGAATAAGGAAAAATCAATTTGGTAATTCATCTAGGCCACATATGACTATTGGTTCTCAACCAGAACCATAAGAGCTTCGTGTCTACCAAAAAAGGAAAATTCTTGAGGTAGAATTAGAAAACCAAACACATCTCAAGGACCACCATGAATCGGAACTAGATCCACATCCTTCATAAATACATTCAGGTTTGAGTAATCCTAGTCATGATAATGTTATTCATATAAATGATGATCTGCCTATTGCTTTGAGAAAGGGAATCCGTATTTGTACTAAACATCCCATTGACAACTTTGTGTACTATACAGCCTTATCTCCATCATATCAAGCAATTGTCTTTGTTCTTGATAGTGTACAGATTCCTCATACAATCCAAGAGGCGCTGACTAATCCTAGTTGGAAAAAGGCCGTACAAGATGAGATCAATGCTTTGGTGAAGAATGGTACTTGGGAAATTACAAAATTACCTTCTGGGAAGAGAATCGTGGGATGCAAGTGGGTATTCGCTGTTAAACATAAAGCAGATGGTAGCATTGAAAGGCTTAAAGCTCGCCTGGTTGCTAAGGGTTTCGGTCAGTCTTACTGGATAAATTATCAAGAGAACTTTGCGTCTGTTGCTAAACTCAACACCATCCGTGTTTTATTCTCTCTTTCTGCGAATCGAGCGTCGTCGTTGCATCAACTTGATATTAAGAATGCTTTCTTGAATGGTTTTCTTGTTAGTGTGGTGAGTCAATACATGAATAATCCAAGTGAGGAACACATGGAAGTTGTTACAAGAATCCTTAGATATCTCAAGATGACACCAGGAAAATGTCTTCTTTTTAGATAGAATGGTAATAAAGAAATTAGAGTCTACACCGATGCAGACTGGGCAAGAGATGTAACAAATAGGAGTACTTCAGGTTATTGTTCTTACGTTTGGGGTAATCTAGTAACATGGAGGAGTAAGAAATAGTCGGTTGTTTCTAGAAGCTAAGCTGAAGCTGAATTTAAATCTCTGACTCTCGGCAAATGTGAAGGGATTTAGCTAAAAAAGTTGCTTGGATAACTGGAAGTATTTATAGAAAAGTCTATGCGAATGTTTTGTGACAATCAAGCTAACATTAGTATCGGAAAAAATCATGTTCCTCACGATAGGACTAAGCATATTGAGAAAGACAGACACTTCATCACTGAGAAAATTGAGAACGCCATTGTTCAAATCATTTATACTTCATCAAGATTTAAAACAGCAGACATCCTTACCAAAACTCTCCCAAGAACCAGTTTTGAAGAATTAATGTGCAAGCTTGGATTTTGATATTCACAATCCAGCTTGAGGGAGAGTGTGGATTTATTTCCTAAATTAGAAGATTGACCGCAGCTGTAAATATGAATTAGTTTGGTATCAATACCCAATATCAATTCTATCTTCCTTCTAGGTTGTATATATATTCCCTTATTTGAGATAATAAAATACACAACAAATAATCTAAATCTCACAATATAAATATAGTTTTCACCTAGAACACAAAACCCATTAAAAATTATTATCATATTTATTTGTATATTTTAAATCTAAGAATGGTTTTGAAATCATTATTTAGAAATTTTATATATTATCAAGAAGTATGAAATGATTTCTAAACTGCATTTAATTGATTTTAAAGAGCATTAACTATAACTTTGGACAATAATTTATAGTTGGTATAAATAAAATCTATTTTGCAAATTATAAATTTTATTCGAAAATAATTTTGTATGTATGGAATGTTTTGAATGTATTTAAATCTTTATATTGGAATTAAACAAATAAAATTAAAGTAATATTCAATATATAATATATTTTTCAAGATTTTTATTGATTTCAAAATATAAAATTTATTTAAGAAGTTTTATCTAAATTTATCAATTTATTGGAAAGAAAACTTTACTTAATTTTAATTAATTTTAATTAATTATTTTAAATGATTATTATAAATTATCGAAGTATGCTATACACACACACACATGTGTATTTTAATATTTGACCTAAGCGTTGAAGAAAGATTTGTTTAGTTTTATTATTATTTCATTTCTGAATCTAATAGGATTTTCTATATAATCTCAACCCATTATGATTTCTCATTTTCCTATACTAATTCCGATGTTACAAATGATTCACCATTATATATTTTAATTAATTTCCTTTTATATGATTTCATACGGTGATGACATCATTCGTTATGATTTTGTGATGATTTTTATTCTATGTGACGAGAAAATCTGAATAAACGGAATTATAATACCGTTTGGGATTCGGTATTTAGTAATATTTCTCTAATTATTCATTGGACTCGTATAGAATATTTGTGGGGATTAAGTGTAGTTTATGAGCAGTAAATAAACGTTTAAGTATCACGCAGCGGTACGGGATGTTGTGAATTTATTCGGTTATTCATTGTAATTAGATGACCCTCATGTGATGTGACGGGAATAATATTATGAGCTTGTGCTTACATGAGGTGATGCTCGTAGGTGCGAGCAAGATAGGTGCCCTTATATTTATTGATATTGTGTGTCACTGTCATGATGTACTGTTGTTATTAGCGTTGGAGAAAACCAGATGGCTAGAACCCACCCTAGCGCTTAATCTTGGGGTCGCGCCGCAGATCTACCACACCATATTGGATTTATTTTTGATGTGTATCACATGATTTGGATTAGGTGACCATCGAGTATGTGACCCCAGATCACATTACTTGGGTTAGATGACCCAAAGGGTATGTGCCTTATAACCCCTTTGTTATGTTGCATAGGCCAGTAGTTTGTTGTCTATTGGGGCAAAGCAAGGTCATGACAGACTATGCATTGACGAGCCATTTGTGAATATGTGTCACGATGTCCGTCGAGATAACTAAAGACTGTAGGAATAAATCCAGTTAGGTGACCCTGGACTCCTAGAGCGAGCAGACGACCATCAATCTCCCTTCTGGTTCTAACGGAGTGATAGATTGGCATATTGTATTAATACACCTCACTTAAGTATAGATATGGGTTAGGCGATCCAGGGTTAGGTGACACATATATTGATGTATATAGATGACTACTTGGGATTTTAAGTCTGTTGTACAATCATTCTCCGTCATGATATATTTTGATTTATGTACAAGGAGATGAGATTATATCAAGATAGGTGTCTGGAGTATAATGGATTCTTGTATCTTTTATATGATTAATGGGTAGACGCACTACACTTTATAGTCAGCACTACACTTTATAGTCAGACGGTCTATTTTACATTGTTTAAATAATAATAAATAAAAGGTGGAATCCAATGCACGAGGCTCCTGCACGATAGCAGGCTCTGCGAAGGTCGATAATGTACGCAGTATTTCCCTTGTATTATGAAGAGGCTGTTTCCAAACTCGGACCTGGACGCCCAGATCACCATACGGGTGACCTAACCATTACGCTAAGGCTCCACCTCATTGTTTTGACAATAGTATTTTATTATTTGAGATTGAGAAATATACCTAATGACTTCTCATATTTGATGATTTAGATTTTGATAATAATTTCTGCATATGAATGATTCACTTATTTGATGTCATTTCATGATTTCTGATTTGATGAGTATTACATGGATGATGACCTTTTTATACTGGGTTTTGTGGTGTTCTACGTTATACGATATTTGGGATTGTTTGAGATGATATTATTATATTTATACCCAGTATATACAGGGTTTCTTATGTTTATAGACCTTGAATTTAGATGTAGTCTCACCCATTTATTATTTATATAATACTCGAGTAAGTCCGAGACATTTCAGGTTCGGAGGCAGTGAGACGAGCTTGTGTTATTTAAGCATAGAGGAGCTAGTTATTCGGTGTTGTAGTATATTATTCTGCATTGTATAGACTCATGTGTATATTTGACATTGTAATGTAAATCATACCTTGTATATTTTATACTATATCTTATTGCTACATTATTGATTTTGTGTTCTCTATCATATACTTTATTTTGTATTATTCTATACTGGAGGCATACATGTTTATTGATTTGTGTTGATACGGTGTACGTTTGTTGGTTAGTTAATTCCATATTTAAATACGTACAGAATTATCCCAAGGAAATATTCACCTGCATAGCTCATATCACCTTATTCTCTGTATTATCCGACATTATTACTCTGTAGTGTTCTTGGATAGTATGGGTATAAAGATGGTGTGCTTATAGTATGCAGAGGCGAATCTATTTAGGGCTGAGAAGATCAATTGACCACTCTCTCGCTAAAAAAACCCAATACGCGCACACATGCAAAAACCATCGGTATTCTACCATTAGCGTTCCACACTAGATTGCAAAAAAATAGGAATTTTCTAATAGTTCATGCCTTACCTCATTTTGGTTCTTCGGCCATTTGGTTCTCTCGCTTTGCTTCTTTCTTCTCAAATACACAGTAATACCGAATCCTAGTTTTTATCTATCACATATCGTCTCGTTCGATGTATGGTTATTAAATTGGTTTTTTGGTTTGCTCTTCTCCGCTAAGACACTTCAGTGAATCTGGTTTCATTTAAGGTATTCATTTATGTTGTTTTTTTAATTTCAAATTGATAACTGGTTAATGGTAATTTGCTGGTAACTCACTTCTAAATGACTGTGCCAAGTAAAAAATGAGACCACAGATAAATCACAAGCAAGTGAGTGTATATCCTCCTTATATTCTAATTTACCTTGTACTAACAATATTTGAGTGAATGTCCGTCAAGGTTTTAAATCTCAGATTTCGGTCATGTTTTGACTCGGAGATTTTAGGGTCCTAATCTCGTATCGGTGAAATCTCGGACATGATAAATGTATATCGGGTGTTCATATCGAAATTATATCTTGGACCCTAAAGTACATTTTAGAACGATCTCAGACTGTCTGATATTTTCAATATTGGTTTACATTCAAGCATGCAACTAAAGTGAAAATACCAATTACAAAAAAGATTAAACTTATTTGATTTTCAATCTCGGACTATTTGATATTTTCAATATTGGTTTACATTCAAGCAAGCAAGCACATTCTTTACGAAAATATATATAAACTGAAATGTTAAATTTATTACTAAATTTCTTTTATTAGGGAAAATATAAATTAGTAAACCATTTTAACCAGACTAACATCACTAATATCATTCTTTAAACAAGAATATATATTTCAGCAAATATACAATATATTAACTGACAAACTATGTTGAACAAGAATAGAAAATAACCTAACAGCAAGACCTTACGACGTCTCTTAAAAAGAATGATTTGAATTAGCAAAAGGCGTTGGCATTTCACGTTAATTGTGAAAAAAACAAATTCACAATAAAAAACGTAGAATTAAGTTGAGGATGAAGAACCACATTTCAGGAAGAAAATCGACGTTTCAATGAGAAATAAAAACCCAAGACACGTATTCGCAGCTTGAGGGTAGAAAAAAATGAATGGTTGGAAATGAAATTGACAGTCCAACTTGTCTAATGAAATAAAGCATGAATTTTAAGCCTAGACAACAAGGCATATGTTCCAGGCCTAGCCCATTAAAAAGGTAAAATTCAAAAACACATCATTTCGCTAAGATCTCATAATCGATCTCGGCCGAAATTTGAATACCTAGCTCGAGATTCATTTGATGCAAGATGCATCCGATCTTTCTTGTTTTGAATCATTGACCTTGAAAACGATATCTCGGCTGAGATTGCCGAGATTTAAAACCTTAATGTACGTGCGGTTTTAAAATTGAGATGTTCTAGTGAACAGTAACTTTTGCATTTAGTTTATTTTTTTCTTATTATTATTATTGTTATTATTATTATTATACATTAATGTATTGTTGCTCTAATAAATTCTACTATGATATTGACTATGAAAATCTTCCATGAGAGTCAAGATGAGTATAATATGACTACTCTTGCAAAAAAAGTAGGAAGAAAAAGACTTGTCCATTTATGTACAAGCTCGTCGTATTTATGTTGACGTTTGCTTTACCCGTAGAATCTGTGTAGTCGTATAAAAGATGATAGGTTCAGCGCTTACTTGGTTATATGTATTGAAAAAGATTGTTTATTGAAATTAATAATGAAGGCACCTTGCTATGATTTCAATCTATGAAATCACAACAGGAAGTATAATTGAAAATTAGCCGTCAAATTGACTTTTTGTTTTTTGTTGTTTTAAAGAAAAAATGCACAAATATTGGTTTGCCAATTTAAACTTTTGGTAGATAATATTTTTTGCTGTTTATTTTTCGACCCCTCCGAAATATTATTTTGGTTTCGCCTATGCACACACACGTACATGTATATGAGTGTGTGTGTATACACTAAAAATAATAGTAAAAAGCAATCAAATTTATAAAGATGTTAAGGCCTTATTATTTTAGAAAACTTCAGTTTCACGTCCTTTTAAGTTTTGAAATAGGTTAAACATCCCACTTGAGTACAAAATAAAAGATGCATCTCTATTTCAGAATTTACTATAACATACCATGTTATATGCACACCATCATGTTATATGCATGAAGTACTAATTGTATTTTTGTATAAAAGTCTTGAGGTTTCATTTTCATGTAAATCATAAATTTATGCTATTTTCAACAAAAATCATAATCATGTGTAAAAATAATTAACAAGGTTTACATATAATACTCGCTAATGCAAATATTTATGATCGCAATATTGAATAAACAAAGTAAATTAATGCAAATAATTGCATATGCACGTTTAAATAATCAATGTAGTAAATAGCAGTTTTCTAGTGCAAATAATTATAATTAAATAGATAAAAGGTGGAGATTTCAATTTTAAATAGAGTAAATATCATATATTAGGATTATGAATGATCTGTTAGAAACTAAAGTTTAGATATCCCTTAAAAGAGGGGAAATTGAAGAGAAACTTTATTATTCTCATGGTTAAAAATTTATTTTTTTGGGCATACGAGACATGTTATTGTGGATCAAATGTTTTTAATTGTATTTACATAAAAGTGCTAATCTTTTACATACTTGCTTCAAAGTACAAACATTTGTACTTTAAATATGAAGTATTATAATCGCTAAAAAATGCAAACATTTAATCAAATGTATATGATTTGCATTACTATTACAGAATGCAAGTATTTTCACAAAATGTATTAGCTTGAGGGTGAGCAACTACCGCGAATCTTTTCTCAATATGATACCGACAACAGAAGTCTTTGAATTCAGCACTGTCGAATTGGGTCCTTCTATCAGTTACGATTGTTCGAGGAAAACCAAAACAACGGATTATGTTTCAAACAACAAAGTTTATTAATTTTTTCGTTGTGATCGCAGGTAAAGGTTCAGCTTCAGCTTCAGCCCATTTGATGAAGTAATCAACTGCTACGATTGCGTATTTCGCACCACCTTTAGAAATCGGTAAGGAGCTGATAATGTCAATACCCCAAGTGGCAAACGGCTATGAACTGACCATTTGAGAATTTTCGCCAGTGGGGCTCTCGGAATTTTTGCAAACATCTAGTACTTGTCGCATTGTCTAGCGTAATTAATTGCATCTCGATTGACAGTTGGCCAGTATTATCCGTAGCAGAGTATTTTCTTTGTCAGCGTTTGCCCTTCGGTGTGATCGTCGCATTCTCCTTAATATACTTCTCTCAAGACTCGTTTGATTTCATCATGGGCAATACACTGAAGCTGGAGAATGAAGAAACCCTTTCTATACATGACTTCTTCTTGGATGATGTAACACGAAGCTTTGCAGAGGACCTGTCGTTTTTCATTCCTCGGTTCGGGAAGGACCCCACCTTGTAAATAGTAGTTGATAGGAGCCATCCACGACTCCTTTTTCGGCTTCGCTTCCAAGGCCCAGTTAATCTCCATTTGGTCAATACTTGGAGTGTTAAGTACTTCAACTAGGACCAAGCCTATTAGCTCTGCATCCCTAGAACTGGCTAGCTTGGCCAGTGAGTCGACTTTCTCATTTTGTTCTCCGGGGGTGTAATGGTGTAATACTCGAAGTCTACTAGTAGCTCTTGGACACAGCCGAGATAAGGAACAAGTTGATGCCCCCTAGCTTGATAATATCCCCTGATTTGGCACATTACTAACCGGAAATCACAAAAGATTTGTAAAGTTTCCACTCTCGGTTCTCTGGCAAGTTTGATTCCGACGATCAAAGCTTCATACCCGGCTTCGTTATTTGTTGCAGAGAAGTCAAGTTTCAGGACGTAGCAGATCGATCGTTCCTCAGGAGTGACTAACACGACTCTAGCGGCAGAACATCGATCGTTGGATGCTTCATCCTTGTACATTTTCCGTTTGTTGGTCGGTTCTCAACTGCTCTCCAGAGAGTCATCCAGTGCAATAAATTCAGTTATGAAGTCCGCCGATGTCTGTCCCTGGATAGCTCTCCGAGAGAGATAAGTGATATCGAATTGGCTTAGCTCGATGTTCCATTTAAGCAACCTTCCAGACGTCTCAGGTCGCTGTATGACCCATAGTAATGGCTGGTCGATGTAGATGTTGATGGGATGAGCCTGAAAGTAAGGACGAAGCTTTCGTGATGCAATCAACAGACAGTATGCGAGCTTTTCCAGCTTTGAGTAGTTTCTCTCGGCACCTGTCAACCACTTGCTAACATAATAAGCTGGCCTTTAGATCCGACTCTCTTCACGTAATAGTGCAGCATTTATGGCGTGTACCGACACTGCTAAATAGATGCATAAGTCTTCACGATCCAGTGGCTTGGATGGGATGGAAGGTCTCTCTAAGTGATCTACCAAAGCTTGAAACGTATTTATGCAATCCTGCGTCCATTCAAAGTTTCTCTTTCCTCTCCTAATCAAATCAAAGAAGGGAATACACTTGTTGGTGGCCATGGAGATAATCTGCTTAAGGCGGCGACCTTCCCATTGAGGCTATGTACCTAATTAATCGTCTTCACACTTGGATGTTTCGGATTGCTTGAATCTTCTCGTGATTTGCCTTGATTCCGTGAGAGTTAACAATGAAACCCATAAATTTCTATGACGCAACCTCAGAAGAGCATTTCAAGGGATTGAATTTCATTTCATAATTTTGGAGAACACTGAACATCTCCGTCAATGGTCGTTTGATCGTTGTGACTTCACGAGCATATCATCCACATATAATTTCATCGATCGCCCGATATAATCTTTGAAACATCCGGTTGACCGGTCTCTGGTAAGTAGCTTCGGCATTACTAAGTTCAAACGACATCACAACATAAAAATATAGCTGTAGATCGGTAATGAAGCGGTGTGCTTCTGGTCGGAGACGTGCATGGGGATCCGACTGTATCCGGAGTACGCATCCATAAACGAAAGCAGTTCATATACAGTGGTTGAGTCTACCAAACTGGTCGATCCTCGAAAGTAGAAGGTTGTCTTTCGAGCACGCCTTGTTCAAGTCTAAGTAGTCGACGCATGTCCACCACTTTCCATTAGCTTTTCTCACAAGAACTGGATTGGATACCCATATCGGATAGAGGGCGTCGCTGATAAACTCATTGTTTTTTAGTTTATCCACATCCTCTTTCAGTGCAGCAGATCTCTCCGGATCCATGCTACGTCGCTTTTGTTTCACCGGGACATGCCTTAATGCATGACTCGCGACAGTCGACGAGATCACATACATGTCAGAATAGGTCCAAGTGAACACATCAAGATTCGCTCGAAGAAAGCCAGCTAATTCCTTCCTCATTGTTGCACTGAGCTATGATCCGATCTTCAAGACCCGTGATGGGTCGTCATGATTGACCGTAATATCAATTGTTAGCTCAGCGGGTGCGGCCTTGGATTTTTTTGGCTCCTCTTCTTCATCTCTTGGGCCTATATCTTTATAGAACCGACTGTGGTGTTGTTGCTTGATATTGGCATTATGTTGTGAGCCGAAAATGCTTAAGTGGATTTGCCCAAGCAATGTGATCGATTCTGATCCCTTGTATTAGTGGGAGTGAACTAGCATATGGCTCTGAATCGAATGTTTACCACTTCAAACTTGAATAGATTAGCATATTTGTACTTGTACGGAACTACACAACACCGCACTAAACTGTACTTAGCACGGAGAACGTCTGAATTGAGTTTGCAAAGTCGCATAGGCGATGGGATCGGTGCCAAGCCCTTGCCTAGGCAAGTCTTGTAACTTCAACACTTTGATGGAGTACGTAAGCATAGAGAACGGCAGTTGGATTTGAGGTCGATCCCTATGTTCAAGCATTTCTCTAATGCGTAGTCAATGGCATGAAAGCCGATCAGGACGGCATGTGATAACGGTCGCTTCGGTCCAACTTCCAGATCTCGTCACGAGCTGAGCAGTGAGTTCTAGATGCTTTGAGCGATTATCTGCAATGACTGAAGATCAAGCTTAAAAGCACGTCGAATCAAATGTCAAGTAGGGTTCAACCTCGTGTTGCGCGCAGCTGCATAGTTGACTCTTGCTTTGAGTTTGAATCTGCTTGTATATTCGAGTAACGCGCTTTCCATGCAATGTACTCTCGATATGTTGCTCGTCGTTCGGAATAGAATGATAGCCAGTCGCGTATGAGTCTGGGCATCGATCCGATGATTCTATCTCTAAGCATCCTTTCGGCCGTAGCCTTCGTTGTAAAAACTGGATATGAATCACAACATTAAGCTATCGCGATCAGTTTTTGAATGATCGCACTTCTACCCCCGGTCTCGAGTTGATAAATGTACTGCATGGACGGTCGAGTCTCGTCCTAGTCGTGTTTATACTTCCACCTGAGCTCCAAAGACTTAGAATTGATCGATGAATGGTCAGTTCATATTCATCTTGATTCTTGCTCGTGCCCCCCAAGTCAGGGGTAAATGTCGATAAGTGGACCAGCACGTTACATTTGGTTTTGGTTTTACACTCTTTCCCGTTGAATCATGGGATCGAGTTAGTTGATGGAAGGATGAGTCGCATCTATTCTGGATTGTATTCTGGCTTTTCCTTCTCGAGAAAGACTTCAATGCCCCATCAAATTTCGAGTATGAGCTAACACTGGATGGTCAATCACGTCCACTTTTGATGCAAATGTCCCCAAAGCAAGAACCAAAGATTGGATGGTTTAAGTCACATCCAATCTGTGACTGATGTCCTACCGTCAAACCAAGGGAAAGGATCAGTGTGTGGATGATCAAGTCATATCCATTTCGAATTGCTCTTCTAGTTAAATCATGGTCAGAGCTAGCGAATGAACGATAATGTCAGATTCCTGCGGAGCTATACGGTCGTTCACGTCTATTTTGATTTATGTTCTCATGTCGGATCAAGGAATAGAATTAGCTCGGGAGCGGTCGAGTAATGCTCATCTGGTTTCATACTCCCCATGATAGATCAAAGGAGGGTGATGGAGATGAATGATCAAGTCACACTAATTCGTGGTTTATTCTCCTATCCACACTCTGATGACCGACGTTATTCAATGGACGTTCAGGTCACATCCATTTGTGGTTGTTGCGAATCGATATTGACCCTCGATCTGATGGTACGATATAGTTGGTCTGGGTGTCGTTTCGATTGGTGTTTTGTGTTAAGGCCTCAATGTGGTCGTTACCTTGAGCCGTAAAGAACACTAAGTCGCAGCTATAATGAGCCGTCATCGTGTTCAGCTTTCGGTAGTTTATACTCTTGCCTCCGGTCTTAGGTTAGAGGAGTTAGTTCGTGGATGGTCGAATTCCATCTTTGATGAGTTTATACTTTTCATGTCGAATTCAGGTTTGAGTTGGCGAATGAGTGGTCAAATCACATTCACTCGGTTGTCTATACTCTTATCCGCACTCCGAGGATCGAAGTTAGTCGATGGACGGTTAATCACACCGTTTGATGTTTATACTAGTCCACACTCTGGAAGCTGAAGTCATTAAGGAAAATGGTCGAACCACATTTTCCTTAGTCATTTCTTCTGCTCTCAAGTCAGGGACGAAAGTTGAAAAGTGGTCGATCGTATCACGTTTACTCTTATTTGGAGTTCTTCCCATAGAATCGTAGGAATGAGTTGATTAGCGAATGGTCGAGTCACGTCCGTTTTATGTTTTATACTCAGTCTGTCAGTTTATACGGAAGATTTAATGGGATGAAGGACTGAACCACGTTCATTTTCTACCCATACTCTTATCCACGCTCCAGGGACCAGAATTTGTTGATGCTCGCACCCATTTGATATTTATACTCCAGCTCTCACTCTGGGAACTTGAGCTATCGATGGACGATCGAACCACGTCCATTATCTGATATAAGCCCCCTTTGTCGAATCAAGAGTGAAAGTTAGTGAATGGACGGTCGAACCACATCCACATGGTGAATTTTTACTCCAATTGTCAAGGCAAAGATGGAAGTTAGCGAGTGAACTGTCGGGTCATGTTCATTCGCGGTTGAACAGGCAGTCACCTCTATTCTGCGCCGGATGGTCAGGTTGCCTCTGATTTCATTGTTTATATTCTAGTTGCGCTTGGGGAACAAAGTTGATTGATGGACGATGGAACCGCGTCCACTTTTTGTGTTGATTTCGGGCTTGCCGATGTTCGGGCAAGATTTGAGTAGTTCATCGTTCTTCAGGTGCAAGCAAGGTCACGGATGGACATATCACATCCTCCTTGAATTGGAACGATTGAATCACGTCCCATTTAGATTTGGGCTCTCAAACAGTCCCCCTTATCTGAGGCAGGAGTCGACACGTGGACAGCCGTACCGCATCCACTTTCATTCGGATCGGTTGGAGTGTAAAGCGATCGGTAGTGAATGTAGGGATTGGCTACAAGCGATAGGTGGACGGGATCGGTTCAAGATTTCAAGAATGAGGGATCAAATGCGTCCCTTTTTTAATGCAAAAGGGATCGGCTGGAGGGATCAGTCGTTGCATTTGGAGTTTGAAACTTGACAAGGCTTGACTATATATAAGAGGCATCGTGTACAATCCCTTTCTTTATGGGGGACTTCTATTTTTTGGCTCCACTTACTTGAGTGCGAACTTCAGTATCTGATCCAAGTACTTGCATACTTGGGTGAATCCAATCCCTTTCAAATGGACATGAACACATGAACAACTCCAAACAAGAACATTGCCGTCACCATTTCCTTCAACTTCATGGGAAGTTGGTTTAATTCCTCTAACCATGGCTATCGGGTTCCTTTAGATTTCCTCCAAATCGAGTAGAATATGAAATTTTCTGGAGATGAATCTGAATCTCTTCCTCGAACTTATGCAATCCAACAATAGAATAAGGGTCCAAATAAGCTGAGAATCAAGTTTCTCGGTGAAAGCACCAAAATATTTGCACCAAAAATTAACATAAACACCCAATATAGATTTTGTAGAGGAATAAATGAAGAATAATAAATGTAAACAGAGAGAATATAGCAGTACAGTAATAAGAAACAAGCTAATAACAGAGACACGGCAATTTATAATGGTTCGGCATTGTTTGTCTACGTCCATTTTGAAGAGATAGCTTTATTGATCACTTTGTAAACTGAATATAAGAGGGATCGGATGTAAATCCTTAATTATAAAAGAATACAAAGCAACCAGCCGCGTAAAGATCCTAAAAATGAACGACCAAGCCTGTATATATAAAGGAAAACAGCGAAATATCTCCTTGAAAATTCGGCAGAAGGCTTTCCAGATCCATAGAGGCCACAAGAGGGATCGTATGGCACAAATCCAAAGAAATAGGGATCAGGATCGATCCCTATTTTGAAGGAGTTGGGGGCTACGATCCCTATGAGGGGTTCTTCATGTTGTGATGCACTTGTCCTCCAAGTTTCATGCTGATTGGGTCTATAGATGTCAAGTTATTGATCGATCGTTGTTGCAATGAGTTGTGTAGTCTAATTCTGGCCAATCCCTATGGAGGGAAGAAGGCCGGTCCCTCTTGCTTGCTCCTTTTGGGGGTGCGATCCCTAAAGTGAATTCCCTAGAGGTCTCACTTCTTGTTCCCAAGTTCCATATGTATTCGACTTCTGGATTTTGAGATATCGATCGTTTTCTGTTGAGTTGCACTGTTTAGCTGAAGTAAACTTATCCCTTTGGTAGAGAGGGATCATACTCAATCTCTTTTCTAGATTAGACTATGTCTCGTACTTAGACCATTCTGTAGAGCATATTTCTTGATTCCATTCAATATGGCTTCATATTAACATCTGTACTTGATTTCTGAACCCCACAATCATCGCTCTAAGTACTGACCTTGATGACAATCGAGTCTCATTTGTCCAGTAAGTTCGGATATAACATGGTCAAAATGCCGATAACAAACTCTTTTCTTACGTGCAAAATATAGGAGTTTTGTTAAAACCATTCCCAATGTATGTGCAATATTATTGAAGTTATTTGCGGAATTAACTATGATCAGATTTATTTAAAAATTATTGAATGTGTTTGCACAAAAAGTTAGTTTCCAAAATTAAAGAATGACAAAAAAATTATCAAAACAAGTTTGGCTTGCATCGCTAATGGGGAAAAAATTACCTTCAGTCAGTTTGACAAGTTTGACTTGATTCGATAATTTATTAAAAGAAAAGTAAAAAAACCAGATCCAGTATAAAAAAGAAACATTCTTCATATATAAAAATAGACAAATCTATCCGTACATACAGCTTCTTATCTAATAAATGAAATATAATACCAATAAATCTCATTACTTAGTTTAATGTATTAGTTATTAAATACATGTGCATCTATAATATTATCGAATCCTTTCATGCGTGAGGAGCTGGATGAGAAGAAATTCTCATGTCCGGCTCTGTGGTAGAGGTGGGAAAAAACCATCAACGTAAAGGAATGATGAAAGGAATATCATTGCATGTAATGTCGGCTTAGCAGTCCTAGAACCATCAATGATTGGTGAACCGGCAGACCCATTTGCAGCTCCTTTGAAAATATTGCTTAAATGGTACTTTTTTTCATATTTCAAATACTCTGCGCGGTACCCAATAAATTATTGGGTGCTTTTTTTTAATGGTTTCAATACCAATAAGATTATTAACAATGTCCTTTTTGGAGAATGTTAATGAATTTCTAAATCCATTTTGTCGTCCAATAGCTACAACAATTTTTTTGATCGGTACCAAACTAGCTCTTTGATTAGGTACTAGAGCAACATTACCTATTGATAAATCTCTAACTTTAGATCTTTTTCAAATTGATTCAACTGTGAAATACTACGATGTAGGTATCTAGGGAATGGTCGCTTCTAAACTGAATATACCCTAGATACACGAATTTTATTATGATCTATTTCGCGAAAATACAACAGTTTGAAAATGTTCGATTATATGAAATGAATTTCTAGATCCAGAAATTTCTTACCATCAAGTTGATAAAAAGCGTCGAATTCTTGTTGGTAGAAAAAATGAAATATGTATTTCTGTAAACTTCCTTAAACCTACTTTGTTTTGTTTTTTGTTTATTGTAGTATGTTCTAAGGGTTGGGTTGTTCGCCTATTAAAGCGCTACGTGAGCTGAGTTCAGAACGTCATGGGATAGTTAGTTCAGACCAAATCTGATGCGGGCGTTAAAGCATTGAGAGGACTTTTTCCTAGTACGAGAGAATCGGGAAGGACGCACCTTTGGTGTACTAGTTATCATGTCCACAGTAAACGTTGGGTAGCCAAGTACGGAGCGGATAACTGCTGAAAACATCTAAGTAGTAAGTCCACCCCAAGATGAGTGCTCTCCTATTCCGACTTCCCCAGAGCCTCCGATAGCATAGCTGAGACAACGATAAGAAGCTTTCATATCTTAATGCATGTATTTAATTTATTCGGAGCTATTAAAGCGGGATCCACTTTTTGGAAAAATATGAGTCGAAACAATAAAAAGAATATTTCTAGTGGAACATCTTTCACAATCTCTAGAGAGATCTCTCTAATAAACCGAGGGATAAGTAATAGACTCATTCACATACAGATCATGAATGTTTGGAATCCATATTATGCAACGAGACATTGCTAATTCGGAATGAAGGGTGATATTAAACCGGTCTACTTTCGACGTCATATACATAGTTAGCACATTCGTCATAGTTAGCAGCTCTGTATCGAGGTCATCGTTAAAAAAAAACAGTTCAAAGGTATGGTGGAAACTTCCCAAATCACTAGCAGGACAGAACAAATGATGAAGCAAGCGTTCTTCAATTTTGTGTTGGAGGTATCGGATGACTTACATCGCAGTTGGAGACGAAACGTCCGGTAATTAATCAACTGGATTTTGGCTTTATGAGACATGTTAGTTGATAGACTTTGCCAATGCTTACTATATTCTTCACCTTGTCTCGAGCTTTCTCGTAATATTATTCCCCATGTTGCATTTTCAATTTTCATTTGCCTTGCGACATCACATTCTTTGCTTCCTAAGTTGTTATAACTGATTGCCCTGAATCAAAGATTTCTGTTGGGTCAAATGTTACAGTTTGTAGAAATAACCCTCGCTTACTGTATACTCTCTTTTTCCCTTCTTCTATCTACTCTGCAACAATAATTCGTCACTGGTTATTCGCAACCTGTTACAATAAAAGTCAGTTCACAACTTTTGCAAATTTACAAGCGCACTTAATAATTAAAAAAATGGAAAAAAACAAATTCTTGGTCTTAATGGATGTTCGTAAACTGAGAAATATCAATCAGCAACAGAGCCATAATAATTAATAATAATAATAATAATCCTACTTGTATTGTTTTCTATCCGTCAATGGTACACATACTATTTATACGTTTAACCATAGTTGCCAGGCACTGGATAAGTATTCTTATCGACCTTCAAAACCAAGTGTTCAAACAAAAACAATTCAATTAGCATATAATAAAGAGGTCCTTTAGTAGTCATTCAAACTAAGTTTCTGGCATTTATAAGCACCACTGTAAGCACATACAAATATAACTACAAGATCGGATTGATTAAATAAAGCATGGAATTATTATAACAAGCAACAAACTAGAGAAGCCAAAATCTGTAGGAAAACTTGGAAATTTAAGAAGAAGAAAATTCAGGATAAATTTTTTGTTTCCACGAGGAAAACATGGACTACGCAGAATTATGAAGTATGATGTGGACTTTGCAACAAAATACAATGGATGCTGCGGGACAAATCCTCAAACCAATTTTAAGTCACTTATATTAGAGAATGCACAGTACATTACTCTTATATAGAGTAATATGGTTATTATGTATGCCCGGGGATTCAAATCCAAGACCTCTAGCAACAGCCCAAGCCATATGTCTTACCACTTGAAACAGTGGCCATTGGCAACTCTTTATATAGAACCAATAAATAGGCACAAGCTTTCGATATCCACATAACTAAAACATAAAACACAGTTCAAACTAACTATAAGAAGATGTATCAAAGAGGTAGAAGATATGGAAAACTTGTCCGCAAAAATAGTGTTGGTGTTTGCATTGTTGTTTGCCCATGTATTGGAAAATATGAATGGTAAATTTACTACATGCTGTAGAAGTGCTAAATTCAGCAATATGAGACAAAATCACTCATAAACAACATATATATTGTCCTCAATGAACTGAAGGAGAAGGCACCAATTGATGGTAAATTTGAGCACGAAACAGAAGTAATATCAGGCCCAAGGGTCTTCGGGAGGGCATTATGTTTCTCTGAGAAGTGTGGAAACATGTAGAAAGTGCCTAGAAAGGTGAGATAAGCACTATCAAGAAAGATTGTAAACACAGTGTTCATGCAAGTGGTGGATCGGCAGCAGGTGTAGCATTCACTACAACAATGCTAAAATATAGACCTCTTGGAGCATTATCATGAGACTGTATGTCTGATAATTGTGCCATATTTGCTTTAATGTGCTTGATTTTCTTTAAGAGATGAGATGTTATTGTCCACTTAAATTGTTGTTTTTTAGCTATAACATCTGTTTGTCTACTGAAAAGTGCATGGATTTTTTATCATCATATTACAAGAAAGTGTACAAGTTTATAATTTGTGTCATAAGAAAGGAAAATATGGTTAATTTCTTCAAAAATATTGCCAGCTAATCACTATTTGTTGCTTCCCACCATATTAGAAGTTTAATTTTCAGTTTTCATATGACACATCCTCTATTCGTTATCTAGTATTCCTGTTAAGTGCTAAAAGATTTTAATGGATCTAAGTTGATCCTGGATATCTAATCAATTTATGAATTTAATATTATAACCAGCTTAGGTGGACTTCATGTCAAAAGTTACAGGTCAGCAAGTTGCCACATCATTATTTTGATTTTTTTTATTAGACAAATTAGATTTATTGAAAGAATATTGGTATAACTGAGTATAACATTACAAACCCTGGCACTTAAAGTTATAACTACACAAAATATTATAGTTAGAATAATTCTAAAATTGCATGATAATGTTAGCATTGGAAAACAAGTTGGGACTTACTTTCACTACCAGTCACGATCTTCAATTCCCTGACAGGTATGTTTCATTAGAAATACATAGTTTGTGATCAATTTGAATCTATATTTTCTGTTTGGTCAAATTTTCCAAATAGCTTGGGTACCCTGCAGTCGAACATCAGATACCAGTCTTCAACAAATACAATTCCCTTTGCATCCAAGCAAAATATACAAATGATCCTTCCTTCTTTATCAATCCACGATACGGAAAGAAGGACGAACTCAAGCAGTTCAACAGATACCAGTCGTATATCAGATACCAGTCTGCACAAATGCAATTTAACCTAGATTATTAGAAAGTGTTAGGTTGACATATTTTTCTTTGTGATATTCTGATTTGTTTATTTTATGTTGCTTTTTTTTTACTCAATTTTTACTTTCATTTATTTTGTATTATTTTAATCACATCAAACTTTACCCAAATCTGTAACTTAGACTGTATGTCAATTTATCCAGATGTAAACGCATGTAAATTAGTAAGCGTTACTGTATCAGTGTGAATAACTAAACGTAATAAATTCAAATATCAATATTGGTTTGTGCACACATGGCCAATATTATATTACAACTTGCTTTGAAAATATTATTATATTACATAAAAAGAACTAGTTTTTCAACATCGGTATGTATTTGTCTTCAAGCATAGAAGATTTAGAAGAAGAACAAAACCATTCTTCAGAACCTAAATTAACAATTTAATTTGTAAAAAGACACTATTTGCATTGTTAACTATTGTGCGCCATTTAGCATCTTCTCCTATGCACCGCGTCACCGCGTTATAGGGGTAAAAGGCACAGTTGTTGCATCTAACCACGCGCTTGGTGCAATGGCACGCCCTGCATTACTATGATTCAAATTAGCATGAAGACCCAAAAAAATATCTGGTTCAACATAAAAATAATAGCAGCTGAGACCAAACAAAATAATTGACTAATAGAAGCCAAAGTTTTCGAAGCGGTATTCGAATTGTAAATAGTAAAATTCGAACTTTAATCAAATCCAAAGATAAAAATTAGAACTGCCAAAGGCAGTGAGAAAACTCATCTATTTGACTATTTAACCATACCATCTGACATACCATATAACATGACAACATGAATACATTCGTACTGCTAACTACCCATGTACATAGATACTGCACTAGTTTCTATTAATTCAACTTACTGCATGCTAGAAGTTTTGCTTCATGATGATTATCAAATGTTATTTGAGCATGTAAAACAATTATTGTGTTTTCCTCAATTCAGATTAGTGGAACTTTGGAAACTATGATATGCTGCTGCATTTGCTTGGGTTTTGTATGTTACGATTTACTCAGATTGTTCTTTCTATGACACATTATGTTTGTTCACGCCACTCAGACAAGCATCATTTGAAATTTATTAATTATATTATAAGAAGCAAGGTTCGAGAACTCGGTTTCGTTCTCGGTTTCGGTCATTTGAAATTATGTTGATTTCGGTCAATTTTGAAAATTTCACTTGTTTCGGTCCTGATATTGGATTTTTTTTATTTTTAATAAAATGTTAAACGATTCAAATTCATATAGAAACATGGTATACAACAAATTAATAATGCTACATACAATACTACTACATCCAGAAACAACTTCTCGAAACTACATATAGATTGTTTTCATAATTTTCTTCATCATCTTGTATTGTATAATATGATGGATAACCATATTGCATTTGTTCTGAACTCATAAATGCTGCCATCATATTACCAAAAGACGATGGTTCATATTTGGTGTTTTATACGTAGCTTGACTATTTTGATCACTCGAGATATCACTATATGTTTCGTTTGTTGCATAATATGAGATACCACGTGTATAGTCAGAAGTAGAATAGGTTGGTGGATTAGTTGAAATATATGGATTGTGATGCTCATAATCATGTTAATATCCGTATTCAACAGTTACATTACTATCTCTTCGGTTAGGATTGTCGCTCGCACCACTTCTTTTTGAATACGTCTGAGTTGGTTTATATAATTCACCAAAATCGCTAGAACCAATACCATAATTACTTGTTAAACCAACACTACTTCCACTGGCATTACCACGATCATCATTTGACGACTTGCTACTATTTTCATTGCTCTGGTTTCTTGTTGGTCGTGCAGGTATACCATCAATAGCAGCAACTGCATCATTCGGTGTATTGGTCATTCAAGGATCGTTGTCCAACAAGAATGATTCAACTTCAGCGGTTCATTCTGATAATAGATCCTCTTCATGGAATATATAGATCGATCAACTGATTTTCAGTATCACGGCGTCTTAAGTTTTTTGCTTTTAGTCTCATATTGTAATGCACGTACACCAATTTTTCTAGATTTTTCATTTTTATTGTATTTCGTAATTTTGTATGGATCATTGTATATGTAGTCCAGTTTCTTTCACAGTTTAAAGATGAAACTGTTTGGCTTAAAATATGCATTTTTAAACATGTTACATTTGGAGTATCTTCTTTTCCAATTATTGACCGCTATTGAGCGAGGAAACATGTCTTTACGGCTGCGTATGCTTTTACAGAACCAAATGCATAAATTTTCATTATATATCTTTCTACATGTGATGTATAAGTTAAATATTTAGTATGTCTTAAATGTTAAATATTTATCATAATTATTACATATGTTAGTTTTACCTCTTTTCCAATTTCAATTTATGTTACAATATCTGACACCATTCTTTCAACGACGTTATTAAATTCATTTAATACTTCTCCATCGTTTATTGTATCCCTATATTGAATGATGAGATTAAGAAAATAACATATATGGAAAAAGTGTAACATATTATTGAAATGTTATGTATTTCACTATATGTATGATGATAAGATAAAAAAATTATCTGCCATTTTTGTCATTGTCTTCCACCAATACTTTTTCTTATCGATTCTTTTGCTCAAGCAATCGCCTCATAAAGATATCACATATCTACTTTGTCATCACCATCCACTATTTGTAAATCCTCTCGAGTGTCTCAAAAACAAAAATGATGGAAACAGCACCAGTCCAAAAAACATTGTTATAAACTAGTGTAGAGACAATATTTGATGTTCTTTTGTCTTTAGTATTGAGTCTAAGAACTCTCGATGTCCACTCTTTCAAAACAATCATCATTCTCACATCACTTTATATTTATGAATAGAGTCTAGTACATGAAATGTGTTGCAAACCGTGTTACTGCTGGTTTAATCAATCCTTTATTGTTGGTCATTTTTCTCATGATGGAAAGTAACCAAGCATGATTGTATATAAATTTGTTGTTAATTGACAATTTGTGATAATAATTGTTACATCTGGCTCTTTAGAAATATCTTTCAAAATCAAATCAATGCAGTGTGTTGCACATGGTGTCCAGTATAAATACCTTCTTTTCTGCATCAATAATCAACTAGCAGCTTTGTAGTTTGCTCCGTTCTCCGTAACAACTTGCACTTTTCTGTTTTCATCAATTGTTTCGACAACATCATCCATTGATTCACAAATATATTCTCCACCTTGGAATTTATTTGTAGCATTGATAAATACCGTTTCATGGGTGAAGTACACGAGAAAATTTATTATTTTTCATCGATTTTGTGTACTCCAACCATCACACATTAGCGTGCAACCATATTCATTCCAAAAACTGTGCAATGTTTTAATATATTGTCAAATTTCTTCTATTTTCATTTCAAGGTACGGTGTGATATTTAATATGCAGTTGGTGGATCAATTCCACGACCGCATTCTACAATCGTATCAATCATTATTGTATAATATGGACTATTAACAACGTTATGCGGAATACGGTTGAAAAAAAAAGAACTTGAAAATTGCTCGACCTATATGCTTTTTGGCATCTTAATACCTTTCATTGCAGATTTAGTAGAAAGTTGAGTTCTACCTCCTCGTTTTTCCATATATGAGTCGATTTGTCCAACAGCACGAGTGTCAAAATCGTCATCTACTCTGATAAATTTTCCAACAGTATGAGAACTATGCAATGTTTGACTTGAACCACCACCTGATCGTCTAACAGTATGAGATTTGCGCGACTCTTCATCTCTAAATGCATCTCTGCTTTGCGCATGATATGTTGAGTTCTTCACCATCTTCATTTTCATTGTTTGATAGTTAGTACGGTCTGCTCATTAATTCCTTTTGTAAGCGTTGTTTGTCTAGTTTTTCTTTGCTTCGCTCATTTCTCTTTTGAACGATATTGGATCGTACAAGTTATTTAACTTCTTTAAGGACAATTAGACATGTTGATACATTGCCGCTCACTCCTGCAAGATGTTCTTTCAAAAGTGTCACACCACCGCCATCAATTACTTTATTGCAAAAGTTACATTTTTTTCGAAGATTGTCATCGATCACAGTACCATAATTCCAACCAATTTCATGTGGATTTGCCATAACATACTAGAGATTATAAATAAATGATACAATATACACATTTATAACTAAACAAAAGTCAATGCTAAGCAATTTAATATTTCAAATCAAATCAAAAATAAAATACAAATGCATAAATAACATTCGTCGAAGTCGTCAGGATTCATTGTTCAAGTTCAATATTTCGAGTCAAGTTCAACGTCCATATCCAATATTCATGTTCATATTCCAGTCCAACATATTCAAGTTCAACATTCAAGTCCATATTCAAATCAGCATATTCAAGTCAGTTCAACGTATTCAAGTCGGTCGACTTATTTAAATCAGTTCAACATATTCAATGTCGTTTACATATGCAATATCAAACAATGTCCATGTTCAACATATAATAGGAAAAGGACAAGGCTAAAAAAACAATGTCCAAGGCCAAGGCCCAAAAAAAATGCTGTTTAAATATACATACTCTTTCCTCCTCCCACTTCACAACCAAACACGGACGTATGCAAAAAAAATCGAACAAAAGCTAGAAATGGTTGAAGGCGGAAAACAAAAATTAACAAAAAAAATCACCTTCCTTCGTGAATTGAAGCTCGGTTCTCCTCCCTGCCAACTCGAAGACCTACTCGACCGCGCGACGTCGAAGCTTTCTCAAATTTGGGCGAACTCGTGATGCTTCTCGCTCGAATTGGGAAGATTGCTGAGACAAAAATTGTGATAATTTATGTTTACGATTGTTTATTTATATGCAAAAAAAATTATGCTTTAATTGTGCAAGCACAAGATGATTTTCTGTTTGTTTTTCTTTTTCAATTTTGGATTTTGCATGCATTTTGTTGTCGGTTGTTGCTTTTCTATCCTTCTTCTAATCTCGCAAATTGGAGGTTTTATTTTTTATCACAATTTGAACGGGATGAGATTTTGCCCTAATCTCGTCTCGGTGATGGCCGAAACCGATACAAGGTGGTCGGAATCTCGTAGTCCCGGCCGGATCCTCAATCAATGATAGAAAGTAACAAATTATGAGAAATGTTAGATAAGCATGCAAGAAAAATTATAACAAAAAAAAACATGGTCGAAATTCTAAAATATTCAGCTAATCGCTATTCGATGGTATATGTTTTAACCAAGTACCCTTCCAGTTAAATATTAGAAGATATAAATCCACTTCTCATACAACACATGTTGTCATCTTAGTACCTATTATTTATATTAACCCGAGGAAACTTAAATACCTAATGCAACCATTGAAAAAACAAAATTCCACAGAAGCATGAATGAGCATCTACATAAATTATAGGGTAGTTTTTCTAAATGCTAGGCCATTTTGCCGATTTTTGATCAAAACAAATCATTTTGAACACAATTGGCAGTTGCACCAATACACAATTACATCGGTGCAATTGCCAATTGCTCCAATACAAAAATACAATGACACAATCATTAATTGCTCCAATATAATTTTGCATTGGCGCAAATGATAGCTGCGCACATATTATAATGATTTCACAAATATAGAAGAAGAAAAAAGGAAAAAGAAAAAAGAAAAAGAAAAAAAACAGTTGACTGAACTATTAAAAGTAGCTTATATTTGCAAATAGTTGGATATATAGTCTATTTTTGCTAATTTAGAACAGTTTCCATGTGTTTAGTCGCAGCCTGATGCAGATGGCAGCTTAACTGTTTTTCCGGTTGTCATGCCCAACAGCTCACAGTTAGTCGTGGTTGAACCGCTGCCGGGTCTGGTCTTCAATACACTAGTGGCTAGTAGCTGATGCACGTGCATAATTATACAATGAATATTGAGGATAACATCTAGAAGCGTTCATATCTCATACAACATTCCTATAGTGCTTATTTGACATCTTATGAGTTCACTGTGTATACATGACGTCAATAAGTAGATCAAAGTTTGGGTTGCCAATGATGTTTATTACAGGGACTTGGAAACCGAATAAGTGATTAAAGAAATGTTTTGTACGGTAATTTTTATAAATAGTGATGTATGCCAAATTCCCCTTTGTAGTTATACAGGCTGAATGATAATTTGAGTCATTAGTGAATAAAGTATATTAGCGCAACTCATAGTTTGTCTTTATATAAAATTGTGGAAGTTTTCTTGTGAAACTTATTGCTGCAACATATACCGTGGCAACTACAAAAAGTGGCAACTAGCATCCATATACAGTTGGTGAAAAAATCTCAATGTGACTGTTAACATGGCAAGAACTAGCTTATACCAAGGTTCGAGAACTCGGTTTCGGTCTCGGTTTCGGTCATTTGAAATTTTGTTGGTTTCGGTCAATTTCGGTCATTTCGCTTGTTTCGGTTTCGGTCTTGATATTGGATTTTTGCATTTTCAATGAAAACCCAACGATAAAATAATAGCAAAAATGAAAACGTAACGATAAAATAATATTCAGTTCAGTACAACATATTCAGGTCAGTCGACTTATTTAAGTCGGTTCAACGTATTCAAGGCCGTTTGCATATGCAATATCAAATAATGTTCATGTTCAACCTATAATAGCAAAAAGGCATTGCATAAAAAAAATTAAACAATGCCTACATCAGCCAAAAAAACATACGAGGCCCAACCAAAAAAACATACGAGGCCCAACCAAAAAAAAAAACACAGACGAGAGTAACAGTCGCGTATTCATTCCGCTTCCCCCCCACTTCACGACCCAAACACAGACGAGAAAAAAAAATTGCGCAAACGAAAGCTAGGGCAGAAGACCGAAAATGAAGACCGGAAAAAAAATTCACCTTTCGTTCGAAAGAAGCTAGGGCTGAAGACGGCACTCAGAAATCGCGACTTGAAGCTCGTTTCTCCTCCGCCAACTCGAACACCAACGCCGCGTCGAACTTTCTGGAATTTGCACGAATCGACGATTCTTCTTGCTCGAATATGATTGCTGAAGCTCAAGTGGTAAGTTACCTTCGCATTTTTTCGCAAATCTTTTTTTTTTTTTTTTGAAGTTTGAACGGGACGGGATTTTGACCTAATCCCGTCCCGGTGATGGCCGGAACCGATACGAGATGGTCGGGATCTCGTGGTTCCGGCCGGATCCTCAATCCATGGCTTATACATTCGAAAGTGCAATGTGATTCAAAAACATGGTTGTTTTCCATTAATTGGTTTTCTATGAATGCAAAAAATTGAAACAAATTCATTGTGAAGTATGGGACGAGTATTCAAAAATGTTGTTTTTAGTGAGAGGGAAATTTGTAATATTTCAATTTTATTCACTAACTAATGCAAAAGATGTAGATAAATTGACTTTTACAATAATTAGAACTAAAATTATGTTGCATTAGTATGTTGTGAGGAGGGTAAATAAGATAATAGTAATAAAAAATAAAAATAAGACTAAGATATGACATTTATCATATTGCAACCTAGGTTCAAGCTTATGTCAGCATATGTGTATCCATTCCAATCTTCAGCATTTACAAATCCGTATGGATTAAAAAAAATTCCCATAATAGGTAATTTAAGACCCATTTTCATTTTCTAAATCATCTTCATGTTTCATCTTAGCATTTAAAACAATAATTCCTACTTTATTATGTAATATCCTCTTTCTCAATCTTTGAATTGAGGCAACTTTCTATAAAAAAAAAATGGATCAATTCATCATTTTCACCATAAAATACAAAATTATCTCTTTCAAATGACAAATGTTGTGTATACGTCAAATGAAGAAAAAAATGCGATAGTAATTTCCAATAAGAACATATTCCTTCGGAAGTATAACTTCCTTTTTTGAAAATTCAAGTGCATCTTCCTTCTCAAGAAGGAAGACTGTCTTCATTTTAAAACAGAAACACTATCTTCTTGACGGTGTCTGCTATTTTTCTAAAAGGAAGAGTATCTTCCTCCCTAAAAAAGAAGACTAACTTCCTATTCGAAAAGGTAAAATATCTTCATTCCAATGTTTATAAATAAATAAATAAAAATAAAAATAAAACTTTCTACTGCATATAAAGGAAAATAATGTTCTATGTTGAAAGGTTGATTATATTCATCAAACCACATATTGTTTAGGAAACCTTCAATGCGTATGTTTGAATAATCAAGATATGATTTTATTTTATTTTTCCTAAAATATTAAATTTTGAAATACTGTTTCCACGAGTTTGGTGTTACACATATAACATCACTCAATAGAAAACTCATAAAATATGTGATTTATAGTGAAAATAATTTTCCGTTTTGATAATTTTTGAGAAAGTTATCGTGATTTAAAGTTTACGAGCAGTTGAGGACAATTTTGTATAAAAGGAGATGACAAACTTGTAATTTAATTGCACCGAGGGACCCAGAGAAATTGGTAGAGGGGTGTATAGTGAACTTAATTTACTACTAGGGATATATATGGTGGAAAAAAAAACCCATCTCGTAACTATTTGTAACATGCTACGTGCAGCACATAATGATTTTGCCCTCTATCTTATATTTTTACAAACCAGCATGTAGGAATAGGAATTGGAATGTAAGCAAGTGTTGTACATTAAAATAACCAGCCAAGAACAAATTACCTCTAAGAATCCAAATAGTCAATTAAGCCATCTCTAAATGCAATTGCAGCTTAAGAACAATTGTTGAAGGCATCAAAGTAAGAACAGCTTCATTTAGAAAATCCTGTGTCTTCTCCCACCTGCATATTTGTACATGTAATAATCAGAATTCAAACTATACTCAAATTTCAATACTACAAAGCAACAAATAATACCAATATCAGATTTACAAAACATGACTACAGATGTGTATCTACAATCTGACACATAAGATGTTCATTGGTCATGGATGCTGATACAAATAAAAGCCAACAATGAACGAAGGTCCAAGATACAAATACAATTTGGTTACATATGCACCAACATTGTTGCACAAATACTTGTGTTTTCAACATAATTTCATAATCATAATTGTATAAATTACTTATGTTAAAATATAGCAGAACTTTGTTTCTGTTTTTGTTTTTGTTTTTGTTTTTGTTTTGTTTTTGTTTTTATTTATTTTATTTTTTTGTATGCATCTTAAATCCTTAGTTTGCGACTGCTAAATTCATTCATAACTTATGCAAAGTTATCTGATTTCTGTTGATCGGAAAATTGAGTTGCCGGATATTGAAGTGATAACTGAAAACATTCCAATTTACCTTTCAGTTATCGTGTAGGAATACCGCTACTGTGTATTGTAAAAGAGTGAGTCGGCTTATGCCAATTTAACAAACAGTCTGGCTTTTGAACCCAGCACAAAGAAGTCAGTCTCAATTTAACATGCAGTGCCTATGACTAAACTTGTAAAATGATTCTTGGTTTATTGTTACGGAGGAACATGGACTTACACAGATAACGTACATGTTCATGAATGTGCAAGGACTGCTAAATTAGCAAGGTAGGCAATCTCATAATCAGAAATATTATGAACAGTAAATTCAACTGATTCTTGTTCATGTCATTTACGCTTTAAAGTACTAACACCATGAACACCAATGTATCTAATTTTAACAAATAAATAAAAATACAACTTAGAAACAACAATCGTCCTAATTCAGCACATTTCAACAAATCACTATTAAAATAAGAATACACGGAACACGACAATGGAGAAAATGACTTCAAAGGTTGCAAAAGCCATACCACTTGACTGTTGGCTTCATTTTCCTTCTCAATGGGAATAGTAGGCAAGTGTTCAAGTGGACGATAATCATCATATAATACCTGCCTCGTCAGTTCATAATTTCCTCGGCTGCAATAATCTATGACTTGATTGATAAGTGGAAGAACAAAAGCAAACCAGCGGCCAACTTATCAAAAGGTTACACAAAACAACAAAACATGTCTATTTGACTTGTAAATTGTACTCAAAACCTCATATGCAACATTCACTTCAACTTAGGGTGCTTTAGCGGCAAAAGATTATAATGTTCCCGCAGTCAATGTGGGAACGGGTAACCAAAGAAAACGGCTCTTTCCCATGAATCGGAAGGGGGAAAAAAGGCCCATTGGCGTCCAACATTGTAAATGATAAATTTGAGCAAAATGAAGCCATTGTAAAAATATAGCAGTAGTCCACGCACATAAACGGTCCATTTTTTTCAAAACTCATACTTAAACCCTTACTTAACCATGTTTTACAGTAAATAAGTAATGATCAATGACAATACTTTTCACAACACAAATCTCCTTTCAATTCCCTCTCCAAACACAAAAACATATACCTCATTCGCCAAACTTTCCTATTTCAGATACCCCTTTCCTCAGCCCCTTTAGCTTTGCTAAGAAGCCACCCATAAACTTTTTCATGTCATACAAACAAGTATATATTTACTGCAAATTTGAACTGTATAGGCAATACAGAGGCATCTGTTCAAACAAACAAGTAAATTGTGCAAAAAGGAAAAAAAGGATGGTAGGAATCACATACTCTGACCACGCCGTCCGTTAATGGAAGGTTGGTGTGTCGTCAAAATACGCGATCCCTTGCAGCTTGCTTGTGCCTGCATTATGACTCGCTGCTTAATCTTTTCGACAGTTAAAGTACCACGAAGCATTGAAATCAGGGATTTCGAGTGAACTTTGATAGGTAAAACTGTGGAGAAATTGAACGCTAGTGATTTACTTGAGAGTGTGCGGCGTCTAACGAGCGCAATTAGAAGCTATACACTGTTCAGAGCCGATTTGTAAATTTACTGTAGGGCTGCTCAGCCGCCGCATTAGCATTTCTCTAGCTGTGACGCAACTGTGATTTAGCGTTTATTTTAAAAAACACGTGGTGGTTGCGACGAGGGCTGTCCTACAGTCTTTGGTTGTGCTAGTCTAATATCAATTGAGCTAGTTTTATCTAGCATGTAAATTTTCTATATAAAATACCGACAAATCTTGAATTATTATACCATAGTAGATCAATAACTGATTTACAGGTTGCCCTATAAGACATACAAAGTACATAATAATTATAGCATGTAATCTTTTATGTTTCTTCGGTATCAATCTAAGTGACAATTTGTTTTAAAATGATTATACTATAACATCATTGTACCAATCATTCTATAGTTGTCCCTTGAGATATGTTGTCATAGGCATTAGTCTTGGTAGTCGGCCCTGGTTGCGCCTTGTGTAAAATTACGAAATGCAGGAGGGTTCATCTGTGAGGTACGTTTTTTAATTTTTTAATATAGACGCGACTCGTAGTTGCGTCTGCATAGGTTTTGCTACTGCATATACATACAACAGCAATCTCACCCTCTCATATTTTTGAATCACCTAAAGAACCAAGCTTCGCTTGTAAACTCTAGAGAAGTATGTGCATACCAAACACATACTTCGGATACTTGTTACAAATTCATCTTCTCATCTTCTTCCTCACCCTCTCATTTTATATCAAACGCGTCTTCTACATCCCCTTTTGCAGCTCGAATCCAACCTCCCTAAGTCTTAAATTTTGGTTTCTCATCAATTTCACATAAAATTTACAATTTTTTTCATCAATCTTCGATTAAAACAAATCTATAACAATGAAAGTGGGATCTTTTTCAGCAAAATACGACTTTAATATCCTTTAAATCTTAATTTTTTTGTTAGCTTCTAATTTGCAAATTATTTGTTTCCATTTGTAATCAATATTTTCAAATAGTTTGTTGTTCTAGGCAGTCGTGATCTAATTTTTACTGTTAAATCAGTCGTAGCTTGTAAACAATGTTATTAATTTGCTTTTTTGGTACGAACTTTCAGAACCAGAAAGCGGACCCGCCGATAGTAGTGTTTTATATTTGCAAGATAATCACCGTACAAATTTTAAAGATTTAATGAGGGTAATTTTTTTAGGTAAATAGTTGAAGAATTTTAGCATTTTGAACTAACTATACTTATAATTTTCTATTTTGTAGAGCATAAAACCCATCGACTGTTTGAACCATTCTCAGACTTGTGAAGACCTAATGTAGATGGTTAATCACCAATGAGTTCACCATTTACTTCATTAAGCAGGCTTTTCGTATTTCATACAGATAAAGTATATCAGATTCGATAGGTTTTTACTCACAACATTATGCGATAGATGAAGGCGTGAGACTAGCACTTTTCACTTCTCTGTTGGAGAAAAGATTTTTTATTTTGCTCGGCCTTCCTATAGTAGGCGTCGTTCTAAATTACTTTTGTAATATGGATGTAGATGATATTTTTCACTGTTTGCTTGGTGAGATTCCACCTTCTGAAATGGTGGTTAATATAAGAGAATTGAAAATCAAACGGATAAACGATCTTACAATTGGTCGGAACGTCACTCCCGATTCATCAGTTGAGGAGCTAGATCAGTTCACACGGGCTGTCTTATTGCTTCTTATAGCATTCCGTCCTTTTTCCAAACCAGTGCAAGGGTCGAGTAATTATACCTACTACAGGACTCTGCCACTATTTTTTATTATTCGTGAGGTAGCGCGGTTTTATGCGCTTTGTGTAAAGAGTTGGATAATGTGACACTGAAGAAGTCGAACGGCTTATCCGGTTGTCTAACCCTTCTCCAGACATAACATTTTTCACCTAATAATTTTATTAATATTTTAAAGACCTTGTTAACACTGATAATGTGCAGGTTTTGTTATGAACGCGTATTTCTATTAGTCGTCCAAATATTCATGCCGGTGTTACTGCTGGATTGCCTTACGGGGTTAAGTAAAAACTGCTTGTAATTTCTATTGAAAACTCTATGTTTTGGTACAATGTTCACCATTATTTTGTTCATTGTTTGTAGACGGACGAAAGATAGACGTTGGAGAGATAATCCAACCCATCATGGCATACTCTATCGCAATGAGTTTGATGTTATGGAGTCGTATAATGTTGATTGGATGCCATACACAACTGAGATTGTACAGGATTTGTCGTCAGTTTGCTTGGATGGACAACAAACTTGGTATTTAAGAACCCCAGTCATTTGCTTGCAAAGTCTGGCTATGCTATCCAGATAGACTGATGAGGCAATTTGGCCTTAATCAGTATATACAGGATGTAGCTGAGCAAGTGTTCTCGAATGGTTGGAATAGAGATTTGTATAGCACTTATGTAGTCAGATGGGATCACAAGTTGGATCATGTACAAGTTGAATGCATACCAAGGATCATTATCGACGAATGCTACAATTGAAACTTACATACAACGCAACGATTTATTCTAAAAGAATTGTCTACTAGATTTCCTAGATATGCTCAACGAGGACCCATGGAACACGACTTGATATGATTAAATAAATTTTCATCTCATAACTCGCTCAACTAGCTTCGCTTCTTCTGTCAAAACTTGTTTCATTTCATGTTCAAGGGTTGTACCTCATTTCAAATGAAGTTAACGATGTGCATGCGGAACCTGCAGACGAAGATCGATTTAAAAGTAAATGCCTAAGAATCAAAGAGATTATCAAGTCGATTTTTGGGAGACACAAGCTCGAACGACCACCGCCTTATGTTCCCTGTTCATCTCAAGCTTAGTCGAACATACCAAAGTAGACTACCTAGAGACGCAAGTGGTTCTTTACAAGCCACTTAACGGGGGCATAATATAATTGAAGTTGGACCATCTCAACCACCTCCGACCCAAACACAAAGAACACCACGATAAATTAGGAATTTATGACAATAGGTTGCATGTTAGGTTTTCAACTTGTTGTTAACGTGATTGACATTTGAAATCGATTTAGTTGATGTAAAAACAAGATGTTTTCATTGTTTAATTTGATTTGCAGTTAAGTGTGGTTTGAAACTTGTAGTTGTAATTTCAATGAAACTTGTTTGAATGAAACTTGATGATGTATGTAACGATCCACCTTTTTAGACGATCTAAATCGATAATAAACCACACATGTCAACTCAAACTATTCAAAGAGGAATATTGTCAATGAGGTAAATAAGAAAATAAGAGAAAAGTAGGAAAAAAACAAAACACAGAATGTCACAGCGGAATGACAAAATATAATAATCAAATAAACAGTTCATTAAGTTGTTTTACAAATAACATTTGATTACTCTTTTACAATACAATCGGAGTTATACATGCAATAGGTATAATAAAAAAATGCAACAGAACAACATGATGCAGTGGAAAAATTACTAATGGTATAACATATCAAACTCTGTCTTCGTCCTCCAGAAATAATGTCTTCAACATTGAAAAGTTCAAGTTGACCCGAGCGTAATGAAAAGACAAAACACTCGAGTCGGAACTAAAAAATCTTATGTAAGTTAAATCAACAGCAAATAAATATGAGTGTAACGGCTACAGAGATGTTTATGGAATTTTACATCTCCTATTCAGTGTATAACGTGCGTGTAGTAACTTAAGAGATGTTAGGGATTTTCATCTCTAAAGGATCTACTTAATTATTTATATGTAGTAACATACACTATATATGTCATGTCTATGAGTAAAGTATTAAAACAGCGTTAAGGCGTTACTCATATCCCCATTAATACATTTTATAAATGTCGTAGTCTATACAATACTGTAAACTCCACCAAACCGGTGGGCTATCAGGGAGCACTCCATATGTACACCACAAAATAAAATCGTAGCAGACTCGCATATGACAGGACACATGAGGCTATACCCACGGTAGGATTCTGCAAGATTGCAAAACCGGGCTAGTGGTAACGCATAGCAGCTACTACTGCCCACCTCGAACAACACTCCTATAATCAAATCGAACTGGCCACCAATTAATCACAAAGAACCAAATATGGTATCGAAGAAGCATATCCGATAGGATGAGCGACCTCACTTAGCCTGGTTATGGCTCCTGATTTTAGTCATATCAAGCTGACCCGTGGAGATCAGGGTTGCGTTCTTACCTCATGCGAGAAGCATTCGCCAAACCATCATACTTCATTCTGGATTCCTCACCACGTGCACAGTTGTTAAAGTAGTTTCGGAATTGGCGGAGAGTATGACAATATCCGACCCCGGTCTCTCTAACAACCAATCGTTATATTTTTCACACCATGGTCATTTTATAAACATTTATATAATAAATCCAGAAAACATTTCATACTTTCATATCGAGATATCCATATACTTGTTCCAAAAGTATAAATATATTAATAAATACTAAGGAAGATTTCTTTTAATCAATTTCGAAAGTAGTTTATAAATATCTCTTCAACCATTTATAAACTATTTATATGCTTTAAAACCATTTATAAAGCTATTAAAAAAATTACAAAACAGTTTACAACTCTTCCTCTTTCATAAACTTCTACGCAAATTCCTTTAAACGCTTCCAGATCCCTTTTTATACAGTTCTTTTATAAAAACCCTTCATAAAATCTTTTAAAACCTTTATGAACTCCTTTATAAAACCAGTATAAAAATCCTTTATAAAAATCTTTTATAAAAATAATATTATAAAATCCATTATAAAATCTCTTACAAAACTTTTATAAATACCTTACAGAACCTCTTACATTTTCTAAAAATCTTTTATCTAATAAAGTTGTTGTAAAAATATATATTTACTATCTTAAATCAAAACTATATTTATTATATTAATTCAATATATATATATATATATATATATATTACATCTATATTAAATATTTTATTAAATTAAAATTTTAAACTATTTAAAATATATTTTTAAAACTAAATAAATTATAAGTTAAAAGCTTAAAATTACATTTAAAACCGTATATTAACTTATAATTCGAAACTTTAAAACATATAAAATAAATTATTTTCCAAATATAAATTTTAAATAAAATCATTACATCAAATTTAAAAATCAAACGTACTTTACCATTTAGAAAATAATTTAAAACCGATCAACGGTACCCGTATATAATTTTCTACCCTATGGTCAAGTGGTAGGGTATGTATCATTTCAACCCCAAAATAGTTAAATTTTCCGGGTATATATCATTTCAACCCACATCCCGAATCAATAATTTCCAAATCAATAAAATCGCTCAGGTTTATCATTTCAACCATAACGATCTTTCCTAATCTATAAGATCGTTCGGGTATGTATCATTTCAACCCATAGTGATAACCGAGAGATAAACATCCAATCATCCAAAATGTCAAAATAAACATCCATCATAATCAACATCCAAATCAGCCAATAAATCACAACATTAACCGACTATCAATATCAGGTGGTTAACTATCAATTTAAATTCAATATTAATTTAAATGGCAAATTAATTCAATATAAATTCAAACTAAATCTAAATGATAATTTCAATTACCAAACAACAATCATAATATTCTTATCACATCATAAATTAAATTTAACTAATATAGCATGGTTTAGAATTTGCGGGTGGGTTAAATCACTCACATTCGACTTGTAGTCGATTGAAAATCCAAATAAAGCCCAAAAATCCAACAGTCTCATAGTGCAGCCAAATTAGTGTCAGATTATCCGGAATTTTGATACGATCGCAATGGAAGAAACCTCGTCCAAATCTGAGCTCGTATAAACAAGTTATGATAGTTAGAACATTTGAAAAATTAAATTTAAATTAAATAATAAAACAAAGGTTAAAAATTAAAAAACACGTCACCTCTCTCCACCCTCAACCCTACAGCCATGTCCACGTCTTTGAACCCACGAACACAGCTCCAACTACCATGAACAAGCAATTTTTTCCGCCGCTACGCCAGCATTCGACCCCTTCGAGCATCACCACGGCGAACTCGTCGCCGCCCCCAACCTCCGGCCGAACCTAAAACACGCGACTTCAAAACCCACTTTTGGCAATCTCGACGACGATCTCGACAAACTATCCACATGGATCTGCTCCACTCAATCGACCTCTATGCCTCAGCACCACCCGATCTCCATATCATTTTAGATCCACCGTTGAATTAAAAACCCTAGGATGGATGGTCGAAACTTCGTCAATGATTTCTGGCCAAACCGTGATTCGATTGCAAAAACGAACAGCAGATCTAGATTATGCTCTTTGAGGGATTTCCAACAATATATAATTTGATATAGTTTGAGGAGTTTGAATTTTCGATTTGAATATGAAATTGAAATAAGGGTTTTAATTGAAATTGAAATTAGAGTTGATGACAGCCATTGAGAAGGAAAGAAGAAGCAAGAATTTGTACATACAGCAAATGAAATTAGAAAACTGCTAGGGTTTTAGAAAGTATCTATATATATAGACAGGTTGATAAGAATGAATGGACATATCGAATTGGATCGAAACAATGCCAAAGACCCGAAAGGCCCGTTTCGTTTTCAAAACGAAAGTAGGTCATCCCATACATCGAAACATAAGTTTTCGATATTTTTAAACACAATGGAACCAGTTTCAAATCCTAATTCCATTGTACGAAGAACTTAGCTTTTAAAATCAAATTATATTCATTTAAATTCCATTAATCGATTTCTACGCGTTTCGAGCTCGCACGATCAAACGATAACTCCAATCGCTATGAAACTTGAAATCTTACAATAATTCACTGTTATGGATCTGATGAAATAGATTTGGTCAAAATCCGAGACAGTGGCCATAATGGCTATTTTTACAATTAATTTAAGAAAGTATTATTAAATTGATTTAATTACCTTTGAACTCAAATTTAAAAGTTAAAATTTTTACCATCCTTGATTACATAGAAATTTATAATCTTTTAAAGGTAAATTTTCCATGTTAAATCTAATATTTAAATATTGCACTAATTTCAGCGTTCAATTACAATTGTAATGAAACCCTAGTTAATTATATTTTAATTTCAATCAAATTCATTTATTTCGATTTACATTCTTATTATTGAATCAACTATTACCTTATGAATATAATTAACATCAGTTTACATTTATTACATTCATATTGTACAGTTATCATCTTTTACCATATTAATTATAATATTTCAATTTTATTAATTTCATTAATTCCATTAATTACCAATTTAATTCCTTGTTTACAATTATAACCAAATTGACTTTACAGTTATTTCAATTGATTGTAAAATTTTAAATTGTTAATAACATTCAAACAACATTATTAAATCATATTCTAATTATTTTTCTCATGAATAAATCATAAATTTTAATTTCTCACAATATTAAATTTCAAAAATCTTATTTAATTTAATAGTTTTAATTATCAAAAATATCGCTATAAAACCATAATCCGAAAACATACCTATTTGTCGGCCAAACAAACTTTATTTATGAAACCAAAAGCAGTGGTTATTGCTTCCATAAATCTGTGTTTCATTTATATAATCCAAAAGAGTGAGAATTATGTACAAGAAAATGTTTGGTTTTTTCAATTAGTAACAAAAGCAAATCAACACAGAACATATGCAAACAAAATAGCACGACCATCATATGCAACAAAGGAATCAACCATACATCCATAGCAACCAAAACAAATGGTTTGTTCAAGTTCAGACATTTTTCATCGTACAAGGGTGATAAATAACTACCAAGTATACCTTAAGCTCAACAGCCTTTGGTAGTTTCTTAATAGATCATTGATACAACCTCAAACGAATTAAAGTATCAATTCCCAAACATCCCATATGCCAAAAAAACAAAGAATTTAACACATTATTTAAGTTTATTCTATTGGTTTCTTCTCACATTATTAACTTTTCATTTATTTTAAATTCTCTTTCATTCATAAAAAAATATCTTTTATTTATTTACATTCATTTACTTACGTAAATTATTTTCCATTCAATATTTAAAATAATCAATGAATTCATTATTTAAGTATTACATATATTTCGTTTATTTCTAATTTATTCATACAAGGTTATTTCTTATTAATTTACATTCGTTTTATTGCAGTTTAATTCCCATTTATTATTATATAACTCGATTTCAATTTAATATGAATATTCATGAATAAAACATATCATACTTAAGTACTTCTACCTTTTAATTCA
This sequence comes from Allium cepa, assembly GCA_030765085.1. Classification (NCBI taxonomy): domain Eukaryota; kingdom Viridiplantae; phylum Streptophyta; class Magnoliopsida; order Asparagales; family Amaryllidaceae; genus Allium; species Allium cepa. The sequence goes on along the minus strand of CM060946.1, from coordinate 95,691,562 downwards.
CATTTATCCTTTCTTTTACAGTGTCGATAAATAATAAACTTATTTATGAATCATTTCAGTCATTTCTTAAGTTTATAAACATTTCTTAGATAATGTTCACTTTTTAACATTCAGTCTAATTATTAGCATTTCAAAACATTAACTTATGCTTATAACATTTCTTGTACATCAATATTCTTAGTTTGAAATAATTCCATTTGAACAATTTTATTACTTCATTTTTACTTGTATAATTTTCTATTACATATACCATTTAACATTACAACTTTCTAAACATTTCTGGTAAGTTATATATATGTTTTAAGAATGTAATTGAATGTTACACAAGTTTATCTTATTCATTTTAGTTAACAAAATGTTCAACGAGTACATCTTCTAAATTTTCGTATCTTTTGATTTAAAAATTACAAATCTCCAATTTCTTTATAGTTCCATTAATTACTTTGCTTCTAATTTCTTATTTTTCATTTTAGAAGTTTTCAACTATTAAAATTTCACTTTATTTCTACACTGAAAATCATTAATTTAACAGGAACTTAAGAACTAAATACCGGGTTCATTTTAAATCATTTTAAAATAATACATATATACTCATATCTTTCATATCCAAATCATATTTAGAAATTTAGAATTAAAATGTGTTTATCAAAAGAAATGCATAGTAAAGCTACTAAGTAGTCTTTCCACTTTGAAACTTGAATATGAATGTCGATGATGCGGCTGTCATCATCGAAACTGTTTTCTAGCAATAAAAGAGGGAAGTACAGAACTTATTTCCTTTTAAAATTCCTTTAAATCATTTCTTTCAAATCGCACTGAAAATATTTATATATGAAAATACTTCTAAATAATACTAATATTATATTCCAAAATATTTTGAAACCAAATTTCAAACCTCGGAACTTAAATCTCAATTTCCAATTAAATTCACTTTATTTGTAAATTCTATTTTGCAACTAATATTTATAAAATTTTACTACCTAACAAACATATCATATACAACTATATCCACTTATAAAAATTATCCTTTTATATACAAAATATAATACTAGGTAAAATTATTTCATTTACCTATATTTCAAAAACAATATTGTGTTAGATGTCGTATTGAATGCTTAGAAATCCCTATCGATGCCATAGCGTCCTATGTACCGACCAGAATTTATAAATACTAAACAGAACAAATTAACGCAATATAAATATTTTATAACACTAACAAGTACGCTCTCATATGTGTGTGTGTGCGCGCGCGCGCTCAAACAACTCATTCTAGGGTATCTACCCTATCTCTAATGAGTCAAACCCCACAAAGGCAAGGTTATCGCTAAACCAAAGCTCCGATACAAAATGTAATGACCCACCTTTTTGGGCGGTTTAAATTGTAAGTAAATCACATATGTGGAACTCAAACCATTCAAAAGGGAGGATTGTTATGGAGTAAATAAGAAAAAGAAGAGAAAGAAAGAATGAAGACAAAACACAGAATCTCACAGCGAAATGACAGAATATAATAATCAAATAAACAGTTCATGAAGCTGTTTTACAAATAACATTTGATTACACTTTTACAATACAAATCATAGTTATACGTACAACTAACAGCTGGAACAAATAAATAATGCAGCGGAACAACATGATGCGATGGAATATATATAAATAAATAGCATACAAATCTCTGTCTTCGTCCTCTAGAAATAAAGTCTTCAACACTGAAATGCTCGGGCTGACCTGGGCATAATGAAAAGACAAAACACTCGAGTCGGAACTAAAAGATCTTATGTAAGTTAAATCAACAGTAAATGAATATGAGTGTAACGGCTATAGAGATATTTACGGGATTTTACATCTCATATCCAGTGTCTAACGTGTATGCAATAACTTAAGAGATGTTCGGGATTCCATCTCCTAAGGATCCGTTAAACTATCAACATATATAATACAGTACAGTACGCTACTATAATATGTCTATAGTAAAGTAAAGTATTAAAATAGCATTAAGGCGTTACCCATATCCCCCTTAACACATTTTTATAAATGCCGAAGTCTATATAGTACCATAATTCCTTCGTAAACTGGAGAGCTATCAGATGGAACTTCATAGTGTATGACACAACCCAAACTCGTAGTGGGCTCGATAAGGCATATGACAAGGCACGCAAGGCAATGTCAGAGTAGGATTCTATCGTTTGTAGAACTGGGTTGGTGGTAACGCATAGCAGCTACTACCACCCCCAGGAACACACTCCTATAATCAAATCAAAGGTTGGCCACCAAATCAATCATAAAGTAATAAATATGGGATCAAATAAATGTGTCTGATCGAGGATGCGACTCTACTTGGCCCAGGTATATCTCATGTTTTAGTCATATCAAGCTGACCCGAGGGGGTCGGGGCTGCGTTCATACCTTATATAGTAGCGTTCGCCAAATCATCTTACTTCGTTCTGGATTCTCCACCACGTGCACAGTTGTTAAAGTGGTTTTCGGTATTGGCAAAGAGTATGAAAAATATCCGATCTCGGGCTCTTTAACAATCAAACGCTTATTTCACACCAGTTGGTTCTTTTACATTTCCAAAACCATTTCATAATTGATATCAAAATATCATATTCACTTCAAAATCATATCACTTTCAAAATCATATCACTTTCAAAATCATATCACTTTCGAAATCATTATTCACTTTAAATCATAACTGTTCCAACTATAAACAGTTTGGATATTGAAAGTAGTTTATATATTAAAATAGTTATATATTAAAATAGTTTATATGTTAATATATATATATTAAAAGTTGTTTATAAATTTAAAATAATATATATTTAAAATAGTTTATATATATTAAAAATAGGTTATAGATTAAAATAATTTATATATTAAAAATAGTTTATATATTAAAAATAGGTAATAGATTAGACATCGCGAGTTAATTCGTGCAACTGCACGAAATCGCGATCAATTCGATTTTGTTATATATTAGAAATAGTTTATATACTAGAAATAGTTTATATATTAAAATTTGTTATATGTTAATATAGTTAATGTATTAAAATTATTAATATATTAAAATGGTTTATATGAGAAAACAGATATATGTTAAAAGAGTTTGTATATTAGAAGAGTTTACATCGAAAACATTTTTAAATTATAATTATTTCTTCCAATTTCACAAATCAATTCAAATCAACTTTAGTTCTAAAAATTCAATTTAAATCAATCTCAGTTCAACGATTTCAATTCAAAATTCTAAAGGTTTCAATTCAAATTCTCATTAAAACCATTTCAACTTATATCGATTTCAAACCCATGTTTGAACTACAAATTTTAACCACTTCAATTCAATAGATTTCAAAATTTAAATATTCAAACGTTTTCAATAACTTAATTTTGATAAATTTCATTTATATTTCAAAATTCAACTTTAAAATTCAAATTTAAAATTCTTTAAACAATTCATTTAAAACAATTTCAATTTCAACATTTTAAAGCTTGGATTTTGAAAATAATTCAGTTCATATAAATCTAACTTTATTTCATTATATTATTTAATTGGATTCAAAACACTACACCAAAATAGTGATTTTGCAACATTTTATATATGTCAATTTTGAACACTTATAGATGTTATAAACTACCAACAGTAAAAAAGTGTTAGGGTACCTAAAAAAGTGTTAGTAAAAATAAATAGTCATATGTATAAACATTGCAACATATTGGTTATAATTTGCAACACAAATAAGTGTTATACTAGCCGGTAAATACGTTAATATTTGTTGAAAAATGGAGTGTTTCGTAATTTTTACAAAAGATATGTTTTGTGACGCTTCCCCCCTTCCCATCGGTTTTCGGCCGCATAAATTTTTTTTTTAACTTGGGTTTCATGGGATCCCCAATCTCTTGACTTCAACGACGGCGAGTGGCCTCTGGAGCGTCCTTCTTCTCCAGGAAACATTGAAGACGACTTTCTTTTCATGGCTACGACATCGATTTCGGATTCTTGAACGCTTCCTCCTCCTCATCATATTACCCGATAACAGCGAGGAAATTTTGCAATATTCATCAAGGTTAGTTCTCCCTCCTTAATTTATTTAATTTTTACATGCCAGTTATAAATTTTGATTGGATATGTTTGGTGTTCGAGCTTGTAGTCTTTAGATCCGAGGGTTGTGTTGTTTTTTTTCTGAAATTGGTCGTAAATAATTGGCTTTCTGCAAACTTAATAACCGATATTGCAATGCGCCTATAGATTTCTATGGAAATTCTTTAGAAATAAAAAAGGATAGAGGAACAAGAATTGGAGACAGAAAGATTAATATATTATCTTTTTATTTACTTCTGTGATAATGCAAGATAAAATAATTTTCCTTCTGTGATATAATGACAAATTAAAATAAATCGAATCTCGATATATTATCTAATACTTTATGACTGAAAAATAATTATAACTCAAATAAAATTGAAATGAAGTGGTGAAGACAATGAGCAGTAAATAAATTTTAAAAACACCAACACTGAGTACTGGTGATTAATTATGTTTCTAGTTGGTTTCATAAAACATACAATGTTGAAAATAAATATAATTAATCCAATAAGTTGACATATAGAATATGCTAATACACGCATCACTTATTATATGCTATTTAAATTAACCGCACACTTACATTATATGGTTATAGGCCTGTGAAAAAAATTGTATATCATGATTTGTTTGCCCTGATGATTTTACACTAAAATTGTGTTAATGTGCACCATTTATTTTTTGCATCATTGCTTTATCTTGTTGGTTACTATCATCTGTTATTTTTCCATTAAAGATACAAGAGTAGTTTGTTCAAAAAAAATGCAACCAACTGTTTCCTAAAAAATTCGTCGTGGTGTGATGTGGAATGGTCTTCATGTTTTACTTATTTATTTACTGATAAATTTGAGTACAAATTAGTATAGCTCGATAACATGGTGTAGGTATGCTTTACATAAAACATACAAAGAATCTTTAGTCATCAATTTGTTGCTAGATTTACAATGATTTTCTATGGGAAATTACTGTTTACTGACACGTGCAGGTGAACAATGTGAAATTACCTCATCAACTGCATTGGTTAAACTTTACAAAGGAGAGGTTTGATTCTGGCTAAAAACTATTGTATATGCGCCACCCAGAGATACTGAGCTAGAAATGAAATCTAAGTGAGCCAAACAGCGATGCTAATTAATATTTTGTTTGTCTGTCTCTTAGTAAAATAACAAATTAAAATCTTGAATATGAATGACATGCTAAGTATGCTAAACCGAAGGAATCCACGAAAAAGAGTAGTGGAAATAAAAAAATTATTTGTTTATTTACTGCAACTATATGTGGACTTTTTATTTCCATAAACTCACTGCAAATATGATTACAAACAATTGTAATTGAAAATATGTTGGGTTTAATTGACACACTGCTCATGCATTTTTCTTTGCAAATCTATGTGGCACTAACGTAATATTATATATTATTTTAGTTATGACAGAACAAACGTCAAGTGGGTGGATTAAAAATCCACGTACAAATGAGGATGAATATAAGCAAGGTGTTCAGAACTTCATCAACTTTGTAAAAAAACACTCACCACAAGATATCCAGTTATGTGTGTGTCCTTGTAAGAAGTTTAAAAACTCCAAAAAAAATCTCAGTAGAAACAGTTGAGAAACACTTGATATTTTTTGATATGCTTTCGACATATGATGTGTGGTTCTTTCATGGAGAGAAAACAATTCTACAGTACAAATGACTCGTACATCAAATTCCACCCAAGAGTTTCCTATTCAAGACCAAATGCTAGTAGAAGAGCCTATTGTGGGCGCTCTTGGAAATCTCGTTAATGATGCGTTTAGAGTGCATGATATGCCATAGGCTAGCAATAAAGTGAACTTTGAAGAGATACATGTTCAGAAAATGTACCATGAATACAAAAGCAAAGCAAATGAGAAAATATATCCTTCTGGTGAAGATGGACTTACAACTTTAGGTGTAATGGTTGAGCTTTAGAACTTAAAAAAAGAATTTAACTGGTCAGGAAATAGCATGACGGAATTGTTGAAATTATTAAAAAATGTCTTCCAAAAGAAAATACATTACCCGACAAGTATCCCACCATGAAAAAAATGTTAAAAGATTTGAGAATGAAGGTAAAAAGCATTCATGCATGCAAAAACGATTGCATGTTATTTTGGAAAGAGAACTCTAACATAGTAGAATGTCCTCATTGTCATACACCAAGATTTAAAGATAAGGCAAATGCGTTAGGCATAAAAAAATGACAACCCAACCGAGGATAGTTCTAAGACATTTCCCTATAATTCCAAGGCTGACTAGATTGTACACTATACTGTGGATAGCTCGTAAAATGCAGTGGCATAAGCATGCTGATCCTTCTTGAAATTTCATGCACCATCCCGTTGACTCGGCCGAATGGAGATCAATCAAATGTAAGTGGCCAGAATTTGCAAATGAAGGACGTAACATATGGCTTGGTATCGCTAGTGATGGATTTAATCCGAATGGGGTTCTCTCCAATAGTTATAGTTTTTGGCCTGTATATATGATTCCTTATAACCTAGCCCCTTCATTATGCATGAAATCACAATTTCAAATGCTAAGTTTATTAATTCCTGACCGAAAGCACCAAGTTAAGACATTGATGTATACTTAGAACCTCTTGTTGATGAGTTGAAGAAACTTTGGACGAAAGGAGTGGCTTCTTTTGACATGGACAAGGGAGAAATGTTCACAATGAAGGCAATAATATTATGGGGAATCCATGACTTACCAACATTTGGAAATTTATCTGGTTGCGTGACACATGGTTATAAAGCATGTCCAGTTTGTGCTATGGAGACCGAGTCAGAGTACATTGGTAACAAGGTTGTTTATCCAAAGTATAGAAGATTTTTGAAGGATGACCATCCATATAGATTAGTAAAACATGGATGGTATAAGGATACCGAAGATAAAGAACCTCCAACAAGGTTAAATGAACCATCCCTTTTGGAAAAGCTTAATTGTATAAAATATTTTCCTGAAAAATTACCAAAGAATAAGAAGCGAATGATATATGAAGCTATCGATAAAAGTTTCTTTACAGTTGAAGATGGTGACATAAAAAAATTGTCTTGGTATAAGAAGTCAATTTCCTATGACTTAATTTATTGGAGTAGTCATAAAGTGCGACATACTATTGATGTGTTGCATACGGAGAAGAATGTTGCAGAGCATCTTATCAACTTAATGTTTCACAAGGGAAATCAATCATCTAAATTTGCATGGGACAAGATTCATAAAATGAAATGTTGTCAAGTTCTAAAAGATGCCAAACTTCCATCATGTCTTGGGACAAGATTTGGTAGCCTTGTTACTATTCAACCACCTACTTTGCACATAAAAAAACATATGAGTATCATATTTTTATGCAATACTTGCTTCTTATAATGGTTCAACATGCATATCCAAAGCTTCGTGTGTTACGACGAGCAATTTTACAAGTGAGATTGTATTTTAACATAATATGCTTGAAAATTTTAGTTCGAGAACATGTTCAAGCCGCCAAAGATATGATTTCTGAGGCATTGTGTGTGCTAGCACATTGTTTTCCTATAGACTTCTTTGATATAAGTGTTCATCTTATGGTGCATCTAGCTGACCAAGCTTTGCTATGCGGACCTACAAACTATATATGGATGCATCCATTTGAAAGGTGAGATATTATTTTTACAAGGTTTGTAAACATTATTTCAAAATGACAATTTCTAAATATATGTGCATGTGTACATGTGTGTAGGACTATGAAAGAATGCAAAAATATACCTAGTAATAAACGCTATATAGAAGGATCAATCGCTGAAGCATATCTTGTTTCAGAATCAGTTAGATATGCAATGGAATATATGCCGAACCCATGTGATGGAAATCATAGTTCTACACAAGCATCCTTTTTAGATGACGGTGATGATATATATGAACGCCCCATCATTGAAGGCAGATATATTAAGCTAACTAGATGCAATGTGTTCAAATTCGAAGGTGGATACTTTTCAGAATTGATGTTCACGAGAGAGATGAATATTATAGGTATGAATTTTCTCCATATTATGATAAATACTGATGACATAAAATAACGAATGTAATCACATTATAATATCTAATTTGTAGTGCATATCGCTCTTCTTTAGAAGGTGTGTCTCGTGGTAAAAGAAAAGTTACTACAATGGCAGAAGTAGTTGTACAAACTGAATTTATTCATTGGTTGCATAAAAAAGTAAGTTATTTCAATATGAAAATTGTAGGTTTTGTTCCTGACAGCTACTAAAAGAAAAATGCATGAACACAACGTTGTGGCAATATGTTAGTGGTCCAAAGTGGGAAGCCAAAAGCTATCTCAAGTATGGAGTGAACGGATATATATTCTCGCCTCAACGGTATGACGACACTCTTTTGACCAAAGACAGCGGTGTTTGCATGGATGCAATCACCACATTTGTTGCAAGTGCAAAAGATATAAATCCTACAGACGATGACACTACTTGGTATGGTATCATTAAAGATACCATAGAAGTCGATTATTATGATTCTCAGCATGCATTATTCTATTGTGACTTGATAAACATCGCAGATAAGACAAATGGTTGTGAGATTTATACCGATTCACATTTGTTAATGGTGAACTTGAAAAAGCTTAAAAATTTCTAATGGAGAGTGTGATGAGCCAGCTATTCTAGCAACCGAAGTAGGTCAAGTTTTATATGTAAAAGACACTTAAAATCCTGATTGGTCCATTGTTCGATGTTCTCCGAAGCGCATGACAGACAACATAGATGACTACACAATACCGATCGATTTTTAGTCTGTTATGAAAGAACAAGCCAACTTAGGACCATTGTTGAAATGTGTTGAAACGAAATAGATATCATTTTGAAATGAATATTTGTGTTGTTTGATATACTTGGTACTTGGTAAACTAGCATATGAGTTTATGAACGTACATGTTCATGTTATTTGATATATTTTTATTCACAGTTTAGTCCAAAACAGTCAAGGCCATGATTGAAATGATATTTTAAGTTTCATTGTGTACTAAAATCTTTTTTATGCAGGTCTAAATGTCGAACAATTGCGATGCTAGTGCATCTAAAGGTACAAATGTAGAGCTTGAAGCATATAATCCTCCTCATACAAGTGATAAAAAATACTTAATAACTGTTGATCTTGAGGGTGTTAAAGGTAAAGATGAAGCTAAATGGGGCTCCAGATGCGGAGCCCTAATTCGTTGTCATATACTGATTGACTATGGCGAGTGGAGAAATGTAGATGATTATTACAAGAACATTTTGTGGCAAGAACTATTGGTATGTCATGAATTCATCTTATTTAGTCATTTATGTTTTGCACAAGATTTATCCTTAGTACTAAAATTTCTTTGTTAAACAGAATGAATTTGACATGGATATAGATCCCGATCTAGCTCGGCCAATTTTAGAAAAAACTTTTCCACGATATTATTGTACGGTAAAGTCTACTTTGCGGAATAAATTGCTCAGAGTCGGAGGAACCACCATACCCAAGAATATTGCTATTACTAAATGTCCCGCGGACATTGCCAGAGTATGGTGGGAAAAGTTTATAGATAATGAATATTCAGATAAAAAAAAGAGCAATGTAGGAAAAACGTCGAAGCCAAAGCTAAAAATATTATCACTCATACACTAGGAAGAAAATCATACCGTAGAGTTTACGACGAAATGGTAATAAATAGTATAAAAAATATTTCTTGTAAATATTAATATTGAATAGTTAATTAGTTTAAAAATATTTGTTCTTGCAGGTCAAGGAAAATCCGAAAGAGAAAGTTACGCGGACAATGGTTTGAAAGGCGGGACATATAAATAAGTAATCTGGACAAGTACTTCCATCTGGGCAAAAGCCTATGTAAGTATTTTTACTTTGGTATGAATTACTGATCAATTTGATTGCCATAAACACGAACTGCAATATTGAAGTACATAAATATGTGGATACTTTAATGAATAATATATATATATATATATATATTCTTATCAAGATAAATTAAGAAGATTACTCTTATTCACTTACATTACTGATCAAATACTATCCACTGCCAAGTAGACAAATGATATTAGTACTTCAGCCCAAAGTTACGAAGCCAATTTAAAAACTAACTATCATGTTTGTAAGTTGGTAACATTAAGGTAGTCTTACTTTAACCATTTAAGTGCCGAACCTTACAAAAATGTGATGTTATAAGTTACAGAAAACACACCAGCTTTCATTCGTAAAAAAAAAATGCTTCTCATGGAAAATAAACTTGCATAATCAAAAAAATAATCACGGTAGTCATATCATCAACGAATTGTTTGAATTATAATTACCAGTTACCTGGCTTTGGACAGTTCAACAAAATTTTGTGTTATCAAGGAAAAAAAATTGTGTTTCGCATTTGTTGTTACATTTTGCTTACTTGTTTTGTTCGCTGGTGTTTGGTTCATTTGTATGTTTGGTGTCATTTGGTTCTAATTTATGTAGTTTTTCTTTATAACAGAAAAAACAAGCATAATCATTTTGTATTGCATTTTGTGTTTACTTGATATTTTCTCTGTGCATTACTTTGTGTTGCATTTTCTGTTATTTACAAACAACATTCACTTGCATTTTCAAAAAAAAAGTTACACTCACAGGTGCATTACTGCATTACAAGCAGTTACATTATGACATTTATCTATTCGTGTGCGTCTTACATTGTTACACCGCGCCTTGCATTGTTTTTCAATTACTGTGGATTTCTGTTTTTATGCTTCTGTGCATACACATTATGTTAGTTTACGTTTTGTTTGAATTGTTAGTTTGCAAAAAAAAGCACCAAAAAAAAAAAATTCACTACATTTTTCAAAAAGTCTACGTTTCTATATTAATTTTGGTCTCTGTTTCTTTGTTGTTCATTTGCTGTGCATTTGTTCACTTTCTTTTTGTTCTCTGTTGTTGTGCAATTTGCATTTCGGAAAAAGATTTTCAAATTTTTTTTACTCTTCTAAGTTTTATCATGAATTATGTACGTCAGTTCCCTATATTGAATCTGATAAAACAGACAGTACCTAATCTACATAGCCATGAACCATATGCCAATTGTTAATATGTCTGAATGGTATCCCCTTTTTTGTGCCCATTGTGTATGTAGTTTGATGATGATGGAAATATGCTCACTTAATGCTAATGATGTGGCAATAACATTGAAATCTTGGAAGTGTTTTAGAAAGAGGCAATTAGTTTAAACTTTGTCAATGTGTGTGGCTACCCCCACTCTTCTCCATGTGAACTAAAAACCTTGTATGGTAGCTTCAGTAAGGGTATATGTGAGCAAACAGTTTATGAACCCTCTGAGATGAGAAAAGAGAACAGAAAGTCCCCCTTCTTTGTCCTTAGGGTTCAGCACATTATTGAATCCCTTATGAGTAACCAAGCCTTATCTACTATAGTTGCCAGGTTAATCAATTCTTGCCATAAATGCTCGCTATGTGAAAACACATTACTTGCATACATAGTTGTTAGAAACATCATATATCCACCTAGATTTTCCAATTTGCAAGTTATTTGTTGGGTATATTTGTAAATTAAAGTTATGTTCCAAATGTTTTTATCCCAAAGCAGAATGATCCTACCTTTTGAGCCACGGTCATTATTATGAATAATTTCCCAATTTTGTTCTATTTTCAACAACAATGAATTCATTTTGCTTGTAGACAATTTATTCTCCAAAAAAACTAGTTACTATTGGTTTAAAGGATTTTAGGAGGAATAACACCCGATTCATTTTGAAATCAGTGTTAATCCCCCTAACATTTCATGGTATAAAAATCATTTACTTGCTTTCTAGCCCTGACGATTCTTTTAGGGTGCTCAATTGTGTTTTTTCTGAAGGATGAACTTGCTTTAACTTCCTTTTCATATTGAGGGTTTTTTGATATGTATTTTGGACGGGAGATATCTGGCATGGAATCTGAAGGAATTTCAGTAATGTGATCAGCCATAGATTAAACAAAATATGGTTCTTGAATAAAATCTTCTTATAAGGGATAAAGTCTTCTTTTTCTACTCGTGGTGCCTGAGTGTCCATTATCCTTATCTGATTTTGAAGTTAAAATTCGGAATCTATTAGTAGTGAAAGATTATGTATCAGCTTTCCCTTTCCCTTTTACTTCACTGGTTGCTGCACTAGTAGCTTGATTGCCTTCCGCGTTGATGGTTAAGTCTGAAGTGCTTGCTTTATGATGATTTATGGAATTAGCGATTGTACTCTTTTCATGTGATGTCTGTGCATATCCTTATGAATTTTAGGTTTGAGTATAAGTTTCAGCATCTTTATTCGTTGGTTGCCATGTAGTTTCAGCTTGTCCCTCGGTAGTATCGGTAAAAGCTTATATAATCAGTTTGAATTGCTATTTGAACCATATTGTTCATGTTCAGGCTTGAGAGTTAACTTTCATGCGTAAAAGCTTATATAATCAGGAAAGTGGTGGCTTGTTTTGGACCTGGGGTTACAATGTATGTTACAGCATGATGAAGTATAACGCTCTAGAAGAATGTATCACTATCATAGTATCTGACATATGAACTTTCATTTTTACTGGATTCGCAAGCATACAAAAAAGTTTAGACCATTTTTCAAAACTAATAACAAGCTTACCTTATTACGAATTGAATGCAGGCACTTATGGAGGAAGAGGAAGAAAAACAGAAGTTGGAATGTAGTGGTAACGAGGAAGCAAATGCATAGGACCTTGACAATGATCCCATATCTAAAGTTTTTAGGTCTGATAGAAAGAAAAACTATTGTCGTGCAATTGGCTCCACTTCCTCTTCAAAACAAGTAAAGTTGATGCAAGCTTCAAAAGCAATTGCCGATAAGAACAAAAAGGAAGATTTTTGTGACGACTCGACATTTTTAAGCATTTAAAGTTGGAATATTTAATTGATTTTAAATATTAAATAGAGTAATTCTAACTTGAATCAAGAATATCACAATGTATTGATGATTAAATTATTAAATTAAATAATTTGAAGTTGAGTAAATTATTGAATCTGGAGTTTTAAGCCCGTCAAAAATAATTTAATGGCTTATAAAATTTATATCGATAATATGGAAAATAGTAAAAGTATTAAAATTGAATTTAACGGTGATTTGTTCGGTTTTCAAATTTTGTCGTTTAAATTGATTTAAAAAAAATATAGCCTTCCGAGGCACAGTCTCGAAATTTGACGAAATCAGTTTCATTGGATCCGTAATATTGAATTATTATCGGATTTCAAATTTCGTATTGATTGGAGTTAGTGTATGAGGGTACGATATTATAACGCGCTGAAAACTTAATTAATAATAATTTAATGAGATTTACTTAGGCAAACTTCTCTTATACGCCTCTCCCCTCATCTATATCTTCTTTTAGATGATAGATCTCTTTCCTATTTTTCTTCCGGTTATCTCGATTCCTTTCCTTCATAACCGAATACGTAATAAAAAAATGGGGTCGAAACCCTTATCATCAAATCGATCGGTTAGAAAAAATTTTTTGACCCAAATCAAAAATGGCCAGAGCTTCGTTTCTTCTTTTCGAATCGCGTTCGGAGGGAGGAGCTCGCAGCGGCGATTTAGGTCAGGCGATAGCGAGGTTCACACTCGCGTTTAGGGTTTCGCGTGAAGTTGGGGGCGATCGACTTGGGTCTCGGGAAGTTGAAGGCGACAACAGATGATGGTGGCAAACACGGGACGAGGCGCGTGAGGATGGCGGACAGCGGCGCCTGGGGAGCTCGCGGTTGTTTAGGGTGGTAGCGTCGACTCGATGAAGGGGGGGTGATCTCGGCCTGAGATCGCGTGGATGATGCTGGGTTTTGGATTTCTTCTTGCAGTGAGTATCCTCTGTTTTAATTAAAAACTTATATGTAAAAATATATATAGATTTCAGGATATTTGTATATATGTATGTATCGGCTAGAAATTTTGAACAGTAGGGTAAAATTTATAATTTTACTTACCTAGTAGATTTAAAATTTAAAATGAATATTTTTGGAGTTTAAAATCGTGGCGAATGTAAATTGAGTTATTTACTGGGAAGAGATTTGTTTTCAATTAGTTTAAATATTTTATTTAAAAAGAAATTTATATATAACCAATTTAATAGTTAAAAACCGAAGTATTAAGAATTAATTGATCGATGAATCCAAAAATTAATAAAATCATATGATGTTTATTCAAAGGTTGAAATCTGAAATGAAACAAGTCGAGATGGATATGGTGGCAATCATAGGCCAAAGGTGAGTTAATCTCACTCAGTTTAAATTTAAATTTAAATGATTAAATTTAAATAATTGATTGTGTGGTTGAATTGATTGATGTGATATAGTATATTATAATTTGAAATTGGCAATATCATGTGATGCTAACGTCTGTGGATGCAGGGAAACAGGTTGGAGGGATCCAACTGGATCCCTCAACATTTAATTAAATTATTTAAATTCCCCGGTTATGATGATTTAATGTTCTATGATGATTCATGTTGGAATATTAAATGTTATGGTTAGGTTGGATATAATTTGGTATAATGAATTACCATGAAATATATATAAATTGAATTTTTGGAAAGAAAATAAAAGAAGTGGATTGTAAGTAAGATATTTATAAATAAACTCAAAGAATGAATTCGAAAAGGAATAAGTGACTGTAAAATTCTAATAAATAAATCTTGGGAACGTAAAGGAAGTTTTGAATAAACAGGAAGTTAATGAATTTTAAATCTTTAGTGATATTAATTAAAAGAACAAACATTTATTAAAAATTTAAGATTTAAATTATTGGAAGGAATAAAGAAGGAATTGGAAAATCTGAAAATTTTATATACAGTTAAAAGGTTTAAAATCAAACGGAAAATAATAACATAAATAATAAGTCCATAACTAATGAATTTTGAAATAAATTGAGGAATTAAAGGAACTCATTTTAAATAAAATAAATTGGATATCAATTTAGGAAAATTGATTTAAGTGATTGAAGTTGAAATTTTCTCTGGATAGCCAAGTACATGTTTTAAAAAGAATTTTTTTTAAAATTAATTTGATGCTTTAAAGTTGTTTTTATAGAAAGCAAATTTTATAAAATTTATCATTTCTAATATTTAATTTTCTAAGGTAAGTAATTCCTTTTAATCTATTATAACAATAATTATTAAAAGAGTGATTTAGTATTTGATTTAAAAGTGTAAATCTAGTTGTATATTATATTAAGTAACCTTATTTCTAAATATTCATATGGTATGTATTTTATTAAATTATTGAAGTACTTTTTAAAATAAATATTTTAAAGTATATATTTCAAAGTAAAGTGTTTTAAAATTTATTTTAAAAAATAAATCTAGTTTTGTGCTTGGTGATTTCAGAGGAGATAGGAATTATTTGGGAAAGTTTATTCTGAAAAGAAAGATGATTTTGAAACTGTTTTCAAAGGATTGAAAATAGAAATATATCTTGTGAAGATTTTTTTTTTTGAAGTTAATAAATAATTTGGGAAATTATCTATTTTGTGATGGATGTTGTGAATATTAATTGATAGTTAAATCACCGACTATCAATATTGGACAAATGCGTTGATCGTTTCGAAGAGACCGCGATCGAGATTTATTTTTCGAAAACCACTTCGATCCGGTTTGTACGTTTCGTGTAAACGATTTTGGATTCGAAGATGGAGCAGTGAAGTGCAAGGGCTAATCGCTACTAATCCTGAGGATATTTCCAAAATGGATGTAGTAGGAATAGTGCCTTCGGTTCCGTTCGAACCCGGGACGGACTTGTATGGACGAATGCTTGCGAAACATCGTCAGGTGGACGATGGGCATTCTAAGGGATATGTTCTATAAAGGCAACGCTTAGCCTCAAGCCTCATCAAATGGGAATGACTGAAAATCAGGGGTTATGCAGCAAGGCTAGGTGGGTAGCACCCAAGAAGGGTGAGGTCATTCCAGTCTAGATGTCCCTTTTTATTTCGGCTTAGTAGGCGGTTGCTGATCCCAATCGCGGGGTGATCTCACTCGGGATTATCCAGTAAGGGGTAGTTCCGGCCTTGTGTTGCAGGGGAGCGGGCGTACTCCTCGGTACGGTGATCTAGGCCCCGTATTGTGACAGGTGGTACCCCAGTGCCTAGTCATTGGTTGGAAATCCATTCTCCCTACGAGCCTTGTACGAGTTTTGTTTGTATTACCCACTTTGTGGCTAGTAGCTGGAATTTAATCATGTAACAATTTCGACTACTTTATAAGTAATTGTATATAGACCCTATTATAATATCAGAGGATTTCTATAAAATTGTTTTAGCTATCGTAAGGTAAAAACCCGACATGTTTATTTGTGGCGTGGTCTTATGAGATGCTTTTGTTTTCAAAGGATTTTTGAAACTTTAATAATCAATTGGGTGTGATTTTCTCACGCTGATATTCCAGACTGACTCGGGTGTTATTTAACTATAATGCTCGGGTCAGACCGAGTATTATAGGATACAGGACGTGATGCTGTGGAGCTCAGGAGACGAGCTGGATGACGACACGTACTCTCGTACTTGTTTATATATATATATATTCCGCTGTGTTGAGTTGTTGTGTATCAATTTGTATGATATTGATGTTGAGCTGTGATTGATGTACTCTGATGATGTAATATATGTAAACAGATATATTTGATTTTGAGTAAAGATTATTTATTATCCATTATATTTTACTTCGCTGCGATGGTTAGATTCTGTTGTTGTTTTCTATTCTCTTCTTCTACCTCTTCTTCTTTAACCCAAATGGTTCGTATTTCTTTACAACTTGAGTTGATTTAGGTAGAATAGTGTTGATTCAAGGGGTACGGATTTGCGGACTGTTACAGTGGTATCAGAGCAAGGTTGGAGATAACCTTGGCTCTGGTGGGAATTACTCATTTAAATTAGAGTCCGTAGTACTCTAAAATGAGTTTGAGCGTATTAATAGATACGAGCGTGTATTTGTTAGTGAATATAAATTGTTTTAATATTGCATTGGTTGATTTATTGAGTGGCATATGAACTTTCGTCGACACAGTCTGCGTAACTATATCGAAGGGGTTTCTAAATACTTGAATAAAACAATTGACACGGTATTGTTTTAAATGTGGGTAAATGAAATAATTTTACCCAAAATATATTTTGATATAAATAAAAGTTTTTATAAACTATTTTAGCTAATATATGGTTGCTTGGATGTTAGAAATAAGGATATTTAAATTATTATCCTTATTGTATGGAAAATTTAACTAGAAATTGAAAACGTAACCAAAGGTTAAGGAAATAAATTCATTATAAAATGAAAGTTATAAATATGAATTATAAATGAAATTTATAAATTGAAGTATAATCAAATAAGAATTTATATGAGCATAAGCTATGCAAATGAATTATATAAAATTGATTTAAGCAGGATTTGGAAATTTAAATTCCGAAAATTTTGGAAGTGCTTTGAAGATAAATAATAGCACAATTGTTTTGGCGATATTTCTGAAAGGAAATTGTTTTAAAGGGGTTTTGAAAGTAATATAGCATTGAAATCACTTGGATTATTAGAAAATAATTCTGATGATGATGGCCGCATCATCAGGATTCATTTTCGAATTTCTAAGTGACGGATTGCTACCAAATTGATTTGTTCTGATGGCTAGTTGTTTTTGAAAATTTCTAAGGAAATTTGTTGGGAATAAAGCCAGGATTGGTTTAACTTTTGAGAAATGTGATTTGAGATGTTGGAGATTTCAAAATGTTTTGAAACCAAAAGCCGGTGTTTTTAAATTCCTGATGAGATGGGTTATAAGCTTATGAGTTAAGATGATTTTTAAATCAGGAAGGGAATATAAGCTTTGAATAATGGAATTTATATTTAAAATGAAAATGAAATTTACTTGGATTGGAAAATAAAATTTAACTGGATTGAAATTAATTAAAAAGGGCTGAAAAATAATATCCAGCTGTTTTTCGAATTAAGTTGAAATCGAATTGAGATTAAATAAATCTGAGTTAAAGTAAAATTGAATTGGGATGAGAATTCAATTGAATTAATGAATGAAATTAAATTCTTACCTGGACGAATGGGAAATAAGTGGGATAAGGATTGGAATTTAAATAAATGAATAAGAATAACTTATAAGAGAATTAAAAATCCATGGAAATAAATTATGCTTGGGTTATAAATAAACATAAGGCTTGAGTTAAAAATAAAAGAAGAATATATTCAAGCCTATAATGAATGGAAATGTGTAAAATAATAAGTTAAGGCTTATAAATTGAAAATGGGATAGAAAACCCAAAATAAATATTATTGATGAATTGGAGAATAAAATAAAAATCAAACTTGAATTATAAACTAAATTGAACTAAGAAAATTAAATGAAGTGATATTTGGAATTAAAAAAAAATCAAGTTTTGGATTATAAATTGGGGAAAGACTATTTAGATAATAAATTAGATAATAAAATATGTAATAAGAACCCAATGCAGTTAAGTAGAAGCTGAATTGTGAGATCATAATGAAGTTTGAAGATAAAACTCAAGGTATAAATCAAATTCGACTTGAAATCATTAGTGAGTAAAATATAATTGAAAGTGGCCTTGCAATTAATTAAATGAATTGAGAATGAAATTGAATTGTGAGTTCATAAAGGTGAATGGTAAATTAAAAATGGATAGTGAATTCAGAATTTGAGTTATTAATTGGAAGTTGACTTGAAGTGTTAACAAATTAAATATAATTGGAAAGGTATCGAATAAAAAATGAAATTGGATTGAAATAGTAATGGTTTGAATTGCAAATAAATCCAAATAAGTGGAAATAATTTGGAAATGGCCTTATAATAAATTGAATGAGCCGAATCTAAAAAGTTAAGATGTATAATAAATGATCAAATAAATTTGTAGATTGAAATGGGATTGGACTAAAATAGAATCAAGTTAGATTGAAAAGAGAAATTTATTTGCAATATAAAATGAGCTTAAGTACAAATTGGAGTGAATAAATTTAAGCTAAAAGATGGAAAGAAGTTGAATTGAATTCAACTTAAAATTAAGTTTAATAATAGTGGATTGGATTTAAATCAAGTAAAAATGGATTCTAATTGGAGTAAAATTCGGTATGTTGCCGATAATATTTAATGAAATGAAAATTCTTAAATAAATAATTGTAAACCATTTAAGTTGTTAAGGAATTTAAATAACTTGAGACAATAAGGGAAAATGGAATGTTTCAAGTTTATTAGAATGGTTCAAGTGAATATGGATAAACTAATTATATTGAATAAATAAATGATGGAATAAATAAGTATCAAATGAAATGTGGTTTAAATAAGTTGAGAAATGGTTATTGAATGAAATAGCTTGGATTGTCTTCGAGCTAAATAAAATAGTTTGGAATAAACAAATATGGAATGAAATGTAAATAAATGGATTGTAAATGAAATTTAAATGGAGTGTGTCGAGCTAAATAAATGCTTCTGAATGGATTAAAATAAAAAGGAATAAATGGTCGTTGGATGTAAATGGAAGTAATTAAAATTCTATGTGTTGATAAGGGTAAAATAAATTGATTTTGAAAGCAATTGAATTAAATATGAGTTCAGTTTGCTTAAGAATAAATTAAATGTAAGCAATTGAGTTTTAAACCATTTAAATTGATGAGATTGTAAATGAATGGATTGAAAGCCCTTCGAATGGAATGAAAATGGTTTATGAATAAATTGAAACAGTTGAATTAGTATGAAAATTGTAAAAATTTCTTACGGAAAATGTTGGATGTGCATTTCTTTAGAATCCATATGTTTTAACCATTGCAATTAAGTGAAATATAGTTAAACTGCATATATTTGGCACTTACATGTTTAAATTGAGTAAGTACAGGTAGCTGGAAGCCTTGTGGCTGGATTTGGTAGTGCTATTTGCTAAAAATAAATAAGCTGCTTGCTTAAAATGCTAAATAAGGTACGCCTACGCAATAAAAATAGGAAATATGAACTGTTTTTGGTTTTTCCGACCGTGTGGGTCGATGTATATATATTTATCTCTTTTGTCAAATTGCAAAAGCTCCTCCGTACAAAGGGGACTCTGCCAAAAATTTTCAGAAATTTGGGGAGTTAGAAAATTTTAGAAAAACTTTGGAAAATTGTGTTAATGACTAGCGAATTCAAATTAGAAACTAAACTGAATTAGTAAATGAAACTAACTAAAATAATGACATAACTTAGTTATAAATGAAAACCAAGATTTATATATTCAGAGGTAAAGATAAATTGGATTCATATGGAAATGGAAGAATCGATTTGAATATAAATAGATATAAACTAAAGTCGGAGTGAAATAAATATAAGAAACACATAAAATACTTATACTAACTTAAGTATGAAATGGTGCATTCTTAATTGGAAATGGAATATTACAAATACATTCTAAGTTGATATTTGGATTAATAAATATTGACATTGGTAAGAAAGTTGATATAATGTTTGGGAATATTGTGATTGGATGTTAGTGCTAAGCAGGATATGCAGGTATTATAAAAGGGAAAAGGAAATTGGATTTGATTTCAAGAGATAAATTTGAATTGCCCGACAAAAGGTATGTATTTAAATTTGGTATGGAATTTGATTGGGATTTGGATTTGGATTTGGATTGAGCCACTTGGCGTTTTGTTTTCTTTTTGGATTTGGGAGGCCGCAGAGCTATTTTTGTAGTTGTACCGAGTCAGCCGCGCAAAGGAGACGCTGGCGAAATTTTTCGGAAATTTAGGGAGTTAGAAAAATTTTGAGAAAATTTTTGATAATTCAAAATTTTGGTTTTAAATTGAAACTTAAATGGTTAAACCAATAGTATAGTTTGAAACTATGGAGAAGTTTGGAAGGTTAATAAGAATAATAATAAGTCTTTTATAAGAAGATAGTTGGTGCGATGCTGAATTGTTAGAAACTGTTTGGTTTAGGGAAATAATAAACGGGTATTGGATCATTCTTCCTAATTAGTAATTTCGGGGACGAAATTCTTTTAAGGGGGGAGGAATGTGACGACCCGACATTTTTGAGCATTTAAAGTTGGAATATTTAATTGATTTTAAATATTAAATAGAGTAATTCTAACTTGAATCAAGAATATCACAATGTATTGATGATTAAATTATTAAATTATTAAATTAAATAATTTGAAGTTGAGTAAATTATTGAATCTGGAGTTTTAAGCCTGTCAAAAATAATTTAATGGCTTATAAAATTTATATCGATAATATGGAAAATAGTAAAAGTGTTAAAATTGAATTTAACGGTGATTTGTTCGATTTTGAAATTTTGTCGTTTAAATTGAATTTAAAAAAATTATAGCCTTCCGAGGCACAGTCTCGGAATTTGACGAAATCAGTTCCATTGGATCCGTAATATTGAATTATTATCGGATTTCAAATTTCGTATTGATTGGAGTTAGTGTATGAGGGTACGATATAATAACGCGCTGAAAACTTAATTAATAATAATTTAATGAGATTTACTTAGGCAAACTTCTCTTATACGCCTCTCCCCTCATCTATATCTTCTTTTGGACGATAGATCTCTTTCCTATTTTTCTTCCGGTTATCTCGATTCCTTTCCTTCATAACCAAATACGTAATAAAAAAAAATGGGGCCGAAACCCTTATCATCAAATCGATCAGTTAGAAAAAAAATTTGACCCAAATCAAAAATGGCCAGAGCTTCGTTTCTTCTTTTCGAATCGCGTTCGGAGGGAGGAGCTCGCAGCGGCGATTTAGGTCAGGCGACGGCGAGGTTCACACTCGCGTTTAGGGTTTCGCGTGAAGTTGGGGGCGATCGACTTGGGTCTCGCGAAGTTGAAGGCGACAACAGATGATGGTGGCAAACACGGGACGAGGCGCGTGAGGATGGAGGACAGCGGCGCCTGGGGAGCTCGCGGTTGTTTAGGGTGGTAGCGTCGACTCGATGAAGGGGGGGTGATCTCGGCCTGAGATCACGTGGATGATGTTGGGTTTTGGGTTTCTTCTTGCGCTGAGTATCCTCTGTTTTGATTAAAAACTTATATGTAAAAATATATACAGATTTCAGGATATTTGTATATATGTATGTGTCGGCTAGAAATTTTGAACAGTAGAGTAAAATTTATAATTTTACTTACCTAGTAGATTTAAAATTTAAAATGAATATTTTTGGAGTTTAAAATCATAGCGAATGTAAATTGAGTTATTTACTGGGAAGAGATTTGTTTTCAATTAGTTTAAATATTTTATTTAAAAAGAAATTTATATATAACCAAATTAATAGTTAAAAACCGAAGTATTAAGAATTAATTGATCGATGAATCCAAAAATTAATAAAATCATATGATGTTTATTCAAAGGTTGAAATCTGAAATGAAACAAGTCGAGATGGATATGGTGGCAATCATAGGCCAAAGGTGAGTTAATCTCACTCGGTTTAAATTTAAATTTAAATGATTAAATTTAAATAATTGATTGTGTGATTGAATTGATTGATGTGATATAGTATATTATAATTTGAAATTGGCAATATCATGTGATGCTAACGTCTGTGGATGCAGGGAAACAGGTTGGAGGGATCCAACTGGATCCCTCAACATTTAATTAAATTATTTAAATTCCCCGGTTATGATGATTTGATGTTCTGTGATGATTCATGTTGGAATATTAAATGTTATGGTTAGGTGGGATATAATTTGGTATAATGAATTACCATGAAATATATATAAATTGGATTTTTGGAAAGAAAATAAAAGAAGTGGATTGTAAGTAAGATATTTCTAAATAAATTCAAAGAATGAATTCGAAAAGGAATAAGTGACTGTAAAATTCTAATAAATAAATCTTGGGGACTTAAAGGAAGTTTTGAATAAACAGGAAGTTAATGAATTTTAAATCTTTAGTGATATTAATTAAAAGAACAAACATTTATTAAAAATTTAAGATTTAAATTATTGGAAGGAATAAAGAAGGAATTGGAAAATCTGAAAATTTTATATTCAGTTAAAAGGTTTAAAATCAAACGGAAAATAATAACATAAATAATAAGTCCATAACTAATGAATTTTGAAATAAATTGAGGAATTAAAGGAACTCATTTTAAATAAAATAAATTGGATATCAATTTAGGAAAATTGATTTAAGTGATTGAAGTTGAAATTTTCTCTGGATAGCCAAGTACATGTTTTAAAAAGAAAATTTTTAAAAATTAATTTGATGGTTTAAAGTTGTTTTTATAGAAATAAAATTTTGTAAAATTTATCATTTCTAATATTTAATTTCCTAAAGTAAGTAATTCCTTTTAATCTATTATAACAATAATTATTAAAAGAGTGATTTAGTATTTGATTTAAAAGTGTAAATCTAGTTGTATATTATATTAAGTAACCTTATTTCCAAATATTCATATGGTATGTATTTTATTAAATTATTGAAGTACTTTTTAAAATAAATATTTTAAAGTATATATTTCAAAGTAAAGTGTTTTAAAATTTATTTTTTAAAAAAATCTAGTTTTGTGCTTGGTGATTTCAGAGGAGATAGGAATTATTTGGGAAAGTTTATTCTGAAAAGAAAGATGATTTTGAAACTGTTTTCAAAGGATTGAAAATAGAAATATATCTTGTGAAGATATTTTTTTTTTGAAGTTAATAAATAATTTGGGAAATTATTTATTTTGTGATGGATGTTGTGAATATTAATTGATAGTTAAATCACCGACTATCAATATTGGACAAATGCGTTGATCGTTTCGAAGAGACCGGGATCGAGATTTATTTCTCGAAAACCATTTCGATCCGGTTTGTATATTTCCTGTAAATGATTTTGGATTCGAAGATGGAGCAGTGAAGTGCAAGCGCTAATCTCTACTAATCCTGAGGATATTTCCAAAATGGATGTAGTAGGAATAGTGCCTTCGGTTCCGTTCGAACCCGGGACGGACTTGTATGGACGAATGCTTGCGAAACATCATCAGGTGGACGATGGGCATTCTAAGGGATATGTTCTATAAAGGGAACGCTTAGCCTCAAGCCTCATCAAATGGGAATGACTGAAAATCAGGGGTTACGCAGCAAGGCTAGGTGGGTAGCACCCAAGCAGGTTGAGGTCATTCCAGTCTAGATGTCCCTTTTTATTTCGGCTTAGTGGGCGGTTGCTGATCCCAACTGCGGGGTGATCTCATTATCCATTAAGGGGTAGTTCTGGCCTTGTGTTGCAGAGGAGCGGGCGTACTCCTCGGTACGGTGATCTAGGCCCCGTACTGTGACAGGTGGTACCCCGGTGCCTAGTCATTGGTTGGAAATCCATTCTCCCCACGAGCCTTGTACGAGTTTTGTTTGTATTACCCACTTTATGGCTAGTAGCTGGAATTTAATCATGTAAAAATTTTGGCTATTTTATAAGTAATTGTATATAGACCCTATTATAATATCAGAGGATTTCTATAAAATTGTTTTAGCTATCGTAAGGTAAAAACCCGACATGTTTATTTGTGGCGTGGTCTTACGAGATGCTTTTGTTTTCAAAGGATTTTTGAAACTTTAATAATCAATGGGTGTGATTTTCTCACGCTGATATTCCAGACTGACTCGGGTGTTATTTAACTATAATGCTCGGGTCAGACCGAGTATTATAGGATACAGGATGTGATGCTGTGGAGCTCAGGAGACGAGCTGGATGACGACACGTACTCTCATACTTGTTTATATATATATATATATTCCGCTGTGTTGAGTTGTTGTGTATCAATTTGTATGATATTGATGTTGAGCTGTGATTGATGTACTCTGATGATGTAATATATGTAAACAGATATATTTGATTTTGAGTAAAGATTATTTATTATCCATTATATTTTACTTCGCTGCGATGGCTAGATTCTGTTGTTGTTTTCTATTCTCTTCTTCTACCTCTTCTTCTTTAACCCAAATGGTTCGTATTTCTGTACAACTTGAGTTGATTTAGGTAGAATAGTGTTGATTCAAGGGGTACGGATCTGCGGGCTGTTACAATTTTTGTCAATGGTCATCGGAATTACAAAACCAAGTGGCAAATCAAGTTGCAAATCAAGTGGCGAATCAAGTGTCGTGCCAAATCAATGAGGCTCTTAAATCATTTGCTTCATCTTTCTTAACCATGGTACCGGGGTTACAACATAATTTTAATAGTGGTAATGTGACGCTTATGACTGGAACCGCTTCTAACTTGAATAAATCTCCTTCGAATATTGGAGTTGCTAGTATTCTGTCAAATGATGTTGGATCATCTACAAGAAGTAAACAATTTGTAATGCTACTGTCACAGGATACGAAGAAGAATGTAGCAAAAGCTTATATTGGAACACAAACTATGTGTCATTTCAGAGAGATAGTTCCAAATGTTGCGAAAGTTGTTTGGATAACAGAAGTTTTAGAACCAGAAACAAAAATTTACGATGGTCCTCAAAATGGACACCACAAGCTTTGTGAATTTTCAGATGGGGGCTTTGTGATATGGCCTGTGTTTCGTCTTCGCAATATCTAAAATTCTATTTATTAGTAACTCGTATTATATTGGATATTTAAAATTAGATATGAAATTGCTTTTTTGTAATTTGGATATGATATTGTGGTATTTTGAAATTGGAAAGTTTGTAGCTCACATTATAGTATTATCTAAATATGATATTGTTGCATTTGAGATATAGAAGCATTTTAGACTTCATATTGAATTGATATGATGAATTATATACGATATGGACATCATCATTTATGAGATATTATATTCATTTGTTCTAAGAATTTAATATTAATTGTGTATAAAATAGCATAAAAACATAATTTCAATTAGTAACGCATATAAGTGTTACCAATATTTTCGATAACAACACTTAACTACGTTACAAACTTAAATGATAAGCAAAGCATTTTATGTGTAACAACACATATATGTGTTACTAAATAATCATTTTCTAACACTTACAAGCGTTACCGTTTATTTCTGTACCAACACTTATAAGCGTTACCGTATATTTCTGTACCAACACTTATAAGTGTTACCGTATATTTAGGTACCAACACTTATAAGTGTTAGTAATACGTATGTTCGTAACACTTATAAGTGTTACAAATTTGGCCGCTTCATTCCTCACAGTCCATTAGTAACACTTAAAAAGTGTTACTGAAATTATTTGTAACACTTATAAATGTTAGGATTTGCCTGTTTTGGTGTAGTGAAATTTAACGATTTTAAAATCATTTAATTTAACCAATCGGTGTCTGTATATAATTTTCTACTTTATGGTCAAGTGATATGGATATATATCATTTCAACCCGTAATAATTTAAATTTTCGGTATATATCATTTCAACCTGCAATTCCGAGAAAACTTCAAAATCTATAAAATCGCTCGAGTTTATCATTTCAACCCATAACGATTTTTTCCAAAACTATAAGACCATTCAGGTATGTATCATTTCAACCCATAGTGATTTTTCTAACAATAACCAAGGGACCTTGCAGTGTGATAACAATATAAATAAACATACATCCAATCATCCAAAAATACCGACAAATAAGCATCTATCATGATCATCATTCCAATAAACCAATAAATCACTACAGATAAACTGATTATCACTGTCAGATATTTAACTGGCAATTAATTTCAATATTAATTTAAATGGCAATTAAATTCAATATAAATTCAAATTAAATTTGAATGATAATTTAAATATACCAACCGACAATCAATAAATTTTTAATTACATCATAAGCTTAATTTAACTAACATAAGATGGTTTAGTATTTATGAGAGGGTTAAAAACAGTCACCTTTGATTTTTAATCGATTTCAAATCAAAATAAAGCCTAAAAATCTAACAGTCTCAGAATATATCCAAACCAGTTCCATGTCGTCTAAAATTTCGATACGATCGCAATGGAGAAAACCGCACGTGAATCCGAGCCCGTATGCAAAAGTTATGTACGTTAGAAGATTTGAAAATTAAAATTAAAAAAAAACGGAATAAGGGCAATTTAGAAAATATAATCACCTCTCCTTGGAAACCATAACCCATGCGAATCTATAACATGCTCAAACCCAACCAGCCGCCACCCTTCATCGAATTTCGCTGTCGCCTGGTCCATCATCGCCACGATCAAAGATTGCCGACCACCTACGCACGTCTAAGCGCCCATGCCGACGCGACCCCCTACCGCTGCCCCAGGCGAATTCCACCGCCATGACGTTGGTCAAAATTCTAGGCCAACTCGAGACCCCTCTAACATGAACGAACACCATCCCTGAGGCCTGCTTTGTGACCTCTACAAGCCTGCATCCCCCGATCATCGTAAAATCGACGATCCGCCGTTGGATCGAAAACCATAATATAGACGACCATGGTTCTTTATCGATTTTTGGTCAAACGGTGCATCAAATCGAAAAAGAATTGCAACAATAGATTGTGCTCGTCGAGAGTTTTCCAAGAATAAATAATTTGCTATGGTTTGAGGAGTTTGAATTTTGAATTTGAAATTGGAATTAAGGTTTTGGGTTGAAATTATCTGACATTTGAGAAGGAGGAACCTATAAGAAGTTGATGTACGTACAGAATAAAATGAAAGTCCGCTAGGGTTAGAGAAACAGAATCTATTTATATAGATAGATGGATAAGAACGAATGGTATAGATTGAATTGGTCGAACGATTACGTGAACCCGAAAAGCCCTTTCCGTTTCCAAAACGAAAGCGGGTCATCCAATATATCGAAATATAGGTTTTCGTTATTTTTAAACTCAATGGAACTAGCTAATCCCCATATTCCATTGTATACTGAAATTAGCTTTTAATATCAGATTATTTTAACTGAATTCATTAAAGTGATTTTTACACGTTTCGGGAGCCCGCACGATCAAAGACGGTATGTCTGATGCTACGAAAATTGAAATCCTACAATAATTCACTGTTACGGATCCAATAAAACTGGTTTCGTCGAAATCCGAGACCGTGGCCAAAATGGCTAAATTTCACATAATTAAATAAATTTTTATTAACTTAAATTTAATCACTTTTAAATTCAAATTTATTTTTTAACAATTTTCATCGTTTCTGATTACAAAGAAATTAATAATCTTTTACAATACAATTTCCATGTTAAATCCAATATTTAAATATTGCATGAATTTTAACATTAAATTACAATAGGAATAAAACCTATTTTATTAAAATATAAATTTCAATAAACTCTTTTATTTTGATTTCACTCTTATTATTCAATCATCCAATACCATTTGAATTCATTGGACACTAGTTTACATTTTATTACATTCTTTTTCTACAGTTATCGCCTTTTATCATATTAACTATGATATTTAATTATATTAAATTTTCATTGATTACTAATTCAATATTCAAACAGATTAAATAAACGCGGTGATAGTTATACAATTGTTTTATAATAATAATTCATATTCATTAACTTATTGTTTATAAACCAAGGGTTATGAATTGCTTACTAAAACTGATTTTATATTCTATATTAACCTATTTTAATTTATAACAATATAATTTCAACATTGAATTCGACATCTAATTTATTCCTTATTTACAATTATAACCAAAATTAACTTTACAATAATTTCAGTTAATTGAAATTACATTAAAATAGTTGTCAAAAATATTCAAACAACGTTATTAAATCATTTTCTAATTATTTTTCTCATTAATAAATTCTAATTTCTTGCAATATTAAATTTCAAAATCTTATTTAATTTAATAGTTTTAATTATTGAAAAATACGGGTCGTTGCACTAAACCATTATAAAAACCCTTTATAAAAGTATTCTATAAAAAATCCTTTTATAAAATCCATTATAAAATCTGTTACAAAACTTTTATAAATGCCTTACAAAACCACTTACATTTTCTAAAAATCTTTTACAGAAATCTTTTATCTAATAAAGTTATTATAAAAATCTATAAATATTATCTTAAATCAAAACTATATTTATTATATTAAATTAAATTCAATATACATATATATATATATATATATTAACACTATATTAAATTAAAATTTTAAAATACGGAACCAGATCCATCCGAGCCAGACGTGGCTTTAAAATATTATTTTTAAAACTAAGTAAAATTATAAGTTAAAAGCTTAAATTACATTTAAAACCATATATTAACTTATAATCTGAAACTTTAAAACATATAAAATAAATTATTTTCCAAATATAAAGTTTAAATAAAATCATTAAATGAAATTTAAAAATCAAACATACTTTACTGTTTAGAAAATAATTTTAAACCGACCAACGGTGTCCGTATATAATTTTCTATCCTATGGTCGAGTAATAGGGTATGTATCATTTCAACCCCAAAATAGTTAAATTTTCTTGGTATATATCATTTCAACCCGCATTCTGAATCAATAATTTCCAAATCAATTAAATCGCTCGGGTTTATCATTTCAACCCATAACGATTTTCCCTAATCTATAAGATCGTTCGGGTATGTATCATTTTAACCCATAGCGATAATAGGTATAAACATCCAATCATCCAAAATGACAACGAATAAACATCCATCACAATCAACATCCAAATCAGTCAATAAATCACAACAATGAACTGATTATCAATATCAGGTGGTTAACTATCAATTTAAATTCAATATTAATTTGAATGACATATTAATTCAGTACAAATTCAAATTAAATTTAAATGAAAATTTAAATTACCAAACAGCAATCAATAGTATTTTTATCACATCATAAATTTAATTTAGCTAACATAAGATGGTTTAGTTTTTGTGAGTGGGATAAATCACTCACCTTCGATTTGTAGTCAATTGAAAATACAAATAAAGCCCAAAAATCCAACAGTCTCAAAATGCCATCAAACTAGTTTAGAATGTCCGGAATTTCGATATGATCGTAAGGAAGAAACCACATCCAAATTTGAGCTCGTATGAACAAGTTATAATAGTTAAAACGATTGAAAAAGTAAATTTAAATTAAATATTAAAACAAAGGTTAAAATTTAAAAAACACGTCACCTCTCTCTACCCTCAAACCTACAGTCACATCCACGTCTCTGAACGTACGAACACAACACTAGCCGCCACGAACAAGCAGCATCACCACGACGAACTCATCGCCGCTCTCTAACCTCCGGCCGAACCCAAAATGCACGACTTCAAAACCCACTTTTGGCGATCCCAATGACAATCTCGACAAACTATACACATGGATTTGCTCCATTCGTCGACCTCTATGCCTCAGCACCACTCGATCGCTATATCGTTGAAGATCCATCGTCAAATTGAAAAGCCTAAGATGGACGGTCGAAACTTCATCAACAATTTCTGACCAAACCGTGATTCGATTGCAAAAACGAACATCAGATCTATATTATGCTCATCGAGAGCTGTCCAACGATATATAATTTGATATAGTTGGAGGAATTTGAATTTTCGATTTTAATTTGAAATTAGGGTTTTAATTGAAATTGAAATTAGAGTTTGGGATGACAGCCATTGAGAAGGAAGGATGGAGCAAAAATTTGTACGTACAACAAATGAAATCTGAAAACTACTAGGGTTCAGGAAGTATCTATTTATATAGAAAGATGGATAAGAATGAATGGGTAGATCGAATTTGGTCGAAACGATAACAAAGACCCGAAAAGCCCGTTTCATTTCCAAAACGAAAGTAGGCCATCCCATATATCAAAATATAGATTTTCAATATTTTAAAACTCAACGGAATTAGTTTCAAACCCTAATTCCATTATATGAAGAAGTTAGCTTTAAAATCAAATTATATTAATTTAAATTCCGTTAATCGATTTCTACGTGTTTTGGGCTCGCACGATCAAATAATAAGTCCGATCGCTGCAAAACCTGAAATCTTACAAAAATTCATTATTACGGATTCGATGAGATTGGTTTCGTCGAAATCCGAGATAGTGGCCAAAATGGCTATTTTTACACTTTAATTAAATAAATTATTATTAAATTGATTTAATTACCTTTAAACTCAAATTTAAAAGTTAACAATCTTATCATCCTTGATTACATAGAAATTTATAATCTTTTAAAAGTAATTTTTTCATGTTAAATCCAATACTTAAATATTGCACTAATTTCAGCGTTCAATTACAGCTGTAATAAAACCCAGTTGATTATTTATTTCAATCAAATTCTTTTATTTTGATTTACATTCTTATCATTGATCGGCTATTATCTTATGAATATAGTTAATATCAGTTTACATTTTATTACACCGTATAGTTATCATCTTTAACCATATTAATTATAATATTTCAATTTCATTAATTCCATTAATTACCAATTTAATTCCTTATTTACAATTATAAGCAAATTAACTTTATAATTATTTCAATTAATTGAAATTAAATTAAAATAATTGTCAAGAACATTCTAATAACATTATTAAATCATATTCGAATTATTTTTCTCATAAATAAATCATAAATTTTAATTTCTCACAATATTAAATTTCAAAAATCTTATTTAATTTAATAGTTTTAATTATTAAAAATATGGGTCGTTACAATGTAAGTTGGATTGGAATTGATCAGTTGTTGTTTTCACAATAGCAGGTTACAGGCGCAATTGTATGTTGTGTCTGTAATTCAATTCGTAGCCGCAACTTAATGTTGCGCTCACGTATTATCCCCTACACGCAACTATAAGTTGCGCTTGTATTTGGGCTTTTATTGTGCTGGCCTAGCAGCAGCTCATACTACCCTATAAGCCTCTCCGCTCCAACATAACTCTTCTTCTCCAACTTATTTCGGAAAATCTAAACTACATTGATCTTACTGCAACTCAACTAAAAATATAACAAATCCACTCAAAGTCATTTCAATCGACAAAGATCAACAAAAAAATTCACTTTCTTCTATATTTCAGGTAAAGATTTGAAACTCTTGTCTACTTATTTTATTAGATTTATAACTGTAATTTAGTTTCTTAAAATTTTCTAGATCTATGACTACCGTACCGATTATTTGTCACTATGATGGTGATTAATCATCAACGAGAATATGAAGCTAACCTGTGTTGGCGGAAAGCATAAAGGATCTAAAGTGAGGAAGGGTTTTAATTATCTTGAGTTAAAAATCACAATTTACAAAGCTACAAAGATTAATTCAACCGAATTTGACATCTCGCTGGTAAGTAAATGAGTTACGAATGATGGTCTGATTGCTACCGAGGTGAATGATGACGATGATGTTAATTCGATGTTTTGCGTGGGGATAAAAGTAATCGAGTTGTATGTTATGAAGGAGGGGGTGGTACAAACAACTGAACCGCAAGCTCACATCATAGATTATGCAAACCAATCTGGACTGAGTAATACTACCGAGCAAAGTCAAATGTATTATCCATAGTATTCCTACCAGCCACCGAACGTTTACACACAAACACTTGGTTATGGTTTCATATGATGCATGTATGTTTTATTCTTATTCTATATATTTATGTAATTAACAATTACTCATGTGTTTACAGATTGTATACACAAACACCCGACTATGGTTTCATGTCATATTCACCACAGTCACCCGGGTATGGTTTCATGCCATATCCTCTACAGTCAATTCCAATGCAAATTTCAAAATAAATATGTACAAGAAAATAAAGATGTTGAAATTGAAGATATGGAGGAAGGAAATGCTGATAATGACGTATCACATTTGGATAGCATGGAAATCGCTACTTCCCTTGACGAAGATGGTACATGGATAGATGCTATGAATGTTAATAATGATGCTCAGTTAGATGATATTCCAAAGGAAGTTTGTAATGATTCGTATTTTTAACTATTTTAAATTATTAAATTTAATATAATTATTAAACCAAATTGGTTAGAAATAAAAATTTAATGACTTATAATTAAAGTAATTTATTAGATATGAACTTGAATAAAAAAAATAATAACCAATTTCGAAGATGTGGGCAATAACAAGTATTGAAATGAAATTCTATGTATTGAATGTGGTTGTAATCAATAGCTGGAGTTGAATAACAAATGTTGAACTATTTGGATAAAAATAAAATAATTTTTTGATAACTAAAATTCGTTTGAAATCTAATATTGGAATTTATTGAAATTCTAATATCGGAATTCATCGAAATTAGATTATTGAAATACTTTAAATAAAGAAGTAAAGCATAGTGCAATCTATGTATTTAATGTAAAAAAATATATTTGTGTATTGAATTAGAACGAACATTTTATCTATAAAATGATATTTGAAATAATATATATAAGTACGTCTTATTTGACTATGATTGTAATTTTATTGAATTGTAAGTAATTGATAACATAAATTGAAATAATCAATGTGAAGTTAATAAAGAATCGAATGAATGTTTACTAGAAATGAAAGAATAAGTTATTTATATGAAAAGTTATTTTTGATAAGTATAAATTTCAAAAATAAGAAAACATTTATTTGGTAAGATATGAATAACTTTTGCGCTATACAATAATTGCAAAGATGTTGAATTACTGTAAAATGGAAGTAGCTGTTTTATTATTTAAGTTCGTTTTAAAAGTTAAATTTTATAAGATAAATAACTTATATTTCAAATATAGTGATTTATTTGACAATTTAATTTTTAAATATAATTTTTGAAATAGTTTAAATAACTAAATCTTGAATTTTATATGAATGAAAATGATTTCAAAAGTTGATTTAAATTTTATTCAAACAAGAATGAAAATCGTTAACTTTAAATTTGAATTTAAAAGTGACTAAATCAATTTTGGAAATTTCTCGTTTTAATTAACGTGTAAAAATAGTCTTTTTGGGCACTGTCTCGGATTTTGACGAAACTAGTTTCGTCGTATCCGATTATAAGATTTTAAGTTTCGTAGTGATTGGACTTATCGCTTGGCCGTGCGACCTAGAAACGCTTAGAATTTATTTTTAGAACTTTAACTAAAATAATTTGTGAAATGCTGTCTTCTGAATATGATGGAATTGGCTCCCGATATATGTTTCATTGTATTCGGAATATGGGTATAACATACAGGACACCAAGCGACACGCCTTGTTTGGAGTTTGAAATTTCCACGGATGAATAGTGCCGTAGATATTTTCTATAAATAGCCTTCCATTCATAAACCCTAGCCTATTTTTTTGGCCGGCATTCATTCATTTTAATGGTAGGAAATTGTTCTTCTTTTCCTCTCAGTTTCTCCTTATCCTCTCAATGAAATCGAATGACTCCAAAAGCAAAGCTGGAGAGCATGATGAGACGTGCGGTTGGATTGAGTCGTTGTCGCCCGAATTTGCCAGAATATGGGCCTGAAGATCGCACAGTTTTTGGGTTCTCAAGGCGAGATGACGGTGGTGGAGGCGGCACGGTCACCGACGATGGTGGAGCTTAAAGAAGCGGTTGCGGCGGTAGGCTTAGATCAGGGTCTGGTGGGGTTTGGTGATGGGCGTACATCGATGTCAGGGTGGCTTGGATGGATTTCTCAGCCTGGAGTGGGAACGAGAGAGGGATGGAGAGGTTTAATTTATGTTAAATTTTATTAATTAAGTTAATTATGTTTTTAATTATATCGAATATTAATTAATCTGTAATTTTCTCGTACGAGGTCGGATTCGAGCGAAACGAGTCGCGTTGCGATTGTATCGATGAAGGCTACGACATGGAGCTGGATTGGAATTTACTTGACCTTGGAATATTTTCAGTTTCAAATAAAGGTGAGTGGTTAAATCCATTCACGAAGTTCTAAATTTCCTACTGTTGGTTAAACCAATTAACAAAGTGATAAATTTATATTGATTGCTATTTGAAAATTTAATTGACGAGAATTGAATTGATTAAATTTGAACTGATTGAATTTAAATCGAACTTAAATTTGACCGTTAATTTATAATTTAGTTTGATAGTTAAATTAGACAGTTAATGTGACATTTAATTTGATAGTTAAAAATGTAACATTTAACCTGATAGTTAAATTGATATTTAAATTGATGTTGATAATTGAAATTTCATATCACTTTTAAACACCCGACATTGATAGTTATTGGTTGTTATGATATGGATGAATTAGTTGCTTTGGATTTGGGTTGACATTACAATGGATGAGGTTTGTGATTGGCTGTTATGTTGTTTAATGATTTTGATATATCCATATTATCACCCTGTTATTATCACTACTCTACGATTGACATTCTTTACATTTAATTAGGATATGGAACTTTGGACATCCTATTGATATGTGAATTGTTGGATGCATTGTTGACTACTTTTGTAGAAATGTGATTGTTATGATTTTATCGTCGTTTGGAGAAATTGGAGATTTTGATAAATTAAACTTTAAATTCTGAAAAGTTTTGAAATTTAATTTGGAAATTTAACAAATTGATGATTTTGGTATTCCACACTGAAAATGGAAGTGTTGACGCTTTGGAAATTGGTGAAGTAATCGTGAAACCTCCTGAAATTAGAACCAATTATTTGAGTAATGATTGATAAAAACCTTGTATTTGTTTCTGATAAACTGATAAAAATCATTTGTGACTGTTTGATGATGATTAGATGTTATCACTTTGCTGGTTGATTGCTCGATTGGTATGTTGTGCATATTATCATTTACTGATTATTTAGTTGCGCTCGGCCAGTTTATGAGCATTTGACTCTTGTTGTTGGCTTTCAAATAGTGCATAACCAGTTGTAAATAATTTACCTTTTTTGCATGGGAAGGACAGAAATTGTAATATGGTGGGAATGTTGAAATGAACATCTAATGAATTAAGTTTCACAATTTGACTATAAGGCATTCAGCGACAATGTTGGGTTAAAAAAATTGATTGTTTAGATTAAAATTATTTATTTTAATCCAAACAAAGAATTACAATTTTTGAAATGAATATTATAAGTTAATGACTCATACAAATATGATTTATGATTAAAAAGAAATTCAAACTGGAAATTTGAGAGTTTGAATTCCGGAAGTTTGATATTGGTTCTTAAGATTCTGGAAATATATAATAGCATAATTTCAAAGTATTTTTTGGATAGAAATGTTTTCAAAATGATTTCAAGATGATTTTCAAAACAGTTTTCAATAGTGGGAAGACCACCATAGTAGCTTTGATATGTGATTGTTTTGATGAAACTGTTTTTGATTCAAATCCCGAAGTATGATTTGATATTCGAAAGAGATATGTGTATGTTTATTTCAAACGAATTGAAATAAAATCCGGTGTCCAGTTCTCGAGTTTTTTATTGAATAATATTATATAGCGTTCTACCAACTGTTACTGCATAAGTCCCTGTTCCTTATGAAATTCCTGTAGGTGATACGTCCTCTATGGAGCATTGTGATACTCAACCCGGTTTGGTCGTCTCTATTCAAGTCACTGCCTAGGAATGCCGGTGCTTTCTCAATGCAGAAATTCAACACATAGGTTATTGATGGATCAAACGTGATTCCTTTGGCTGTTCTTAGTGAGAAGGAGAACCATTGATCTGACCACCTTGTTGGTTTTTTCCTTGATGCTTCTTCCTCTTACTCGGTCGTACACGAGCACTGTAGGTGAGTATGGAAACTGAAAGGTACACTTCATGTACAATTCCTAAACTCCTTTTTCTTGTTTAGTTTGGCTCTAAGGAAGATCGTCTTATAGCGCTTGACACTAGCCCTCTCATTATCGAGGGAAAACCCTTTATTGTGACTCCTTGGAGTGTTGGTATAAACAGTGTTAGAGAGCATATTCTTTCTATTCCGGTTTGGGCGACGTTCACTGATATACCATCTGTCCTTCAACCTCTTATTGGTCTGAATTGGCTAGCGAGTCTTATTAGGGGTTTCAAATGTTTTGATGCAAATACCGTAGCATGCAAGAATCTTTTATACGACAATGCGTTGATTGAAATTACCCCAGGGAATCCATTATCATCGATATTGAAAGTAAGAATCATGGAAGGTCATGAGGTGGAAATAAAAGTTGATTACAGCTGGAAGCTTGACATATGTTCTATATGCTATTTATTTGGTCATACTGAGGAGAAATATTTTAGGAATTCCCCTCTATCTCCTACCGATAAAATCCCCTTCTGTAGGACGGAAATGAAATGGGCTTCCAAGGTTAGTTCTCCGCCTCCCTTTGATCTTGTTGTTTCTGTTTCTCCCTTGCGAAGATAGAAATTGATGTAGTTAGCTATACCGATGATGATGTTGTTTTATGGGAACCAAAAGAATGTTCTTAGATTCATGAGCCGTCAAAAATGAGGTATGATCCACAAATACATAGTTATCACATGTTCTTAGGTGGTCCTGATGAGTCTAGGAGGTTAGTGTATCATGCCGAGGGTGATGGTCTGTCTCTTACGACCACTGGGATTTTTGGTGCTAGGAACTGGTGGCTATTCTTAGATCCGACTTACGACCGGATTTATCTCTACTCACCTCTCTCGAGGTCTTTTGATCCGAATCTGGCTACGTTTTCTTACTGTAGTTCAGCATGTCATAGGCCTTGGTACTGACGTTGATATCAATCACGACAGGGGGTTTTGTCCCTCCCGATAGTCTAGTCTATATGTCTAGCTCCTTTTTTTCTATATTTTCTTGTTCTAAGTGGTTTGGCTAATATAAAACCAAATTATAGATGTTCTGTGCATGTACAAAACACCTGTTCTTTATTTATATTCATAGTGGAACGGCCCATTCTAAAGCCGGCTGGCTTTGCCAAAAAGAATTATGAGTACATGCATCCTATGTATTAGGATTGATTGAACGATTGATTGTGAATATTGTTGAAACGAGTGATTGCTAATTTCCAATTTTGAATTGGAATTTGATTTTTTCCAACTATTCCGAATAGTCGAACACTTCTAAATGAGGTTTAAATATCAAGCTTAGTATTTTGGAAAAGTATATAAAAATTTAGTTTTATAATGCTTAAACTAAAAGATAATAGAATTTAAAAATTTTAATTGTTAAATATCTTGATAAGAAAAATGAATAAGATTACTTTGTATCATACAAGTATGAAATTTAGTTTTGAAATGTTTTAAAGAAGTTTTGTTTTAAGAAATGTTTATGGACATAGTGAATATTTGTAAAAACTTATTGTTGGCAAATTGATTTTTTTTAAAGCGGTTTCGACTTTGTATAAATATGAAAAATAGTTTTGAAAGGTTTATAATGGAATTTGTTTTAAGAAATATTTTAAACCTAGTAAATGTTTTATAGTAAAAGATTTTGAAAGTTTTTGGTTTGGAAAGAAATTTGGTTTTATCTGAATTTGATAAATATAAAACTGAAGTTGTGAAAAAATATTGATTTGAAATTTGGAAAATTTTGAATTCAAATGATATTTGATTGAAAAAAAATTGATTGTGGAGATCATATATGGATTTGGAACTGAACTGAAAATTGAAAAGGGATTGATTTCGAAGACCTTTGACTCTGTATAAATATTTGATATTTGAAAGTTTCTATTCTTATATGAAAATGATTTGTATAAATATGTTGTTATTTCTAAGAATATTGATTTTGAAAGGTATTCGATCTGAAAAGCGATGATCTTATATATATACAACGAAATTTATATAAGAATGATATGATACATTTGAGACTATTGATTTTGGAAAGTACTCGATTTGAAAATGAAATTGTATATATAATGGAATTTATATAAGTGTGATATTTGAAGTTATGATTTGAAAAGGATACCATATATAGTACGATATATTTCAAAGTGAAAGATATGGAGAAGTACCCTCTATAAAGAAGTATAGTATGATATGCTTCGAACCCTAATGGACTTTGGTGAATTTAGAAGTGGATTCGACCGATAACCCTAAAGGACTTGGGTGAATCCAGAAATGTATTCGAACCAATATAGGTTGTTCAGACGTAAACTTATGAGTTCCTCAATTTTTTTAGGGGTAGATGGTTCTTTAGTTTACCCAATAGATACGCTTTCAATCTTGGGATATTTTGTTTATGGACCTTCCGGGAAGGAAGTGCAACTATTGTGTAAATCATTGAATCAAAAGCGTTCCACAACAGTAAGGGGATGGTCCCTTGTTTACGAAATGATCACGTTATTTTTATGGAATTCGAAAGGTAGATGGATCTTCTAGAAGGTTTTGTATCCATTGCATAAACAATAGAATCAGTAGCAGGCCACCACTAACCGATTATCATCATTTGACATTGGATTGTTGAACGGTGCTTTTCATA
Organism: Allium cepa; assembly: GCA_030765085.1. Classification (NCBI taxonomy): domain Eukaryota; kingdom Viridiplantae; phylum Streptophyta; class Magnoliopsida; order Asparagales; family Amaryllidaceae; genus Allium; species Allium cepa. The sequence goes on along the minus strand of CM060946.1, from coordinate 95,652,217 downwards.
TCTGTTTTAAAGGTTTTCTAAGTATTTTAACTGGATATTGAAATAGATCTACTAAGTACTTAGAGATCTTAGTCTTGTGCCTGATCAACGTGTGGCTAAAATCTGTAAAAATGAGGATAAATCTGTTAAGACATTGAATGATAAAAGGTATTTCGATATAAAACTTATTACATTTTCTATATCTCTTACTCCAAAATTGTTTGGGAAATGTTTTAAAAGGGTTGTTTATATATAATTTAATATTTTATGCTCAACTTAAAGGTTTATAAATATTATTTTAGCAAAATGTTTGCATAGTAATTATTATTAGCAATGTCCTACGTTATCTAATTTGTATCCTTAATACTGTTTAAAGTTAATAATTATTATAATGTTTTGAAATTAATTTTTATCATTTAATTAAAATATTTTGAAGCGGTTTACTATGATTATAATAATGTTTTGAGATTGATTGTTAATGTTTATAAATAATGCTTGAAAAGTATTTCGACATTAAAACTAGAAATTTGTAAGCAATGGATTTAATAATTCAAGTAGCTTCTTTCTAAATAGAAGTAGGGATGTTGATGATTATTTTCAAATAGTTTACACACTTTATAAGGGTGTCTATTATGAATTTTTAAATGAAGTTACTTTATATAAAGTAAGAAATTTTATATTGAATTTTTGTAAAAGTATTAATATATCGAAGTTGGTGATTTTACAATGGATTTCCAAATGAAATCTCTTTAAATGAGATTAATATAAATTTCTTTGAAAAATTTCAATTTAGAGATATTATATAAATAGACTATATATATAAAACTTTCTGTTTTAAAAGTTTGTGGAACAAATGATTTGGGATGTTCTATTTATAGTATAATACGTGTGAGAGAAAAAACAAACGAGTTGAATATTTATTTTGAAAGAAAGATATTAAATTTCATATACTCTTGATTTGAAAATATATATGAAATTTATAAGTTTTGGACTATTTATATTTTTTATATAAATCTAAATGTTGTCATGATTTGAATAATTGTTTCAGAAGTAAGTATTTTCTAAATTGATTATGAAAAATATGAAATCTTACACTTGATGTGAAATAGAAAATATAATTATAGGTTTTTTGGCCACTGTCTCGGATTTCGACGAAACCACTTTCATCGTATCCGCAATAGTGAATCATTATAGGATTTCAAGTTTCACAGCGATTCGTACGACCTAGAAACGTGTCGAATTTATTTTCAGAACTTTAATTAAAATAATTTGATTTAGAAAAGCTATCTTCTGAATATGATGGAGTTGGCTCCCGATATATGTTCAATTCTGTCCGGAATAGGGTTAAACATATAAAACGCCAAGCGGCACGTCTCGTTTGGAGTTCGAAAATTTCACAGATGAATAGTGCCGCGGAAATTTTCTATAAATAGTCTTCCATTCATAAATCCTAGCCTATTTTTCTGGCCGTCTTTCATTCATTTTAACGGTCGGAAATTGTTCTTCTTTTCCTCCCGTTTTCTTCTTATCCTCTCAATAAAATCGAATGACTCCAAAAGCAAATTTGGAGAGCATGATGAGATTTACATATCGTGCGGTTGGATTGAGTCGTTGTTGCCCGAATTCGCCAGAATCTGGGCTTGAAGATCGTGTGGTTTTTGGGTTCTCGAAGCGAGATCGCGGCAACGAAGGCGGACGGTCGTAGGCGACGGTGGAGCTTGGAGAGGCAGTTGCAGCGGTGGGTTTGGATCTGGGTTCAGTGGTGTCTGGTGATGGGTGGCCGTCGAAGTCGGGGTCACGTGGATGGGTTTCTCGGCCTGAAGTGGGAACAAGAGAGGGATGGAGAGGTTCAATTTATGTTAAATTTTATTAATTAAGTTAATTATGTTTTTAATTATATCGAATATTAATTAATCCGTAACTTTCTCATACGAGGCCTGATTCGAGTGAAGCAAGTCGCGTTGCGACCGTATCGACGAAGGCGACATGGAGCTGGATTGGAATTTATTCGACTCTGGAATATTTTCAGTTTCAAATAAAGGTGGGTGGTTAAAATCATTCACGAAGTACTAAATTTTCTATTGTTAATTAAACCAGTTAACGAAGTGATAGATTTATATTGATTGCTATTTGGAAATTTAATTAACGGAAATTGAATTGATTAAATTTGAAATGATTGAATTTAAATCAACACTTTAATTTGACTGTTAAATTTATAATTTAATTTGATAGTTAAATTAGACAATAAATTTGGCAGTTAATGTGACATTTAAGTTGATAGTTAAAAATGTGACATTTAATATGATAGTTAAATTGACATTTAACTTGATATTTAAATTGATATTGATAATTGAAATTTCATATCGCTTTTAAACACCCGACATTGATAGCTATTGGTTGTTATGATATGGATAAATTGGTTGCTTTGGATGTTGGTTGATATTGCAATGGATGAGGTTTGTGATTGGCTGTTATGTTGTTTAATGATTTCGATATATCCATATTATCACCCTGTTATTATCACTATTTATACGATTGATCATCTTTACGTTGAATTTGGATAACTTTGGACATCCTATTGATATGTGAATTGTTGGATGCATTGTTGACTACTTTTGCAGAAATGTGATTGTTATGATTTTATCGTCATTTGGAGAAATTAGAGATTTTGATAAATTGAATTTTAAATTCTGAAAAGTTTTGAAATTTAACTTGAAAATCTAACAAATTGATGATTTTGGTATTCCACGCTGAAAATGGAATTGTTGGCACTTTGGAAATTGGTAAAGCAATCGTGAAACCTCTCGAAACTAAAATCAGCTATTTGAGTAATGACTGATAAAAACCTTGTATTTCTTTCGGAGATTTAAATATAATCCGATTTAAACATTGAAGTTGTTTAAACTGTGAATTTATTAAATTGATTTGAAGTTGATAAATTTTCGAAACCCCTCAATAAAAGTTTTGAAACTGTGAATTTTTTTATGCGAAATTTCGAAGTAAAAGAATGAAGTTATTTACAACTATATTTCATCTGATTTTTATTTGACTTACATGAGGATTTTTAGTCCTAACTTGAGTATTTTGTCTTTTCATTACGCTTGGATCAGACATAGTTTTTCAGTTATCGAAGACAGTTGTTTTGGAGGACGAAAACGAAGATTTGCTATACCATATTTTTTAGTATTTGTTCCGCCGCACTATTATTAAAATTGTATAACTCTGATAGTGTTGTATAACTCTAATTTATGTTGAAAATTGAATCAAGTATATATTGTTAAACAACTTCATGAACTGTTTATGTGATTATTGTATTTTATCGTTCCGCTACGAAATTCTATTGTTGTTTTCTTCTTTTCTTTTATTTCTTTAAAATAAACCCACTAATAATCTACCTTTTAAACAGTTTGAGTTGGACATGTGTGGTTTATTGTCGACTTGAACTGTCCAAAAAGGTGGGTCGTCACAAAATTGATAACATTGATGGGCATATCGTGATGGAAGAACCATTAGGGAACGACCGATGCAACGACACAATTACAAAAAAAATCTATTATGCAAGAAGTTCAATTTACCGATGAAATGTTTGAACTGGAATGTGTGGAGAAAGACCCTCAATCGGTATGATTTTTAAATCAAAGGAATCTTTAATTGAACATATAAGCGAATGGTCAATAAAATGTTCGGTTTCATTTGAAAACATTAAGTCTCGTGCTAGAGAGTTCACTTCTATATGTAATTTTGATTATAACTATCCATTGAGGCTTCATGCTATTGTTTCTAAAAGAGACCGTGCTGGATGGTGGGTAATAAATAATATGATGGTGGTCACAAATACTCAAATCTAATCACCAACTCGAATCACAAACAAGCAACATCGAAGTTTATATATACCAAAGTCTTTTTACATGTTCGATCGAACCCGAGTTAAATTGCAAAATCTGTCCAAGAGCTTATGGAAAATACATACAAAATTCAAATAAACTGCATGAGAGCCTGGAAAGGACTAAGCGAAGTCTTGTTGAAACTATTTGGCAATTGGGATCGTTGTACAATGACTTTTCACAGTTTCTTTGTGCAGTAAAGAAAAGTAGTCAGACTGTTTATCTTGTTCATACAAAGGGCGTTCGATTTTGAGGGCTTTCTGGACATTTGGACTTAGCATAGAAGGTTTTAAGCATTATCATCATGTTCTTTCTATTGATGGAACACATCTTTATGTAAATATCAAGGTACGTTGTTTGTGGCTTCGAGAGTTGATAGAAACAACTCTCATTTTCCTTTGGTCTTTGCCATTGTACGAACCGAATCAGGGGAGAATTGGAGATGGTTTTTTTTCATACATGGGACACTATATTTTATCTTTAAATGCAAGATTCGTTACATTTATTTATGATAGAATGAAAGGAAATCTAATCGCCTTGTAAGAGAAATGGAGTAGACCTCATGATTATCGCTTCTTCCTTCGCCATTTGAAAGCAAACTTCAAAAGGCGGGTTTCTATAGCAAACTTTTTCAGAACTTATTTCATACTCATGCTGAAGCAAGAGACCAGGTGACATACAAAGAACTAATAAAGCAACTAAAAATTGTTAGTCTGGTTGTTGGTAGATGAATTGATTGAAGTCTTAGATGGAAGGATGAACAATGGGCTCTTTATAAGGATAGCGGTGAAATTTTTTGCATGATCGCTACCAAAGCTTCGAAGAGTTTCGATGGAGCTCTAAAATGTGCAAGATCATTACCCGTGAAGGTATTAGTAGTACCTACCTTTTATCGCCTTAATAGTTACGTCTACAAAAGACATATTGATGGACTGGATTACACATCTGCACTCATGCACATATGAAAAAATGATGGAAAAATATATAGCAGAAGCACAAACAACGAGCATTAATGGGTTCAGCTTAACGGAATGGCAAGTAACAGACACAAATGCATGTAACTGCAGAGTAATTATTGCCAATGACAACTGCAACTGTTAATGCAATATTCCCGCTCTTGCCCATTCTCCATGTTCTCATATTTTGGCTGCATATGCACAATGCAGTGGAGGAGCTAATAAAGCTTACCATGATCTTATTTCGCTGTGGTTTATAGTAGAGAGTTATAAACATGGTTATTCATTGTTTTTCATCATGTGACCGACAGTAGATATTAGAATATAATGAAGGCTCTACTATACAATCGCTGCATACACATAGAAATACAGAAAGACCAAGGTCCACAAAAATTAGGAGGGTCATGGACAAAATGGTGGATGGAATACAGGACAGATGTGGTAAATTAGGTCATAATTTATGTTTTGCCGAACATTGTTGTGACCTGCTATATCCTGTGATTGTGGTTTATTTTGTACGCAAAATATCCATTATATGCAAATTCGAACAACAACAAATTAATACATTAAACATTACATAACCATTGCAACAACCAAGTAATACAAAAATCAAGTAATACATCAACCAAGTAATACATCATCCATTAAAACTACCGAATACACAACCACATCAAATCAGTCTGACACACAACCATTACACAATAGTTGCATTAACCATTTTACTAGACCATTCTTCTAATTGGATTTAAGGATTGTAAATAGTCTATCTGATGTCGTAACCTACTATTTTCACTTTCCATTCGACTCACTTCGGCTTGCATCTCTAGGGTATATTTAACTCCCCTAGAACACAATGGACGATCTATCCATTTGAGGTATCTACAACACTCAACATCATATGGGTTAACCTTGTGATCTTGATACTATGCACATCCATAAAATTGACGCCATGCATTTTTTTGGTTCCTACATACAACTACTTACAAATAACTCCATAATGACAAATTGGATGTGCTGGTTGCCTCACTCCACCTTCACGGCTAATTGTTTCCTCGATCTTTGATTTGGATCATCTAAGTACTGGTTCTCCAAACCAGATTAAACGACAACACCAGTACTCTGAGAAACTATTTCAAACCGAGTTTCATCAACAAATTCATATTCAGCTTCTCATTGTTCACAATATTTCACCAATGCATCATCTTCGATCTTCTAATTATCCATGTCGGTTTGGCTAGCTTAATATGAAAGACATGGAACTAAAAATCAACACAAAAACATAAAAGAATTCAAAGTGACACAAGATTCAAAAATAGAGTTTAGTCAATTAACTTGTAAAGATTGTTGTAGCTTTGTTCTAATCGATTAATGATGCAGAAATATGATGATTTTGAGTGGATTTAACGAATAAATTAGAATTTGACGATGAAGGGATTTTATGTTCGGAATTGGGAAAGTAGGAAGGAGGAATGCATGGCAAAATGAGCGTGTTAAAAAGCGTGACTGTTGTTTTTATAAACAGCAGATCAAATAGGCGCAACTACAAGTTTTCTTCATATCTATTATATTATTATAGACGCAGCTCATAGCTGCGTCTATTAGTTTTCTTTATATCCGAACGCAACTATGAGTTGCACCTATGATAATATATAAAATAAACGCAACTCATAGTTGCGTCCATAAGTTGATAGTTACAGAAAAAATGACATGGCTACTGATTGGACACAAACCGGTCATGTTTGATAATAAATTTGCAAATTAACCCTAAACACAGACTACTTTTTAAAATTAGTCCACTTTGAAAATTTATCCTGCAAAATAATATATAGACGAGGCCCATGCTTCCATTTATGGTAATATAGTTTTGGTTGATGTTTACTAGGCACCAAAAGATTTTCATAGTGCTTTTATAAGGTTTAGTATGTAGAATTGGAAGCCATAACAGCACCATTTTTCTGTCTATTAGTCGCTGACATATTATCGTCCGGACAGAAAAATAGAGCATAACACAAGTAATGTTTTACATATATTATGGATATTACTTAAAAATATTAGAATATAATTTCAATCTCATGCTGTTGTACGAAAGTATGTTTGAAAATAAATAAAATGAAGGCATTATTTGTAACCATCTTATATTTCGAGTTCTGCATTTCAGAAATAATCAGTCAGTTCATCTAAACAAACATTTTTCATCCCATTCTTTTCAATTTTATATACTTTGTTCCAGCTCTCTAACTATCAATGGACTGAACATTTGATTTGAGACGACAACTCCTCTGTACATAACGTCACCACCACATATTAAGCCAAAGTTGATCAAAACATCACCTTGCCTGGGTCAATGCCTTTAATCAAGTCATCCAGCAACAACTTGAATCTTGTTTGGATCACCAACAACATGATGAAACTCATCATTTCCAAACCTCAATCACCATGAAGCATTAAGCCAAGCTTGCTGCGTGTTCCAAGCCTACCGTGTTCTACTTCTGTTAATGGCTTGGATCAAAAAAGCTATGTCAACTTGAAACCCCACATCCTCTGCACCTGAGATAGAGCCTACTCACGCATCTTTTTTTTCCTCCAAAGCAATCTTAACAGTAGAGAAATACCATATTAAAATATTGTTAAGGATATAACGTACTGTCTTGCAATAATAGTTACTTAAGCAAATTGTTCTTGATTACATGACTCATCCAACCATGCCAGCACTATTTCGCTCCATGTTGGCATCATCCTGCATTTCCACGAAAAAGGAAAAAACAACAACAAATCAGAATCAACGTCTTGCAGCTACATGTTTGTGTACACTTTGTAACCTGTTAGTCCATCATAAATTAGTACACTGCATTAACCAAATAGCCATGCTAACTCACAAGGATATAGATTGTTAATTCACATTGAGTTACGGAAAATTCTTCAGTTGGTGTGCACGCTGTACATAGGACAATTAGCTATTTCACATGCTGAATGACATCCTTTTATGTTAACACGTATGTATAAACAGCAAAGGAACATTATCATATAACTGCTCTGTAACATACGCTTGAATTATCAGTTGATTTAAACAATGGAGAGAAAAATGGAAGAAAGACATCAACTATGAAGAACTCCAAATGAAGATTAATAACAAAAGAAAATTTAAATGAAACTACAAATTTTTTGAATTAGTTACAGCTCAAACCCAAGCCACAGATTCATCAGTGTTTACATGTATGCATATTTTTTTAATACTGAGTTTATATGTAAAAAAATAATATTTGATCAGTTTTAAATAGAATAGCCTGATATGGACCAAATTTTGAGATGGAAAAATGCATGCCTTAGAAATTAAATGCACATATGAATAATTTAACAATTCATTTTAACACATGAAAGTTGTGGTTAATTTTATAACCGACAATAGTTAACTAAGTTAACTTGAAATAAATAAGGGAAAATAAAATAAACTTTCTCAATTTAAAGCCATGCTGAGATGTACCAGAACTTTCTCAATGCGTGACCTACATCACCTATAGTTGCTAACTCATTTTTTTCTCCTGCATTTGATTTCGTCAAAAAATTATTTAAGCAGATAGAATTCAATTTCTATTTCAAATAAAGGTTGCATCAAGTATTTAATCAGTACCTGAAATTGTTAATATGGTTTTCCCTATATGACACTGTCGGCGTATTCATTCAAAAACCACAACTGTATCAATGAATCACCCACCTCAGCTGTAGTTATTTACATCACTTGTAGGTCCAGCAAATCATTCCAGAAAATGAAAAAACAAAAATGTAAATCAAATTGTTTGTGTTATACATTCACTGCACGAATAAACTGGTTTTCAAACGTATGTGGATATCGCTTTGTTCACTATGACAGCCACATCTAATATATCATACAGAGATAATGTGTAAGTTTACAAATAGTTTGTAAATTTGGATTCATTATAGCTTCTTGTTTCTACATTTGAATTTTTGAAATGTAGAATAATAATATTATTATTTTAAGTTTATTCAAACACGAAAACGAATGATTGTTCAAGTCTCAATAGTCGGGTATAATACCCACGGTATAAATAATGGTGTGGGAAAAACAATTTAGATAACGTTCATGTACTATTTAAGATATACTAGTATAACCGCACAACGGTGGAGAAACCGACCCGCTCGATTGTATAACTTTGATAAGAAATATACATTTAAATTTTTTGTTAATATTACTTAAACATTAAGTGATAATATGTTGTAAAAGAATAAATTGAGATTTGAATCTGAAAATATGAATTTCAAATTTAAATATTAATCAAAGCATTCAAAATTGTCGATTTGAAATTGAAATTTTAGAATTTGAAAATCATAATAGATTTGAATTTGGAATTTTTGATGCGCGAAATAAAAGGAGGAAGTTTAGGGAAACCGCGATGAGATAAGATCCACGTTTTTAGGGAAACCGCGATGAGACAAGATCCACGTTTTTAGGGAAACCGCGATGAGACAAAATCATATTAATCAAAGCATTCAAAATTGTCGATTTGAAATTGAAATTTTAGAATTCGAAAATCATGATAGATTTGAATTTGGAATCTTTGATGTGCGAAATAAAAGAAAGAAGTTTAGAAAAACCACGATGAGACAAGATCTACGTTTTTAGGGAAACCGCGATGAGACAAGATCTACGTTTTTTTGGCTTCAAGAAAAATTGATTTTGGCCAGTGACAGTAAGCAAACCTCCCTAACGGCCGGTTTGATTATGTTATAAAGACAACTCTAATTCAATTAATTCGCACATGCATCCATTAGCATTAAGTACCTTTCCAAATTTCAAACATGTGTTCACCTTCCGTGTCGGAAAGTGGATGGAAAGCCATCAGTTGGAAAAAGAATTGATTGGTTTGACAATTTACAGATACAGTTAGTGCACATAAGAAAATATACTTTAACCAGATTTGTTAAACTCAAATATCCGTAGATAACACAAATTTGAATACAGAACTGCTTAAACAAAGTTTGTATAATATTGTTGTACATGAATACCCCCAGACAGATGAACAAAATTCATTTGAGCAAACAAAAGAATGGTGTGTTCTAATCGACTATTTGTTTTATTTTTTTTTATTTTTTATTTTGAAATATCATACATCAGTCACACCTGTTTGTTTCCTTACCTTAACCTGCAGCAAGCACCATCCATAGCCACATACCCTTGTGTTGTTTAGTCACACCTTTACAACATTTAATCGAACAAAAAATACACTACTACATCAACCAACTAATCATGCTAAGTCATGGGGGGTATGTTCCTATTCATATCTCTTGATTCACGACGAAGAACATTTTGTAAATGCAAGAAGCTTCAGTTCACTTTATCTTTATGAACTGAATTTTAGTTTATTGACATCATTTGTATCAATTCCAAGAATCATTCAAACTAGACCATTTATACAATGGGTAGGTTAGTCTCGATATCTACGTCAACTAAATCAGCTTTAATGTCTGCTGGGACCTGTTCGGAGATTACAGAGCTTAAAGACTCGACATGATCAAATAGAGTAGAATATGGTTTAGCTTTGCTTTGGGACTTATTGTATAAATCACCCATGAAGTGTCAACTTTAGCATTGATGTAAAATAACTTGTTTTCCAGCCATTTTTTGGGAAGCCTTTTTCCCCTCTGGCATATCGTTTCCAAATTCCAACTAAGATGACATACACTAATTACTTTTTGAAGACAAATTATCATTAACCATGGTCAACGATAATTAAATTTACATAGATAAGGATGCAGACAAAAAATATATTCATGGCTGGTTATGTGTCGGTATATCTTATTACGCCCATGAGCTTTAGCAGTAAAGGTAAATGGTACAACAATTGTGAGTGATGCAGGTTGCAACAAAAACGTTTATTAAGCTATAACGCAATCACAAATTAAGTGACTATGGAAAAGCTAGTGGTACCGAGTGAAAACTTAATTTGGCATTATCCATTATTGTTAAACATATTAAGACCTTGATTCTTTGAATTTTGATATTATTGTCATCAACACGGTTAAGGTTAATAACTAAATTGATGTAATAAAATATGCAGCACATTATAAACATAAATGTTGTATGCATGTTAACTCAAATAAAAGAACATATAAGAGGACGTTCGTTTTTTTTTTTTTAAAATGTTCATTTACAAGTCGTACAAACCTCTTATACAGTCTTCATTTCAACTTGCTTAAAGTTAGTCTGATATTGCAAGTACGGCCTTTACATGAAATATACTGAGCTGTAAATAACATTTCAAATTGTAACCAGGTAGCTATAATATCTACTATTGCCATTATCCAAGGATGGCTATGATTTCATGGTAAGTCAAAAACAGCAGTTTCAGATATTTTTGACGACGGCAATTGAAGAAAGTTATGTTCAAGCCGACCTAACTCTGCTACCTAATAAGCTATAAGTTCCAGCTTTACATGCGTGTACTGTAATTTTTTTATATCAAATACGTTTTAAAACATAAATTGGATAATTAAAATATATGAAATGAAATAAAGGTTAGTTTAACAGTCCAATTTACTTTGCTAACAACATGAGCAGCTCAAACATACCTCTTACAATATGTTATGCAGCAAGGTGAAGTTATTCTATCATATACATAGAACTTCAAAGTTATGCACATAATATTCAAAACCAAAGCAGAGAAAAGTTATTGCTAAACTAAGTTTAAGAGATTGTTCGGAAATAACTTGCCTTATTATTTTTCTACTAAAAATCAGATTTGATAAGCAATTGTTAAGTACTGTTAATTAATTAAAAAAATTAAGAAAATACTTGTGTAAACATAACTTGAACTTGTAGTCAAATTTAGTGGTAGAAAGTCAAATAAACAGGAGGTAGATAATAAGTAGCTAATGAGCATATTTAACTACCTGTAATTAGTTGCCAAAACTGTGTTAATTGCTTGTAAACATAGGAAGTATACCTACGTCAGTACAAATACTGATCACTACTGTCCACCCAAATTTTACAATATGACCAAAAGCAAAGGTCTTACATTATAATTATACTACACTAAAAAATTATAACTGTTTCTCACCGCTGTGTAAAGACATGATTCAAAATAAAAACAGTTATATGAGTTAATATTGAGGCGTGTACCTTTAAAACGTGTTAATGGTAGGAAAGAGCATCTCAAAACTAAGATACTTAACAACATCAGACTCCATTTTTAAAACCTAACATAAATACTGTAAACAAAGGTTAATGGTAATTGATATATTTTTTTAAAAAAAAATACAACCTACAATTGAAACTAGAAACACTCGTTTTTTGAACATCTCGTTTGAAAATCAAAAAATAAGTACAGTACTAAAAAAGATCACATACATATATGAAGTGGATATTTGGGTGTATATACACAGGGTTAGCATGTCGTGCTTTAAAATTGTATTATGAAGGGTACATGAACGTAATCAGATAAGAATTCACAGTGAAAGAGCATGCAATAAAATTCACATTTGAAAATTTCCAAAATTAAGTAAAACGACATACGCAAATCATTATTACACATCTCAGTATTCCTGAGTACGAAATATAATTTCTAGAAAATAAAAATTCCACTTTATATTCAATGCACAAACCATTCGCTTCAAGTTTTTTTTTTTACCAAATATTACAAATTGGCTGTAAAAAACATCCAAGTTTCACCACTGTCTAGCACATACGAGTTTACCTAAAAGCTTGAAATTATAAAACAGCTCAACATGCTGGTAATGCAAACAAACCTTAAAAATTCAAACATAACATAGACAGAGTTAGCAAAGACCACAATATATCTAAGCCATTGTTTCAATGCAGTAGAAATGATAATAAACAATGTGAAGTATATACGAGAAACAATATATGGCGAGTAGAATGAACATAAACTTACCAACGATTTCTTATTACTTTGTCTTCGTACGAGATGAATCAGAGCATGTGGTCAGTTAAAGCTGCGACGAAGTGGTTGCATAAAATTGTTCATTCTATCGACGGGAAGATCCAACTTCGACTTCTAAGAGACTAAAACTTAGTTTGGAGGAATCGTAACCTGAACGAATTGCTAAAAATTTTGATGAACGGAGTTGGAGAAGGTTGTTAATCAACAAATGTGGCAGAAATTGGATTAGGTTTGAGAGCGAGAGCGAAAAAAGTAGGGCATAGGTACAAAATTTGGTCACTGTGAACGGTAAGCCGGTTATATTTTTGGTAACGCAGGAAGTTTCTAATCTCCGAAGCGGTGAGAGCATCTCCAAACACTGGCAGTATACTCTCTGCGTGCCATCAATGGTTGGACTATCTAAAGTAAATTTATAAAAGTTCTATTAAATGTTGGTGTGTAAACGGTACGTTGCACACGGTAATGTTGTTAAAACATATTTTTATTATGCAATACATGATAAATTTATTGTGATATATTAATTGTAAACTAAAATGACCTGTGACGTTCAGATAGAAGTTTGAGGGTTCAATACTTGTTAACTATATATTTTTATAAAAATTAATGTCCTAATTCAAAAAAATTATAAACTAAAACTGCTAATACTATATATTTGAATAATTTATTTTATGTAATATTACACACACTGAATTATCATCTTTCTTGAAGGATTTATAAATGGATTAGCGAACATTAAATAATTGAATTTATTTAAATAATTTGAATTAATGATCGACATAACTAATTAAAAATAAGAAGTTAAATGTAAAAAAAAATTAAATTGAGAAGAGCATGGATTTTATGGTTTGTTTATGTGGATATGAACTTTTTTTAAATCAGACGTGAACTTTTATTCATTTTTAAGTTTTCATTTTTAAATAACTTTATGCTTGTAGTTAACTATAGATTTCATGTTCTTGTAGAATGTTCACGCTTACAACTTTGATAGTTGCAAAATAACGTTATGTAGTATTTAATTGAGTTATGAGCTCGGTATGGTTGGATAACATGTTGAAAGTGAGAATGTTTATATAATCTAATTTTTATCGGTTTAATCTGTGCGTTCATATCGTAATGTTGTAAAATATAAATTTATCTTTTAAAGGTTGTTAAAAATAAAATTATGTTATGTAATGTATGTTATATTTTTTAAGATAAATGAATTAGAAATTAAAAAAGTTATTATTATTTATGTATACATTTTATGTTATGTGATTTAAATATCATCATATATTCGAATAAAGAAGAAATAATTTTGTTATTTTTCTCATATACATGGATATTGTATACATTGAAATCCTCTTATTTTTAGGGTTTACTAGTTTGTAACTCGTGCGTTGCACACGATATATTATAGAAAAATAGTGTTATAAATATTTTAAAAAATAGAATTTATTATGCAATATATGGTGAATTTGTTATGATAAATGATTTATAAATCAAACTTATTATATTTCTAAGTGTATAATTTTTGTTATGAGTTATATGTATTTTTATATTTGAATATAAATTAAATTATCATTTTTGTTGATTAAAATAAGTTACATATTAATTTATTATTTTTCAAGATTCAATATTTTTATGCAAATAATTGAAAATTAGTATTCTTAGTTAATTTTGAAATTAATTTTTTTACAAATTTTTATAGATAAATATTCATGTACATAGATTTTGAAATTGAAGTTAAGTTTTTGATATATTTGACTAAAATATAAATGATGCATGGATTGAATTTCAAGTATCAGTAGAGAATTAGCAAAACCTAAAAATGGAAGTAGCGTATGGCTATTGAATCAATGTACTTTTATGTATTTAAAGTTCTTGTAGCACATACTATCAAAAATAAGTATACGATACTAATAAACTGATAAACAAAATATTTGTTTAACTATTAGAATAAATATTTATTAAAAATAAGACCTTAAATGTTACAAATCACATTATCGTTTTAATTATACAAAAAATGACTTTTAATCCAATTTTTCATACCTCGATAATTTCAATTCCTAATAAGAAGTTTCAAGAAATATTTAACATTTACCTCTAAAAGATAATAAAATACAAAAGAAAATTTCTAATCAAATATGGTATGATTTGCGTCCATCGACTAACGTAAAGTATGGATACAGATAGTTAAAATGTACTCTGTTACAAAAAGATTCTAATTGAAATTGTTAATTATTTTTCAACGTTATAGAATACAAAGATTCACCACTTATCATTAATTGTAGTGTCATTCTTCATAAAAATAAATTTTATTTATGGCAAAGAATTCACTTAACGTACAAAAATTTGAAAAGTAAAAAATATTATATTTGAAACGATATAACAATTTTAGAAAGAAAGAATTATGTGTATATTTCTCTGTATTAAAATACTAATTTTAGAAATAAAGAAATTTTATGCACTTGAATGTAGAATAATATAAGATAATTAAAGACAATTTTGTATGTAACTGTGAAAAAATTAAATTATGAATGAAAAAATAGTTTTACCATTATGTCAATAAGAATGTTATATACACATTGAATTTTTTTAAATAATATATTAGAGTAATTAATAATTATTTTTAAGTACGTTTATTTAAAAGGCTTAAATTTAGCATCACATAATAAATTCAAATATATAGAATTGAATGTACGACAATAGAAACTTAGGAGGAATCCGTATATAATTGAAAAAATGATTAAGTGTTGGTATTTAAATGTAAAATGATAAAGGAAAAAATTAGTAAAACAATACAATTTTATATAATTGTGAAAATTTTAAACTGTATGGACTTGAGTGAAAAGTTGATTTCACCATTTTTGGCAATATTATGAATATGACACACACATTGAATTGTCAGCTTTTTTAAAGAATTTATTAAATCAACTAATGGATACCGTTAGTAGTATTTATTTACAAAGTTTAAATTTAAGATCATCTAATTAGTTTTAACATAAGGATTTAAATGAAAAATATTAGAAGAAAACCCGTGAGACGTATAAATAATTGTACAAAATTATTAAATGTTGGTATTAAATAAAAAGTGACAGAAGAGGGTACCAATAGAAGCATTGTTATAATTATAATAATGATATAATAATTGTAATAACGATAAATAACACGATTTAAAATTAAATACCTAGAAGGAGAGGGGAGAAAATTCGTAGAATTAATAAGAGAGCTTGAAATATTTCTACTTTGCTATTATTTAATAGATTAGATGGTTAACAAATATTAGTTGATCATATTTATTTCAATGTTTTAAATTTTAGACTACACACTATTAGATGGATTAACAAATATTAGTTAATCATATTTATTTCGATGCTAAATTTTAGATTACACGATTAGTTAAATATATTAATTGAATGTAAAATATTAAAAGATAATTGAGAAGGGTTTCTGAGTAATTGTAAAAAAATTAATTTTTTATGTATTTAAAGTTAATAGAATTTTATAGTGCAATGTATGATAAATTCATTTAGTAAATTAATTTGCTATTGTCGTTAATGTATATAATTTATGTTATGTGATTTACATATATTTGCATTTAAATGAATTTTTACCAATTTGTTTATGCACCTATAATATTCATATTGAAAATTTAATCTTTTAGGATTTATCAATAAATATTAGTTGATTAGGTTTATCAATTAATTTAAATTTTGGATTATGTAACTAATTTAAACGTGTGGACTATAATGTAAAATTTTGGGAGAGAACTGCGAAATATTGGTAAATAATTATAGATTATTTTAATAGTAGGTACTCGAATGTAAAATAGCATGAAAAATTTAGTAGAATAATTGTAAAGTGGTATATCATAAGATTTTGAAAATAAAATATCCACTTGGAGAGAATTAAGGAGAACATAAATAACTCATAGAATTAATGAGAGGATTTCAAATTCTTTTGCTTTACTATTATTTAATTGATTGCAATAAAATGATTTTAGTTGCGTCAATGCAAACAGGTTTAAATGTTAAACATGCTTATGTGTCAAAAAATAAATGGTAGTTGCCTTACCATTGTGAAATACAATGTCTAAAACTAGACATTTCATTTCACAATATCTAACAAATAAATTGCCACATCATATTACACGTACCATTAAAATCAGCATTGGAGATTAAAACTAAATAAAATTGTTAATTATTTAGGTAGCATTTAGTTCGCATCAAAAACATGTATGGATTAAAGATGGAAGAAAAAACATTGTTTTGTACAGGGTAGCGTTGTTTTGAAATGCCTGGATATAGAAGGTCCACGTCAACGATTTTTAGTTACTGTTTTGTTGTTTAAGTAACGGATAGATTCCCTAACCAATTGTTACTAGTACGAATCTTTGCTACGCAAACGGAATTCATCACATAATATATTCAATTTTTCAATTTTAGATTTTTATTCTTATTTTATATAGATGTGAGAGCCTAAATTCAGGGATACTAATTCTTTAGAATATATTTTTCATGAACCTCACCGGAAAACTTTTGTTTGTAAATTTTCTTTAGTAACCTCATAGCGCATAAAGTATTTTTTATATTTTTAGGGCACAATGACTTTGTACAATGAATGATAACATCAACTATCAATTAATTCTAACTTGTTAAGCATTACATTACTAAACATGTCTTTTAATTTTCCAATGTAATCGACATAAGTTGAGTATGAGTTTATCCATGATTAATGTGTATATTTAGTTATGAACATAGTTTGAAATGTCGATAGTGTTCTATACTTAGAACTTAGAAACACTCAAAGTGAAATAGTGTTTCAAATTTGATTCAAATAAAAAATATTCCAACATTTTTCATTATTACACCCTTTGACATTATGTAGTGCTAACTAAATTAGTAAAATATTCATTAACATTGAAGCATTATATTTTCAATATATATATATATATATTAACATGACATGCAAATTATGCATAATACAAATTATGCAATCAAATTTTGGAAATAACCAAATAATTTTTTGCTTTACTTTAAATTTCATGCAATCATAAAACTGAAACAATACAATAATAAACATAACTTAAAATAAATTTATATGACTATCACACTTTATATGACTATCACACAAAATACATTTCGATACACTCAATGCTTTAGATAATATTTCATTGAACATAACAGTTAGATGAAAAGGTGTAAGGAAATTTAATCGATGATAGAAACTATTAAAAATGTATTATTATTGTTGTCGTCATTGCAATAGATTATGATGAATGGTTATATTATAACACATAACAAAGTATATTTAGAATAGACACTTAGGCATGGCAATGGGGCGGGTTATGACGGGTTTTTTATGCCCCAGGCCGGTCCTAGGTTTTCTAAACCCTACCTCAGACCCGTCCTGTTGACCCGGTGTGAGTTTGGATTTACGCTCCATACCCGAAACCCATACGAGTCAGGGTAGACCCATGCCGCCTGCAATGATCCATCTTTTCAACCATCGAAAGTCGACACTTAATACTTCCACGGATACAAATATCGTGCATCCAAGTACCGGAAAGGCGGATTGTTATGGTAAAAAGAAAAAGAAAATGAACGAGGAAAACATAATCTCGCATCAGAACGATAATATACAATATAACAAAAACAGTAAAAGCGTCACTTTAAAATACATGGTATATTAGACCTAAAACAAACATCATCATCCTGGACAGTTATAAATTTATGACCTTACAATTGCTGATAGGAATACATAATAATATAGTGGAAAATAAAAAATTTACAGCAGGTGAACATCCAGCACTACTCCATGAGCTTCATGCCTTGCTAGTGAAAACTTGAAAAAATACTCGGTTTGAACAGAGCATTACAATAAAATAACACCGGATCAGTATGGAAAACCAGCGTGAGAAAACTCGAATAATACGACGAACATATGATAATTCTGTGAAACTACACCACTAAACTTGGAATAGGTTTTGTCTCACAAAAACGACATCCGTAAATGAAAGAATGGAAACAAGTCGGAGCCAAAACTAGACTTGAAAGAATGGGAACAAATAATTAAACATCGAGAAGAGCTTCAGGCACTTCATGGTGCAACTAAGAAAACGGTTTAAAGATCTGAATCAAATAAGGAAAGGGAGTTTTCCAACAATGACTAGGAGGGTGCGTCCCCTTTACCGAAAGTATACCTCTAGGATATACTTGAGAACTACGATGCCTCTTCGAAACCTCCAAGCCAGACCCACCAACCTTACCGAGTATCCGAGTATTTCACATCTCCGCGCGTATACAATCGATACCAAGCTGGAGTAGATGTGACATTAGCCTAATGGGAGCAACCATACATAGGTTGGCCCCCACTCTTTCTTTTGTTTTAGTCATTTCGGAAAAAGGATATCAAATTGAAAGTCGATGAATCAACTATCGAAAACAAACCAGTACTACTCCAAGGAAAACAATGAAGCCGGATAAGATAGTGCAGTGTTGCTTTCTATCTTAACTCGACAACATTCTTCACTTTAAGAATAGAAAGAGTTTAAATGCCCCAAATGAGGAAAAATCACCTTGAATCGACGGACAAAAAGAAGATAGAAAGATCGATTAGCAAGAAATCAACTATCGGGAATAACTAAATGGTCGTATATGAAAATTAATTCTCGTAAAACATTCAACTCAGACTTGCACTTGACTGTCATATCATAAGTATTTGTAAAACACTTTAAAAACACTCTTTAAAATATTCTTTTAAGTGACTAATTATATTCCTAAGTGTATAAAATAGAAGGGTAAAAAATAAATGTCATTAAAACATTGTTTAGTATAAACTCAAACAATTTACACTTAGCTTTATTTTTTAAAACATTTCTTTTTAAAGATCTTCTTATTTATAAACTATCATTTATAACTTTTAAAACAGTGTTCATTATCTCGAAAGATAATTAATCAATTAAAAATATCTTTATCAATTTATAATAATGTTAATCATTCCGAAAGATAATTGATATAACTCTCTTATAAAATTAAAATCATATCAATTATTCCGAAAGAAGATTAATCAAATTTATAACATTTTTATATATTTAAAACAACATTAGTTATCCCAAAGGAAAATAAATCAAATTTACAATTTTTTTATAAATTTAAAACAACGTTGATCAAACTTATAATGCTTTTTATAAATTTTAAACAACACTTATCCTCTATTTCAAAATCCTCAAAAATACTTGAAAATATGGTTTAAACAACTTTTAAAATGCAAAAACGCAACCAAAAGTTTATTTTGTAAAAATATAAGCATAAGTTCAACACATAAGGGTTTAAGGAGATGATATTTCGTAAGTGACGGTACAACTATAATTGTTGTACCGACGATTACACAAATCAAACAATATATCGAGAATATTTCAACCAAACATCAATATAAGCAACATAAGAATATAAGTAAGATGCATATAACAATAGATTAATAATGAGGAGAAACCCTTTAGGGTCTCTCTACAAAAGCCCCCTGCAAAACAATGATTATTTATGCAATCTGCTTTTCAAACGGGAATTCAAATCTAAACAAACAATCAAACAACAATAACAAACATATCATATCAACAATTAGCAATCAATGGCTAGCGTATCATTTGTTAATTAATCTGCGTATTAGTTAGCTTCAAAAATAATATTTTTACTTTGTAAGCATATAATGGTGTATTCCACTCGATATATGTCCAAAATAATCTATTCAATTTACTATAGCAGAACGACGTTTTACTCTGCCAAATAGATCTCACAAACGAAGTACAACTAATTTAACAACATTAAATGTAAAATTATAATTTTGTCATTAAATTATACTTCATTAAAACTATCTACTATCATCCTATAATTCAACAATAATCTATAGCAACACAGATATCATATAGTTTATTTAGAGGTAGTAAACTCGTCGAAATTTCAGTGGACGCTTTTCGCGGTTTGGATTGATCTAAAATCAAATAACATTCAATTTTAACTCAAAATTCTACATGCTTCAAATTCAAAAAATCTAACTCCAATGCGTGGATAATGTCGATACGAGTCCAGTGCAACAGACAGTGTCCAAATCCAACATCGTATGCTATAGTTATTGAATTTATACGAGTTTGATTTAATTAAATAATTAAGTTTACTTTAACACTTAATTAAAATTAATTACCCAAAAAAACATCCTTTTTCCCTAATACAAATTTTTTCCTGCCCCCAACTCATCAACCTGCACATGATATCATTCCCAACTCGTGCACGCTCAACCATGATATAGAGTATCGCTTAATCATTTGACGAACGAACTTCACCAATGGCTATATCTTTGTGATCCCCACCCAACCAACCCTTTGACTTCACACTCGAGTGCCCTAAGGCGAATGCGACCTGGGCCAACTCGAGCACTGTAGCTCTATGTCGCACCCCTCTATCCTCTACCGCACCACCTCAACTTCGGTATAAGATGCAACTTTACCCAAAAGACCCATCCCCACCGACGCCTTAGCCTAACGCCACTCGAATCAAAGCCAAACCTAAACCTAGTTCGACTGTCAAAACATCGGTCTCCACAAAACATGATCGCATCGAAATTCGAGCATATAGATTTAAAGATCTTGCCTATACGAATTCAACGAGACTAGTACTGGAATTGCTAGTGGTCTAAATCGCAGGATTTTGATTTTTAACACTTGAGGCCATTATTTCGTTTACTGGAAAATAAGAAGAAGAAGGAAAGATGTAAATGTGAAGAAGGAAAAAGTATAACTGAATTTATCTAATTTTATAACCAAATCCAAATTTACTCCAACTACAAGCTAAACAAAATTTCCAAGCAAACCAAAA
The DNA here is from genome assembly GCA_030765085.1 of Allium cepa. Lineage (NCBI taxonomy): Eukaryota > Viridiplantae > Streptophyta > Magnoliopsida > Asparagales > Amaryllidaceae > Allium > Allium cepa. The sequence continues at coordinate 95,630,633 of CM060946.1, read as the reverse complement.
TTTACAAGCCAACGTCACATCACCTTTAAGGCTTTTTGAAAATTTTGAATTTTTATATGATTCAAAATGTTTTGAAAAGAGAGTTTTGTGGTACTCCGCTACATAATATCTCATTCGCATACGAACCACGAAGGATATAAATAAAAATACGATCGTACACCAAAATGCGACATGATCATAAATCAACAATAAAATACATAAATTATTTTATTCTGTGAAATTTCAAAAATACCAACGTTCGCCATAAAATATGTCAAACGAAAATTTAAATATTTTCCCAATTAAAAATTATGGAAAAATCTCATAAATAAAAATACGTCATTAAAATCAAGTTGTTTTATTAACAATTGATTTTCTTGTTATTTTATTCGATTTATTTATTATTGTAAATAAATTTATAAAATGAGTTCACCATTATTATTTATCAATTAAAAAGAGTTAACTAAGACTATTAAATTCATTTAATTAATAATTTAATTCCCAATTCAAATATTTAAGTAATCCATATATTAAAATATAAGTTATTAATATTTTTAAACACCAATTATTTAAATATTTAAAATTAACTAAATGTTCAAAATTAAAATGATAAAATTTCGAGATGTTACATTCAACCCCTTAAAAGAATTTCGTCCCTGAAATTCCCAAAGGAAGAAAATGTACACTTACCCTTGGGCTTTAAAAACTCTTATTAATTAAAATGAGTTATCGAGATAGGCGACACTGAGAATGTTCAAACCACCGAGTCGATGGGGAAATTCGATTCAAACCACTAGGCCATAGGTTAAATCGACCCCAAACTTTCTAAACTCAGCGTTGCCCGAAGATAGGCGACGGCGCGAGGGATCCTCCATTCACTTAAACCTTTAGGAATCCATCATTGTCCGAAGATATGTGAAGGCAAGAAGGTTCCTCCACTCACTTAAACCTCCAGAAATTCGTTGTTGTTCGGAGATAGTGACGACGAGAGGGTTTTCCCCATCCGATTAAATCTTTAAGAATTCTTCATTGCTCGAAGAATGGAAATGACGAGAAGGTTTGAAAAACTCTAACCTTCAAAAATCTGACATCGTCCGGATATTGGCAACGATGGAAAGATGAAACTCTAACTACCAAGAATCCGGCGTCGCCCGAAGACTGGGACGTTAGGAAGGTGAAACTCTAACTTTCATGAATCTGGCGTCACCCGAAGACTAGTAGCATTGGAAAGGAAAACCAATGCAAAGGTTAATCAGATAGTTCAAACCGACTTCCAAGAATCGGGTGCTGCAAAGAGTTTGGCAGCGCCAAGGGAATGCTCTGAATCAGGCAATTAAATCATCAATTCTCGAAGAAAGGAACTGTGTACAAAGTAGGTTTCCACGACCGCACTAGTAGCCTAGTGGAACATGCTTTGCCGAGGATGAGCGAGGATAGTTATGAAGAACCGAGGATAGGAATTTTCAGATTCCCTCAATCCAGGATCGGGATGAGGAGAGATTAGACAAACAAGGTCCGTTAACTGGATTTGGTTCACGACAAAGATACATAAATAGAAAATAAATGTTACACTTAATGCTTCTCGACATTAAGGAATAATATGAAACTTGCCTTATTTGCAGAAAAAATCAGTCGAAGGAAATTCTGCCCAATAGGAATAACCGTGCAGGGGTCGATCGGAGGAATCAATCCCGACTGAGAGGTACCTAGCAATGTCTGGACACTGGCAACACCTGGAAATTGAACTTTAACCCTCACAAATCTGGCATTGCCCGGAGATTGGCAATATCAGGAATGATAGTGACTTCAGGTCGGTCGGATAGCTCAACCCAACTGGTCGGAATAGATTGGATAAATAAATCCCAACTTGCAGGAATTTGATGTTCCCCAGAGATAGATAACATCAAAGAAAAACTCTTGGAATCAAACGGTCAAAGCTCTAGTTTTAGGAGATTAAAACTAGTGTCCAATCGAATTTCTACGATAGCGCTGGCAATCGGACGGGACTTGTTTGGTCGACAGTAAGCGGAAAGGCCGTGAAGGCTCAATGATGAGCATTATCAAGCTTTCCTGGTCTAGAATCAAGGTAGGAAAAGTATCAAGGACTGGGGAAACTAGATAGTTTAGCCCGTGATATCTCTATCTTGTCAATACCAGTACCCTGGCATTGGAAGTACTAAGTCCCAAGGACAGGGACAAGCACACAACAAAAGTGTATAAAAAGGAGAATAAGCGTTCCGACCATGGCCCCACAACAATAAGGGGCAGTGCAAAACTTGGATTATTCATGATCAATAATCGGTCAAAAGATCAACCGAACACGAACTGGAGAAACTATATACCTTGTTAAGTAATGGTTCTATTTCGCCAAACGAAACAATTTAGAAACTATAAACAGAGCTATTATCAGCATTTAACCTAAGAAATTGCAGGAATATTTTTTATATGTACAGAGTTGTAGTAAACAAGCATGTTGCAAAGGAAACAAACATATATAGTTGCAGAACTGGCAGTTATATCGCATACATAGGCAGTCATATCATATACACAGCCAGTTATATATAAACAGGGACAATACATAAATGAGCGGAAATGTAAATGGAACAGAGATTACAAGACAAAACGAAATATTTTTCATTACTTCATCCTTTATTTACAAAATACAATGTGGGCTGCTCCCGCACAAATATAGCATGTTTGACACAGAAAAAACAAAAGTATAGACCCAGCAACATAGAACAAACACAAGAGACTACGTCGATAAACTCCAAGCATACTCTATTGGCTTTTCCCTCTCTTTCCACTTTTTCCACCAAAACGCGTCCTATGCTTTGGCTTCCTCTTGATTATCCTATACTTAGGAGTTTCTCCCTCGGTTTTGGTGGAAGAACCTTCATATTTTTCAGTAGGGACTTCGAAAGGCTTGGTCTTGGGTAGCCCAATCTTAATCGAGGAAAGCTTGGACGTGGGGCTTGTAGGAATCACAGATGCATGTTTGTGGTGCCAGGCTCGGATTTCACCTTGATTTTATCAAAATCAACCTTTAATTTCTCCACTATTGCAATATGACCTGTCGGATCTGCAGCACCGGTAATCATGATGTTTTCTTCCGGGGACACAGAAATGTCCTCCAGCCCTTCCAAGGCCACAATCTTCCAGGAATTAGAACCAGGCTCAAAACTGGAAGGCAGGACCGGAGCAACAAATCCTGAGGATACGGAAGTAGATATAGTGAAGAAAGCTATAGATCCCAAGCCTAGAGTGGTTGGAGACGGAGGAGGCAAATGTGGTTGACCTACAAGTTGACAAACAACATAATAAAGGTTAGTGATGGATTTATGAAAGAACTGAAGCTTTTCAAAGACTGATGAAATAAGAGATATACATGAGCCTAGGCTTTTCTCCATAGCGGATTTAAAAAATTCCTCCTCTTCGGTCACATCTTCTTCAGATTGATCCATGAAGAGAGAATGTAGGGTTCGACGGAAATTTCTGCTTTTGAAGTTGTAATCACACGGGTGGTTTCGGAGCTAACCTCCTTGGATACAAGAATAATCACAATAAGCTCTTCGGGTTTTGGAGTAAGTGATTCGTGAAGACCCTAATGAACTTGGGCCCACAGGAACCTGAGTAACGACAATAGTATCCTCCATAGGAAGGATGACCTTTCCCTTTGTAAGCTTTTGTATATCCTAGACATCTCGGCCATGAGCTCTTCTTTAGAGTGGTTGTCCCTGGACGCCACAAGTCGATGTAACACCTCTTCCCAAGTGTCAACGAGAGTGTCGAGAGAAGCATCTCCTAACCACTTCAGATTCTTCTGTAAAACGACACTAACATAGAAGTATAGTAGGTTGAGATTCAACTCCTCCCTTTCCTTGGCCCAGTTTTCTTCGAGTTCCTTTAACTCGACCCTAGTAGATGTGAGATCAACGTCAACGTTTAGCTTGTTAACCTTCAATAAGAGCAATTCATTGATGAGTTTTTATTTCTCCTCACTCTACCTTTGCAATTCGGAGGCCTGATAGTTGATAGTCTGGTCCCTGGCATAAATGGTCTTATCCTTTTCAATAAGGACCAGGTCTCTCTCGACAACTTGCTTTTAAGCTCAAAAACTTCTTCCTGAGGAAATTGTATCTCATTCTACATCATGATCTCAGAGCGTTCGTGGGCCATCTTTATTTCCTCCTTCAAATTATCAGAACTAGCTTGAGCCTTAAGAGTTGCGTCCCCCTCTCTCATAACCTTCATCAAGTCCTCCTCCCGTTCCTTAATGATTCACTCGAATATCTCATTCTCTAAATCGAAGGACTTGATGTTTGTATAGTTAGTTTCATTGACTTTGGTGAGGGCCTGGCATAATAGTTTTCACTCATACCCTTGATCAATATGCTTTTGGACATTTTGGGCATCTCTGTCTGGAACTTCTTCTGGTACATCTTCAATGTCCTGGTCGAACTCAACGCCATGCAAGAAGAGACCTGGAAAAGTGACATGCAGGCATGGTGGGCCAAGAAGAAGAGGAGTAGCAAAAGTAAACATCCCTCTAAAATGAGGAGGAACTATACAGTAGAAGGTTGAGAAGCAGGAACCTGCTATTGAGAAGAAGTCTGAACTTCAGTGCGTGGCAAAACAACGCTAGAAGAAGTGTCATGATGATTAAACGATCCCCTTGGCATTTCGTGGGATTGCGTGACAAACCCTCTTCGACGTCCCTTTTCCTCCTTTCCATTTCTCTTTCACTTTGCATGTCGGCCTACCGAACGTCATCCTCCTCTCGGTCTTTCCTTCTTCATCTTTCCTCCTAGGTCTCGCAATGACTCATAACTAGAGCGAGGCGGACAAGGATTAGGAGTTTGGCCTCTAAACTTGACAACATTGCATAAGAGATTCTTGTACCTATCACGACCCATGAAACCTTACACAAGAAGAGGAATAATATAAGTGCTGGAATTTTGGAGCATAAATGAATGCAAGAACGCGTGTACGTGATCCCCAGTGAAGTGCATGATGATGTCGATGACCCCTTAAGTACTCTACGGACCGTGTTTGCATGGACGTAAAGATGGAGTTTCTCCAGCCTCATCTATATTTACTCCAAGAGAGAAGTTGAAGTCATGAGAGCCTTCAGCAAGAAGTCGGTAGTAGAAATATCGAAGTCACTTAAACCGGCAAATACATCACCAGGAATGCGACATCGAGGGGTCATTTCACCCGAAGGCAATGTGGTTGGCCCTCCAGGCACCTCAGAAGTTTCGCCGACGACTCGCATCTGATGGGATGGGCTTGGAAGCTCAAGGCTCTTGTGGGATGTCTATTTGAAAGATTCATCCTCCTCTGCACAAGCGTGATAATCGCTATCACTATTGCTTGAGCCTTCTTCACTTTCTTAAATCATTGGCTATTTTCCTTGTCGCTTCTCCTCATTCTCACTTTCCTCCGGGATCGGCTGCATCCTGACTCCTTTGTCCCTTTCTCTCGAAACATCTCCAATTATAGGTTCTTCGGCCCCTCTTTCAACCGGTTCCTCTACATGTATCACGGCCGAAGAACCTTAAACCTCATCATGTAGATTCTTGGCGTAGCTACTAGTACGACGGGTGGTTTGAGTGGATTGCTCTGGAGCTGCTTGAAGGAGTCGAATCAGGGATGGAAAACCTCTCTCATAGAAGCAGACCACACTGCCAAAGATTCTCATTGGTTATGAGACAGAAAATGGTGCGATGCAAGAATCTGACTTCCCTTAAACCATCCAGAGTATTAGCATGATCGTCATGCATGTTCCGAGCATAAATGCCTAAGTGGAAACAAGTAGCAAGTTAAACGCTTGGACGGAGTAAAACCAGGCACAAAAAGGATAGAATGAAAGAAACTCACTTGCAGATAACCAATGCATGTTGAAGCCATATGGGCAACGAACAAAGGAGTGCCCATTTTTAAAATATGAGCGCTAGTTGTGTAAAGACTCAATGACTTTACATCTGCACCAAGCCGCAATGATCATCTAGCAAGGAGCCTCATGTCATTGCTTGAAGTGAAACAACCAACATCCCTTAGTATACCCAAAAAAGGCATACTAAGGAATATGGTGCATTATAGGTATAACTAAAAACTTACAGAGACTAAGATTCACAAGACAAAATAAATAAAACAACGGAAACATTAAATAGTAAAAATAGAACTTCATAAAATAGAATCATAAAACCAAATACATAAGATGTCTCAAAATACACAATACATGTCTTATGAAAAGAAAAATACAATCTCGGTCATATTATCAAAGTACATAAATAAAACCATCCCTCTCATCAGTACCAGTACATCCAGACTCAAATAAAAAGAAAACTAGGAAAGAAGAAGAAGAATACATGAAGAATCTCTAATAATATCACTCCAAGAAAGCTGAAAGTCTATTGTCCTTGCCTCTGCTGACCTATGGGGGAAAAGGGAAAAATAGAGGAGTGGGTCAGACTAAAAGTCTGGTGAATGGAAGTAATTACTAGTATTATTAAGCAAGATAAAGATAATAGACTTTGCAATAGTTCTAGTATAAAAAGGGAATAAAGGAAAAGATAAAACTGGAATAAAAAACGGTTTAACTGTTTGCTTAGATAGTTCGATTAGATTGTTTTCACCTGTCTTAGATAACTACTTTGATTAGGCTGAATTCCTAATCCTACTTTAATTAGGCTGAAATCCTAATTATACCCTTTGATCGGCTTTCTATCTCTGTTGTGCCTACTGCGTACTAGACTCATCTTGTTGGTTCCTATGCAAAAGATGCAGACTAGACCCATCTTGTTGGTCCCCACGCAAAAGATACCTACTTAGCGCTTGGAACTTAATAACGACTTATCAGCCTGCATTAAGGCCGCACCCTCGACCACCATTAGTCTCGCGCTATCTATTGCTCCCTCTTTTGATGTCTTATTTACCATAGCTCTAGCATAAGCGTGCCCTAGCCTCACTTGTACTATTGTAGGACCACATGTGTCTAACTGAAAGGGAATGCTGTTGGTATGGGTCATAACAAACAAAATCTAGTTGTGCCTCTTAACCAAATCCCCTGATTTGAGCTTCTATTTATTGACCTCTTATCTACCACTACTCCAGCATAAGTGTGCCCTAGCCTCACCTAATCTATTGTGAAACCTAACTGAAAAGGGAAATGATGTTGGTACGGGTCTTACTTTTATCTTTGCTTATTAACTTAGTATAAGTCTGTTTGAATAAGCCTCTACTGTTATCCTTGTTATCTTTGCTTATTAACTTATTCTAAGTTTTAAAAATAATCCCTTTTCTGTTCTATCTCTAATTATAATCTGTGTGTTATAACTTTGCTTATTAACTTAACCCAAGGTCTAAGTTTAAAACTATGCTACTTCTATCATTTCTTCTACTTTCTCTTTTCAGTTATAATTATATGTTATAACTAAGCTTGCAAATATCTTAAATTTGCATATTTCAGTCTAAGTTCAATTTATTACAGTCTTCTTATTTTACATTCAATTTTCTGTAAATTCAGTGTTCTTATATTTTAGTCCATATTCGTGATATATTCTATTTTATTTATTCCATTCGCGTAAAAAGGAAATTAAAAAAGAAACTGACATTTACAAAAGAAATCCCAATGTAGAATAGATGTAAATAAAACGTAAATAAAAGTAAATAACTGTAAATACCGTAAATAACTGTAAATAGTTGGAAAAGCTATAATTAGCAGTAAATACTTACAAATAACTGAAATAGGATAGCTAAAAGAAAATAGACTGGAAAACAAGTCTAAAATTTAAATAAACTATAAATAAACATGCATAAAGGTTATCCCAAAATTGTAGAAAAACTACAACTATTGGAAGCTCTACTATTTTAAATTACTTAAAAATCTAAAATAATTACTTAAACACTCACTTGTTGTCCTTAGCTCTTTCCTTTGGCCTTCTCGAATCTACTTAAAGGGTGTAAAATATTTTAATTAAAAAGATCTTCTCATCGGAAAAATATTCCTTTTAGAGTCCAGCCTCTGGCAATGAACCCAGATGGAGAAAATCTGAATGAGAAAAATAGCTAAGCCTAGGGTCTTATTTATTGTGTCACTTATGAACCTCAGACCATTGGATTTGAAGATTAAATTTTTTGCAACCACGTCATAGGTTCGATACGAACCGTCGGATGGAAACATGGACGCGTAGGATCGAAGAAAAGTTGCAAAATGACGTGTTAAAATCGATCTGGATGAAGCCACGTACGAGAATGTATTCCTTAGGTAGGCGGGTCGACCTAACTGTCGACCTTCATAAGCAAGGGTCGACCTATAGGTCGACCTTGCCTATGTGAGGGTCGACCCTAGGGTCGACCAGGGTCGACCCTAGGGTCAACCTAGCCCTTTATATATATATATATATATTCTTTTTTTCCTATTTCTTCATTAATTCATATCTTCTACATAAAAACTCGGATTTTGACGTTCTATATATGGAAATTGATCGGAAAATTACCACAGACACAATGGTGTAACTCTTGTGGCTCAATTCCAATAATTTCACAAGTTATTTTATTATTAATTAATTTGTTAATTAATTACTATAACTTAAATTTCGAGTTGTTACTTAAGGGATTTCATCCCCAAAATCTCTAAGGATAGACGAATGAAACAAATGTTTTCATCCAAGTTCTACAATCAACTACTCAACCATCATCCATTACATCCATTGTTCTTAAGTTTTTCTAATGCGATTTATGATACATATGCAATCAATGTAGTGTCAATGTCCCTAATTAATGCAAAATATTATGTGCTCTACTGATTTGGTCGACCTTTTTTATGCAATAATGTCCGTGCCATGTATCCAAATGAATGCAAATTCCTTAATGATAACTGATAGTTCTATATACGTGCTACAATCATCATTCAAATGCAAAAATCATATGATAATCATCCATTTATAGAAACCATAGAAATAAGATAAAAATAAACTGCAAATGCACACACATCCTTATGCATATGCTCTAGTGTCCTAATTAAACCGATCCCTAAGAGATAATAGTGCCTAGTGTAAGCATATTCATCTATTTACATCCACTAGCAACCATTTGCAACCACGAGTATCCATCATACATAACATGTTCTAATAATATGTTTACATCAAACCTACCATCCATAGGTTAAGTCCTAAGATCTACCCTCCCAAAGGATAATAAAGGAAAGAACCTATTCAAAACTAAAGATAGAAGTAGAAAATTCAGAACTTATCATCAAAGAGATGCGGATAAGAGGTACGCATTTTCTCCTGATCAAATCAACATTCTTCGAAGTCTCTCTAACCATGTCGGGACCAAGTAGCAATCTCTCTATAGACTCCAACCAACATGAAGGCAACTTGCATAGTCTTCCATAAAGAACTTCGCAAGGTGTCATTTCAATAATAGCTTAAAAGCTATTATTATATGTGAATTCCACTAAAGAAAGATGCTCCTTCCAAGTTCCTTCAAAATCAACAATACACATCCTCAACCACGTGCGTCTTACTATCTTACTAATGTCACCTTACTATTCTTCTATAGTCTACCCACATGAAGTAAAACTCATAGGTTCTCACTTGTGTCTTATACACTTTACAGAAACTTCTATTCTTACTTCTAAAAGTAATCACCGCTATCTCCTACATAGCCTTACCTTTTTTTCCGTCACACCTAGGAAATGATTCCTATCTACTCCACATTTAAGAGTTTGGTCTGGTATTTATCATTTTATTTCAAAAACTAAGGCTTTCAAATTTTTGAAACATCAAATTCCAAAAAACAAATTGCCTATAAAGGTGTTATTTTCATGTTTCTATTAAATTAAAAGACGGTTGGTTACTTAACATTTTATCTTTCTAGATTTGCATCCTTATAGCTTTTTGAATTTACATTATTCCCCAAACCTAGAGGGGAAAACTTACAAATTCTAAGTTTAAAACTTACTCTTCGTTTTCTTTTGAAGATCTTTACAGCTTTCTATAAAAATTTGGATTTTCAAACTTAACTATTACTAAGTTTTTTGCTTCCAAAAACTTATTTACTTTTTCCACCAAACCATTTTTCTTTAAAGTACCTTTAAAATGTCCTTATGTGTTTTTAAAGAATCTTCTTATTTCACCTAATGGTTTTATACCTTAACGTATTGGAACTACTTTCTCTTATCAGAAATTATTAATGCTAGAATCTTCTATGAATCCTTTAAAAGAGGACTTCACGTTTATGTAAAATTACAAGGAACTTATTTTAAATTTCTCGAAATAGGCTATACAGAATATGGTGCTTCTTATACCTTGTACATCTCTTTCACATATTCCTTATAACTTGCATAAAACATCTTTATTTTCGATTTGGTTTCATAGAAAATTATATAATTATTCATTTCATTCCAATAGATTAAAGTATGTTTAATCTATATTCATTTTCAATGAAATTCATTAATTCCTAATATTTAACTTACACTGTTTTTTTCCAAAAAAAACTCATTTTCAAAAATGTTTTAATATTTCCATAATTAGAAAACATTTTATTATACTTATTTAAATAATAAGTGTACTATACTTAGAAGTTATTTTCAAAACACGTTTTATTTTTGGGTCAAAACAGATGTTGAGTAAAACACTGTTACTACAACCCAAAAATATTAATATATGGATTTAATTAAAGCAAATACTAATAAATATCATATACTATGTTTAAACATTTCCCTTGGGGGTCACTTACTATAACAGTAGTGTTATAGTTTATGCTCCCTTTATTTTTCACGAAAACATCTATTATAATAATAAATGTTGTAACCTATGTTTCCGATACATAATACACTCTAGGTTTTTATATTTAAAATCTTTGTTTACCTACAAAGAAACTAGTGAGCTATATATATGCTCTATAATTCTTCAAAAAGAATTTCCCTTTTAACAAAATTCGCTCATATAAAAACCAATTTAAATTTCATACCATTTTTTTTAAAAACCCAATATTTACTTCCTTAAAAATGTTAATAATTAAAATTTTCAACTTTCCAATTTTAACAATTTCATTTCATTGGGCTAGACATAAGGTGGATTCTCTTCTTACTCTCCTACAGGCACCCTTCCTAAACCTTGAAAACCTCATTTCCTTACTAAAGTCTTTTTGTTCCTATTCCTCTTTTATGCTTATATTATTCTAAGGCACTACCGTTAAATCCACTTATCTGAAACAATTATAATTTTTGCAATTATCTACACATGGGCTTTCTTCTTTTCTTATCAACGGAATCTATTGTACATCTCCAATCTTTGCCTACCTCTCTTTGGATTTCCATAATATGAACCTAAATGTACAAAACCGTTTCTCAAACTCCTACCATGTGTAGGCCTTCCTTATGCCAAAAGTGTCACTTCAAGAATTTTGCCTTCAACTGATGAACGTAAAGTGTATGAAGAACCTCCTCTAGATGAATAGCATGCTCTTTCATACCCTTGGAAAACACCAAAATGTCATCTACGAACATTACTACGAACTTATTTAGGACATCTCGAAAAACATGGCTCGTCAAATTTTTAAAATAGGTTGGGGCGTTGATTAGCCCAATTGGCATTACCAACCACTCAAAGATCCCATCGGGTATCCTAAATGTTATCTTATCGATGCTATCATCGGTGATTCTAAGATGATGAATTCCAATGACTAAATCAAGCTGAGAAAATAATGAAGAGCCAACTAACTGATCGAAAAGATCATCTATCCTAGAAGTGGGTAACGGTTCTTCTTTGTGAACTTGTTCAACTCTCTCTATAATCTACGCAAAGACGAAGGGACCCATCCGCCTTCGTAGCGAAGACGACTAGTACTCCCCACTCAAATATGCTTCGTCTGAGGAAGCTTTTCTTCAATAGCTCATGAATCTACTTACTTAACTCCTTCCTCTCCCTAGGTGTCATATGTCTCACGGGCAATGCCACTGGCTTAGCATTGTCATTCAAATAGATCTTAAAGTCGATCTCTCTCTTGGTGGGTAGTCCTCTATCCTTCTCGAAGATATTAGGGAAGTCTCTGACAATTGGGACTATAGCTAACTCTGTTAATGATGAATCGAGGGAATAAAGGAAGCTCAATATGACTGACCCCTGTGGGTCGCAATAAACCTCGAGAGTCTTACCGCTACATGCCTCTAGTCTAACGACTTTCCACTCGCAGTCCAATATCGTTCCATAAATGAATACCCAATCCATTCCCAAAATCATCCCATACCCCAAAAATCCCAATACATCATCATAATCAAACTCTAAGCCTAATAAGAAAATTTTCAAACCCCATAGATAAATGTGCCGATCCTCCTATGGGGTTTTAAACAACCATGAGGTCTACTACTAAAGAGATATCTAAGTATAGTACAATCTACCAAAGAACTAAAGATGAAAGAATGTGATGCTAAAGAGTCCGAATAGAAAAATTCGAAATAGAGATCAAACCTTCTACAGTGATTTCCTATTTCGATTCAGTCCACTACTAGAAGGTGCTGCATCCAAGCCTGTATTAGCACTGTAGGCGCATCCTCTCCCAACCCTCCTTCTGAAAGCAAAATCTACTAAGGTGACCGGACTGTCTATAACTATAACACCTTCTCTTCTATCGTAACTCCTTGCAGCCTTTTGCATAATGACCAACCAATCCACAGCTATGACATTTCTCATTTTTCTTGATCCGCTTCTGAGGTCCTCCTTCTTTTCTCTTGTCCTTATCCTTCTTGTTCTTCCACCATGGCTTCTTGGAGCTTTTTGACTTAGGAACCCCTTTAAGCTCTCCCTTCAGCTGCCAAGATGTAGGTTGAACTCTCTATCGGCTCTCTAATCCTAACAGCCTAAACGTTCGCTCTGTATCCTCCAACCTAGCTCGTGCCTCCTCTAAATCCTCTGTGCGAGAAAATGTTCTACCTCCTAGAATAGCGAAGTCCTTGCATAGCTTAGAAAAATTGGTTATTGTAGGTGGATTAAAGGGATCTCCATCTACCAGTGCTGTATTGGGCGCGTGCCCTTGCACCTCTGTGGAACCAATCAGCCATACTATGCAAAGAAAATGAAACTTAGGCTAAAAAAAAAATCAATAGAAGGTTGAACTAGACTTTAAGGGGATTCTAATAAAAATTCTCTTTTATATTTGAAAACTATTTCTAAGAGTTTCTTTCTGAAAAATACTTTTAAAACAAGTTATTTTCAAAAATACTTTACTTTTATAACAAATTTTTAGTAATCATGTAACCATAGGCTCTGATACCAAGTGAAACACCCCCACATCCCTTAGTATACCCAAAAAGGGCACACTAAGGAATATGGTGCGTTATAGGTATAGCTAAAAACTTGCAGATACTAAGATTCACACGACAAAATAAATAAAATAGCGGAAATATTAAATAGTAAAAATCAAATTTCATAAAATAGAGTCATAAAACAAAATACATAAGATGTCTCAAAATACCCAATACATGTCTTATGAAAAGGAAACTACTACCTCAGTCATATTACCAAAGTAGATAAATAAAACCATCCCTCTCATTAGTACCAGTACATACAGACTCAAATAGAAAGAAAACTGGGAAAGAAGAAGAAGAATACATGAAGAATCTATAAGAATATCACTCCAAGAAAGCTGAAAGTGTACTGCCCTTGCCTCTGTGGGCCTATGGGAGAAAAAGCGAAAATAGAGGAGTGGGTCAGACTAAAAGTCTAGTGAATGGAAGTAATTACTAGTATTCTTAAGGAAGATAAAGGTAATAAAACTTTGCAACAGTTTTAGTATAAAAAGGGAATGAAGGAAAAGATAAAACTGGAATAAAATATTGTTTGCTTAGATAGATCGATTAGATTGTTTGCACTTGTCTCAATTAACTGCTTTGATTAGGATGAACCCTAATCCTACTTTAATTAGGCTGAAATCCTAATTCTACCCTTTGATCGGCCATCTATCTCTGTTGTGCCTACTGTGGACTAGACTCATCCTATTAGTCCCTATGCAAAAGAAGCGGACTAGACCCATCCTGTTGGTCCCTACATAAAAGATACCTACTTAGTGCTTGGAACTCAATAACAACTTATCAACCTGCACTGAGGTCGCACGCTCGACCACCATTAGGCTCGCGCCATCTGTTGCTCCCTCTTTTAAGCTCTTATTTACCAAAGCTCTAGCATAAGCGTGCCCTAGCCTCACCTATACTATTGTGAGACCACCTATGTCTGACTTAATGGGAATGTTTTTGGTACGGGTCCTAACAAACAAAACCTAGTTGCACCCCTTGCCTAGATCCGTTGATTTGAGCTTCTATTTATTTACCACTTCTCCAGCATAAGCGTGCCCTAGCCTCACCTAATCTATTGTATGACCTAACTGAAAAAGGGAATGTTGTTGGTATAGGTTTTACTTTTATCTTTGCTTATTAACTAAGTACAAATCTGTTTAAATAAGCCTCTACTATCCTGGCTATCTTTGCTTATTAACTTATCCTAAATCTCAAAAATAAGCCCTTTTCTATTATGTCTCTAATTATAACCTATGTGTTATAATTTTTCTTATTAGCTTAACCCAAGGTCTAAGTTAAAAAATAAGCTACTTTTGTCATTTCTTCTATTTTCTCTTTTTAGTTATAATTATTGTTATAACTAAGCTTGCAAATATCTTAAATTTGCCTATTTCAGTCTAAGTCCAATTTATTACAGTCTTCCTATTTTACATATCATTTTTTGTAAATTTAGTGTTCTTATATTTTAGTCCATATTCGTGATTTATTCAATTCTATTTATTCCATTCGCGTAAAAAGGAAATTAAAAAAAGAAACTGACATTTACATAAGAAATCCCAACGTAGAATTGATGTAAATAAAACGTAAATAACAGTAAATAACTGTAAATACCATAAATAACTGTAAAGAATTGGAAAAGCAATAATTAATAGTAAATAATTGCAAATAGCTGAAATAAAATAGCTAAAAGAAAATAGACTGGAAAACAAGTCTAAAATTTAAATAAATTGTAAATAAATTTGCATAAAGGTTATCACAAAATTGTAGAAAAACTACAACTATTAGAAACCCTATTATTTTAAATTACTTAAAAATCTAAAATAATTACTTAAACACACACCTATGGTCCTTAGCTCTTTCCTTTGGCCTTTCTGGATCCACTTGAAGGGTATAAAATATTTTAATTAAAAAGATCTTCTCCTCGGAAAAATATTCCTTTTAAGGTCCAGCTTCAGGCAATCAACCCAGATGGAGAAAATCTGAATGAGAAAAATAGCTAGGCCTAGGGTCTTATTTATAGTGTCACTTGTGGATCTTAGACCGTTGGATTTGGAGATTAAATCTGGTGCAACCATGTCTTAGGTTCGATAGGAACCGTCAGATGGAAGCACGGATGCACAAGATCCAAGAAAAGTTGCAAAATGACATGTTAAAATCGATTTGGATGAAGCCACATACAAGAATGCATTCTTAGGTAGGCGGGTCGACCTAACTATCGACCTTCACAAACAAGGTTCGACCTATAGGTCGACCTTGCTTATGTGAGGGTGGACCCTAGGGTCGACCTAGCCCCTTATTTATATATATATATATATATATATATATATATATATCCCGTTTCTTCATTAATTCAAATCTTCTACATACAAACTCGGATTTTGATGTTCTATATTTGGAAATTTACCAAACAATTACCACGGATATAATGATGCAACTCCAGTGGTTCAATTTTGATAGTTTCATAAAGTTATTTAATTATTAACTAATTCATTAATTAATTACTATAACTTAAATTTCGGGTTGTTACATGAAGTGTAGGAGGTAGGTAAACTCCTAGAAAGTTGGAGCTTTGTTGAAGCGATCCATGAAGAGGACATACAAGGAGCTTAAGAGAGCATAACCGTTTGGTGTACTTGAGCTAGAGCCAACCCGATATCTTATAGTATCATGCAAAGAAATAGATTGAAAAGCGGCACAATGCCATTGAGACACGTCTATTTGTTGCAGGTTGTGTATCCCAAATGAGGAAGGTATGCTCGCTCACCCTGATTGGGAAGCCGTACGACATCCTCTAGAATTCCGTGCTGACAACATATGTTTTGAAGCGTCTTAGCAGAAAGGATAGACGGTATTTGATCGGGCAGATCGATCAAGACCCTCAGACCGATGTATTCATTCATAGAAGGAGGCTGATTTTGTGGTAGAACCACTAGAAAAATTGCACCATGTAACTCAACAGTAATCAAACTTTTGGATTTAGTGAGGATAAGGAGAAGCCTGAGCTGTTAAAGACCCAGCTTCAGGAGGAGTAGACGTGCACTTACCGGACTTGAGGCACGGCGATTAGTGAGTCATTCTAAAGAATAAAACTTGACATTCAACATGGTCAGGTATGTTTTATATTAAGTAACAAACTCGTGTGACCAGCGATCAAAATTCAAAGGATGTTGACATGTGTTAAGTAATTGGAATTCGTACGTTGATCGGAGCAAGTGAAAGTGTTAATCTATGTAGCGTGAGTCCCATGTCCCGTACACAAGGAAAGTTCCATCCTCTGTAGATAACTCACTCATGCTAGAAAACGAGCCATGTCGTACGATGGAACTATTTATCATATTTACCCATTATTGATAAATAATCGATAACGAAACTATCATTTGAAGCGATGTGGAAGCTTTTCTTTATAGGAACACTAGAAGAGCAGCAATAGGAAAAGTATGGCGATGGAATTATCAGTACAACCATTCTTGAACTGAACTGTCCCACTAGAATTTATATGATGGTGCACGATTAGTCATTCTTTGATAGAGTTAGCCAAAGACGGAGTGCTGAGCCTTGACTTAAACTTTCTCCTCCCAAATGCAATTGGCCTCATCATCACCATCATCATCACCGTACCAAGCACCAATCACCAATTTGCCAGCCTTAGACAAATGAATCTCAAGATTGAAGAAAAGGTCCACGATTGAAGCTTGAAAACGGTTAAGCCTGAAAGCTTATGGCGGCGATCTAGACTAAAATAGCGAATTTGTGGTAGTGATGGCAATCAGGATAGTCGACGGCAACGGTAGGAGTGGACGACAATGATGGACGTTTGGTGTCTAGTGCATATTAGTGGTAACAAATGTCAGATCATAAGAAGTTGAAGGGGTTGATACAATTAGTTCTCAATGCAAAACAAAAGGGGACAAATGAAAAAGAAAAGTAATTTTTTTCCTAAGTATCGGCATTCATAAGTTTTCAGGGGAGACAAAAGGTTTCGGTACCGAGAGGTATTTCCTTCGAAAACGTGCAAAAAGCGCAGCGAATTAAGAGCATGTTCATCTAAGGTGTGGAATAGTCTCTACAGTGCAAATCTGGTCCTTAGCATGCAGAATGGAATTCTACATATACAAAGAAGTTGAAGGAAAAATATACCAAACAAAAGCAACATTACAAAACAACACCTGAGCAATTAACTGGAATCACTAGATAGCAAGTCAGAACTTGTCTCGATCCAGAGCACACTTTATTTTCAACAAAAGAATGCTCTAAAGGGCAAGTGTTAACTGGGTTTTTAACTAAGTAGATTTTCAATGGAAGTTAGAATGTCAAGACGAAGCCATGACGACTGAAGAACTTAGGAACATACTTTAGAGAATGAGAATGTAGGAATCAAAAAGTTTAGTTGATGTTATTCGACCTTTTAACCTAGCTATATCCAAACTGATTGGACAAGTTAGACTCGATGATAGACAAGGCAAGTAGCCCAGAGAGGTTATCATGGAGTCCAGTGATCAAACACAGACAATGATATAAAGCAACGATAGTGCAAGACCAAGAGATAGACACTCTAGAATATTCTAAGTATGAGTTAGTGCCTCTCCTAGGCAGGAAATCAACATTTATCCCTTCCCCTATGTAGGGGATCGGATCGTATCACTATGGCAATGAACAACACAAACCACAATTCAAATCAATGGGAATCGATCAATATTTTTAAAAACATGAAGGCAACTAGGCGAACAATTTTGAAAACATGAATCTAGCATGGATGGGGACCCATAGGAATGATCGCATGACGCCGCATAACCATCTAGGCCGATCATTGCTGATCGCCTATCTTAGGAAATTGGGCCATGAAATTTTCTAGGTGACCTCATCTACATCTTGAGATTCCGTCGGCGAATTTTCAAGAAGATATTCGGTCATTTACGCCGATAAACACAGAGTTCATTGGTCATTTTAGGGATCTTTACATAGTTGTTTTACTTGTACTCCATTGTAATTAAGGATCAATCCAATCTAACCTCCCCATACTCATAAAAACAAGCGATTAATACAACAATTTCATCAAAGTGGATGTAGGCAATCAACGCCAAACCATAACAAATCTGCATGCTCGTGTGTTTTGCTTATTTCCTCTATTTTAATTTTAGTTCTTCACTTTATTTCTCTACATAAAACCTATTGGATGTTTGTGCCAAATTTTGGTGCAAACATTTTGGTGTTTTCATTGTGAAAGAATTCTCAGCATGATTAGATCTCATCGTCTACTTATGAATTCCCATATCCATGTTATAGATCTAGACTTTTTCTAATAAGTTTTTGTTTCTATTCAGATTTGAAGAAGATATAGAAGGAAGCAATAAGCCATGGCCAGAGGAAAGCCTATTACTTCCCGTGCTATTGAAGGCAATGAATACCAGCGTTCAACAGGTTGACCAGAATGTGCAGACGGAGGCTACTGATGCCCCCAAATCCTCCTAATTACGTCACCAAAGCCGACTTTGAAGTCTTGATGAAAGAACTGCTTGATAGCTGTGTAACATCCCTAATTTTTGGTAACATTATTCAGAAGATTTAATTAGATAAATTAAATAGAATAATGATGATAAGGAGATTGAGATTTGAATAAATTATATAAATAAATAAGGTCATGCTTATTAACTAGATAAATGGGCTTTAAATTGGTTTATTTGTTAATTAAAATACACATGGGAATATTAGTAAATTAGCCAATTAAATCCACACAGCTATTACTTCTCATTTTGTCCACTCACGTTTCGTTTCCACTTTCACAAATGAGAATTCTAAACCCTAAGAAAAAGCCGGCCATTATCAAGGAAGAAGAGATGAATTTTAATCTAAAGCTAAATCAAGCTAGAATGGATTAGCCAACACTAAATCTCATGTTCCTTATCAAATCTAAGGTGAATAATAATTCTTACATCTCTTTTCGGGTTTATAATCATGTGATTTCAGATTTGAATATTTATTTTGTTTTCATAATATATTGGATGATGATATGCTAAATTTTGTGGATTGTTTGATTTAAACAACTATTTAAATGCACAAATTTGTATGCTTTTAAGAATAAAACCGCGAATTATTGATTTTTGCAACGCCATAGAATTTTTTTATGTTAAGTAAAATATGATTTGGGAGATGGATTTTGGTTTTTAGAGTTTTTCAAACTATGGAAATTTTACTATGAATTTTTGATTGAAAATATGATACGATTAGGTTAAATATTTATTTTGTCAATTTCAGGAAGAAATTGGGTCTAAATTTCTAATATGCTTGATTACATGATTAATTTGAATTTCTATGATTTTTGAAGATTTTTCCCAACTGATTTACTAGGGGAAATAAATTATATTGAAAGAATGGCTTTTCTGCAAATGTCGGGTGTTACATGGAAAGACTGTAACGTTAAAATCCTTTGATTATATCAGAATAATTGCATCAATTAAAAAGGTAAAGTAATTGAAAAGTTTTATGGCATCCAACCAGTGTTTTCCAACTAGGCAAGTTGTTAAAAAATTACTTAAAGTTGCAATGGTTTTGCCTTTAAATCAGAAAAAGGTGTTTCGCCTTTAATGGAAGGTACCTTCTAACATCTTTGGTCCTGCCCCATTATAGTCGAAACCATCAAAGCCGAAACCTTTATAATCGAAACCAATACACATGGATCTCTTGGAAGGTACGTAGTGGATTGGAAGATGGGCAGAAGCTTTGGTGTCGAAGGGTAAGCCTCCGATGGGGTCGAAACCCTATTTTGTTTTATAAGTTAAAAGCCCTTGCCTTGTTTTGCTCAAAGCTTTTGACTTGGCTAAAACTTATTGTCTTCGAAAGGGTGCATGTTTTGCTTTCAAAGAAGGTTGCTATGTTATACTAAAAAGTACTAGCTTTCGAAGGAGATCTTTTTCTTTAAGTAAAAGCTTTCGAAAGTGGTTGGTTTCGACCTAGTCAAAGCCTAGCCACTACTCTACCCTTCGACCATGACAGTCCAATAATGCTTTCGAAGAGTTGCCTTTGTTTGTACTTTAAATCAAACCTTTTCCTTAATTGATTTTGAAAGGGGTTGGGGTTTCGAAGGAGACGGGGTCGAAAGGGGTTTCAACCCAGACCTTCGAAGTTTAGATTTTTAAGTCTTTTGCTTTCGAACTAGATGGCTTCGACACCATCAATTTTTCTCCATCCTATTTTTTGTTGGAATCGAAAGAGATAATTTCGTATACAACCATCTTGACCCAAATGGTGTTTTAAGAGTAAAACCCAATGCTTTCGAAAGGGTATTTTATCTGTTTCAAAATCCATGTTTCAAAGAATGTTTTTGATACCATCGAATGGTAACATAGGTTTCGAAAGAGAATATTTATTAATAGTTTCGAAAGGTATGTATTATATGTTTTGAAAAGAGGTTTTTTCTTTCGAAGGTGGCTATCTAGAGGTTTCGAAAGAGACGTTTTTATAATTTCAAAACATAAACCCAATCTCAATTTAAGGTAATAACCATGGCATAAATAAACAAAATGTTTTGAAATGAAGAAGTTTTCCTTGATTTAAAAGGTTAAAGTGTTTAACTAAGATATTTATATAAAGAGGATTTCAAGGATGATAAACCACAGGTGTTTGTATTCTTTTGTTATTATAGTTACTTTTTCATATATTTATTTACATTGTTACTAACCCATAACTTTATTTCGGCAAAGGGGCTGAATAACTAGTTAGGTTAACCCAGTAATGAATATATAACTTAACGGATGTTACAATTTTAACTAATGATAGTGGCAAGGGCCAGTAGGTTTATAGTAAGCCCATGAAAACTATATGATATTGGCAGGGGCCAATAGGTTCATAGTCAGCCCATGAAAACTATGATTTGATACTAGTAGGGGATAGTAGGTTTCTAGTTAGCTCATGAAAACTATATCCGAATTAAGATATTGACAGTTAGTCAATAGGTTTCTAGTTAGCCCATGAAAACTAGGATACGAGGAAAGATATTGGAGTTACCTATAGGTTCTTAGTGATCCCAAGAAAACTATAAAACTGGATAGATAGTCCAAAACATTTAACCAGTTAATAATTGAGATAGATAGTTAGAATGAATGGGGATAGGCGATTTACATGTTTTTCCTATCATCGTAATGTTTTGAAATACTATGATTTTAACCATTGTGGATGCAGGAGCACAATATATGGTTTTATAAATGTTTTAGGATACTAGTGAGGGAAAAACTCGTTCTGCTAAGCAGCGTGGTCTCACTAGATATCTAAATGGTTTGATATGGTAAATTATTATTCATACCAGGCTTTATGTCTGAATTGAAGTTTCTGTTTTCCCCTTAAACTGTCGGGTACTCAATTGATATTGAGTAGGTTGAGATTTAAGGTTTTCAGATGTTCTTTTAGTTGAATAAAGCTTTCGAAGACGTGCAAAAGACATGCTTATTATTAGATTCCTTTTATTTCCGCTGTTTGTTTGTTTGTAAAGGCAAAACTGTTGTAGTGCCTTATTATTATTCTCTGATCATCCAAAGGGACATCTTCATATGTCGCTCTTAGCATATTTTGTAATAATTATATGTTATCTGAACGTGGTCAGCAAACTGAGATTATGTAATCAATTTGGAATATTTTGAAGTGGAATTTTTTTTGTTGTTTAAAGTTTTTTCATATTCTTATGTTTCTGTATATCAATGGATCTTATACCGTCATATTTGGTCATCGAGGATTAATAGCTGTAGCATCTGTAGCCATTTGTTTTGGGCCTCCAAGTAGGGGGATGTTACAAGTAAGTATCGGAGCATAGGCTTATGAAACTTTAAATGAAACTTAAACCTAAAAGATTTTCCAAACATAATCCAATGAATCAAATAATAAGATTGGGGTTTAGGTTAACACTATATTATCGTACTTGTATTTGCTATATATAGCTATATATATAAGTACATATCCCTGCTCTCTTAGACCGTTCTTTTGTATCTTACTAAGGCTCGTATGCATATTTACAAGAAAGGAGATATGGAAGCAGGAAACAGAAGAGGAAACCTCGATGGAGGAAGCACCACAACTAATGGAAATGCTCGACCCACTACCAGGAGAAACTCGAGTCGATCGGCTAATGCTAATAATCGAAATGCTGATGCCAATGTGGGTGCTAGAAATCCGCCTGTAGATATAGGGCCGATGTATCAGTTCTTTGCTGGTTTGGTGTAGGCTGGAGCAGCTGCCGGTTTTGCTGGAAATGTAGGAGGGGCTAATCCTATGGCTCCAGTTGGAAATATTACTTTGCTGAGCAGAGATTTTACCAGTTTGGGTGGGAGTGGGAAGCCATTTTTGGGAACAAAGAGTGCTGTAGAGGTTCGAAATTGGCTATTTCATTATGAGCGTATATTTTCTGATTTGGGTTTGAATGATGGACAAAAGAGAAGGTTGGCCTCTAGACAGTTGTAGGGGTCAGCACTACATTGGTGGAATAGTGTCACTACCGGAGTTTCGGAAGAGCGATTGACTTGGGCTGATTTTAAAACGAGATTTGAACAGAAGTTTATATCTGAGTTTGCTAAGTCAGAACTGATGAGGAATTTTATGGATTTGGAGCAGGGAGAGATGTCGGTTGTTGAGTATGCTGCTAAGTTTGAAGAGCTATTCCGGTATGGACAAAATATTATAGACACTAACATTAGGAGAAATGAGAGGTTCATTCGGGGATTGAAATCCGAGCTTGCTAGAATGACCATGACACATGTCCGTGATCCTTGTTATGTGGTGGTAGAGATGGCTATTTGTCATGAGGAAATGCTTGCTAGTTGTGCTGGAGAGAAGCCAGTGGAAATTCAGGATTCTCAGGGGAAGAAGAGAAAGTTCTTTAAGAAAAAGGGATTCAAGATTCAGGATTTAGAAGCCAGTGGAAAGTTTCAGGATCAACGAGGCCTACTGCGGCTGGTAAAGAAAAGACTGTGATGGAAGGTACGTTTTTGATTCAGGGTATACCAGGTACCATACTTTTTGATACCGATGCATCACATTCATTTATATCTCGATGTCTAGTTGGTAAATTATGTTTAGAACCTACCTACCTTATTACTTCCTTAAGGGTTGTGAATCCAATATGATGGTATGCAACTCTAGGATTGAGATGTGATCAGATAGAACTTGATTTGTTAGGTTATAAGTTTGCATGCAGTTTGTATGTTCTCGATTTCTTAGATTTCAGAATCATGTTTGGTATGGACTGGTTGGGTAGTTATGAGGCTAGAATATTTTGCCAAGATAGAGAAATATCACTGAGACACCCTGATGGTCATAACCGAGTTATAATCTCTGTAGAGAATACCAACCGCAGTGTAAGTGCTATGCTTAATGCTATAGAGGTAGAAAATGAGTTAAGCCAAGTTCAGGTGGCAAGAGAATTTGCAGATGTCTTTGAGCCAGTCACTGGATTACCCCCGAAAAGGGCTGTTGAGTTTACAATAGACCTTATGCTAGGAGCAGAACCTGTTAGTGGACCACCTAGCAGAATGACACCTACTAAGATGAAGGAGTTGAAGGTGCAGCTAGTGGACCTTGAGGGAAAGAATTTTATTAGATCAAACAGTTCACCTTGGGAGCGGCCGTAGTGTTCGTGAAGAAACAATATGGGTCGTTAAGGATGTGTATTGACTATCGTAAGTTGAACGAAAGAACAATCGAGAATAAGTATCATTTGCATAGAATAGATGATCTGTTTGATCAATTGAGTGGATCCAGAGTATTTTTCTAGTTGGATTTGCAATAGGTTTCCATCAGTTAAGAGTGATAAGGGACGCTATTTCTTTGACGGCGTTTCGAACAAGGTATGGCTCATATGAGTGGTTGGTGATGCCATTTGGATTAATGAATGCACCTGCTTTCTTTGTGGATTTGATAAACCGAGTTTTCTGAGAGTACTTGGATAGGTTTGTTCTAGTGTTTATAGATGATATTTTAGTACACTCTAAGGATGACAGAGAGCATGAAGATCATCCTAGAGTTGTGCTTGAGATGCAGAGGCAGAATCAGCTAAAGGCGAAGTTTACCAAGTGTCATTTCTGGAAGAAAGAGTTAAAATTTCTTGGTCACATAGTTTCAGAGGAAGGATTTTCAGTTAATCTAGATAAGATCGAAGCCGTGAATAATTGGAAGAGGCCAGAGATGGTGACTGAAATCAAAAGTTTTCTTGGACTTGTCGGCTACTACCGGAGATTCATTAAGGATTTCTCATGAATAGTAGCACCTTTAACTAACCTTACCGAGAAGGAGGTGAAGTTTGTTTGGTCTGAAAAACGTGAGGAAACATTCCTTAAGTTACAGCATTTGTTGACTAATGCACCAGTTTTAGTAGTTCCTGATGGAAACCAAGGGTTGGTGGTATATACTGATGCGCGTGGAACTAGATTAGGTGCAGTATTGATGTAGAACGGTAAAGTGATTGCCTACGCATCTAGGCCGCTTAGTCGCATAAAGTTAGATACCCTACTCATGATTTGGAGTTGGTTGCGGTGATCTTTGCATCGAAGCTTTGGAGACTTTCTCTTAGGCGAGAGATTTAAGCTTTTTACCGATCCTAAGTCATTAAGATACTTATTTTCTCAGAAGAAGTTGAATATGAGACAGCAGAGGTGGCTGGAGTTTTTGGCTGCTTATGATTTTAGTATAAAATATACACCAAGGAAAGGTAATAACATAGCGGATTGCTCTTAGTAGAAGACACCAGAATGCGGTGTTAGCTATGTTGGCGGAGTGGAAGGATTTAGAAGATTTGGCTAGTTGTAGTGTGCAGTTAAGGTCGACTGCTGGTTCTAGTTAGAATATTGCCAAGTTATCTTGTTTGGAAGTTCGACCATTGTTGACCGAGAGAATTGCTTCTAAGTAGAAGAAGGATCCATTGTTAGCTGAGAAAATTAGAAGACTTGAAGTTGGAAATGAGATCGATGATCCAAAGGATTTTAGCCTTGATCGGAAAGCATGGTTGAGAAAGAAGGGACGGTTGTGTATTTCGAATGTAGAGGACTTGAGAAAGGAAGTTCTGGGAGAATGTCATCGGTCCAGGTTTACGATCCATTCTTGAGGAATCAAGATGTATCAGGATATGGAGAGGAGCTTCTATTAGAAATGCATGAAGAGGGATGTTGGCTTGTGGGTTAGGCAGTGTGCAAACTGTCAACAAGCAAAAGTCGAACATCAGAAGCCAAGTGGGTTACTTCAACCCTTATATATTCCAGTTCAAAAATGGGATTCAATATCCATGGATTCCACAGACGGGTTGCCAAGATTAAATAGAGGTAATGAAAGTATATGGGTTATAGTGGACAGATTGACCAAGAGTGTCTATTTCTTTCCAATTAAGTCAACCAAAACGACACCTATTTTAGCTAAGTTGTTCTTAAAGAACATAGTTAGACTGCATGAAGTTCCTAGTAGTATAGTCAGTGACATAGATGCATTCTTCATTAGTGAATTCTGGAAGAGTCTACAAGAAGTGATGGGTACCAAGCTTAACATGAGTACTGCATATCACACTCAAACATATGGGCAGACAGAGAGAGTCAATAAGGTACACGAAGATTTATTGAGAACTTGTGTAATAGACTTTGGTGGATCTTGGGAGGATCACCTACATTTGGTTGAGTTTTTCTATAAAATTAGTTATCAGACGAGTATAGGTATGACGCCGTTTGAAGCTTTGTATAGAAGGCCGTGAAAATAACCAACATGCTGATTGGAGAGTGGAGACAGATTAGTCTTTGGTTCGGACTTGGTTAGAAAGGCGTAAGAAAAGACCGAGTTAATCCGAGGAATGATGAAAGAAACTCAGTCGAGACAGAAGAGTTACGCAGATAAGAGGCGCAAGGACTTGGAATTCTCGGTTGGAGATAAAATTTTCATTTAGGTATCACCAATGAAGGGTCTGATACGATTTGGAAAGTCAAGGAAGTTAGCCCCAAGATATGTAGGTCCATTCTAGATTATAGAGAGGATTGTAAAACTCGCATACAGGATAGAGTTGTCGAGCAGTATGGCAGGTGTCCATAATGTATTCCATGTGTCACATCTTCGCAAGTATGTGCATGATCCAGAGACAACTATTCCTCCGACAGGGTTGGAAGACTTAGTAGTAGAGCCTAATTTGACTTTGCTAGACAACTAGTTGGGGTTGCAGCTAGAGATGAGAAAATGTTAAGGAACAAGACAGTCAGGTTGGTGAAAGTTCAGTGGAGCGACAACGAAAAGGACTGTACTTGGAAGACGGAAGACAGGATTAGAGATATTTATCATGATCTGCTTTGAGGTATGTCTATTTATATAGATAGCATCTAGTCAGTTAAAATAGTGTGGTTGTTAGGACAGTACAAATGATTGCTACATTTAGTATTTTGTCCTTACTGAATTTCGAGAATGAAATTCTTTAAAGGGGGTGCCCGTAACATTCCTAATTTTTGATAACATTATTCAGAAGATTTAATTAGATAATTTAAATAGAATAATGATGATAAGGAGATTGAGATTTGAATAAATTATATAAATAAATAGGGTCGTGCTTATTAACTAGATAAATGAGCTTTAAATTGGTTTATTTGTTAATTAAACTACACATGGGCATATTAGTAAATTGGCCAATTAATTCTACACGACTATTACTTCTCATTTTTTCCATTCACGTTTCACGTTTCATTACCGCTTTCACAAACGAGAATTCTAAACCCTAAGCAAAAGCCGGCCATTATCAAGGAAGAAGAGATGAATTTTAATCTAAAGCTAAAAATCAAGCTAGGAAGGATTAATCAACACAAATCTCAAGTTCCTTATCAAATCTAAGGTGAATAATTATTCTTACCATCTCTGCTTCGTTTTATAATCTAGTGATTTCAGATTGGAATATTTATTTTGTTTCCATGATATATTGGATGATGATATGCTAAAAGTTATGGATTGTTTGATTTAAACAATTATTTAAATGCACAAATTCGTTTGGTTTTAAGAGTAAAACCGTGAGTTATTGATTCTGCGACACCATGGAAAATATTTATGTTAAAGTAAAATATGATTTTGGAGATGATTTTTGATTTTTAGAATTTTCCAAGCTATGAAAATTTTACTATGAATTTTTGATTGAAAATATGATACAATTGGGTTAAATATTTATCTTGTGAATTTCAGGAAGAAATTGGGTCTAAGTTTCTAATATGCTTGATTACACGATTAATTCGAATTTCTATGATTTTTGGAGATTTTTCCCAATTGATTTACTAGGGAAAATAAATTATTTTGAAAGAAGGGCTTTCTGCAAATGTCGGGTGTGATATGGAAAGAATTTAACGTTAAAATCCTTTGATTATATTGAAATAAGTGCGGTGGTTAAAACGGTAAAGTAATTGAAAAGCTTTATTGCAGGCAAATAGTGTTTTCCAACTAGGCAAGTTGTTAAAAAAATTATTTAAAGTTGCAATGATTTGGCCTTTAAATCATAAAAATGTGTTTCGCCTTTAATGGAAGATACCTTCCGACATCTTTAGTCCCATTCCATTATAGTCGAAATCATCAAAGGCGAAACCTTCATAATCGAAACCAATACGCATAGTATCTCCTGAAAGGTATGTAGTGGATTGGAAGATGGGCAGAAGCTTTGGTGTCGAAGGGTAAGCCTCCGATGGGGTCGAAACCTTACTTTGTTTTATAAGTTAAAAGTCCTTGCCTTGTTTTGCTCAAAGCTTTCGACTTAGCCGAAACTTATTGTCTTCGAAAGGGTGTGTGTTTAGCTTTCAAAGAAGGTTGCCATGTTATACTAAAAAGTACTAGCTTTCGAAGGAGATCTTTTTCTTTAAGTAGAAGTTTCGAAAGGGGTTGGTTTCGACCTAGTTGAAGCCTAGCCATTACTCTACCTTTCGACCATGATTGTCCAATAATGCTTTCGAAGAGTTGCCTTTTTTTGTACTTTAAACCAAAATTTTTCCTTAATTGATTTTGAAAGGAGTTAGGGTTTCGAAGGAGACGTAGTCGAAAGGGGGTTTCGACCCAGACCTTCGAAGTTTTGATTTTTATATCTTTTGCTTCCGAACTAGATAGCTCTGACACCATCAAAATTTTCCCCATTCTGGTTTTTGTTGGTTTCGAAAGAGATACTTTCATATACAACCATCTTGACCAAATGATGTTTTGGGAGTAAAACTAAATGCCTTCAAAAGGGTGTTTTATCTGTTTCAAAAGCCATGTTTCAAAGAATGTTTTGGATACCATCGAAAGGTAACGTAGGTTTCTAAACAGAATGTTTATTAATAGTTTCGAAAGATATGTATTATATGTTTTGAAAAGAGGTTTTTGCTTTCGAAGGAGGCTATTTAGAGGTTTCGAAAGAAATGTTTTTATACTTTCAAAACATAAACCCAATCTCAATTTAAGGTAATAACCATTGCATAAACAAACAAAGTGTTTTGAAATGAAAAAGTTTTCCTTGATTTAAAAGGTTAAAGAGTTTAACCAAGATATTTATGTAAAGATGATTTCAAGGATGGTAAACCAAATGTGTTGGTATTCTTTTGTTGTTATATTTACTTTTTTGTATATTTATTCACATTGTTATTGACCTAGAATTGTATTTTAGGGAAAGGAGAAGAATAACTGGTTAGGTTAACTTATTAGTGAATATATAACTTAACAGATGTTAAATTTTTAACCAATGGCAGTGGAAGTGGCCAATGGGTTTACAATAAGCCCATAAAAACTGTACGATATTGGCAGGGACAATAGGTTCATAGCCAGCCTATAAAAACTATGATTTAATACTGGCAGGGGCTAGTATGTTTGTAGTTAGCCCTTGAAAACTATATCCGGATTAAGATATTGACAGTTAGTCAATAGGTTCCTAGTTAGCCCATGAAAATTAGGATAAGAGAAAAGATATTGGAGTTACCTATAGGTTCTTAGTGATCCCATGAAAACTATGAAACTAGACAGATAGTCCAAAACATTTAACCTGTAAATAATTGAGACAAATAGTCGGAATGAATGTGGATGGGTAATCTAGATTTGATTTACATGTTTTGCATATCATCATAATGTTTTGATATACTATATTTTTAACCATTGTGGATGCAGGAGCACAGTATATTGTTTTAAAAATGTTTTAGGATACTAGTGAGGGGAAAACCTGTTCTCCTAAGCGGCGTGGTCTCACTAGATATCTAAATGGTTTGATATGGTAAATCATTATTCATACCAGGCTTTATATCTGACTCGAAGTTTTTATTTTTCCCTCAAACTCTCGCGTACTCAATTAATATTGAGTAGGTTGAGATTTAAGGTTTTCAGGTGTTCTTTTAGCCGAATAAAGCTTTCGAAGACGTGTAGGAGGCATGCTTATTATTAGAGTTTTTTTACTTATGCTATGTGTTTGTTTGTAAAGGAAAAACTGTTTTAGTGCCTTATTATTATTCTCTGATCATCCAATGGGGCATCTTTATATGTCGCTCTTGGCGTATTTTGTAATAATTATATGTTATCTGAACGTGGTTGCGAACTGAGATTATGTGATCAATTTGGAATATTTTGAAATGAAACATGGAATTTGTTTGTTATTTAATTTTTTTCCATATTCTTGTGTTTTTTTATATCAATGGATCTAATATCGCCGTATTTAGTCGCCGAGGATTAATAACTATGGATGACTACAGCATCCGTAGCCATTAGTTTTGGGCCTCTAAGTAGAAGGATGTTACAAGCCGTCGGCAACTCAATCAGTAAATCCAGGCCAATATTAACTTGGTAAACCAATTGAAAGACCAGCATAGGAAGATAAGAAGGTAGTTATCTCCGTACTCAGGATCGTAGAACTCCTCCTCATCTAATGACTACCATAGGAGCAGACACCACAAGATAGATCGTATG
Organism: Allium cepa; assembly: GCA_030765085.1. Classification (NCBI taxonomy): domain Eukaryota; kingdom Viridiplantae; phylum Streptophyta; class Magnoliopsida; order Asparagales; family Amaryllidaceae; genus Allium; species Allium cepa. Next base: position 95,600,464 of record CM060946.1, on the reverse strand, counting down.
ATGCTGGAACGTTGTAACGACCCAGAATTTCTATTAATTAAAATTTGTATATTTAATTGAATTTAAATATTAACAAGTAAGATTTGTAAGTCGAATAAATTTTATTTCAAATATCTGGATTTAATTAAATAATTAAATCGATAATTTAATAATTGAGATTACAGAAATAATTAGAAATTGGGTTAAATATGATTAAAAATGATTTGTAAAATTTTATTATATCATATTGGAGTTATAATAATGTTATAGAACTTTTAAAATTGAATTAAAAGTTAATTTGTGAAAATTGAATATTTTAATATTTAATTGACGAGTTAAAATAGCCAATTTTCAAACAGTCTTGGATTTTGATGAAACTAGTTTCATCAGATTCGTAATGTGATATTATTGTAAGGTTTCAAATTTCGTGTCAATCGGATTTACGGTTTGTCCGGGGCAAGCCAAAACGCATAGAAATTAGTTTAAATCGATTTAATTTAAAATCGATCGTTTATTTCCGTAACTCGCACATATGATGAAATTAGCCTCCGAAACCTATTCCATTGTGTCCGAAACGTGGGGTAAACCCTAGAAATGCCAGCCAGCACGCTTCGTTTGGAGTTCGGAAAATTTCGGATGAATAGTGTTTTGGCCATTTTTCTATAAAAGCACCTCTATTTCTTCATTTGCAAACAAAAGCCCAAAACCCTAATTCATTTCCTTCAGCCGCCACTTATGTTTTCAATGGCCAGAAAACTCCCATCTTCTTCCTCCATTTTCTCACAATCCATTGACTTTCATCAGAAAGCTTCAACTACAAAAATGTAGAGGGCTATGAGATCTTGTATATCAACGGTGATGATCATAAAATACGAAGTGGATTGGCGGCAATCTTCGTTCAAAGGTGCGTCGTCTGTCCACATTTTTCGAGGCCAATATGGGGCCGAGCTCGACCAGGTTCAGGGCGTTGATAGCTCTCGAGTGGAGCATTCGAATGGAGTATTCTGATTGAGTCCTAGATGTTCGTGATGAGCTCGACAACCTAGGGTTTGATTGAGCATATGGGTTTCGTGCGTGATTTACTACCTGGGAGTGAAACGCCTGAATGGGAAGGAAGCAAGGTGCGGCCTTGATCTGGTGATGGTAATGCACGACTATGATCTATCTAGGGTATAAAAAAATTAAAATAAAAGTTGAATTAATTGTATTATAAATCGTGTAATGTTTAAAACTCTGTAACTTTTTCATACGAGATCGAAAAATTACGAAACAAAGTGCGTTGGCTTCGTATTGTCGAGCACTGCGCAATGGAGCTAGATTGGGATCGATTGGATCTAGTGAAAATTTCAGGTAAAATTGAACGCACGTTTAATTTTATTCGAAATAAAACGCTATAACTGAATTGAAATCAAGGTGAGAATTTCTCACTCAATCGAATAGTTTCGATTTAAATTTTAAATAGTTAGATTTAAAATTTATGATTGTATGCCTGGATGATAAATTATTATCTATTGATTGTTAAAATAGACATTATACGCCGTATATTAAGTGGATGTTATTTATTAAAAACATATACCGCGATAATTCCATCTTGATTGGAATTGGTATTATATATGTACTTGGAATTGATTTTCCCGCATTATATAGCGGATGAGACCCTATTGCGCCGCGTAATAGCGGATAATATTTTTATGAACCCATGTACTGCGAATATTTCGTATTGGAATGGAATTGGTATTGTGCTAATGTCTGTGGATGCAGGGAAACAGGTTGGAGGGATCCAACTGGATTCCTCACCGGTATTTATTTGATTACAGATATTGTGATATTTGTTGATTATCATATACTGATATATGATGTCTTTGTTGTCGTGATTGATTATTGGGTGTTGTTGCATCATCGGATCCATTTTTGAAGTTTAAAAATAACGATTTTGATTTTAAAAGGATTTTAAAGTGATTTTTGAAAGTATACGTTTTATTAAATTTTGAATTGTTAAAATAAATAAACGTTATAATTTTTATTATTATAAAAGTCATATTTTTGGAAAATAGAACTTAAGTATGATTTTGGAGTTATATAAGCTTTAAATAACGATTTGTAAATTATTAAAAGGATTGGTTTATTTAAATTGAGATTTTTGAATTATTATAAACGGTTTATATAAAAGATTTTCTAAGATTAATATTTATAAAGTAAAAATATAGGAGTCGTGAAATGAGTTTTATTAAGTTTTAAAATGAAGTATAAATGGATTTCACAAGTGAATAAAATTTATAGATTAATAAATTGTGAAGTTATGAAATGAATAGATTTTGTAAAATAAAAGATTTATAAATAATTAACTTATAAATCGAATTTTGGGTATAAAGTTGAGTTATAAATTAAATTGATTTATAAAAGGGATTTTATAATTGAAGTTTTTATAAATAGAAATGGAATTTATAAACATGGTTTATAAATCCGAAATCAATTGAATTTGATAAATTTAATACAGAAGGTTATTAGAGGAGATATATTCGCGATTTCGGATAGCGAATTATCCTTGAAATAAAATGTGTAGAAAATATTGAATTTGGTTAGTGAAGTATATTCACGATTTTGGACAGTGAATATATTATTAAATAAAATGGATATGTTTTGCGAAAATGAATATTATCAATTGAAGTTAATTATTGTAACGATGTATTAAATTGTGTTAAACATCGAAACCATAGATTTCAACATTCATTGTTGAAATAGACATTTTCGAGAAATAAGGAAATGGTGGACTATAACACTGTGTTATAGTAAATGATTTCCGAAAGGAAATGTTTTATATAGTATTGGGATTTATATATCTATCTTAATTTCGAATCCCTATACTAGTGATTTTGGGTCGTCGTAACGATGTTTTACGCGACATTCGTTTTGACCCAAATAAATGTGTTTGAAAGAACGTTTTCTTTAAAGAATGAAATATATACTTAATTTCGTTTTAAGTATATTGAATATTTTCCAAGTGTTGAAAATAAATGGGTTTGTGAATCACTTATTATTAAATAAGTATGGAAATGTTTTTCCATTATGGAGTGAATGTTTTGAGATTTTATCTTTTAAAGATAAATTAAAAATGGATAAATATTTGGAAATGTTTACGTTTAAGGAAATTGATTTGAAATTTGTTTTCAAATGGTTGAAGTGTGGAAATTATATATCTAGTAAAGATATTTTGGAAAATAAATAATTTGGAAAATTATTTGGAATCTGGTGATGTTGAGCATACCTATTGATAGTTAAATAGCCGACTATCAATATTTACCTTTTGATGAGGTACATACCTTAAACCGGGGCCGGCCTATCGCCATTTCTCCACGACTCACGTTTCAGCCCCATACCTCGACTCGCGACTCAAATCCTCCCACGACCCACGACTTATCCCCACCGCGACCTACGACTCATCACCAATTCCTCCACGACTCACGACTCATCCACTCAACACCGACTCACGATTCATCCACCCATCACCACGACTCACGACTCATTCCCAAATCCCCTCACGCGGCTTCGTCACTCGCGAAACCCTACATCAATTCCAAAACCCTAGGTCGCGACACCGCCATAAGTCGCGAACGACTTACCCTTCCCCGCCTCCTCCATATACCACGCGCGAGCTACCCGTGTGTCGCGAACGACCTACCTTCAGTATCGATGAGTCACGCAACGACTCATCCCAGTAAGTCGCGAAGACCTCCTTGCCGCCTTCTCTTAACTCGTACGAAGAGTTAAGTCACGTGAATCATTTCGAATGACCTAACTTTGAGTCGCTGAAGTTCCCTATATCGTGAATTAATTGAGCCATTGCCGAGTTAACATGAGTCGTAGCCGAGTTAGCATTAAGTCGCCGTATATCTTCTTTTCCTTAAGTCGTGTAACTATTGTGTTGTAATTTTTTTAGTCGTATTGAGTTGTAAGCCTATAAATAGGCAAGTCGTGTCATTTGTAAAAGGTTGTTGAAAATTGAATAAAATTTTGCTTGTGAAGCTTTGTGCCTCCATTAAATTGGGAGTCGAGTGTTAACTCCTATCTCCACTTACGTAATTCGAGTGCGCTCAAATTATCGTTTGTTGAAGCCGATTCACGGTATCTTGTGCGCAAGATCAACGTTGAAGAATCGTAGATCTCTTTTCGCGGAATCGTGCGCGATCAACGTGATAGAGATAGCTAGAATTCGGTATCTTCGGATCAACGAATTCAGGCGTTACAGGATTATCAATTCACCGCTTGCTACTTTCATCCATTTCATTTGTTTTCCGAATATCCGCTACGTCAGTTTGGTATCAGAGCTAGATCGCAAGAAGTTGTATCATTTGAAGACTTGAGTTTCGAGAATTTGAAGTTTGGAGATCGTATTTGCAATTATTGAGAAGTTTAGTGTTCATCGTGTTCATCGTGAAGTTGCAACAAGTTGGGAGTTTCGATCCATCTCACTTTGGATCAAAGTTCAGAAAGTGTTGGAAAATTATTTTTTTGAGATTGTTTAAAGCTCAACCATTCCTCCGAGACGTGCTCAACGTCATCGAAATATCAAAGCTTTGTATGGAAGAGAAGAGGCCGATGAAATGGAGCAACGGATCAACCAGAGTTTCACTGAGAAGTTGAATGAAGGAATTGGTCGATTAGAGAGAATGATGCTTGAAATGAATCAAAGTAGAAGAAGAGTTTCACCTGAATCGAACCATGGGGGAAGTAGAGCTTCGATACATTCAGATCGAGAGAGAAGAGAAGATCAAGATCATAGAAGTGTTGACAATCGTGATAGAAATGTTGATCAAAGGAGTGGTAGTAGAGATGTTGGAGGTCGTGATCGACATCGATATACTTCAGATTTTGATGAGGAGTTTGATGGTGATAGGGGAAGTGTTCATTACCAAGATAGAGAACCAACACGACGTCAGTATCGAGATGTAGTGGATGATCGTCGATGGGAATCGGGAATGAAGATGGAAATTCCAGAGTTCAAGGGTGGAATGGTTGCTGAAGAGTTTTTAGATTGGTTGTCTAATGTTGAAGAAATTTTTGATTTCAAGGAGATTCCGGAGAATCGCCGAGTGAAGTTAGTCGCTACAAGGCTGAGGGGAAGAGCTTTGGCGTGGTGGCATCAAACTAAACTTACACGATAACGGATGGGAAAGTCGAAGATTGTAGATTGGGAGAAAATAAAGAAATTGATGAGAGCTACATTTTTACCATACAACTATCAATCACTTATGTACCAAAGATTGCAGAATCTAAGGCAGGGGACGAAATCAGTCAATGATTACGCCGATGAATTTTACCAACTCATTGCCAGGAATGATATAATGGAGACGGAAGAACAACTGACTGCTAGATTTGTTGGAGGGTTACGAATGCAGATCCAGGATATGGTTAATATGTTTGATCCGAAATCTGTGGCGGAGGCACACCAGAAAGCGATAGCTTGGGAGAAGCAGGGAAGGCGTGGAGGTGGTGTGTTCACAAATTCCAACAATCAAGTGAAGGGAGCTAGTGGCAATACTACTGTTTCGAAGGCAGTTACTAAACCGGCTGTGAATGAGGCTGCGAAGGCAAAGGGCAACAACAGTTTCAAATGTTACAATTGCCAGGAAGTGGGTCATAAAAGCAATGAGTGTCCAAAACCAAAGAAACAAACTATGATAGCTGAGGCTGAAGTTTAGGATGTTGGTGAAGGTAATTCTAGTCCAGTGGAGGAAGATGAACAGGATATCGCGTCAGGAGATGAAGGGTGTAATCTAATGATGAGGAGATCTTGTTTAACACCGAAGCAAGAGGATGAAGCTAGTTGGTTGAGGAGTAACATCTTTCAGTCGACATGCACTATATTGGGGAAAGTTTGTAAATTTGTGATTGATGCAGGAAGTTGTGACAATATTATTTCTACAGAAGCTGTGAGAAAATTGAAGTTGAAAACGGAAAAACATCCAAATCCTTATAAATTAGCGTGGCTGAGAAAAGGGGGAGAGGTGAAGGTGGATAAGCGAGTTCGAGTTCCATTTTCTATTGGGAAGAAATATAAAGACGAGATTTGGTGTGATGTAGTTGAGATGGATGTTTGTCATTTGCTTTTGGGAAGACCGTGGCAGTATGATCGAGCAGTGCAGCATGACGGTCAAACCAATAGCTATAGTTTTATGTTTGAAGGCGTTAAGATTATTTAATTCCAAAGAAGAGACATCAGAGAGAAAGTAAATCTGAGGAGATTGAAGAGATGAAAACTTTGTTAACTTTGAAGGAGTTTGTTAAGGAAGTTGAAGAGGAGCTTGAAGTCTTTGTGTTAATTGGACGAGATTGTAGTGAAGAGGTTGAAGCGAAGCCAGTTTTGAAAGAATTTGAGGATGTATTTCCAGAACAGTTGCCCAAGGAGTTACCACCACTGAGAGACATTCAACATCAAATCGATCTTGTTCCGGAAGCAGTATTACCGCATAGACCACATTATCGAATGAGTCCGAAGGAACATGAAGAGTTGAGGAAGCAGGTGGAAGAGTTACTTGAGCAGGGACGTGTGCAGGAAAGTTTGAGTCCATGTGCTGTGCCAGCTTTGTTGGTACCGAAGAAGGATGGAACGTGGAGGATGTGTACGGACAGTCGGGCTCTAAACAAGATCACTATGAGATACCGATTTCCTATGCCGAGGTTTGATGATTTGATTGATCAGTTGAGTGGGGCTGTTGTATTTTCCAAGATTGACCTGAAGAGTGGATACCATCAAATTCGTATTAGACCGGGTGATGAGTGGAAGACTGCTTTTAAAACCAGGGAGGGTCTATACGAATGGTTGGTTATGCCATTTGGTTTATCAAATGCGCCTAGTACGTTCATGCGGGTGATGAATCAAATCTTTAGACCATTCATTGGGAAATTCATGGTGGTGTATTTTGATGATATTCTGATATACAACAGGAGTACGGAGGAGCATGTTCAACATTTGAGGGAAGTGTTGATTATTCTTCGTGAGGAACAATTTTATGCTGCTACGAAGAAATGTGTGTTTATGACGCACAATGTTTTATTTCTGGGTTATGTTGTTTCAGGAGAAGGTATTCAAGTTGATCAGAGTAAAGTTGAGGCAGTCAGAAATTGGCCACAGCCTAAGACAATAACAGAAGTTCGGAGTTTTCATGGGTTGGCTTCATTCTACCGAAGATTTTTTCCACACTTCAGTAGCGTGATGGCGCCTGTTACCGATTGCATAAAGGGTAAACAATTTTCGTGGTCAGAGGAAGCCGGGAATGCTTTTGGAAGGATCAAGGAATTGTTGACGTCTGCACCAATTCTAGTTTTACCAGATTTTCAGTTATTGTTTGAGCTACATACTGATGCATCAAAGGTTGGAATTGGGGGAGTGTTGAGTCAGAGGGGACGTCCTATTGCGTATTTCAGTGAAAAGTTATCAGGGGCAAAGATGAGATATAGTACATATGATGTGGAATTCTATGCTATTGTACAAGCCGTTAAGCATTGGAGACACTATCTATTTCAGAAAGAATTTGTTCTATATATTGATCATGAAGCGTTGAAACATTTACAAGGACAAGACAAGATTTCAGCGAGACATGCATCATGGATTGCCTATTTGCAGCAGTTTACTTTCGTTGTGAAACACAAATCAGGGGTGACAAATCGTGTAGTGGATGCTTTGAGCAGGAGGAATCACTTGTTGACAACGCTGAAGGTTGAAGTGTCAGGATTCGAATTATTGCCAGAGTTGTTTTAGGAAGATCCTTACTTTGCAAAGTTTGTTGAGAAAGTTAAGGATGGGAGTACTGATGAGTTTGTGTTGGTGGATGGTTTTCTGTTTAAAGGGAATCGTTTATGCTTACCGGATTGCAGTTTGAGAATGAAGATTATCAAAGAGTTACATGAAGAAGGCCATGTAGGGTAGAGATCGTACATTGCAGTTGATTTCTCAATCTTATTTTTGGCCGTCAATGAGAAAAAAGTTGAGAGATTTGTGGAGAGATGCCATATCTGTCGAGTTTCGAAGGGAACAGCTACGAATGCGGGATTATATAGGCCATTACCGGTGCCTACTAGACCATGGGTTGATATCAGCATGGATTTCGTTTTAGGTTTGCCGGGAACTCAAAGGGGGAATGATTCTATATTTGTTGTGGTGGACAGGTTTTTGAAGATGGCACATTTTATAGCCTGTAAGAAGACAGCGGATGCAGTTCGAGTGGCACAATTTTTCTTTAAAGAGGTGTATCGATTGCATGGTTTACCAGAATCTATCGTTTCTGATCGAGATACTAGATTTTTAAGCCATTTTTGGTTGAGTTTGTGGAAGATGGTCAGAACAAAGCTGAATTTTAGTAGCGCTTACCATCCGCAAACTGATGGGAAAATGGAGGTGGTTAACCGATCGTTGGGGAATTTACTGAGATGTCTCGTGAAAGACAATTTGAAAAGCTGGGATATGAAGTTATGTCAAGCTGAGTTTGCTCATAATCATGCGGTGAATCGTAGTATAGGTTTCATCCCATTTCAGATAGTATATTCAAGTTTACCAAAGGGGCCGTTGAATTTGACAATAGTACCACCACCAAAGGGTACAGTTAAGCGGGCTGCTGATTTTGTTGATGGGTTGACGGAATGCCATAGAATCGTTCAGGAACGATTGAGAAAGGCAAATGAGAAGTATAAACAAATGGCGGATAAGAAACGAAGAAGTGTTGTCTTCAAAGAGGGTGATCTTGTTTACGCCGTTTTGACGAAAGATCGTTTTCCAGTTGGAACTTACAACAAGTTGAAAGCACGAAAAATTGGTCCAATAGAAATCTTGAAGAGGATCAATGATAATGCGTATCGATTAAGATTGCCGGAAAATATTCATACTTCGGATGTTTTCAATATCAAACACTTAGTTCCGTATTATGGGGAGGAACTTGATGACGATGACGAGAGTGTGAATTCGAGGACGAATCCTTTCCAACAAGGGCAGGATGATGAGGTACATACCTTAAACCGGGGCCGGCCTATCGCCATTTCTCCACGACTCACGATTCAGTCCCATACCTTGAATCGCGACTCAAATCCTCCCACGACCCACGACTTATCCCCACCGCGACCTACGACTCATCACCAATTCCTCCACGACTCACAACTCATCCACCCAACACCGACTCACGATTCATCCACCCATCACCACGACTCACGACTCATTCCCAAATCCCCTCACGTGGCTTCGTCACTCGCGAAACCCTACATCAATTCCAAAACCCTAGGTCGCAACACCGCCATAAGTCGCGAACGACTTACCCTTCCCCGCCTCCTCCATATACCGTGCGCGAGCTACCCGTGTGTCGCGAACGACCTGCCTTCAGTATCGATGAGTCGCGCAACGACTCATCCCAGTAAGTCGCGAAGACCTCCTTGCCGCCTTCTCTTAACCCGTACGAAGAGTTAAGTCGCGTGAATCATTTCGAATGACCTAACTTTGAGTCGCTGAAGTTCCCTATGTCGTGAATTAATTGAGCCGTTGCCGAGTTAACATGAGTCATAGCCGAGTTAGCATTAAGTCACTGTATATCTTCTTTTTCTTAAGTCGTGTAACCATTGTGTTGTAATTTTTTTAGTCGTATTGAGTTGTAAGCCTATAAATAGGCAAGTCGTGTCATTTGTAAAAGGTTGTTGAAAATTGAATAAAATTTTGCTTGTGAAGCTTTGTGCCTCCATTAAATTGGTAGTCGAGTGTTAACTCCTATCTCCACCTACGTAATTCGAGTGCGCTCGAATTATCGTTTGTTGAAGCCGATTCACGGTATCTTGTGCGCAAGATCAACGTTGAAGAATCGTAGATCTCTTTTCGCGGAATCGTGCGCGATCAACGTTATAGAGATAGCTAGAATTCGGTATCTTCGGATCAACGAATTCGGGCATTACATGATTATCAATTCACCGCTTGCTACTTTCATCCATTTCATTTGTTTTCCGAATATCCGCTGCGTCACCTTTGAATGGGTATTTGTTGAGATTTGCTTGAATTTGAATGCCACACTTATTTTCAAAATAAGCACTCACTATTCGGGTTAGCCGGGAAAGGACCTTGGGGTCGTATAACCCATTCCGAATATGTGATACGTCGTTATGGATTGCATTTGATGACCGGTGTTGAAGACCAGATATTTGTGAAAACAGAAGGAGTACCGTCGAATGACTCTGCATCGGCTGATCTCCGATATAGAGGTTTTATCACCTTTAGTGACGGGAAGCCCGGACGTGATTAGTGAATATCCGGATTGCAAGGGCTTCTTTGGAAGTGCCTTCGGTTCCGTTCGATCCCGGAACGGACTTCTATAGATGTGTGTCTGACGTTACAATTTGAGATGTAAATCTGGTTTCTATCAAATATATTTCTGATGGTGGCGGAGAATTTATTCTCTTAGCTTAACACCCTTCTCTGAGATGTACGAGCTCAGAGGTTATGTAGTTGATGGTTACTAATGATACATTGCTAAATTGGTAATGTGGCATACGAAGTGTTTTGAGCATTTGATGATCAAAGCACAGCTTTTGTATAAAGCGTGGCTTTGTGGACGAGACTTCGTCGGACCTCACACTTCGAAAATGGTCAAAACAGGAAGGATGCGACAAGGTTATTAGGGGGTAGCGCCCCTTTAGTGTATGTCATTCCTTCTGGATAGAGGTGGTATCATGGTATGGAGCCCAGATACTTAACCTATGTTGTTGCTGCAAATTTATTGCTTTGTGGTTGTTGGAAATCGAGGATCCTCGGATATAGATCGGTTACGATCAGGGAATGACATATTCGTGTCAGTAGTTACCTAGTTTGAAAGGTAACCCGGCCTTGTGTTGGCAGAGATCCGGTTAGGTTCTCGGGCCGTCTTTCCAGAGGCGTACCCATGTGGCAATGGGAAGTTCCTTGGCCTGACCATTTGTTGGAAATCCAAAGAAACAATATGAACCTTGTACGGTTTTAGTTGTATAACCTGCCATGGAATGTGGCGGTAACCTGCTATTGAACATGGTAGCTATAGTAGGCATAAGTGTGAAATGCCTATGCCGGCTAAGATTTATATCTTTACTTTCGAAATGATTTTTCCTACACTGTGCACTAGTAATAATATCAAATGTTTCTTTTTAATGCGTATCAAGCATCTTTGACTATCATAAGGAGAAATCTCCCCCGATTCTGCGTTTGCATTGTGTGTGCGCGGGTGGCCTTATGGTAGTCTCATTTTCTAAAAAGCATTGCGAATCTATTTTAAAAATTATCCTGTACTTTGTTTTAAAAGATAAACTGTTTTAAGTTCTCACACCAGTCCCATGACTGACTCGGAGTTTATTGTTTTCCTTCCTAAACTCTGGGTGTCCACCAATTTCCACACGGGCAGTTTAGAGTCAGGTTATCAGGATATTCTGGAGTTCAGGAGTTGCAGAAGGCAAGCTGGATGGCATGGCGTATTCCCTAGTATATAGTATTTCTTTTCCGCTGTTTTTTGTTGTAAACTCTGATGATATAATGTTATGTAATGTGATATAATGTAATAACTGATATAGTTCTTTGTTTTAAAGGTATTCATTTATCTATTATATATTGTTCCACTGCGATTGTGAGATTCTGATATTGTTCTGTTGTTTCTTTCTGTTTTGTTCTATCTTTTTCTCTCTTCTTCTATCTTTTTCGTCTTCTTTAACCCTAACGGTATGGTTTTCCGGCCTTCGATTGCTCGGCAGTTGATACAGTGGACGTATTGATGTCGGCATTCGTGGACGAAAAATCTTTTTAACGTTACAAACGTCATAGGAAAACTACGCGATTGATCATCGCCAGACCGCACAGATCGGTATCGAACCCCCAGGCAGATTGGCACCGAACCCCTATACCAATGGGGAACTTACCTACTGCTGGAGGAGCTAACTCTAGACGCGCCATGACCAATCAAGATGCTAGATCTAGGAAAATGTGAATGAACCCCAGCTAAGAGACGATGATAAGACTACTGCCCAAGAGGAACATCAAAAGCATGCCGAGCCAAGGCAACATGGTGCTGCCCGAAGGCATGGATCCGGCCGTTCACGTGAGGTGGAACATGACCACTACCAGGCGCCGACTCTCCAGACGTCAGACCCGACGGCTATATTAAGAGTTAGCGAATGAAAGTCAAGGTCTGAGTAAGGATGATTGGGTACTCTCCAGGAGTCATACTCCACTCACTTACGACATCCTACATGCAGAGTATCCATGAAAGTTTAATATGCTACGATGACTGCTTATGCGGTAAAAACCGACCCTAGGCAACATCTTATGGAGTATGAGTGGCACATGAACTCTATATTAGCCATCGATGCAGACAAGTGTAGATGTTTTGCCGTTTTTATGTAAGGGGTTGCGACCATGTGGTTCACCAAGCTAGCACCGTGGTCAATTTCTTCGTTCGATGAATTAACAAGGAAGTTCGTGGAGTAGTTCCACATGCACATGGATCATTCCAAAGGAGTCATGTTCCTCTCCAACTTGATCCAGGCACCGGGGGAGTTGCTGAAAGATTATCTAGAAAGGTGTATTACATCTGCTATAGAAGTTAGTAATCCAAAAGACAATGCAATATTGATGGCACTGACTAAAGGAGTCACCCTGATTCTAATTTTGGTGATTGGTTAGCGGGGAAGCCTTCTTCTACATTGGATCATTTTTACATGAAGGCAGCTCGGTACCTAAGGAAGGAGGAGCAAAGCGGACCAGAAAGAGAGATGTTGCAGGCCAGAGTGCCGAGAGAGTACAAAGCAACGTGGTGGTGAAACAATTCAGAGATATTTTTTGAAAAGTTGATTAATATTCAAAACAAAGCAAATAAGAAAAAGAGAGATGATGATGGAAATCACGATCGAAGACGCGATTCTAAGAGGGGAAAGCCAAAGATCCTAACATTTTACACCTATACACTGTTGGATTCGTCATTAGAGAACATCAACATATCGACTTGTAATATTATGTAGTACAGAAAACCACCTCCGAAAGAACCAATAGGGAAGCACAAACGAAAAGGGCAGTATTGTAGATTCCATGAAAGTTATGATCATACCATGAATGAAAGCCGCCACCTCCGTGATGTCATTGAAAAGTTGATTCGTGAAAGGAAATTGCAAATGTTCATTAAATCCCCCCAGGATGGCGAGCAGGGGAAATTCGACCCCAATAGAGGAGAAGCTCCACTAGTGCCGAGGAACCTAGATGGATGGGAGGAAGTAAGTCATTAACACCATTGTCAGAGGACCACATCCGGCCGAGAAAAGCTGAAACGAAATGGAGCGTTAACAATAAGACATGCTGATATTGAGTGATGCTCGAACAAGGAGGATGGTACTTTGTCAAAGCAGCAGAGAACCACGACTAATGATATTGTGTTTAAAAATAGAGATGCAGACAGGGTACAGGCCCATACTATTGTCCCAATAGTGATCTCGACCATGATCGGCCCCACCTTAGTGACAAAGATTTTGATCGATTGTGGAAGCTCAGTTAATATCATTTTCATGAAGGCATATGACCAGATGTTATTGGAAGCTAAAGACTTGAAACCGTGCAAAGCCCGTATTCATAGCTTTAACGGCATTGCTATTGAAGCGGTAGGCTATGTCGAGCTACCGGTGGAATTGGAAGACAACAACCATAGGAGAGTGCAGGTGCTGCCATTTGTTATGATGGATGTGAACTCTTCATATAATGCTTTTTCGGTTCGATCGGCACTTGCTGAATTTAGGACAGCTATCGCCCCTTGGTTTTTAACACTCAAATTCCAAACAGAGAATGGCGTAGGAATTATTCATGGAGATCAGATAACTGGCCGTGCCTGCTATGTTGCTGAGTTGAGGGATGCTTAGTGAAAGGAAAACGGAAAGGATGTGGAGACGTCGCTGCATAAAAACTAATGAAGCTTAGCAATCAGCATCTGATAGGCTCGGGCACCATAGTCTGTTCTATAAAGGTATAGACCGAGAGATGAGGACGAGGAGCCTAAAGAATCCAAGGCTGCACCCGCTGAGCTGACGATTGACATTGCGGTCGGGCAGGATGACCCATCACAGGTCCTGAAGATCGGATCACAGCTCAACACAACAATGATTGAAGAAGTTGCTGGATTTTTTCGAGTGAATCTTGACGTGTTTGCTTGGACCCATTCTGACATGTGTAGGATCCCGCCAACCATTGCGAGCCATGCACTGAATATCGACCCGAGGCATGTCCTAGTGAAACAGAAACAACACAGCATGGATCCAGAGAGATCTTTCGTGCTTAAGGAGGAGGTGGATAAACTCAAGAATAATGGGTATCTAATCTTGTACCTATGAGAAAACCTAACGGAAAGTGGAGGACATGCATTACTACTCAAACCTGAATAAAGCATGTCGAAGGATAGCTTTCTACTTCCAAGGATCGACTAGCTGGTGGACTAAACCGCTGGACATGATTTTCTTTTGTTCATGGATGCGTACTCAGATTACAATCAGATCCCGATGCACACACCAGCTTCATTACCGACCTGGGATTATACTACTACATTGTGATGCCTTTTGGGCTGAAAAATGCTGGAGCTACTTATAAAGACTGGTCAATCGGATGTTCAAAGACCAGATTGGGAAATCAATGGTAGTATATGTGGATGACATGTTCGTGAAGTCACGATGATCAAACGACCACATCGATGATTTGTAGAGACGTTCAGTGTTCTCTAAAAATATGAAATGAAACTCAACACCTTGAAATGCTCTTTCAGCTTTGCGTCAAGGAAATTCTTAGGTTTCATCCTTAACTCTCATGCAGTTGAAGCTAATCCTGAGAAGATTCAGTCGATAAAAGACATCTAGGTACCGAAGACGATTAAACAAGTGTAGAGCTTAAATGGCAAGGTCACCGCCCTGAGTCAGTTTATCTCCAGAGCCACCGATAAGTGCATTCCCTTCTTCGACTTGGTCAGGAGAGGGAAGAGAAACTACGAATGGATACATGACTATATTAATGCATTCCAAGCTATGTGAATCACTTAGAGAGACCCCCCATCTCGTCCAAGCCGCTGGATCATGAAAACTTCTACATCTATTTAGTAGTGTGGGTACATGCCATAAGTGCCGCAACTGTTGCATGAAGAGAATCAGATTCAAAGGTCAGTATACTATGTTAGCAAGCGATTGACAAGTGTTGAAAGAAACTATCTGAAGCTAGAAAAGCTTACATACTGCTTGTCGATTGTGTCGAGAAAGTTCCGCTCTTATTTCTAGGATCACCCCATCAATGTCTTCACCGACCAATCATTACGACAGGTCCAATAGCAACTTGAGACGTCTGGAAGGTTAATTAAATGAAACATCAAATCGCGCTAGCTCGATACCACTTATCTCCCTCGAAGAGCCATCCAGGGACAAGCATTGGCGTACTTTATAGCTAAATTCACTGCACAAGATAATTCTCCTGAGAGCAGTGGAGAATCTGTTAAAGAATAAACTCAAATTAATAATAAGGTGAAGAGTCGTGTCTATTGAGTGAAGAGTCGTGTCCATTGGAGTGAAGAGGTGTCTATCTAAAGGGTCGTGTCTATTTGTAAGAGTTTGTAAACCACTATAAATATGTGGTCATTTTGCGTTGTTCGCAAGCAAGAAAATTTGTATGAAATATTTTATGAAATATAATTAGTTTCTTCTCTCCTCGTCATTTCTAACAGAATCTACCATCCAATGGAAGATGTACATGGATGGAGCATCCAACGATCAGTGTTCTAACATCGGAGTTGTGCCATGACTCCTGAGGAACGCTTGATCTGGTATGCTCTAAAACTCGACTTCCCTACGACAACTAATGAAGCAAAATATGATGCCTTGATGGCTGGCTTTAAACTAGCTAGAGAGTTGGAAGTAAAAGCTTTACAAATCTTATGGGATTACCAGTTGGTAGTGTGCCAAGTCAAGGGAGAGTATCAGGCCAAAGGAGCGCAACTTTCTCCTTGCCTCAATCGGGTCCAAGAATTATGAACTGACCTTGAGCATTACACACATCCCTAGAGAATAGAATGAGAAAGCTAACTCACTGGCCGAGCTTACTAGTTCCAGGGATGCACAACAAATTGGCTTGGTCCCAATTGAAATACTTAACCCTTCGAGTATTGAGCAGATGCAGACTAACTGGGTCTTAGAGACGGAGTTTGAGAATGAGTCGTGGATGACTCCGATAAAAGATTTTTTGCAAAGAGGAATCCTTCAAGAATGGAGGAATGAAAAATGAAAGGTCCTCTGTAAAACTTCATGATACATCATTCAAGAAGGTGTCATGTATAGAAAGGGTTTTTCCATCTCCCTACTTCGGTGTATCGCCAAGGATGAAATCAAGCGAGTATTAAGAGAAGTCCATGATGGAGAATGTTGCGATTACACTAAAGGGAAAAGCTTGGCGAAGAAGATGCATCGCTATGGATATTACTAGCCAATTATCAATTGAGATGTAGCTGATTACGCTAGATAATGCTACAAGTGCCAGATATTCGTAAAGATTCCGAGAGCCTCACCGATGAAGATTACTAAAAGGTCGGTCCATGGCCATTTGCTACTTGGGGTTTTGACATTATCAGCTCCTTGTCGATTTCAAAGGTGGCATGAAGTACGCCATCGTGATAGTCGATTACTTCACTAAATTGGCTGAAGCTGAACCACTGGCCACAATCACTACGAAGAAAGTAATAAACTTTTTTGTGTGAAACATCAACTGTCATTTTGGTCTCCCTCGACCGAACATAAATGACCACGGGACTTAATTCGACGATACTGGATTCAAAGACTTCTGCCGTCGGCATCGTATTTAGAAAATATTTTTGGCAGTTGCTTACCCTCAAGCTAAAGGACAAGTCGAAGCTGTAAATAAAGCATAAAGTCCATTCTGAAGAAGCGTTTGAAAAGGCAAGAGGCAAGTGAGTTGATGAACTCCTGTCAACATTACGGGCATACAGAACTACCCACAAGTGCATGACTGGCCACACTCTATTCGCCCTTGCCTACGGCTCTGAAGCCGCGTTTACCATAGAGCATGAAGTTCCTTCTATTTAAGTGACTTTCTATGACCTTAGAACAAATAAAGATCTCCTTTTCGAATCTCTAGACATGGTCGATGAGAAGCGCAGAGAAGCTAACTTGAGGGCAGCTGCACTCCGACATCGATTCGTCCGATATTACAATGTAAAAGTTCGAGCTAGGACTTTTGAGTTTGGCAATCTTGTCCTGAAATGGATCTTTCCTAGCTCCACAAACATGGATCCGAGATGGGAAGGACCGTATGTCTTCAATCATAAGATTGGAGATGGAACTTTCAAGCTAAAGACTATTAATGGCATTATACTCCTAGAGTGCGGACTAGCGAGATTTTACGATGCTATTTCACTTGATTTTATTCTCATTCAGCTGCATTCCATTTAGAATTTTCTTTTGCATTTTAGTTCAAAGTCGTGTAATAAGACAGACTCTGTTGTTTTTTCTATCAGTTGGCAATAAAACTTGAAGTTTTTTCCATATCTGTGAATTGTTTGTGCGTAGTATAATAGTTGCGATATGGGACTGACTTACATCTACGTATGCTGAAGATAGACCAACGAGCACCCTAAGTCTAGTGTCAACCAAGTGTTCGACACTATGATCGAATTGATCAAAATGAACGTAAATCAACCATTCATCCATTAACTCTCACCTACGATCCGACGGGTCGAGTATAAAACAAAGAACAGATGTGACTTGACCATTCATTAGCTAATTTTCATCCCCCGATTCGACAGGAGGAATATAAAACAAAAGTGGATGTGATACGGTAGTCCACTCTTCGATTTTTGCCCCCAAACTTAGAGGCAATGGAACCAACCAAGAGAAATGCAGTTCGACCATTTACCAAAATAACTCCAGTCCCCAAAGAGTGGGCTAGAGTACAAATATCAGACGGGTATGAATAACTACCCATCGATTAACTCTGATCCCTAGAGTGCGGATAAGAATATAAACAAATGAATAAGTGCGACTCGACCATTCATTCATCAACTCCGATCTGAACCTGATAGGAGGAGTATAAACTCATAATGGATGGGATCCGACCGTCCACGAGCTGACACTGCCAACCCGAGACTGGGAGCATGGGTATAATCACTCAAACACTGAATACGATAGCATAACACTATGGCTCACACCTTGAATTTAGTACGACTTAAGGACATGACCGAAAGGAGGCCTTAGGATGAATTTATCAGATCGATATCCGAAATAACGGGCGATCGAATGACATTGCAACTTAAACAATGAGCGATGAATTACAAGTACATTGAATAGAAAACGTAATAACTCGTACACTTAAAATTCACACGAAAGTTAAACTAAAACAAAAGAAGTTTTTATTCACAAGTAAAAGCTTGGAGTGCTAAGTAAAAATTTATTTCTAGAACTAGAAATCAAAAGAAGTAGTCGTACTCGCACAATCACGGCCAATAAAAAGAAACTAGCTGCCTGGCTATACATAACCCAAGCTGATTAGATGGCTATTTCTTATCCTTCTTGGACTTCTTTGGGGTAGACACACTAGAGCTTTCACCCTTTCCTCTCCACTTCGATCTTCCTCCACCATTTCCACTTTTAGGTGAAATGCTTTTAGAGAGAGAAATGGAAGCAGTCTCACTTTGGGACACGGAAGGGTCAACCTCTTCATGGACCATACCACCAGGTGATATGGTCTGAAGTGGAGTGACATCTACCTCGGCAGCTCCCTTTTGATTTGCTTATCCAGCTCTTCCTTTTTAATATGCTCTTTTAAGTTGTGTTTATTTGCATACTTAGAGGCATGGGCCACCACGACGTCATCTGTCTCATCCTGGGCTTGTTGATCATCGGTCTTTTCTTCATTCAAAGCCCCTATAACTTCAACATTTGGACCGAGAGTCTCAGTGGATTGGATGGCTAGAACCATCTATGCAGTGGTGACCGTTGTAGACTCCGTAGTCAATGCCTGTTGTCCCAAGATGACATCGTGACCCAGAGTATGAACGGGTGCAGATAAACCTACAATTTCACAAGGTTCAATGGGTAAGCCCATGACTTTCATGCCCAAGACGTAAACCTTCTCGAACGTCGGGGAGGTGAGAGATATACATTCACCGAATTGGCCTTCGATCGAAGCTGGAGTGCCATCTTAAAGAATTAGAGATAGCCCAAAATACTTATGGATTTTAGGATGATCTTGATCATAGCCTATCTCCTTTACGGGGAATGAGAAGCTGAGGCACCAGTTACTTAACTTGTGAGAGGGTCTTGAGAGCCGGAGCCGAGGGCTTCGTCGCCATCCTTCCCCTTCTTGGTGATCGTTGGGTCACAGAGTAAACTAAGTCGAGAAACCTTGAGTTCGTCAGGCTCTTCATCGTGTAGGATTTCATGCATAATCTGCTCTTCATCAACCTCAGCACCACCAAGGGTTTTCTTCTTGAGCTCAACAATATAGTCGCAGGCTTCGATTAGCGGCTCAGGGTACCCCTCTCCAAGGAAGTGAAGGTTGCAGTTCATGAGGACACTTGCATTGTAATATATCAACATGGGATCAAAGTAATCCTTTATCTCTGTTCGACTAGCCTCCCTAGCTTCCTCTTTGAGGGTCATTATTTGCGCAAATTGTTTATCAGCCTCAATCTTCGTCAGACGAGCCTCAACGATTTCCTCACAATATCGTTGGGACTCCAGTTGAGCCTCAAGTTTCTCTTGTTTTTCCTTCTCAATCTCCTCCTCAAGTTGTCGAATACGGAGGGTCGGGTCATCATTACCTTTTTCGGCACATCCTTTTCGTTCTGCAAAATGTCCTTCTCAAGGGCTAAAGTCCATTATAACGAACAATGGTATCTAGTTCAACTTGATGCACTTTCATCAAATGTTCCACTACTTTAGAAGATACGATGTCTCTTTTCTCAGCATCGGTCAGCTTTGTATTCAGCCCCTTGACTTCTTCATCCAAGTGTTTGCTGATGCCTTTATCATGAATCGTTTCGAGAGTTAAGTGATTGATCTCGTGCTTCCTTTCAACCTTCAGAAATCCTCTCGGCCATATGAAGAGTTATGCCATGCTGGATATAGACATCATTAACATAATAGAGCACTGTGTCCTTGGCCTTTGGAGGAATCGGATGCAAAGCGGGAACAAATTTGAACTCATCAAAACATAACTTATGAAATGTGGCCTTGAGCTCGACCATCTTTTCTACAGCAGTGGCATCGAGAGCAGTTGGAGCTAAGAGGGACCGTATTCCATGTCTATGAGAAGATGTATCAAGACTTCCTAGGCCAATCTGGTATTAAAAAGATCGTCGAATGCCGAAAGAACGTGAATATTTCTCGAATAGTGTAGCGAAGTAGGAGCATGAGATAACGACTTTCTGCTACTATAGACGGTGGGGTGTGGATCGGCACCCTTGTGATGAGAAGAATGGGACTTTGACTTGTACCTTGATGACAAATCCTAAAATTGATGATTTCTGTCCCGGTTCTCCCTTCAATCATGGCCTTCTCTTTCTGGGCCAGGCTGTCGACCAGAGTCCGGACCTCAATTGGGCTCGAAATAAGACGGCTAAGAATATGATGTTTTCTTCAAACGTTCTTAGTTGCAGGTGCGCCCCATGGAATCTGCAAATAAAAGGAAGATGTATAACCACCATTAGAATTAAAAATGGATAGGTGTCATGTGGCGTAGTGCACGTGATCGTGAGTCTCCTAGTGTCCCCCCCCCGACGGACCAAATACTTGAGCTTTGCTAGACATAGTAATCTCTTCCACGCTAGTTGGAGGAATGTCAGCACCAATTTGGATAGGAGAGCCGGACCCGTTGAGGCTCATGTTAGCAAAATTATAACTCCCGACATCCTTTGGTATCGAGATGTCCGACAATCCCTCGAATAAATTTTCTGGAGGCAAAGAAGTAGAATGATCTGCAACAGTAGTGGTTGGCTTGGGCTGCTTGGTGATTTACCCTTTGCAAAGCTTGTAAACGAGCATCTTTCTTCTTCTCTTCTGTAAGGCGGGAAGCTGTGTGTGTTGGAAGGACCTAACAACAGGCTAATGGTTTGAACCTGCATCGTCATGGCCAGGCTCATTAGCATCGCCCCTTATCTCGCCTTCTTCAAAATCGTCCTAAGCCTTCTCGACAAGGGGGACGACAGGATTAACATCGCCACCTTCTTGCTGAGTAGCACCTCTTTTTCCTATTACTTCCTTATCGACATTCCCTGTTAACCCACTGCTATGCCCTTCTTCTGACAAGCTAAAAGTAAAAAGGCGCTCATTGGTGATAAAGGACCTAACGTCTCTATCGTCCGGAGGTATATTCTTGAGCACAGCGACTGCCTTTGAATAACCACATCGATGGAACATGGATAACTACCTAAAAGATTCAAAAAGCAGCTTAGTTCAAGGTATGACTTGGATACAAGCACATAGGGTTGAGTAAAATGACACTTACATCCTTCCAACCGTCGTCCTTCGAAGCTAGGTGGGCAACACACATAAAACCACTCATTCTTAAAAGCGTTTAGCTTATTCCAAGCACCAGTCATGACTTGATAATTACTGATTGACTCAAGAAATGTATACAAGAGGCTTCACTTTTGTCGCTTGAAATCAATGATAATCTAATGTCCTTCGAAGTTGGTTCACGATATAATAGTTCGAGGAATATCATACATGTGCAATGTAGAAATGCATAGTAGTTTGGATGCAGCTGAGCAGGAGCCAATCTCAAATTATGTAACGTCTTCCAAATGAATGGGTTGAAAGGTGGAACACATCTTGCCCAACACATATCCCTGTTACATGCAGTATGCCCTTTAGAAGGTGAGTGAGCTCTATCATTACGAGATGGGATTCGTACATCCTTATACGAGATCCCATGTTTGATGCAAAGTCTGCAGAGAGAAGCCTCATCAACTCTCAAAGCCACGGAGTCTTTAGGATCTTCTAAAAATATAGCATCTTCTAAAGTTTCAGGAGCTGGTTCATCTTCTGCTTCTAGATTCATAGGAATTTCATGCACTTGGTGAGAACTTTCAGGCTGTTCTGATTGATTTTCTGGAGGGTGCCAAGCAGATATTGTTGTGAAGCTTAATTTAGCATCAGAATCGCCGTGTGAAGTAGTCTGTTTGGTAGCCATAACAGCTAAACGCTCCAAGCTTCTGGCACCCATAATTATCAAACTTAGTAGATAGTCATTGTTAGAGAAAGTAACACGTTCCCTCCTATGTAAATTGTAAACTAGTGTGGTGTGGTGCAATGTTGTGCAGTGCAGTAATAAACAATTAAAGATTAAGCGACAACTATGACGAGACTCTGAGATTCGACTGAAGTGACCGTCATCGCTGACCGTCCCAACAGGTATTCACGTCGATGGTTGTGGATTCCACATGAGATTTGAAATCAGTTATCAACATATTAGAGTGTGGTATTAGTATTCAAATCCATATATTATGCATATTCAAGTCATATGTGTTTGAAGTAAAGTCCAAATGTTCAAGTCCGAGATCTTATGCAAGTCTAAGAATCATGTTCAAGTCCTGTTCTGAATCTCAATTGTTCATGTCCAAATTTAAAGGCATATGCATGTGTATTCAAGTCCAAATGTAAGTGTTCATTTCCATGCTTGTGCTTTTAAGGTGCAAGTTTGGGTCTATTTGTGCAAGCAAGTTCAACTGTTCAAGTTCAAACAAGCTGGAAAATCCCTAAGTCCCCATAGGCAAAGGGATCATACCCGATCCCATGCCTAGGCAGCGCTACATTGCGAAATTTTGAACCCCATAAGCCCACAATCGATCTCTTAATCATAAAAAACAACCGACCCCTCCTTCCTCACAAAACCATCTCCATCCCATGCCTACAACCGATCCCATATCCACGCCGATCGCCTAAGCTTCACCACTCCATCACAATTTCTCCAACTTAGCACTGAACCTTCCACTAGTCCTCGCTCCATTTCACTTTTCCCTAACTCTCACTTTTCCGCTCCTCTACGACCACCAACAAAATCCCAAACATCTCATCATCTCCTCAAGTTTTCAATCGCACGCAACTAATTAAAAAACCTACCTATATAAAGACACGACTTGATCAAAGAGGAAGAACTCGAAATTGTAAGGAATAGTTCAAGGGGTTTGGGTTCGGTCTGATTCAGGATGAGATTGAATTGAGTTAGATGCTTGGATTCGATGGAAGGTAGTGACGAAAGTTGCGGAGAATGGAGAAGGATTGGATTGGCAGGGAGATTGAAGGGATTTGTGAATTCCTTAACTTAAGTTTGTTAATAGCGATATCAAGGAGGAGCAAGGGTTCGGTTCGGCTTAAGTACAAAATGAAACAAGCGAAGAGAAAGAAAGCTAAGTGATTAGCTTATATATTGGTGCGGATTGCTCCTCTTTGGACCCAAAAATTGACTAAATCCACATAAGTAGAGGGATCGGATCTTATCCCCCACCTAGGGGATTCATACCAATCCCTTACCCAAAGAATGATGAATGAAAAATAGCAATGCAGTTGTATTTAAACAACGGGAAATCAACGACGATCCATAAGCATACAGACGTGTTCGAGAGCCGATTATCATGGTGTGTACATGAACGTGTGAATGTGTGCGCATACCCAACATTTGATTTCTTGAATTGACGAAAATTGAACTACTACCTAAGATTCCTAAGAGAGAAGACCAGTTCAAGTAACCGAGACTACTAACTTGATCAACAAGCTCAATGGAACCGAGCATAGATAAAGACTGGGGATGACATTCCAGATTTATACTGACTAATATCGACCAAGAATCCCAACAAACAGAGAGAGATATGACTCTTCGAAAAGACAATTCAACAAAACGATAACGACTGTTCAAAAAACTGAATGGAGTCCTCTCGAGCAACTCTAACTTGCTTCGATTCAAAGCACGTCATGTTTGAAATAAGGTTTACTTTAAGGGGCAAGTGATATCCGGCCTTTTAACCCAGCAATATCCAAACTGATTGGACAAGTTAGACTCGATGGTAGGCAAGGCAAGCAGTCCACAGAGGTGATCACAGAGTCCAGAATAAAGCACAGACAATGGTATGAAGCAACGATCATGTGAGACCAAAAGATAGGACTCTTTGGAATATTCTAAGTATGGGTTAGTGCCCCCTTAGAAAGGGGATTGGTACCTATCCCTTCTCCTATGCAGGGGATCAGATAATATCACTATGGCAATAAGCAACACAAACTAGCAATTCAACTCAACTGGAATCGACCAATATCTCACAAATTATGAAGGCAACTATTCGAACAATTTTGGAAACATGAAGCTATCATGGAGAGGGGACCCACCAAATCGATCGCATGATGTTACATGGCCATCAAGGCCGATCGGTGTCGATCGCCTATCTTTGGAAATTCGGCCATGAAATTTTATAGGCGACCTCGTTTACATCGTGAGATTTTACCGTCAAATTTTCAGAAAGATATTTGGTCATTTACGCCTATAAATACAGAGTTCATTTTCATTTTAAGGATCTTTACGCTGTTGTTTTACTTGTACTCCACTGTAATTAAGGATCAATCGAATCTGATCCTCCTATACTTAGAAAAACAAGTGATTAATGAAGCAATTTCATCAAAGTGGACGTAGGCAATCAATGACGAACCACTATAAATCTACATGCTCTTATTTTTTGCTTGTTTCCTCTGTTTTAAGTTTAGTTCTTCACTTTATTTCTCTACATAAAATGTATTAGGTGTTTGTGCCAACTTTTGGTGCAAATGATTGGAAAACAAGCTAAGAGAACCACTCAGTACCGAGAGAAACGTCTATATATCGAGAGGTCGTTTCACCATATTTTTCCTTCTTAAGCTGTATGCACTTCATATACTACTCCAACCACTCGTGGTCAAGTACTTTTTTTAGAGTTTGGATGAATAATATTTCAGGATTAATGAGAAGAAAGCGAAGAAAGCATAATAATACAAGTGTTAGCAAGAGAATCGCCATGAATAACTCAAAGACTATGGAAAAGAGTTTGGAATGCATCGACTTGTAGATGGAATTACAATGCAAGGAAGAAGATTGGATTTTCACCAATCAAAACCACTCACTACCAAGAGGAAACTCTCGAATATCGAGAGGTTTATTTTGCCCATGGGAACTCCTGGTCACTTGTACATCATTAGGCTTGCTTCTGGACTTCGACTTATGCTGACCCTTGGAACTGTAGAGGTTTTCCACATAAATATCAGTCCTATAGCAACTAAAAGAGGGGCTAAGACTCTGATCCTTCTTCATCTCCTATCTCTCCCTCACAATAGTCACCTAGACAGATATTATTGGTCTATCTAGGTTTAAAAATTTGTCAATCCCTTATACTAGTGGCTCTAATTTTCTCTCCAATCCATAATGAATAAAACTATAAAGTGGACATAGGCCAGAGATTGCCGAACCACTATAAAAATCTTGTGCCTCTCTACTTTGCTATGCTCTTTTGCACTTTTCAGTTATCTTTGCTAGATCTAATCCTATGACAGGTCATGTTTGGGTGTTGCCACTTTTGGTGTCTAACATTATCAACCCTTCAAGAATACTAGTAAATATAAGATTCCACTTAAAATCTCTTTCATCGCCGAAATAAAGTTCACTTACCAAAGCACTTTGATTAAAAGAGAGATATAGAATAAATCAGGGAAAACTTTTATATGAAACACTTATAACCCAAGGATGATGCCAAAACAAAATGTTTTCTCTATTACATTCCACTTTAAGCCAATACTAAAAATATATGTTGCTGCTCCAAAACAGATTTTTAGAATTTGGTACAGAAGCTAGGAATTGAAGGTCCAACTATAAAATTATCATTATAACATTCCCTCCTAATCCAATCCTTCCATAACGAATCACTGTCATCAACTATTCTTCAAAGCCATTTACATAAGAGTGAGCAACTTAAATCCTATGGAAAAAAACACTGAATCCACCTTGCACTTTTGACTTGCAGACTATATCACATGCAACTAAGTTTTTGAAAGAACTTCCTTCTTCGTTCCCTTTCCATAAGAAATTTTTCCTAATTGCATCAATTTTCCTAATAACCCATTTCATAAATATATAATATAACATCTAATATTATGGTAAGGAGATCAAAACCAAATTTTGCAACACCAGTTTACCAGCTCTAGATAATGCATCACCGTTCCATCTAGTAAGCCTACTGCTAATTCTTCCATAAAGAATCACTGTCATCAACCATCTTCAAAGCCATTTTACGCAAGAGTGATCAACTTAGATCTTACAAAGAGAAGACAACGAATCCACCTTGCTCTTTTGACTTGAAGACTATATATCCTATATAACTAAGTTTTTCATAGAACTTCCTCCTTTGTTCCCTTTACATATGAAAATTTTCCTAATTGCAACAATTTTTCTGATAACCCATTTAAGAAATATATAATATGACATCTAATATGTAATGGTAAGGAGATCAAAACTAAATTTTGCAACACCAATCTACCGGCTCTAGATAACACATGACCCTTTCATCCAGTAAGCCTACTACTAATTTTATCAATAATTAGTAGCCAGTCATCATGCTTCAAAGCTACAGGCCTGATAATTACTCCCAAATATGGCAACGGAAACTCCTCTTACATTACAATTCAAAGCTATTGCTACATCTTTTATATCATAATCCTGCCTCCATACACCTGATAATGAGCTCTTATTATAATTTATTTTAAGCCCGGATAAATTCTCAAATCCATATAATATAAGCTTGAAGACCGCAATGAAGTGTGGTAATGGAGAGCTAAAGATGATTCTATCACCAACATATGGTAAAGATGAGATATCTCCATTGATTAATGTGTTTCCCACATACTCTAATATATTTTTCCTTATAGCTATCCTTATCGTTCTGAAAAAAACATCGTCATCTATGTACAATCCACATATGAATAATAGAGGTAGTCAGCATAATATTTATAATAATTGGTTTATCTTTATTTTTAAAACATTTATTATTTCTTTCACGCCAAATAACCAAAGTCACACTCATATTAATAATATCAACTAAGATCGTATCATTCTTATTATGAATATGTTTCTGTTCTCTTCCCAATAACAAAGCTTATTTGTAATGCATGGCAGAGGGTTGATCTTCGAGACAAGCCACCCAAGTAAAGAAACTGAAAGGGCATTTAAAATAAAGATGTTTAATGTCCTCTCTCAAATGGCATAAAATGCATAACTAATTAGCATCCAACTTTTTGTTCTTTAGCATTATTAAAGTATTTAGTTCCATTCACAGCAACCCAAATATGAAGCAATAATTTTGGTGGAACATGTATTTTCCATAGTGCCTTGAATCATTTCGATTTAGTCCCACTAAAGATCAGCATCTTGTATAAAAAATGGACTGTAAGTATAATAGGACCTTCAAGTGCCAAAAAAGCTTCATCCTTTTTATCATACATATTGAAAATTTC
Organism: Allium cepa; assembly: GCA_030765085.1. Taxonomy (NCBI): domain Eukaryota; kingdom Viridiplantae; phylum Streptophyta; class Magnoliopsida; order Asparagales; family Amaryllidaceae; genus Allium; species Allium cepa. The sequence goes on along the minus strand of CM060946.1, from coordinate 95,572,951 downwards.
TAAAATATTGATCATTTACATATATTGTATCAAAACTTCCCCTTCAAGAACCCTACTAAATACAAGATTCCACTGAAAATCTCTTTCATCGGACAAATAAACTTCACTCACAAAAGCATTTTGATTAAGAGAGAGACATAGAAAAAAATAAAGGAAGCAACTCTTCATTAAAATACTTATAATCCACGGATGATGCCGAAACAAAATATTCACTTCATTACCCACATTCCACTTCAAGCCAATACTAATAATTTGTTATTGCTCCGAGAAGGATTTCCAAAATTTGGTATAGAAGCTCCAGCTATAAAATTGCCATTATAATACTCTCTCCTAACCCAATCCTTCCACGATGAGTCACTGTCATTCATCATTCTCCAAAGTCATTTACATAAGAGTGAGCAATTTAGATCCTCCAAGGAAAAGACCCTCAATTCAACTTGCTCTTTTGACATGGAAACTATACCTCATGCAACTAAGTCTTTCATAGAACTTCCTCTGTCGTTCCCTTTACATAAGAAGTTTTTCTTAATTGCATCAATTTTCCTAATAACCCATTTAGGAAATCTATAATATGACCTCCAATATAATGGTAAAGAGATCAAAACTAAATTATGCAACACCAGTCTACCAGCTTCGGATAATGCATGACTTTTCAATCTAACAAGCCTATTGATAACCTTATCAATAATTGGAAGCTCGTTATCATACTTTATATCTACAAGCCTGATAACCACTCCAACAAAGGAAACTCCTCTGCGTTACAATTCAAAGCCATTATTATATCATTTATATTATAATATTGCCCACCTACAGCCAATACCGGGCTCTTATTGGAAATTTTTAAAGCCCAGATAGATTCTCATATCCATACAATATAAGCTTCCAGACCGCAATGAAATGTGGTAATACCGAGTTAAAGATTATTGTATCATCAGAATATTATAAAGATGAGATATCTGCGTTGATTACTATGTTTCCCATAAACTCTAATATTCTTTTTCTTGTATCAACCCTTGTAGTTCTGGCAAAAACATCAACTACAATGTTGAGTAACAAACGGGATAAAGGGCCCCCCTTACCTCAGTCCTCTTCTAGAGGATACACCACCATCCAACATAACCTTGATCCAAGATGTGCATTTAATCCTAAAGCCTCTTACTTCTAAAACCTCCAATAGGAAATCCTAGTTGAGTGAATCAAATGTTTCAAAGAAATCCAATTTAAAAATTACCAAGGCACGTTATCTTTTATATAGTGGTTAATCACTTCTTGAACCACAACCATATTTTCCATAATGTTTCTAATTTTGATGAAGGCAGGAGGGGTATAAAAAATAAAAGAACTCATATTACTTCAGCATGATTGAGGCATTGAAATCCAATCTACCAACAAATGAACATCAAAAAGTGTGAAAATATCATGCTCTAATATCAACCGATATTTTCAATGAAAAAAGATGGAAATCCATCTGGACCTGGAGACTTGTCTATAAGTAAGTCAGAAATGGCTTGATGAATTTCTTCTTTAGTAAACTTCTCTATAATACTCAAGTCTACATGATTATCCTCTTCATGCAATAACTCTCAACATACGCTACTACATCTCTTATTGCTAGTATCATAGAGGCTTGTACAGAATTTAGCAAATTCCTTCAAGATTTCCTTAAGTATGTTATCAAATGATCTTTTCAGCTTTTTTACTTTACAAAACAAAATTGTTACCCACTGTTTTTAACTTAAGCTCTCAACTAGCTCATATACTATAAATTCCCTTTGTACTATAGTCATTATCATCCAATGTCTACTTCTTCTATAAGATTTAGCAAATGCATTAGAATTATCAAGAGTAAAATATAATATTTTAGAATCATCTACGATATTACCCAGATTAACATGCAATTTCTTCATCCCGCTTCTACTAGAATGACCCTTCAAACCACCTTCCAAATTCTATTCCACCAGTTCCTTGGTCTTCACTTTTTCGATTAAGGCTTCCAAATTTCTTCGGACATTTCTACGGTCTATGACCAGATCTATTGCAGGAAAAGCATATTAATACATTTTTGGACTCCATTGCAAAGTGATAGCATATTAATCCATTTTTGCACTCCATCGCAGAGTGATTAGCCATTTTAGGCATAAAAAACAACTTTTTCATCTTTAATGGCTTACTTTGTTGAATACTGAAAGCTTTGCGTTATTTTTTGGAATAGAAACGTCGCTTCTTTTATTCAGTTTTACCACATTGGCAAAAGTACAAGAATAGCATTTTGTCTTCGTTTTACCTCGGTAATTTTATTTGTAAAAAAATGATCTAGCGTATCAAAGTTGGAAAATAGTGGAATTTCTAACCTGGATTAAGGTTCACAACAAATTGCAAAGGGATAAAAGCAAAGAAAAAAAATTAAGGCAGATTGAAGGAAGAAAGGAAAAGATGAAAGCGACAAGAGATCCGCCATTGGTCCATACAATATTTTGAATCTACATACAATATTTGATTATTCAAAATATTCTAGTACCTTTAAATATACATTTTATTTTGGCAAATAAAATAAAAAATTAGTAGGGTAAATCTATCATTTTACTGTTTATTATAAAAGAAAACCATATTTATAATTTTCCATATAAATTTAATGTTTCATTATTGGTATCCAAAAAATGCATTTGACCCATAAAATTGAAGATCACCATACAAAATTTGGTTCCTACTTCTTAACATCAATTATTATTTTATTTTAAGTAAGTAGGCATTCAAATATTTCAAAACACAACAGTTATTCATCCTATTACCTAAACCAAATTCAACTCTTTTCAAAACACAACAAAAATCAAATAACATACATAAAAAACAAATATAAAATGATAAAATTTATTTATCCGACCGTAGTTAGGATGATGAAATTTTAAATAAGATTATCGATATTGGCACCAAGAAATACACATTTTTGAATAATAACCAAAAACACTTAATATTACCAATTCCTACCACCTGAATTTAAAAAAATGTTCAAATTCATTCGACACAAACCCCAATCTCTCTTCATTCTCAATTCAAATGACATAATATAGCCGAAAGGCTACCACAATGATCGATGATATTAAACCGTCCGAATCAACATGATTTAAATAAAAATAATACAGTAGAATTACATATGATAGCCGACCTTATTAAGCCCAGTTTGACGGCTGTAAACCGTTCGATGATAGTATTTTAAAAAAAAAACTAAAACTTATCACTTGAATTTTTTTCATATATAACTTACTACATAATTAGTGAAATCTATTTAATATATACAATAAAAAAATTGTTCATCGATTACAATTCATTAATTTAATTACTGAATTTTTATAGAAAATACCTCGAATATTTTATTATAATTCTCTGTTTGATCTCTATTATCCATGTTACTAATGATTAATCTTCTTTTCTTTTATGAATTGATATGCAATTGAAAGATGATTAGTGCAAAAGAGATTAGGGTTTAAAGTTTGAAATGAAGATGACGTAACTAATATATTGAAAAAGATAATGAAGATGACAATTAGATTAGTGGGTAATATTAAGACCTTTAATTAGTTTTTTTTTTGGAGTTGGTTTTTTTGCAATGTATTTATGGTGCTAATAGTTGCAGTTTTTAAATAAATACTTATTTGGTTGGTCAACAAACGATTTATCAAATTAATTGCATGCCTTCTGAAGCATTTGATTTATCGTCTTCTTCCATATTCTTGCTATCAAACACTTTATCATTAAAAACAAAATTTCGTTCTCAATTTTATTGTGATTCATATCCTTCATCTAAAAACCAAGAAATGAAAACATATAAGAGAAAAAAGGACATAAACGTTGCATAATAGAACATTACAATTCAATAACTTATATTAAGAATTTTAATTATAACATCATAGAACTTTACATCCTCCAAACTTATGTTAGCCCTTGGATTATTAAGCTCATCCTAAAATAACAGCGAAAAAATCCAAAATAATAAATCTAATATTAATATACATAAGAAAATTAGACTTCAAGAAATAAAAAGTAAATTAACCTCTTTGTGTTCATCAAAATTATGCTCATCCATTAATTCTTTGTTTGGGTTCATCTATCAAACGAAAAAAGAATTTTTTGGCTTTAGTGTCAAAATTTTGTTTCATGATGATGTTTTAAGACGTTATACGTAAGTTTTTATGATGAACATAAAAAAACCTTAATTGTTTAGAATTGAATGAGAAAGTAGATTTAGATAGTTATAATCATATTGGAAAAAGATGATAGGTAACAAAATTATAATGATAGTAAAAAGCACTTTCTAAATACCAACAGTAGTATGCTAAATTTACTTTTCCCTCAAAACAATCACCTTATCCAAAATGTATAGTCCACCAGCCACGATGGGTAACCATTAATATCCAACATGTTGATTGCTCCACCTAGGCATCAACAATAACATACCAATTTGCCAACTAAGCAAAGCATTTTCCAACTAAGATTAGGTACATCCATTTCACCTAACAAATGGAAAATTGGACAAAATAGACAGGCTAAATTGGTTATAGCTCACTGAATCGAATATCCAATACAATAAATCAAAAAACATTCTGAAAGTTTTAAGTTCGTCCATCGCGATAGAATATTCAAAGCGACGCTTACTTCAAACACTAGTGCAAATTGTAATATATCAAATCCATTATGATGAGGAATTCAAACGCATTGAACAATAAACACGAGCATACATAAATTCAAAATTCAAAAAGCATGAGTAAAATGATCAGACGGTAGAGACTAAATTCAATGCAATAAACAACTCTTGCATGCCTTCAAAGAATAGCTTAATAGATAAAGTTCCCTGCTGAAACACATGCTTCCAACTCCCTCCTCTTGTAGATATGAATGACATGAGCTAAAATGTTGTAAAGATGTTATTTTTACTATTTACTTTTTAAAAATGAAGGGTCTGTTCCGCTTTGAATTTCAAATTTTATGTTGTGTGTTTTTTCATAAGTATATCAATTTGAAGAAAGCTTATAACAAATTACAGAGAAAAGTTATAGGTGGCCTCTGGAAAAAAAGAGTCTCAACAAAGTACATTATTCTTATCAAGGATTTGTACGATGATGTTGTGACTAGTGTTAGAGCATACGATGATGAAACCAGTGACTTTCCCACTAACATAGGATTGCATCAAGGGTCAGCTTTGAACCCCTACATATTTACCCTTGTAACGACCCAACTTCCTAACACCAGAAAGTCGCATCGCTAATAAGAAAGAAAGGGATAGAAAAGAGAAAGAAAGAGAAGAAAGAAAAAACAACACATCAGAATCTAAAACAGCGGAACGAATAAATTATATTAATAACATAAATATTACATAATTTACAACCACTATCAGAGTATACAGATAATACAACACATACTAGACAGTTATAAACACCTGTCTAGTATTTACAACTCAATACAACTCAACAGACAACACAGAGATACCAAACACAGCGGAATACTATATATCTAACGCAGAAGCCTCCTGCTCCATTGCTCCTCCAATATTCGTCAAAGCTAACCTGAATCCCTTGGCTACTCATAAAAATTTGAGTACCCAAGAGTTTAAGAAAACAAAGTATAAACTCTGGGTCAGACATGGGTCTGGTGTGAGTAGCAGGTTAAAGTTGCTTAACTTCAAAAACCTTTTGAAAAGAAAGGTATCACGTAAGACTTCCCACACATAAACATGGAAAAGTTTTTACCTTACGCTAACCAAAACATTTGATAGGAAATCCAGTGATATTATAATAGGTCTAGGGTTTTCAAGTAAAAATATGAAATAGCCGAAATTGTTAAATTTATTAAATTCCAACTACTAGCCACAAAAGTGGGCAATACAATCAAAACCGTTGGAACTTATTGGATTTTGGATTCCATACAATGGCTGGGCTACTGGGGTACCGCCCGTCACAGTACGTGGCCTAGATCAACGTACCAAGGAGTACGCCCGCTCCCCTGCAACACAAAGCCGGAACCATTCCTTACTGAACAGTTCCGAACAAGACAACCTCGCAGTTGGTGCGCATATCCAACTGCCCACTAAGCCGATTAAAAAGGGACCTCTAGACAGGGGAAAATCTTGCTCTCAAGTGAGGGCTACCCACGAAGCCTTGCTGCACCTCCCCTGTTTTAGCCATTCTCGGTTGATGAGGCTTGAGGCTACGATTACCTTTATAGAACATATCTATCTTAGAATGCTCATCCTCCACCTGACGATGTTTTGAAAGCATTCAATCCATACAAGTTCGTTCCGGGTTCGAACGAAACAGAAGGCATTATCTCGTTACACTCGTTTTGGAATTACCCTTAGAGTTAACGACGATAACCCTTGCACTCTGAATCTCCATCTCGAGCCTATAAGTACTATTTCCGTCAAACTCATCACGGAATCACCCCCAGAGTTATACAGACTAATATTCCTTACACTTCGAGTCTTCACTCTTCACATAAGATTCACGACCTATCGTTAATTTGGATCGATGTGGTTTTCGGATATCCAATTATGGAAACCCGATCCCGGTCTCATCGAAATCCAAAGCGTGTCTTTTAGGTCCAAGTTATTTTAGAGTTTGAAACGATTCAATAACATTATCTATATGCACACAGATAGATAATTACAGATTCATAACAGATAATTATCATTATCATAACCATAGATAATCCACATTATCATTATCAAAAAATAATTCATATCACCATCATAATGCAACCAATGCATCCATATCACTCAACATTATTAATCTCATAGCTGAGATTCCAAATCATTCAAGGCAATTTATATCATCCACTTATGAGTAATGACCTATAATCATACTATCTATAATTAATTTAAATTGAATTAAATTAATTACATCATCTCTAATTAATTTAAAATGAATTAAATTACTTACACAATATAAATCTTGCTTACATCATCATTAATTAATTACAAATTAATTAATTAACTAACCTCTAAATTTATCATCTTAATTAATCAACCTTGATTAATTATACTTTAATTAATTTCACAAAATTAATCACTTTAAACCTAATACAGTAATTAACCTTTAATTACTTCATTAATTAATTAACTATAATTAATTACATTTAACCTTAATTAATTCCATTAATTAATTACACTTAATCACTTATTAATGATTAATTAATCTTAATTAATCAATTCTTAATTACATCATTAATTATATTAATTAATGATCCTTAATTATATTTAATTAATTACTCAATTAAACTAATTACTTTCAGTAATTAATCCTACTTAAACCAAATTATTAACCATCTTTGATTTATCTCAATCTGTAATTAACTACCCTTAATTACTTATAAAATTAATTACTCCCTAAATTAATTTCTTAATTAATTCTTTGATTAATTATATAAAATAATTTAATCCAAATCACAATCCCAACATCATCCACTAATTACATCCAGTAATTGTCTTTAATTACTTCACCGAGTAAATTTTACTTCATTAATTACATCAAGAAATTATTATCAAATCCAATGTTTAAAATTAGTTGAACTTAATTAATTAATTTAAACCAACCTCAATAAACTCCACTAATTACATTAAGTAATCAATGTCTTAATTACTTTTATTTAAGTAATTAACTTGAATAAATTTTCATAATTTATTATCATTTATTAATTAATCTAATTAATTATTAAAAATTAATCATATTAGTTAATTACTAAATAAACTTTAGTTAATGACCATCATTAACAATTATTTATTTTTTAATCACTTTTCTTAAATTACTTCTTAATTAATCTCTAATTTAAATTAATCCAAATTATTAACTATAAATTAAATAAATAAGTCATTCCTTAATTATCCTATTTATTTAATTATTTTAATATCTTAATAATTTCTAAGATAAACCATTCCTTATTAATAATTTTATTAATATTAAAGTGTACTTAGAACATTTCATTTTTAAAATTTTAAATTCAAATTCCATTTTGAATCTAAAATTCAAAATGATCTTTATTTAAGCATTAACCAATTTAAATTCCATTTATATTCTTTTAAAATAAATGTACATAACATTTATTACTTACCTTTTTGAAACTTATATAAGATAAACCTTAATTTTCTTGATTTAATTTAAAATTAAGTTTTAAGTACACTATTATTTAAATTACAAATTCAAGTTAACAAATCATTTAATTTTCTTTATAAACCTTTTATAATGACTTCATTCAAAAGGAAAATCAAATTTAAATATTTGTTTGAAAACAAATTTACTTCTAATAAACAATTTAAATTTAAACTACTTTGAAAACATTCAAATTTTAAAACTTATTCAAATCCTAGATTTTAAATTCAATACATTCGAATCCATTCCATATTTAAATCATTTGAATTAAACTTGAATTTAAACTTTTGATTTAACCCTTGATTTTTAAAATGCCTTATTTAAAATACAAATTCATTCAAAAAAAACTGAAGATTCAAAAGCCTTAAGAAACTGAACTTAAATTTAAATTCAAATTGCTGTTTTAAATCAGGTTTAGATTTTAAAATGAAATTTAAATTTCCAGAAAAAAACTGTCAGGTTTTATATATTTTTATTTAAAACTGAAAACCACTTTTAAATTTTAAAAACTTATAATATTCAAAATCATTTGAAACTATAATACAAACTAGATTTAAAATTAACTCAGATTTAAAACTTTACTTCCATTTGAATTCAGTTTTTAAAATTTTAGTTTAAAATAAAAATAGAACTACAGGTTTTAAAAACTACAACCTATAAATATGCTTAAATCCGAGCAAGAACAAACTTGCTTCGAGTCAGCAAAACCCCTGCTTCGAGCCAAGCACAGCAACACTCGAGTATTACTTTCGAGTAAAAAAAAACAACAATACCCAAAAAAACATCAGACCAAAAAAAAATGCACGGTGCACGTGCACCGTGTCTCCGGCCATCATCCTCCTTCTCCGGTGACCTCCAATCATCAACGACCATCCCCTAAGTCCAATACTACAATCACCTCGCTCCTATTTAACTCGAATTTGAATTTGAGTTGCATTCCTAAAACCTGGAACATCAAAAACAGGTTTCACTTCCAAACCTGTAACACACCTCATCCTCCACCTTCTGACAACCGGAATGGCAACGACTCCGGCCACATGTTCATCTACCATCATACTAACATTTCCAAAAATATCAATCAACTCGATCACTTATAGAGGTAGAACTGATCAAAACAACTACTCAGATAAAACTTGGGCTTCAGAAAGAAAATCACCGCCACAGTCCCCATGTTGATTTGCATCAACTTCACACATTTTTCCAATCATTAATAACTGGTCCTCCACCTACCAGAAGAACCCCGACACCTTAAATTTGCCTAGATCCAAAAAAACTCAAAATTTCCCTTTTCTGTTCTATACAGAATTACACCATTTCCCATCATTTTAAATTATGGTTTTAAGCTTCAAAATCATGATTTAGAATACTAACATAGTTTACATTCTTAAATTTATAAATTAAGATGTTCGCAATTTACTCAAATCAAATTTGCTCAGGTCTTCCCACTTGATTCCCAGTGATGTTACCATCCTATTTAACTTAAAGGTATATTAACCAAATCTTTACTGAAACAGAAGAGTTTCTTTTGAAACTTAAGTTTTAACATGACTAAACTAAAGATTTGAATTTAAATTTATAAAGCAAAAACTTAAAACTGGGAACAGTGATGTTCTAGATATTCAAATGCTCTCTTCATACAGTAGAATCCATCAATCATATTTGCACAACATACTTGTAAACATACAAAAAAATAACATGCAACCTTAATTCATTTTAAGTTGAAAAGTTACTCACCTTAATCTTGATGGCAGTGCAGAAATTTTGAAAAAGACTTGTGCTTTTTAAAACTGGAAAACTTTAAATTTGAATTTCCTTAATGAATCTGAGCTGCTTGTTTCTTGAGTTAAAAGATTGAAGGCTTGATACTGAACACTTGCATGCATGCTATACGAAACTCCAGATAGAAAAAATGCAGGTGCTACTTGAAAAAATACATATGCAGGCTTCAAATAAATTTGCTTTTAAACTTGAAGATGTGGAGGCTGTTTTGATGCAGGCTTCAGATTTTAAAATGAATTACAGGCAAAAGGGATTGCATGTTTGAACTGAGGCTTTTGAAGATGATTACTGACCTTTGTTTCAGGTTTGTGAAGTGGATTTTCAAAGTTGAAGATGTTTACAGATTTATGTTTTTGAATGGGAGTGTTTTATTTTATTTTAGATTTGCTTGTCTTCAAATTTTTGGAAGAAGAAAAGGAGACAAGGGAAAGAAGTTTTATATAAACTGAAATTATTAAAAAACAAAAACAAAAGAAAATGTTAAATTAAATTTTTGACACTTGTCTCACAATGTAACATTTGTCAAAACTTTATTTTATCATTTAACAAGTGTTATGTAAGACCTTAAGATGTTACAGTTGTCTTATAAAAGTAATTAGTATTTAGTTAAAAGTTAATTAGTATTCATTTAGTATGTTACTATAAGATGAATGTAAACCTATTTAATAAATTAGTTAATCATGTATTTATTTATATGTGGATAATTTCAAAATGAATAAATCCAATTTAGTTTATAAAATGAAGCTTATACAAATATTTCAAAATCAAACATATTAAAAACATTTATACTTTAAAATTTAAAAGCTTTAAATTCAAGTTCAAATTAAATTTTGAAATGAAGTTTATTTATAAACTTAACTACACAATTTAAATTTTGAAAAACCTTTATTTTTATTAAAAATTTATCTGTTAACACAATGAATTATTATATTTTTAAAAATAACCACATTTAATAACCCTAAATAACTTATTAAAAGAAATTATTTCTTTATCAATAAATTATTTATTTTATCCAACTATATTTTTAAGAAAATCAAAATAACCTTATTGCTATTTATTTAAATTTTAAACTTGAGTTAAACATATTTTAAATCATTTCAATATTTATCTTATGTAAAAAACCATATTTATTTATTAAATAACCTTTTAAAAAGTTTAACTTTTTAAATAAAATCATAATTTCCAATTTACTAAATATATATATTTTATAAAAAACAAGATTTATTTATTAGGTTAAAACAAGATCTATTTACAATATATACATATTCTATATATATTATAAATATAAAACAATTTTTTAGATTAAAAAGATAAAATCTATCAATTAACTATTTATTTAATAGGATTATTAAATTAATTCAAATCTTATTACAAAGATTATCAAATCAATTTAATTTTTATTTCAGATTATTACATTGATATTGCTTTCAAATTCCGGGTCATCACATTCCTTCCGCCTTAAAAGAATTTCGTCCCCGAAATTTAAAACAAAGGTAATTTAATAATCTAATTTAAAGATTTAATTTCAAAACACAAGCATATACCAATGATATGCTAACAAACATAGCAACCAATTCATCCAATCAAACAAATCTAATTATCCAGATAAAATTCTGGATAGAACTTCCACGAGTTTCCCCGGTAAAAATATCGGGATACTCGCTTTAGATTCCAAACAATCAATACTACTAAGCTATAGAGCTCCTACTCATCTAGATCTACAGAACTAGACCGCATATCAGACTACAGACGAGTCTGATTCAACAACCAAACCTTCGAAACAGCTGGTTCCAAAACCAGAGATAGACCAAACACGTACTCCCTCAGAGATACGTGAAACTCATCGAATTCCAGTTATCCAAACTGGCAATTCAATCCTGTAAACCAAACACTGATCCGACCAAAACATAGATGAGATTCAAAACATCACTGGGCTAACTTTCCAGTTTTACTCAAAACTTATAGCTCCTGAAGTAGAGAAAACTCTAACAACAACGAAGTCTCCAACTTCGAATTCCAAATTCCTCCGTCCCTTATCCACAAAAGTCTTCGGACAATCCTGGCTGCCAACATCCAAACTGATCAGCTCAACCCTTGCTGATTCCTTTATAAACAATCAGAACCAAAAACAACCCAACACAATGATTACCTCAAGATCAATCCAAAACCAAAACACAATTCTACTCCATAAACAGCAGAAAACTACAAACTTCCCCTGATCCGGAAAAGATAAATCAGAAACACTTCCAAACTACTTCCGCTGCACAACTCTGATCCGAAGTAGATAAGAAAATGCCGATGAAGAATACAAACACAACTGGACATCACTTCCCAGAAATATGGTTCTATAGATCCATAAAGAAAAACTCAATTTCCGGATGCGAACAAACCTCTGTCTTTCCAGAAGACATCCAGAAAATCTCCAATAATCCAAGAGAACTCTCAAACAATCGCAAGTCACTCTTGCGATTAACTCAGATAAATTTTCGAAGAAAAAATTGTCCTCTCTTTACCAAACAGAACAGCTCACACTGGTCTAGTCAATCCATTGAAGAAACGGATTCACTCTGCAGCTTCTGAATTCCATCTTCAGAAAAACTACTAAGCTAAAACCTCTCTGTCAGCACACAGAACACTCCGAGCTGCACTGCTGACACCAATTCCAAACTTCCTGATCCAAAGCTCTTCAAGAAAATCGGACTTCAAAACAGACAGAAACACCACAACATCCTGCTGACTTCAGCCACAACATCGAAGCAAACATACCTACTAAAACTTGTTCCAAAGAAATATCTTCGGACACATCCATAGTCACTGCATCTCATCACGCAGTTACTACTTCCTGAGGTATCAAAATACCTTCACTTGTTTCAGCCCAACCGACAGATCCAACCTCTACACACCAAACTCTGCACTTCAAAGATGACTCCGAACCTTAACAGGTTCCTTCAGAGAACAATGAAATACTCCAACACAACAAAGCTTACTCGAGATGGTATTAGGTCTACAGTCTCGACAGATACACTTCCAACCTCAGACATACAAACTCCATCCAATGGTAGTAATCGTGCTACAACACTACTACCTCATCTACCTTTATAACCTATATTGGAAAACCTGAACAGGTAACCCAACAGATAGGTAGAAATAGATAAATATATATAAATATATTTAAAATTACAAATATGCTCTCTTAAGACAGACAACATTCCAGAGCCTAAGTATTCACTCAATCTAATGCTCTGATACCACTGTAACGACCCAACTTCCTAACACCAGAAAGTCGCATCGCTAATAAGAAAGAAAGGGATAGAAAAGAGAAAGAAAGAGAAGAAAGAAGAAACAACACATCAGAATCTAAAACAACGGAACGAATAAATTATATTAATAACATAAATATTACATAGTTTACAACCACTATCAGAGTACACAGATAATACAACACATACTAGACAGTTATAAACGCCTGTCTAGTATTTACAACTCAATACAACTCAACGGACAACACAGAGATACCAAACACAGCGGAATACTATATACTAACGCAGAAGCCTCCTGCTCCATTGCTCCTCCAATATTCGTCAAAGCTAACCTGAATCTCTTGGCTACTCATAAAAATTTGAGTACCCAAGAGTTTAAGAAAACAAAGAATAAACTCCGGGTCAGACATGGGTCTGGTGTGAGTAGCATGTTAAAGTTGCTTAACTTCAAAAACATTTTGAAAAGAAAGGTATCACGTAAGACTTCCCACACATAAACATGGAAAAGTTTTTACCTTACGCTAACCAAAACATTTGATAGGAAATCCAGTGATATTATAATAGGTCTAGGGTTTTCAAGTAAAAATATGAAATGCCCGAAATTGTTACATTTATTAAATTCCAGCTACTAGCCACAAAAGTGGATAATACAATCAAACTGTTGGCACTTATTGGATTTTGGATTTCATACAATGGCTGGGCTACTGGGGTACCGCCCGTCACAGTACGTGGCCTAGATCAACGTACCGAAGAGTACGCCCGCTCCCCTGCAACACAAAGCCAGAACCATTCCTCACTGAACAGTTTCGAACAAGACAACCCCACAGTTGGTGCGTATATCCAACTGCCCACTAAGCCGATTAAAAAGGCACCTCTAGACGTGGAAAATCTTGCTCTCAAGTGGGGGCCACCCACGAAGCCTTGCTGCACCTCCCCTGTTTTAGCCATTCCCGGTTGATGAGGCTTGAGGCTACGATTACCTTTATTGAACATATCTATCTTAGAATGCTCATCGTCCACCTGACGATGTTCTGAAAGCATTTAATCCATACAAGTTCGTTCCGGGTTCGAACGAAACCGAAGGCATTATCTCGTTACACTCGTTTTGGAATCACCCTCAGAGTTAACGACGATAACCCTTGCACTCTGAATCTCCATCTCGAGCCTATAAGTACTATTTTCGTCAAACTCATCACGGAATCACCCCCAAAGTTATACTGACTAATAGTCCTTACACCTCGAGTCTTCACTCTTCACATAGGATTCACGACCTATCGTTAATTTGGATCGATGTGGCTTTCGGATATCCAATTATGGAAACCCGATCCCGGTCTCATCGAAATCCAAAGCGTGTCTTTTAGGTCCAAGTTGTTTTAGAGTTTAAAACAATTCAATAACATTATCTATATGCACACAGATAGATAATTACAGATTCATAACAGATAATTATCATTATCATAACCATAGATAATCCACATTATCATTATCAAAAGATAATTCATATCATCATCATAATGCAACCAATGCATCCATATCACTCAACACTATTAATCTCATAGCTGAGATTCCAAATCATTCAAGGCAATTTATATCATCTATTTATAAGTAATGACCTATAATCATACTATCTATAATTAATTTAAATTGAATTAAATTAATTACATCATCTCTAATTAATTTAAAATGAATTAAATTACTTACACAATATAAATCTTGCTTACATCATCATTAATTAATTACAAATTAATTAATTAACTAACCTCTAAATTTATCATCTTAATTAATCAACCTTGATTAATTATACTTTAATTAATTTCACAAAATTAATCACTTTAAACCTAATACAGTAGTTAACCTTTAATTACTTCATTAATTAATTAACTATAATTAATTACATTTAACCTTAATTAATTAATTTAATTAATTACACTTAATCACTTATTAATGATTAATTAATCTTAATTAATCAATTCTTAATTACATCATTAATTATATTAATTAAAGATCCTTAATTATATTTAATTAATTACTCAATTAAATTAATTACTTTCAGTAATTAATCCTACTTAAACTAAATTATTAATCATCTTTGATTTATCTCATTCTGTAATTAACTACCCTTAATTACTTATCAAATTAATTACTCCCTAAATTAATTTCTTAATTAATTCTTTGATTAATTATACAAAATAATTTAATCCTAATCACAATTCCAACATCATCCACTAATTACATCCAGTAATTGTCTTTAATTACTTCACTGAGTAAATTTTACTTCATTAATTACATCAAGAAATTATTATCAAATCCAATGTTTAAAATTAATTAAACTTAATTAATTAATTTAAACCAACCTCAATAAACTCCATTAATTACATTGAGTAATTAATGTCTTAATTACTTTTATTTAAGTAATTAACTTAAATAAATTTTCATAATTTATTATCATTTATTAACTAAGCTAATTAATTATTAAAAATTAATCATATTAATTAATTACTAAATAAACTTTAGTTAATGACCATCATTAACTATAATTTATTTTTAATTACTTTTCTTAAATTACTTCTTAATTAATCTCTAATTTAAATTAATCCAAATTATTAACTATAAATTAAATAAATAAGTCATTCCTTAATTATCCTATTTATTTAATTATTTTAATATCTTAATAATTTCTAAGATAAACAATTCCTTATTAATAATTTTATTAATATTAAAGTGTACTTAGAACATTTCATTTTTAAAATTTTAAATTCAAATTCCATTTTGAATCTAAAATTCAAAATGATCTTTATTTAAGCATTAACCAATTTGAATTCCATTTATATTCTTTTAAAATAAATGTACATAACATTTATTACTTACCTTTTTAAAACTTATATAAGATAAAGCTTAATTTTCTTAATTTAATTTAAAATTAAGTTTTAAGTACACTATTATTTAAATTACAAATTCAAGTTAAAAAATCATTTAATTTTCTTTATAAACCTTTTATAATGACTTCATTCAAAAGGAAATTCAAATTTAAATATTTGTTTGAAAACAAATTTACTTCTAATAAACAATTTAAATTTAAACTAGTTTGAAAACATTCAAATTTTAAAACTAATTCAAATCCCAGATTTTAAATTCAATACGTTTGAATCCATTCCTTATTTAAATCATTTAAATTAAACTTTAATTTAAACTTTTGATTTAACCCTTGATTTTTTAAAATGCTTTATTTAAAATACAAATTCATTTGACAAAACTGAAGATTCAAAAGCCTTAAGAAACTGAACTTAAATTTAAATTCAAACTGCTGTTTTAAATCAAGTTTCAGATTTCAAAACGAAATTTAAATTTCGAGAAAAAAACTATCAGGTTTTTTTTTAAAACTGAAAACCACTTTTAAATTTTAAAAACTTATAAGATTCAAAATCATTTGAAACTATAATACAAACTAGATTTAAACTTAACTCAGATTTAAAACTTTACTTCCATTTGAATTCAGTTTTTAAAATTTTAGTTTAAAATAAAAACAGAACTACAGGTTTTAAAAACTGCAACCTGTAAATATGCTTAAACCCGAGCAAGAACAAACTTGCTTCGAGTCAGCAAAACCCCTACTTTAAGCCAAGCACAGCAACACTCGAGTATTACTTCTAGTAAAAAAAACAATACTTAAAAAAACATTAGACCAAAAAAAATGCATGGTGCACGTGCACCGTGTCTCCGGCCATCATCCTCTTTCTCCGGTGACCTCCAATCATCAACGCCGTCCCCTAAGTCCAATACTACAACCACCTCGCTCCTATTCAACTCGAATTTGAATTCGAGTTGCATTCCCAAAACCTGGAACAACAAAAATAGGTTTCACTCCCAAACCTGTAACACACCTCATCCTCCACCTTCTGACCACCGAAATGGCAACGACTCCAGCCACATGTT
Organism: Allium cepa; assembly: GCA_030765085.1. NCBI lineage: Eukaryota > Viridiplantae > Streptophyta > Magnoliopsida > Asparagales > Amaryllidaceae > Allium > Allium cepa. The sequence continues at coordinate 95,555,844 of CM060946.1, read as the reverse complement.
CATCTACCATCATACTAACATTTCCCAAAATATCAATCAACTCGATCACTTCTATAGGTAGAACTGATCAAAACAACTAACTCTGATAAAACTAAGGCTTCAGAAAGAAAATCACTACCATAGTCCCCATATTGATTTGCATCAACTTCACACATTTTTCTAATCATTAATGACTGCTCCTCTACCTACCAGAAGAACCCCGACACCTTAAATTTGCCTAGATCCCAAAAAAACTCAAAATTTCCCTTTTCTGTTCTATACAGAATTACAACATTTCACATCATTTTAAATTATGATTTTAAGCTTCAAAAATCATGATTTAGCATAATAACATAGTTTACATTCTTAAATTTATAAATTAAGATGTTCGTAATTTACTCAAATCAAATTTGCTCAGGTCTTCCCACTTGATTCCCAGTGATGTTACCATCCTATTTAACTTAAAGGTATATTAACCAAATCTTTACTGAAACACAAGAGTTTCTTTTGAAACTTAAGTTTTAACATGACTAGGCTAAAGATTTGAATTTAAATTTATAAAGAAGAAATTTAAAACTGGGAGCAATGATGTTCTAGATATTCAAATGCTCTCTTCATACAGTAGAACCCATCAATCATATTTGCACAACATACTTGTAAACATACAAAAAAATTAACATGCAACCTTAATTCATTTTAAGTTAAAAAGTTACTCACCTTAATCTTGATGGCAGAGCAGAAATTTTGAAAAAGACTGGTGCTTTTTGAAACTGGAAAACTTTGAATTTGAATTTCCTAAATGAATCTGAGCTGCTTGTTTCTTGAGTTAAAAGCTTGAAGGCTTGATACTGAACACTTGCATGCATGCTATATGAAACTCCAGATAGAAAAAATGCATGTGCTACTTGAAAAAATATATGCAGGCTTCAAATAAATTTGCTTTTAAACTTGAAGATGTGGAGGCTGTTTTGATGCAGGCTTCAGATTTTAAAATGAATTACAGGCAAAAGGGATTGCATGTTTGAACTGAGGCTTTTGAAGATGATTACTGACCTTTGTTTAAGGTCTGTGAAGTGGATTTTCAGAGTTGAAGATGTTTACAGATTTATGTTTTTGAATGGGAGTGTTTTATTTTATTTTAGATTTGCTTGTCTTCAAATTTTTGGAAGAAGAAAAGGAGATAAGGGAAAGAAGTTTTATATAAACTGAAATTATTCAAATATAAAAACAAAATAAAATATTAAATTAAATTTTTGACACTTGTCTCACAATGTAACATTTTTCAAAACTTTATTTTATCATTTAACAAGTGTTATGTAAGACCTTAAGATGTTACAGTTGTCTTATAAAAGTAATTATTATTTAATTAAAAGTTAATTAGTATTCATTTAGTATGTTATTATAAGATGAATGTAAACCTATGTTTAATAAATTAGTTAATCATGTATTTATTTATATGTGGATAATTTCAAAATGAATAAATCCAATTTAGTTTATAAAATGAAGCTTATACAAATATTTCAAAATCAAACATATTAAAAACATTTATACTTTAAAATTTAAAAGCTTTAAATTCAAGTTCAAATTAAAATTTGAAATCAAGTTTATTTACAAACATAACTACACAATTTAAATTTTGAAAAACAATTATTTTTATTAAAAATTTATTTGTTAAAACAATGTATTATTATATTTTTATAAATAACCACATTTAATAACCATAAATAACTTATTAAAAGAAATTGTTTCTTTATCAATAAATTATTTATTTTATCCAACTATATTTTTAAGAAAATCAAAATAACCTTATTGCTATTTATTTAAATTTTAAACTTGAGTTAAACATATTTTAAATCATTTCAATATTTATCTTATGTATTTAAAACCATGTTTATTTATTAAATAACCTTTTAAAAAGTTTAATTTTTTAAAAAAAATCATAATTTCTAATTTACTAAATATATATATTTTATAGAAAACAAGATTTATTTATTAGGTTAAAACAAGATCTATTTACAATATATACATATTCTATATATATTATAAATATAAAACAATTTTTTAGATTAAAAAGATAAAATCTATCAATTAACTATTTATTTAATAGGATTATTAAATTAATTCAAATCTTATTACAAAGATTATCAAATCAATTTAATTTTTATTTCAGATTATTAAATTGTATTGCTTTCAAATTCCGGGTCATCACTACCCTAGTGATGGATGAGGTTACGAAAGGTATACAAGATGAGATTCCTTGGTGTATGCTCTTTGTTGATAATGTTGTGCTAATTAATGAAAGTAAGATTGAGGTTGATAGACAACTGGAGTTGTGGAAACACACTTTAAAATCATAGGGTTTTAGGCTTAGCAGAACTAAAATAGGGTATATGAAGTGCGAGTTCAACGGCGTCAAGTTAGAGGATGGAGATGTCACTCTGGCCGGACAAATATTTCCCAAGAAATCCTTCGATATTTAGGATCAATGTTGCAGTATGATAGTGAAATTGAAGAAGATGTTAGTTTTAGAATTCCAATGAGATGGGTGAAATGACGACAAGCGTCTGACACTCTCTGTGACTAGAAAGTCCCACAGAAGCTTAAAGAAAGTTAGTAGGATCGATTTCACCCTAGAGGGGGGGGGGAGGTGAATAGGGTGATACTATCAATTATAAAAATTTAATGCGGAAGTATATAAAATAATTTCAACATAGATATAGCAGAATAGTAGCAGCACAGATAATAGTAGAATAATACATGCAGAAATAGAACACACAGATTTACCCAGCTTCGGCAAAACCCTGCCTACGTGATGCCCCCAAGGTTTCTACTAGAAATTAAGTAGTCAGATACTTACACACGTAAACTCGCGAAACCCACTATCAGCCAACCTAACTCTATGCTCAAAACCCTGCCACAACTCGGCCACTGAGTTGCGAATTCTCGAACTTCACCACCGTAGTTCGTCCCCTAGTCACATGACTAGTAATTTTACAGAAGTTTAAAAGAAAATTACAAATTAAAAACAAAAACCTTAATTTAAATAAACTAAAGCCCAAATTAATAAAGGAACCAGTCCAAATAGAAAAAAAACACAAAGATAAAAAGTAATCCCCCTCTTTCTTTTATATATCGTCCGTCTCCTTTTTCTTTGAAAAAAAATGGCTGCTTCTCGTTCCTTCTTCAATCTGAATTTAAGGCTTCTGATAAATTGAATTGCCTCCTGTATCTGATCAATCGCAGTGATTGTTTCCTCTGTTTGGCTTGGACAATTAAACCTCTAGCTGTGATGATTTCAGTTGATTCAATTTGATCGAGTTCGAACTAAATTTGGTATGTGTTTTATGCTCTTTGCTTTAGTGGTTAATTTACTCGAACTCGATGCATTACATGCCAATGATGATTTGGGTTAAATAGGGTTTAATTCCCTTGATTGTCATTTGAATATTTGTTTGAATTCGTCTGTTACTTTTTGGCTCAGCCATTTGATTTTGCTTGGATGTTGATGATGTTTTCTGATATTTTCAATTCGTATAATTTACTGTTTACTTGATTAACACGGCTTTGAATTTCTTTGACGATGTTGACTTATCTTCACTTGTTCAATTTATTTGCCTTGGTCACCACGGCTTTGATTTGTGATAATTTGAACTTGTTCGAATCCTTGTCCACCACGGTTTCGATTCTTTGGTACTTTGAATTTACGACGACTGATGTTCAGTAAAAATGCCTCATACCTCTTCGGGTTGATCAGTTTGATTTTGTTTGTTTTGACTGCTATTTCACACATGTATATATTCATGTTGTACTTGTACTTGTGTCTTAATAATGCATTGCATTTGTTTGCATTGTTTATGTTGAAACTGTCAGTTGTCACTTCTCTTTTGTATATTTTAGTGCACTTGACCATTACATTCTCTTATGTTACAGAAAATTTTGGCAGCATCTCCTTTATGCGATTGATTTGGAAAAACTACAACTTGCCACAATTGGCTCAAATCAATAAAGAAAACAAAAGCCAAATGACCTCCCATTTCTGGGGGATAAAATCATCAATCAATCATCAATTTCTAAATCTATCACGTACTTCTTTTGCGTTTGATTTTTATTTTTTTCCAAGCAACTTACTATCTCGATGCAAATGCAGGTGCACAAGAAATCTTATAGTTATCAATTGCATCCTTGTACTTACCTTGTACTTACATAATCCAAAAGGGAATCATGCTGACAAAGAGCAATATGCTAGCTATTTCTGTCATAAGCACAAGCAACATCAAAAACATAACAACCATATGCAATAGAAGTGTAATGAATCCTCTACAATAAAATATCAAGCATCCAATCATTTCAAAAGATAAATTTAGAGCTAAATGCTCGGGATTTTATATTCAAAATATATTTTTAAATTCTTTCAAAGAGAAATAAATCAAAACCAAAATAAATTATAAAAAGGAGGGGGCTTCTCCTACTAAAGCATGGTATAACTCTTGATTCAAAATAACACAGAGCATCAAGTGGTACGGTTTCTTCTAAAACAATAACTATAGTAAACAAATATAGTTGGCAAGTCTTTCAAATCAAAAAACTCCTAATCGCCCAATTTTAGTCATAACAAAAAATATTTGAAAATCACTTCACAAAACTATGTTCAAATATCCTAAAATAAGAACATGTCACCAAAGTTTTCAAAATAATAATATTAGTATTTCTTTCATAAATTCTTTGGAAATCATTTTTTTTCCAAAAAAACATTTAGATTTAAGTCCTAATGAACAATAGCTTCATAAAGCGTATTCTATAAAATCACATTATTAATCAAGTCAAATTCCATAAGGTAATAAACTAACACTTAACATTATTTAAAATTTAATGACTAATGAACAAAATTTAAAAATTTTCTTACGTTCATAACTTTCTCAATCATCCAAGGATATAGATAATTTTCTAAGCATACCATTACGCTCATCAGCCTTTGGCTATTTTTTAGAAGATTAGCTAACTACCTTAGAACAAAATTAAAAATCACTCCCCAAACTTTCTTAAGCAATCAAACATAATATACAAATATACTTAAGCCCGTATGATATACATAGATCATCTTTAAGCAATATCTGATCCGACAACTGACTAGGATATTTAGACTTTACTTTCGAACTAGTATCGCTCACTCGACCTTCCTAGTGCAGAGTTTGATCATGTTCCTTGATTAGAAACCTCCGTTCTTCCTATGTAACCATATATTATAATGGAAAACCTCGGTATCATATCAAGAATCTAAATCAAGTGTTTGCTGGTAAGAATCAAGTGAGAAATCCTTTTTCGGACTGGTGAAAATCATCCTAAAGTTATATACTCGAATCCTAGGTCAAGAAATATGCCAATAAAATGATCTACGTATAAGTTATGTACTTAATTTTATTGGTTTCTTAACTAACCAATCTCTTTCTAATTCGCTTTCATTTTTTCATTTAGTGTCTCATTCAACAGTAAAATTATTTATAGATTACTTCAATTTACCCTTAAGTTTACAAACATTTATAAAGACATTTCTTTATAAAACATCAAATTAAAACCTACTCCAGTTCATTTAATTATATAATACTCTTCTACATCCTAAGAGGATATAAAAAACGACAATTTTATTTTATTTTATTTATTATTTATTTATTTTTATTTTTTTAAATTCAAACGGAGGCCCCTAAAACAAAATATGGTCTTAAAACCGAGTTGACTTCTCCGACTTCTTTACCTGTCTGATCCAGTAAGTAGGTAAGAGGAGTAGTATGTTGGTATCCAAACTCAATCCCAGAGTCTATTTTCTATAGACATCCCTATGGTAAAGACATTTATTAGTTGGTTCAATAATATCGAATAGTTTATCCGACTTAGATGTTTAACAAAAAATTATAGTTTTAATAAAACTATGCTTATTAAAACTTTCCTATCCAATTTAACCCATTTAAAAACTTGAGTTAAATTATCCCTTTTCTATCCAAAAGTTTAATATTTTTATTTATCACAACATTCCTTTATCAAAATACCTTTTATTTTAAATCAACTTCTTTTAAGGAAACTAGAGAACTAAATACCCGGCTTTTATTTCAAACCCTTTTCGAAATCATACTACATATATTTCTATTGATAAAATAACTTTAACAATTTATTGACTAACACTTGCTCCGGGTTCGTTTGGATTCAAACTCATTTTGATTGCATGATGATAAAGAGAATAATTTACTAAGTGTACTACAACGCTTGTCTATGAAAATATTCGATCGTCACTTATAAGATTATTTAGATTACACAAAACTAATCGAGATGTTTTCCCCAAACTATCCAAAGAAAATGTATCTATATTAAAAATTCACTTTGAAATATTTATACTTACAAATAATTGCAAGTAATATTACCATTACTTTTCTCTAAATCTTCTTGAAATCAATTCAAGAAATACCGGGATTTAAATTCTCAAAAACATTTTTTTACTTATAAAACACCTTTTATAAATCATATAAATCATTTGTCATATTTATATAAAATGAACTTTTAAAATCATCTTATATTGTAATCACTTTTCCTTTATTATAATAAATCTTCCACAAATATTTATTCTCTAAATGTTTTGTCTTCCCATTTAGATTAGATTAGATTAAACAATTTTATTAAATAATGACCTTTAACTCAACATTTTCTTCGAACGCCGTATAGTCAAACTGTGAAACTTAATTCACAAGGGGTTCATTTTAATGTACTCACAATAATAAAAACAATAAATGCCTATAAGCTAGTTGAGCATAAATTAACAATCGACAAATAATAGTCAGTGCTCCTAAACTATTTGAACCTAACAAATCCAACAGTAATGATAATAAAGAAATATGATCTATAAAATCAATCATACCGTAAGTAACTAAATAAATTTGAAAACAATTCCTTTATATATATAGTCTTAGAAAAAATGTTTCATTTACCCAATTTTCAAAAATCGATATCATGTTCGTTTGCCTCTTTCGAGGGTTTAGAAATCGCTACCGACACCATGTCATTCTACGTCCCGATCAGAATACTTAAACGACTCAATGGACCAATTAACACAATATTTTTCATTGCAATAACAAATACACTCTCGTATAAATAATACTCTCAACTCATTCTAAGGTGTCACTTACCCTATCTCAAATGAGTTTACCCCACCAAAGCCAATGTTCTTGCTTAACCCTCGGCTTTGATACAATCTATAACAACTCACCTTTTCAGCCTTGAAAGTCGGCACTTAATACATCTACGGTATCCAAATGTCATGCATCCAAGTGTCAGAAAGGCAGATTGTTAGGGTAAAAAGAAAAAGAACAGGGAAAGTAGAATCTCATGGTAGAACGATAAAATATAACATAAGAAAGACCGTAAAAGCTGTCACTTTAAAATATATGGTGTATCAAAGTTAAAAAACTTCATCAGCTTGGAGAGTTATAACTTCCCGACCTTACAATTACTGATGGGTATACATAATAATATAGCGGAAAGTAAAAACACTATAGTAGGTGAATATCCAGCTCTACTCCATGAGCTCCATGTCCCGCTAACGACAACTTGGAAAAATACTCGGTCTGACCCGATATGGAAAAATACTCGGTGTGACCTGAACATTATAATAAAATAATATCTGGATCAGTATAGAAAACCAACGTGAGTAAACTCGAGTAATATGATGAATATATAATAATTCTGTGACCACACCGCTAAACATGGAATGAGTTTTACCTCACAAGAACAACATCCATAGATGAAAGAATGGAAACAAGTCAGAACCAAAATCAGACTTGAAAGAATGTAAAAAATAATAAACATCGAGGAGAGCTCTTGGCACTTCTCGATGCAATTAAGAAAACGATTCAAAGATTTAAATCAAATAAAGAAAAGGGATTTTCCAACAATGACTAGGGGGTGCACTCCCTTACCGAAAGCATACCTCTAGAATATACTTGAGAACTACGATGGTTCTCGAAAACCTCCAAACTAGACCCCACCAACCTTACCGAGTGTCAAAGTATTTTGCATCTCCATGTGCATATAGTTGAAACCAATCTAGAGTAGATGTGATAACACTCCGATGGAAGCAACCCCACATAACTTGGTCCCCACTTGCTCTTTTGTTTTAGTCATTTCTGGTAAATGATATTAAATCGATAGTCGATGAGTCAACTATTAGGAACAAACTAGCACTACTCCAGAGAAAAAAATAAAGCCGAACAAGATAGGCAGTGTTGCTTTCTACGTTTACTCGATGGCGTTCTTAACTTAAGAATAGCAAGAGTTTAAATGCCCCAAACGAGCAATAAAATTGCCTTGAGTCGACGAACACAAAGAAGATAACATGATCGATTGTTAATAAATCAACTATCGGGAATAATTAAATGGTCATGTATAAAAATTAAATATCTTAAAATATTCGACTCACTCTTGTGCTTGATTGTCATATCACAAATATTTGTAAAACAATTTAAAAGAACTTATTAAAATATTCTTTTAAAAGACTAATTATATTTTTGTGTATAAAAAAGTAGGGTCAAAATATATGTCATTAAAATGTTGTTTACTATGAACTTAAAACAATTTACAATTAGCTTTATTTTTTTTAAACAATCCTTTTAAAGATTTTTTATTTATAAACTATGATATACAACTTTTAAAACAACATTTATTATCCCAGAAGATAATAAATCAACTTAAAATACCTGTATAAATTTAACACAATGTTAATCATCCCAAAAGATAATTGGTATATCTCTTTTATAAATTTAAAACCACATTAATTATTTTGAAAGAAGATTAATCAAATTTATAACCTTTTTATATATTTAAAACAACATCAATGAAAGGAAATAAATCAAATTTATAAGCTTTTTATAAAGTTAAAACAACATTGATTATCCCAAAGGATTATTAATCTGACTTATAATTGCTTTTACAAATTTTAAAAAACACCCACCCTCTATTTAAAAATCCTCAAAGATACATGAAACTATGGTTTAAACAACTTTCAAAGTGCAAAAACGCGACCAAATATTTATTTTGTAAAAATATTCGCACAAGTTCAATGCACAAGGATTTAAATAGATGATATTTCATAACTGATGGCACACGATAATCATGTAATGACACTTACACAAATCAAACAATATGTCACAAATATTTCAACCAAACATTAATATAAGCAACATAAGAATATAAATAAGATGCATGGCAAGAAACTCATTATGGTCTCTCTACAAAAGTCCCCTGCAAAACAAGGGTTACTTATGCAATCCGTTTTTCAAGCGGGAATTCAAATCTAAACAAACAATCAAACAACGATAACAAACATATTATTATCAACAATTAGCAATCAATAGCTAGCATATCATTTATTAATTAATCCATGAATTATTTAACTTCAAAAATAATATTTTTACTTTGCAAGCACAAATAATTTATTCTGCTCGATAGATGTCCAGAATAATCTATTCAATTTAATTATAGCAGAAAGGTATTTTATTTTGCCAAATATGTCTAACAAATGAATTATAACTAATTTAACTACGTTAAACATACTTAAATTAAATCACTATAATTTTATCACTAATTTATACTTCATTAAAATTATCTACTATCATCCAAGCATTCAACAATAACCTATAGCAACACAGATATCATACAGTTTATTTAGAGATGAGTAAACTCATCGAAATTCCAGTTGACGCTTTCGCATTCCGGATTGATCTAAAATCGAATTTTAGCTTAAAGTTCTACTTTCTTTAAATTCAATGAATCTAACTCCAATGCATAGATATTGTCGATATGAGTCCAACGTAGTAGACCCTATCCAAATCGGACCTCATACGCAATAGTTATTAAATTTATAAGAATTCGATTTAATTAAATAATTAACTTTACTTTAACACTTAATTAAAATATTAATTACCCAAAAAATATCTTTTTTCCCAACACAAAATTTCCCTCACCCCCAAATCATCAACCTACACATGATATCACACCCAATTCATGCATGCTCAAGCCATGATACCGAGCATCGCTCGACCGTTTGGCAAACGGACTTCGCCAACAGCTATCTCTTTGCGATCTCCACCTAACCAACCCCTTGACTTCGCACTCGATCGCCCTAAGGAGAATGCGACCCGGGCTAGCTTGAGCACTGTAGCTCGATGTCGCACCCCTCTATCCTCCTCCGCACCACCTCAACTTTGGCCATTAGATGCAACTTACTCGAGAAACTTATCTCCACCAATGTCTTAGCCTAACGCTGCCTGAACCAAATCCAAACTAAAACGTTAGTCTCCACAAAACATGATCGTACCCAAATTCAAGCATATAGGTTTGAAGATCTAGCCTAGACGAATTCAATGGAACTAGTATTAGGATTTTTAGCGGTCTAAATCTCAAGATTTTGATTTTGTAAAGCTTAAGGCCATTATTTCATTTACTGGCAGATAGAAAGAAGAGGGAAAGGTGAAAATATGAAAAAGGAAATGGTGTAAGTTAGTTTATCTAATTTTATAACCAAATCCAAACACTTTACTTTAACTACAAGCTAAACAAAATTTTCGAGCAAACCAAAATTTACAAGCCAACATCACATCAACTTCAAGGCTTGCTGAAAATTTTGAATTATGATTTGATTTAAAATGTTTTGAAAAAAGAGTTTTGTGGTACTCTGCTATACAATATCCCATTCGCATATGAATTATGAACGATAAAAGTAAAAATATGACCGTGTATCAAAATGTGACACGATCACAAACCAAAAATAAAATACGTAGATTATTTTATTTTTTCAAATTTCAAAAATACCTATGTTTTCCATAAGATAAGTCAACAGAAGATTTAAATATTTTTCCAATTAAAAATTATTGAAAATTCCCTAAATTAAAATAAAGACACATCATTAAAAATTAAGGTGTTTTATTGATAATTAATTTTCTTTTTACTCATTCGAACTATTTATTATTGTAAATAAATTTACAAAATGAGTTCACCATTATTATGTATTTATTAAAAGGAGTTAAATAAGATTATTAAAATCCATTTGTTTAACATTTTAATTCACAATTATAATATTTAAATAATCCATTTATTTAAATATAAGATATTTATATTTTTAAACTCCAATTATTTAAATATTTAAACTTAATTATATACTTAAAATTAAAATGATAAAATTCCGCAATGTTACATTGCCCCAAGGCCCGGTGTGGCTATACATATTCATTCAAAATTTTCTATTAATGTATATATATTTATTTATTGGTAAGGGGATTTGTTACTAAATGATACAATAAACATAGATATCGACATATTTACAATGATAAGTAAGATAATAAAAATGAAGATGTGATAACGGTTCAAGAAATACATGCATTTGTTATTATCATATAATTATTAATGATGCAACTTAATATTATAAAAATCATATAAATTATTGAATGGAACATTAGAATATCCATGTCATAACACCTTATATATAAAATATTGACAAATTATCATTATAGCACTAAAGTGATTTTATAAGATCTCAGTCGGATTGGGGCGGACCTCGAGCTCTTAAAAATGAGTCACAGGCCTACCCGTACCAATACCCAATGGGATGGGTCTTGGTAGATCAAACACATGGACGGGTCTACCGGGCTTAGACTCTAGACCTGCCCCATTACCATCCCCATAGGCACCCATAAATATTGAAATGACTGCATGAGTGATCTGTAGTAAAATAATGATTTTATAAAACTAAAAAATAGCTAAAATCAACTCATTTTATTATAAACTAAAAATTATAGAAAATATAATCAACTCAATGATAAAATTTATCTTATTCCAAAAAAATCTTTCATTCTAATTATAAACATAAATATCTTTAATTATTTCCCTAAAAAACCTTTAAATTTGTCGGCCGAATGAAGACATCTAGTATACCTATCCTCCTTTAATAAACCAACGCCGCTTATTGCCTGCTTTAACATTCAAACATATTTTAGTTTTAAAGTCAACTCTTTATTTGATAATTTTTCAAATTCACTTTATGCCTTTTATGTAATCAGTCTTCATTCATTTTTATTCTCCATATAATATCATGACTTCTAATATTGATTATAAATTTTCATTGGAGATCCAATTAGACATTAAACATGACTTTTTTTCTCGAGTGTCAATCCAACAAGATATGAATGCTTACATTTTTATGCTAAAACATTAATTAATGTAATATATCATTTATATCTCAATCTGACTGTATTACATGTAAAATAAAATTATAATAATGTTATATAATATATAGAATATATAATGTTTTTCTTCAAGTGCAAAAAAAACATACTATTGCCTTTAAAGCACAAAAATATTATTCTAACAATATTTTAGTTAATCTATTGAAGAAAAATATCTTTAAACATATTATTCTCATATATTTTATCATTGTTCTAAATTTTTAAAGGAAAGAAAAGTATTTGTCAGGAAAAAAATTACCCTAATAACGCTTCTGAAAGGTTCTTAATAAAATAAATTAGCTAAAATAAATAATTGGTTAAAATTTGATTCTCTAATTGATTAGCATTATAAAGAATTAACACATGCTAAATTTAATTTCAATTAAAGGCAATTAATTTAATTAATTCGCTGTTTAGTTTAAAATGAAATTAACCGAAATTGACATCAGTTAATCTCTTTTAACAGTTACATGATAATAATATTTGATATGATCCTTCATATTTGAAGTATGTTTACTTATAAATATTGCCAATGTACAGGCTCATTCGTCGTACGTGTGTGAATAAACATCTGAGAAAATTTATTTTAATATATATATATATTATGTGACATATATATTCATATATAATAATTGAATCCAAACTAATGATAATTAAAGCGTTAAAACATTTCCTATGTAATTCCAATAAATATAAATATATCAACAAACGCAATGTGTAAGAATGAAATGATATTTAATTTCGAATTGAACTTAGGGCAGAAGTAAACTATAATAAAGATTTTTTTAAATTCATGTGTGAATTGGAATTCAAATTACTTTGAATTCATTTCGTCTATGTGTATTGAATGCTTTTATTAATTATTTACATTTCAATTTATTTATCTTTCATTTTCAAAGCGTATAACAGTTTTCATATTTTAACATAAGATAAACTTTTTGTTCGCTGTTTTGATTGCTTTACCTTTTATTTTGTATTGATGACTTTCTATTCTAATTTATGAAGGATAAGCCATGATAGTAAGTGTGATATGGGCAATTTTTGGTCAGAATATGTTTCGATAACAGAGAACTTATGCTTAGTCTATTTATTCTATGTATTTTATTAATTATATAAGAAATAAAATCTGTTTACCCAAAAAATAAATCAACACCCCGAATTGAGTGTGAAAGTACAAATCATGTCCTTACAAAGCAATAATATAGAAAATAAATGTAAGAAGGCAAGAAGATTTTTATAGTGGTTCGGCTATTAATGAAGCCAACGTTCACTTTATAACTTTCTATTAACCGACCGCTGTTACAAGTCGAATCGGATTACAATGTGATTAGATCTTCTAAGTTAGAGCAAGTCACAAGTACGAGAGTTCACTGGAGAATCATAGTGAACCCCTAGATGACTATTGTGTAGGAGGAGAAAAGTGAAGAATAATCTCTGCAGAGTTTTAACAGCCAGTCCCAAAGATTCCCTTTATATTGCAGATAGGTGAGTATTTATAGGGAATTTAGTAAGATTGGGCTAGAAGTCCAAGTGCAGAAGAGTCCGGTTGTTATGCCAAGTCATCACCGTAAATATAAAATCAATCTGAGTCATTTCAATAGATCAATAGCTATCCATAAAGGATGGATCATTAGCTATCCATCAATTCTTAGCATATTTTACAACCAGAAGCTTTTACTTAGTGCTACAAAGGAGCTTGGAAAGTTTGAGGGCGATCCGACCTATCATGATGGATCGCTAGCTATCCATAAGAGATGGATCGCTAGCTATCCATCCACTTAGCATAATTTTGGTTCAATTTTCCTAACATCCATTGACTTGTTATTTTGAGTGTGTTGTCCAAGTATCAAGTCGTTTGGAGTTAGTTTGATCATCTGTCTTAATGGGTCATCTGGTCTAGAAGAATCATCCATAACTTGCTCAAAACTTTATAAATAAGACGAAACTTTGTAGGTACACTCTAGACGGTGTGTGAGACCTACCGTATGAATTTTAGGTAGTGGGTCTCACTCTACATGGGTTGCCAGTGACCCATCAAGATGGATCACCAACGATCCATCAAATCTTCTCCTGTCATGCTCATTTTTTATGCGAGTTTTCTTTTATATTTTCTAAGTGTTTCCTCCGAATATCAAGTCAATTCAATTCCAAATAAGTTCGCTAGGTCCAGTTTAAGCTAGCTTCTTTGGTCAAAACAACTTGAATCAGACGAGTCTTTATTTCTTGAACTACGCTGCTTGGAATGTTATGAAACTTGCTAAGTATACTTAGAAGAGGTAGTAGATCATGGTGCAAGAGGCTTTGACAACTCATGATGCTTCCTTTTAGATTGCTATGATGAATCACCAACAATCAATCTACTTAGTGGATTTTTGGCTTGTTTCTCTTAAATTCCATTGGCTTGTTCTTCTAGATGCCTTATTCAAGTTTCAAGTCATTCTGGCTTAGTCTGCATGTTCTAACTCCTGTTGAATTCCGCTGGGTTAAAAACCTAGTTAACATTTGCTCCCCAGAGTATGCTTTCATTGGAAACAATGTGTGCTCTGGAACAAGACAAGTTTTGGATTACTATTCTGTGAATTTCAGCGAATCGTCGGGGTCCATCTCAAGATGTTGTTTTTAATTGATCGACTTCTGATAGTAGTTTGTTTTTTTGATTTTGATCTGAATTTCAATTCGTAGTATTGACGATGCAATCTTTACTCTATAGTTTACACAAGGGTTTAGGTTGGTAAGTTGGTGCACGACATAGGTTTAGAGTCGACCTATATAATTTTAACTCGGCCGGCGATGAAGCTAAGTTTTTTCTCGAATGATTGTATGCCGTTTTGGAGCAAAGTCTTGCTCTTTTTCTATATTGTTTTTTCTCTAGGATTTGGTTAAGGCCCTGTCGTCATTTTGAATTCTAATGCGACGATTTATTCCAAAATCTGATACACTGGATGATTCAGTTGTATTGCTCTTGACGTCTCTATACTCCAGCGATCCTAAAATGAAAAGCTTTCCGAGTCGCTTCGGACAATGGCTCCGTTATCGACCGTTGATTGATAGTGGGTAAGTGTGGAAAAGATAATTTTAGAAGACTATATGGATTGTTATTCAAATGTAAGCAGGCTATCTACACTAGATTGTTCATTTGTTGTATTCCGGATACTGGGCTTTTCTCATGCAGATAACACATTACATCTGTCCCATTCGATGCTCAGAACCCAACTGGTCAATATACGCCAACTTCCCTTAGATTCCAAGCGTTAATTATACGAGAATGTTATTTAAAGTAAAACATACCCGATAGGGTTGAATACCAAGTTTATTATTCAAAATGACTTTTCGGTCATCTAATCTTTAGTCTAGCGGAGGGACTTCTACTCCTCCAAAAGCTGGGTCCTTCGCAACTTAGGTTTTGCTTATTATTCCTGTTATATTGGGATGATTGATTACAGCAAAAATACAAGGCATGGCTGCTCTTGTAGATTTGTGGTTCGATCAGGCACAATTTCAGTCTTTGAAAACTGGCGCAAGACTTGTTCGATTGCGATTATCCTTCCTTTGCATTTTTTAGAATTCAACATGCACACCAGCCTCTGTCTTCAGGGACTATTGGTTTAATTGCTCGATTCCAAGCATTGCTTTTTCTCTCTATTCCACCTCTTATATTCATGTGCAGCATACTCGTTTACTATAATTCTATACATGCAAGTAATACTTCTGCAGTCATTTCGGCATATTCTATTTCATAGCTTTGTTCAAAACTATGAGGTAGCTTAGTCTAGCCAGTTATGTAGTTAATCCCTACGCATGCTCAATTGATTTCCTTTCTACAAAGTGTTAGTGTATCTACCCTAGTCCATAGGGTTGATTTCTCTGAATATTAAGTCTATATGTTTTTGGGAGACTAGGTCTCCTAGGCAATATGTTCGATTACCCCAGTTTGATTGACACGATAGCTCCTATCTTCAGGAACTAGGGACTTTGCTTCTTGATTCCAAGCTTTGATTTTATCAATGATGTCTGTTTCTTGACTGTAATTAAATTCCTCCAAGTTGACATCGACATCCAATGTCATTCTAGGTACATGTGCTGGAAAGACGCGCCGCCGTCATCTTTTGCTAGAATGAATTCTTCCATGTTCAGTGTTGAGACCCTAATCATGTATCGGTTTCTATCTCCAGAAAATCGTGCACGGATGACTCAACTTTGTGTATTTTTCCTTGATTTGTGCATCTTCATAAAATGAGATGCCAGAAAGTAGGGCTGAAGATTCAATCAAATTCTTGCTTCTGTTTTTGAAAGCCGATGTATCGATTATTTCATTCTAAGGATTTCTTCTTAGCACCACCAAACTTCGGGTAATGGCATATTCCTGCAAGTTGGAACTAAATGATCTAGTTAGACCGTAAGTAGGTCATCGATCCTTCTCGTCATTGTCAGACTGCAAGCGATGGTTGATTGCTGAACATTAATCCTTCATTTCCTTTGTTGGCGATTTTGTTGCCAGAATGCGCTGTTTTACAACACAGAATCATTAAATAACCAACCTCATGGTTATTTGTGTTTGTACTTACAACTTTTCTTTTGATCAAGTGTTTGTGCGTTTATCCCTGCTCAAGGGACTAGCTATTTCGAACACCTGTATTTGAGCGATTGTGAGAGATGGAGAGGTTTGGGACAAATGATTCAATTGCCCCTGGTCTCGCTCTCAATTCTATTCTAGGATTAAGGAAGTTCAATGGTTTTAGTTTCGACCTTCCATGATTGCCCTTACATGTCCTTAGTTGTGCATGCTTTGCTTGATTGCTGTTGTCACGGAAGTTTTGTTCATACGCCAATTCATGTCTTTGAGAATTGATAACCTAGCTGCTGGGTTCCAAGCAACATTTCCTTGAAGCTGCCTATATTTTTACTGTATCTAAATTCATTCTAAGTTGAATCCAGGATATTCAGTTGTGTACTAGTTTTCATCCTTAGAAATTAGCACACGAGCAATTCTATCCTAGGATTTTCGTTCGGCGCTGCTTTATTCATGTGTAGTGGCTGATTCCTGTGATGAATGGTCGAACCATCCGGCTAGCCTATGAAAGGTTATGTCTTCCTATTTTTCCCATTTTTGGGCAACGGTAGTTTTCCAAAGATAAGGGTTAAATCTCAGTTGAGGATTAACTTCTATCTCCAGAACCAGTGCATTGATGGTTTACTACGATCAGTGTTTCTTATCGCACTTGTAGATTAAGTTTTCCTGGCATTGCCAAGGCAACATCGGTACATAGTGAATAGCAAATTTCCCATCATTGCCGGGACAATGTCGATGCTTAGGAATAAGGGGTTTCCCAGCGTTACCGAGGGAACGTCGAAACTTATGAAATAGAAAGTTTCTCGATGTTGTTAGGGTAACATCGGTACTTAAGAAATGAGAAAAGGCCTTAGCGTTGCCAGGGCAGCACCGACACTCAGGAAGTTGGGATCGATTTTCCATTCCAATTTGGCAATGCTTTTAATCTAGGTAGGCACTAGTTTTGGTTTTCGAAAACTTGCACATCGATGATTGGATTGTACAAGTCTTTTCTTAGTGCTGTCTGTCTTCGGGCAATGTTAGAGTCATGTTGGTTAGGATTGAATCATTCATCTGATCCTATATAGTTGAGTAGATCCATTTCAACCCAATGTGGATGTTTTTCTCAACATTGCTTAACTTTGGGATTCACCATGTCCTGGATGGATGGGAGTCCAAGACTTTTCCGTTACCTATCCTTGTTTATCACCGTCAAGTGTTACCATTAGAAATGCAAGGTTGTTTCTTAACCAATTCCATGGTTATTCTTATTCACAAAAATTAGATTTCCTCCAACTAGTTTTTGTTACGATCCGACTTCTATCTGTAGAACCCTTCATTTTTGGGCGGAACCCTTAATTTCTAGGTGTAAAATTCTATGTTCTTATAGAAAATTAGAAATTATGGAGCGAGTCATCACATTGCCCCCGGTACGACCGTGCTCATTTCTATCCTGATCACGGACCGGTAGAGTTTGGTAGTGTTTGTATTGAATCTGTGACACTTAACATTGCTTATTCAGGCCATATGCAGTATGCTGGGCAGATAGCATTATTACGGATATCAACCTTATTCATTGGTTCCAATCTTCGAGAGTCAATGGTTTAGCTGCTCGATTTCGAGCATTCTCTCCTTCCTATTGTCTGTCTTTGGATAAAAGCTAGTTTTTTGCAAGTTGGGATTTGAGACCTCAGTCGAATACCTACTTCTATCATTGGAAATCATTATGTTGATGATTTGATTCTCGAAATGCCTTCCGTCGTCTTTCTCTGGATGACTGTAAGTTCCTCCTTTTATTGCAAGTTGTAGCGATTTTTTATCTTGACCAAGTGTTAGTGTGTTATGTGCCCCTCGGTTCATAGGGCTAATTATTCTAAACAATCGATGTAAGAATTGATGTTCTGGGTGGCTTCCTAGATGCCCCCAGTCAAAGGTGTGTCGCAACTCCTATCTCTGGGAACTCGTGATTTGGATGTCTTGAATTTAAACATTTTTATATTAACTTTGGTCAAAGATTAAAATTGTTTGCCGACTTCTTGGTATGTGAACTTTGCGACACTACCGAAGCAATGTCGGTTCTTTCGGGTAGCGGGAGAGATCCCTGTCAATCCTGCAATAGACAAGTTTCCCGATGTTATCGGGATAACACTGGTACTTCGAAAATTTTAGTGGTTCGTTGATGATGCCAGAGCAACATCTAGCAGTATTTGCATGGTTTATCAGATGCCCGGCTTATGAAAATATGCGGCTTACAAAATGCATGGATTTTGAGAGTGCATGGCTTACAAAATGCACGCTTTTGAGAGTGCACGGCTTATGTAATGTGCAGGTTTTGAGAGTGCGTGGCTTATGAAATGCGCGGCTTTTGAGAGTGCACAGCTTATGAAGGCACGGCTTATGGGATCGATACGACTCGTCGATCCATAACGGTTTGGAACTTCTTGAAATTTCCAATCTTCGTGTAACGTGAGGAGTTTGTGCTTTGTGAGCATGGTTCCACAGCTCAAGAAGTGATGCGCGACTTATAGAAGTGCATTGCTTATGAGATCGATACGACCCATCGATTCAGAACAATTTGGAACTTCTCGACATTGCCAATTTTCGGGTTACGTAAGGAGTTCTTGCTTCGAGAGCGTGGTTCCATGGCTCAAGAAGTGATGCGCGACTTATGGGAGTGCGCGATTTATTAGATCGATATGACCCATAGATCCGGAATGGTTTGGAATTTCTCGACGTTGCCAATCTTCCGGTAAGGCGAGGAGTTTGTACTTCGAGAGCATGGTTCCATGGCTCAAGAAGTGATGCACGATTTATGACAGTGCACGACTTATGGGATCGATACAACCCATCGATACAGAACGGTTTGTAACTTCTTGACATTGCTAATCTTCGTGTAACGTAAGGAGTTCGTGCTTCCAGAGCATGGTTCCACAGCTCAAGATGTGATGCGCGACTTATGGGAGTGCATGGCTTATGAGATCGATACGACCTGTCGATCCGGAATGGTTTGGAACTTCTCGACGTTTTCAATCTTTGGGTAACGTGAGGAGTTCGTGCTTTAAGGGCATGGTTCTGTGGCTCAAGAAGTGATGTGAGACTTATGGCAATGCACCATTTATGAGATCGATATGACCCGTTGATCTAGAATGGTTTGAAACTTCTTGACGTTTCCAATCTTCAAGTAACGTGAGGAGTTCGTACTTCGAGAGTGTGGTTCCACGACTCAAGAAGTGATGCGCGACTTATGAGAGTGCGTGGCTTATGAGACCGATACGACCTATCGACCCGAAATGGTTTGCAACTTCTCGACGTTGCCAATCTTTGGTTAACATAAGGAGTTCGTGCTTCGAGAGCATGATCCCACGGCCCAAGAAGTGATGCGCGGATTATGGGAGTGCGCACAATGTTTGGGCCTTCCTGGTGATAGAGGAGAAATACCAGTTCTTAGAAGGTAAGGATCGAGTTTTCCTATCAATCCGGTGATTTGACTTCACTGGAACGCGATTTCATCGGTTCTAAGAGAAAAGTGGTTTTTGGATCATGTAACCGTCAGCTGAACGATCCTCCCGTATTTTAGGAAGATGTGTAAGGCTAAATAGATAAGATGCCATGGTGGAGAGATCTATAGCCGATCGTATGGAGATTACTATGAAGAAAGAACTTGTGGGAGTTTAGGGAAAGACTCTCAATTTTTGGTCCAAATCGCCTTTAGAGAAATGGTCTTCAACTAGCATATAGTCTAAGAGGAAAAAGAACTGGTCACCAGGGGTAGTAAAGGAGGACTTAGGAAAAAGTAAGCAAGTATTATGCTTCTATTTCGTTTGTTGCGCTAGCTAGGTTGTTAAGTCCGTAGTTGTCAGAATGTCAGAATTTTGGATCGGGCGTAACAAAACCGTGGTATGATTAGGCTTGGCTTTCCTTGTAACTATTCAAGTATTTGTAGTTCCCACCATGCCATAGGGCTGTTCGCGCGCTTAAACTGTATCCGGGGTTTCTCCACAACCCGTTTGGTTGCACACGATCCAGTGGATGCAACCGTGTCTTCTAGATGATTAAAGCATAGGAAAGCCTTTATCTTTATAGACTTATAATTAGGGATCTGAGATACTTGGTTCTACCAGGTGCCAAATCTTGGCTTGATTGGAGTCGGCCTCTGATTGATCACAAGGTCAGTTCAATTATGGCTTAGTTTTTTTGGGTGACTTTAAAGCTATGGAATTCAGCACTATTTGTCTCATTGGTCATTGGAAGTGATTCTGTTAATTTTGCAAAGCGACTGATGTGATTGTCGATTTGTGGCTCCGGAGCATTACTTCACCGACTTTGGGAAGTTCTGGATGGGATGATCGTTGATCTTTCAGTTGGCCATTGCGACGCTTTAGTTCATGAAGGATTTTTGGATCAAATGAATGCTGATCTACCGATTCGCCTTCACGAAACTTTAGTTCGTAAAGGACCTTCACGAAGCTTTAGTTCTTGACGGGTTTTTTGTGGTTGGATGTCCGACGACCAAACGGTCTTGAAATGAAAAAATTTCGATTCCAAGAGGAATTCTGGTCGAATGTCCAACAACCAGACATCCTAGAGCGATTATTCATTGACTCCAAGAAGAGTTTTGAGTCATGTGTACAATGGACTGACAGTCTTGAAGCGATGATTCAACGACTTTAAGAGGAATTTTGGTCAGGTGTCCAGCGACCTTGGAGCTATAATTCATCGACACCAAGAAGAGTTTTAGGGCATGTGTCTGACAGCTTGGCGGTCTTAATGCAATGATTCATCGAATTCAACTGAAATTTCGGTTGGATGTTTGGCGACCAAATGGCCTTGGAATGATGATTCATTGACCGCAAGAAGATTTCTAGGTCGTGTGTTCGATGACCCAACAGTATTAAAGCGATGATTTATCGACTTCAAGAGGAATTTTTGGGATTTGACTCGTGGAAACACAGTTTTATCGATCCTTGGAGACTAGGCGATTGGATATATTTGTTTGACGATCCTTTGAACAAGCCTTCCCGACGCTACCAGGGCAACGCCAGTTCTCAGAACGAGGATCGACATGACTCGTCGAGGGCTTAGAAGCATTTCTTTCGCCGTGCTGTCTGCAATGCCCCCAGTGTCCCGATACGGCTCATAGAAATGGAAAGCAGACAAGTATGGATAAGAAGGCATCGCTTTAGTTGAGGCCCCATTCCTTAGTAGCTAGCTAGCCAGAGTGTTGTTTGATAATCATCCTTTTGTCTGATTTTGTCAGTTAGCCGGGGTGGTTTTCTACTGGGTCTTAGTGGCTTTGCTTGGGCAGAAGGTCCCTGAGGTCCCGTAGCTCCTTTATCGTTTGGTATGTTCTTTGGCAAATTGCCGGGTTTGCCTTCTTCCAATTGCACTACATTTAGTCTCTTGAACTGGTTTTCCTTCCCATATAATTCTTCTAGGGCAGTAGGTTGTTTCATCCTTTAATGATTCCAGAGAGCCTTGTAGTAGACTGCATCCGTCGCCCTCGCTTCGTCCATATGATAATCATACCTGTAAAAAAGCAATGTCGAATCAGTTGTACAGTTGTAGGAAGGTATAGTTTGCATGATAAACTTCTTTGGATATTCCGCATGCTGAATGGCTTCGGTGAATGAGTTTCGATTGGGGAAGATGCTCTAATCGTTGTCAGTCCGGTCCGTTTCCAAGTTTCGGCTGTTTATAATGCTTGAGAATGATATATGCATGAATGATTGAAAATGATGATTGAATGGAAAATCACTTAGGATGGGATCATGGATCGGTGACAATCCCTAAAAATTTTCAAACTAGGTGAGATCGATCTGGAGTGACAAGGAAAGCCCCATAAGGTTGCACTCCAATTTTCAAGATATTTGGAGTTCGCGTGTTCGAGTTATGGGCAAAAGAAGATGGATGCTTGGAGTCAACACAGGTTCGCTTAGAGTCACAGAATTTGAAGTGTTGGGTTGGTGATGAGTGATGGTTGGAGTCATTTACATTTTTTCTTAGAGAAAATCTTGGTTTTACCCGAGTCTGATTTTGGGCCAGAATTTCCTAGGTTTGCTTCGAGTCAAATGGGTGATTACCGAGTTTGAGTTCGAGTCAGGACTTCCAGAATCTACTTCGAGTCAAATAGGTGATTACCCGAGTTCAATTTCGAGTCAACCCTGAAGTGAGTTTTTCAATGACCATTTTGACGGTTTTCGACGACGACCATTCGTGATTCGATGATGGGAACTCCATAATAGGATTGGAAGCTAGTTAGTTGGCAGTGGTCACAATATACCATAGGAGCTTGGCCTTGTAATCGGTCCTGGTTTGTATCATATCTTCTTGGTTCTCCTGCTTTTGAGAGTACCATTTGAGTAGTAGTTCCTCGTCCATTGCTTGGCACTGTGCTGCGGCATGGGTTTTAGAGCTTCTTTTATCATTTTGCATGTTAACATTTTCATCCAATTTGTCTTCCTCAAATTGTTGTCATCTTCAGAGCGGGAGAGAGCCATCATTATATCTCCCCATGGGGTTTTCATGCCTAAGTTCGGGTTTGTAGCAGGTGCTTTTGCAGTGGGTGGAGTGTTAACGTTTTCTTTCGTCATGATTCTTGGAGCTCCGCCCACTACTTGCTTTTGCTTTTGCCTTTTGTTTTTTTCCTTTCAAGCCAGAAGAATGCTCTTGCTCCATAGAAGCCACAACTTTAGGCACCGTTCTGGGAGTAGTTAGTGATTGGAGCAGTAAAAGCATCTATTCCATAAGAGCATTTTGATCGCTTGCCATTTTCTGGTTAATTTCATTAACCATCTTGTTCAACTCTCCCTTAGTCACAACTTCATGCTTTGTGGAAGATCTTGGAACCTTATCTCTAGAGTTAGCTCCTAACAGAAAGTTGTTAAGGTTTTGACTTCAATTTATGGTCCAGCAATGGTAGCTCCTATGGATCTTTTGGAGGTAGTTCTCTTTCTTCATGGTTCCATTGATTCTCCATAGCCAATCGTCTAAGGAGAGATTGAGGATCTAACTTCTAAACCTATCTGATCCAAAGTAGATAGTTAGATCTAAGCCTGGGTTGGGTTCTCAGTGAAAGCTCCAAAAATATTAACCTAAAAAATGGATCAACACCCTGGATTGAGTATGAAAGTACCATCCCTGTTCTTACAGAGCAATATCATAGAAAATAAATGTAAAAAGATTAAAAATAGTAAAAAGGCTAGAAGATTTTTATAGTGGTTCAACTATTAATGAAGCCTACGTCCACTTTATAACTTTCTATTAACTGACTGCTGTTGCAAGTTGAATCAGATTACAATATGATTAAATCTTCTAAGTTAGATCAAGTCACAAGTAGGAAGAGTTCGTTGGAGAATCATAGTGAATCCCTAGATGACTATTGTGTGGAGGAGAAGTGTGAGGAATAATATCTGTAGAGTTCCAATAGCCAGTCCTGAAGATCCTCTTTAAGTTACAGATAGGTGAGTATTTATAAGGGAATTCGGTGAGTATTGTGCCAGAAATCCAAGTGTAGAAGAGTTCAGTTGTTATGCCAAGTCATCACCGAAATTCCAAAATCAATCCAAGTCATTTCAATGGATGGATGGCTATCTATAAGGGATGGATCGCTGGCTATCCATAGGGGATGGATCGCTGGCTATCCATAGGGGATGGATCGATCTAGCATATTTTTCTACTGGAAGCCTTTACCTAGTGCTATGAAGGAGCATGGAAAGTTTGAGGGAAATATGACCTATTATGATGGAATGCTAGCTATCCATAGGGGATGGATCGCTACCTATCCATCGACTTAGCATACTTTTGGCTCAACTTTCCCGAGGTCCATTTACTTGTTCTTTTGAGCATGTTGTCCAAATATCAAGTCATTTAGAGTTAGTTTGATCATCCGACTTCATGGGTCATCTATTCCAAAGAATCATCCATAAATTACTCAAAACTTAATGAAATAAAACGAAACTTTATAGGTATACTCTAGAGGGTGTTTGGACCTACATATCAATTTTAAGTGGTGGGGCCCACCATATATTGGTCGCTAGTGGCCCAACAAGATGGATCGCCAACGATCCATCAGATTTTCTCCAGTTATGCTCATTTTTTCTATGAGCCTTCTTTTATATCTTGTAAGTTTTCCCTCCAAATTTCAAGTCAATCCGATTCCGTAAGAGTTCTATAGGTCCAGTTTAAACTAGTTATTTTGGTCAAAACAGCTTTAATTGGATGAGTTTTTATTTCTTGATCTACAATGTTTGAAATGCTACAAAACTTGGTAAGTATTATTTGAGGTAATAGATAATGATGCAAGAGGCTCTGACAACTCATGATGCTTCCTTTTGGATCGTTAGCGATCCACGGATGATGGATCGCTACTTATTGGATTTTTGGCTTGTTTCTCTTAAGTTTCATTGGCTTGTTCTTTTAAATGCCTTATTCAAGTTTCAAGTCATTCAAGCTTAGTCTGGATGTTCTAACTCCTGTTGAATTATGCTGGGTTCAAAACCCAGTTAACAAAATCTAGGTGTATTTTTACATTCGTTAGAATTTTTAAAGGAAAAACGATTTAGATAAAAGGGTCATAAAATGAGTTTCTTTAATTAGATCATTTTGTAAAAGGATTAATCTAATCATTAGTTCTTCCCTTATAAAATTACCAAATTAACTATTTCATCATTATATTTCTTCTCCTTTCTTTCACATACTTTTATGCTCCTATAACTCTGTTTAATCTTATTATCCTCAAATTCTTTGAAACCCGAATTTCAAAATTTGAATAATTGCTAAAGTTAAATTAGGATTATGGAGGAGTACAAAGCTTAATTTCAATATTTTAATATTAATCTTCATTTAAATCTCAACTTCGTACTATGAGATTTCAAATTATATAAGTTAGAAAGATTTCAAAAAAATTATTATGATATTTTATATTTGAGTACTATTTAGAACGTGTGTTGTATTTTATTTTAAATTAAATTATAGAATCAGTTACATATTGATTCTTGAATCAATTCTCTTTAATGCTAGTTAAAAGAATTAATTAACTTTATTTGATAATTTAATTACAACATGTTAAAGTTGAAAAAATATGACAGTATTTAGTATTAGCTTGAAATTATTAGTAACATCAGTAAGAATTGAACCAAAAAAATTAAAATGTGAAGTTCAAATTAATAAAATTAAAAATGTTCCAAATTATTTATGATTTAAAAAAAAGAGTAAGTGTATTTTCCAATTATTTTAAAATTGATCGAAGTTGAAAGTAAATGCTTTGGAAACACAAAAAAAAGGAAGAACAAACATGATATTATTCTCAAAAGAGAAAGTACGGATAATTTATGGTTTCATCAATTTGCAGTCTCACATTTGAATCTAACATACAATTTTTGTTTGGTAAATTCAATTCGTTTGTCATAATTTATTTTACACACACCATAAATTTTTAGGAAATTTATGGACAAAATCACTCTTATATTTAGCGGTTTAAATTCAAAATTTATATTTTAACAATGTCTAACTAAAATCTAAACTCCATTCAAACTATTCTAAACAAAATTTTAATAATTTTAAATTCTTACAATTTAAAATGAATACTGAATCCAAATTTTAACTAAAAATTAAATTTTAATTCAAAGTTTAAATTTTAACATTAGAACTTACCTCTACTTAAAATTTGAATTGGCCTTCACATAAAATCAGAATTTATCTCTAGTAATGTCAAAATAATTCGAAGTTTAAAATCGTAGTTAAAATTAAAATCTTAAATGTGGAACTTATACATGTTATTTTAACTTTACAACAAAATTCAGTTCTGCCTGACATTAATATTAATAAATAAAAGGCAATCCCTCAGATTTGAATCATATTCATACCTAGATATAAAATGCTACACTAAGTAAGAAAAAAACTATCAATTGGTGGGATGATTGAGAATATGGTTCCATAAGATAGTTGTCGAGAAACTAAATTTTGGAAGTTGCAAAACTAAATTTAGAAAATCTAGAAATTAGGATTTATGAGTTGATTGATTGAAGAGAGGGATATAAGATTAGTCTTTTACTTTAATTTAAAATGAAGGTAGTTTTGTAATATGTATCATGTATTTAAATGAAATAAGTGTATATGATTTTGATTAAAAAAATGGTGTGTGTAAAGTACTTCATAATGTATAAATAGAATTTTGCTTTATGTTTGTGAATCTTGTAATGTTTTCAGTCTACACTTAGACTATTAAGAAAAAAACAACTTAAGGTTCGTTTTCGGTTTGTAAATGGTTAAATTGTGTAGAAAGCTTCATATACAAATAAATATAAAAATATGGGCAACTAAAAGTGGAAGTAAATTATGATAGATATATTTAATAATGATAAGTAGGTTTTGGTGACAATGCACTCAGTTGAATTACTTTCCAGGACAGAGCTTTACATTATTAAGTTTAGAGGACATAATTACATGTTGGAAACAAATTAAGTCCATTGGTTTATGTTTTAATTAGTTTTTAGGACAAATTTAATTTATTCTACGGACTAAATTTCCCTATTCCATTCTCTTCCATCTTAAAACCTTAATTTTTCTCAACAAAGTCAAATAAATTACAGTTAAATGTCAATCGTCTACTTGTTGTCGCATCTCTTCATCTTTGTTTCCTCAACGACCACCGCTATCATTGTTGTCTTGAGACAAATCCTGATATCTACGATGTCAATTCAAATTCATAAGAGATTTTTAAGATATAGCTACCAAATTCTAAGTCATGTCAATTATTTATCATCTACAATGTCAATTCTATTGGTATCCTCTTCAGGATCTTTAAGATCTAGTGGCAAATGCTATGGACAATAAAAATCATGGCATCAGGGGATCAATGATACAATGGTGAAGTGGCGCTGGAAGAGAAAAAGGATCTAAAGGTGGGGTTAGGTAAATTGTAACGAACCGCCTTTCTTACTCTGAATGACAAGTCATTAAGGGTAGAAGAAAAAGAAAGATAAGAAGAAACTTCATAATAAAAAAATCTCACAGTGGAACGAAACATATACTAATCAACAGAAGATTTTACAAAGATACTGCTATAATAGTACATCAAAGTCATTACAGTACAAGTTCCAACCCGAGACCGTTATAACTACATGTCCATATATCACTAATACAAAATACATACATATATACACTTGGGAATAAGATAGTAGCTGGCTAACGTTTAAGCCATCTGCTCAAGCTCCTCCAAAATGCAATCGTGAGACACCTAGATCACTTGGCTATTCATAAAAACTTGAGTACCCAAGATTTTAGGGAAGGAAACAAAACTCCAGGTCAGACTTGAGTCTGGTGTGAGTAAACTCAAACAACTAAATTATTATTTTTAAAACACATTTAAAATCAAGGGTATCTCATAAGACCATGCCACACATAAACACAGACAGGTTTTACCTTGCGATAACCAAAATGCTATATATAGAAATCCAGTGATATTATCATAAGTCTAGGGTTTTCAAGTATAATAGAACATAGCTGAAATGCTTGCATATCAACTAAAAATGTACGACATTTATTAGAGAATGGATTCCATATAGTGACTGGGATACTGTGGTACCACCCATCACTCTGCATCTCTAGATAAAATAACACCGAGGACCTCGCCTGGATCCCCTGCCGACATAAGACCGGCCTACCCCTTGTTGGATAGTACCGATTAAGATCACCCCTCGGTTGGGATCAACAACCGTACCGAAGCATACATGAATTATTGGTGGGGATTCTAGATCAGGGTAATCTTACCCCAATGGGAGCGACCCACTTAGCCTTGCTACAACTCCCATGTTTTAATCATTCCTAGTTGATGAGGCCTGAGGCTACGTTTACCTTTGTTATAGCATTGCACTTAGAATGTTAACATTGTCTTCCGTATGATGACACAATGTTATCACTCATTCATACAAATCGTTTAGGATATGAACGAACCGAAGGCACTTCATAGTCTTCATCTTGGACCTAACTTTACTATTCCCAACTTGAATGAAGTGGTTTTCGGATTAATATCTGGTCCCGGTCTCTCCAAACCAATGCTCGATAATTTTAAAGGCTCAAGTTGTTTATAGTGGACTATCCTACTATCAGGGTATATAGATTTGCATATGAACATATGTTCCATATGCTTAGATTATCATGATCCGCTTATCGAAATTAACCCCCTTGTATTCATCATGTTCCGGAAGTGCTGTATTTTTGATAAATACAAGCTGACTTACTTTCAATAAAACATGTCACTATTTTATTACAACTACTTTAATTCATTTGGCTACTTAATAGCATGGACAAGAGATCCTCGATTTTAAAACAATTCATTGAGAGAAGAAGATTAATTTAAAATAAAGAACCACTGGAGTTTAAAATAATTTAAAATAATAAATAAATCATCGTTAAATCATAAATTAAAGATTAATTTATCCTTAATTAATTATACTTAAATCAAAATTTAAAACCTTTATTATCTTAGTTAATTCTTAATTAATTACTAATAATTACCCTTTTTAATCAAAATTTAACTGATTTGTTTATGAATAAGGATGGTCTAGTGGTTGGGGATTTTACTTATTTCGTGCTGTGCAATTTGAAAAGAGACTTGTCATTTCATGATGCTATAGAGGTTGAGAAAGAAGATTTTTCTGTAAGCAATGTTGCGAATAGATCTGAGGTGAGGGAGATAGTTGTTTACTCTTATGGGAGTTCTTCAATATTGGATGAGCAGTAGTGTGCAGACATTACGCAATGTGCACATGTATCAGGTTTGGTGCAATTTGATTTTAAAAAGCAGTCTCGGGCAGTGATGGAGGATTCTGTTGCTTCTGATTCTCTTAATCTCGATAGTAATATAGTGAATGATGTTGATTGCAGTGTTTCTTCTTTGCTTGCAAAAAGTAACGGAGATATAGAGACCGCAAATACGAGACAATGTAATATTATTGCTAATTCTAAACATGTTGAATCTAAGGGCGAGTCAGAGAATCCTTCCAATTCTAGGAGCTCTATGGCAAAAAAAGTTGGTGAGTGCTCGACTGACAAAATAGTCCTCTCATTTCTCATCGTCAAAGAGAGGTAGATGATGGAAAACTACAGCTGTAAGTGGATCTATCCGTCGTAGTACCAGGATCCGTAGTAGTCATTCCCAGTTTTTAAGCGACTTACTTGATTCGAGTGCCTCCAGTGGCACTACGAATTTAGGCTCTAGCATGATTTCAGATTTAGGCAGTACTTATTCTTCTTACGCATTAGGTAGTTTTTCTTCTGCTGAGTTTTTTCAGTTAGCTAGGAATACTGCTTTTTCTTACTGACATTGAGTTCGATTCTGCTTACATTAGAAGTAGGGAATTTGAGAGGGCTAGATCTGTTGGTTTATGAGGATCATTAGCTGGAATATTAGAGGTTTGAATGATTTAAATAAATGTGATAAAATTAAAACTTTTTTAAAGATTATTTTATTGACATTGCACTATTAAAGGAAACCAAATTTAGTGCCCTGACATTCATTTTTATAGACGATTAGGGGTCATCACTTTACGAGTTGGGCTTGTTTACCTTCTGTTGATACTTCTGAGGGTTTACTTAATAGGGTGGCGGGATAATTCTTTTAAATTACTTCAATGTATTTCTAGTTAACACTTTGCACATTATTCTCATCAATCTTAATGAAAATTTTATTTTAAATACATCTAATGTTTATGGGCCAAACTCAAAAATTGATCGTCTGGTTCTATGGAATGAATGTTTAGAATTTAGATTATTAGCTCCTGGTTCATGGATTATTGGGGTGATTTCAATGTTACACGTTTTATAGGAGAGCGTTCTCCATGGGAATGTGATTTCTCTTCAATGGAAGAATTCGATCAATTTATCACTAATTCTAATTTGATTGAAATTCCTCTGTCTAATAGAGAATTCACTTGGGGCAATACTAAAGACTCTCCCTCAATGGCCCTTCTAGATAGATTTTTTGTCTGTTATGAAATCGAGGATAAATTTCCTATTTGTAGAGTTTCGAGTTTGCCTTACGCTTATTTCGATCATTATCCTATAATTCTTGCGTGCGATTAACATAAGACTGTTAATAGAACTTTTATATTCGAAAAAATGTGGTTATTAGAATCCAATTGCTCAACTCTAATTAAAAATAAATGGATTTTAATGAATTTTTATAATATCGAAAATATGGATAATTCTACAAAATAAAAATGTTTTAAAACTTAAGGGTCTTAGGAATTTTCCAAAAATTTGGAGTAAGAATGTTTTTGGTAGTACTAAAATTAAAAAAGAAAATATTCTTTCTGAAATGCTTAAAATAAACAAGATAGAAGAAACCAGACAACTAAATCTTGGCGAGTGCAACGTTCTCGCTAATTTAAAAGAAGAGCTTAGTTTTATTTTAGAAAAAGAAGAGGTTATGTGGAAACAGAGATGTAGAATTCAATGGATTAATGAAGGTGATAATAATACAATTTTTTTTCATAATATGGGAAATGGTAGAAAACATAGTAACACGATTAATTCTATTTTTGTGAATAATGTTGAATTGGTGAATCAAAGGGATCTTAATATGGATTTTACTGATTATTGTAGAGATATATGTGGTTCTAAGAATAAACATAGATTTAACGTTAGATGGAATGATATTTATCCTATTGATTATAGAATTGACCTTTCCGAGTTGGTAATCCTTTTTCTGAAGAGGAAATTTTGAAAGTTATCAATGACATGCCTAGTGATAAAACTCCAGGCCCAGATGGGTTTCCTATTTTATTTTACAAATTATTTTTGGATGTTTTAAAATTCGATATAATTAGCATGTTTAATGAATTTCATAATGGTAAATTACAATTAGAAAGATTTAATTTTTGCAAATGTAATTTTATTACATAAAAAAATTGGTGCTAATAATTTAAAAGACTTTAGACCCTTTTCTTTAACTAACTGCTCTGTTAAAATTATTTCAAAAGTTTTAGATAATAGACTGAACACAAGAATGAATGATCTAATTGATTGTTCATAATCGACTTTCATAAAGGGTAGAAATATCACTGATGGAGTGGTTGCCGTTCACGGATACATTAATCATTGCTGTAAAAAGAATATTACATGTGCTTTTCTAAAATTAGACTTTGCAAAAGCTTTTTGATTCGATGGATTGAGATTTTCTATTTGATATGTTATTAGCTAGAGGTTTTAGTCGTAAATGGATTGGTTGGATTTTTACCTTGCTTAAAACGGGTAACTCTACTATAATGGTTAATGGTATTTTAGGCAATAAAATTCAATCTAAACGAGGTTTAAGGCAGGGTGATCCTTTATCGCCTCTTTTGTTTAACTTAGCTGCAGATGTTTTTTCTATGATAATTAAAAAATCGGAAGGTAATGGTTCTTTGGGTAGTGTTGGTAGTTAAATCTCTCACAGTGGTCTCTCTATTCTTCAATTTGCAGATGATACCTTGTTATTTACGTCCCATTTGCCTAATCATGCCATTACTCTTAAGTTTATTTTATACAGCTTTGAACTTCTTTCAGAGCTAAAATTAAATTAATTTTGATAAAAGTTCCATTTTATTATTAAATGATGTTGATAAGGTTGAAGGTTTAGTTGCTAATATGTTTATTTGTAAACCTATGACTTTCCTTTTTGAATATCTTGGGTTTTTGATTAGACCAACTAAACTTAAGCATGATGACTAGTTAATTATAATAGATAAGATTAAAAATAGAATTTCTAATTGGAACAGGAGGTTTTTATCGAGAGCGGGTAGATTAGTTCTTATCAACTATGTTTTATCGACTCTCTCGATCTATTGGATGTCTATGCATTTTTTTCCAGATTGGGTGATTGATAAAATTGATAAAATAAGAAGGGACTTATTATGGAGTGGTGATAATTCCAACAATAGTCTTAAATGTTTAGTCAACTGGGAAACAATTTATAAATCTAAAAAGGAAAGTGGTTTAGGATTTATTAATTTACGTAACATGAATTTATCTTTATTAGGGAAGTGGTTATGGAAATTTAAGGATATAAATGATAATTCTATTTGGAAAGAAATTATTTCTAAGCATTACTATAATGGTAGTAATAACTTATACCAAATTACACCTACAGTATAAATAAGTTGTCTAATTTTTGGAAATCTATTTTAAAATGTCCCGAGCTTTTTAACCTTGGTACTAATACAATTGTTCATCCAGGAAATAATACTTGTTTTTGGCATGACCGTTGGATTTCTGTTATTCCTCTTAGGATAGAAATTAAAGAGCTTTACAAAATTTGTAACTTTAAGAATGCTTTAATTCCAAATGTTTTTTCTCTAAATATTGACGCTCCTTGGAATTTTAGTTTTAATAGAATTTCGGTAGGTACAACTCTTAGGCCACTTTCTCTGCTTTATGCTAGATTGAATTTATATAATTTTGATAATGAAAATGATAAAATTAGTTGGGAATGGGACGAGAGTAAGAAATTTACTTCTAATTCTTTTTCTAAATTTCTAAATTTCTCGAGAGTAGCTAATACCTCTTTTAAATTTATTTGGAAAACAAACGCTCCTCCTAAATCTAAAATTCATATGTGGTTAATCATGCATGGTAAACTAAATACTATAGAATTGTTAAAAAGAAAAAATATGAAAATTAATAATAAATGTTCTTTTTGCACTCTGCATCTTAAAATATTAAACATGTATATTATGATTGCATGGATACTTACTACATTCTGATTAATACTCTTAACATCTTTAACTTTAATTTTACAGCTAATGTTACCGATTGTGATTACTATTGGAATAATTTAAGTTTAAAAAGGAAAATAGATTTTTACTTGATACTTTATTCATTATAATTTGTTGGTATATTTGGTTTGAGAGAAACTAGAAACTTTTTAATAATAATTTTAGTCATTTTAATAAATTGGTTTTTATAATATCATCATTTTGTTTTAATTGGATCTCAAATCGTAATTATAGATTAGCTAAAAATAATCATTTCAAAGAATATTTTAATAAGGTTAGCAATAGTATTAAGATTTTTAAACATAATAATAATATTTTTAACATTAATAATTATAGCATTAACATTTTTTGTAATCTGAATAATGTTTTTACTGATTATCATAATGTCCTTTTGATTAAAGGAACATAAAGATAATTTTTAAATTGTTTTAATCTATAGGAATTTAACTTTTTTTTATTAATATTTTGTATATCATTAGTGTTGGTTAATACGATGCATTAAGAGTTTGGATTCCTCTTAAGTTTGCTTCTTATTTTGTTGCATTTCCGTCTTATAATTTTAGATATAGCATTACTACTTTTACTTTATTAATACATATATATGTATATATATTTATATTTCATTTATATACAGATATATGTATTACTCTTATGATTTTATTTAGTTCCATTTGCAGATTCAGGTTTAGACCAAAAATGGTACTAGATCACTATTTGCAGGTTCTTAGGATTGCTGCTGATAGGATTTTAGTGAGACACATTCTGGACCTTCTGCTTTTGCAGTGAGGAGTTCTTCTACGTCTAGAGTATGGCGCTCTTCATTCAGGATCATACACATTTTCAGCGAGGCGTTCTTTTCAGTACTTCCACATCGATTGAGTGGCATACTACATTATGGACCATTCCCATTTGCAGTGAGGCGTTCATTCTGGATTTTTCATGTTTACATCAAGGCGTTTTCTCTCTCAGCTGGAGCAATCTTCAGATTTCATCTACACGAGTTGCTTCATGGTTTTTAGGTACTTCCAACACTTCATTACGGGCGGTGGCCTTGCCGGGCTCGATAATGAGGTGTAATGGGCGGTGGCCTTGCTGGAGCTCACTCTAGATGTACCTGAGTCCATTACTTTATTTTCTATATTTTGATTAGCTACCTGCCAAACATGTTGGCTGCACCTTTGTTTCAGTGTTAACCAAATAATTAAGATCCAATTGAATAATAATTAAATCCTAATTGTTTAAAAATAAATAAATAGACTTCATTTGATAAACATTTATTATAAATTAAACCCTAATTAATTAATAATTAAGTAAATAAATAACTCTTAATAAAATAATAATTAATTGCATAATTAAATACTAATAAATAATTGATTTTAAAATAATTAACTTGAATACTCAAAATTAATTAAAATAACGACACCTTAATTTAATTAATCATTAAATAGAACTTCTTAATTAAATACAAACGATTAACTTAATTAATTAATTCTTAAACTCTAATTGCTTAACTTAATTACCTAATCAATTAATAATTTTTTATTTAAATAAATTAATTATTAAACTTATAAATAAAAAGTTAATTAAGTTTTATAATATCTCATTAAGTTTGAAATGGTTTTCAAAACAATTTCTAAAGAAAACTTAAATACTTGAAAGTCGTATATTTCCGAACTACATCTATAGCGACTATCACTATAGATACCATAACTTTGAATCGCTTTCTAAGCTATTATCAAAACCTCATCTCTTTCGTTCCTTACTTTCGAAAAAAATGTTTTAAAAACAATCTTAATAACTTCAATTCAAAGTTAGGAACTTTATATTTTTCTTCTCTTTTGAAACACTTAATAAATCAAAACTAAATAACATGATTTAACTTTAAAAAGGATCTGAATTCCTTTCAACATTTCCAACTACTAACTTCCATAACCATCCAACCAAAAATCTAAGATTTCTGTCGAAAATCACACTTTATAAACCAAGGCATCACTTTAGCCTTTCACTTCAAATCCTAATACTAACCACATATTAGCACATACATACACATCCAAACCATGCTCTGATTCATACAACAAGCATCATATATATATATATATATATATATATATATATATATATATATATATATATATATATAGCCACATAATAACTTATATAAATGTAAGTTCTTTTCCAAAAAGATTAGAATTTATTCACCGAAATGAAACTAAACTAAACTATTTTCTCCTTGAACTTGAGAATGAGCCATGCCGTTGAACTTTTCTTGGAAAAGTGACGACTTTTAGTGGTTTACGGGAATAAAAAGGTTCGACCCTAAGAAATATGGGTTCGACCTTGACAATATAAGATGGAAGTGGACTTAATTTTTGGAGAAGAAGTGAAGTAGTGAAGGAAGAAGTATTTTTAGCAAACTTGGAAGTGATTTTAAAATGGAACTCTATGATTTTTGAATTTTAAAATATAATGGGAAGCCCTGAAAACATGCTTAAGAGCTTTAGGAAATCATAAAGTGAAAAAGAGAATGAGAAAATGTGATTTTTTTTTGGAAATTTGCTTTTATAAAATGTTAACAAGTGAAATTAGGAAAATGCCTTTGTACTATACTCCTCTTCTTTTGCCACCTCACTCTCACCTCCTCCCCACCAAAATTCCGCCCCCTATGGTACATCCCCCTTTTCATGTCAAAGAAAACATGTTTGTACTCTTTTTGTACCCTTTGTCTAAGATAGAATCTATATTTTAAAATATATATACTTTTTTGTAAAACTATCTTATTTTATCATACCCACACTCGATTGTGTGAGAAATGCCGATTACGGATCTTAAGGCTGAAATAACACTAGGGGGGGGGGTGAATATTGTTTTATGGATTTTCTAAATCGTTTTGACACTTATGTAATTTAATCACCAACAAATGCAATTCACAGACACAGATATAATCACAAAATCAGACATAGATACAAATACTTAAATAAAAGCAGTAAAGAAAGAACACATCAGGATTTTATACCGTTTCAGAGTTACCCTACATCCAGTCCCGCACAATTGTATGGATTTCTTTTCAAAATAATCTTCTAGATTACACCCTCGGTTTCAAGGCTACGAGGTACACCCTCCTGTATTCGAGTGCGGGGAAAACTCTCTTGATTTTCGGGGCTACAATCACACCCATTTGATTTCAAGGCTCAACCGCACCTTTTACTCAACAGTTTGATTTACAAATGATCCTATAACTCTGAATAGCACTGAGATCTTATGGAGAGAGTGGTAGAGAATCAAAAAAGAGATAATCAAGTTTGATTCACTTGGTATTTCAGCAGAGTATAGTTTGGGATTCTTTAGAATAAATGTGGAAGATGAAAATGAGAGAAAACAAGTGAAATCTGATTGAAAATTCGTTTAGAACTACTGGTATTTATAGAAGATTAACAGTCATATCTATTTGTGAAAGAATATTACGAATATACATTTCTTTTGAAAATTTGAATTTTGAATCTTAACGGGCACCATGTCGACATGGGGGGTAGGAGTATGTCGACATGCTCTAGGTAAAAATAGTGATTTTGATTTTCTTATTAAAATTGGTTTCTATAATTTGTCAAAACAATTTCTAAACTTTGTAAATATATTTGAATATAGTTTAAACATATCAAAGTAATTTTTAATATATATAATCTTAATCTAGAAAGTGATTTAAAATCTGAGTATATAAAAGCTAAATATTTAAAACAAGAGATAGTTTAAAATCAAGGACAATTTCGAAATCAAAATATTAAAAATGATAAAGATAATTTTGAGGCTAAAATGTTTCAAACAAGAGAGATGTCTTTTTGAAAAGAAGGTTTTAAAAACAATTAAAATAAGAGATATATTTTTGAAAAGCATTTTCATAAAATTAGGGGATATCAAAATAGGACCACTATATGTTCCACTAGATATTGTCGTGGATTCCATCCCACTAAGGTTCCATCCCTTTAACAGGCTCGAAGTGGATTCCATTCCACGAATAAATTTCGAATAAAGATGTAAGTGCTTTCAAGAAGTTTTAACATAATTCTAGACTCAATATTAATATAATTCTAGACTCAATACTTATCTTTTACTTTGAAATTTTGAACTCTTGATATCTTGATACTCATGAGTCTTCAATCTTGAATCTTTATACAATACAGTCGTCATTCTTGATACCTGCATGGTTATATCCTGCATATGCATATATATCTAAACTATAATGTTAGTATTTATATTTTATAACAAGTCTTAAGGTTGTTGTCATCAAAACCATCATCTCAAGGACTAACAAATTGTACATGCATATTCATATGTACATTTCCATGTCTAAGGTAATTTATAAGTGTGTGCATGTGTACACAACAATGTTATGACATTTCTAATAATTTTAGCTGACGAAAAATCATAAATTTGAAAAACAACTTCCGGTCACATTTTCAATCTTTTTTCGAACTAATTATTCTTATAAACAAAATTTGATAACGATTTCACTATCATTTGTTATTATTTAAAAGGAGTTTATTTTAGTTATAAAATCCATTAATTATTTATTAGAATTATATGTAAATATCTATACTTAAAGTGATCAAATTCTGGATCGTTACACTCTTCCCCCTTAAAAGAAT
This sequence comes from Allium cepa, assembly GCA_030765085.1. Lineage (NCBI taxonomy): Eukaryota > Viridiplantae > Streptophyta > Magnoliopsida > Asparagales > Amaryllidaceae > Allium > Allium cepa. Next base: position 95,517,665 of record CM060946.1, on the reverse strand, counting down.
TTCGTCCTTGAAATTAGCACAGAAGAAGATGACTCATTACTTGAAAAGCTATGTATTCATATCATAAAAAACATACAACAGACGTACACTAAACATCCATAGCAAACAATGGTTAAACTATACATACAAAAAAACAACTAGCTATCCTAAAAATTAAGTCAGGATAGGCCTCCTTCATATGGTCTACAGTCTCCCAAGTGCAATCTCTAGGATCCTGACTCCACTGAATTTTAACCAACTGCGCTACCTTATTACACAACCGCTTCTCATCTGGATCTGCAATATAGAATGGATGTTTAACCACTATTAAGTCTGGCTCCACTTCCAAATCCTCCTGCTCAGAAGCTCTACAATCAAGGCTGGATCATGCACAAATTTCCTTAAATGCAACATATGTAATACATTATAAACACCTGCCAATCTCTCCGGCAAATCAACCTTATAAGCAAGAGACCCAATCCTTTTAAGAATATGGAAAGGTCCAATATACCTTGGACATAACTTCCTAGCTTTCCCAAATCTAACAACTCCTCTAATTGGCGAAATCTTAATGAACATAAGGTCTCTGACATCAAATTCCAAATCTCTCCTATCAACATAACTCTTCTACAGATCCTAGGCTTCCTTCATCCTTTTCTTAATCACCACAACTTTCTCAGTTGCCTCTTGAATCATATCTGGCCCAGACAATAGACAATATCCAAACTCTACCCAATAGACCGGTGACTTGCATGGCCTTCTATAGAGAGCTTCAAAATGTGCCATACAGATGCTTTCTTGGAAGCTGTTGTTGTAGGAGAATTCCACTAGATGCAGATGATCTTCCCAAGACCCTCTAAAATTCAAGATGCAGGCCCTCAACATATCCTCTAAGATGTGGTTAATCCTTTCAGCTTGTCTATCGATTTGAGGGTGGTAGGCAGTGCTTAGACTCAGCTTTGTTCCCAATGTAACTTGCATGGCTTCCCAGAACTGACTCGTAAAGATAGGATCTCGATCACTTACTGTACTCATTGGGACTCCTTGTAGTCGAACTACCTTCCTCATATAATCTCTGCTAATGAAGCTACAGTTCTAGTTGGCTCGACCGGAATAAAATGAGCACACTTAGTTAACTGGTCCATAATAACCCATACTCCTTCATTTCCTTTTTTCATTTTGGGTAAACCATCGATGAAATCCATCGACATCATCTCCCATTTTCAATTTGGGGTTTCCAAAGGTTGAAGTAATCCAGCAGAATTCTGATGATCCCTTTTGATTTGTTGACAGCTCGCATACCTGCTTCCAAAGATAAAGATATGCTTCTTCATTTCTAGCCGTCGGAATACTCTTTTGATATCCTTGTACATCTTATGAACTCTGGGATGTATACTTAACTTAGATTTTTGGCACTCTAACAAAACTTCTTGTCTCAATCCATCCACATCTAGAATGCACAATCGTCTATTCATCCTTAAAGCGCCTATACCATCTATCTCAAAATCCGAATATCGACCCTCCTTTACTTCTTGAATTAATTCTTCTAGAATTTTGTCCTTCCTTTGACTACTTACAATCATTTTCTGAAGAGTCAGGTAAACTCTAAAAGTGCCAAGGCTGCATTCCTGCTTAAAGCGTCTTCCACCACATTAGCCTTCCCTGGCGTATACAGAATATCCAAGTCATAGGATGCCAGAAACTCTAACCATCTCTGTTGTCTCAGGTTAAGATCCTTCAGAGTAAAAAGACACTTCAGGGTTTTATGATCCATGAGGAGCTTGAATTTTTCACCTAATTAAAGAAAGGAATTTACTCTTAGAGTCTCTAAAGATTAGAAAGAAACTAAAGAAGGGATATAAGGATCCTTACCCAATAAGTAGTGCCTCCACATTTTCAATGCAAAGAGAAACACCATCAACTCCTGGTCCTACGTAGCATATTTCTTCTCGTGAGGCTTCAACTTTCTGCTTGCATACAGAATCATTCTACCATGCTGCATCAAAGCAATGCCTAGTCTCACTCCACAAGCATCCGTGTAAATAGTGAACCCACTATTTCCATCTGGAACAACCAAAACTGGTGCACTGGTCAATCTCTTCTTTAATTATAGAAATGCTTCTTCACACTTTAGAGTCCATATAAAACTTTCGTCCTTCTTAGTTAGCTTTGTCAAAAGGAAGGAAATCTTAGAGTAATCTTGAATAAATCTTGTATAGTATCCCGCCATACCTAAGAAACTGCGAACCTTGGTAGGAGTCCGCAGTTGCTTCCATTTTCGGACAGCCACCACTTTTACTAGGTCCACCAAAGTGCCCTCTCTTGAAAAAATATGCCCTAAGAATCCCATCTTCGATTCCCGGAAATGGCACTTAGAACACTTCGCCTTCATGACATGCCTCCTCAATGTTTCCAACACTACTTCTTGATAATGTTGCTCCTCCTCAGATTTGGTGTGGATAAGAATGTCATCGATAAAAACTAACATGAACTTATTAAGAACATCTCGGAAAACACGATTCATTAAATTAACAAAATAAGCCGGTGCATTGGTTAGCCTAAAAGACATAACCAACCACTCAAAGGAACAGTCAGGGCCCCTAAATGCAGTTAAGGGTACAGTATCTTCAACAACCCTCAACTGATGAAATCTAGTAGTTAGATCCATCTGAGAAAATACAGTAGCTCCATGAAGTTGGTCAAAAAGATCATCGTTGTGGGGTAAGGGATACTTGTTCCTAAAGGTTAGCTTATTCAACTCCATATAATCCACGTACACACCACAACAGACCCCTAACTTAAACGACAGGGTCTAATCATTACTCTCCTTAACAGGTCTTGGTTTTGACTTACCAATTCCTCTCTCTCCTTCGAAAACATCCTTCGCATAGGTTGAACCACAGCCTTGCGCCAGGGACTAAATCAATACGAAACTCTATCCCTCGGTGCTGGGGTTAACTTTTAACCTCCTTGAGTACATCAGGAAAATTCTTAACAACTGCAATAGACCCTAAATTTTCTTCGAATGTTTCTATGGCATACATAAAACTACACATATGAATACCAGGTTCCTTACACGATACTTTAGCAATTCTTCCTAAATTGGTTACTACTGATATAGTTCTTCCATTACAATCTAGAATAGCTCCATATTTTGATAACCAATCCATACCAAGAATAATGTTAAATCCTTTAAAGTCCTAGACATACGGATTGTTTTAATGGTAATGAGGAATGTAGGAAATTTGCACATTCCCACAAATTATATGCAAATTGGTTACCCCGCCTATGGGGTTAGACACACACATAGGGTTTTCTATAATGCTCCGAATAGAATTAAATTTATCTATTGATTCTAAAGAGATAAAACTATGAGAGGTTCCAGTATCAAATAACGCTCGAACAAAAAATACCATTAATCAATAAGGTACCTTCAAGGGCACCTTTCTCCTTCACATCCATTGAAGTCAATGGTTCATTCTTAATAACATACACTTTGGATTGTTGCACCTTCTTCGTGAGTGGATAGTCCTTCACCATATGGTCGTACTGGTGACAATCAAAATAGAGAGTCTTTTGGACCATTGGAGAGATGGGTCAACTTTGCTGCTTTGGGACTTCACGATTTGGACAATACTTGGCAATATGTCATTTCTGCTTGCAAATATAACAACCACTATCCTTAGGTATGCCTCTTTGAGCTTCTCCCTACTTCCCTTTTCCTTGATTCTTCTAATTCGAATTGAACTTCCTCTTGTTCGAACCATTTCCACCGGTGTTTCCATTAGGTGCTAATGGAGCATGCCTTTTCTTTTCCAAGGCCTCGTACCTTAGTGCCATGTCAACTAAATCAACAAATGAACCTTCGATATAAGCAATCATCTTCTCATGGAAACTTACCCTCATTCCCATAGCGAACATCTCATTTTTCTTCAAGGGGGTATTGATCAATTTTGGTCCAAAACAAGATAGATCGTTGAACTTTGCCTCGTATTCTACTACAGACAGATCTCCTTGCTTCAAGCCCATGAAGTTCATGTACATCCTAGTCCTTCCAGCTGTAGGCGGGAACCGATCCTCAAATTCTTTTCTAAATCGAGTCCACGAAAACTCTTCTTCTGGAACATTTACAGTAAGAGAGTCCCACCAAGCTACTGCCCCTTCTTACAGTTGTTATGTTGCAAAGAACCTTTTCTGTTCATTTGATAAGCAAAGACCATTAAAAATATTTTCGCAAAATCGCAACCATGATTGCACTTCCATATAGACCCCGTTCCTTTAAATGGTTTTTCCCCCAGACTGGTGTAATCCTTGCATACGGTAGCGAAATTCACTCTTGGCTGCTCTGGTGTTACCTCTTCGACAATCCGAATGTAACACCCCTTATTTTCAGTGACATTATTTAGGAAATTTATTTAGTTAAATTAAATTAAATAATGTTGGTTGATTATGAATTAAGATTTATGATTTGATTAAGGGGTAGTCGTGCCATGTTAATGAATAGATGAATGAACTAATATGGAGCTAAGTGTTAGGAAATAAGGAAGGGCAAAATAGGAAAATTATAAAACTTATACCCTAAACCCTTAGAAAAACAAAAAATATGTTCGTTTCACATTTTGTCAAACAAAAGCTCCTAAGGCCGGCCACCATTAGCAATCTCAAGAGAAGGTAAATCTAGGATTCAAGAGAAGAATCAAATCAACTAATCATGATCAAATCTCATGTCCTAATCACAAAGCTAAGGTGAATAATTTCTACATCTCAAGTTTTCTAAATGATTTCGATTTTAAGATGAAACCGAAGTTTATCTTGCATGATTTAGCCATGATTTTGAAGAGAAAAATGTTTATATATACAGGTTGATATTTATGCTTGTTTACGTGGATTTTATGATATGTTTTAATGTGATAAACCTATTAAATGATATCCAAATGCCTTGTGATTTTAGATATAGAACCAAAATATTATTCTAGAGATGGATTTCAATTTTCATAATTTTCTGAATTGATGTGGATTTTATATTAATTTTCTAGTGAAGAAAATGATTTATTAGGATATAAATAATTTACGGTTAAATTATAAATAGTTTGAGTCTGAAATTTATATATGTTAGAAAACATATTGAAAAGTATTTTATGGAATTTTTGTAGAATTTTCCAAAATGTTTTGGTGAACATATAAAAGTATTTAAGGTATGAGACCTTAATGTTTTATATATTTAATTAAGGAGAAGGGGTATTTTGCAAATGATTTTAATAAATTAATTCTGAAATTATGGAAGTACATTTAGAAAATAAAAATTAGCAACTAATAAGAGTTTGACGAATAAGGCAGGTTTTTTAAAAAATTTACTTAAAAATATTTAAAATCAGATTTCATGTTAAAAGTATGTTTCGCCACTTTTGGTTTCGCCTAGGTAGCCTTCGACTAAGACACTCCGCCTCCTTCCTCAAACTAATGCATATAGTATCAATTTCGGTACACAGTGAATTGGACAAAGGCGGATGGTAAGAGTCGAAACCAAGGGGTTCCGAAAGGGTCGAAGCGCCTCTATGTTTTAAATGAGATAAGCGCCTGCTTGATTTCGACTAAGATGCTTTCGATTTAGTTGGCTTTCGACTTGGTCAATTGATTTAAAGAAAGATTTTAAGGTTGTGCCTTTGTTCTTAGTAATAGCTTTCGGCTTAGTGCTTTCGACTAAGTCAATGGTTTTAAAGGTTGGTTTCGAAATAGTTGCACCTTTGTTTTTAAATAATAGCTTGCGACTATGTCGAAGCCTTTACTACCGCCTTCTACCTTTCAAAACAGAGCTTTCGAAAGGGGTTGTTTTGTTTTATAAAAATCCTACCGCTTCTCCAATACTTTCGGAAGGGGTATTTCGACACCATCACTCCCCAACTTAGTTATAGCTTTCGAAAGGGTAAGCTTTCGACCTTGTTGCTTATAACCCTTTGTGATTTTTAAAGAATTACCCAATAGTTTCGAAAGAGAATGGTTTTGACTTAAATGGTTTCGAAAGGTATTTTTATAATTGTTTTAAATTGAACCCAAGTGCTTTCGAAAGATTTGAGTTTGATGCTTTCGAAAGGTTTTAAAGAAGGTTTCGAAGAAGTAGTTCCCCTATGGTTTCGAAAGGTCTAAAGGAAAGGTTTTTCCGATGGTTTTGAATAAGTTTAAAGGAAAGGTTTTTTCCTATGGTTTCGAAAGGCAATGTTTATTGGTTTTGAAAAGGGATGTCTAAGGTTTTTAGCTTTCGAAGGAAAAGGAATTTCAATGGTTTCGAAAGGTTTAAATGAATGGTTTCAAATTGAAGATTTGGCCTTTCGACATAAATGAAAGAAGGGGTTTTATATGGTTTCGAAAGGGGTACTTTCAATTGGTTCAAAAGGAGTACTTTCAAATGTTTAAAGGTTTTCATCAACAAAGATTTTGGTAAAGTATATATAGAATGGCAAGGTGAATTTTAGTAAAGCATAGAGTATAAATGTTTTCCTTGTGTAAGTTTGGTTTAAAGGGTTTTAAATCAATTTCAGATGAAAAGGTTTTCAAGGAAAATTATGGGAAGGTATCCATAAGTAAAAATGGCTCAGATATTAGAATACCAGATGTGATTAGTATAAGGTCGTGCCCTACACATTAGCTATTGGCCCCAGCTAATTTAGTCCAAAATTCCAGTGTGTAGGGCTTTGCCGCAGGTAAGACCAAAATTATGTTTACACATATGTTTGTATACATATAGGCTATTGGTGAGCCTGCAAAACCATTAGGATCTAGTGACCCAGGAAGATGTTTAGTTTGGGTCAAACCTTCTAAAAGAGAAGTATTTAACAGATAGTTAAGGACAGATCGTCCAGAGGAGTTGTCTGACAGATGTTAGATTATTTTGTTATATTGTCTGATAGGCCCGAGTTAGCTAAAGGTTAATAGTAAGCCAAAGAAAACTATAGTGCTCGGACAGATAGTCCATTTGTTACCTGATATATATGTTTATATAATATAATGATGCTTTATAGTTTTATCCGGTTTTGGTTCCAGGATAAAGGTTTGCAAAAGATATGTTTTAAAAATGATATTAGTGAGGGGAAATCCGTTCCGCTAAGTGGCCTGGTCTCACTTAATATCAAATAATTGAGATGTATAATATTATTTACACCGGGATTTATGTCTAACTCGAAGTTTATGTTTTCCCCTTAAACTCTCGGATGCCCAAAATTGATTTGAGTAAGCTGAGGGTTGAGGTTCTTTCAGGTTTTAGTAGGATGATGAATAAAGCTATCAAAGACGAGTAGAAGGCTAACGGATAGCTATTTAGGAGTTGTAGTTCTTTGTTTTTTGTTTATTTCCGCTATGTATGTATTAAGTTAATTATGACTATGTGATTCTAATCATCCAAGGGGGCATCTTTATATGTCGCTCTTCGCATATTTTGTAATAAGTATATTTTATCATTACCTAGGAAACGTTTGGGATTATGCAATCTGAAATGGAACATTTGTTGTGGAATGAAATGGAAAATTGCTGTTTAGAAATCTATGATTTGTTTCATATTCAAGTGCTTCTGATATTATAAATACCATTAATATAGCCGTATTTAGCCGTTGGAACTTATTACTATAGATGACTGCAACATCTGTAGCGCTTAGCTTTGGCCCTCTAGATAGGGGATGTTACACCAAACTCCTCCAAGGTTTTGGGTTTGACCATTTATATTCATAGTGCTACCCGCTCCTCTACCTCGTATGCCTCAGTTACTCATGTCTTACCACCTGGACATAGTAAGATAATTTATAGAATATTTAGATGAGATTATCCTAAGGGAATGACACCAACCATCCCTATCAAAACCGATCTAACTATCCGAAATATATATATATATATATATATATAGGTATACGAATAAAAATTACAAATACGCTCTCTCGAAGTTGACTCCAACCTAAAGCTAAGGTATTTGCTCAACCTATGCTCCGATACCAAATGTAACGAACCGCCTTTCTTACTCTGAAAGACGTGTCATTAAAGGTAGATGAAAAAGAAAGATAAGAAGAAACTTCACAATCACACAATCTCATAGCGGAACGAAACAACATATATTAATCAACATACAGAGATACTACCATAATTGTACATCACATTCATTATAGTACAAGTTCCAACCCGTGATAGTTAAAACTACCCGTACTAACATCACTAATACAAAATACATACATATCTACACAACAGAATAAGATAGTAGTTAACTAACGTTGAAGCCACCTGCTCCAGCTCCTCCAAAATGCAATCGTGAGAAACCTGGATCACTTGGCTACTCATAAAATTTTGGGTACCTGAGGGTTTTAGTGAAAGAAATAAAACTCCGGGTCAGATATGGTTCTGGTGTTAGTAAACTCAAAAAACTGAATTATTACCTTTAAAACGCATTTAAAATCAAGGGTATCTCATAAGACTACGCCGCACATAAACACGGACGGGTTATTAGCTTACGATAACCAAAACGCTTTATATTGAAATCCAGTGATATTATCATAATGTCTAAGGTTTTCAAGTAAAATAAAACATAGCTGAGATGCTTGCATCTCACATTTCAACATATCTGTGTACAACTAAACACGTACGTCACTTATTAGAGAATGGATTCACTACAATGACTGGGCTACTGGGGTACTACCCATCGTGGTGCATCTCTAGATAAAATAACGCTGAAGACCTCACCTGGGTCCCCCAGCCAACACAAGACCGACCTACCCCTTGCTGGATAGTACCGAGTAAGATCACCCTACGGTTGGGATTAGCAGCCGTATTAAAGCATACATAAATTAATGGCAGGGAATCTAGATAGGGGTAACCTTACTCAAATGGGAGCGACCCACTTAGCTTTGCTGCATCTCCCATGTTTTAGTCATTCCTAGTTGATGAGGCCTAAGGCTATATTTACCTTTTTATAGCATTTCCACTTAGAATGCTAGCATTTTCTTCCATATGATGACACAATGTTAGCACTCATCCATAAAAGTTGTAACAGCCCGCAAATCCGTACCCCTTGAATCAACACTATTCTACCTAAATCAACTCAAGTTGTATAGAAATACGAACCATTTGGGTTAAAGAAGAAGAGGTAGAAGAAGAGAATAGAAAACAACAACAGAATCTAACCATCGCAGCGAAGTAAAATATAATAGATAATAGATAATCTTTACTCAAAATCAAATATATCTGTTTACATATATTACATCATCAGAGTACATCAATCACAGCTCAACATCAATATCATACAAAATGATACACAACAACTCAACACAGCGGAATATATATATATATATATATATATATATATATATATAAACAAGTACGAGAGTACGTGTCGTCATCCAGCTCGTCTCCTGAGCTCCACAGCATCACATCCTGTATCCTATAATACTCGGTCTGACCCGAGCATTATAGTTAAATAACACCCGAGTCAGTCTGGAATATCAGCGTGAGAAAATCACACCCAATTGATTATTAAAGTTTCAAAAATCCTTTGAAAACAAAAGCATCTCGTAAGACCACGCCATAAATAAACATGTCGGGTTTTTACCTTACGATAGCTAAAATAATTTTATAGAAATCCTCTGATATTATAATAGGGTTTATATACAATTACTTATAAAATAGCCGAAATTGTTACATGATTAAATTCCAGCTACTAGCCACAAAGTGGGTAATACAAACAAAACTCGTACAAGGCTCGTAGGGAGAATGGATTTCCAACCAATGACTAGGCACTGGGGTACCACCTGTCACAGTACGGGGCCTAGATCACCGTACCGAGGAGTACGCCTGCTCCCCTGCAACACAAGGCCGGAACTACCCCTTACTGGATAATCCCGAGTGAGATCACCCCGCGGTTGGGATCAGCAACCGCCCACTAAGCCGAAATAAAAAGGGACATCTAGACTGGAATGACCTCACCCTGCTTGGGTGCTACCCACCTAGCCTTGCTGCATAACCCCTGATTTTCAGTCATTCCCATTTGATGAGGCTTGAGGCTAAACGTTACCTTTATAGAACATATCCCTTAGAATGCCCATCGTCCACCTGACGATGTTTCGCAAGCATTCGTCCATACAAGTCCGTCCCGGGTTTGAACGGAACCGAAGGCACTATTCCTACTACATCCATTTTGGAAATATCCTCAAGATTAGTAGCGATTAGCCCTTGCACTTCACTGCTCCATCTTCGAATCCAAAATCGTTTACACGAAACGTACAAACCGGATCGAAGTGGTTTTCGAGAAATAAATCTCGATCCCGGTCTCTTCGAAACGATCAACGCATTTGTCCAATATTGATAGTCGGTGATTTAACTATCAATTAATATTCACAACATCCATCACAAAATAAATAATTTCCCAAATTATTTATTAACTTCGAAAAAAATATCTTCACAAGATATATTTCTATTTTCAATCCTTTGAAAGCAGTTTCAAAACCATCTTTCTTTTCAGAATAAACTTTCCCAAATATTTCCTATCTCCTCTGAAATCACCAAGCACAAAACTAGATTTTAAAAAAAATAAATTTTAAAACACTTTACTTTGAAATATATACTTTAAAATATTTATTTTAAAAAGTACTTCAATAATTTAATAAAATACATACCATATGAATATTTGGAAATAAGGTTACTTAATATAATATACAACTAGATTTACACTTTTAAATCAAATACTAAATCACTCTTTTAATAATTATTGTTATAATAGATTAAAAGGAATTACTTACTTTAGAAAATTAAATATTAGAAATGATAAATTTTACAAAATTTGCTTTCTATAAAAACAACTTTAAACCATCAAATTAATTTTTAAAGATTTTTCTTTTAAAACATGTACTTGGCTATCCAGAGAAAATTTCAACTTCAATCACTTAAATCAATTTTCCTAAATTGATATCCAATTTATTTTATTTGAAATGAGTTCCTTTAATTCCTCAATTTATTTCAAAATTCATTAGTTATGGACTTATTATTTATGTTATTATTTTCCGTTTGATTTTAAACCTTTTAACTGAATATAAAATTTTCAGATTTTCCAATTCCTTCTTTATTCCTTCCAATAATTTAAATCTTAAATTTTTAATAAATGTTTGTTCTTTTAATTAATATCACTAAAGATTTAAAATTCATTAACTTCCTGTTTATTCAAAACTTCCTTTACGTTCCCAAGATTTATTTATTAGAATTTTACAGTCACTTATTCCTTTTCAAATTCATTCTTTGAATTTATTTATAAATATCTTACTTACAATCCACTTCTTTTATTTTCTTTCCAAAAATTCAATTTATATATATTTCATGGTAATTCATTATACCAAATTATATCCAATCTAACCATAACATTTAATATTCCAACATGAATCATCACAGAACATCAAATCATCATAACTGGGGAATTTAAATAATTTAATTAAATGTTGAGGGATCCAGTTGGATCCCTCCAACCTGTTTCCCTGCATCCACAGACGTTAGCATCACATGATATTGCCAATTTCAAATTATAATATACTATATCACATCAATCAATTCAACCACACAATCAATTGTTTAAATTTAATCATTTAAATTTAAATTTAAACTGAGTGAGATTAACTCACCTTTGGCCTATGATTGCCACCATATCCATCTCGACTTGTTTCATTTCAGATTTCAACCTTTGAATAAACATCATATGATTTTATTAATTTTTGGATTCATCGATCAATTAATTCTTAATACTTCGGTTTTTAACTATTAAATTGGTTATATATAAATTTCTTTTTAAATAAAATATTTAAACTAATTGAAAACAAATCTCTTTCCAGTAAATAACTCAATTTACATTCGCCACGATTTTAAACTCCAAAAATATTCATTTTAAATTTTAAGTCTACTAGGTAAGTAAAATTATAAATTTTACTCTACTGTTCAAAATTTCTAGCCGATACATACATATATACAAATATCCTGAAATCTGTATATATGTTTACATATAAGATTTTAATCAAAACAGAGGATACTCAACGCAAGAAGAAACCCAAAACCCAGCATCATCCACGCGATCTCAGGCCGAGATCACCCCCCCTTCATCGAGTCGACGCTACCACCCTAAACAACCGCGAGCTCCCCAGGCGCCGCTATCATCCATCCTCACGCGCCTCGTCCCGTGTTTGCCACCATCATCTGTTGTCGCCTTCAACTTCGCGAGACCCAAGTCGATCGCCCCTAACTTCACGCGAAACCCTAAACGCGAGTGTGAACCTCGCCGTCGCCTGACCTAAATCGCCGCTGCGAGCTCCTCCCTCCGAACGCGATTCGAAAAGAAGAAACGAAGCTCTGGCCATTTTTGATTTTGGTCAATTTTTTTTTCTTCTAACTGATCGATTTGACGATAAGGGTTTCGACCCCATTTTTTTTATTACGTGTTCGGTTATGAAGGAAAGGAATGGAGATAACCGGAAGAAAAATAGGAAAGAGATCTATCGTCTAAAAGAAGATATAGATGAGGGGAGAGGCGTATAAGAGAAGTTTGCCTAAGTAAATCTCATTAAATTATTATTAATTAAGTTTTCAGCGCGTTATTATATCGTACCCTCATACACTAACTCCAATCAATACGAAATTTGAAATCCGATAATAATTCAATATTACGGATCCAATGGAACTGATTTCGTCAAATTCCAAGACTGTGCCTCGGAAGGCTATTATTTTTTTTTAAATTCAATTTAAACGACAAAATTTCAAAACCGAACAAATCACCGTTAAATTCAATTTTAACACTTTTACTATTTTCCATATTATCGATATGAGTTTTATAAGCCATTAAATTATTTTTGACAGGCTTAAAACTCCAGATTCAATAATTTACTCAACTTCAAATTATTTAATTTAATAATTTAATAATTTAATCATCAATACATTGTGATATTCTTGATTCAAGTTAGAATTACTCTATTTAATATTTAAAATCAATTAAATATTCCAACTTTAAATGCTCAAAAATGCCGGGTCATCACATTCCTCCCCGCTTAAAAGAATTTCGTCCCCAAAATTAATAATTAGGAAGAATGATCCAATACCCGTTTATTATTTCCCTAAACCATACAGTTTCTAACAATTCAGCATCGCACCAACTATCTTCTTATAAATGACTTATTATTATTCTTATTAACCTTCCAAACCTCTCCATAGTTTCAAACTATACTATTGGTTTAACCATTTAAGTTTCAATTTAAAACCAAATTTTTGAATTATCAAAAATTTTCTAACTCCCTAAATTCCCGAAAAATTTCGCCAGCGTCTCTTTTGCGCGGTTGACTCGGTACAACTACAAAAATGGCTCTGCGGCCTCCCAAATCCAAAAAGAAAACAAAAAGCCAAGTGGCTCAATCCAAATCCAAATCCAAATCCCAATCAAATTCCATACCAAATTTAAATACGTACCTTTTGTCGGGCAATTCAAATTTATCTCTTAAAATCAAATCCAATTTCCTTTTCCCTTTTATAATACCTGCATATCCTGCTTAGCACTAATATCCAATCACAATATTCCCAAACATTATATCAACTTTCTTACCAATGTCAATATTTATTAATCCAAATATCAACTTAGAATGTATTTGTAATATTCCATTTCCAATTAAGAATGCACCATTTCATACTTAAGTTAGTATAAGTATTTTATGTGTTTCTTATATTTATTTCACTCCGACTTTAGTTTATATCTATTTCTATTCAAATCGCTTCTTCGATTTCCATATGAATCCAATTTATCTTTACCTCTGAATATATAAATCTTGTTTTTCATTTATAACTAAGTTATGTCATTATTTTAGTTAGTTTCATTTACTAATTCAGTTTAGTTTCTAATTTGAATTCGCTAGTCGTTAACACAATTTTCCAAAGTTTTTCTAAAATTTTCTAACTCCCAAAATTTCTGAAATATTTTGGCAAAGTCCCCTTTGTACGGAGGAGCTTTTGCAATTTGACAAAAGAGATAAATATATATACATCGACCCACACGGTCGGAAAAACCAAAAACAGTTCATATTTCCTATTTTTATTGCGTAGGCGTACCTTATTTAGCATTTTAAGCAAGCAGCTTATTTATTTTTAGCAAATAGCACTACCAAATCCAGCCACACGGCTTCTAGGTACCTGTACTTACTCAATTTAAACATGTAAGTGCCAAATATATGCAGTTTAACTATATTTCACTTAGTTGCAATGGTTAAAACATATGGATTCTAAAGAAATGCACATCCAACATTTTCCATAAGCAATTTTTTATAACTTTCATACTAATTCAACTGTTTCAATTTATTCATAAACCATTTTCATTCCATTCGAAGGGCTTTCAATCCATTCATTTACAATCTCATCAATTTAAATGGTTTAAAACTCAATCGCTTACATTTAATTTATTCTTAAGAAAACTGAACTCATATTTAATTCAGTTGCTTTCAAAATCAATTTATTTTACCCTTATCAACACATAGAATTTTAATTACTTCCATTTACATCCAACGACCATTTATTCCTTTTTATTTTAATCCATTCAGAAGCATTTATTTAGCTCGACACACTCCATTTAAATTTCATTTATAATCCATTTATTTACATTTCATTCCATATTTGTTTATTCCAAACTATTTTATTTAGCTCGAAGACAATCCAAGCTATTTCATTCAATAACCATTTCTCAACTTATTTAAACCACATTTCATTTGATACTTATTTATTCCATCATTTATTTATTCAATATAATTAGTTTATCCATATTCACTTGAACCATTCTAATAAACTTGAAACATTCCATTTTCCCTTATTGTCTCAAGTTATTTAAATTCCTTAACAACTTAAATGGTTTACAATTATTTATTTAAGAATTTTCATTTCATTAAATATTATCGGCAACTCACCGAATTTTACTCCAATTAGAATCCATTTTTACTTGATTTAAATCAAATCCACTATTATTAAACTTAATTTTAAGTTGAATTCAATTCAACTTCTTTCCATCTTTTAGCTTAAATTTATTCACTCCAATTTGTACTTAAGCTCATTTTATTTTGCACATAAATTTCTCTTTTCAATCTAACATGATTCTGTTTTAATCCAATCCCATTTCAATCTACAAATTTATTTGATCATTTATTATACATCTTAACTTTTTAGATTCGGCTCATTCAATTTATTGTAAGGCCATTTCCAAATTATTTCCACTTATTTGGATTTATTTGCAATTCAAAACATTACTATTTCAATCCAATTTCATTTTTTATTCGATACTTTTCCAATTATATTTAATTTGTTAACACTTCAAGTTAACTTCCAATTAATAACTCAAATTCTGAATTCACTGTCCATTTTTAATTTACCATTCACCTTTACGAACTCACAATTCAATTTCATTCTCAATTCATTTAATTAATTGCAAGGCCACTTTCAATTATATTTTACTCACTAATGATTTCAAGTCGAATTTGATTTATACCTTGAGTTTTATCTTCAAACTTCATTATGATCTCACAATTCAGCTTCTACTTAACTGCATTGGGTTCTTATTACATATTTTATTATCTAATTTATTATCTAAATAGTCTTTCCCCAATTTATAATCCAAAACTTGATTATTATTTTTTAATTCCAAATATCACTTCATTTAATTTTCTTAGTTCAGTTTAGTTTATAATTCAAGTTTGATTTTTATTTTATTCTCCAATTCATCAATAATATTTATTTTGGGTTTTCTATCCCATTTTCAATTTATAAGCCTTAACTTATTATTTTACACATTTCCATTCATTATAGGCTTGAATATATTCTTCTTTTATTTTTAACTCAAGCCTTATGTTTATTTATAACCCAAGCATAATTTATTTCCATGGATTTTTAATTCTCTTATAAGTTATTCTTATTCATTTATTTAAATTCCAATCCTTATCCCACTTATTTCCCATTCATCCAGGTAAGAATTTAATTCCATTCATTAATTCAATTGAATTCTCATCCCAATTCAATTTTACTTTAACTCAGATTTGTTTAATCTCAATTCGATTTCAACTTAATTTGAAAAACAGCTAGATATTATTTTTCAGCCCTTTTTAGTTAATTTCAATCCAGTTAAATTTTATTTTCCAATCCAAGTAAATTTCATTTTCATTTTAAATATAAATTCAAAGCTTATATTCCCTTCCTGATTTAAAAATCATCTTAACTCATAAGCTTATAACCCATCTCATCAGGAATTTAAAAAACACCGGCTTTTGGTTTCAAAACATTTTGAAATCTCCAACATCTCAAATCACATTTCTCAAAAGTTAAACCAATCCTGGCTTTATTCCCAACAAATTTCCTTAGAAATTTTCAAAAACAACTAGCCTTCAGAACAAATCAATTTGGTAGCAATCCGTCACTTAGAAATTCGAAAATGAATCCTGATGATGCGGTCGTCATCATCAGAATTATTTTTTAATAATCCAAGTGATTTCAATGCTATATTACTTTCAAAATCCCTTTAAAACAATTTCCTTTCAGAAATATTGCCAAAAAAATTGTACTATTATTTATCTTCGAAGCACTTCTAAAATCTCCGGAATTTAAATTTCCAAATCCTGCTTAAATCAATTTTATATAATTCATTTGCATAGCTTATGCTCATACAAATTATTATTTGATTATATTTCAATTTCTAAATTTCATTTATAATTCATATTTATAACTTTCAATTTATAATGAATTTATTTCCTTAACCTTTGGTTACGTTTTCAATTTCTAGTTAAATTTTCCATACAATAAGAATAATAATTTAAATATCCTTATTTCTAACATCCAAGCAACCATATATTAGCTAAAATAGTTTATAAAAACTTTTATTTATATCAAAATATATTTTGGGTAAAATTATATCATTTACCTACATTTAAAACAATACCGTGTCAATTGTTTTATTCAAGTGTTTAGAAATCCCTTCGATACAGTTGCGCAGACTGTGTCGACGAAGTTCATATGCCACTCAATAAATCAATCAACGCAATATTAAAACAATTTATATTCACTAACAAATACGCGCTCGTATCTATTAATACGCTCAAACTCATTTTAGAGTACTACGGACTCTAATTTAAATGAGTAATTCCCACCAGATCCAAGGTTATCTCCAACCTATGCTCTGATACCACTGTAACAGCCCGCAAATCCGTACCCTTGAATCAACACTATTCTACCTAAATCAACTCAAGTTGTACAGAAGTACGAACCACTTGGGTTAAAGAAGAAGAGGTAGAAGAAGAGAATAGAAAACAACAACAGAATCAAACCATCGCAGCGAAGTAAAATATAATAGATAATAAATAATCTTTACTCAAAATCAAATATATCTGTTTACATATAATACATCATCAGAGTACATCAATCACAGCTCAACATCAGTCTCATACAAATTGATACACAACAACTCAACACAGCGGAATATATATATATATATATAAACAAGTACGAGAGTACGTGTCGTCATCCAGCTCGTCTCCTGAGCTCCATAGCATCACATCTTGTATCCTATAATACTCGGTCTGACCCGAGCATTATAGTTAAATAACACCCGAGTCAGTCTGGAATATCAGCGTGAGAAAATCACACCATTATTAAAGTTTCAAAAATCCTTTGAAAACAAAAGCATCTCGTAAGACCACACCACAAATAAACATGTCGGGTTTTTACCTTACGATAGCTAAAACAATTTTATAGAAATCCTTTGATATTATAATAGGGTCTATATACAATTACTTATAAAATAGCCGAAATTGTTACATGATTAAATTCCAGCTACTAGCCACAAAGTGGGTAATACAAACAAAACTCGTACAAGGCTCGTAGGGAGAATGGATTTCCAACCAATGACTAGGCACTGGGGTACCACCTGTCACAGTACGGGGCCTAGATCACCGTACCGAGGAGTACGCCCGCTCCCCTGCAACACAAGGCCGGAACTACCCATTACTGGATAATCGCGAGTGAGATCACCCCGCGGTTGGGATCAGCAACCGCCCACTAAGCCGAAATAAAAAGGAACATCTAGACTGGAATGACCTCACCCTGCTTGGGTGCTACCCACCTAGCCTTGCTGCATAACCCCTGATTTTTAGTCATTCCCATTTGATGAGGCTTGAGGCTAAGCATTACCTTTATAGAACATATCCCTTAGAATGCCCATCGTCCACCTGACGATGTTTCGCAAGCATTCGTCCATACAAGTCCGTCCCGGGTTCGAACGGAACCGAAGGCACTATTCCTACTACATCCATTTTGGAAATATCCTCAGGATTAGTAGCGATTAGCCCTTGCACTTCACTGCTCCATCTTCGAATCCAAAATCGTTTACACGAAACGTACAAACCGGATCAAAGTGGTTTTCGAGAAATAAATCTCGATCCCGGTCTCTTCGAAACGATCAACGCATTTGTCCAATATTGATAGTCGGTGATTTAACTATCAATTAATATTCACAACATCCATCACAAAATAAATAATTTCCCAAGTTATTTATTAACTTCAAAAAAAATATCTTCACAAGATATATTTCTATTTTCAATCCTTTGAAAGTAGTTTCTAAACCATCTTTCTTTTCACACTAAACTTTCCCAAATATTTCCTATCTCCTCTGAAATCACCAAGCACAAAACTAGATTTTTTTAAAAATAAATTTTAAAACACTTTACTTTGAAATATATACTTTAAAATATTTATTTTAAAAAGTACTTCAATAATTTAATAAAATACATACCATATGAATATTTGGAAATAAGGTTACTTAATATAATATACAACTAGATTTACACTTTTAAATCAAATACTAAATCACTCTTTTAATAATTATTGTTATAATGGATTAAAAGGAATTACTTACTTTAGAAAATTAAATATTAGAAATGATAAATTTTACAAAATTTGCTTTCTATAAAAACAACTTTAAACCATCAAATTAATTTTTAAAGATTTTCTTTTTAAAACATGTACTTGGCTATCCAAAGAAAATTTCAACTTCAATCACTTAAATCAATTTTCCTAAATTGATATCCAATTTATTTTATTTAAAATGAGTTCCTTTAATTCCTCAATTTATTTCAAAATTCATTAATTATGGACTTATTATTTATGTTATTATTTTCCGTTTGATTTTAAACCTTTTAACTGAATATAAAATTTTCAGATTTTCCAATTCCTTCTTTATTCCTTCCAATAATTTAAATCTTAAATTTTTAATAAATGTTTGTTCTTTTAATTAATATCACTAAAGATTTAAAATTCATTAACTTCCTGTTTATTCAAAACTTCCTTTACGTTCCCAACATTTATTTATTAGAATTTTACAGTCACTTATTCCTTTTCGAATTCATTCTTTGAATTTATTTATAAATATCTTACTTACAATCCACTTCTTTTATTTTCTTTCCAAAAATTCAATTTATATATATTTCATGGTAATTCATTATACCAAATTATATCCAACCTAACCATAACATTTAATATTCCAACATGAATCATCACAGAACATCAAATCATCATAACCGGGGAAATTAAATAATTTAATTAAATGTTGAGGGATCCAGTTGGATCCCTCCAACCTGTTTCCCTGCATCCACAGACGTTAGCATCACATGATATTGCCAATTTCAAATTATAATATACTATATCACATCAATCAATTCAACCACACAATCAATTATTTAAATTTAATCATTTAAATTTAAATTTTAACTGAGTGAGATTAACTCACCTTTGCCCTATGATTGCCACCATATCCATCTCGACTTGTTTCTTTTCAGATTTCAACCTTTGAATAAACATCATATGATTTTATTAATTTTTGGATTCATCGATCAATTAATTCTTAATACTTCGGTTTTTAACTATTAAATTGGTTATATATAAATTTCTTTTTAAATAAAATATTTAAACTAATTGAAAACAAATCTCTTTCTAGTAAATAAATCAATTTACATTTGCCACGATTTTAAACTCCAAAAATATTCATTTTAAATTTTAAGTCTACTAGGTAAGTAAAATTATAAATTTTACTCTACTGTTCAAAATTTCTAGCCGATACATACATATACACAAATATCATGAAATCTGTATATATGTTTACATATAAGATTTTAATCAAAACAGAGGATACTCACCGCAAGAAGAAACCCAAAACCCAGCATCATCCACGCGATCTCAGGCCGAGATCACCCCCCTTCATCGAGTTGACGCTACCACCCTAAACAACCGCGAGCTCCCCAGGCGCCGCTGTCCTCCATCCTCACGCGCCTCGTCCCGTGTTTGCCACCATCATCTGTTGTCGCCTTCAACTTCGCGAGACCCAAGTCGATCGCCCCCAACTTCACGCGAAACCCTAAACGCGAGTGTGAACCTCGCCGTCGCCTGACCTAAATCGTCGCTGCGAGCTCCTCCCTCCGAACGCGATTCGAAAAGAAGAAACAAAGCTCTGGCCATTTTTGATTTGGGTCAATTTTTTTTGTTCTAACTGATCGATTTGATGATAAGGGTTTCGGCACCATTTTTTTTATTACGTATTCGGTTATGAAGGAAAGGAATCGAGATAACCGGAAGAAAAATAGGAAAGAGATCTAACGTCTAAAAGAAGATATAGATGAGGGGAGAGGCGTATAAGAGAAGTTTGCCTAAGTAAATCTCATTAAATTATTATTAATTAGGTTTTCAGCGCGTTATTATATCGTACCCTCATACACTAACTCCAATCAATACGAAATTTGAAATCCGATAATAATTCAATATTACGGATCCAATGGAACTGATTTCGTCAAATTCCGAGACTTGCCTCGGAAGGCCATTTTTTTTTAAATTCAATTAAACGACAAAATTTCAAAACCGAACAAATCACCGTTAAATTCAATTTTAACACTTTTACTATTTTCCATATTATCGATATAAATTTTATAAGCCATTAAATTATTTTTGACAGGCTTAAAACTCCAGATTCAATAATTTACTCAACTTCAAATTATTTAATTTAATAATTTAATAATTTAATCATCAATACATTGTGATATTCTTGATTCAAGTTAGAATTACTCTATTTAATATTTAAAATCAATTAAATATTCCAACTTTAAATGCTCAAAAATGCTGGGTCGTCACAAAAGTCGTTTAGGAGATGAATGAACCGATGGCACTTCATAGTCTTCATCTTGGACCTTGCCTTTACTATTTCCAACTTAAACATTTACGTTAGTTCAAAGTGGTTTTCGAATTAATATCCGATCCTGGTCTCTCCAAACCAACACTCGATATTTTAAAGGGTCAACTTGTTTATAGTGGACTGTCCCACCATCAGGATGTAAAGATTTACATATGGACATTTGTTCTGTATGCTTAGATTATCATGATTCGCTTAACGAAATTAACCCCCTTGTATTCTTCACGTTCTCAAAGTGCGGTATTTGTGATAAGTACAAGCCAACTTACTTACAATAAAATGTGTCACTATTTTATTACAATTGCTTTAATTTATGGGCTACTTAATAGCTTGGACTAGAGATCATTGGTTTTAAAATAATTATTAAGAGAAGAAGATTAATTTAAAGTAAAGAACTAGTGAAGTTTAAAATAATTTAAAATAACAAATAAATCATCATTAAATCATAAATTAAAGAATTTATCCTTAATTAATTATACTTAAGTCAAATTTAAAACCTTCATTATCTTAGTTAAGTCTTAATTAATTACTAATAATTACCCTTTTTATCAAAATTTAATTAAATAATTAAGATTTTGTTGAATACTAATTAAAGTGAAAATTAGTCCACGTCCTTTTAATTAAACTTAGACTACGTAAACTCCTCTTGTTTGAAATTTTTTATTTTCGATCCCTATACATCTAGATTTATTCCATAAATAACCTTGTTTACCTCTCGCGCTTATTTTAATGGTGGTCGTGATTTCGATTGCAAGTTTTTGATTCTGATTGAGCTCGATCATTGTTTTAAGATATTATTTTGGATTCAAGGCTTTATCTTCTTCCAGGTAAAATATTGTTTGGATTTGTAGTCGATTTTGTTTATTCATTGATATTGCGATATTGGTTGATAATGTTGTTATTTTATTTCGTTTGTTTTTGTTTTGTTTAAGGTAAATGGAAATTACAAGTATTCTTCTGTTTATTTTAGCTGAAAAATTAATGCGTGTGTATAGGATAATGCTCGATGATATATTTTGTTAGCTTTAATTAAGTTTAGATTTGTTTGGAATTATTGTAGATATCTTATAGACTTGTCCGCAATTAGTTTGAATATGTATGGTGAAAATGCTACGCAAATTACTAACAGTTGCTGATTTATCTGCAATTATTTACAATTATTGCTTACATATCAGCACATAATATTGGTATTTCAATGTGTTTGATTAAGCTCAGACTTGTGCTGATTTATCTATATTTTTTTTTACAAATATTGCTTACATATCGGCAAATGATATTGCTTAAATTTCAGCATATTATTATTATGTGCTTATTTATCTGCACTTTTTTAAAATTATTGCTTACATATCAGAAAATAACATATATATCTTGTTTTTTATTTTTTATTTTTTTTATTTTTTTGTAATTGTAATTCTGTTTTGTTTTTAAATTACAGTGTTCCTGGTGATGATGGAGTGCTTGTGCTGTTGAAGTTTGGATATGTTAGATTTTCGTTACGTCTTCATTTTGATAGTTAGGTTGTTATGTTGAGAAGTGCTATCTGTAGTAAATGGACTGAATTTAGTTCGTTGTCGTTTTAGTTGTACTATGTATGAGATGGATTGAGAAGGAATATTGAAACAAATTCCGATCTTCGATCTATTTTGTTTTTGGCTACTCATAACCGTGAGGATTGCTTTGTTATTTTGTTGATGTTGTTCCTACTATTTTTTTAGCAACCAATATTAGGTCTGATGTTGCTTCTTGTAGTACTGATTCCTCATTTGTTAGTATCGGTGATTCTAATATTCCATTCAAGCAGTTATTAAGAAATGATTCCAATCAATCTATTTTTACGGGCATCAGTCAACAATTTCCAGATGGTGTTACTGAATTTAGGCTCAATTTGATGATATTTAGTATTAAGACTATATACAAGCTTGATTTGGTTAAGAATGATAAGGAAAGAGTTACGACTGTTTATTCCTTTACAAATGTACTTTCAGGATTCATGCTTCTGTCAAGTTTAATCTTCCTGGCTATTTTGTTATAAAGAGATTTCAACCTGAACATTCTTGTGGTGCTGGAATTCATGATATTAATGATCCTCCTGTTTCAAGTAAATTTACTAAATTATTGGTTTACGATCATATTCAAGGTAATTCATTAATGAATACAATGGACATTATTAACCTATTTCAAACTGAGTATAATATCATTTTTGAAGTATTATTTTGCTTATAGTGGGAAGAGATTGGCTTTAGAAGATTTACATGGAAGTGATATGATGTCTTATCACTATTTGAAGTCTTTTTGTGATGCTGTACTCGAAACTAATCCTGGTAGTAAAGTAGTTTTGGAGTGTAATTGTGATACCTATCAATTTGAGAGGGTATTTATTGGTTTTGAAGCATGTGCACATGGTTTTAAATTTTTTCGGCCTTTAATATTTGTTGATGCTACTTTTATGATGAGTAGAGCTCAAGGTTGTTTGATGGCTGCTACTGGTAAAAATGGCAATGAAGGTATGTTGTTTATTTGTATTTTAATATATAATTGCACCAATATCTGCAATAATTATTATTTGTTGCTGCAATATCAATATTTATTAAAAATAAAAATATGTTACTAATAGAAAACATTGCAGAAACCGAAGCAATTTTATAAAAAACTTGCTGAAAAGTCTGCAATATTTTTGATACAGTGAGAAATTGTTCCGCTGTAATATATGGTAATAGTTGCAGTTTTGTCTGCACTTTTTCAGTATAAGTGCAGAGTATTATGCACTTTGTTCAGTTATTTATATATTGGTTGTTTTATCAGGGTTTTTTTCCTATAGCAGTTGCGATTGTGTCTGGTGAAGATGAAAATAATTAGATTTGGTATTGTGAACAGCTTAAAGATTTTTTGAAAGATGATAGTAGAAATTTTGTTTTCATATTTAACCGTCATCCAGGTATTCTTGTTGCTATTCCCAAAGTGTTTCCAAATTCAGTTCATGGTTCTTGTTTTTATCATTTAAACAATAATCTAAAAGTTTCTTTAGAATCTGAATTTTCCAAATCAAAAAAGAAATGGTTGATAAATTTGTTTGGACATGCTGCATATGCTTCTAATTTAGATGATTTGAATGTTGCACTGAAGAATTTTAAAGATGCTAGTGGTTCTACTATGGCAAACTTTTTGAATGGAATTTCCTTTGAGAAGTTTGGTAATGTGTTTTCCCTGCTTGTCGTTATGGTTAAATGTCATCAAATTGTTCAGAGAGTTTCAGTAAATGGATTTTGGAAGAAAGATATTTACCAATCACTGCATGCTTGGATAAAATTAGAGTTAAGTTGATGAAGCTAATTTCTGATCGTCGAGAACTTGCTAATAGTTGAAATAGTGTTGTATGTCTAGTGAATGAAAATCGTTAGAAAAGTCTTCATTTGGAAGGAGCTTCGTGGTTTGTTATAAAATCAAGTGAACATGTGCTTGAAGTTCATTCTCCTGTTCGTCAATCTGTTGATTTAAATAATCAGATTTTTTCTTGTAACATGTGGCATATATATGGTTTCCTTGTGCTCATGCTGTTAGATGTATTTGGGTTGTGGAAAGTTGAATGTTTATGATTACATTAAAGATTATTTCAAAGTTGTTTATTTTTTATCGGCGTATTCTCATCCAATCAATCCTGTTATAAACTTTTTGAAAGAAGTTGTTTTGATTGAAGATGTTGTTGTAGCACCTCCTAAAGGTAGAAGAATGTCTGGTCAACCATCATCATATAAGAGGATAAAATCTGCTGGTGAAATTTCAAAGACCATTAGATGTAGTATATGCAAGAAGTTGGGTCATAATAAAAGGATTTGTTCACTGAAACACATATAGTTTTTTTTTCTTTGGGAAAGTGTACTGTGTGGAGTTGATTTTATGTTTATGTTATTCATTTTAATGGTATTTTCTCTGTACTTTGGTTGGATGTTTAATGTTTGTAATGTATTAATCATGGTATGCTTCTATTAATCATTATTGCATTGTTTTCTGCAAGTATTACGATTAATTGCACATATTTCTGCATTTTTTTTTGAATTTTTGCTACTATTTATACCTGTTTTGTGAATACTGCTTTTTATATGAAGATGATATTTGTATCATTGTTTGCCATGAAATAAATATGGTATATCCATATGTATGTGCAATTTTTGTCAATAAATATGGAGGTATATGCAATTATTTGTTTTTTGTGCTGACATTTCTACAATTATTTGGTGAAAGAATTTGGAATAATTACTTACATATGGAAATATCTGTAATTATACGTCTGTAGTGCATTGTTTTCTACAACTATTTTGAATAACTAAATATTTGTGGAGATATCTGCAGATATATGCTTTTATTGCTGACATTTCTACAAATATTCCGAATAGCTATGATTCGCTTTAGTATTTTGGTAACTAAATTCAATTGTTAGAAATTCATATATAAACTTTTTGATAATAAACTCTAATATCGTGTTAACACAATAATATTGTCTTCCAACTACGTAAGTTTAGCAAAATATGTATATACATTTTAGAATTCTTAGAGAAAACATTATAGTTTGATACATCGAATATTTTGGTTTGCTTTAGATAGTAAAAACTTTTGTGTCAAGCATTCTTCTAAGCTCCAACTATAAGGTTTGCAAGCAATAATTTGATATGCCAATTCAATTCTTTGTAATCTAAAGCTTCATATGTGAATTTTGAGGGTCATCATTGTTGATTCGTTTTCTTTCACTTCTTTCTTTCATAACGTTCATTACAAACATGCCCCAGTCAACTCTGCAATAATTGAAAAATATTATGAAATTGTTAGAATAAATGTTCTATGATATGGAAATATTTGTACATTTTTTGTTGTTGTGTACTTACGAATCAGAACGTTGTGTGGACTGTTAGCAAAAGTGATTTGGTTTGATGGTTTATGCTCTGTTTTTCCAATTTCTTTAGTAATACTGTGATATAAACTCTCTATAAAGGAAAAAAAATGATTTTGTTAAACAGTTTATTTTCCTTTGATTTATTCAATTTTCAATTAACATACCATCTTTCTTGCTGCCTTCTGATGTTCTTCTTCGTGCCGTGGTTTTATGGAATCATAGTAAATCCATATTCTATCTTCTTTAATAAACTCCAAGAGTGTAAAATGTGATTTTTGGTGGATAGGGAAGAACAATTTATTGTAGTTTGCAAAAAAATTAGCTACTACATTACCGATTAGAGCTTATGTTGCCGTGTTTGACTTGCTCAGTAGAAATGTCTGTAAGAGCATATATTAGCAAATTGAATTTATGAATATTTAAATAGATTCTTCATTAAAAGATTATAAGACTTACAGCAGCGTAAACTTTGAAGTACAAATTTTCTGCATGAACTTTATGCAATTCATGTGAATACCAGTCAATGATCTACATAAATTATTATAAGGAAATAGTGATAGGATATATGTTGATAAAAGACTATAATATGTTTTGCAGAAAAAACAATATGTTCATGGAATTTTGCAAAAGAAACAACAAGCGTGATGAAATGTTACTGACAAATCTGTAGATAAATGTAATTGTTGCAGATAAATGGAATTTTGCTGACAAAACAATAAGTTTAACGAAATGTTGCTAATAAATATGTAGATAAATGGAATTGTTGCAGATAAGTGGATTTTTGTAGATAAAACAACAAGTCCAATGAAATGTTGCTGATAAATTTGCAAATAAATGGAACTGTTGAGTAAAGTTCTATCTGGCTTTCAAGAAATCTTCCTATTATTAGTTCACCAAGTGTTGTTCCAGTTATAATGATGTCATCATCTCCATTCATGTAAGCTTTTTTGCCGTGATATAATGGTCAATATTACTAAATGTTTGCATTTTTTAAATATTTGCCGATATATCAATAGCAAAATTAAATAATTACATTTATTTCAGTAATTATTGGTATACTTGGCTATTTAAAGAATTATATACGGTTAGGACTTCGTTTTACCTGAGGTCAGAGTTATTAAAGAAGTCCTCCAGTAGCTTGATTTTTCTTCAGATAGACTTCGTACATTTGACCATTCTCTAACATTTATCTTTATAGTGGTAGATAATTCAGTTGATATAGGTTCAGATTTGTATTCTTCAACTATTATTGGTAGGATTTCTTCTTGTTGTTTTGCCTTTTTTGATTTCTTTTGAGTTTGCAAATCCACTTCTTTAGCTGATTTATACCTTTTTTTTTCGCTTTTCAATTTCCAATCTTTTCTCTTTGCTTTCTTCAGTTTTTTGGTGCTGAACTAGATCTTTCATCTTCTGTTTGTATGCCTTGTAGCTGTGGAAAACTTGGAATGTTTTCACCTGAAATTAATTTGAATGTTGGTGAATATTTCATGATTGGTTTTCGGAATACAATTTTCGTGATTTGATTGTCTTCAGCTTTTTCAACTTCCGTAAGTCCGCATTCTTGTTCAATATTTTTGTTTTCATATGCTGTATCAGTTTGATCTTCTATTTCCTCGGTGCTTTGAGCTGAAAAATATATTTCAATTGAAATATTTAGTGTTTTTGAAATAATAATGAATTTTATTTGCAATTTTATGAATTATTATGAAAAAATGAAGAATATGCTGCACTTTTTAACCGTTGTTGCATTAATATCTGTAATTATTCTTCAACAGCGTATTTTTGATATAATAAGAATATTTGCAGATATATCATCGAATTTGTTTAATTTTTGCAGTCTTGTTGAAAATCTATAATTATTCAAAGCATTACCAAATGAAAGATTTTGTTCAATTGCTTTATCTTCCTCACCTGTTTTTGTTTGTTCATCATCATTTGGATCTTTTTGTTTTTCTTCGAAATTTCTTTCTTCCTCATTGTTGTCTTATTTTCCTATTTGTTCTTCTTTTTCTTCATCTTTATCATTCTCCATAAGATGACATTCATCTTCAATAGTTTTGTCTTTAGTTTGAACATCAGTTTGATTTTCCTCTTCTTTTGTCCTTTGAGCTGAAATATATGTTTGATATTTTGGAAATAATTATGGGTTTTATGTGTTATGTTGCAAGGTATTATGAAAAAAATAAAGAATATGCTGTACTTTTTAATAATTATTGGAATAATATCTACATTTATTCTTTAATAATGTATTTTTCATATAGTAAGAATATTTGCAGATGTATCACCAAATATTTTAAAATTTTGCATTTTTGTTGAATACAATATATTATTCAAAGTATTACCAAATGAAGTATTCTCTACGGTTTCATTATCTTCACTTTCTTCATTTTTTTCAGTTTCATTTTCATTTGTGGAGTTCAGTTTGCTACCACTTATTTCTTTTATTGGTAGCTCTATATTCTCAGATTGTGTGGATGATGATGTTTCCACATATTGTCTCAGTTGCTTTCTTAGCAGAGTATTTTCAGCTTGAAGTTTTCGGTTGTCCAATTCAAGTTTTCTTATTATTTCCTTGTATTTTTCTTCTCTTTTCTTGTACAATGCTTCATATTCTTCATTTTTTTCAACTGCATCTTTCAGCAATTTTAGTTCTTCTCCTTGAAAATCCTGAAATAAAGAATTGAATCAAAATTGAAGCTTTAAAATATTTGAATATAATTATGTAAGAATTGTGAATAATTGCAAAAAATGTGTATAATTTTAAATATGATTGGCATGTATGTCCATGAATATTTCTAATAATGGTAGAAATATCTGCAATTATTATGCAACATTGTAGATATATCTTCAATTATTATAAATATTTGTAGCCCTATGTGCAGTTTTCCTATTTATAACTGTAGTTAAATATGCAATTGTTTATAATAATTGCAGATAAGTCAGCAACTGTAATGCATAATTGCAACTAAATGCTCAAATACTGCTAATAACTGTAAATATATCTGCAATTATTTTTAATTTTTGTAGATAAGTTTGCAAAAATATTGAGTACTGGCTGTTTTTGTAATGTAACTTAACAATTCTGCAAATTATATTGTAGTTATACTTACTGAGTTTTACACTATGGTCATTAACATTATCGGCTTGAGTTTTGATATATCCCATTTGCCAGCCAAGGGATATGAGTTGATGTATTGCAATTTAGCAAATTTCAAAATTTGTGTCTTTTCATAGATCCACCACTGTAAAAAAGACAATTCATATTAGAATAAATTATTTATTAATAGGAAATATATCTAATTAATCAAAAATTTAATACCACTAACAATGTAATGCAAGCATTTATTTTCATTGGTGTGTCAATATATTTTTCAATTTGATTTATCAAATGTTTGTGAATCATTTTTGGCCAAGATATCTGCTGCATTTTATCTTTTGAAACACAATATGGAATCATATTCCAAGAAATAGTCAAGTTTGGATTTGATATTAAGGATGTTGCAACCAAATGCAACTGCAAAAGCTTTGCCGTATATGCTTTGTCTTCTTTTGATGTTCCTTTTATTGTTCTAATTAACTCCCTTTCTATGTTTTTTTTGACACTTGTCTCTCCTTCAAAGTGTGTGTTGATGAATGATGTAAACTGAGCATTGCTTTTGCCCTCTTTCTTCATGTGGCCAGAAGTTTTGATTAGCTGACCATCTGTAGGAATTGCTAATAATTGGCTTATATCATTCTCTGTGAATGTTAGTAACAGATCTCCAAATTGAAACCAGTTCAAGTTCTTTCTGTAGGCTTTGATGAATATATCCATAGTTGTTTAATTTTTTGTGTTTTTCTTTGCTCATATAATTCTAACATAGATCATATGAATGAATTCGTAGAAGGTAAATTTTGAAGATATTTTGTATGTGATACTTTCAACAATTCTTCCTTTTTAATCCTACTAAGGACATCGATGAAAGGCCTTAAATTATTTCTGTAGTTGTCTTCCCTTATAGTGATTTTCTCTTCACTGATTGTTTTTCTTTTCTTAGTAGAATATTTGATCATGATTGTTGTTCAAGGGGAACAAGTGATGTTTCCTGAATTACTTTTTTCCTTCTTTTATTTCTTCTTTTGTGTTTTTCAAAAGTACATGAAAATTTATTAAATAAATGTGAACAATCTAATAATATGATAGATGATGTTAAATACTTGGAGTTAAAATGAATATGCAGAAAAAACAGAAATACATGCACTTATCTTAAATAATTGCTGTCTTTTCAGCAAATTTTAAGGTATATGCAAATTTTCATGTATGTGGAATTGTTGCATATATTTCAGCAGTTTTAAAAAATAATTGCTTATTTTTCAGCAAGTATTTGAATAATTGTAAAATGGAAAATATGTTGTTTCTAATTATAGATATTGCCAGAATTTTCTTCACTTTTTCCAAATAGATTGGTAATCCAATGAAACTATTGAAAAAACTGTTAACTTATACACAACTTTTCTTGTATAAGTTGTGGTTGCATATATCTTAGCAATTTTAAAAATTAATTGCTTATTTTTCAGCAACAATAACTGTAAACTTTAAAATATGGCATGTGTAATTATAAATATTATAAGATTTTTCTTCACTTTTTTCGAAATAGATTGGCATTTCATTAAAACTATTCAAAAAATAGCACATAAAAATGATTTTAATCTATTTAATTGAATTATTGCTGAAAAGTAAGCAATTAAACTGAATTGTTGCAACCATATGTGATATTGTCAGTAATGCTTATTTTTTTTATACATAAATTTTGCAAAGATATTCAACCGTGTTCGGTATAGTTGCATATCTGTCTGCAATAACTATGAACAATTGATATTAAACTATTCAAAAAAATGCATATAAAAGTAAGTTTAATTTGTTTAATTCATTTATTATTGAAAAGTAAGTAATTAAAGTGAATTATTGCAGCCATATGTGATATTGTTAGTAATGTTTACTTATTTTCATTTATACATAAATGTTGCACAGATATTCAAAAAATTTCAACATGGTTGCATATTTGTCTGCAGTAATTGTGACTAATTGACATTAGTATGATATTTACTGATAGATTTGTAATTATTATGAAAAATTGCAGGAAAATAGTGAAATTGATCGAATGTATCGCATAAAAATGTGCAAATAACACATTAATAACATCTGCTTTGAAATTTAAAGAGAGCAAACAGTTTTTTGAACAATTTTTAACAAAAATTGCAGTAATTAGAGGAAGTTTTGCAGTTTATTGTTTGCATTCTCAATTTTGTCTGTATTACCATGAAAAAGATCGATTATAAGCATGGCTAACTCAAAAGTCTCTAAATCACTTGCAAAAAACCCTAAGTTGCATTGATTCAAAAAGGTGTAATATAAATCGACTACTCTAAAAATTGAGATATACTACCTTCGATCTTCCCATTTTGCCATGTTTGATCTTGTATACATCAGATTTTTAGTTAATTTTGGTTGTTTTGTTGTTCGATTTTGTAGATTTCTCAGATTTTGTAGAAGAAAATGTGATTTCAAGTGGAATAAACGTCGAACGGTAAAAATAGCGTGGGTTCAGGGTTTTAGCATGACATTTAAGGGTACTTTAGGAAAAAAATAAGCTGCATCTAAAAATAAGGACGAAACTTATATGTTTTGATGAATTATGAAAGTTATTAAGGATGTATGGCAAATGTTTCCATAATTAAATCCTAATTATTTAAAAATAAATAAATAATTAAACTTTATTTAATAAACATTTATTATAAATTAAATCCTAATTAATTGATAATTAAGTAAATAAATAGCTCTTAATTAAATAATAATTTATCAAATAATTAAATACTAATCAGATAACTAATTTAAAAATAATTAACTTGAATAAATAAAATTAATTAAAATAATTGCCCCTTAACTTAATTAATCATTAATTAAAACTTCTTAATTAACTACAAATGATTAACTTAATTAATTAATTCTTAAACCCTAATTACTTAATTAATTACTAGTTTTTTTATTTAAATTAATTAATTATTAAACTCATAAATTAAAATTTAATTTAGTTTTAGTATATCTAATTAAGTTTGAAATGGTTTTCAAAACAATTTTTAAAGAAAACTTAAAAACTTGAAAATCGTGAATTTTTCGAACTGCATCCATAGCGACCACCGCTATGGATGCCGTAACTTTAAATCACTTTCTAAGCTATTATCCAAACCTCATCTCTTACCTTTATTACTTTTGAAAACATCATTTTAAAAACAAATTTTAAATTCTAATTCTAAGCTAGGAACTTTATATTTTTTTCTTCTCTTTTGAAACACTTGATAAATCAACACTAAATAACATGATTTGACTTTAAAAAAGATCTCAATTCCTTTCAACATTTCCAGTACTAACTTCCATAACCATCCAACCAAAACCCAAGATTTCACATACATAGCATATCATTTCCATAATATATCGAAAATCACACTTTATAAACCAAGGCATCACTTTAGCCTTTCACTTCAAATCCTAATGCTAACTACACATTATCACATACATACACATCCAAACCATGCTATAATTCATACAATAAGCATCATATATATATATATATATGTATGTATATATATATATATAGCCACGTAACAACATATATAAAGGTAAGTTCTTTTTCAAAAAGATTAGAATTTATTCACCGAACTTCAACTAAACTAAAGTACATTTTCCTCTAACTTGAGGATGACCTAGGCCTTTGAATTTTTCTTGCCAAAGTGAAGTCTTTTAGTGGTTTATGGGGACAAAAGGGTTCGGCCTTAAGCAATATAGGTTCGGCCTTGACAATATAAGGTGGAAATGGGCTTGATTTTTGGAGAGAAAGTGAAGTAGTGGAGGAAGAAGTGTTTTTAGCAAACTTGGAAGTGATTTTAAAATGGAACTCTAAGATTTTTAAAATTTTAAAATATAACGAGAAGCCACGAAAACATGCTTAAGAGCTTTAGAAAATTGTAAAGTGGAAAAGAGAATGATAAAATGTGAAAAAAATTAGGAAATTTTCTTTTATAAAATGTTTACAAGTGAAATTACTAAAATGCCCTTTGTATTATATCCCCCTCTCTTCTTTTTTCACCTCACCCTCACCTCCTCCCCATCAAAATTCTGCCCGTATAGTACATCCCCCTTTTTATGTCAAAGAAAACATGTTTGTACTCTTTTTATACCTTTTGTCTAAGGTGGAACTTTATTTTATATAATGTATATACTTTTCATAAAAATATCTTACCTTATCATGTGCATACATATATACTGAAGTGTACTTGCATATTCACATGTACATTTCCATGTCCAAGGTGATTTATAAATGTATGCATGTGTACACAAAAGTGTTACGACATTTCCGATAACTTTTAGCCGATGAAAAATCGAAAATTCGGAAAACAACTTCTGGTCACATTTTCAATCTTTCTTCGAACTAATTATTTTTATAGAAATTTTTTTAAAATGATTTCATATCATTGTTTATTATTTAAAAGGAATTTTTAGTTATAATATCCATTAATTAATTATTAGAATTATATTTATATATTCATACTTAAAGTGATCAAATTCTGGGTCATTACATAAATTAAATATGCTCTAATATGTTTTGCAGAGGTTTTTGCCTTATCGACAAATTGATAAATTGAAAAGGTAAAAAAAAGAAATTAACTAATGTTTTATATAATTGTAATTAAAATATATCAACAAAGGATAAAGGCATCTATTATTTTATATAAAAGACAAAAATATCATTTTATATAAAAGGAGAAAATAATGTAACAATTTTTATTAAAAAATAAAAGAACTGATCTTTTTCATGTAAAAAAGTACACGTAGTTATCATTTTGCTTTGGAACTTGGTGAAATAATTTTAAACTTTAGTCAATTGAATTTTGATAGTATAACATATTAGTTATGCTAAATGATATATCCATTTGTCATTCTGGGAAAAAGATAAATGGAAAAAAAACGAATGAACATGTTTAGCATAAATATATTGCAAAATAGGTTTTATTTATTATAGTTGGGATTTTATATAAAAAGAAAATGGTTTAGCATAAATAAAAATTAAAAGAGTTGCCATTTTACATAAACTAATAATAAAATTTTCTATCTATATAAAAATAGAATAAAGCTATTCGATTGTATAAAATTGTAAATGTAATTTTCATTTTACGTCTGAGCTTTTCATTATACATTTATTGAAAATATTTTGCAGTTTGTTTTAGCTCTCAGAGATATTTATTACGTTTTGTCAATACGAGCGTCCGAGCATCTAAGTTATCTCCATGTAAATTAGTTAGGAATATTATTCTAATGTCAAGTGTTATCATTTTATCCATAATTTTTTTTAGTTTCTCTCTACTAATATTATCCCCCTTAAATTTTGAATACATGTTTCCATATCTTGAGTTATACCATGAAATTTCGTTAGTAAAACAAAATAATCTTTATAGCTTTCCAAAGTATGTTAGTTCCTTAATTAAATGAACAATACTTTTATATTAAGTAGGAAAATTAACCTTTGACTCGATTATTATATTTACAATGTCCATTTCACGAAAGTTATCTTTTACTTGGCCCTAATTAAAGTAGATCACGTGTTTTTATGCTTCGTATATGAAAGCTCCATTTTAATGGGTAACTTATATATGATTTCTCCTTCTAGTCCATGCACAAAAGGATTAGAATGTAGTATTGTTGCTTCGGTTAATTAGATAATACGAATAGTACTGCAGATTCCACTACTATATGCAAAGAACATAATTGGATTTGGTTGAACAAATAATGCTCATATCATCCGAACCAGTGGAGCAATCTTTCCTGTTTTTGGAGAGTGATAGTTCACCCACTGAAAATACCATTGAAGCAACGAAACATTGGCCCAGTTTTACATTACTAAATGTGCACAGGAGGGTTAGTTTTTTAGTATTTTTCTATGCTTGAATTTGATGAGATAGTTTAATGAAAAAGTTATAACATATGCTTTAGTTATCTATAAATTTTACTCAATATTACTCTTTGGTTCCTTTTTCTAACCAACATCATAACATTTGTTGTAAAATCATAACAAATAGTGTTTTCTTCGGGAGTAAAAAATATATCAAGGTTTATACTAGATGGAATCACATCATGTATGGACTGTATTTTTTCTCTTTTTCTTCTAAGTATATTTCTTTCTAAAAGGTAAAGTTAGTTTCTAATGATGATCCTCCCAATTGTCAAGTATTTTCTAATGGGGTATCGCCCATTGAGTTTGTCTCTCTTTCATTAAAAAAAATTATCTACGAGAAATGGATAAATTATAGCTTATTTAAAAGCACCAACTCGGATAATTTTTCACTGTATTTTTAATTAATATTTGGACGAGAAATAATAGCCCTATAAAAACACAACCGATTTTTGTATATATTGTTACCATATATATGGATTTTGGTTAGAATCTTCTTCATGTTAATGTAGTTGGAAATTAAATTCTTACAATAATTGGTTTGATACTAGGTTCTTTTTATGTTTATGTCGATTAGAACATCGACACCAAAAATTACAAAATGCATTTTATCAAATGATAACTTTAGATTATAAGTTGACACATACTTTAGCTTGTTTCGGCTTTGCGGTGATGGTGGTCAAATTTGTGCATTGAAGATATAAATCTATTCTAAGGTGATGTAAGTAAAAAGATAGCGCAAAGCTACTGGGACAAGTAAGTCATATTTGTGTGGTTCAGTTGAGTTATTAATTTTGAGAAATAGTGCCTAATTTTTAATGAGAGAATATTATCTATTGTACGCTTATACAATATGTTAATATGTTGTTCTAGGAAATATCCCTCAAAACAACTTCTTGTTTCCAATTCGTATTCTCTTGCAAAAGGATTTTTTTCACAATCTAGTAGTGATTTCTTCTCTTAGCATTTTAATATGTTGTGCATGATATAAACAACTTCATTTAGTTATTTTGTTTTGTGAGTGGTTGAAGAAAAATATTTCACATTGTACTTCAATAAAAAGAGAAAAAATAAAGCAAAAAATATATGGGGAGAATAGGGATGGTGGTTGCAATCAACAAAAACTCGTACAATCTACTCTTTTATATAAATGATAAAAAAGTTTATCATTTTATTTAAAGAATAAAATAGTTTATCAATTTGTATAAAATGATAAAATAATTTATCACTTTACATAAAAGTACAAAATATTTCTTATTTAAAAAGAAAAAAATGATCATCTTATATAGAAAGACAAATTTTTTTTAATATAAATGATAAAAGAAATAATTTTATATAAATGTTACATTCAGTTATCATTACATTTTGAGCTTGTAATATACATTTGAACTAACATAGTTTGTTTACACCTTTGTATTTTTCATAAAATAACTTACATGGTTTCATGATCAGTTCAAATTTTTAATAAATAATAAACTAAGGTGTTGATCAAGAGGTTTTGGGATTTAATCCCACTTACATCAATTAGCTAATGTTTTTGTTAAAAAATGTTCATGATTCGACGTAAAGATAAGTATAAATAGATTATTGGTAGAAGGATGATTGTGGATATTATTATGTCTATGAAAAAAATAACCTTACGTGAAAAATAATTTTCACCATTTTATATAGAAATACAAAGGTATTTATCGTTCTATAAAGAATGTATCATTTTTAAATAAAATGATACATCTAGTTATCATTTTAAATTAAATCTTCTAAATGTAATTTTAGATTCATATAAAAATTAACGTTGTTCAAAATTTTGATAGATACACACAAATAGCTTTATACTAGAAAGAGAGGTGAATTTCACTTTTTTGATGAATATAGAAATTTAATTGATGTGTTGTATAAAATACTTAATGCAAAATGGGTTCTTTAATAGTAAATCAATTATTGGTGTAGTTTTTTAAAATGATAAAAAAAAATTTTAACTATATAAAATGATAATAATTTATCTTCCTACATATAAGTATAAAATGATATTTCTTTCATTTAAATTACTTTATATTTTTATGTTAAAATAAATAAATAAAACACACACACAAACATTGAGATTTATAACATAATATTTTGCTTTCATATTTATATGGCATTTAAATTTATTTAAATTATTATAGGTGCATTAACAATCTGAATCATTGTTATGTCGCATTTTTTATGGGTTTTTTTAAATGTTATAAAAGATGAAAATGGTGTTTATACATATCAATGCAGACGACTTTCAACTCATCCATTATGAAAAGGTTAATGTCAAAAGGTTGCTAACATTTGACTATCCCCTAATTGATGAGGGGAGAAAATCTGTAAAGAAGGAGATGATGGTGATGACAACGATGATGATGGCCATGATGATGGTGGTGGTGGTGATGGCAATGAGAAGGGTCCTTTAGATCTAAAAGATGAGGGAAATGAATCAGGTGATCCTAACTTAGGCTTGTATGCTCACGATGTGGGTATACCGAATTCCCTGATCCTTAAGACGCTACAAAAAGGGATTTTTCTCCAAAAGATGACACTCTCCCCATTCGTCAGCCAAAGGAGAAAACTGTTAGGAACTGAGATGTTAGTTTTGATGACAACAACCTTTTTAACTTATCTTATTATAAAATATATACCAACACTGTTGTCTAGATAGATATGTATATGCAGGATATATATATATATATATATATATATATATATATATATATATATGCAGGTATTGATTACTGAAGACTGATCAGTATAAAGACTCAAGATTGAAGACTCTAGAGTATCAAGATTTCAAGATATGTGTCTAGTTTTTGTTAAAACTTCATAATAGCATGGAAATCTTCATTTTGAATTTCATTTGGGATGGAACCCATTTCTACCTTCTTAGTGGCTTACAAACCCACGGCAAGCAGCTTACAAACCTACGACAAGTGACTTACAAACCCACGAACATCCTGGTTTTGTACAAGTTCTCGAGTCCTGATGTGATGAGATATTCTGCAGGAAGAAGCTTGCAAAACTACTTCAAAATGGTTTTTCTAAACTGCTTTTCAAAACATTTTAGCCTTAAAGTTAGTTTTTCAAATGATTTTAAAAAAGATGTTTTAGCTTTAAAATATTATTTGCTTTTGTTTTAAAACAAACTTTTGTTTTAAAACTTCATTTTCAAAAACAAATTTTACATTGTTTTTTACATGGGGATGTCAACATCATGGGATACCCCATGTCGACATGGTGGCCGTCGAATTCAAAAGTTTCGATTTTTAAAAGAAGTGTCTATTCGTTTAAATCTCTTCACGAATGGTTATGATCGTTGGTGCTTTATAGATAGCCTTCACAAATGAATTTTTTAACTATTTAATTTTCTTCTTGTTTTCTTCACTTCTTCTTCTCCACAAATCCATATTCTATAATTTTCATATTTTTAAGATCGTGCTGAAATTCTGTCGAATTTTCTAGTGAATCAAATTAGAATCTCATTCTTGTTTGGTTCTCTGTCCTCTCTCGAAGATTAAAGTGTTATTCAGAATTATAGGGTTAATTTGTAAACAAAAGTTTATCGAGTCTCTTTATAAGCGTGGTTGTGCTTGGAAATCAATTAGGTGGTCTTGAGTCCTGTAAATCAACAGAGTTTGCCCCGGACTCATGAGACAGGTGGGTACCTCAAGGCCTTTAGAAATTGAGGATTGTAAACTCGACATTGGTATAATAAAAATCTATATGAGGTGGTTTGCCTTGGTACATGACTGGATGTAGGGTAACTCCAAACCAGTATAAAATCCGGTGTGTTCTTTCCCTTTACTGCTTTTTATTTACTTTCTGCATCCGTATTTGATTCTATGATTAAGTTCTGCATTTGTTTGTGTCATAATTTCAATTTAGTCCATATAAGTCTTAGAATCCATTAAACATTATTCACCCCCCCTCTAGTATTAAATTAGCCTTAAGATCCTTAATCCGCTGTCCCTTTCAATTGGTATAAGAGCATTGGTTTTCATAGTTTTCATAATCTGAAACTTGAAAATTATTTTAATGGCTACCAACAATTATGATGTCAACTCTGGCACTAGTTCTGTTATCCCTAACACTAGTTTATTTGTATAAAGTCAGTATACTGTCATATCACCATTTTTCAATGGTAGTAATTATGCATATTGGGCTTATAGAATGAAAATTTATATACAGTCTGTAGGATTAGACACTTGGAATATCACACAAACCGAGTATGTCAAACCAACTACCAATTTTGCCCAGTGGACTGCTGGGCAAAAGGGTGTTGCACAAAATAACTCAAAGGCCATAAATATATTATTTTGTTCATTAGATAGGAATGAGTTTAATAGAGTGTCTGTTTGTAGGTCTGCATTTGAAATCTAGAAAACTTTGCAAGGTATTGATGAAGAAACAAGCAAAGTTAAATAGACTATAATTTCCATATTAACTACTCAGTTTCAATTGTTTAAAATGCATGCAAATGAGTCCATTTTCGACATGTATTGTCGATTTCAAGATATTGTTCATTCACTAATTGCACCGGGAAAAGATTTTCGGAGGAAGACCAAGTTAGAAAAATTCTAAACTCACTCACTCCAGAATGGGATCAAAAGACACTTGCAATCAAAGAAGCAAATGATACCAGTCTAATGAAAATAGAAGAATGATTGGGAATCTGATGTCTTATGAACTTCAACTGCAAGGAAGAAGAGAAAACAAGTCTACATACAAGAAGTCATTAGCATGCAATGCAACAACTGAAGATTCAAAACCAGATAGTGACGAGGAGATTGCTTTCATGTCAAGAGTCTTCTGGAAATTCTTAGAATATAGAAAAATGAATAGTTATAAAAGAAATGATCAAAGGAATTTCAGAAATAATACGGAGAACGTCAACAATGATAGATGCTACAATTGCAATAAGGTCGGACATCATAGAAAAGATTATCCATATCCAGATAAACATTTGTTTCCTCCAAACAATGATTCATTAAGGAAAAGAAAGAAAGCATACACAACAACTCTTGATAACTCAGATTTATCATCCAGTGACGATGAAAAGAAGACGGATAATTCAAATCTGTGTTTGACTACTATTCATGAATCAGATGACGATGGGGGTATGGATCTAAAAATAGGTACGCATTTACATTATTTTTAATTTTTCTTATTTGAATGGATGCTTGTTTGTTTGCTTGATTCTTTTTAAATTCCTTGAATTTTTAAATTCAAATTTATCCCTTGAAATTTAAATTTTAAATTCAAAAATAATATTATTTTAATAACATTTTAAGTATTAAATCATTAATATTTAAGTATTATTATATCTAATGTTATCATAGGAATTATATAATTAGAATATAGGATATAATATAACATTTATTAGAAATTAGGAATAGAAACTTGTCCTTTGGTTCAGTAGGCACATGTCGACAAACCCAGATACCCCATGTCGACATGCCCCTCAGAATTTGATTTCAAAATTTGAATTCAAACTTTTGAATTTCCTCCACCTTTTCACCAACTTCAATTCTATGAAAAGATGCCTCTTGACCAGAGAACATGTCTGTAGAATCTCTATTTATCTCACTCTCTTTATTAGCACTTTTCACTTTAATTTCAAATTTCAAATTTATCTTCATTATCTTCAACTCCTCTCAACTTCTTCAATGGCCTCTTCAAGCACTCCTAACACCATTAGGCTTCCAAAATCTGTCAAAAACTTTCTTTTTAATGACCCGAAAGCTATCAAAGCTTACATCAACTATGTAAACTTTGGTAAAATTAATACGGGTAAATTTGCTATTTTTGAAGATTTTCCTTCTTATGAAATTGAAAGTCCTTTTAAACAATGTTCTATTCTTATTTTGGTAGATAATAAACAAAATGATTTTGTATGTTATTCAAATCTTGTTAAGATGTTTTATGCGAATTCGAATCGTGGTTTTTATGATGGGGAAGAAGAACAAATATGGAGTAGTATTTAAGGAACACAAATGGTTTTGGATTGTGAAATTTTGGGAAATATTTTGGGATGCAAGTATACCGAAATGAATCTCACGGAATTTCAAATCAATGAAAATTATCGAGAGACATTTCATCAAATCTTTGAAGGGGATGACAATTTTGAATTCAAAAATCATTATTTTCATCCAAAAGCAAGAATTGTTAACCTTCTTATCCAACATACTCTTATACAATATCGAGAAACTACAACAACCCGACTTTGAAAGTTTGCAAAGCTCTTTTTGCAATTTTTGAAAATTATGATATTAATTGGGCTCAAGTTATTTTGGATGAGCTAAGGCCCAAGAATTTTAGTATGGGTGAAAGCACATTATATCATGGAATTTATCTCACTCGGTTTTTAATTACTTCGGAGTTGATTTCAAAAGGGAAGAATTTATAACTAGAAAAGTGTTCAACCATGGAAACCTTTCCCTTATGCAAATTCCATTAGTGTTTCAACCATATGAAACACTTACGGAAAAGGAAGAAAGACTTGCTCAAGAAGAGATGGAAGAAATGGAGGAAGAACAAGAAAAAGAGGAAGAGGAAGGAATGGAAATTGAAGAGGGTGAAGAGGAAGATCAAGAAATTTCCTTAGAGGGTATTGAATATCCTACTAATCCCGCTAATCCATCCAACAAAACTATTCTCAATAATCAAAGAATTATAGTGGAAAATCAAAAGACACTTAAAAGAT
The DNA here is from genome assembly GCA_030765085.1 of Allium cepa. NCBI lineage: Eukaryota > Viridiplantae > Streptophyta > Magnoliopsida > Asparagales > Amaryllidaceae > Allium > Allium cepa. The sequence goes on along the minus strand of CM060946.1, from coordinate 95,475,855 downwards.
CAATGAGTAAGAAAATGGATAAGATTTCCACTAAAATCGACAAGTTCTTCGGGAAAATTAGTAGAAAGCTAGGACTATCATCTTCTTCATCTTCATCTAACTAGTTTTAGTTTATGTTATCTTAGTTCTATCTTTGTATTTTCTTTATTTTAGTTAATATTATATTATCTTATGTAATGATGACTAGAATTATTAATGAAGTCTTTCATTTCCTGTTATTCAACTTCACTTGTCTCCGTAATTGCTTGTTATTATATTATACAAATTTTAGTTTTATAGATTTGCTCATAATATTCAAAACAAAGCAAAATGTCACTTTAGGCAGAGGCATGTTGACATACACCATCCTCCCATGTCGACATACAACGGAAAAAAAAAGTTACACTTTCAAATTTTAATTTCATGTAACTAACTTGTGTCTATTCATCTCAAACGACTTTCCACCCTATTTATATCCGTTTCTTCCAGAATAAATTGTCAAACTTCATCTCTAATCACTCCCTTTCATAGTTATTCCTATTTCTTGAATTATGGCTTCTCCGATTAAGAATATAAGTGATAATCTTGAAGAAACCATCACTTCCTTCAAGAATATTCTTACATTCATACATCGTAATCAGCGTCACTTAGAATTGAGTCAAATACAGATGATCAAGGAGAAAGAGAGACATTTCGACGCCCTTCGTTGGATGATCCCAGCCCTTAACGAGGACGATCTCGAAGAAAATCCACCAGTCACTCTCGACAAAGATAAAGAAGAATGGGATGCCATCAAAGAAGACCCTATCTTTGGAGAAGATGGATGGGTGGAACTACTAAGGAATGTCTAGTTATTCTGTATGTTATTTTTTTAATTTGATTGGTGTGTTTTAAACTTGATTGACTTAACTTATGGATTGTATATATGTTTGGATTGAATATTTATTGTAGATATGATTGGCTGATGATTGATTTACTTTTTGGATTACATTTATGATCACATTTCATACTTATGATCACACTTAGCACTTATTACACTTATATATGGATTACTCTATTATGGTTGATTATCTTATATCAAGTTCAGGGAATTTATTAGTAAGGAGTTTTTGTTGATGACAAAGAGGAGAAGTTATAAAATAATAGTTGGCTTAGAGTAAGGGGGAGTTATGGAGTATATGGGAGTTATGGTATGATAAGTATATTTTATAAATACAGGTTGTCATCATCAAAAAGGGGGAGACTGTAAGGAACTGAGATGCTGGTTTTAATGACAACCACCTTTTTAACTTATCTTATTATAAAATATATTCTAACACTATTGTCTAGATAGATATGTGTGTGTGTGTGTGTGTCTATATATATGCAGGTATTGGTTCCTGAAGACTGATCAGTATAAAGACTCAAGACTCAAGATTGAAGACTCTAGAGTATCAAGATCAAGATTTCAAGATATGTGTCTAGTTTTTGTTAAAACTTCATAATAGCATGGAAATCTTCATTCCAAATTTCATTTGAGATGGAATCCATTTCTACCTTCTTAGTGGCTTACAAACCCATGACAAGTAGCTTACAAACCTACGACAAGTGGCTTACAAACCCATGAACATCCTGGTTTTGTACAAGTTCTCGAGTCCTGATGTGATGAGATATTGTGCAGGAAGAAGCTTGCAAAACTACTTCAAAATGGTTTTTCAAAATATTTTATCCTTAAAGTTATCTTTTCAAATGATTTCCAAAACGATGTTTTAACCTTAAATTATTATTTGTTTTTGTTTTAAAATAAACTCTTGTTTTAAAAGTTCATTTTCAAAAACAAATTTTACATTGTTTTTTACATAGGGATGTCGACATCATGGGTTACCCATGTCGACATGGTGACCATTGAATTCAAAAGTTTCAATTTTTAAAAGAAGTGTCTATTCGTTTAAATCTCTTCACGAATGGTTATGATCACTGATGCTTCATAAATAGCCTTCACAAATGAATTTTTTAACAATCTAATTTTTTTCTTACTTTCTTCACTTCTTCTTCTCCACAAATCCATATTCTATAATTTTCATATTTTTAAGATTGTGTCGAAATTCTGTCGAATTCTCTAGTGAATCAAATTAGAATCTCATTCTTGTTTGATTCTCTGTCCTCTTTCGAAGATCAAAGTGCTATTCAGAGTTACTGGATCAGTTTGTAATCAAAAGTTTATCAAGTCTCTCTATAAGGTGTGGTTGTGCCTGAAAATCAATTGGGTGGTTTGCCCCGTAAATCAAGCGAGTTTGCCCCAGACTCGAGAGACAGGAGGGTACCTCAAGGCCTTTAGAAATTGAGGATTGTAATCTCGACATTGGTATAATAAAAATCTGTATGAGGTGGTTTGCCTTGGTACTAGACTGTGTGTAGGGTAACTCCGAACCAGTATAAAATCCAGTGTGTTCTTTCCCTTTACTGCTTTTTATTTACTTTCTGCATTTGTGTTTGATTCTATGATTATTCTGTGATTAAGGTCTGCATTGTTTGTGTCATAATTTCAATTTAGTCCATATAAGTCTTAGAATCCATTAAACACTATTCACCCCCCTCTAGTGTTAAATTAGCCTTAAGATCCTTAATTCGCCGTCCTTTTCAAAAACCTAGACTCTTGTTTCTCAAGTTTCAACCTCTTATGTATGGAGTTCTTTATTTAAATGTCTAAGACTATCTGCTTAGTTCTCAATTGATAAACTTACTATTTTTATTAATGAAAAAGAACAAATATTGTTACAAGACCCTTTATGAAAAGTGCATGAATAAGGGGCATCAACTGAATAGGGAAATTGAAAGGCTAGTTAAAGAATATAGTGACTTGTCTGAGAAATATAAGCGCCATTCTAGGGATGTTGTGTGGTTAAAGTTTTTAAGGAAAAACAAGATGCCCCTGGCTTGAAAAGAGCTTGCCCTTTTAGGGACAGAATTATGAAAGAGAATGCAGAACTGATTACTCTCTTTTAGATATTAATTGATGACAGAAATGCTCTGGTAAAGTTTCTCTTAAGGCTTATTTTGGGGGCAAGTTTGTTAACTTTTCTTACTTAGGCGAGAATAGTGGAGTTTAATTAGGTGTTTTTCTAAAAATACTTGGACAAACATGGGTCTGATCCTCGTCTTGGAGATTGCTAGAACCTTGCCAGGGTCGACCATTCCACATTCTCCTTACTCTCTTCCCCCTAATAAGATTAAGTATAGCAAGGAGAGATTTATTTTTGAATTTTACAAGGATTCGATATTGTATGAACGTAAATGATTATATGAATGGAATATATGATCAAAATAGCTTATAAACATTGTCACTATTATTTCTTTGTTCGTAGTTTATTTTCATATATTGTATGAATTAGGGAATCCTCAAGTAGTCCTATTCCCATGAAATTATTGAGCAAGTTTATCAAGTTAAAGATATATTTTAAGGAGAAGTCCTTGACTCTCAAAATATCTCAGTTAGCAAAATTGTTTTCTCAGAGATCTACAGGAAGTTTATACATGATATCCCCACCTTCGTTTAATTTCTTAGGTAATGAGAGAGATACACTGTTTAATGAAATTTGAACTAATCATTCTAAATTGATATGTGGTCAAACCAGCCCTCCAGCTGGAAAATGAGATTATCGTCAACTTCCTCCAATCAATGCCCCAGAAGGAATTAAAGTTACTTTCAATTCTACACTTACCATGTCAGTTGGGTCGCTTTAAAAGTCCAAAACTATTATCTTAAAATTTTAAGAACTAGTTATATATGGCGTTAATATAATTTTAAATTTGTTTAAGCTATAAACCTTTGTCCTTTAATGAGAAAAATTCTCTTTGTATACCGTGATGACTCGCAAATCCGTACCCTTTGAATCGACAATAAACCACAAATGTCCGACCCAAAAAGCACAGACCGACGGAAAGTCAAGTGAAAGAAAAGAAGAGAGAAGAAGAGGAGAAGAAAGAGAGAAGATAGAACAAAACAGAACAATATAGAATCTCACATCGCATCGGAAAACATATAATATCATATCATGATCTTTACAAAATAGAAACTGTATATACATACATCAACCAGAGTTCAACAATCAATCATAAGTTATCAGCCTGGACAGTTATGATAACCTGCCCTCGCAACTGCCGATAATATACAACAACTAAGAAGGGGATAATCAAAACAGATACGAATGTACAAAGATGGAGATTTTCAACTCTCCTGCTGAAGCTCCAAAGCTCCAAAACTGAACCTGTAAATATACCCGGTCTGACCCGAGCATTGAAAGGGAAGAATGCTTGGATCAGTCTGGTAAACCAGCGTAAGAAACACACTCAACTGAATTTATTAAATTACCAAACTTTTCCTTTATCAAAACAAAAGTATCTCGTAAGACAAGTCCACACATAAACACGGACATGTTTTTGTCTTACGATAACTAAAACATTCCATATCAAATCTGCTTATATTATACTAGTGTCTAGTATACAAATAATATTCAAAATAGCCGAAATTGTTACCATTATTAAATTCCAGCATACTAGGATCTATAAATAAAATGGCAGACATAGTGGAGTTTGGATTTCCATACATATGACCAGGTGAAGGGACTACCTTTTGATGGGTACACCTCTAAATGGATGTCCCGAGGCACAGAACATATGCCCTCTACCAACATAAGACCGACCCACCTCTATAACTAGATGGTACCGAATATGTCATCCTCCGGTCGTTACCGACCTTTACCGAGGGGCCTCTAGCATACAAACCACAATAATCAGTTACACGACGTTATAGCATGTAAAGATATATCCAAAAGAGGATGATCATACCCTACTTAGGAGCGACCCACTTAGCTTTGCCACATCTAACCCTATTTTGGTCATTTCCAGTTGATGAGGCCTGAGGTAACGATTACCTTTCACAAATCACAATCACATCACTTTGAATGCCACTCGACCATTTCCGCTGACTACTAATTGCCTTCCACAAAAATACAACCCTTAAGCTCATGCATCTCAAGGAGGGTGTTAAGCTAAGAGAAGTTGCCTTCTCCGTCATTACTGATGTACGTTTGTAAAAACCAATGTACGTAATCTATAGAAATGCAATGTCAGACAAACATTCATACAAGTTGTCCAGGAACAGGACAAACTGAAGGTACTTTCCTACCACATCCTGTTGAAAAATCCCTAGGATTAGTAGCGAATAGTCCTTGCATTGGATATTTCATAATGAAGAGACCACTGCTACTATATGTATATTGGGATTTTAACCCTAAACGATCAACAAGTAGCCCCCCACTATGAAAATCCTGAATATCAATATCATCACAATCTGCACAAATCAAACGCATATATGTTGGTCCGAAGTGTTTTTCGGATAAATCTGATCCCGGTCTCTTTACACCAACAACGCAAAAGCGTTTCTCAACCTCACACTGAAACTAAGTCTCAAAGACTTATCACGTCTCCAACTTTCAACTTGCTATCCTTCGGGCCAAGTAGGAAGCTCGATAGATTAGAGTAATACTCCGTACTACACGAATCAACATCCTCAACAAAACGATAATCAAGCCTACACAGAAGGCTACGTACTAAGTGTACGACTAAATAGCTCCCACATCAAGTCGATGAACTAAAATGGTCAAATTTGATAGTCGGTTATTTAACTATCAAACAAATATTTAGCACCATATGCAATCACTATGCCCTTTTAATTAATCTTTTATTAATTAAACCATTTACCAAATATTCACTTCAAATTATCTAATCTCTAAACCATTTCAACACTGGAAAATATTTCCATATACTTATTTTATAATAAGTAATTCACAAAACAATTTATTTTCAACATTTAGAAAATATTCCATATACTTAAATAAGGATTAAGTATATATTTTATGCTTTTAAGGAAAACATTCATTTAAACATTTTCATTTGGGTCAAAAAGAATGTTGCGTAAAACATCGTTACGACAACCCAAAATCACTAGTATAGGGATTCGAAAATTAGATGGATATATAAATCCCATATGCTATACAAAACATTTCCTTTTGAAAATTATTTACTATAACAACAGTGTTATAGTCCATCATTTCCTGTACTTCTTGAAAATGTCCATTTCAACAATGAATGTTGAAATCTATGGTTTCGATACTCAACGCACTTTAAAATATTTTCAAATCATTTAACTTCGTTTAAAAGATCACTTCCAAAAAATATATCAATTTTATTAATAGATTATTCACTATCCAAAATCGTGAATATAGTCCATTTACCAAATCCAACATTTCTACACATTTATTAAAGGATAATCCACTGTCCAAAATCGTGAATATATCTCATTTACCAAATTCATTACTTCTACATGTTTTATTAAAGGATTATCCACTGTCCAAAATCGTGGATATAATTCCAACTAAATAGATTGCTTTTACACATTTAATTTAAAGGATTATCCACTATCCAAAATCATGGATATAATACCTTTAATAAACTTTCATATTTTAACTTAACTAATTCAATTGATTTGGGATTTATAAGACAATGTTTATAAATTCACATGTATTATTTTGTAAAAACTTCCATTTATAAAATCCCTTAATTAACTGATTCCATTTATCCCTTATTTATATGCCAAAATCCAAATTATAAGTTAATTCACTTATAAATCATTTATTTACAAATTCATTCATTTATAACTTCACAAATTATAAATCTTATTCACTTATAAGATTCACTTACAACTTCATTTTAAAATTTATAAAACTCCTTTATAATCCCATTATTTTGATTTATAAAATATCCATTTTATAAAACTTACATACCATTTATAATAATTCAAAAATCTCTATTTAAATAAAATAATTCTTCAAATAATTTACAAATCGTTATTAAAACTTATATCACTTAAAAAATCATACTTAAGTATATTTCACAAAAATCATAATTTTTATAACATAAAAATTATAACTTTAATTTATTTAAAATAAATCCATTTACTTTAACAATTTAATTATATATAAAACATATATTTTAAAAATCACTTGAAATTCCTTTTTTAAATTGAAATCATCATTTTAACATTTTAAAATTCCAAAAATAGGCCCAATGCTGCAACAAGACCAAATACATTAATCACAGCGGCCAAAATATCATATATCACACGATAACAGCATAAATATCAATATTTGTAAATAAATCAACAGTGGTAAGGAAGCCAGTTGGATCCCTCCGACCTGTCACTTGCAACAAATATACATATTAGAATATGTGTACAATGTCTGCTTCGAGGCAAACGTGCGTACAAAGGGTATTCCGCTCATACACGAGAACGTATAGGGTCTCATCTGCTCCAATTGGAAGGAATATGTCCAAATATCAATCAATGTATATATAATATGTCATATATCATCCAAAAAATCATCAATCATCATAAATAAAATTTATTCTCACTTATATAAAAATATCGGTGTGTCAAAAATAGTGAGTTGTGGTAAATCATAAGCTTTGATTCATGACAAAGAGCTTAAATAAATCAGTGATGAGATTATATGAACAAGCGACAAAAAGAGAAAGAAATATGCTATTAAAACTACGAAGGAGATAAGCCTTCAAAACAAAGTATAGTATGTTTATTTGTTGAAGTTTCTTAGTCTTAGAATTGTTAAAATCCATCCTCAAGTAGTTCACACAAAAATCAAAGTTGTTTTAAAATTCAATTTCTTTAAAAATGTGTGAACTGTGCACTGACAACTAGGCCAGTCGACTGACCAAATATGACCAGTCGAATGAACCTTCTCAGCTGCACAGATACACTCTGTTTTGCACCAACTTTGAATATTCAGTTGTCTGGTCGTTTTGGGTCAGTCGACTGAACTTTTCCAACAGCTATTTTTTTGAACAGACACTTCCATTTGCCAAGAGATATGATCAAATTTGAAGAGTTGTGGCTGCATCTTTTGGTCAAAACTCTTCGTGAATAGTTGCAGCTGTTTATCTACTATATAAACACATGAGATTCACTTCTCAAATCACCGAATTTTATTTTGTTTTCTAATCATACTTTCTACTATCTCTGCATCCTACAAAGCAATCACAATTATATATATTGCTTGAATCTCTGAATCAATTAACTTATTCTTCGATTCAAAGCAATATTTTCCTTTCTAAATCTTTATACACACAATATATACTTGAGGAAAAGATTATAGGACAGTTGTACTATCAAATAAAAATCAGTGTTAGCAAGAACACAAGTGTCAAAACAATTTTACTGAAACTGTTGACGTCCTGTTCGTTTGTTCAGGCGGTAAAAGTGCTCTTTCGGTTGTTAGAGGCGAAAAAATCCTGATCGGTTGCATAGGTGTTGTATACCTATTTCTCGGGGTTAAGTAAGGGGTTATTGTGAGAAATTCCAGAGGGAAGTCGGGAACTGGACGTAGAACGAGAAGTTTGAACAAGTATAAAAATTCCTGGTGTGCTTATTCTTATTTACCTTACTGTTATTATCTGTTTTCGCATTTATATTATAATACATTCCATATTACATGATCCTAAGTGATACTAGCTACATAGTAGTCACTTTCATTTGGTATTAGAGCAGGACATCCTATAACCATAACACGGTTATTTGATAATTTTTTTTGCTAATATGGAAAACAACACCAGCACAAGCACTATCATTTACACTAATTTTATTGAAGGTCAATCTACTGCACGACCTCCACTATTCAATGGCATGAATTATAATTAATGGTCAACAAGAATGAGAATATATATGCAAGCTGATGGTTTTGAAACTTGGAATAATATACCATTCCAATAGAAGATTTTTCAACTTGGACTACTACAAAGAAAGCTGATGCTACTTCAAATGTTAAAGCTATGAACATGTTATTTTGTGCATTAGATAAAAATGAGTTTAACAGAGTCAGTATGTGTACAACTACTTATGAGATATGGAGAACTCTAAAAGTAACTCATGAAGGAACTAACAAAGTTAAACAAAGAAAAATCTCTATGTTGAAAAATCAGTTTCAAAATTTCAAAATAAAATCAAACGAAAGTATAAATGACATGTACTCTAGATTTCAAGAAATATATCACTCACTATTAGCACTTGAAGAATTTTTTTTCTGAAGTATCAAAAATCCTAAACTCTTTAACGGATGAATGGGAAAGAAAGGTCCTAGCTATTGAAGAAGCAAATGATCTTTCCACTATGAAACCAGAAGAGTTAATAGGAAATCTAATGTCATATAAAGTGAATTTGCAGGCAAAGAAAGTTCAAGCACATGATAAGAAGAATCTAGCATTTCAAGCAGAACAAGATGACTTTGACTCAGATGAAGAGGATATGGCACTTATTGCTACAAATTTTAAAAAGTTTTTGAAATTTAAAAAGAACAACAAGTTCAGGAGTTTTCAAAAATAACTCTAGCAACATCAATAATAGCAATAAACCATCATCTTCCGTTATGGAATGTTATGAATGTCAAAAAAATGGTCATATGAAGAAAGATTGTCCAGAGAAATAGAAAAGTAAATTCAAGAAGAACAAATTCAAGAAGAAAGCATTTTCAGTAACATGGGATGATTCAGATTATTCTTCATCATAAGAGAGCGACAATGACAGTGACACAGAGCAAGCAAATGTATGCTTCATGGCTACGAGTGATGATGTAAGTGAATTGAATTTTGATGATTTGGTTGAACTTAATTCAGAACTAGTGGATTTTGTAAAACAAACTAAAAGGCAAAATAAGGAGTTACATGGAAAACTAAATAGATCTGAATTAGAAATTAGTATGCTAAGAGATGAAAAGAAAATTCTAGAAGAATAACTTGAAAAATCTCAAGAATCTAATTCTAATTTAGCATCTCAACTTTCTATGATATATCAGAAATTAAAAATTCAGAAAAATAAAAATGATGATTTATCAGTTGAAATTAATGATTTAAAATCTAATACTAAAGTATTAGAGTTAGAAAAATCTAGTCTCAAAATAAGTTAGAAGATATTAATAAAAATATTTCTAATTTTAATAAAGAACGAGAAAATCTTTCTAAAATTATAGAAAATTCTCAGTCTACTTCAAATAAAAAGGGATTAGGATATAAGAAAATGGAAAATCCAAAGAAATCTGGAAAGTTTAAAAACAAAATTAAGAAAGATACTAAGAAAATAGTTTCTAAAGATTTTAAAACTATTAAAATATGGATTCCTAAAACAAATAATAACTTAAGTAGGAATAATCATATTAAAACATTTATGGAAATTGTTCATAAAAATGAGAATTATATTTATAAAGGGAATTCTGAACCTTCTTGGGTTTGGTTTCCTAAGACCTAACTTTTAAGACCCTAAAAAGAAAAGTGGGTACCGTCTTAACCTTTATTTTTTGCATGTACCACTTAAAAAGAGAGGAAAATGGATTTTAGACAGTGGTTGCTCGAAACACATGACTGGTAATAAAGACATGTTAACAAACATAGTCTACTCAAATGGAGGATCGGTCACTTTTGGAGATAATTTAAAAGGTTATATCATCGGCAAAGGCCATGTGAGCAATAACGGTATCTCCAACTCACCTCTCATTACTGATGTTTTATTAGTTAAAAACTTAAAACATAATTTATTAAGCATACGTCAATTATGTGATAAAGGTTTTAAAATATCTTTTTAGAAAATAAATGTAATATTTCTAATAAAAATCAAAATTTAATTTTTGATGGTATAAGAGATAGAAATATTTATATTTTAAATATGAATATAAATTATAACACAAACATGTGTTTAATAGCTACAAAGAATGATTCTTGGCTATGGCACAAAAGATTTTGTCATATAAATATAAATACTATTAATAAAATAGCTAAAAATAAACTTGTTAAAGGACCACCTAATTTGAAATTCAAAGTTGATAATATTTGTGATGCATGTCAGTTAGGAAAATTTGCAAAATCTTCTTTTAAATCTAAGAAAATCATATCTACAACACAACCACTTGAACTACTACATATGGAACTTTTCTGACCTACTCAAGTTAAATTTATTAATCACAATAAATATGTGTTTGTTATTATAGATTATTTTTCAAGATATACATGGAGTATTTTTATGAAACATAAGAGTGAAGAATTTTAAAAATTTTGTAAAAAAAATTCAAAATATAAAGAATTTAAATGTTAAAAATATTAGAAGTGATCATGGAGGTGAATTTGAAAATGAAGCTTTTGAACATTTTTGTAACAAGAAAGGAATTAATCATGATTTCTCCGTTCCTAGAACACCACAACAAAATGGGGTTGTAGAAAGGAAAAATAGAACATTACAAGAATGTGCACGAATTTTATTAAATGGAAGCACTTTACCTAAGCATTTCTCGGCAGAAGCTGTTGCAACTGCCTGTTATGTTTTGAATCGTGTTTCTATTCGATCATTAACAAAACATACTCCATATGTACTTTTAAATGGTAGAAAACCTACCATATCATATTTCAAAGTTTCTGGTTCAAAATGTTTTTTTTACTTAACATAAAGATTAGCTTGGCAAGTTTGATCCAAAATCCGATGAAGGAATATTCCTAGGATATTTGAAAAGAAGCAAAGCTTATTGAGTTTTTAATACAAGAACTAAAGTAATCGAAGAAACTCTTCATGTTTCATTCGATGAAAATGTCAAAATTTCTCCTTAAAATACAAACTTGGAAAATAATGCAAATCTAATTCTAACAAATAATTCAGAAGATGATGATATTATTTTTCAAAATAATAATACTGATAATACTAGAGAAAATGAAAACATTGTTCATAATGAAAATATAGTAAGATTTCCTCCAAGAATTCTTAGAGATCACCCTGTTTAAAATATAATTAGAGAAGTAAACTCAAATGTAAGAACAAGACATCAACTAAATCAAACGGGCCATATTGCTTTTCTCTCTAATATAGAACCTAAAAATATTAAGGAAGCCTCCATTGATGACTATTGGATTATAGCATGCAAGAAGAGCTAAATCAATTTGAAAGAAACGAAGTTTGGGAATTAATTCCTAGATCAAGTGATCAATCCATCATTGGTACAAAATGAGTTTTCAAAAATAAAGCTGATGAACATGGTAACATTACTAGAAATAAAGATAGAATAGTAGCACACGGATTTAATCAAGAAGAGGGAATGGACTATGAAGAAACATTTGCTCCTATCACAAGATTAGAAGCTATACATATTCTATTGGCTTTTGCATGTTTTCATAACTTTAAATTATATCAAATGGATGTTAAAAGTGCTTTTCTAAATGGATATATAAAAGAAAATGTTTATGTTGAACAACCTCCTCTTTTTACTCATGAAAATTTTCCAGATCACGTTTATAAACTTAAGAAAGCTTTATATGGTTTAAAACAGGCACCTTGTGCTTGGTATGACCGACTTAAAAGCTAATAGAATCTGGTTTTGAAATTGGAAAAGTTGATCAAACTTTGTTTATTAAGAAAACCAAACAAGATATTCTAATTATACAAATATATGTTGATGATATTATATTTGATTCAACAAATGAAAAATTATGTCAGGAATTTCGACTATCATGACAAATGAATTTGAAATGTCACATATGGGAGAACTATCATATTTTCTTGGACTATAAATCAAGGAATTACAGAATGGCATTATTATTAATCAAGAAAAGTATTGTACTAATCTAATTAAACGTTTTGGTGTGGAAAACACTTCTGCCAAACCAACTCCTATGAGTACAACTATACATCTCGACAGAGATGAAAATGGTAAGAATGTCGACCAAAAACTATGTCATAGCATGATTGGATCATTACTTTACTTAACTGCTTGTCGACCTGACATTATGATGAGTGTTTGTTTATGTGCTCGATTTCAAGCAAATCCTAAAGAATCACATATGCGAGCAGTAAAACGTATAATTCGTTATCATAGCAAGACCAATAATTTAGGAGTATTTTATCCAAAAGAATGTCCTTTTGAATTAGTATCTTATAGTGATGTTGATTTTGGAGGAAGTCGGACAGATAGAAAAAGTACAAGTGGAACTTGTCATTTCATTGGATGATCCTTAGTATCTTGGTTTAGTAAGAAACAAAATTGCATTTCACTATCGTCATGTGAAGCAGAATATATAACTGTAGCTTTAGCATGTGCTCAAGTAATCTATATGCAACAAACATTACAAGATTTTGACATAAAATTAAAGAAATCTATAATATATTGTGATAACACAAGTGCAATAAATATATCTAAAAATCCTGTCAATCACTCACGAACTAAACACATTGACATTCGTCATCATTTTCTTCGTGATAATATTGAGAAGGATATAATAAATTTAGAATTTGTAAATTCTGAAAATCAGTTAGCTGATATTTTCACTAAGCCACTCAATGAAAATTGTTTAATAAAACTAGGAAGAGAACTAGGTATAATTTCTTTAAAAGAATTGTAAAATTTCTAAAATATTTTTCTTAAAAAAAATAAAAAAAATCTGGTACTTGAACTCAGCATCTCTAGTTTGGAAATCCTTTGTCTCTGCTATTTGACCATTTGTTATTTCACAAATTTCTATTATAATTTTTTTCTCCTTATTTATTTCCATTTTTTTATAAACAATTCTCAGCCACAGAATTTATGTTTTTGTTTGCATCCTCTTAATCCATCAACTTTTAACTACTTTTTCACTTATATATATATATATATATATATATATATATATCTCAAGAGCTCTCTTTTAATCATTCCATCAAATTTCTCGACACCTTCATCTGATTCATCAAGTTTACCTACACCATATCATGAACCGGCCAGACCATCAAACTTTCACATTGGCCATACTCCAGAAAAAAAGAAGGCACAACATTTTTTGTTCTTTGGTTCTCCATAAACAAAACAAAAGATTGATGATTTACATCATTATCAAAGAGAATCAACTGCAATTCAACGTGAAATGCACTATGAACAGAAGATGAATTCAAGACGACTTAGCTTTCTGGAGCAACTTGGATGGAAATTCTATAGGTCATCTTCATATGCTATTCATCAACCTACAACCTCTTCCTCTCGAAATCCATGGGACCGTTCACCACAACCTCCACCCGTGTCTTCGAATTCATGGGAGCGTGGAAATCGCTGGTCGTCATTAAAACCATATAAAGAGAAGACGAAGGTTGAACCAGACAACTCCTTCATCAAAATAATTTATTTTCTTTCTATATTTTGTTAATCAATTTCATTCTTATTTGTATGCATTATTTAATATATTGAATATTTTTTTTACCAAAATATGCTGCAAAATACTGAGAATGAAAATTCAGTCGATTGAACAAATTCAACCAGTCGACCGAATCTGGAAATAGAAAGCTTTCAGACTGTATTCAGTCGACTGAACAAATTTGGCCAGTCGACTGAATAATGAAACAGAGAGTTTGGGATATTGATCAGTCGACTGACCATATACGTCTAGTCGACTGAATGACAAATCTGAGCCTTTTTTAACCATTTCACCTACTTTTTGTACCATCCCAAAAATTATTAACTTAAATTTGGTAACTTATTTGAACTTTTGGAATTTAATTTGAAAAGTTTCAAAACAAATAAAATATGTGTTAATTTATAGAGCTTTTAATTTAATTAAACAAAATGCAAGCCTGTTATTTTAAAAACAGATAAGACTTTGGGCCAATTACCATTTATATATATATATATGTGTGTGTGTGTGTGTGTGTGTGTAATTTGGAAGGAAACTATAATTTGAAAATTCAAAATAAAATCAATCTATCAATATTAAATATGTATAAAAATGTATGAATATAAATTAAATGTTGATAGTTAAACTTTAAATAGAAATAAAAACTAAGGATTTATGTTAGTAATAAATTATATGATTATATGAAAACATAAAGTAAAACACATCAGATAATTCTAGAAATATATAAACTTTTGAAATACATGTAGAATATGTATGTGAATTATGCAAGCAAGAAGATAATAAAACAAAATATCTATATACAAAATCCAATAGAATAAGTTTGTAAACATAGAAGGAAACAATTACATTAAATGCTATCTTTTCAAGCACAAAACAAGTCATTTCATTTTCCACAAAAAATCATTTCAGTCTTTATAAAAATCTGCTTGGTCAAAGAAATGGAAATAATCTTGTACAGCAAGCCTCCCCTACAAAACTGTTTTCTATATATGCAATGCAACTTGTTCTTGTTCGTTCAAACAAAACTTAGCAAGCCTGGAAAGAAAAGAAAATTAAACATCATTATCTTACAAACTTAAACAATTCATTCAACTAAACAAAAATAGAAAGGATTTACAGGAAAATCAAACTGCAGCCTTCAACACAAAAGTTGTTCTCTGTTTCAAGTATATTTTAGGTGAGTAAACTTTGCGGATCTAGATTCTTTATGTTGTTTGACTCAGGCTTGAAATTAAATTACAAAGTATATACATGCGTGTGAATACTTGTGTGTGATGTGGATGCATGTTTGATATGCAAACAGAGATGTCTCTGTTTATTTCCAGGTTTCAAGAAGAAAAAAGAAACCTTGTCTAAAAAGAATCCATCTCCAATACTCTGATTCACTTCAGGCTATAGGATCTGAAGGGAAGTTGTTAGTTTCTACATGATTCAACCCTTAAAAATAGTTTTAAGCAAATCAAAATGAATAATTTCCTAAAAAAATCAAAATTACAGGCAAATTTAAAACTTGTTGAAAATTTGATTATCATAAATTTTGGTTTCAGGCATATCAATCGAATCTTATTTGAAAATAATGATTCTTAAAAGTAAAATCAAATTTTTTTATCAAGTATTCACTGAGAAAAAAGAGAGACGACGGAGCTGTCATTTTCTCGAAATTCTGGCAATCGATGGAGTTTGGGTGCTCGAAATCATGGACGAGGCTTGTTGGAAGACTGTGGAGTTTGGGAAAAATATTGGATTAAATTCTGAATCAACATGGATGTTGATTTTGATCAAGTCAGGATTTAAGGTGTAAAATGAGTCAAGGTTAGAAATGTGATCGTTGCGCCGTTTGTAGGCCATCGGAAGTCATAGGACTGGGACCATCAGAAGCGTGGGAGGCTAGTGGAGCTTTGGATGGGGTGTGATGAATTCTGATGAAAAAAAAGAGGGGAAACGAGGCGATTGTTTGAGGCTCTAGTTCGTTCCAGTTTTGGGTCTGGACGGCTTGAATACGAAATCGCGATTGTTTCGTTTGTTTCGAAACTTTGAGTGTTTGTGACGTTCGGAAGCATCGTCGTGGACGTGTCGATGACTAAAGATTCGAACTATAGCGGCCGGAGTGGTTGTGCATGTGCACACAGTTGGAGTTGTGTCAGGAAGCAGCAATTTGGGAAAGAAAAGGAAACTCGAAGTAACCTTAGGGAGGCGGGGGTTCGAACTCGAGTATTGGTTCGAAGTAAAATCTGGGTCACACGGGTTTATAATTAGACAAATTTGAAAAAATATATATAAAGCACACGGGTAGTTTTTATTGATAACTCGAAGCAAGTAGTAAAATTCTTCGGAGAAGACTCGAAGTAGCCCCAGGGGGTCAGCGTACAAGACAGTTTTGCTCTAATAAAATAATAAAATTCAAAACTTTTGAACAATTTTAAACTCATGTTTCTAAATGATAATTTTGATTTGGGTTTAAAACAAATTAAAGTCTAAGTAAGGCATTTTTAAAAGTAATTTAATTTAATTTTGTCACACTATTTTATAAAATTAATTATATAATGTAATTAAGAATGATAGTTAAGATAAAATGTTATGCAAACCAATTTTGATCTCTTAAGATAATTAATGTGGTAAATTTAACTAAGTCTACAAGATAATCAAAAATGATTAACAAAGATAAGAAGGTTATCTTTTAAATTTAATGAGTAATTAATGATTTACTTAAGTAATAAATGATTTACATAAAAATAAACTATTTAAATTAATCACTTAATATTTAAAGATTAATTAAGTAATAATTAAGGTTAATTAAATTGTAATCAATTAAGATAATTAATTAAATAATAATTAACTAATAAAGTTAATTAAGATTTAATTAATCATAGTTAAGAAAAATTAATCATTGATTTAAAATAATTAGTAAAAATAATTATGTGGTTAATTCATTTAAATCACATTCACCTTAAATTGAAGATGATTGTCTATTATCAAATGTTGTGTACTGGATTTATATTTCTGTTGTGATTGTGATGTGAATTGCTTTGCGTTGAACCGTGATTTGTGATTTGTTCCTGTATTTATGTGAAAACCCTTTTTCCCATAAAACAACATTTAAACTTCGATGCGACAGGGAGTCGGATTTTAGTTAGTTATCCAAAACCCACATCGAACCCTGAATGTAAATCTTTATAATTGATACATCCACGTGTTTTAAAATTGAGCGCTCACTATTCGGACTAGCCGGGAGAGGACCTTTGTGTCATATAACCCATTCCGAATAGTGATGCGATGAAATGAATAGCATTTGAAGATGGTGGTGAAGACCGGGTGTCTTCGAAAACGATAGGATAACCTATCGAATGTCTCAGCACTGAGTTGCTCTGGTATAGAGATCTCCACATGTGATGGGGAGTCCGATCGGAATTGTGGATACCCGGATTTGCAAGGGAGTCTTCCTTTATTGGACGAAGTGCCTTCGGTTTTGTTCGAACTCGGAACAGACTTGTATGGTTGTATGTTTGACACTACACCTTGAGATATGAAGCAGATTTCTTTCAAATACATATCTGTTGGTGGTGGATAATTCATTCTCTTAGCTTAACACCCTTCTCTGAGACGTACGAGCTTAGAGGTTATGTAGTTGAAGGTTATTAGTGATGTACTTCCAATTTGGTAGTGTGGCATGCTGAGTGATGTTGATCATTTGTTTGTCGAAGCATGGCTTTGTGAAAAAGCGTAGCTTTGTGGACGAGACTTCATCGAACCTCACAACTTGGTATGGTCGAAACATGAATCGTGGCAGCAAGGTTATTTGGGGGTAGCACCCCCTGAGGGTATGTCCATTTCCTTCTGGATTATAAGTGGTATCGTGGTATGGATACTTACTTTGTGGTTGTTGCAAACTTATTGCTTTGTGGTTTTTGGTTGAGAAGTGCTTCGGATAAAGGTTGGTAACAACCGAGAGGTGGCATACTCATGTCAGTTGTTACCTAGTCACAAAGGTAACCCGGCCTTGTGTAGCAGAGATCCGGTTAGTTTCTCGGGGACGTCCCTCCAGGGGCGTTCCATTTTGTGTGGGAAGTTCCTTTGCCTGACCATTTGTTGGAAATCCAAATAAAACAATACGAGCCCAATACGGTTTTAAATTCTATAACCTGCCACCTCAGGTGGTAGCTATAGTAAGCATAGTATAATGGTACCTATGCTGGCTAAGACTAATATTATACTTTCGAAAATGTTTTCACACTATGCACTAATAATAATATTTAAAAGTGTTTTTCTCGTATCATGCATTTTTGACTGTCATAAGGAGAAATCTCCTCCAAGTTTGTACTTGCATTGTGTGTGTGGCGGGAGGCCTTATGGCATTTTCATTTTCAAAAAGCATTGTGGATTTCTTTCAAATTCTTTTGTTTTGCTTTCGATAAAAATGAACTATTTTTGTTTACTCATACCAATCCCATGACTGACCCGGAATTTATTGTTCCTTTTCTAAACTCTGGGTGCCCATTTTTCACACGGGCAGCCTAGAAGCAGGTTGTCCGTGTTTTGGAGCTTGCTTGGATTTGGAAGTCTTTTGGAAGCTTTGGATTTGGAAATCTTTTAAAGTGTTGGAGTTTTTGAAGACCTTGTCGATGTTGAAGTATGTTGGAAACTTGTTGAAGTTTCTGTTGTCGTATTATTGTATATTTGTATCACTCTGATATTTGGGATCGATGTTGTATTGGATATTGTACCATGTTGTATCTGTGTTGATATATGATATTCCTTTTGTTTCCGCTGTCTATATTCATCTAATGTTGTTATAAGCTCCATCCGAACTGGAGTTCAACATTTGAATCTCCGGCAGTCGAATACAAGTGAGGTATTTGATGTCGATTTTCAATCGCCGGATTTTGGGTCATGACAAGTGGTATCAGAACTAAAGGTTGAGTAAGAACTTTAGCTACAGAGTATAACACATTAGATGGCTCATTAGAGATTGAGTGAAGTATACCCTAGAATGAGTATAAACCGAAAGACCGAAACCCTAAAATTTCTTGGTCTATTCCTTTTAAACTGTTGATATTTCCTAAGATATCTTGTCCGTATGCCTAAATCAAGTTTTCTTTCTATTTACAGATAGTGAAAATGAGCGGAAGAAAAGGACAAGGTAGGGGACGAAGAAATACCGCCGCAACTGGTCAAGTCCCTGCAACTGCAACTGCAACTGCGCCTACTCAACATCAACCGAATTTGGCTGATCCGTATACGAGCTTCTCGAGACTTGGTGGAAAGCCGTTTACTGGCAAGGAATCTGTTGTAGAAGTCCAAACCTGGATCCGATCCTGTGAAATAATTTTCAAGGGATTGAAGTTGGAAGACGATCAAAAGCGACTAATAGCTTCTTGGCAACTCCAAGAGGAAGCATTAGCTTGGTGGGAGACAGATAATGTGGATGAGTCAGAAGATAAGTTTACTTGGAGTCGATTTAAAGAAGTGTTTGAACAGCGATATGTTCCATCTGCTGGTATCTCTCGAATGTAATAGGAGTTCCTAGATTTGAAGCAAAGAAGTCTATCATTTGAGGAGTACTTGAATAAATTCAATGAATTGTCTCGATTTGGTCCGGAGATAGTGAATACACCCTGAAGAAAAATGAAAGATTCATTCGGGGAATGAATAAGGAGTATCACGAGAGAATGACAGCCCACATTAAAGAATCTTTTTCGGACTTGATCGATATGGGTTATCGATATGCTACTCTAGATATGCAGAAAGTTCCGAAAGAGAAGGGGAGTTCAAGTAGTTCGAATTGGAAGAAAAGAAAATTTGAAGGAAAGAGGCCAGTTCAAGGCAAGGAGAAGAAGAGGAGTAATCAAGAGAATTCAGCCAGAAATGTTAATTGTTATAACTGTCAGGAGAAAGACCATTTAGCAAATGATTGTGAGAAGCCAAGGAAACAAATTAAGAAAGATCAACTTGTAAAGACAAGTCAAAGATCCAAGGAATGCTATTGTTGTCACCAGGCAGGACATGGAGTTAAGAATTTCTCGAAAAAGAAACAAGCACAAATAGCGAAAGTGTGTGCAATAAAAGATAACCCCTCAACTTCAAAGGCGGATGAAGGAAAGAGAGTTTTGGAGGGTAACCTTATTATTGGTGAAAGAGTTGTTAGAGTTTTATTCGACACGGGAGCTTCACATAGCTTTATCTCCCAACAGATCGTGGATGAATTAAAACTTAAACTCAAGTTTGTCAATGAACCTATTTGTGTGAAGAATCCAGTGGGTGGTCCTGCAAATCTTTGTCTATATTGTAGGAGGGTGCCTATCTCTTATTCTGGCCAGCGATTTCCTATTAACCTTTATGTTCTCGACTTCAATGAATTTGAAATCCTATCGGGATGAATTGGTTATCGAAATATGAAGCCAAATTAGATTGCAACAACCGAACGATTCTGGTCAAAACAAAACTTGGAGATTTCATTGAAATTTCTTGTGAAGTCCCTAGTCCAAAAAGGGATAAACTGATGTATACGTTGGGATATCCAGAACGTAGTCTGGATTCCATTCCTATTGTCCAGCATTTTCCCGATGTATTCAAAGAAGTGAAATCTTTACCCCCTACATAGAGAGATTGAATTCAGAATTGATTTAATTCCGAATGCTCATCCTGTCGTTCATTCTAGTCGTAGGTTGGCACCGTGGGAAAAAATTGAACTAGTCAAGCAAACCGATGATTTGCTAAAAAAAGGGATTGATTCGTCCTAGTGTTTCTGAATGGGGTTCGGCGGTAGTGTTTGTGGCTAAATCTGATGGGTCTTTGAGATTGTGTGTCGACTATCGCGATCTCAACAAGAAAATTCTAAGAACAAGTTTCCTTTACCCAGGATCGACGACTTATTCGATCAACTTCATGGTGCATGATTCTTTTCTAAGATGGATCTAGCCCAGGGATTCCATCAGTTGCGAATTGCCAAAGATTGCGTTCACCTAACTGCTTTTAAGGGTCCGGATGTGTTCTACGAGTGGTTAGTCATGCCTTTTGGACTAACCAACGCCCCCGCGTACTTCGTAGATTTGATGACCCGTGTGTTACGGGAGGTGCTGAATAAATTTGTTCTTGTATTTATCGATGATATCCTAATCTACTCCAAAACTGAAGAGGAGCATGCAGAACATCTCAGAATTGTTTTGGTGATTTCGAGAAGGAACATCTTATTCGCTAAATTTTCGAAACGTCACTTTTGGGTCAAAGAAGTCAGATTTCTCGGCCATATTGTTAATGAAGAAGGGATTTCTGTTGATCCGAGCAAAATTTTCGCTATTCTTGACTGGAAGCAACCCACGACTCCGAAAGAAGTTCGAAGTTTTCTGGGTTTAGCAGGAAATTACCGGAAGTTTGTTCAGGACTTTTCTAAGATTGCTAGTCCATTGACTAAGCTAACAATGAAGAATGCCAAGTTCAATTGGACTACAAAATGTGTTGAAGCTTTTCAGGAATTGAAAAAGAGATTGACTACCGCTCCTGTTCTCGCTATCATTAACGGGAACCAAGGCTTATTTGTCTATACTGACGCTTGTGGTGATGGGGTAGGTGCAGTATTAATGCAAAATGGGAAGGTAATTGCCTAAGCTAGTAGACAATTACGTCCGCACGAGAGAAACTACCCAACACATGATTTGGAGCTTTTGGCTG
This sequence comes from Allium cepa, assembly GCA_030765085.1. Taxonomy (NCBI): domain Eukaryota; kingdom Viridiplantae; phylum Streptophyta; class Magnoliopsida; order Asparagales; family Amaryllidaceae; genus Allium; species Allium cepa. The sequence continues at coordinate 95,453,973 of CM060946.1, read as the reverse complement.
TTATTTTCGCCTTTAAAATTTGGTGACATTATCTTCTGGGTAAGAATCTCCTTCAACTTTTCTAAAAGAAAATTTTAAAGTTCAACTTAACTTAATATATACTAAATAATTCTTTCTTGTTTAGGTGAAAATTTTGAATTATTCACCGACCACAAATCTTTAAAGTATCTCTTCACACAGAAAGATTTGAATCTGCGACAACAACATTGGTTGGAATTTCTGGCATCCTATGACCTAGATATTCTGTATACACCCGAAAAAGCGAATGTAGTTGTCGATGCTTTGAGTAGAAAGCAGGCCATTCTCGCTCATCTTGTCGTTACTCCTACTCTTCTTTAGAAAGTCGCCAGCAAACAAAAAGAAGATGAGTTTCTTCATCAAATTTATGAGAAAATGCGTCGTGGTGAAAATATTAGTTTTGAAGTCGATGACATTAAAGTTATAAGATTGAAAGGAAGAATTTGTGTTCCAAACATTCCGGAGCTGAAACGTGAAGTTTTGGACGAGTGCCACAAGTCAAAACTTTGTATCCATCCAGGAGTCAATAAAATGTATCGTGATATCAAGAGAACTTTCGGATGGAAGACGATGAAAAGTGACATATCTATATATGTGAGTCGATGTGCTACCTGTAAAAAAATTAAAAGCGATCAAAAGAAAGTGGCGGGTTTACTTCAGCCTTTAGACGTACCGAAGTGGAAATGGGATCAAGTGTCGATGGATTTCATCGACGGATTGCCACGAACCAAGAAGGGAAATGAAGCACTTTGGATTATAGTGGAGCGTCTAACCAAAACTGCTCACTTCATTCCAGTGAAATCCACTCGGACTGTAGCAAGCTTAGCAAAGCTATATATAAAAGAGATTGTTCGTCTCCACGGTATTCCTAGCAGCATAGGGGTGATCGTGATCCGATCTTCACTAGTAGATTTTGGGAGGCATTCCAAGCCGCATTGGGAACAAAGTTGAACTTTAGTACTGCTTATCATCCACAAATCTGACAGGCAAACAGAAAGGATAAATCGAATTCTAGAAGACCTTTTGCGAGCTTGTATTCTCGACTTTAGTGGTTCTTGGGAGGACCATTTACATCTAGTAGAATTCTCTTGTAACAATAGCTATCAAGCCAGTATTGAAATGGCTCCATATGAGGCTTTATATGGTCGTCCGTGTCGATCACCTACATGCTGGATCAAATCAGGTGATAGACTCGTCCTTGGACCAGATATGATTAAAGAAGCCATGAAGAATGTAGATTTTATTCGAAAGAAATTAACAACTGCTCAAAGTCGTCAGAAGAGCTATTATGACTGCCGAAGAAGAGATTTGGAATTTCAAGTTGGAGATTCTGTATTTCTGAAAGTGTCTCCAATGTGGGGTGTATTGAGGTTTGGGAAAACTGGATAGCTAGCACCGCGTTACATTGGTCCCTTTCCTATTCTGGAGAGGATCGGTCCTCTAGCATATCGAGTGCAACTGCCCAGTTGGTTATCTGGCATGCACAATGTGTTTCATATTTCTAACCTTCGAAAATTTATGCATGACCCAGATAGTATTATTGAGGAGGCAGCTCAGCAGGATCCTGAAATCACTCCCAATTTAACAGTTAAAAGAGAACCAATAAAGATTGTAGATCATGATAAAAAGCAATTGAGAAACAAAATTGTAAAACTGGTTAAAGTACAGTGGAGTAGCAATCCAAAGGACTGCACTTGGAAAACTGAAGATAATATGCAGAAATTATATCCCAGTTGTAGAGTGGATATCTCGGCTTAAACTAGTAAGCCATTTCTCTATCCTTTTCTGAATTCGTATATTCTTTGTTTGTCTTTCTTCCTCTTTCAAATTTCGAGGACGAAATTTTCTTAAGGGGGGTATCTGTTACATCCCAAAAATTATCAATTTAAATTTGGTAACTTATTTGAACTTTTGGAATTTAATTTAAAAAGTTTCAAAACAAATAAAATATGTGTTAATTTATAGAGCTTTTAATTTAATTAAATAAAATGCAAGCCTATAATTTTAAAAACAGATAAGACTTTGGGCTAATTACCATTTATTTATTTATATATATATATATATATATATATGTGTGTGTGTGTGTGTGTGTGTGTGTGTGTGTGTGTGTATTTTGGAAGGAAACTATAATTTGAAAATTTAAAATAAAATCAATATATCAATATTAAATATAAGTATAAAAATATATGAATATAAATTTAATGTTGATAGTTAAACTTTAAATAGAAATAAAAACTAAGGATTTATGTTAGTAATAAATTATATGATTATATGAAAACACAAAGTAAAACACATCACATAAATTCTAGAAATATATAAACTTTTGAAATACATGTAGAATATGTATGTGAATTATGCAAGCAAGAAGATAATAAAACAAAATATCTATATACAAAATCCAATATAATAAGTTTGTAAACATAGAAGGAAACAATTACATTAAATGCTACCTTTTCAAGCACAAAACAAGTCATTTCATTTTCCACAAAAATATCATTTCAGTCTTTATAAAAAATCTGCTTGGTCATAGAAATGGAAATAATCTTGTACAACAAGCCTCCCCTACAAAACTGTTTTCTATATATGCAATGTAACTTGTTCTTGTCCGTTCAAACAAAACTTAGCAAGCCTGGAAAGAAAAGAAAATTAAACATCATTATCTTAAAAACTTAAACAATTCATTCAACTAAACAAAAACAGAAAGGATTTATAGGAAAATCGAACTGTAGCCTTCAACACAAAAGTTGTTCTCTATTTCAAATATATTTCAGGTGAGTAAACTTTGCGAATCTGGATTCTTTATGTTGTTTGACTCAGGCTTGAGATTAAATTGCAAAGTATATACATGCGTGTGAATACTTGTGTGTGATGTGGATGCATGTTTGATATGCAAACAGAGATGTCTCTGTTTATTTCCAGGTTTTAAGACAAAAAAAAGAAACCTTGTCTAAAAAAATCCATCTCCACTCCTCTGATTCACTTCAGGCTATAGGATCTGAAGGGAAGTTGTTAGTTTTTACATGATTCAACCCTTAAAAATAGTTTTAAGCAAATCAAAACGAAGAATTTCCTTAAAAAATCGAAATTACAGGCAAATTTAAAACTTGTTGAAAATTAGATTACCATAATTTTTGGTTTCAGGCATATCAGTCGAATCTTCTTTGAAAATAATGATTCTTAAAAGTAAAATCAAATTTTTTATCAAGTATTCACTGAGGAAAAAAAAGAGATGACGGAGTTGTCATTTTCTCAAAGTTCTGGCGATCGATGGAGTTTGGGTGCTCAAAATCGTGGATGAGGCTTGCTGGAAGACTGTGGAGTTTGGAAAAAATATTGGATTAAATTCTGAATCAACATGGATGTTGATTTTGATCGAGTTTGGGTTTAATGTGTAAAACGAGTCAAGGTTAGAAATGTGATCGCCGCGCCGTCTTTAGGCCATCGAAAGTCATAGGACCAGGACCATCGGAAGCGTGGGAGGCTAGTGGAGCTTTGGATGGGGTCTCGCGAATTCTGATGAACAGAAGAGGGGAAGCGAGGCGATTGTTTGGGGCTCTAGTTCGTTCCAGTTTTGGGTCTGGAGGGCTTAAATACGAAATCGCGATTGTTTCGATTGTTTCGAAACTTTGAGTGTTTGTGAGGTTCGGAAGCATCGTCGTGGACGTTTCGGTGACTAGAGTTTTGAACTGTAGCGACCGGAGTGGTTGTGCATGTGCACACAGTTGGAGTTGTGTCAGGAGGCAGCAATTTGGGGAAGAAAAGGGAAACTCGAAGCAACCTTCGGGAGGTAGGGGTTCGAACTCGAGTATTGGCTCGAAGTAAAATCTGGGTTACACGGGTATATAATTAGACAAATTTGAAAAAAATATATAAAGCACATGGGTAGTTTTTATTGATAACTCGAAGCAAGTAGTAAAATTCTTCGGGGAAGACTCGACGTAGTCTCAGGGGGTCAGCGTACAAGACAGTTTTGCTCTAATAAAATAATAAAATTCAAAACTTTTGAACAATTTTAAACTCATGTTTTTAAACGATAATTTTGATTTGGGTTTAAAACAAATTAAAGTTTAAGTAAGGCATTTTTAAAAGTAATTTAATTTAATTGTCACATTATTTTATAAAATTAATTATATAATGTAATTAAGAATGATAGTTAAGATAAAATGTTGTGCAAACCAATTTTGATCTCTTAAGATAATTTATATGATAAATTTAACTAAGTCTACAAGATAATCAAAAATGATTCACAAAGATAAGAAGGTTATGTTTTAAATTTAATGAGTAATTAATGATTTACTTAAGTAATAAATGATTTAATTAAAAATAAACTATTTAAATTAATCACTTAATATTTAAAGATTAATTAAGTAATAATTAAGGTTAATTAAATTGTAATCAATTAAGATAATTAATTAAAGAATAATTAACTAATAAAGTTAATTAAGATTTACTTAATTCATAGTTAAGAATAATTAATCATTGATTTAAAATAATTAATAAAAATAATTATGTGCTTAATTCATTTAAATCACATTCACCTTAAATTGAAGATGATTGTCTATTATCAAATGTTGTGTACTGGATTTATATTTCTGTTGTGATTGTGATGTGAATTGCTTTGCGTTGAACTGTGATTTGTGATTTGTTCCTGTATTTATGTGAAAACCCTTTTTCCCATAAAACAACATTTAAACTTCGATGCTACAGGGAGTCGGATTTCAGTTAGTTATCCGAAACCCACATCGAACCCTGAATGTAAATCTTTATAATTGATACATCCACGTGTTTTAAAATTGAGCGCTCACTATTCGGACTAGTCGGGAGAGGACCTTTGTGTCATATAACCCATTCCGAATAGTGATGCGATGAAATGAATAGCATTTGAAGATGGTGGTGAAGACCGGGTGTCTTCGAAAACGATAGGATAACCTATCGAATGTCTCAGCACTGAGTTGCTCCGGTATAGAGATCTCCACATGTGATGGGGAGTCCGATCGAAATTGTGGATACCCGGATTTGCAAGGGCTTCTTCCTTTATTGGACGAAGTGCCTTCGGTTCTGTTCGAACTCGGAACAGACTTGTATGGTTGTATGTTTGACACTACACCTTGAGATATGAAGCAGATTTCTTTCAAATACATATCTGTTGGTGGTGGAGAATTCATTCTCTTAGCTTAACACCCTTCTTTGAGACGTACGGGCTCAGAGGTTATGTAGTTGAAGTTTATTAGTGATATACTCCCAATTTGGTAGTGTGGCATGCTGAGTGCTGCTGATCATTTGTTGATCGAAGCATGGCTTTGTGAAAAAGCATAGTTTTGTGGACGAGACTTCGTCGAACCTCACAACCCGGTGTGGTCGAAATAGGAATCGTAGCAGCAAGGTTATTTGGGGGTAGCACCCCCTGAGGGTATGTCCATTTCCTTCTGGATTATAAGTGGTATCATGGTATGGAGCCCAGATATTTACTTTGTGGTTGCTACAAACTTATTGCTTTGTGGTTGTCGGTTGAGAAGCGCTTCAGATAAAGGTTGGTAACGACCGGGAGGTGGCATACTCGTGTCAGTTGTTACCTAGTCATAGAGGTAACCCGGCCTTGTGTCGTAAAGATCCGGTTAGGTTCTCAGGGACGTCCCTCCAGAGGCGTTCCATTTTGTGTGGGAAGTTCCTTTGCCTGACCATTTGTTGGAAATCCAAATAAAACAATACGAGCCTAATACGGTTTTAAATTGTATAATCTGCCACCTCAGGTGGTGGCTATAGTAAGCATAGTATAATGGTACCTATGCTGGCTAAGATTAATATTATACTTTCGAAAATATTTTCACGCTATGCACTAATAATAATATTTAAAAGAGTTTTTCTCATATCAAGTTTTTTTGACTGTCATAAGGAGAAATCTCCTCCAAGTTTGCGCTTGCATTGTGTGTGTGGCGGGAGGCCTTATTGCAGTTTCATTTTTAAAATGCATTACGGATTTCTTTCAAATTCTTTTGTTTTTCTTTTGATAAAAATGAACTGTTTTATTTCAAACAAATGTTTTTGTTTACTCATACCAGTCCCATGACTGACCCGGAGTTTATTGTTCCTTTCCTAAACTCTGGGTGCCCATAATTTTCCACACGGGCAGCCTAGAAGCAGGTTATCCGTATTTTGGAGCTAGCTTGGATTTTGAAGTCTTTTGGAAGCTTTCGGATTCTGGAAGCTTTGGATTTGAAAACCTTTTGAAGTGTTGGAGTTTTTGAAGACCTTATCGAAGTTTAAGTATGTTGGAAACTTGTTGTAGTTTCTGTTGTCGTATTATTGTTGTATCATATTTGTATCACTCTGATATTTGGGATCGATGTTGTATTGGATATTGTATCATGTTGTATTTGTGTTGATATATGATATTCCTTTAGTTTCCATTGTTTATATTCATCTAATGTTGTTATAAGCACCATCCGAACTAGTGTTCAACGTTTGAATCTCCGGCAGTCGAATACAAGTGAGGTATTTGATGTCGATTTTCAATCGCCGGATTTCGAGTCGTGACACCTTTTTAACCCTTTAACCCACCATCTCCTTTTTCACTCTTCACTTTTACCTTCTCATTTCAGTTTTTCGAAAACCTAGCTCCCAATATTTTTTCAAATTCCTTTACTCCATTATTATTTCCAATGGCTCCACGTCAACCTAAATGATCTAAACATGCCTCTACCTCTTCCTCTGAGGCAGTTGACACCCAAATTGCTCAATGGCTCTATGATGCTACAGCTCTCCAAAGATGGAACAAAATGAAGGAAGCACGCTTTTTTGAAGGATCTTTTGTTGTGTTTCCAGACTTTGCTCTGTATAGAATTCAAGAGCTTGCAAGGAGAAGTCGTCTAGAATGTCTTCTTGACCACAATCAGAATAATCTCAAGATTAATCATACTTTGGTAAAACTCTTTTATGTAAATTTAATCGTGATAATTGCGTATGGAGTTTAGTTTGCGGTCAACAAGTATTCCTGTCATTAGATAGAATTGGGCACATTCTCCATACACCAACTAATGGTATTCCATTGGAAGAATTAAATGTACTTATAGGCGAACGAGATGATGTAAGTCGTCAGTTTTTGGAAGATGACATGGCTGAACTAAAATCTATCGCCTTACGCCCTACTGCTCGAATTGTGCATCGAGCCTTAATGCACATGATTCTTCCTCGTACTGGTTCTTATGAGCTTGTATATCCAAATAATTTTAGGGCGTTGTATGCTATTTGGGGAGATGTCCAAATAAATTGGCCTAAGCTTATTCTCGATGAATTCTTGTCTTTTAACCAAGGTCGTATGAACATTATCTATTACGGCGAGTATATTATGCGACTACTCATGAACTTACAAATTCCTATTTCGGAATCTGATACATCCATTCCCAACACTCTAAATAGCCACACAATAAGTCTAGTGAAATTTCCTCCTAGACCTCTCTCTATCATGTCTTTTCAAGTCTGGCAATCATGACCTCGTCAACAAACTAATACTCACAACAACAAAGAGATGACATTTGTACACCAACCTCATCCCAAAGCACTCGAGAATCCATTGATCTAATTGTGCGAGAGTCATTTTTGATTCTCGCATCAAAAATCTAGACAAGAAAATTGACAAGAAATTCGACAAAATTAAAAGCTTTTTGGGTATTTTATGGGATGCAATCTCTTGTTCCTCTTCCACAACTACGGAAACTTCACAGTCCGGGTAAACTTCCAGCTCCTCGCTTTACTTGGTCTACATCCGAAGAATACACAAGTTATGACACACATGAAAATGGGGTGGTAGACAATTTGTGGAAAGTTCTTCAATAGGCAAAAGACCAATTCAAGTGGAAGAAGAAACAGAGTCTGACTCTAATTGATATTGTTATTTCTTGGTGGTAGTAAGTTATCTTTATTTATTCCAAACATCCTACTTCTGTTTATTTTGAGCTTGTATAAGTTGCTCAAAACAATTCGATACATTTTTTTGATTATATTTTTGTTAGTTCAATGATGAAATTATTGTTATTTCTTTTTTGTCGATGAAAAAGGGGGAGAAATTTGTATGACTAACCATTTCTTGCATGATTAGATATGTCGCCAGATATTCAAGGGGAGATATATATAACTTCCATTATATATTTCTTAAAATATAGTATCATCTGTAACATGTTGTCATCAATCATAAAGGGGGATAATGTTGAATCATAAGTTTTGATTCATGACAAAGAGCTTAAACAAATCAGTGATGAGACTATATGGACAAGCGACAAAAAGAGAAAGAAATATGCTATTAAAATTACAAATGAGAAAATACTTCAAAACAAAGTATAGTACGTTTATTTGTTGAAGTTTTTTAGTCTTAGAATTGTTAAAATCTATCCTCAAGTAGTTCACACAAAAATCAAAGTTGTTTTAAAATTCAATTTATTTAAGAATGTGTGAATTGTGCACTGACAACTAGGTCAGTCGACTGACCAAATATGACCAGTCGACTGAACCTGCTCAGTTGCACAGATACACTCTGTTTTGCACCAACTTTGAATATTCAGTTCACTGGTCGTTTTGGGTCAGTCGACTGAACTTTTCCAACAACTATTTTTCTGAATAGACACTTCCATTTACCAAGAGATATGATCCAATTTGAAGAGTTGCGGCTGCATCTTTTGGTCAAAACTCTTCGCGAATAGTTGCAGCTGTTTATCTACTATATAAACACATGAGATTCACTTCTCAAATCATCGAATTTTTCTTCTTCTGATTATACTCTCTACTATCTCTGCATCCTACAATTCAGTCACAATTTATATACATTGCTTGAATCTCTGAATCAATTAACTTATTCTTAGATTCAAAGCATTATTTTCCTTTCTAAATCTTTACACGCATGATATATACTTGAGCAAAAGATTATAGTAAGGCTGTACAATCAAAGACAAATTAGTGTTAGCAAGAACAAAGGTGTCAAAACAATTTTAACGAAACTGTTGAAGTCCTGTTCGGTTGTTCAGGCGGTAAAAGTCCTCTTTCGGTTGTTAGAGGCGGAAAAATCCTAGTCGGTTGCTTAGGTGTTGTGTGCCTATTCGTCCGGGTTAAATGAGGGGTTATTGTGAGAAATTCCAGAGGGAAGTCTGGGACTGGACGTAGAACTGAAAGTTCGAACCAGTATAAAAACTCCTGGTGTGCTTATTCTTATTTACCTTACAATTATTATCAGTTTTCGCATTTAGATTATAATACATTCCATATTACACGATCCTAAGTGATAACTAGCTACACAGTAGTCACTTTCAAGTTGTACTCACATTGGATTCCACTTCGTCAAACTTTAAGGCAAGGAACTTGAGATCTAACCCATACTTCCTATCATGCTTTGGAAACCAAATTAAAATAAGCTCGAATTCCTCCTCCTAATGCTTAGCAAAGGCTTGAAATGAAGATTGGCCGAAAGTATAGAGAAGAAGTGGCAGAGCTTAGAACTTGAATTCTCAAAATTAGACCTAAAAAATAAGTCATATTCTCTCTTGTTTTTGACTCTCTTACTCGCAAATTTTGAAAAATTTGTTAACTAAAAAGTTATTGAAAAGTCTTTTCTCTTGAATATAAAAAAAAGAACCACTTGATTCCAAGTGGTTCTGAGGGAGATATGATAGAATGAAGAAGAGGCATGTCAGATTGACAAAAATGAAGCCCAAAAATGCACATCAAATAATTATGTTTCAGGTATATCAAACCTCAAAACTAAAAAAAGTGATAAACATAAAAGTTGTAGCCACTAGAATTTCATATGGTTTAAAAAAAAGAATTTCTTAACTCGGATCTTTGATGATTAAGTTATGATCAAAACAAAATGGCATATTCTCTGGCTTAAAAACATGGCCAGAGAATGCAACAGAAAGAAGTAGGTTTTTGACATATTTATTCTATGAATTGGACAAAGTGGTTAACAATAAAGTTGTAGAAAATAGAAAAATACATGATTTAAAAAAAATATTACATTTTGAATCATTTTTGAAGAAATTGTGGCCGAGATAAGAATATGTAAAATATGGAGAAAAGAGGAGTTTGAATTGAAGAGAATAAACATTGATTTCTTTTGAATATTTTTAAATATTTTGACATTATTTCTTTATAATTTTTTTCTATGGCTTGGAAACCATTAAAGAGATGAGGAAGAAGACGAAAATGCTTGAGAAAAGAAGAAGAAGGAGAAACGTGAATGAAAGTGAAGAAGGAGGTGGGTATTTATAGAAAAAGAAAGAAGTGATAAATTTACCAAATTAACCTCTTACCAAATTACCATACTAACCTTACTTCAACCTAAAGAAATCTCACTTTTCAATACTTAACATAATGTTTCACATCCTTACTTTATATCTTAGTCACTTAAATATTAAGTAAAGAAAAGTAATTATTTTGTTGGATTTTGATGTGATTTGAATTTGATGTTTACTTTTGACTTTTTTTAAATTTACTTAATTTTCTTAATGATGTTCTAGATGTTTTCTACTTATATTTAGTAAATGTAAAAATGTTTAGTTATTAGAATATGTAATACATATGTTAAAACATATTAACAAAGGTGCGATAACGTTGCGGCAACTTATTTTGAATAAAACGTTGATTTTGGACAAAACGTTTTCCGGTCACATTTTGACGTTTTTGTTAAACTATTTATTCATATAAACCAAACTTCAAAATAAATTTATTATTATCTTCAAATAATTAAAACAAGAATATTTTAATTATGAAATAATATAAAACAATATCCAAATCTTCTTATAAAAATATGACATCGATTTATCGATACGCGACGAAATTTGTCAGTTTTTATAAAACAAGTTTTATATATTTATCGAACCATTATAAATTAAATTACCATTATTGTCAAATGAATTTGATATCGGTTATATATATTTAAAAGGAATTATTTATCCTTTAGACAAATTTCTCGAATATTTACCCTACTTTATCGGAATCCGACTTTTGTCAATTTTACAATAGGAAACCAAAATCTTTATTCAATATCAAAAACAAGTTTACTATTCTTATTTATCATATAAAACATGATTGTCTAAGTTTGCAAAATCTACATCTGAATATTTAAAATAATTAAATATCTCATTTTCAAGGTGTTAAAATTACGAGTTGTTACATTCTCCCCTACTTAAAAGAATTTCGTCCTCGAAATTACCAAGTAAGAAAAAGTCACAAAATCCATTAACTTTTCAAAACGACTCGTTCAGACTGGATTACCAAAATCATTTAAATGTTTAACTTTTCCAAATCATTTAGTTAAACTTCTTACAATAACTTCTCTAGGTTTTCAAATCCATTCATTAATTCAATTGCTAATTTATTTTACAACTAAAGTTGAATTTCATTATATAACTTCCATATTCATCACTTCACTTTATTAACTTCTTATTTTTCAACTCTACTTTGCATATTCGTTTTATTTATCAAAATCAACTTGATTCAACATTACTTAAGTTAAATTTCATTTCACTCTCACTTGCATTTACTTCCACTATACAACTTAAGTTCACTACTAATTTAATTCAAATTCTATTTTATTTCACTTTAATTAAGTCAAATTTCATATCACTTATTCAAATTTAAATTTTGTTTTGGTTAACAAAATTGTTTAACCATTTTAACAATTGATTTTACTTACATTTTCCCATTTTCTAAGTTATACAACTTAATTATCTAAACTTCCAAGTTCATATTATATAATCACTTACCCCTTACGTTTAATTTTCATTCCAATAGTTTATCTAATCCAGTTCAAATTCGATTCAATTTATTTAACTTTCCTTTAGTTAAATTCAAATCACATATTTTATTACGCTGACTCAAATTTTATTCAACTATACCAAAGCTAATTTTTTTATCTCATAATATAAGTTCAAAACTCATTCTACTTATATTTATCAGTTTCAACTTTGATTTTAAATCAAATTTGTTTATCAAAACAAAACTTCAATTTCAATTTACTATTGGTAGCAAATCAATCACACAGAAACTCAAAAATAATATTGATGATGCTGCAGTCATCGCCCTTATTATTTCCCAGCAACAACAGTAGTGAATTCAGTGCTTTATATTCTTTTAAAGAAATCCTTTTTATATTTATAAATCATATTTACAAATTCTCTTTATTTATATAATTTCACTATCTTACTTCACTTATATAAGATTCATTCCAAATTTATTTATCTTATTTAGATTTATAATAATATAATATCTTTAACTTTGAAAAAATTCTTTCAAAATAAACAGGATTCAAACTCTTAAATTCTTAGTTTAAATTCATTTTTTTATTTATAACTCATACATATAAATATATTCATGTCGTTTCATTTCTTATATATAAGATTATTTCACAATTGTAAATCATTTTAATTATAATTCCATCGTTTATAATTCATTTGCTTATATAATTTATTCTTTTACAGTTGTTGTTTTTATTTAGATTATTCAACCAGCTTTTATTAACTAGTATATATTTACATTTTCAAACAACCAAACAATTCATTTGTATACACTTTCATAATTTATAAAAAATGTTTATTTATATATTAATTATAATTGAGGTAAAATTATTTCATTTACCCAATTTAAAATGATACTATGTCGACATGCCTCGTTTAAGTGTTTAGAAATCCCTATCGATAATATAGCATCCACATACCGACCAGAATTCACAAACAACTCATCGGATAAGCAAACAATATAAAACATCTTATATTCACTAACGAATATGCGCTCATATATATATAATACAATCAAACTCAATCTAGGGTGCTACTGTCTCTATCTATACCGAGTACACATCAAAGCTTAGGAATATACAAAATCTAAGCTCCGATACCGAATGTGACAACCCGTAAATCCGTACCCTTTGAATCGACAATAAACCATACGTGTCCGACCCAAAAAGCACAGACTGACAAAAATTCAAGAGAAAGAAAAGAAGAGAGAAGAAGAGAAGAGAAGAAAGAGAGAAGATAGAACATAACAGAACAATACAGAATCTCACATGGCAGCGGAAAACATATAATATCATATGAATGATCTTTACAAAATAGAAATTGTATATACATACATCAATTAGAGTCAACAATCAATCATAAGTTATAATCCTAGATAGTAATGATAACTTATCCTCACAACTGCCGATAATATACAACAACTAAGCAGCGGATAATCAAAACAGATACGTGTATACGGAAATGAATATCCCCAGCTCTCCTGCTGAAGCTCCAAAACACCAAAACCGAACCTGTAAATATACTTGGTCTGACCCGAGCATTCAAAGGGAAGAACGCCCGGATCAGTCTGGTAAACCAGCGTGAGAAACACACTCAACTGAATTTATTAAATTACCAAACTTTTCCTTTATCAAAGCAAAAGTATCTCTTAAGACAAGTCCACACATAAACACGGACATGTTTTTACCTTACGATAACTAAAACATTTCATATCAAATCTTCTTATATTATACTAGTGTCTAATATATAAATAATATTCAAAATAGATGAAATTGTTATCATTATTAAATTCCAGCATACTAGGCTCTACAAATAAAATGGCAGGTACGTAGTGGAGTTTGGATTTCCATACAAATGACCAGGTGAAAGGACTACCTTCCGATTGGTACACCTTTAGATGGATGTTCCGAGGCATAGAATATCTGCCCTCTACCAACACAAGACAGGCCCACCTCTATAAATAGATGATACTGAATATGTCATTCTTCGGTCATTACCGACCTTTACCGAGGGCCCTCTAGCATACAAACCACAATAATCAGATATACGATGTCATAACATGTAAAGATATATCTAGAAGAGGATGATCATACTCTACTTGAGAGCGACCCCCTTAGCCTTCCCGCATCTAACCCTGTTTTGGTCATTTCCGGTTGATGAGGCCTGAGGTAACGATTACCTTCACAAATCAAAAATACATCACTTTGAATGACACACGTCATAAAAATACAACCCTTAAGCTCATATGTCTCAAGGAGGGTGTTAAGCTAAGAGAAATTGCCTTCTTCGTCATTACTGATGTACGTTTGTAAAAACCATATATGTAATCTGTAGAAGTGCAATGTCAGACAAACATTCATACAACTTGTCCAGGAACAGGACAAACTGAAGGTACTTTCCTACCACATCCTGTTGGGAAAATCCCTAGAATTAGTAGCGAATAGTCCTTGCATTGGATATTTCATAATGAAGAGACCACTGCTACTATATGTATATTGGGATTTTAACCCCAAACGATCAACAAGCAGTCCCCCACTATGAAAATCTGGAATATTAATATCATCCCAATCTGCAAAAATTGAATGCATATACGTTGGTCCAAAGTGGTTTTCAGATAAATCTGATCCCGGTCTCTTTGCACCAACAACGCAAAAGCGTTTCTCAACCTTACACAGAAACTAAGTCTCAAAGACTTATCACGTCTCCAACTTTCAACCTGCTATCCTTCGGGCCAAGAAGAAAGCTCGATAGATTGGAGTAATACTCCGCACTACACAAATCAACATCCTCAACACAAACGATAATCAAGCCTTCACAGAAGGCTACGTACTAAGTGCACGACTAAATAGTTCCCACATCAAGTCGAGGAACTAAAATGGCCAAATTTGATAGTCGGTTATTTAACTATCAAACAAACAAACAAATATTTAGCACCATATGCAATCACTAGGCCCTTTTAATTAATCTTTTATTAATTAAACCATTTGCCAAATATTCACTTCAAATTGTCTTTTAAAAAGATATAATCTCTAAACCATTTCAACACTGGAAAACATTTCCATATACTTATTTTATAATAAGTAACTCACAAAACAATTTATTCTTAACACTTAGAAAATATTCCATATACTTAAATAAGGATTAAGTTTATATTTTATTCTTTTAAGGAAAACATTCACTTAAACATTTTCATTTGTGTCAAAATGAAGGTTGCATAAAACATCGTTACGACAACCCAAAATCACTAGTATAGGGATTCGAAAATTAGATAGATATATAAATCTCATATACTATACAAAACATTTCCCTTCGAAAATCATTTACCATAACAATAGTGTTATAGTCCATCATTTCCTGTACTTCTCGAAAACGTCTATTTCAACAATGAATGTTGAAATCTATGGTTTCGATACTTAACACACTTTAAAATATCTTCAAATCATTTAACTTTATTTAAAAGATCACTTCCAAAAAAATATCCATTTTATTAATAGATTATTCACTGTGCAAAATCGTTAATATAGTCCATTTAACAAATCCAACGTTTCTATACATTTATTAAAGGATAATCCACTGTCCAAAATCGTGAATATATCTCCTTTACCAAATTCATTACTTCTACATGTTTTATTAAAGGATTATCCACTGTCCAAAATTGTGGATATAATTCCAACCAAATACATTGCTTTTACACATTTAATTTAAAGGATTATCCACTGTACAAAATCGTGGATATAATACCTTTAATAAAATTTCATATTTTAACTTATCAAATTCAATTGATTTTGGATTTATAAGAGAACGTTTATAAATTCACATGTATTATTTTGTAAAAACTTCCATTTATAAAATCCCTTAATTAACCGATTCCATTTATCCTTATTTATATGCCAAAATCCAAATTATAAGTTAATTCACTTATATATCATTTATTTACAAATTATTTCATTTATAACTTCACAAAGTATAAATCTTATTCACTTATAAGATTCGCTTACAACTTCATTTTAACATTTATAAAACTCCTTTATAATCCCATTATTTTGATTTATAAAATATCCATTTTATAAATCTTATATACATACCATTTATAATAATCCAAAAATCTCGATTTAAATAACCTTATTCTTTTAATAATTTACAAATCATTATTAAAACTTATATAACTCAAAAAATCATACTTAAGTATATTTCACAAAAATCATAATTTTTATAACATAAAAATTATAACTTTAATATTTAAAATAAATCCATTTACTTTAACAATTCAATTATATACAAATCTATTTTAAAGATCACTTGAAATTCCTTTTTTAAATTGGAATCATCACTTTAACATTTTAAAATTCCAAAAATAAGCCCAATGCTGCAACAACACCAAATACATCAATCACAGCAACCAAAATATCATATATCACATGATAACAACATATATATCAATATCTATAAATAAATCAATAGTAGTGAGGAATCCAGTTGGATCCGTCCAACATGTCACCTGCAACAAATATATATTAGAATATGTGTACAATGTCTGCTTCGAGGCAGACGCACGTACAAAGGGTCATCCGCTCATACACGGGAATGTATAGGTTCTCATCTCCTCCAACAGGCAGGAATAGGTTCAAATATCAATATATATATATATATATAATATATCATATATCATCCAAAAAATCATCACCCATCATAAATAAAATTTATTCTCACTTATATAAAAATATCAGTGAGTCGGAACGAGTGAGTTATACTCACATTGGATTCCACTCTGTCAAACTTTAAGGCAAGGAACTTGAGATTTAACGCATACTTCCTAACATGCTTTGGAAACCAAATGAAAATAATCCCAAATTCCTCCTTCCTAATGCTTGGCCAAGGCTTGAAATGGAGATTGGCTGAAAGTATAGAGAAGAAGTGGTAGAGCTTTGAACTTGAATTCTCAAAATTAGACCCGAAAAATAGGTCATCTTCTCTCTTGTTTTTGACTCTCTTACTCTCAAAATTTGAAAAACTTGTTAACAAAAAAGTTATTAAAAATTCTTTTCTCTGGAATTTAGAAAAAATAATTACTTGGTTCCAAGTTGGTTTGAGGGAGATATGATAGAATGAAGAAGAGGTATTGGCGGATTGAAAAAAATGAAGCCCAATAATGCACTTCAAAGAATTGAGTTTCAGATACATCAAACCTAAAAAAGATAAAAATAAAAGTTGTAGCCACTGGAATTTCATATGGTTTAAAAAAATAATTTCTTAATTTGGCTCAGTGTTGATCAAGTTATGATCAAAACAAAATGGCATATTCTCTGGCTTAAAAACTGGGTCAGAGAATGCACCGAAAAGAAGGGAATTTTTGGCATATTTATGCTAAGAAATGGACAAAGCAGTAAATAATAAAGTTGCAGCCACTGAAAAAATATATGATTTGAGAAAAATAATTTTACATTTTGATTCTGGTTTGAAGAAGTTATGGCGGAGAGAAGGAGAGGTAAAATATGGAGAAAAGAGGAGTTTGATTTCAAGAGAATAAACATTGATTTCTTTTGAATATTTTTAAATATTTTGACATTATTTCTTTATAATTTTTCTATGGCTTGGAAGCTATTAAAAATAAGAGGAAGAAGATGAAGAAGCTTGAGAAAAGAAGATGAAGAAATGTGAATGCATGTGAAGAAGGAGGTGGGTATTTATAGAAAAAGAAAGAAGTGGTAAATTTACAAAAATAACCGCTTACCAAATTACCAAACTAACCTTAGTTCAACCTAAAGAAATCCTCACTTTTTTAATACTTAACATCATCTTTCACATCCTTACTTTATGTCTTAGTCACTTAAAGGTTAAGTAAAGAAAAGTAAATATTTTGTTGGATTTTGATGTGATTTGGATTTGATGTTTACTTTTGACTTTTCTTAAACTTACTTACTTTTCTTAATGATGTTCTAGAAGTTTTCTAATTATATTTAGTAAAAGTAAACATATTTAGTTTTTAGAATATGTAATACATATGTTAAAACATATTAACAAAGGTGAGATAACGTTGCGGCAAATTATTTTGAATAAAACGTTGATTTTCGACAAAACGTTTTCCGGTCACAATTTGACGTTTTTGTTAAACTATTTATTCATGTATACCAAACTTCAAAATAAATTTATTATTATCTTTAAATAATTAAAATAATCATATTTGACTTATAAAATAATATCCAAATCTTATTATAAAAATACGACATCGATTTATCGATATGCGACGAAATTTGTCAATTTTATAAAACAAGTTTTATGTATTTATCGAACCATTATAAATTAAATTACCATTATTACTAAATGAGTTTGATATCGATTATATATATTTAAAAGGAATTATTAATCCTTTAAACAAATTTCTCGAATATTTATCCTACTTTATCGGAATCCGACTTTTGTCAACTTTAAAATGGGAAATCAAAATCTTTATTCAGTATCAAAAATAAGTTTACCATTCTTATTTATCATATAAAACATGATTTTTTAAGTTTGAAAATTATACATTTGAATATTTAAAATAATTAAATATCTCATTTTCAAGGTGTTAAAATTACAGGTCGTTACATATATTGATTTTCTTTCCTATTTATATATTGGGAAAAACAACTAACACTTGCGTTTAGCAGCTTGAATATCCTTGTCAGACTGGACTTTATCAAAGATAAGCTTAAGGCAAAACTCGAGAAGAAATGCTCTTCTCAAGGCACTCTGCCCTTACAATTTCTAGATAATCCTGACGCACAAAACTGATATGACAAATAATACAAATTAAGGTCAACACTCCGAGGTTTGAGAGAAATGACTTCTAATTTAGAAAATAAAATTAAAGAAAGGAATGAAAGAATCTAGGAACTTAAAGGGAAGATAGACATAGTTTTCCAATCCAGATCCTTTGTCAAAAGTGTCGAAGCTGATGCTGAAATTGCGCAATTGCACCAAAAAGTAACAGATCTTGAGGTGGAGTTATTAAAAAGTCAAGTGAATTGTCAATCTTTGGAACTTATTGTAAGTGGAGGCGATTCCAGCCTCCCTACTCCAACTCCATTGATTGTTCAAGAAAATTTCCCTGCCCTGTTAAACCCTTCTTTGGCTTGGATGATAACGAAATTGCCAAATGGAGTCAAAGAGTTAGATTTGAATGTATGCAATTTTTGAATGAATAATGGAGGGATAAGGCTTCTACTCATCTTAACGCTTATGATGCTAAGGTTGAGAGACTTGAGCAAAGATGCACTTCTAATTGAGAGATTGAGAAACTGAAAGCTAAGATCGATATTTTGAATGGAGCGAATAAGGCTCTTGACCATGCGTTGAATATTTAGATTGCGTTGATTGATGATACAAATACTATTCGATGGAAAGAGAAAAGTCTTAATCAACTTTTAAACTTGGCAATCTGTCACGTTACCGATTCTTCCTAGGTCGTTGAAGATTTAA
This sequence comes from Allium cepa, assembly GCA_030765085.1. Taxonomy (NCBI): domain Eukaryota; kingdom Viridiplantae; phylum Streptophyta; class Magnoliopsida; order Asparagales; family Amaryllidaceae; genus Allium; species Allium cepa. The sequence goes on along the minus strand of CM060946.1, from coordinate 95,434,717 downwards.
GGAGGTTGGCTCAAAGCTTTGACTCATAGCTTGTAGTCTTTTTAATTAGATTTTCTTGTTCCCCAATCTTTTGTTCCTTCAACTTTTATGCATAATACACTAAATTCTAAATAAATTGTACTTGAACGAATGTTACTTCGAATGTATCATATGTACGTTTTTTTGAGTTTGCTGAATTTGATATATAACTTGCTTTCCAATAATATGATATGTAACCTTGAAACGAATGCTGGTTTGTCTTTGAATTTGTTTGATGATTGACATCCTGCTTTAAGGTACAAATACCCTACAATTTTGATATGGTATGTTACAGAATCATGAATGAAATGTAGAATACAATAGCCTATGATTTTTTGTTTGATGATAATAAACATATATATTTGTTTAAATGTATTGGTTATTGTACTATTTTATTTTTCCATATAATTCAATAAATAGTTTTTGAATAAACTAAATTACTCAGAATTTATATTTAAACAAATATTTTATTCAAACAATTTTTTTATTATAAATTCAAATAGTACAAATTTGAGCTCTCATTACATTTATACATTTTCAATTACAACTACATTTACAACACAACTTTCACTTTATAGTTTTACATACATATTTCACCTACTACATATTCACTCATCACATGTATTTGATCTTCAACTCTGTTCTAGCCTGTATCCAGCATCTGAACTGTCTACAAAATAAACACTGACACGGTAAAATTGAAAAATAATTTTTTTTGCAGTGCTCAATAAAGTGTGTGTTTTGAAAATATTATTCTCCTCGGTTATTTGGGTTGTTCATCGTCATTTTTGTTAATTCATCTTACACGAACAACTTGTGACGTGCACAGTGTATCATTGTGCATGCCATAAGGTCATGCATACCGATACACTCTTGCTTGTTAAAATTGCAGGGACATGTAAGCATAAGGTCAAACCCAAGACGAGACTGGATTCAACTCAAGTGCATGTAGCAAATCATTGGGGCGGGAACACAATGGAGCATGCAAACAAAATTCAACTTTATCAAGGATGAACCAGACCAGAGTAGTGATGAACACAATAGTAGTAAACATTGGAGCATCAAAACATGAAGTGCACAGGGGCTCAAAGAAAATGCAAGACTAACAAGACAATATCTAGAGCAACAAAATCAAAGTGCATATGTGCAACAAAGCAAGTTGGTCATCAATGAACCCAAACTACAGTAACAAGTGCACAAGGACAAGTGAGCACATCAAACCAACATATAACATGCATTCAGACATGTACATAGCAGCTGGAACAAGACTCAAATAACAAAAGTGCACCAGCCTCAACCAAAAGTACTCAGACCAGGACAGTGCACCAGAAAGAATGAAATACAACCAGACTCCAACCAAACCAGATTTCAAATAGGTCAAGACATCATTCAAAGAATCACACAACATACATATATACATACATGTTCACACATGTATACATACATACATACATACATACATACATACATACATAGCGACAACCAAAATGATGCCATAGTAAATTGAAGTGCACCATACAAGTGACATATATATATATATAAATATCCATATAAACATATGTATGTATACATGTATATAAGCATATAAAAATAAAGAAAATCAAAGTCGTGGGTCATGAACAAAGTCAAGGAGCAGTTTCAAAAAGAAATGATCAAACACCATTGAATTATTCAATAATTCAAAAATTACCAGCAAAAAATGGAACCAGAGCAAAGAATGGAACTAATGAACAAGTCAAACTTCATCAAATTTATCACAAATTCAAACGACAAAGTCATATCAGAAAAGAATGGAGGAAATTCGAATTCATGGAGTAACGTATATACAATGAACAAGTCAGAGTTCATCACTAGCATTCAATCAATAATCGAACGGCCAAGCAAAGAAACTGAAACATTCAAATCAAACATTACGAATGATAAAAAAGGGTTTCGATCCCTATAAATTGAACCCATATCATCATTGAAAAAGCATCCAGTTCGAGCTCAAGCAAATAAACAGAGCATAAAGTCAAGCATAACCAAATATCGAAAAGGAGCAAATCACCTACCAATTCAAAGTATCATTCGAACTCGACATTGAAGCAGCCACAAGCTAATCGAATTCCACTGATCGAAGAAGCAGCGAAGAAAAATGATGAACGAGAGCATACAACAAACAATTCGAACTTCTAATTCCAAGTGGCGGCTTCAATCAATTCAAAATCCTAATTTTTTGAGGAGCAACAAAAGGAACGGTTGAACGTTTCACAAGGAAAAGGGGGAAGACATTCTTTACTTTATTTATTTGGCCCGGTTTTTCATTGGGCTTCATTTATAATAATAGGGTTTTTATTTTTGGTGTTTATTTATAACTTTCTATTTTCAAATTGTGTAAATCTCTAGTTGTGTAACTAGGTACAAATTGCTGGGCGTAGTTTGAGAATTCGCAACTCAGTGGCTGAGTTGGGGCAGTGTTTTGAGCTTGAAGTTAGATTAATCAAGTTAGCAGGTGTCGCTAGTTTATGTGTATTTGTAAGCATCCGATTACTTAATTTTAGTAGAAATCGTAGGGGTAGCACGTAGGCAGGTTTTTGTCGAAGCTGGGTAAATCTGTGTGTGATCGCTACTTCATTACTTTCTGTTTCTATTTTTATTTCCACATTAATTTTTAGTAGACCATATTCACCCCCTCCTCTAGAGTGAAAACGATCCTATAAGTGGTATTAGAGTTAGGAACAAAAACCATTTTTTGTTAAAAAAATTGATTTTTCTTTCAATGGCTTCTTTTAATAATGCTTTTGCTGAAGGTCTGTCCATAGCTAGACCACCTATGTTCAATGGTGAATATGCATATTAGAAAAATAGAATGAATTTTTTTATGAAAACCATAGATGCATGGAATATTGTTGAAATTGGATATAGCACACCAACACTTATGATAGATAATCAAGAAGTAGAAAAACCTATGGATCAATTGACAGATCTTGAAAATAAACAGTAAATTGTTAATGCTAAAGCTATGAATTCTATAATTTGCTCATTAGATCAAATTGAATTTAACCGTATCTCACATTGTCTAACTGCACAAGAAATTTGACACATGCTTGAAGTGACTCATGAAGGAACCTCCCTAGTTAAAGAATCTCGCCTTGCCGTGCTTAGTAGCGAGTACGAGAACTTCACAATGGCAAAGGACGAAAGTGTCGAAGAAATGTATGGACGACTTTCTAATCTTGTATACAAATCATAATCTCTAGAAAGGCCATACACAGAACTGGAAATAGTCCGAAAGATCCTTAGAATTCTTCCACAAAATTATGAAGTAAAGGTGACTGCCATCCAAGAATCAAAGGATCTGAAATAGGTTAAGGTTGAAGAACTCATCGAAAACCACACCACTTATGAGCTAGAAATCAAATTCAAGAAAGAACGTGAAGGAGGAGATACGCAAAAGAAATCAATAGCTCCCAAAGGAACGATGGAAAGTGAAGATAATGATGGTGATGATGAAGAAGTAGCTGAACTGACTCTGATAATAAAGAGATTTAGAAGGTGGAACTGCAAATATGGAAATCCTACCCTAAATCAACAACTGAAGAGCAGAATCATCAAAGTTCTAGACAACTCAGAAGAGCAGGAGATCATTTATCACAAGTACAATAAACCTGTTCATATTAAGCCAAATTGTCCCCTAAATTAATTTAGCAAAGGAAAGAAACCGAAAAGGAGAAATTTTATAGCTACTTGGGGGTGAAAGTGATGAAAATGATAAAAGCACTAGCAGTGAGAGTGAAAGAGCAAATCAATGTCTTTTAGGAGAAACAAGTGATAGCAATGACAACTAGCCGAACGAGGTATCAAAACTTACTCACTCGCAATTACTTATATATTTTAATGAAGTACATGGCTGTTTTGAAAGACTTGGGGAAAATCACACTAAAATTGAATCACAAAAAGATAGTTTGATAGAACTAAATAAGCAACTTGATCAATTGGTTCAAAACTACAGAAATAAAAGCCCTAAGTGTGATAAGTTCCCATCATTAGAAGAGGAAATAAAAAAAAATCAGAAACTAGAATTAAATCGCTTGAAAATGGAATTATGATTTTGAAAGAAAGTGAAAATACTAGGAGAGAAAATTCTATTAAAAAGTGCACTTTGTTATTGAATGAAATGAATCTCTCAAGTAACAAGTCCAAAAATTATCTATAACTTTAAGAAAATTCTCCAAAGGAGAAAGATCACTGAATATGCTATTAGAGAAACAAACTATTAATACTATTAGACATAGACTTGGGTGTGCTCAATCTGAAAGAGTTAGAAGTGAAACTAATCATGTCAACTCCAAGTGCACGATTTGTAGAAAAAATGGACACGATCAAAAAAATTGCTGGTATAGATCCAAACACATGAAAACCATACCAATTTGGATTCCTAAAGGCATGAATGTAAAATCCTTTAAATTCAAATAAATCTAGGTGCCAAAAGGAACATACATAGATTGTCTTAATTATACACAAACTTGTTTTCAAAATCTTTTGTCACTAACAATCATTGACTTATAAAAACAAATAGGTCACAAAAATCTTTTCTTGTGTAGGTATGTTGGCAGGCTAAGGAACAACAAGAGTGGTACCTGAATTCTGGCTGTTCCAGGCATACGACGAGTGACAAATCAAAGTTCCTTAGCTTAGAGAAGTACAAAGGTGGAAGTCACAGTGGGCAACAACGATGTATCATATGTTGAAAATCTGCATCATAATCTGATTTCAATCAGCTAGTGATCAACCGGGAAAATTTAAAAAAAAATCATGTTTTCATGCCAAGAACTCTGTAAGTACTTCTTAAGTTCTTGAACTAGTTTATATGAATTTATTTGGACCTAACGATATTGCAAGCCTAGGTGGTAAGAGGTATTGTTTTGTATTGGTTGATGATTACTCTAGATACATATGGGTATACTTCTTTATCTTACTACTTCTAAACTAGGCATTATGTTCTATGTTTGTTTATGTGCATGGTTTCAGTCAAATCCTAAGGAATCTCATTTAAAAGCTGTAAAAGGGATTATAAGGGATCTACTGCATGCCTTATGCTTTGGTCTATGGTATCGAACTAATGATAACTTTGAGTTAAAAGGGTATTCATATGTTATGATGGTATTCTAGTTGATGGAATAAGTACTAGTGGAACGTGTTTTATGTTGACATTCGTTAGTTGCATCACATTTCCAATGAAAATATTTGCATAAGTTTCATTTCAACCGATTTTCAGTTGGCAGACATGTTTACAAAACCTCTTGCAGAAAATATTTTTTGTCGACTTCTTCTTAGTTAGGTATTTTAGAAATTTGATTTACTTTTGGATTTGATCTTAAATGCCTATGTTAACTAATCTGATTCCCTATTGATTATCTCAAAGATAAATAGTGACTGAAAAAGGTGATGGGTGTTGATATTTATCATACATTATGACTTGAGACGGTATATTAAGTAAAGTTATTTAAAAATTTAAACAAAATTTGTATTAACTTTGGTGGGTAAAAATTCCATGACCATATCTATTCTAATCATATTTCTACGACAATCATTCATCCAAATCCAATATAGTATGCCTAAATGTGGTATTTAAATAGGAAATTATTCATTTTTTAATTAATTAGCAATAAAATCATCCAAAAGTACTCACTCTTTTTTAAAAATCCCCACGATTATGCATGGGTGAACTACTTGGAATCTTGGATTATGTGCTTTCACGCTCATTTAAAAGTCCTCATGGTTATGCATGTATGGAACACATATCAAAATTGATTGAAATAGGCGAGCTGATTCTAACCCCATTTAAAAGTCCTCACGGTTATGCGTGGTTAGAAGATGCTTGGAATTCATTTTTTAATATGGGAATACTACTAATCTCATTTAAAAGTCCTAACGATTATATGTGGTTAATAAGTATTTAAATTACTATCAAAAATATACTATAAATGGACACGACTATATGATTTTTTATGCCATCATCACCCCTATCACTCTAAAATGGAATATACGCCTAATAGAGCATTTATTATTATTTTTTGATTTTTTGTTGAAATTCAATATTTATACTCAATTAGGTATTAATGTTGTATTAATGTTTATAACTTTATCACTCTTATCCAACACGATTACTCTTTTGCTGATAACAAAAGGGGGAGAGAAGGTAAAATTTTGGCAAACAAGTTCAATTTTTTATTTGCATATTCCCATCTAGGTTCATTACATTTTTTATTATTTATTTTCATGCATATGCAAAGGAGGATCTTTGTTGTAGGGGGAGTATTCAAATAGGGGGAGCTCATGGAATTCATCAAGACCAAATACATTTAATAGAGTCAAAATCTTAATATATGTTTGTTATCATCAAAAGGGGGAGATTGAAGAATACAATAGCCTATGATTTTTTGTTTGATGAAAATAAACATATATATATATATATTTGTTTAAATGTATTTGTTATTGTACTATTTCAATTTTCACATAATTAAATAAATTTTTGTTGAATAAAATAAATAAATCAAAATTCATATTTAAACAAATATTTTATTCAAACAGATTTTTTTATTATAAACTCAAGTAGTACAAATTTGAGATCTCACTATATTTACACATGTTCAATTACAACTATATTTACAACACAACTTTCACTTTACAGTTTTACATACATATTTCACCTATTACATATTCTCTCATCACTCGTATTTGATCTTCAACTCTGTTCCAACCTGTATCCAGCATCTGAACTATCTGCAAAATAAACACTGATGTAGTAAAATTGAAAAAGAAAATATTTTGCAGTGTTCAATAAAGTATGTGTTTTCAAAATATTATTTTCCTCAGTTATTTGGGTTGTTCGTCATCACTTTTGTTAATTTATCTTACACGAACAACTTATGACATGCACAGTGTATCACTGTACATGCCATAAGGTCGTGCACACCAATATACACATACTTTTTAAAATTGCAGGGACAGGTGAGCACAAGGTCAAACCCAAGCCGAGACTAGATTCAACTCAAGTGCATGTAGAAAATCACTCAGGCATGAACACAATGGAGCATGCAAACAAAATTCAAATATATCAGGGATGAACAAGACCAGAACATAGCAATGGTGAACGCAGCAGTAGTATTGAAGCAGAAAACATGAAGCGCACAGGGGCTCGAAGAAAATGCAAGACTAACAAGACAAGGTCTGGAGCAACAAAATCAAAGTGCATATGTGCAACAAAGCAAGCAGGTCATCAATGAACCCAGACTATAGTAACAAGTGCACAAGGAAAGGTGAGCACATCAAACCAACATACAACATGCATTTAGACATGTACAAAGCAGCTGGAACAAGACTCAAATAACAAAAGTGCACCAGCCTCAACCTAAAGTACTCAGACCAGGGCAGTGCACTAGATAGAATGAAATGCAACCAGACTCCAACCAGACCAGATTTCAAATGGGTTAAGACATCATTCAGAGAATCAGGCAACATACATATATACATGCATGTTCACACATGTATACATACATACATACATACATACATACATAGTGACAACCAGAATTGATGCCATAGTAAACTGAAGTGCACTAAACAAGAGACATATATACATAAATATGCATATACACTTATGGATGTATACATGTATATAAGCATATAAAAATGAAGAAAATCAAAATCGCGTGTCATGAACAAAGTCAAGGAGCAGTTTCAAAAATAAATGGTCAAACACTATTGAATTATTCAATAATTCAAAAATTGCCAGCAAAGAATGAAACAAGCAAAGAATGGAACCAGTGAACAAGTCAAAACTTCATCAAATTTATCACAAATTCAAATGCCAAAGTCATAGCAAAAAAGAACGGAGCAAATTCGAATTCATGGAGTAACGTATATACAATGAACAAGTCAGAATTCATCACTAGCATTTAATCAATAATCGAAAGGCCAAGCAAAGAAAGTGAAAGATTCAAATCAAAATTTACGAATGATAAAATAGGGTTTCGATTCCTATAAATTGAACCCATATCATCATCGGAAAAGCATCGAGTTCGAGCTCAAGCAAATAAAAAGAGCATAAAGTCGAGCATAATCAAAAATCAAAAAGGAGAAAATCACGTACCAATTCAAAGTATCATTCGAACATGACATTGAAGCAGCCGCAAGCAAATAGAATTACACTGAACGAAGAAGCAGCGAAGCGAATTGAGGAATGAAATCATACAACAAACAATTCGAGCGTCTAATTCCAAGTGGCGGCTTCAATCAATTCAAAACCCTAATTTTTTAAAGAGCAACAAAAGGAACGGCCGAACATTTCACAAACAAAAGGGGTAAGACATTCTCTACTTTATTTATTAGGGCTAGTTTTTCATTAGGCTTCATTTATAATAATAGGGTTTTGATATTTAGTGTTTATTTATAACTTTCTATTTTAAAATTGTGTAAATTTCTAGTTGTGTAACTAGGTACAAACTACTGGGCATAGTTTGAGAATTCGCAACTCAATGGCTGCATTGTGGCAGAGTTTTGAGACTAGAGTTAGGTTAATCAAGTTAGCGGGCGTCGTAAGTTTACATGTGTTTGTAAGCGTCTGATTACATAATTTCTAGTAGAAACCTTGGCGGCAGCATGTAGGTAGGTTTTTGCCGAAGTTGGGTAAATCTGTATGTGATCTCTTCTGCATTACTTTCTGTTTATATTTTTATTTCCGCATTAATTTTTAGTAGACCCTATTCACCCCCCTCTAGGGTGAAAATGATCCTACATGAAAGACCAGAGAACTATCTAGGAGAATAATGTCCCTCAAATAGAAGATCAGAAATCCATTCCGGCAATAATATGGATAGAAGACTAGAAAATCCATCAAACAATAATAGAAGATCAAAAAGTCCATCTGGAATAATATGGATAGAAGACAGAAAATCCATCTGGAAATAATAAGAGACTAGAAAATCCATCTAGCAACAATGTTTTGTTTTGGGTTAATGGAGAAATCCTGCTTTCTTTTTCTTGATCCATGACAATTCATATTTGATAGATCTTCCTCCAAAAGATTGCTTGATTTTTGCCTTGGAGCATAACTGGCTCATTTTTGATTGATCTTCCTCTGGAAGATTGGCTTTTGCTTTGTAGCGCTAATGGCTCATTTTCGAACGATCTTCCTCTGGAAGATTGTATCGAACCTTCTTTAAGTTTGAGTTTAATTTTGCTTCTGTATTTGATCTTCCTTTGGTAGATTGCCTCGTGCTACTCTGTGGGAAGTGATTTAGGCTTAAGGATTTGAGCGCCTTATAACTAGAATAAAACATATTAATCTCAAATAAACACGAGATGATTTTATATAGAATATGACAACTTCGGATGTAGATGGATAGATTAAGATGTATGAATGACACTTAAGTAAGAGTGGAATCCTTATCGAGACCGGGTCTGGAATGACCTTCGGTTCGCTAAAGAATTCGAAGGAACTGGACGATTCACCAAGATTGGTATCGATGGATGGACGAAGAGCTCAACTATCAAAGACTGATTTCTAGAATCCATTCTTGAGCAAAACACACCTAACATTATAAATGCATACTTTGGTGGGAATGTGCTAATCTGCTTTTTAGCCAAAGCAGATCTCAACTAGACTTAGAAGATCGAAGCAAGGATGAAACGTTTCACAAACTTAGAAACATGATTAGAAGAGATGGTAAAACAACTGGGAGAAGTTTTACTGAAAATGGGACTAAGTCCTTAACTCCATATCGAGCTAAGGATTTGAGATGGTGTCGGGTCAAGGATTTGAGTCGGTGCCGAGTCAAGGATTTGAGTCGGTGCTAAGTTATTCTCCTGTGTGGCATTGGGTTTTGTGACGACCTACCATTATGACCCTTGGGAACGCCACTTAATACATCCACAGTATACGTATAGCATTGCCGAAGCATCCGAATGATGAATTATCGCGGGGTAAAATAAAGAACTGAATAGAAAAATTCATAACAAAACTGTTAAATATACCATAACAGTAATAAAGTACATAAGGTTACTCTCTAATTTGGAGTTATCATAGTTACACAAAAGTACTACAATCAGCTTAGGAAGTTATAACAACCTGCATTAGCACATGCTGAAACAAAACACACATATACAAACTGCATAAACAGCTTAATAGATAACTAAGTAGATAAAAGCCTCTTGCTTGGATGCTGTCTTCAAAAGAGCTCATAAGTATTTACCACTCCTGGACTACTCAAATATAAATGAGTACCCGAAATTTTAGGGAAAACAAACAACTCGGGTTAGGCAATATGTCTGGTATGAGTAAAACTCTAAATAATAAGTGTAATTAAACAACAACATGTGAGACCATGCCGTTGAATGTGGAGCGGGTTTCCTTTTACAAAAACAACATCCAAATGTAAAGAATGGATACAAATAATTAGCACCGCGAAGGGTGCTATACTCTTTCTGATGCGATTAAGTAAAAAAATTCGAAGGTTTGGATCAATAAGGAAAATAAAATTTACCAACAATGACTAGGAGAGTGCTCTCCCTTTCTTCGAAAGTATACCTCTAGTAAATATATTTGAGAGGGTCACCTTCTTACGGCTCCTCTCGGGAACTCCAAGCCGGACCCTACAAACCTTAGTATTTCACACCTTAGTGCACGAATAATTGAAACCGACCCAGAGTAGATGTGAATATATCCTAATGGGAGCAACCCTACGTAACTTGACCCCCACTCACTTTTTGGTTTTAGTCATTTCCGACAAAGCATAACAATGCTCAAATGAGCAACGAATCTTCTTAAATTGACGATACAAATCGTCTTAGTTTGCAAATTCAACTCAAAATTCCATTAGAACTTGAACACAACCTATATCTTTGCTTCTAACTTGGAAAAATGATATTTTGGTGGGCTTAAGTGGCCAATATGTTTCGACCTATGGTTTAGGGTGGCTGGGCCTAGATGGGTATGGGTATGTGTGGGCCTGTTTAGGTAAGAGAAGTGTAGTGGAGAAAGAAGTTGTTTTTAGTAAACTTGCTTAAGGAAGAAGTGAAAAAAATGATTTTTTTTAATTTGGAAACCATGGAAACTTAGGAAGGAACTTGAATGAAGTTTTGAAAGTGAAGATAGAAATGATAAAAATGAGAAAAGAATTAGGAAATTAGCTTTTATACTAATGGATAAATAAAATTACCAAACTACCCTTAAAGGACATAACCTCCACTAAATGAATGCCACATCGCCAAGCTTGTCTCCTCCCTTTTAATATTCGAAATTTCCTTGCCCCCTCTATCTTGTGATGAGCCAACATGTATTAGTGGCCTATTGTACTAAATATTTCATAATGTGACATATGCTTTTTATATTTAAATTTTAAACTTAGGAAATTGTCACATCACACTTTTTAATATTCTTAAGTTATATCTAAATATGCAATATCATTTTTAAGTCCTAATTTGTTTACAATGTTTGTTTATATGTAAACTAAAGTGTTCAACATTTTGAACAACTTTTAGATGACGAAAAGTCGGAAAATTATTTCCGGTCACATTTTTGATTTTTCTTCGAACTAAATATTTTTGTAAATAAATTTTGAAAATCATTCTGTCATCACCATTTATTATTTAAAAGATTTTTATTTTAGTTATAAAATCCTTTTATTAATTATTTTAAAATATATTAAGTAACCATAATTTAAAATGATTGATTTATAGGTCATTACACTCTTCGCCCTTAAAATAATTTCGTCCCCGAAATTTACACTTAAGGTGATAACTAAAAATAACTCAAAAAGGGCATATATTATATCAGGAAACCCATACAACAAATACAAACTAAGAAACTATTTTATAACGGTGCATAAATAATCCAGACAAAGAAACAAACATTATCCTAACATCAACTTAAGGTAAGAAGAAATCATCAGTTTCCCATGTACAATCCCTATCATCCTTACTCCACTGAACCTTAACTAGATTTACAACTTTTGTCCTTAATCACTTTATATCTCGACTGATGACCCGAATAGGCCGCCCAAGAACCCAAGAATGGTCAGATTAGGCTGAATTTCCAAATCCTTTTGTTGGGCCGGTTCCACTATAGTTGAAGGGCCAGGTACATACTTACGTAAATGAGATACGTGAAATACATTATGCACATTCGAGAGTCTATCTGGTAACTTCACTCTATAAGCAAGTCTACTAACCCGGTCTAGAATGAGGAAAGGGCCAATAAACTGAGGAGCTAGCTTCCTCAATTTCCCAAACCTCACAACACTCTTTAATAGAGAAACCTTCATAAAAAACGAATCTCTCGTTGAGAACTCAAGATCTCTGCGCCTTCAATCTGCATAACACTTCTGTTGATCTTGCCCCTCATTCATCTTCTTTCGGATATCAGCTACCTTCTCACTTGCTTCTAAGATCGCCTCAGGATGACCATAAAGAGCTTTAAAAGGAGCCATGCCGATACTTGCCTGATAGTTGTTGTTGTAAGTGAATTCGACTAAGGGTGGATGATCTTCCCAAGAACCTCCAAAGTCGAGAATGCACGCATGTAACAAATCCTCCTAGATCCGGTTTACCCTCTCCATTTGCCCATCTGTCCGAGGATGGTAAACTATACTCAGACTCAGCTTGTTCCCTAAGGCTGTTTTTAGTCCCTCCCCGAACCTGCTAGTGCATATTGGATCTCTATCATTTACAATACTACAGGGAATACCATGAAGTCTCACAATCTCTTTTACATATAAACTAGCCAGACTCTCAGCAGTCCTAATCGGCTTAACAAGAATGAAATGAGCACTCTTGGTTTTCCGATCGACAATAACCCAAATGCCTTTATTACCTTTCTTGACCTAGGAAGTCCATGAATAAAATCCATAGAGATCTGCTCCCACTTCCACTTCGAGATCTCAAGTGGTTGAAGCTGTCCAGCTGACTTTTGCTGGTCACTCTTAACTTGCTAGCTATTTACTCACTGACTCACAAAGATCAAAACATCTCACTTCATCCCCTTCCATATGAAAACTCTCTTCATATCCTTGAACATCTTGGTCAGTCCTAGATGGAAAGATAACTTTGATCGTTGACATTCAGCTAATACTTCTCTTCTAAGACCATTAGCATTCAGAACAAAGATACGCTCGTTTATTCTCGATACTCCTCAAGGATAAATCACAAAACTAGAAACAATACCTTCTTGGACATCTTGAGTTGAGCCAAAATAGGATCTTCTTCTTGACTATCTGCGATCCTCTCCATCAACACTGGCCTAACTTCCAAGTTGGCAACCATCACAACATTCCTACTCAATGCATTAGCAATAACATTCGCTTTTCCAGGGGTGTATAGAATATCCAGATCATAAGAAGCGAGAAACTCTAGCCATCTTTGTTGCCTCAAATTCAAATCCTTTTGGGTAAAGAAGTACTTTAATTACTTGTGATCCGTGCATAACTAGAATTTTTCTCCTAAAAGATGATGTCTCTACATCTTTAGTGCGAAGACAGCTGCCAAAAGCTCCAAATCGTGTGTGGCAAAATTCTTCTCATGTGGCTTCAGCCGTCGACTTGCATATGCACTGACTTTTCCATTCTACATCAGCACTACTCCCAATCCGGTTCTACAAGCATCCTTTCATACACCTAACCCTTCGCTCCCATATGGAATTGTTAAAGCAGGAGCACTAATCATTTCTACTTTAATTAATTGAATGCTTGATTGCATTTAGGTGTCCACATAAACTTACAATCTTTCTTTGTTAATTTCGTCAGATGAAAGGCAATCTTCAAGAAATCTTTAATGAACCTTCGGTAAAAACATGCTAATCCCAAGAAACTTCTGACATCTGTCGCATTTTCTGGCTTTTCCCAGTCTTGAACTGCAACTACTTTAGCCGGGTCCACCGATATGCCTTCTTTCGAAACTACATGCCCCAGAAACCTAACTTCAGATTTTCGGAAATGGCACTTGTAAAACTTTGCTTTCAACACATGACTTCCTGAAGTATTTAGAACGACTCAGAGATTATACTTTTGCTCTTCCTCCATCTTAGAATAAATAAGAATATCATCAGTGAAGATGAGAACAAACTTATAAATAAAATCTCGGAACACTCAATTCATTAAGTCCATGAAATAAGCTGGTGCATTAGTCAGACTGAACGACATGACTAGCCACTTCTAAAAACTATCAGGGTTACAAAAAACTATTAAGGGAACACTCTCCTCTGCTACCCTTAATTGATAAAAACCAGTGGCGAGATCTAGTTGAGAAAATACCTGAGCGCTATAGAGCTGGTCAAACATATCATCGATCTTGGGTAAATGATACTTATTCTTGATAGTCCTCTTATTCAACTCTTGGTAATCTACACATAACCTAAAAGAACCGTCCGCCTTTGTAACTAAGACTATTGGCGATCCCCAACTTGATATGCTACGCTGGATCAAACTCTTCTGCAATAAGTCAAACGTCTGCTTCTCTATTTCCCTTCTCTCTTTTTGTGCCAACCATCAAGGAGGTGGTACAATTGGTCTAGTTCCTAGAATCACGAAACTCCAGTTCACGGTGAGGAGGTAAACCTTGCACTTCATCGAAAATATCCTTAAAGCCCCAAGCAATCGGTATATCTTTTACCTCCTCTTTATATCTACAACAACGTCTCCAGCATTACTAACTCTGATAATCCTTTGATCAAAATCTATGATCGTTCTAAACGTAGACAACCGATCCATTCCCAACAATGCCCCATAACCCATGAACCCAAGAACAAACAAGTCAAAAGAAAAGAAATGGTTTCGACATGAAATAGGTTAAACACATAGTGTCAAGATTGGTTGGACCCTCAATTGGGTTCGACACACAAAGAGGGTTGTTTAAAAGGATAGGTTTAAGGTTAAGTTTATCAACAAGATCAACTGAAATGAAACTATATGTTGCACCGGTATCGAACAATACTCTAAATAGAATATCAAAAATGGATAATGTACCTTGCAACACTTGATTTCCCTTTTGATCCTTAGATGTAGATGGTATTTCCTTCATAGCAAAAGCATATCCTTGTGGCCCCTTCTTCAGAAAAAGACACTCATTCTTCATATGTCCTTGTTTGTAACAATTATAGTAGATTGGATCGCTAGGAGGATTAGTGCAATGATTTGCAAAATGAACCATATTATTGCATTTAAATCAAAGAATTTTGGACAAGTCCCGTGCATGCTTCTGAGTTAGAGTTCCACCTCTAGATTTCTTTCCCAACAACTGCTTCTTCATTTTAAACTTGTGCTTGAAATTCGGCTTGTTTGCAACGAGGATAATGGATAAAGTTAGGCACTAGCTACTGACACTACACCTTTTTTAACTCCTTGCTTAATATCCAAATCTTCAAATTGCAAGGCCATGCTGATCAGATTGGTACGGATACCATTAACATGATTAATCATCTCAAGATGGAATTTTGGCCTCAGTACTTCCACGTAGGGCTGTCAATTTCCTACACGACCTGAAACACGACCCGAAACCCGCATGGAAATTAGCAGGTTAATCCGACCCATTTAAGTTGGCGGGTCATTTTCGGGTCAACCCGAATTTGACCCGTTTATAAACGGGTGGGTTTCGGGTTGACCCGTTAACCCGAAATTGACTTGTTAACATCCCGTTTATACTTATACGGGTTGACCTGACCCATTTATGACCCGTTTCGACCCGTTTATGACCCAGTTATACCTTATACGGGTTGACCCGACCCGTTTACGACCCGTTTATGACCCGTTACACCTTATACGGGTTTACCCGACCCATTTATGACTCGACCCAACCCGACCCATTTATAATCGGGTTACACGGGTCGGGTTGGGTCAACCCGTTTATAGGCGGGTCGGGTTCGGGTTGAGTTTTTACGATCCATTTAATAAACGGGTTGACCCGACCCATTTAAAATCAACCCAAACTCGATTTGACGCGACCCAAATCCGACCCGACCCGACCCATTGACAGCCCTACTTCCACGAACATCTCATTCTTTTTAAGTGGCATGTCGATCAATCCTGGTCCAAAGCGAGACAATGCATTATCGATGCTCATACTACGCCACTATCATATCTTTCTACTTCAAATCCATGAAACTCCTAAATAACTGAGTTCTCCCCGCCTCTGGAATAAACTAAGCTTCGAAGACTTCCTTAAATTGAGCCCAAGTAAAACCTTTCTTTGGGGAATTAACTGTAACCAAATCCCACAAATCCATTGCTGACTTTTGGAGTTATCGTGATGCCAACAATCGCTTCCTTGCATCCTCTAATTGAAGATCCCCGAATATCCTTTCACAGGAGCGGAGCCATACTAGAACTTCTAGAATATCTTCAGTCCCAAAAAATTGTTTACCACCCAAAGCAGTATAATTTTTGCAGAGAGTAGCAAAGTTCTAAGGTGGTTGAACTTGTATTATTGCTTCTACTAAATGCTCTACAATTGCCCTATTTCTAGCAGCTCTTCCATTTGTAGTCGTGCTGGTTCCAGATCATCTCCCTCTTCTTCCTCTTATACTCATTTTCAACTACCTGAAAAATGATAGGTATTATTAGAATACAAAGATATGACCAAAATGGTTTAGGGGAAACAACACCAAAGGATCTAAAATGAATCTTTAGGATGGGTGATAAAAAATGCTTTCTCAAGATTAACTCATTCTAGGGCTCCTATTGCCCTATCTCTAATGAGTCATACCCCAATCAGGCTAAGGTGTTCGCTCATCCGAAGCTCTGATACCACCTATGATGAAACACCTTTTTGACCCTAGGAACGACACTTAATACATCTCGGTATTCGTATGTTGTTGCCCAAGCATCCGAAAGATGAATTTTCATAGGGTAAAATAAAGAACAGAGCAGAAAATCTCACAACGAAACTGTTAAATAGAACATAACGTTAATATCATACATAAGGTTACTCCCTAACTTGAAGTTATCGGGGTTACACTAAAGTACTACATTCAACTTTTGCGGTTATAACAACATGCCTTTACACATGCTAAAACAAAATACACATACACAAACTGAATAAATAGTGAAATAGATAGCCAAGTAGATAAAAGTCTCCTACTTGGGTACAGTCTTCAAAAGAGCTCATAAGGATCTGCTACTCTTGGACTACTCAAATATAAATGAGTACTCGGAAGTATGAGGAAAACAAAAAACTCTGGTCAGACAATATGTCTGGTATGAGTAAAACTCTAAATAATAAGTGTAAATGAACAACAACAAGTGAGATCACAACGTTAAATGTGGAACGAGTTTCCTTTTACAAGCACAACATCCAAATGTAAAGAATAGATAAAATAATTAACATCGTGAAGAGTGCTATACTCTTCCCGATGCAATTAAGTAAAACAAATTCGAAGGTTCGAATCAATAAGGAAAAGAAAATTTACCAACAATGACTAGGAGGGTGCGCCCCTTCTTCTGAAAGTATACCTCTAGTAAATATACTTGAGAGGGTCACCTTTTTGCGATACCTCTCAAGAACTCCAAGCCGGACCCCGCCAACCTTACCGAGAATCCGAGTATTTAAAATCTTAGTTCATGAATAATCGAAACTAACCTAGAGTGGATGTGAGTATATCCTAATGAGAGCAATCCCACATAACTTGGCCCCCACTCGCTTTTTGGTTTTTGTCATTTCCGAAAAAGGATAACAAAGCTCAAATGAGTAACAAATAGTCCTAGATTGACGATACACAATTGAAGAAAGATGAACCAATAGTTAAATAACCAACCATTGGGGGAAAAAAAGATTATATATGGACAGTAAATCTCATATTCCTGCCACTACTCGTCGTATCAAACTTTTACTATTTCTTGCTCAAAAATGAAGTTAGGCAAGTAAAGGTAATGTTACCTCTAGGCATTGCTTTAATGACCTTTTTAACTTTCGAAATAGTGATCGGTTTCCATACCTCGATGTTTAGTGTCCAGATAGTATGACTAAATTCTTTCCATATAAGCGATACCGTTTACGAAAACTTCTTTTCCATAATCGAATCAAACTTTTACTTTTTAAACTAAGTTCATGCTTGGGCTTCTCATTACAGGTTTTTAACTTTAAGCACCTTTGTAAAAATGGTTCACTAACTTTAAAACATCATTATAAAAAGAATTCAATAGCCTAAAAAGTTATTATTAAATTAATTAATCTTCTTTAACTGTGACGACCCAACTTCCAAACTCCAGGAAGTCGCATCATCAATTAAGAAAGAAAGGGATAGAAGAAGAAAAGAAAGAAGAGAAAGAAGAAAAACAACACTAAAATCTCAACAGCGGAACGAATAAATTATATTAATAACATAAAATATTACATAGTTTACAACCACTATCAGAGTACACAGATATACAACACAAACTAGGCAGTTATAAACACATGTCTAGTATTTACAACATAATACATCTCAGAGACAATCACAGATCACACAGCGGAATACTATATATCTAACGCAGAAGCCTCCTGCTCCATTGCTCTTCCACAATTCGTCAAAAGCTAACCTGAATCCCTTGGCTACTCGTAAAAATTTGAGTACCCAAGAGTTTATGAAAACAAAAATAAACTCCGGCTCAGACATGGGTCTGGTGTGAGTAACAGGTTAAAGTTGCTTAATTTTCAAAAACCTATTGAAAGAAAAGTATCACGTAAGACTTCCCACACATAAACATGGAAAAGTTTTTACCTTACGCTAACCAAAACATTTGATAGGAAATCCAGTGATATTATAACAGTGTCTAGGGTTTTCAAGTAAATAAGAAATAGCCGAAATTGTTACATGATTAAATTCCAGCTACTAGCCACAAAAGTGGGTAATACAATCAAAACCGTTGGCACTTATTGGATTTTGGATTCCATACAATGGCAGGGCTACTAGGGTACCGCCCGTCACAGTACGTGGCCTAGATCAACGTACTGAGGAGCCACCCTAACTCCCCTGCAACACAAGACCGGAACCATCCCTTACTGGACAGTCCCGAACAAGACAACCCCGCAGTTGGTGTACATCCAACTGCCCACACAGCCGAAATAAAAAGGGACCTCGAGACAGGGATCAATCTTGCTTCCCAGTGGGTGCGACCCACGAAGCCTTGCTGCACCTCCCCTGTTTTAGCCATTCTCGGTTGATGAGGCTTGAGGCTACGATTACCTTTAGAGGACATTTCTCTTAGAATGCTCATCGTCCACCTGATGATGTTCTGAAAGCATTCAATCCATACAAGTTCGTTCCGGGTTCGAACGAAACCGAAGGCATTATCTCGTTACACTTGTTTTGGAATCACCCTCAGAGTTAACGACGATAACCCTTGCACTCTGAATCTCCATCTCGAATCTATAAGTACTATTCCGTCAAACTCATTACGGAATCACCCACAGAGTTATACTGACGTATAGCCCTTACACCTCGAGTCTTCACTTGCTCCACTTAGATTCACGACTTAACGTTATTTGGAATCGATGTGGTTTTCGGATATCCAAATATGGAAACCCGATTCCGGTCTCATCGAAATCCAAAGCGTGTCTTTTAAGGCCAAGTTGTTTTAAAGGTTTAAAACAGTTCAATTATATATACAAATAGATAAATCATAGATCCACAAAGATAATCAACATTATCATCATATCAGATAAACCATACTATCATTATCCAAAAGATAATCTATATCAACATCACAATGCAACCAATGCATCCAAACCACTCAACATAATTTATCTCATGTCTGAGATTCAAACCAATCAAAGCGAACAATACTATCCAACCATATAAGTAATGATTAACCATACCAATATAATTAATTTAAAATGAATTAAATTAATTACATCATTCAAATTAATTTAAAGTAAATTAAATTAATTACTTCACCAATATCAACTTGCTCATATCACTATTGATAATTTATCAATCAATTAATTAACCATCAACCAATTATTTATTTTAATTAATCATCCCTGATTAATTAACCCTTAATTATATTCAAGTAATTATTCACTAATTAATTTCTTTAAATTAATTGTACTTAATCAAATACAGTAATTAACCTTTAATTACTTCAGTAATTAATTACCTAAAATTAATTACATTAATCCTTAATTAATTACATTAATTAATTACCTTTAATCACTTATTATTGATTAATTAATCTTAATTAATCAATCTTAATTACATCATTAATTTAATAATTATTGACCTTCTAATTACATTTTCAAATTAAATTAATTACTCTAAGTAATAAATCTTCATTTAAATTATAACTTTTAATCACCCTTGATTAACTCCATTCAGTAATTATCTACCCTTAATTACTTTACCAAATAAATTAATTACTTCATTAATTAATCATCTCTAATTAATCCTTTGATTAATTTACAAAGTAATTATACTTAAATTACTTCAAATATCAAATCACCTTTAATTAATTACATATAGTAATTATCCATTTATTACTTCTCTAAGTAATTACTCTACATTTAATTACATTAAGTAATTATACTTCACAAATCATCAAATGATTATTTTAAATTAATTAAACTGAATTAATTAACTTAAACTAATCAAATCAATTACTTACAATAAGAAATTAATTCCTTAATTACTTCCATAAGTAATTATACTTAACAACTCACAATTGATTATCTTTAAATTAATTAATCTAATTAATAATTAAAATTAATCACATTAATTAATTATTAAATAATCCTTAGTTAATGACCTTCATTAACTATTATCAATTCATTGATTATTTTCTATTAACTTATTTTAAAATCATTATCAATTGCAATTTAATTAATCATTAATAACCCATTAATTAATCCCTAATTAATTAAATAATTAAGTGTTAATTAAAACTTAATTAATCCATTATTACTTGATTAATTAATTACTATTCATTAATTAAAATCAAACCTTATTTAATTAATTATTCTTAATTACAAGTTAATTATTCTAAAAATAATTAACCTTAAACCCTTAATTACTTTGAGTAATTATTCATTCCATTAATTTATTAAATAAATTAATTATTCATCTAATTACCTTAATAATTAAATGAAATACAAAACATTAAATTATTATTTAACTTTAACAAGTTTTAAAATCAATTTAAATATTTTTCTTGTAAAAGAAATTTTACAAAAGTTAAAACAAATTTCTTTTAAAATTAAAACCATTTAGATTTTACATTATCATTCAAATTTGTTTAAATACTTAAATTTATAAAACTAAAATCTATTTGAAAACAAAGATTCAAATTTAGATTTGAATCAAATTTAAACTTTGTTTAAACATTACTTTATATTTTAATTTCCAAATTTAAATTCAAATTTATTTAAAAATAAACATTTTTAAATAATAAACAAATTTGAATTTAAATATTTGATTATTTCCAACTTAAGATTCAATTCAACTTGAATCCATAATTTAAATTAGATTTAAAACTTAATTTAAATCTTTGATAAATAACTTAACTTCCCGTTTAAATTTGAAAACAAGACAGTTTTCTACCCTGAAACGAATCCAACTCGAGTGATCACAAAATTCACTCGACCCTCATCCTATCCTAACCCGAGCAAAATTTCAAAACAAACTCGAGTAAACTCGAGTAATATTCATTTGCACCTATTCAAAAATCTACAGAACTGTCAGGTTTAACTCCAAAACCTGCAACAACCATATTACCCGAGCCCACAACAATATTCTTCGAGTCCAACATTACAATGCTTCGAGCAAATCATGATAATCCCTGAAACCATACTCGAGTATTCTTTCTTCCCCAACATATCTGATACGCCATGATTCCTGTGCACCTGCACCCACGTTGCCGTCACCGCTGGCCTCTCGCGACCACCCACTCAAGTCAGTGACCACCTTCCAACAAATTCCCAGCCATCAATCAAACTACAGAACCCCAAAATCAAAATATGCCTCGAGCTCCAAAGACTGTAACAATGTCGCGACCTGGAAATGCCTCAAAACCCAAACTCTGATCGCCTGAGAAACTTCGCCTCCGGCCACCACCTTTTCCATACCCCATCTACCTCCAGCTCGAATTAGAGAGAACTCGATCATTTAATTTGATCGCAGTGATCAAATTCTTCAAACACAGAAAAACTAGGGCTTAAAATTTTGATTCACAATTCCCATCACCTCACTGATTTAATCTATCATCAACCATTTTTCTCTGCAACTCAGTTCACAAATCTATAACCAAAATCAATATTGGTCATTCTAATCACCTAGGTTGTCAGTTCAACCCCAATCACCATTTCCAGACAAAAACAGAAATGCTCTGTCAAAATTTAAACTAAATTTTATGAATTTAGTTTTAAAATTCAAGTTTTGATTTATATAATTGGTTTAATATCTTAAATCAAAGAATCTAAGCGATCAAATTCTTACTTATATATGAATTTTTCTGTAATCTCTGAGCTTACAGACAATCTACAGAAAATTTCATTTTAAATAAAAATATAAACAAATGTTAACAGTCATATGTTAAAAACTTAACACATATCAATTTAAAATGGAGTGAATATTAAAAAAATTCCTAAATCTGTAACTTGAATACAGAAAAGCAAACTCATATCAACATGTACAACTATACACATATATTATACCAGAAATGAACCTTAAATATGACATGCAACATACAAAATTTTAGAAATAAACAAGCAACCAATTTTATTACTCAAGTTTACTTAGTAAAAATTGTTACTCACCTTAATTTTCCTGAGCAGAGCCCTGTTTATTGAAAAGCTTTGAAACTGGATTGTGTTTTGATTTGAAAACTTTGAGTTGCTTCTCTTATATTTTAAACTTCAATCTTGCTTTTACTGCAATGCTCCCTGATCTACATGCATGCTTATATCCAGGTGAAAAATGCAGGCTTCCAGAGTCAAAAAATTTCAAATTTCCAAAAAATGATGCAGGTATTTGAATTTAGACTTGAAGTTGCAGATGCAAGACTTTGATGTTGCAAATTTGATTTTTCAGATGCATGTAAATTGATTTAGCTTGATGAGGTTGCATGCAGTTATGCTTGAAGTTTTTAAAAACAGAAAGAAGGGACTGTAGGCTTGATGAAGTGCTGTTGCATGCAGTTTTGAATATTGCAAAATTGAATTGCAGAATGATTTCAGGTTGATGAACATGATTCAGATAGTTTTCTTTTTGGTTTTGAGTGAAATAGGTTTTGCAGATTTTTTTCTGTTTTGAAGAAAGATGAGATTGCAGATTTTAGATCTGAAAACTTTTCTTAAGTTTTGAAGGAGAAAAACGAAAATGAGAGTGAGGGGCAATGTTTATGTAAGCAAATTTTTGATTTAATCAAAAATAAAAGAAAAAGAAATTTAATGAGACACTTGTTTCTATTCTTAACATTTGTCACTTAATTTATTTTATGGCTCAACATGTGTCATTTGAGTGTGTTAAGAGACTAACACATGTATTAAGAAACCTACACAGGTATATTAGAAGTGTTTTAAATTTTAATTTAATTTTTTTATAAATACTTTAACTTATTTTATTCCATATGTATATATAAATGAATTTTATTTCCTTTTAATTTTAGAAATCAAAACAAAACAAGTTATAAACAGAAGCTTATTCAAATATTTTTAAGTGTTTATTCCTTTAAATTTTCGAAACATTGAATTCCAATTTAAATTAAATTATAAACTCCAATTTAAAAATTAAGTTATATATATTCATATATAACTCTTATTAAATTTTAAAATAACAAATCCTATTACCACAAATCTATTTATGTTCAAAAGAATTTAAGTATTATAATTTTTATTTAAAAATAACAAATTAAACAATATTAAATAATTTATAAATGAGATTATAAACTAATTAAGATTATTTGTAATTTACATTGTAAATTCTTATATATATAAATCCCAAGCAATACTTTAAAAAGAAAATAAAACAAAGCTTTGATGTTAATCAAATTTAACTTCATATTTAAGTTAATTAAAAACATAAATTTAAACAGATAAGATTTTCGTTTAATATAAACCATATAATTATTTATTTGAATTGCCTTGAAAAGTTATATGTTAAATTTAAATCAAATCTCCAATTTATCAAACATAAATTAGAGTTAGAAAATTAATCCATTTACTAAATTCAAAAATCAAAATTTATCAATTTACAATATATACAATTATATATATTATAAACAGAAAACAATTTATTTATTCAAAAAGATAAAATCTTATAATTTAAATATTTATTAAAGCATGATTATTAAATCAAATTCCAAATTTGTTATTAAAATTATCAAATCAAATTAAATTTATAACACTGATTATTAAATTTATATTGCCCAAATTTCCAGGATATCACATTCCTCCCCCTTTAAAAGAATTTCGTCCCCGAAATTTAAAAGCAAAGGTAATTTAATAATCTATCTTAAGATTTTTATTTTTAAAACACAAGCATATATTATCAAACATATGCTAACAACCATAGCAACCAATTCAAACAAAACAAACCTAATTATCCAGAAAAACCTGGATACAATTTTCACGAGTTTCCCCGGTATATATATCGGGATGCTCGCTCTATAGAATCTAAACTATTAAACTATAGAGCTCCTATCCAACTATATCTATCAACAAAACAATATATCAGACTACAAACGAGTCTGAATCAAAAATCACATCCTTCTGAACTGCTGGTTCCACAACCAGAGATAAACCATACACGTACTCCCTCAGAGATACGTGAAACACATCAAATTCCAATTATCCAAACTGACAATTCAACTTTGAAAACCAAACACCAATCCTCACAAAACACAGAAAAGGTCCAAAACATCTCGGAGCTGACTTACCCAGTCTTACTCAATCTTATAGCTCCTTTAGATCGGAGAAAGCTTTCCCAAATTAAATCTCTGAATTCGGAATCCAAATTCATCCGTCTCCTATCCACCAAACACTCTTGACGATCCCGGCTGCCTTCAACTCTCCTGATCAGCTTAACCTTTGCTGATGTCTCTAGAAACAAACTGGACCAAAACAATCCAACAAAACGATCTCCTCAAGATCAATTCCAAACCAAGAACACCAACTCTACTCCACAAATATCAGAAGACTAACTTTCCTCTCTTATCCGGAAAAAATAAAACGAAAGCACTTCCAATATGCTTCCGCAGCACAACTCTGATTTGAAGCAGAAGAAAAACTCGAGCACAAACTGGATAACACATCACAGAAATATGGTTTACAGATCCATAAAAGAAAACTCAGATGCCCCATCTGAACCAAAGCTGCTTCACTAAACCTCCGGTATTACTCCTAGAATCCAGTCGATAAGAAAACTTAGCCTCTAGGTACGGACAAACTTTCCATAGCTCAAGAGAACACTCAAACTATCGCAAGTGACTTTTGCGATCAACCAGTCCAATATCCAAAGATAACTGTTCTCCCTTTACCAATCAGATCAGCTTACGCTTAACTAGCCAATCCATCACAGAAATGGAACCCACTCTGCTGCTTCTGAATTCTATTTTCAAAAAAACTGCTAACCAGAAAATCTTCTTGCTGGCACACAGAACACTCCGAACTGCACTGCTGACATCGACGCCAAAGACTTCCTAATCCAAAGCTCTTCGAGAAACTCAGGCTTCAAACCGGACAGAAACATCCTGCTGAATCCAGCCACAACACTGATGCAGACTCACCTCCTTAACTTGTTCCAAAGAAACTTCTTAGGAAACAATCCACATTTACTGCATCTCATCATGCAGCTACTATTCCCTAAGATATCAGGATACCATCATTCTCTTCTACCTAGCCGATAGATCCAAATTCTACTCATCCAATTCAAAGATAGACTCCGAACCTTAACAGGTTACCTTCAGAGATCTATGAAATCCTTACTCTCTGCACAACTCACTCGAGACGATATTAGGTCTACAGTCTCGCTAGCATCACTACCAACCTCGTCACCAAACTTCAACCAAGGATAGTAGTTATGTTACACACCCCACTACCTTATCTACCTTTATATCCTATATTGGAAAACCCGAACAGGTAACCCAACAAATAGGTAGAAGTAATTATATAAATATATATAATAAAAATACAAATACGCTCTCTCAAGATAGACACCACTTCAGAGCCTAGGTATTCACTCAACCTAATGCTCTGATACCACCTGTGACGACCCAACTTCCAAACTCCAGGAAGTCGCATCATTAATTAAGAAAGAAAGGGATAGAAGAAGAAAAGAAAGAAGAGAAAGAAGAAAAACAACACTAGAATCTCAACAGCGGAATGAATAAATTATATTAATAACATAAAATATTACATAGTTTACAACCACTATCAAAGTACACAGATATACAACACATACTAGACAGTTATAAACACCTGTCTAGTATTTACAACATAATACATCTCAGAGACAATCACAGATCACACAGCGGAATACTATATATCTAACGCAGAAGCCTCCTGCTCCATTGCTCTTCCACAATTCGTCAAAAGCTAACCTGAATCCCTTGGCTACTCGTAAAAATTTGAGTACCCAAGAGTTTATGAAAACAAAAATAAACTCCGGGTCAGACATGGGTCTGGTGTGAGTAACAGGTTAAAGTTGCTTAATTTTCAAAAACCTTTTGAAAGAAAAGTATCACGTAAGACTTCCCACACATAAACATGGAAAAGTTTTTACCTTACGCTAACCAAAACATTTGATAGGAAATCCAGTGATATTATAATAGTGTCTAGGGTTTTCAAGTAAATAAGAAATAGCCGAAATTGTTACATTATTAAATTCCAGCTACTAGCCACAAAAGTGGGTAATACAATCAAAACCGTTGGCACTTATTGGATTTTGGATTCCATACAATGGAAGGGCTACTGGGGTACCGCCCGTCACAGTACGTGGCCTAGATCAACGTACCGAGGAGCCACCCTAACTCCCCTGCAACACAAGACCGGAACCATCCCTTACTGGACAGTCCCGAAGAAGACAACCCTGCAGTTGGTGTACATCCAACTGCCCACACAGCCGAAATAAAAAGGGACCTCGAGACAGGGATCAATCTTGCTTCCCAGTGGGTGCGACCCACGAAGCCTTGCTGCACCTCCCCTGTTTTAGCCATTCCCGGTTGATGAGGCTTGAGGCTACGATTACCTTTAGAGGACATTTCTCTTAGAATGCTCATCGTCCACCTGATGATGTTCTGAAAGCATTCAATCCATACAAGTTCGTTCCGGGTTCGAACGAAACCGAAGGCATTATCTCGTTACACTCGTTTTGGAATCACCCTCAGAGTTAACGACGATAACCCTTGCACTCTGAATCTCCATCTCGAATCTATAAGTACTATTCCGTCAAACTCATTACGGAATCACCCACAGAGTTATACTGACGTATAGCCCTTACACCTCGAGTCTTCACTTGCTCCACTTAGATTCACGACTTAACGTTATTTGGAATCGATGTGGTTTTCGGATATCCAAATATGAAAACCCGATTCCGGTCTCATCGAAATCCAAAGCGTGTCTTTTAAGGCCAAGTTGTTTTAAAGGTTTAAAACAATTCAATTATATATACAAATAGATAAATCATAGATCCACAACAGATAATCAACATTATCATCATATCAGATAAACCTTACTATCATTATCCAAAAGATAATCTATATCAACATCACAATGCAACCAATGCATCCAAATCACTCAACATAATTTATCTCATGTCTGAGATTCAAACCAATCAAAGCGAACAATACTATCCAACCATATAAGTAATGATTAACCATACCAGTATAATTAATTTAAAATGAATTGAATTAATTACATCATTCAAATTAATTTAAAGTAAATTAAATTAATTACTTCACCAATATCAACTTGCTCATATCACTATTGATAATTTATCAATCAATTAATTAACCATCAACCAATTATTTATTTTAATTAATCATCCCTGATTAATTAACCCTTAATTATATTCAAGTAATTATTCACTAATTAATTTCTTCAAATTAATTGTACTTAATCAAATACAGTAATTAACCTCTAATTACTTCATTAATTAATTACCTAAAATTAATTACATTAATCCTTAATTAATTACATTAATTAATTACCTTTAATCACTTATTATTGATTAATTAATCTTAATTAATCAATTTTAATTACATCATTAATTTAATAATTATTGACCTTCTAATTACATTTTCAAATTAAATTAATTACTCTAAGTAATAAATCTTCATTTAAATTATAACTTTTAATCACCCTTGATTAACTCCATTCAGTAATTATCTACCCTTAATTACTTTACCAAATAAATTAATTACATCATTAATTAATCATCTCTAATTAATCCTTTGATTAATTTATAAAGTAATTATACTTAAATTACTTCAAATATCAAATCACCTTTAATTAATTACTTATAGTAATTATCCATTTATTACTTCTCTAAGTAATTACTATACATTTAATTACATTAAGTAATTATACTTCACAAATCATCAAATGATTATTTTAAATTAATTAAACTGAATTAATTAACTTAAACTAATCAAATTAATTCAATTACTTACAATAAGAAATTAATTCCTTAATTACTTCCATAAGTAATTATACTTAACAACTCACAATTGATTATCTTTAAATTAATTAATCTAATTAATAATTAAAATTAATCACATTAATTAATTATTAAATAATCCTTAGTTAATGACCTTCATTAACTATTAACAATTCATTGATTATTTTCTATTAACTTATTTTAAAATTATTGTTAATTGCAATTTAATTAATCATTAATAACCCATTAATTAATCCCTAATTAATTAAATAATTAAGTGTTAATTAAAACTTAATTAATCCATTATTACTTGATTAATTAATTACTATTCATTAATTAAAATCAAACCTTATTTAATTAATTATTCTTAATTACAAGTTAATTATTCTAAAAATAATTAACCTTAAACCCTTAATTACTTTGAGTAATTATTCATTCCATTAATTTATTAAATAAATTAATTATTCATTTAATTACCTTAATTATTAAATGAAATACAAAACATTAAATTATTATTTAACTTTAACAAGTTTTAAAATCAATTTAAATATTTTTCTTGTAAAAGAAATTTTACAAAAGTTAAAACAAATTTCTTTTAAAATTAAAACCATTTAGATTTTACATTATCATTCAAATTTGTTTAAATACTTAAATTTATAAAACTAAAATCTATTTGAAAACAAAGATTCAAATTTAGATTTGAATCAAATTTAAACTTTGTTTAAACATTACTTTATATTTTAATTTCCAAATTTAAATTCAAATTTATTTAAAAATAAACATTTTTAAATAATAAACAAATTTGAATTTAAATATTTGATTATTTCCAACTTAAGATTCAATTCAACTTGAATCCATAATTTAATTTAGATTTAAAACTTAGTTTAAATCTTTGATAAATAACTTAACTTCCCGTTTAAATTTGAAAACAAGACAGTTTTCTACCCTGAAACGAATCCAACTCGAGTGATCACAAAATTCACTCGACCCTCATCCTATCCTAACCCGAGCAAAATTTCAAAACAAACTCGAGTAAACTCGAGTAATATTCATTTGCACCTATTCAAAAATCTACAGAACTGTCAGGTTTAACTCCAAAACCTGCAACAACCATATTACCCGAGCCCACAACAATATTCTTCGAGTCCAACATTACAATGCTTCGAGCAAATCATGATAATACCCGAAACCATACTCGAGTATTCCTTCTTCCCCAACATATCTGATACGCCATGATTCCTGTGCACCTGCACCCACGTTGCCGTCACCGCTGGCCTCTCGCGACCACCCACTCAAGTCAGTGACCACCTTCCAACAAATTCCCAGCCATCAATCAAACTACAGAACCCCAAAATCAAAATATGCCTCGAGCTCCAAAGACTGTAACAATGTCGCGACCTGGAAATGCCTCAAAACCCAAACTCTGATCGCCTGAGAAACTTCGCCTCCGGCCACCACCTTTTCCATACCCCATCTACCTCCAGCTCGAATTAGAGAGAACTCGATCATTTAATTTGATCGCAGTGATCAAATTCTTCAAACACAGAAAAACTAGGGCTTAAAATTTTGATTCACAATTCCCATCACCTCACTGATTTAATCTATCATCAACCATTTTTCTCTGCAACTCAGTTCACAAATCTATAACCAAAATCAATATTGGTCATTCTAATCACCTAGGTTGTCAGTTCAACCCCAATCACCATTTCCAGACAAAAACAGAAATGCTCTGTCAAAATTTAAACTAAATTTTATGAATTTAGTTTTAAAATTCAAGTTTTGATTTATATAATTGGTTTAATATCTTAAATCAAAGAATCTAAGCGATCAAATTCTTACTTATATATGAATTTTTCTGTAATCTCTGAGCTTACAGACAATCTACAGAAAATTTCATTTTAAATAAAAATATAAACAAATGTTAACAGTCATATGTTAAAAACTTAACACATATCAATTTAAAATGGAGTGAATATTAAAAAAATTCCTAAATCTGTAACTTGAATACAGAAAAGCAAACTCATATCAACATGTACAACTATACACATATATTATACCAGAAATGAACCTTAAATATGACATGCAACATACAAAATTTTAGAAATAAACAAGCAACCAATTTTATTACTCAAGTTTACTTAGTAAAAATTGTTACTCACCTTAATTTTCCTGAGCAGAGCCCTGTTTATTGAAAAGCTTTGAAACTGGATTGTGTTTTGATTTGAAAACTTTGAGTTGCTTCTCTTATATTTTAAACTTCAATCTTGCTTTTACTGCAATGCTCCCTGATCTACATGCATGCTTATATCCAGGTGAAAAATGCAGGCTTCCAGAGTCAAAAAATTTCAAATTTCCAGAAAATGATGCAGGTATTTGAATTTAGACTTGAAGTTGCAGATGCAAGACTTTGATGTTGCAAATTTGATTTTTCAGATGCATGTAAATTGATTTAGCTTGATGAGGTTGCATGCAGTTATGCTTGAAGTTTTTAAAAACAGAAAGAAGGGACTGTAGGCTTGATGAAGTGCTGTTGCATGCAGTTTTGAATATTGCAAAATTGAATTGCAGAATGATTTCAGGTTGATGAACATGATTCAGATAGTTTTCTTTTTGGTTTTGAGTGAAATAGGTTTTGCAGATTTTTTTCTGTTTGAAGAAAGATGAGATT
The DNA here is from genome assembly GCA_030765085.1 of Allium cepa. Classification (NCBI taxonomy): domain Eukaryota; kingdom Viridiplantae; phylum Streptophyta; class Magnoliopsida; order Asparagales; family Amaryllidaceae; genus Allium; species Allium cepa. The sequence goes on along the minus strand of CM060946.1, from coordinate 95,403,437 downwards.
GCAGATTTTAGATCTGAAAACTTTTCTTAAGTTTTGAAGGAGAAAAAAGAAAATGAGAGTGAGGGGCAATGTTTATGTAAGCAAATTTTTGATTTAATCAAAAATAAAAGAAAAAGAAATTTAATGAGACACTTGTTTCTATTCTTAACATTTGTCACTTAATTTATTTTATGGCTCAACATGTGTCATTTGAGTGTGTTAAGAGACTAACACATGTATTAAGAAACCTACACAGGTATATTAGAAGTGTTTTAAATTTTAATTTAAATTGTTTTATAAATACTTTAACTTATTTTATTCCATATGTATATATAAATGAATTTTATTTCCTTTTAATTTTAGAAATCAAAACAAAACAAGTTATAAACAAAAGCTTATTCAAATATTTTTAAGTGTTTATTCCTTTAAATTTTCGAAACATTGAATTCCAATTTACATTAAATTATAAACTCCAATTTAAAAATCAAGTTATATATATTCATATATAACTCTTATTAAATTTTAAAATAACAAAACCTATTACTACAAATCTATTTATGTTCAAAAGAATTTGAGTATTATAATTTTTATTTAAAAATAACAAATTAAACAATATTAAATAATTTATAAATGAGATTATAAACTAATTAAGATTATTTGTAATTTACATTGTAAATTCTTATATATATAAATCCCAAGAAATACTTTAAAAAGAAAATAAAACAAAGCTTTGATGTTAATCAAATTTAACTTCATATTTAAGTTAATTAAAAATATAAATTTAAACAGATAAGATTTTCCTTTAATATAAACCATATAATTATTTATTTGAATTGCCTTGAAAAGTTATATGTTAAATTTAAATAAAATCTCCAATTTATCAAATATAAATTAGAGTTAGAAAACTAATCCATTACTAAATTCAAAAATCAAAATTTATCAATTTACAATATATACAATTATATATATTATAAACAGAAAACAATTTATTTATTCAAAAAGATAAAATCTTCTAATTTAAATATTTATTAAAGAATGATTATTAAATCAAATTCCAAATTTGTTATTAAAATTATCTAATCAAATTAAATTTATAACACTGATTATTAAATTTATATTGCCCAAATTTCCAGGATATCACATTAACTGTCGTTAATAAGAGTGATTAATTATCTTTAGACTTCGTTAACTTTAAATACCCATAAAAAGGGTTAATCACGTAAAAATATCATTAATTAAATTAATTAATTAATTTTAAATGTCATTAATTAGGTTGACTAATTAATTTTAAAACATCATTTATTAACAAGGATTAACTAATTCAAATTATCATTAATGAAAAAGATTAAATAAATTTAAACTAATTAATTAACTTTAAAAGTAATTAATTAAAAATGATTAATTAATTGTATATACCATTAATTAACTTTAATTCACCATTGTTAAATATTTAATTAATCGTATACATCATTAGATAAAATGATTAACTAAGTTCAAGTATCATTAACAAAGTAATTAATTAACTCTAAACACATCATTATTAAGTTAACTAATTAACCCTAATCCTCTTAATTAAAATAATTAACTAAATTTAAAATAATTATTAAATTAGTAACTTAATTTAAATGCATCCTTATTCACAAACTTAATTAACTTTGTAAAGTAAAACCCAAGCTCGAAAGTAACACAAAAGATGTCGAAGAGATGATATTTTTCGAAAGTACCGATATAGCAATAGTCGCTATACGGACACTTCTAGAACTACTTTCATGACAAAATTATTTTCATCCAAGCATCACATAACGTAAGTAAATCATATATATATATATATATATATATATAGTCCATAACAAAACATATAACATGTATAGAGCATCACTTATAATATATTTAACTTTTTCTACTAATTTTTCATGTTGCTTACTAACCACCAAGATGTCATCTTTTCAAAGCATAAACCAAACCTACAACTATCACATTGCCATAAATATATAATAGGCTTTTAAAAGCTAAAAAGATGATCAGTATTAAAGTTTTAAACTTTTGGTTTTAAAAGGTGAGATTTTACTCATCGAAAGTTTGCAAATTCAACTCTAACTTCCACTAGAACTTGAACACGACCAGATCTTTGCTTCTAACTTAGGAAAACGATATTTTGGTGGGCTTAAGTGGGAAATATGTTTCAAACTAGGGCTTAGGGTAGCTCAGCCTAGATGAGCATAGGTATGTATGGGCATGTTTGGTTAGGAGAAGAAGTGTAGTAGAGAAAGAAGTTGTATTTGGTAAACTTGCTGAAGGAAGAAGTGAAAAGAAATGATTTTTTTGTCTAATTTAAAAGTATATGGAAGCCATGGAAACTTTGGAAGGAACTTAAATGAAGTTTTGAAAGCGAAGATAGAAATGAAAAAAAATGAGAAAAGAATTAGGAAATTAGCTTTTTACTGATGGATAAATCAAATTACCAAACCACCCTTAAAAGACATAACCTCCATTCAATGAATGCCACACCACCAAGCCTGTCTCCTCCTTTTTAATATTTGAAATTTTATTGTCCCACTTTCTCTTGTCATGAGCTAACTTGTATTACGACCTATTGTACTAAATGTTTCACAATGTGACATATGCTTTTATATTTAAATTTTAAACTTAGGAAATTGTCACATCACACTTTTTAATATTTTTTAGTTAAATATAAACATGCATTGTCATTTTTAAATCTTAATTTGTTTACAAATGTTTGTTTATATGTAAAATAAAGTGTTCACAATAGTTTGAACAACTTTTAGACAACGAAAAGTCGAAAACTCAGAAAATGATTTCCGGTCACATTTTTGATTTTTCTTCGAACTAAATATTTTTATAAATAAATTTTGAAAATCATTCTACCATCACTAATTATTATTTAAAAGGGTTTTATTTGAGTTAAAAAATCCATTTATTAATTATTTCAAAATATATTAAGTAATCGTATTTTAAATTGATTAATTTACGGTTTGTTACTGCTATCTTCTGGACTCAAGTGCAAGTAGGCTTTTACTATCTTTGTTTCCCTATAAACACCAGCCTATTCGCAACTAGAAAAGGATCGAAACTATGGTTCTCATTATCATCTCCTACCTCCATCTTAATAGTAACCTAAGAAATAACTATTTGCTATTCTAGGACTTAGATCAGCAAATTCCTAGTATTAGTAATTTTCAAACACTCTAGAAACTCCAATGTGAAACTGAGATCTACTAGATTATGGCAAGATGTGATATAACTGGTTGTAATCCAGAGAGAGATCAAAGATTAAAGTAGATGTAGGTCAAAGATTACGTTGAACCACTATAAAAATTCTTGTGTCTCTCCTTGCTTTTCTGATTTTTGCTTTATTTTTACTTGAACTGATGTTTTCATCTGATTTCTGGGTGTTGATCTATTTTCTGGGTTAATAAATACCTATGGAATCTGGTTCCTTGCATGTGCGGGTTATAGGTGTCAGGAAGCGTGGATCATTACAAGGACACCGTTGATGTCGATTTTTATTGCAACAATGCAAGCAGAGATATCATGACATTGACTATAGATTAGGGATTTAGCACTATGCGCAAGTGATTGTCTGACACCATCATCGAAAAGCTCTCATCATTAGGAGTTCGGTGGAGGTCACATTGTCTCTAGAAAGTGTAACGACAACAAAAATTGCCTTAAAATTTAGTTTCTAGGGTTTTAGTAGGAGGAGTTAATTTTATATTAAACCCCCTTAAATTTTATGAAATTACAATATAACCCTGAGTACTCAAATTAGTATAACTTTCACATATAAGCACTTTTTTACACATAACTTGCATTGATGCGTTCATAATAGAATCATAAATGCATTAATATATTTGATATTAAATTATATATAGTTATTTCTAACGCTGTGAATTAAAACTTTTAACATAAATATCATCAATTAATATTTACATATCAACGCAATTAATCAACACTAATTTGTTAAGAGATTATACATTTGATTCGAATATTTGATATTTGAATTAAAACATGTTACAATCATTTGAATGTATAACATCAATTTATAAACTATTATGTTTGAACGCGTATTATTTAAGTTTACTTATTTTTATCAATCTTTGATCAAATTTTGTTGTTATTAGAAAATATATATTAAAAATTCAATGCGTGTGTGTGTATATGCATATTATCATACATGAAAAATTATTTCATTATCACATTTAAATTAAATAAATGTTATTTTAATTAATGGTACCTTATGTTGTCAAATAGTTTTGATCAAGTAATAACAATATGGCTAGATTTATTTTTTATATTATAATGATAAGATAATATGAATTAATTGAAACCTAAACACGGAACCAAGAAAATGGAGATTTGACTTTTACATAAAGTATTCTCCTTCTCCTTCTTCATTCTTTCTTAATACTTCTTTACCGCTACAGTCTTGCTCCTACTCTTAAGTAATAAAAGAACCAAAATACATTTATTAATCGAGCGATCAACAACCAAAGATAGTTTCTAAATTTTGGAGCATGGGAAGAAAAAGTGGATTCATCTGTTTTAGATATAGAATAACGCACATCTTATAAAACCCAAAAATTTGGTTAATATTAAAATGAAAATATTAATAATATAATAATGCAAAAATAATTGAATTTAATGCAGTAATAAATTAAAAATTAAATGAGAAGGGGTAAAATGGTCAATTTTCAACTTTGGAATCTGATGACGAAACTGACTCCATTGCGGCCATCTCATTTTATTGATTCATGCGGTATTTTGGTTAGCCTCATTTGGATTCCCTCCTTTCGCTTAAATTCAAATTTGAAAACAAGCAGATAGATTTCCCTCCTTTTGTTCAAAAGTTAAGCCGGGTACATCGTTTCAGTTTCAAAAATGAGCAACTTATTCATCCTCCTTCCAAACTAGCAGTCAAAGCATCATAACCTCCTCAAAATCCAATGAAAACTCTTGAGATCGAAAGCATAGAGAAGCTGTCATAGAGGACTACATGTCAACAACAAATTAGAGGTGAAACTCAAAAGAACAGAGGCATATTAGGTCAGACAGCGGAGACTTTGGTGGTGGAGAGCATTTTCAGTGAGTTATTCATCATTTTTACCTCATATAATGCAGTTATGACCTATAGTGATGATATACTGGCTAATTTAGAGTAGATGAACACTTATATATAGTTATATTCAGGTTTAATAGGGAATTTGGAAGGATTTGGATCACAAGAACAAATTAGGACTAGGTTATGCTGTTGTATGGCAATTTATTGAATATGTGCTATGTTTGATGTAATAACACGGCTAATCGATGATCTTAATCTTGGTGAATCATTCAGTTCCTTCGGATTCTCATGCAAATCACAAGTCCTTCTGAACATCTTATAGTTATAGACACCAGTCTCTGCTTAAGTGTTGTTTATACATCATAATCAATACGATTTCATTCGAATTTATTACATCACACATCTAAATTGTCCCATGTTCATTTGGGATTTATCTATTTTACTCTAATTACAAGGCATTCAGATCCTTTTATCAAAAACAAATCTATTTGCATTATAATGTCTGATCTCTTCAGATCACTTTACATTCAATTTAACGTGCGATCTCTATGAATCGTTCATAACCCAATTTAGGAATTGTTCTTTCCAGACCGTTTAACTTTCGATCTAGGGTGCGATCTCTCTGGATTGTTTCGCCCAATCTAGGGTTTAGATCTCTCCAGATCCTTGTTGAATCCGCTTGCTCTCCGGCAAAGGAACTCAACGACCAAGCAAGCCCGTCTGCTCACTCTTCGTTGAGGGGAATTACTTTTCGTACAAGCTCATCCACTCGCTCTTCGATAAGAAAGCTTGCACCCTACACTATGGTCCCTTCTATCCAGACGGAACTTAAAGGGATCAATATTGTACAAGTCCATCTACTTGCTCTCCGGCGAGGGGACTTGCACCCTACACTCCAGTCTCGTCTCTCCGGACGGGACTTAAAGCGGTCAATATCGTACAAGCCCATCCGCTCACTCTTTAGCGAGGGGACTTGCATCCTATACTCTGTCCCACCTCTCCGAACAGGACTTAGGGTGATCAATTTAAGTCATCACATTTATGTGGATTTTTCAAAAATCAAATCAAAGCAGACAGTGTTCATCCCAGACATCCGACTCAAACCGTGCCTAGAGACCAATCTAGGTTTCGTACACGTGTAAGCGATCCAAAGTTATTATCTTCCTAAGTAGTTATCTCAAGTTTTCGATTCAAAGCGTGCCTAGGGACCGTTTGGGATCCCGTTACATGTAAGTAACCTGAAATTATTATTGTCTTTATTGCTTAATATGAAGAGTAAAATGCAAGAAAAGAAACGAAAATCAAAGCATGGGAACTAGAACTCTCGCTCATCCTGATCATAGGATTTCGACTCTCGGACTAGATCCTTAGTTTTTCCTTGATGCAGTCACTGCAGATGGCGGTCGTTCCAGAAGCACCATTGCAGTTTGGTTCCTCACGTACTGTTGCAGATGGTGGCTCCGAACCAGTTCTTTTATCAGATCACGAAGGTTTCATCACTCATTTGTTTCATGTCCATCCAGCTCATGGAAAATGCAAAACTTTCCATATCTTTTCTCCCGATCGGTAGGCACTCTCCTAGCTAGATTTTGATATAGGGTCTACCTTTGGTGCCCAGATATATCCTCTCTAGGATTTCAGTTAAGTAAGTATAGGAAGACAATTTAGGCTTACTTTTTTGTCATCTCGGTTCCCCGAAGTTGTCATCGGTTCTCCTTTTTCCTATATCTTTTCTGTTTCCCGCTCCGGACAATCCTCTCACATCCACAACGTTAATTTCAACATCCTCATCTTTAGCTTCGACGATGTCTTCCTGATGCAAATTATCTTTCAGCTTTATGGTAGAATTCCACAAGATCCATCGATGGATCCCTTTCTAGTGCAACTTCGAAGTTGGTCTTGCTCGCAACTCCGGATACTGTCGCCATTAAGATTATTATTGGGTTCGGCTTATCGACTACGACTATGGCTGCATTGAATCTTATCAAATAGCTTCTCAAGATCTCTCTGGGTCTTCGTTTCACGCTTGAAAGCTTCATCACATTTTTCGTTCGTGAGACATGTACTTTGAACTGGCTTAAGGACTTACTCATCAAAATCGGTCAGATTTCTAATGGACCAATTCTCCAGCTGGCTAAATCACATTGATGCCAAGTTCGTCAAGTACAATGGGAAACACCACCTCATTACTTCCTCAAATGCACCCATCCATATATCAGATGTATCTCATTAGATGAATCATTGGATGCGAATTTCCATCGTACATTTCCAGCATCAGAAGCTTGAAATCAATAGGATTTCTTACACTCTGAATATTTAAGTGAATGTATTCTTAGTCACATCCTCCATGCTTTGATCTGGGGATCCACCTCTAACTATTCTCCTTCTCAATTCAGCAATTTGATTTTCACTGTCCAATGATGATCTTCAACCAAAAGTGATATTCTGCCCCCGCTCCTGTAGGGGAAGCGCAAAACATATTTCGACACATACTCCTCGGGCTGCATGTTGCATTCTGAATTACTCATCTAGTTTCATTCTATCCTCCCTTCCCACAGGGAGGTTCTGACATATAATCTTCCAAGTATTGTGCATTCACATTCTGATTTTCATTTTCAGCTCCAGCATTATCCATTCCTAGCATCCCTGCAGTCACTTGCCCCCTAGTGCAGTTCTTTCGGTACCGAGTTGATTTGGGTTGGTACCAAGTTATTCTATTTGTGGGGCCATAATTCAAGCTTGCTCCGCTCCAACTCTAGATGCTTCTACATTGGTTCATTTTCTTTGGCCCTGAATTCCAACAGCTCGAGCTATTTCTTGTTGTCCCATCCTTTTGAAGAATCCTTTAAGCATTTGATGTTGTCTAGTTACCACTCCATCATGCATCTCCTTTATAATTCTCTCCATCTATTCTCCGGTCATGTAGATGTGTTGATGAGAATTTGAGTACACCTCTTGACTGCATCCATGCTCTGGTCTTAAATCTAGTATTAGGCCACTTCATCTTCTCCAAATCTCAGATTCAAGCTTCAGGTTTTCATATCTAACTTTGTTCTAAGTGAAAGCACGAAAATGTTAACCCAAAAATGGATCAACACCCAGAAATCAAATGACAACATCAGTTCTATTAAAAGTAATGGAGAAAGTAGATAGTTGTTCAACGTAATCTTAGGCCTATATCCATTTCAACCTTTTTATTAGTTGTTCTCTCTCTAGATTACAACTAATTATCTTAGATCTGACCACAATCAAGTGGATCTCAGATTGTGTGAAGTTGGTGAGGCCGATTGTGGAACATGATAACTCGGTGACGACCTATGGTGATGAACTTAGCATATTTTTGGCTAGAATTTTTCCAAGCTATTTTCTTAGTTCATATGAGTGCGCCTTCTAGATTTCAAGTCGTTTTGTCCTCATATAACCCAATCCTTCTTCCTCCTTGCAAACCGATGGTCAAAGCATCGTAACTTCCTCAAATCTCAATGAAAACTCATGAGATCGAAAGTGTAGAGAATCTGTCATAGAGGACTACGTGTTAATAGCCAATTAGATGTGAAACGCAAAAGAACATAGGCATATTAGGCCAGATAGCAGAGACTCAGGTAGTGGAGAGCATTTTTAGTGAGTTATTCATCATTTTCTCCTCATATAATGCAATTATGATCTATAGTAATGATATACTGGCTAATTTAGAGTAGATGAACACTTATATAAAGTTATATTCAGATAAATAGGGAATTTGGAGGGATTTGGTTCGTAATAACACATTAGGACTAGGTTATGCTTTTGTATGGCAATTTGATGAATATTGTGTTATGGTGATGTAATAACATGGCTAATCAATGATCTTAATCTTGGTGAATCATTCAGTTCCTTCGGATACTCTTGCAAATCACAGGTCATTCCGAACCTCTGATAGTTATAGACTCCAGTCTCTGCTTAAGTGTTGTTTATACATCATAATCAATAATAATTTCATTCGAAGTTATTACATCACACATCTAAATCGTCTTATGTTCATTCAGGATTTATCTATTTCACTCTAATTACAAAGCATTCGGATCTTTTTATCAAAAGCAAATCTATTTCCATTATAAGGTTTGATCTCTCTAGATCATTTTACATTCAATTTAACTTGCGATCTCTATGAATCGTTCATGACCCAATCTAGGAATCGTTCTTTCTGGACCGTTTAACTTTCAATCCAGGTTTCGACCTCTTCGGATCGTTTATCGCCCAATCTAGGGTTTAGTTCTCTTCGGATCTCTGTTCAATCTGCTTGCGCTCCAGCAAAGGAACTCAATGACTAAGCAAGCTCATCCATTTACTCTTCGATGATGGACTTACTTTTCATACAAGCCCAACACTCACTCTCTGACAAGAAAGCTTGCACCTGCACTTCGATCCCATCTATTCGGACGGGACTTAAAGGGATCAATATTGTACAAGTCCATCCGCTTACACTCCGACGAGGGGACTTGCACCCTACACTCCAGTCCTTTCTTTTCGGATGGGACTTAAAGCAGTCAATATCGTACAAGTCCATCCACTAGCTCTCCAGCGAGGGGACTTGCATCCTATACTGCGGTCCCATCTCTCCGAACGGGACTTAAAGCGATCAATATCAGCCATCACATTTATCTGGATTTTTAAAAATTCAAATCAAATCAAATCAAACATGTAGAAATCCTAAGTGTTCATCCTAGACATCCGACTCAAAGCGTACCTAGAAAGCAATCTAGGATTCATACAAGAGTAAGTGATTTGAAGTTATTATCGTCCTAAGTAGTTATCTTAAGCTTCTGACTCAGAGTGTGCCTAGGGACCATTTGGGATCCCGTACACATGTAAGCGACCTGAAATTATTATTGTCTTTATTGCTTAATACAAAACTTAAAATGCAAGAAAAGAAATGAAAAATCGAAGTATAGGAATCAGAACTATCGCTCATCCTGATCATGGGATTTTGAGTCTCGGACTAGATACCTAGTTTTTCCTTGATGCGTTCACTACAGATGGCGGTTGTCCCGGGAGCACCAGTGCAGTTCGGTTCCTCACATACGGTTGCATATAGTTGCTCCAAACCAGTTTCTTCTATCAGATCACAAAGGTGTCGGCACTCATTTGTTTCTTGTCCATCCAGTTATGGAAAATGCAAAACTTTCCATGTCTTTTCTCTCGATCGGTAGGCTCTCTCCTAGCTGGATTTTGATATAAGATCTACTCCTAGTGCCTAGATATATCCTCTTTGATATTTCCGTCAAGTTGGTATATGAAGAGAATTTAGGCTCTATTTGTACCAAAATTGGGCACAACACTCTTCGAAAGTATTTGAAGAGATAAAATGAAGAAATAAATGGAAAAAGAGGATTATATAACAAACACTTCAAAAACAGGTCATAATAACACACAGAAACACAATAATTTAGTGGTTCGATGTATAGCCTACGTCCACTATGAAATTGATGACTTTGTTGATGTTTTCTTGCGTATTACAACTGATTACAGCGAACTACAGTAGTAATTTTCGAGTACAACAGTGATCTTGGAGTGCAAAAATGAATTCGGCAGAGTTTGGGCGTAGGAGAGCCAAAAGTCCCCTTTCTGTAGACTTTAGGATGCTATTTATAGGCGTAGGCTGCAAATATCTCGCTCAGATCTCGAAAGACCTCTTTTGGCATGTGTGCGGGCCCATGCAATCGATCCCGTGTGATTCGCACTCGGTCCAAGATCGATACGAACGAATTTCGTATCGATCAAGATTTAGCCCAATCGAGTCGAAATTGAGCAGGAACATTCTTTAGGTTGTATGTAAGATCCTGTGAAAATTTGGTGGCATTTGGACTTGTAGATTGTGAGTTATGCTCGATGCAAGCTGGCGTTTTATGTCGACTGTCTCGTTCGAATCGATACATTCGTATCGATCAGTTCGAATCGCTTTTGTGCATGTGCCTACAAGTTGACGTGGTGCTAACTTCTTGAATCGATCCACTTTTCGTGCCTTTTTGACTGCTTACTTATTCTTATCCAATATCGATGCCTTGTTCGTATCGATCGATTTCGGCATTGTTTGTGTCGATCTTGACTGTTCTGTTCGTATCGATCGATCATGTTGCTTTGTTCGTATTGGTTTGCAGTGCCTTGTTTGTATCGTTCATTTGATGTTCAATTCGTATCGATCCTTGGCCGAATGATATGAATTGACTCCCATTGATGGATTCGAAATCGAACCAGGCCAGTTGGATACGAAATAGAGTCTACGTGGTGGATACGAACAAAGGGACACTTGATGGATACAAACAGAGGGACACTTAATGGATATGAACAGAGGGACGTGAAATGATGGACCCGAACAGATAAATCCGAACAACGTGGTTATGAATGGGTTCGAACAGATCGACTCGTACATGGCTTTTTGATGGATACGAACGACTTGTTTACTTAAGTTGTATCAATCATATCTCGAGCATACGAACTCCAATTGACTTGAAACCTAGAACGCTGGCTTTCATAGCTTTGCTTGTCATGTCGTATTAATTATAGCTTGATCCAGATTCGATAAAATTTATCATCATCCATAGTGAACCTGTGTATAATCGATATTCGGGATGAGCGATCTTTGGTTTTCAGTCAATTCCTTGACTTCACGGCCTTGCCAAAAGGCGAGATAACATTTGCCCCCCAAAGTACGTATTGTGAGAACATGACGTGCTTTAAATGGTTGTATCCTTCATTCTAGATAGCTCTGTCTGACTTGTTGAACGCTATTGTCTCTCCGTCGAAAGCTGTAATCTTTGACTGATTTTTCAGTAATATAAACCGATGACTGCCAACTGTTGTACCATGTACCGAGTATTACATGATAGTGATCTTTTGTTTGTTGTTGTAATTGTCACCAGACAAGTATTCAATTTCTATGAATTTTGAAGATTGGATGTTAGTTCATTATACATGAATGCATGTTAGCCTGACTTCCATTAACGTATGTACGTTCATGAGTCGTTGTCAGGTTTTCAATTTTTTGTATCGAATACGGTATCGATTCTCACCCAAATCGATGTGAAATACGAGTTGTAACAATGCTTGATGGTTGTTTTGGGGTATCCCTTTGTATCGATCCTCTCCTGGATCGGTTCGGGATGAACGAACGTAGAGTTCGTACCGACAGAGTTGTATAGTCTAGATATTATTTTATACTAATCTTTGCATCGACGGTTATGAATCCCTTCAATCTTTCAAAATGATGGATATGAATGAGTGATTTCATATCGATAGACTAATGAGGGACACGAACAGAGCAACTGGTCCCCCGTGTATTATTCGTATCGATGGATACGAATCTTTATGGGATGTGACTTGATGGATACGAACATTGCAGTTCGTATCGACGCGTCTTGGATGGAGTTGAAAACAGTGGATACGAACAAGTGTTTCGTATCGATGGAATTCGATGGTTTAGAAAAATCTCTGTTGCAAACTTCATATCGATAAAGTTTGAATCGATGGATATAAATAACTAATTCGTGTCTATCCGACGAGAGACCTGTTGAAACCGGTTGCTTTGACTGGGAGGCAAAACGTTTTTCTTCACTTCTTGGGTCCATATATAAATGTTTTGTACTTAGAAAGTTTTTTATCTACTTTCACTTGACTTCCAGCCTTCGTATAGATAAAACTTCGAAAGCCAGAAAACTGCATTTGCCTTCAAACCGTGCTAAGTTTTAATCCCCCGAGCTAGGTACTCAAATTAGGTAACTAATCGACGAATTCTTGTAGATATTAAGGAGGCTTGAGATTCAACGCTAACTCATTCAAAGCCGTGGCCTATTCCAGCGTTGTTGATGCTGGAGTTGGACATAAGCGAAGTCATGGAGAGAGTAATAGCGTTTGAGTTCATTGGAGAAGAAGGAAATAAGGAGGATACAAAGGAATTGGTGGATGGCTGTTCAACTTTGATTTCGTATTGATGAAGAGTTAATGGAACTTTATTTCACCTCGAATCTCAACCAGGAACTTCGTATCGGTCCACTACCTTCGACTCCGATTGTTAGTTCATGGATTCTGCGTTTATGATTTCAAATCGATACCGATACAAAGTATAGTTATGATGAACACGAGTTCAATTGTAGTCTGATCGATATGAAGTCAGTGCAAAGTGCGTGTTTTGGATCGATACAAAGTGATTAAGCTCTGATCGATACGAAGTTATCGTGAACTGATCGATACGAAACCATTGGGTTTCGATAGATATGAAGATGGCGTCTGCTGATCGATACGGAACCATCGAGTTTCGATCGACACGAACGAGACTTTAAGTGGTCGATCTGAACTTACATTTTGATGGATATGAACTTTACCCGAACATATGACTTCGACGAGCTTCATTCTTGCATATCTGGACTTATCCGTTGAACTGCATGTTTGACTGCCTTTCGAAGCTCGTCCATGGAACTGTAATTTGACAAAATTTTAACGAACTTCCACTTGGATCGATCTCTAAAGTCAGGATGGCATGGTTGTGATGTCGGCAATGACGATCACTTCAGTTGAATTTCGAAGTCTTGTCATTTGAATATTTTCTTAAACTTTATAGAATTTCTCAAGTAATATGCAACACTGCACTGCACAATACATTCACGCACTTCATATTGGGGAACACACGGGCTTATTATCATCCATTGATGGTTTTTCATAAGTTAGTTAGTTATGGAGTCGACAAGATCACGACCCTAGGAAACTCATAGTTTATAAAAATCGTTCCCAGAGTGCGAACGGACTCCAACTTCCCAGAGTGCGAATTGGAGTATAAACATTAAACAAATCGTTCCCAGAGTGCAAACGGACTCCAACTTCCCAGAGTGCGAATTGGAGTATAAACATCAAGCAAATTGTTCCCAGAGTGCGAACGGACTCCAACTTCCCAGAGTGCGGATTGGAGTATAAACATCCAATAAATCGTTCCCAGAGTGTGAACGGACTCCAACTTCCCAGAGTGTGAATTGGAGTATAAACATCCAATAAATTGTTCCCAGAGTGCGAACGGACTCCAACTTCTCGGAGTGCGAATTGGAGTATAAACATCATATAAATCGTTCCCAGAGTGCGAACGGACTCCAACTTCCCAGAGTGCGAATTGGAGTATAAACATCATATAAATCGTTCCCAGAGTGCGAACGGACTCCAACTTCCCAAAGTGCAAATTGGAGTATAAACATTAAACAAATCGTTCCCAGAGTGCGAACGGACTCCAACTTCCCAGAGTACGAATTGGAGTATAAACATCAAACAAATCGTTCCCAGAGTGCGAACGGACTCCAACTTCCCAGAGTACGAATTGGAGTATAAACATCAAACAAATCGTTCCCGGAGTGCGAACAGACTCCAACTTCCCAGAGTGCGAATTGGAGTATAAACATTAAACAAATCGTTCCCAGAGTGCGAACGGACTCCAACTTCCCAGAGTGCGAATTGGAGTATAAACATCAAACAAATCGTTCCCAGAGTGCGAACGGACTCCAACTTCCCAGAGTGCGAATTGGAGTATAAACATCAAACAAATCGTTCCCAGAGTGCGAACGGACTCCAACTTCCCAGAGTGCGAATTGGAGTATAAACATCCAATAAATCGTTCCCAGAGTAGGAATGGACTCCAACTTCCCAGAGTGCGAATTGGAGTATAAACATCCAATAAATCATTCCCAGAGTGCGAACGGACTCCAAATTCGTAGAGTGCGAATTGGAGTATAAACATCCAATAAATCGTTCCCAAAGCGCGAACGGACTCCAACTTCCCAGAGTGTGAATTGGAGTATAAACATCCAATAAATCGTTCCCAGAGCGCGAACGGACTCCAACTTCCTAGAGTGCGAATTGGAGTATAAACATCAATTCCCGATTCCCGTAGTGCGAACCATCCCATCAATGCAAACTCCAACTTCCCAGAGTACGAATTGGAGTATAAACATCAATTCCCCGTTCTTGGAACGCGAACCAAAACATCAATGCTAACTCCATTTCCCCAGAGCGTGAATTGGAGTATAAAATTACAGGTTCCCGGAGTGCGGACCCAAACATACATGCTATCTCCAAATTCCCAGAGTGTGAATCGGAGCACAAATACCAAGTCAAAGTTCCCAGAGTGCGAACTGAAATATAAACACTTTGAGTCCCCAGAGCGCGGACTGGAGTGCAAACACTAACTCCAGATTCCCAGAGTGTGAACTGGAGTATAAACATTAAAATAACTCTAAGTCCCCAGAGCTCGGACTGGAGTGCAAACCTTAACTCCAAGTTCCCGGAATGCAAACTGGAGCATAAACACTAATTCAAAGTTCCCGGAGTGCGAACTGTATCATAAGCACCGGTAATCATCGGGCTCTCGGAGCGTGAACCGAATTATTGCTCACGATTTATTCTAAGTCCCCTGAGCGTGGACATGCGCTCAAGATTTGCAAAAAAGTGCGGTCGTAAACCAATCATTGCAACACTTAAGTAGGAAAAACAGTTGGAATGAGAAAAGAAATATTTTATTTCAACTAACTAGAGACAAGGACTTACATGCGAATTAGTTCTTCCAAAAAAGAATTTCTAGTAGCAGGGGCCGAACCTGTGTCTATACACGGCCTACTAGCGGAAAACAAATACAAGTTCCTATCTATCAAAAAATCCGCTTAAGTGACCGATCTATTTCTTCTTTTTTAACCTCCTTATCAGCGGTTCGTCCTCGGACTCGCTAGAAACAGAGATCCTTCGTTTGGAGTGCTTCCTCTTCGGTGGCTGCTCTTCGGTGGCTGCTCTTCGGCTGGGGGCATAATGTCAACTTCCACCTCAGAGCTTGAATTTACATGAAGGCTTCCCACCGGAGGAGTTGGAGGGACCGGATCTGCAATGGAAGATGGGATAGACGTTCGAGTATCAACAACGATACCACCCGGTGATGTTACCCTAAGAGGTGCTGGGCTATGCACGGCCGTGTCATGACCAACACTACTACCTCGCCCCGCAGCCTCCAATTCAGCATCAATCTCAGCCAGAATTTCTTCATCACGAATCGCTTGGGCCTGGCTGGGGGCATCTGTAATCTGCACTGAAGAGCTAGAGGCCGGCGGGAGTTCACTGATGATGAACGGCAAGTCTGTAAAGGAGCCACCATGTTGGTCGAGCAGCTCGCTCACCATTTGCTCATCAAGAAATAGTGCGCTCCTCTGCGTTATCTCAGTTGACCCTGTTGTTGTCACAACAGCCGTCTCGGTAGTGATGGCTTTCCGCCTTTGACTTGATTCTTGAGCTACAGCAATCGGCGCAACTCCATCACTGAGCATAGATAAGAAGTTGTTATTGGTCATCACTTCAAAACAAACTCTCTATTTGGAATACACTTGAGATAAGTTCGGAGTACCTTCCTCAACCTGGCCTACTAACGACTGAGCAGCTTCAGAAACATACTCCCGGATGGGAGATAGCTGCGGTTGCTCTGGATTATAGGCAGGGACAGATTGTGAACCAACCGCTGATATAGGCTCTGATAGGAGTGGAGCGGTAATATCAAGAATAACAGCCTGGTGTTCAACATCTGAACCTTCCCTGACTTCCAGATGTCGGGCGCCGACCATCTCCTTCTCATAAGAAATTATGGCGTCATGAAGGACTTTCCTTTCGTCTTCGGTCAAAAACCGGTTTTCAAGTCAAATTGGTCAATTGATTCATCCGGATGCGCCGCTTTCTCCTCCTCAATCAACCGACCCCAAGCGCTGTGAAGGTGTACCTGATAGTTCTCGAGCCAAGCCAAATTCCTATGCTTTAACACATTAGCATTATAAGTGATGAGGAGGTCCTCAATGTCGGCCTCCAGCTTGGACTCGACAATCTTAATATTTCTATCGACGTCGTCTTCAATCTCCATTACTTTAGCCATCGCAGCGTCACGCTCGGTTCGGAATTCTACCGCCTGATTACATGCCTCCTGTGCAGAAATATTGGCGGTATCCCTTTCCTTCATGATCTCAGAAACCTTAGCCTTAAGCTCATTAAGCTCTTTCAAAGCCGCGTCTCGCTCGGCGGTGACGATGGTGTTTCGGTGGCCCATGTCTTCCACCGTGATGTAATGCTCTTTTTTCATTCTATCCATGGCCGCTTGAGCTTCATCAACCTTCGTAAAAGCCTCCATCTATGATTTTCGAGATGATTCGGCCTTCGTGTTTAGTACCTGTATGATACGATCTTTTTGAGCCAGCTCGGCTTGTAGCTTCTCAATGATAGCCGCTCGTTCGAAGGCTAATGACGACGCTTTATCGGCCGCTTTAGACCACGCCTTGTATTGGGCATAAAAGTCGTGCACATAATCATGCACCATCTGTTCAGCCTCCGATGGGATTCTCTTTAAATGAGGAGGGAAAATGTAATTGTCAAAGCAAATGTTCGGGAAGTCCTTCTTTAATTACGCAAGCCTGATCACTCCTTCCCCCGAAATTTCAGTAGGAGGCTGTTCTGCAACTATTGGGGTCATTGCCTCAGATCTGGGATGATGAGGCTCGGTTCTGGAAGATTGAGAAGCCGACTTGTATCGAGAAGACTCGGAAGGATGAGAAACATAGGCAGGAGGTTGTATAGGAGCTCTGGGAGGAGGAGTGCGAGATCGAGACCGACGTCTGTAGTCCCTATCTCTATCATGTCGTTCTTAGCTAGAATACTCAGAGTACCTACGATCATAATCTCTATCTACTTCCCTTCGTTGCGACTCGTAATATGAGGAAGATTTACGAGCCTGTCGAAGACTTCCTAACATCGAACCACGTCAAGTCATAGTATCTGCGAAGCAAAAACATTAAAGAAATTAGTAATCTCTCACAGTGAACATATTACACTTAGAAATCGTGTAGTGCCGTGAAGTATGAATGTCGGTGCAACCCCCCTACCAACCAAATGTGTCAACCGCACTAGTGGGCAAAGACTCGCTCAAAACTAAGGATTCGGAAAGTTCGTCCAATCCGGCATCATGCTGCAAGGACACAGTGTCCGGAATTGGAATATCGGCGAGCCCTTCATAAAGATTTTCAGTTCTCGGAGGAGACATCTTCGAAATTCTAACCCCGGGAGCGGATCGGGCCGTGACAACCGATTTCCATCTTCCCTTTTTAGGTGGCTTAGCAACGGCTGCCTTGCCTTTTCTCTGTCCTTCAGTATCTTGGGCTGCATCCGCAGATTCGCCCGGTGTTTCCTCATCGGTATGAGTTCTTTCAGAGTCAGCCTCCTCAATTATAATAATTTAGGCTTCCTTCATTTGACTCGTTCTTTTGAGACGGTCCTTAGGACACCATCGAGCATTATGCTGTCTTCTTTCAATCGATCCAAGAATCCTATGATTCCTATCTATCAATAGTAGCTCGATATTCCTCTCTTCGCTTGGGATTTCTTGAAAAACCCGAACTATCTCTTTGAAACGATCACCTTCGGGTCGTTGGATTACAGCTGAAAATGAAAAGAGATGTGAGTTCAACTTCAAATACATCATTTTATCAACTACCCAAAAAAATAGCAACACTCACGTCTAAATAGCCATCGTCGAGGGAACCCTGGGGGGCATCTGACATAAAACCATTTTGTCCTGAAGTAGCTCAATCTAGTCTAAGCCCCCATGATCACTTTGCAATTTCTTACCGCCTCCAAGAGTGTAAAAGATGGACTATCGGCCCGACTCTTGAAGTTAAACAAGTATCTGATCTCAATCGGGAATGGTGGTCGATGGAGATACTCCATAAATGCAATGAATAAGCTATTGAGTGATGCATATCCATTCGGATGCAGCTGAGATGGGGCGATCCTCAAAAACGACAACACTTCTCTTATATACTAGTTAAACGGAGAGAGTGTCCCAGCTACGCACGCGTGGCGATTGAATGCGGCATATCCCTCCGGTGGATTGTGCGGTCTATCATTTGGCCCCGGCAGTAGCACGTCATCCATCGACAAACCATGCCTTAAGCAAATTCTTCCTAGCATGTCTTTCGAAATATTGGACGGAACAGAATCTGATAGGTTATTAATGAAGAATGCGTCAGGTAACTCGTCCGGAGCCGGACCGATAACTTCAATCTCAATCTCTGGTACTTCGAGCACGGGAGGGATTGAACTCTGAGTTTCTTGCGGCTGTGAAATTGAAGTTTCCATAACTAGCTAACTCACGAGAAATCATCATTAGATGCTAAAAAGCCCGTGTATTCCCCGGTGTAAAGTGCATGTGTCGTGCAGTGCTGTGCATTACTTGAACAAATTCTATGGAATAAACTGTAATGTATGAACGATAAAACTCAGAAAATCAAACCGGAAATGACCGTCATCGCTGATCGTCACAACCATGCCATCCACTTGCAAACGATCGACCCAAGTTGAAGTTCGTTACATTTTTGTTAAGTTACAGTTCCATCGGCAAGCTTCGAAGGGTAGTCCAATATGCAGTTCTACGGTCAAGTTCAATCATGCAAAACAGAAGCTCGTCGGAGTCAAGTATTTTTACGTGCAAAAAATTCTCTAAGTTCATTCGGTTTCAACTTGGAATCGGTCGCTGCAGTTCAAATTCGCATCGATCGCCACTGTCATTTTCGTATCGATATGAAATCGCATAATCTCCTTCGACTCGAAAACTCCACAACTCCTTCTTCTCCAAAACAGACCTCGACTCCATGGTCGTCCCCAAACTTGCTATCATTCGCCCAGATCTTTAATTTATCAAAACCGATCATAACAACAAGAAGGATGGATTGAGACTTCAAGTTTCATCGTTCTAAACACGGCTCCATCCATTAAATTACCTGATTTTAATGTTTAACTTCGAGGGATTAAAGAATTGGATCGATTCGAAGACGTTATAAACTGCTCTCGGAAGCTTCGAGCCGATGCAAAGACACAGAGAGTGCAAAGTAAAAAGCGACAGTAAAATGTAAAAGAGGAAAAAGTGGCTAAGTCCATACTATTTATATGGAGCCGTAAAAGAACCGGGTCGTTTCGTCTCCCGATCCATGTGACCAGTCACCGGTCACCCCCAACGTTCGAGTCGAACGATAGTTTAAAATCGATCACCAAAAACTTCTGTCGATTCGAAATAAACGACAGATCCATCGATACGAAGCAAGCAGTTGGGACAGCCAAAGATTGTGAACTCCATCAGTTCGAAGCCCTCGTTCACATCAACAAGTTCACAACTCCATCCACAACCTACCGATATGAATCGCAATTTCGTATCCATCAAAACCTATCGATACGAGCCACAATTTCATATCCATCCTTTCTCATCGGTACGAATGGGCATTTCGTACCATCCAAGCTCATCGTTACGAACTATCATTTCGTATCCATCATTTCGACCCGCGTCGATATGAAAAACTACTTTTCAACCTTTTACATCGATTCAGGAGAGGATCGATACAAGAGAATAATAAAAAACAACCATCAACTGTTGTGTCGACTCAAATTTCCAAATCGGTTCAGGAGAGAATCGATACGAAATTCAATAACAAACAAAACTGACAACGACTCGTGGATGCACGACGTTAACAAGGGTCAAACTAACATATGTGCATATATGTCGGACTAACATTCGATTTTAAACATTTACAGGGATCGAATACTCATCTGGTTACGGATACAACAACCAACAGCTAAGCACTATTCTATAGCAATCAATCATATCAACGCAAGGTTACAACCTTCGACAAGAGAGCAATGATTGTTCAGAGAGAAATTGCAGCTTTTCAAAGCAAGTCATGTTTCCACAAGACGTACTTTGGGGGGCAAATGTTATCCCGCTTTTTGGCAAAACCGTGATACCAAAAGATCGATCGAAAGACAAAGGACAGTTCGTCTCAGAGATTGGTCATACTATGCTTCACTATGGATATCGTTGAATTTTGTCCGAGTCTAGTTTAAGCTACAATTGATAGGACATGACATGCAAAGCCATAGAAATCAGCATCTCAAATTTCAAGTCAATCCGAGTTCATACGCTCAAGTTATGATCGATTCTATTTGAAGGGAAAAGCCCATATTTTGTATCCATTACCGAGCTCTGGTTTGAATCAATAACTTTCGTATTGATAAACTTCGAACCCATCAAAATATCTCGGTTCGTATCGATCAGTTCGAATCCATCGAAATGTCTCGGTTTGACTCCGTCTCATTCGAAACCAGCAGCAGATGATGCATTTCGTAACGATCGGCCCACGACCTTCTTCGTATCCATCATGGAAGCATCCCTTCGAATCCATCTGGTTAAAGCACTTTGTATCCATCTGGTTGCCTTGCTTCGTATCCATCAGTGATTCGTATCCACCAACGCTTGCAGTTCGTATCCATGGAGAAGCTACAAGGCTCGTATCCAACGGAGAAAGGCTTGTTCACATCCATCAATCATCGGTTGTTCGACTCCATCAATAAAGCCTTGTTCGAACCCATCGGTGAAGCTTCGTTCGAATCCACCAAGTCAGCAAGCCAAGGTGACGTGTCATTCCATCGATGCGAACACGTCGAGATATATGGAGACGAAGCGGCAAATTCGGAGCAAAGACCGGATCGAGTCGAAGATTGCGCTCCACGTCATCACAACAGCGCGTGCCATCATCGATTCGAAGCGATCGATTCGAATGAATCGATTCGAACCAGACAGCCAAACAAAAAACCTCATTTCATATCCACGACAACATGAGATCTACTGATCCAAATGCCATGAAATTTTTGCCGGAGCTCACATACATGTTGATGAATGTCCACACCAAATTTCGCCTTGATTGGATGATTTTCTGATCGATTCGAATGGAGTTTGAATCGATCCCAAAGTGGGCCCAAATTTCCTAAGGCCGGGGGCGTGGGCCCCCTCACGTGCCAGAAGTGGTCTCCCGAATTTTCAGCGAAATATCAGCATCCTACACCTATAAATAGAGCCCCAGAGCCAACAGAAAAGGGATCTTTGGATTCTGAAGCGCCCAGACTCTGACGGATCAAGATCTCCATCATCCTACATCATATTCTTGCTGTTGATTTCGAATTTTCAGTTGTACTTCATTGTTGCTTGCTATAACCATTTGTAAACATCGAAAGAGAATCAATAAAACTGCAAAAACTTCACAGTGGATGTAGGCGACACGTAGAACCACTATAAATCGCTTGTCTACGCATTTACATTACTGTTGATTGGAGTTTTTGTTAGATAATATTCGTTTTGAATTTACATTCTTCGTTATTATCTCTTCAATGACTCCCGAAGAGTGTTGTGACCAATTTTGGTGCAAACATCCTCATCACCTATAATGCCAACATCTTGAAGAATATGAACTTAGCCTGTCTCGATAACTATCCGACACACTTATACAACGCCTGGGGCCTTCTAGTTGAGGATGACAAAGTTGCCCATCAGGGCGAATCGATCGACGAATTCGAGCTTGAGAGCCGAGTGTTGAACGAAGATGAAAGAAAAATTGTCCATGATGCTATGATTTCGCATGAGAAGGAGAAGCTTGGCGCTCAGCATTCGAAAGTTGGAGAAGGTTCTGGTGTCGAGTACCGTGATACAAGTCCCGAAACTCTTGTGCCGACTCAGCCTGAATCGACCGCTGTGGTTGAATATCAATTCGTTCCTGCTTACAACCCGGATCAACCGCAGATATCTCAAGCTAGTGAGCAACTTTCTGAGGCCATTCAGCCGCCAACAAATCAAACCGAGGAAGGTATTCTGAACTTTTCATATACTTGTTCACGATTGGAATCTTTACTTGAAATACTTAATAACAGCTTCCTTTATTTCTTTCTAGTGATTGGAGCTACATCAGCTGCGCCTCTTGCCACCACTTAAGAATCGCATCATGCGCTGGAGGCTATCGTAACTCGAACGGTCGCTACAATAACTACCATGTCTATTGGTGGAGCGTAGGGGTGCACACTTTCCTTTGATGAACAAATGATGGAGGAACTTCTTGGTCATCACAGTGACCCCTTTGCGGATCTGCCATATGTCATGAGCGGAAGCGCACCGGTGACTAGTTCCTTAGGTCTAGCTGCAGACATTCCTAGCGATGCGCATACACTTCATGAGGAAGAGATTATAGCTGAAATCAATGCCGAAATGGAAGCAGCAGCCCAGACCAGCAGCTTTGGAGGTGGAATGGCGGGACCTAGCCCGGCTCCGTTAAGGATGATCTCCCAATGGTACGGTTTTTGACACCAGCGTACCTATTCCAGCTTCTGCAGTTGATCTGATCCCTCTGACTCCACCTTCTGGTAGCATACCCATACATGTGAATTCGGAGTAGGAAGTGGACATAATGCCCCCAACTAGAGCTTGGTCGTCGAAAGGAAAATGCTCGAAGAGAAAAACAAGTGAAAGCTCCAGCTGGTCTACACCGAAGGGAAAACCGAAGAAGAAAAAGAGTAGATGCTTCTCTTCGGTTCATTTTTAAGTAGACAGGAATTTCTTTTAGCCTTTGTAGGCCGTGTATAGATGCGGGTTCGACCCTCGCTAGTAGGATTTTGAAAATAACTTATACATAAATTCCTTCCACAAATAGTTGAATTGAAATTTCTATTTTGGCTTCAACTCAATTATTGTTCGTTTGCTTAAGTGTTCCAGTATTTGAATTCCAGTTCAGTGCACTTGTGAAGTTTCGACCTTGGAGTCGAGTTTGTGTTTACTTGTCAAGTCTTCAAATTACAGACATGAGTCATAGTCGAAGATTAAGTTGAATTTTGATGTTGCACCGCTTCAGTCAATGGTTGACACTTAAGTTTTTACCCCCAGGGACGAGTCGTGAAAATTGGCTAGCGATTGCATTTCGCCTTCAACGCAACGAGTGTAGCGTTGTTGAATTGATGCTAAGACAAGTGAAGATCGAGTGGTTGAATCACACTCGCTCAATTATTGATGATCATATTCGCACTCCGAGGATTTGCATCTGTACTTTGGCGGTCGGTCATGCCTGTTTAAGTTTTAAGAAAATGTCCACACTCCGGGGACTTAAGTTAGTCATGAGTGGTCATTCACACCCGAGTTATGTTTATACTCTGACCGCACTCTGGGGACTCAGAGTTGTGTTACGGATGATCAATTCACATCCAGATTGTGTTTAATCTCTAAATCACTCTCTGAGGATTTAAAGTTAGTCGATGTCCATTCTCCAATGTGCACTCTAGGGACTTAGTGTTAATTGTAGTCGATACTCCGATTCACACTCTGAGAATCCAAAGTTAGTCGACATTCGTACTCCAGTTCGCACTCCGGGAACCTGAAGGTGGTTGATATTGATACCACAGTTCACACTCTGGGAATCTAGGGTTAGTTGACGTTTATACTCTAGTTCACACTCTGGAAACTTGGAGCTGACGCTCATACTCCAATTCGCACTCTGGGAATTTGGAGTTGATGTTTATACTCCGATTTGCACTTGGGAATTTGGAGCTAGCCGATAGGCAATTAGTCACGTCTGTCTAGGCGTTTGAATTTCGTTCACACTCTGGGAACGATGAATCTATCAGGATCATGGATGGTCGATTCACATCCACCTTGAGTTAACAAGTGAGGTTGTGAGATGGACGGTTTCATCCTCCTCAAACTTGGTCATGATACGGGCGGAGTCGTTAGGCAGACGAATCCACCCTCTTCGAAACTGCATTTATAAGTTTATACTCCATTTCACACTCTGGGAGACTGGAGTTAGTTAAAGGATTGTCGTGTATCAATCCTTTTTTGGCTTCAGTGTAGTTTCTTGCCCCCGAGCTCGGGTTCCAATTAGTGAGTGACCGGCCATATCACAGTCACTCTCTATTTGAATAAATCCCACTGTATGATAGAACTTAGCTCTTCGTGCATCGTGACGGTGGTATGACACATTCAATAAATCATAGCTCTAGCTTGAAGAGATGACATTTTATTGCTAAAATGAGAAAAATATAGCAAAGTCAGTTGCCTTATTACAGATTCAAATTTCGAAATGCAGAAACAAATTGCAAATGAAAAACAGAATAAATAAAGCCTGCCATGTGTAGTAGCGACGGAGACTCTCGCTTTTCCAGGCTTTTGGCAAAGTAAGACCGTCAACGGTCGATAACTTAAATGTGTCATCTCTGAGCTTTCGTTCAATCACATATGGCCCTTCCCACGTTGGTTTCATGTGCGAAGGAACCTGGTAGATTCTTTTGAGGACGAGATCGCCGAGTTCAAAGGTTCGGGGTCAGACCTTGGCATTGTATAATCGGGCGACTCGAGTTCGGTATGCGGCTGCCTTCAAATCAGCCTCTTCGTGCTTCTCATCCAACAAATCCAAGGATTCAGCAAGTAGTATGGCATTTATCTTTGGATCGTAATAAGTCGCACGATGAGAAGGTACTTCCGTCTCAACTTGAATAACGGCTTCTGAACCATAGGAAAGAGAGAATGGAGTGTGTCTGGTCGTAGACTTGTGGGTTATTCGGTAAGCCCATAAAGCCGTAGGGAGTTCATCAACCCACTTGCCCCCGGCCTTTTCCAGTCGTTTCTTTAGAATAGACTTGATAACCTTATTAATAGCTTCAACCTGGCCATTCGCTTGAGGGTGTGCAACTGTAGAGAATTTCTTCTTTATGTGGAATCGTTGGCAGAAATCTTTGAACTCAGCACTGTCGAATTGGATCCCGTTATCAGTGATGATGATATGTGGGAG
This sequence comes from Allium cepa, assembly GCA_030765085.1. NCBI lineage: Eukaryota > Viridiplantae > Streptophyta > Magnoliopsida > Asparagales > Amaryllidaceae > Allium > Allium cepa. Next base: position 95,377,700 of record CM060946.1, on the reverse strand, counting down.
ACCAATTCGGCAGATAATGTTGCGAACTACAAAGTTGATCACCTTCTTCATCGTGATTGTAGCAAGGGGTTCAGTTTCGGCCCACTTAGTAAAATAATCAACCGCGACGATGGCGCACTTTGCTTCACCCTTGGTCAGAGGCAGAGAGCCAATAATATCAATCCCCCAAACTGTAAATAGCCATGGACTGACCATTTGAGTTATCTCAGTAGTCAGAGTTCTAGAAATTCGAGCATGCTTTTGACATTTATCACATTTCCTGGCGTAATCTGCTGCATCACAGTTTACAGTCGGGCAATATCCATACTGGAGCACTTTCTTAGCTAAAGATTTCTCCTCCAATGTGATCGCCACATTCTCCTTCTTGTACATCATGTAACACTCGCTTAATTTTATCGTGAGCGAAACACCGGAGTATAGGAACGGAGTACCCTCTTCTGTACATGACTCCATTCTGAATAGTGAACTGCGAGGCTTTTCTAAGAATCTGTCTCTTTTCACTCCTATGCTCAGGTAATGTTCCATGCTCGAGGTAATTTCGGAATGAAGTCTTCCATGACTCCTTATCAGGAACAACTTCCAACACCCAATCTTTCTCCATTCGATCGATGCTCGGGCAGGATAACGTCTCTTGGGAACAAGTCCCATTTGTTGTGCCTCACCCGAACTGGCTAACTTCGCTAATGAATCAGCTTTTTGATTGCGCTCTCGAGGGATGCAGTAGATAGCATAATAATCAAACTGATTCAGTACCTCATGGACCCGAGATAGGTAGGCAACCAATCTTCGATGTTTAGCCTGGTATTCCTCCCGAACTTGACACACAACCAATTGCGAATCATAATAAATTTCCACAGCAATGATTCTCAAATCTCGGGCGAGTCTCAATCCGGTAAGCAGGGCTTCATACTCAGCTTCATTGTTGGTCGCACGAAAATCAAACTTTAGAGCATAATATATAGATCGACCTTTGGGCGTTTCAAGTACAACTCCAGCTCCCGAGCAACGATCGTTTGACGCAACATCAGTATGCAGCTTCCAGATATACTCGGGAGATTCACTGGTTTCAGGCAAGTCCTTTGGGATAGTAAATTCGGCTATGAAATCTGCTAGGACTTGTCCTCTAATAGCTCGCCTCGGAGTGTAAGTAATATCAAACTGGCTTAGTTCAATATTCCATTTGAGTGACCTACCAGACGTCTCAGATCGTGTAAGGACCTGTCGTAAAGGCTGATACGGGTAAACAGTGATAGGATGAGCCTGGAAATACGGACGGAGCTTCCTTAAGGCAATAACGAAATAGCCAACTTCTCTAGCTTCGGATAATTTCTTTCAGCTCCGGTTAGTCGTTTACTAATATAGTAGACCAATTTTTGCACTCGGTCTTCCTCCCGAACTAAGGCAGCACAGATTACGGTTTCTAATACCGCTAAGTAAAGGTAAAATTTCTCGCAGTCGACAGGCTTTGACAAAATAGCCAGTGTGGAGAGGTGTTGAATTAGTGCTCATAATGAACCCTCACATTCCGTGGTCCATTCAACATTCTGTTTCCCTTTTCGAATCAAATCAAAGAAAGGAATGCATTTGTCGGTGGACTTTGAAATGAACCTGCTTAGTGCTGCTACTTTCCCATTGAGGCTCTGGACTTGCTTTATGGTTCTCGGAGTCTCAAGATTTCTGATCGCCCAGATCTTCTTGGGATTGGCTTCAATTCCTCGAGCGTTGACGGTTAACCCAAGGAATTTTCCCGATGCGACCAAAAAATGACATTTCAATGGATTGAGCTTCATTTTATATTCTTGGAGGATATTAAACATTGACTCAAGGTCTTTAATGTGATTAGTGGATAATCGTGACTTCACCAGCATATCGTATACATATACCTCCATAGTTTTCCCAATCTGGTTGGCGAACTTCCGGTTAACCAATCGTTGGTAAGTTACCCCAACATTCTTGAGTCCAAAAGGCATGACTTTATAGCAATAGAGTCCCAGATCGGTTACGAAGCTGGTATGTTCCTGGTCGGGTAATTGTATGGTATCTGGTTGTAACCGGAATATGCATCCATGAAGGATAATAATTCATGCCCAGTCATTGAATCTACGAGCTGATCAATCCGAGGAAGTGGAAAACTATCTTTCAGACAAGCTTTGTTCAAGTCTGAATAGTCAACACACATTCTCCATTTTCCATTTGGCTTTCAGACAAGTACCAGATTGGATACCCACTTCGGGTATAGGGCATCTCGAATAAACCCATTCGATTTTAACTTATCGACCTCTTCTTTAAGGGCGGAAGATCTCTCCGGATCCATACTACGCCTTTTTTGCTTGACCGGGATGTACCGTGGGTCAATATTCAACGTGTGGCTCGCAATGTTTAGCGAGATCCCACACATGTCAGAATGCGTCCAGGCAAACATGTCGAGGTTTGTCCGGAGAAATTCAACCAATTCCTCTTTCATTTGTTGGCTTAATTGGGACCCAATCTTTATCATTCTAGAATCATCGCTATCGTCGATTGGGACATCGATCATCAGTTCGGCCGGAGAAGCTTGACTATCTTTACTTTCATCTTCACTTTCGTTATCTGTGGGTAAATATCTCTTTGGAATTGGTTGGGATGCCCGGGCCTTGGCCCAGGCACCAATTGTCAATTTTCAACAAAACGGACGTAGAGAGATTCCACTACGCCCTTTCCTTTCTCCTTTCGCTGCACAAAACGCAGCTCATGACTGGCAAGGCTTCAAATCTTTGGCTTCCATCTTCATTTGGTCATAGGCTCGCTTGAACAGTATATTAACAGAACTTCCACTGTCGACCAGGATCCTCTTCATCCAAGCAGGACCTACTTGAGCTGATATGACAAGTGGATCAATAGTGGGGGATTCGACCTTGTATGCGTCTCTATTTCAAAACATGATGTCGTTAGTCATCATCTTCTGTTGTTTGGCCGGAGCCCCATCATCAAAACTACTACAACACTCGATGTTCGCATGCCTAATAGAACTGACATACGACTCCATTTCCTTCCAGCTTCGGTCTGCTGGATGAGGACCACCGCTTACAGTATTTATCACTAACCTCCCACTAGTACAAGCGAGTTCCTCCTATCTTGCCTGATTAGGTACATGATTTTGATTTGATGGGCCCGCACCACCAGATTGCGGCGCCCACACAAACTACTCTAACTTTCTCTCTCTTATCAACTTCTCAATGTGATTTTGCAAATGACAACACTCATTTGTATTATGGCCATAACTTTCGTGGAATCTACAAAATTTCACTGTTTGGATCTGTCTCTTCGACGATTGCTTCAGAGCAGGCTTCTTGTACTGGATAGTATTACAGGTTTGTAGATATACATTCTCCGACGACGTATTCATAGGAGTGTAATTATCAAACATAGGAGCTCTACGTCATGGACCACGGTTCTGATCCTGCTTTCTATTCTGATTCCGATTGCCTTTTTGCTGAGTCTTTTTATTTAGTATATTCAACTGAACTTTTTCGAAACTCTCCCCAGAAGTTTTAACAGCTACATTACTCTGGATTCCTTCCATTCTTGGCCTTGCGTCATCATGTTTCCTAGACTGTTTTGCATCCTCCCTTCTCAAGAATTGGGCTGCCTTGGAATAGAAATGGTCCAATGACGCAGGTGGTTTTCCAGCCAACCAGTTGCCGAATTCAAAATCAGGGTTAATCCCCTTAGTCAATGCCATAAGAATGGAGTTATCATTAGGGTTGCTGATCTCAGCACACGCAACATGGAATCTTTCTAAATAACATTGGAGTGTCTCTTTAGGAGCTTGAGTGACACTAGACAGAGTGTTAACATCTTTCGGCCTTATGACATGCATGCGGAATTATTCAACAAACTTCGTAGCCAGCTGATCAAAGCAATAAATAGATCGAGGTGGAATATGTGTGAACCACATAGTAGCTATGCCCCCTAGAGACATCAGGAAGCTTCGGCATTTAACTGCATCATCAACCCGTGCAGCATTCATCAACCACTCATACTTCAGGATGAGTTAGTTGGGATCAGAACTTCCTTCATAGACTGGTAAAGTCGGCATCCCGGATCGTCGAGGTGGTTCAGCATAAAGTACTTCATTAGTAAAGGGAGTATGACTTCGGGAGATTCCCCGGTCTTCATTAGTGAGGCTTTGACTCTCTCGAATCATCTGACGGATCATCAAGGGGATGTTTGGCATCTGGACATTTTGAGCGCGTTGGGCTAAGGTGTGGTCGGGTTCCACAATGCGAGGCTGGGCTGGACGCGGTCGACGGTCCAGGTATCGCCTCCTTAGTTCTAAGTCTTCAGGGATATAAGGCTCGGGAGTACGTTGGCATTGGTTCGGATCTGGCCGATTCCAGGCATCAACTCCTGGTTTAATAGCAGCGTTGGCAGCGCGGTTGTCTGTGACATAATGAGGAACAGTGCCTCTCTGGGAAAAGGGTTTGGTCTGGTAGCTGGTTGACGGGCCGACTATCGGTTTCCCAATGTTCAGCGTATGTTGATGTCCGATAGCTTGAGTGTAACTCCCATCTAGTCGTGGGGGCGTAGATCTATGATGGTAATCTGAAGAGGTTGAACTCTCGGTGGAGGAATGAGAAGCATGATCTCTTCTGGATCTTCTATGCCTTTGGCGATTCAGCTGGTTGGTCAATTCTGCGTTGGCGCGCAGTTGTTCAGTAAGTTGCTGTCGACACTGTGTCAACTCTTCAATAAGCATCTGGAATTATTCCCAGGTAACAGGGCCTGACAGATCTAATGGTCCAGCAGCATTCTGATTGGATGGAGGGAGTTGTACGGGATTTTGTATGTTCCATCCTTCTTGATCTGCAGCTGTAGAAGCGGTTCTTGTGCTAACCATGATGGATGGTGAAATTCTTTTTTAGATCTGATGCAAACCTGAATAGGATGGAAGAACTCTGAACTTGAGATATGGATCTTCTTCTCAGATTTGTGCAATCCGGCATCGATAGTAGATCCAACGAGCAGGAGAAAAACTGTGTTTTCTCGGTGAAAGCACCAAAGTATTTGTATCAAAATTGGGCACAATACTCTTTGGAAGTATTTGAAGAGATGAAATGAAGAAAATAAATGAAAATAGAGGATTATCTAACAAACACATCAAAATAAGGTCATAAAAACACATAGAAACATAATGATTTAGAGTGGTTCGGCATATAGCCTACGTCCACTATGAAATTGATGACATTATTGATGTTTTCTTGCGTATTACAACTGATTACAGCGAACTATAGTAGTAATTTTCGAGTACAAAAGTGATCTTGGAGTGCAAAAATGAATTCGGCAGAGTCTTGGCGTAGGAGAGCCAAAAGTCCCCTTTCTGTAGGCTTTAGGATGCTATATATAGGCGTAGGCTGCAAATATCTTGCTCAGATCTCGGGAGACCTATTCTGGCACGTATGTGGGCCCATGCGATCGATCCATGTGATTTGCAATCGGTCCGTGATCGATACGAACGAATTCCATATCGATCAAGATTTGGCCCAATCAAGTCGAAATTGAGCAGGAACATTCTTTAGGTTGTACGTAAGCTCCTGTGAAAATTTGGTGGCATTTGGACTTGTAGATTGTGAGTTATGGTCGATGCAAGCTTGCATTTTATGTCGGCTGTCTAGTTCGAATCGATACATTCGTGTCGATCAGTTCGAATTGCTTTGGAGCACGTGCCTGCAAGTTGACGTGGTGCTAACTTCTCGGATCGATCCACTTTTCGTGCCGTGTTGACTGCTTCCTTATTTGTATCCAATATCGATGCCTTGTTTGTATCGATCGATTTCGGCCTTGTTCCTGTCGATCTTAACTGTTCTGTTCGTATCGATCGGTCATGTTGCTCTATTCATATTGGTTTGTAATGCCTTGTTCGTATCGTTCATTTGATGTTCAATTCGTATCGGTCCTTGGCCGAATGATACGAATTGACTCCCATCGATGGATTTGAAATTGAACCAGGCCAGTTGGATACGAAATAGAGTCTACGTGGTGGATACGAACAGAGGGACACTTGATGGATACGGACAGAGGGACACTTGATGGATACAAATGAAGGGACATGAAATGATGGACCTGAACAGATGGATGCAAACAGCGTGGTTATGGATGGGTACGAACACATCGACTCGAACATGGCTTTTGATGGATACGAACGACTTATTTACTTGAGTTGTATCGATCATATCTCGTGCATACGAACTCCGATTGACTTGAAACTTGGAATGGTGGCTTTCATAGCTTTGCTTATCATGTCATATTAATTGTAGCTTGATCTGGATTTGGAAAATTTTTATCGGCATCCATAGTGAACCTGTGTATAATCGATATTCAGGATGAGCGGTCTTTGGTTTTTCAGTCAATTCCTTAATATCATGGCCTTGCCAAAAGGCGGGATAACAGGCTCCCTCCTTTATCGTCTCAGTTCCCCGAAGTTGTCGTCGGTTCTCCATTTTCCTTTATCTTTTCTTTTTCCCATTCCGAACAGTCCTCTATCATCCACAACGTTATTTTAACATCATCGTCTTCAGCTTCGACAACGTCTTCCTAACGCAAATATCTTTCAGCTTTATGGCAGAATTCCACAAGATCCATCGATGGATCCCTTTCTAGTGCAACTTTGAAGTTGGTCTTTCTCGCAACTCCAGATGCTGTCGCCATTAAGATTATCGATTGGTCTAGGTTATCGACTACGGCTGCGGCTACATTGAATCTTTTCAAATAACATCTCAAGGTCTCTCTGGGTCTTCGTTTCACGCATGATAGCATCATCACATTTTTCAATCGTGAGACGTGAACTCTGAACTGTGACGCCACACCTCTATACTCACACTAGCCAAGGACGTTACAGAGTAATGCCATCAACTAGCACGAAGAATAAGACTGCTGAGGAGCGACCATCCATATAATTGCTTTGTGCGAGCACCGATATGTCAGATAGAATAACATGCATTTTATTTCGAGAGGAAATCCGACATACTGATACAAACTCAAAACTACTACACAGTGGCTATAATATCCTCGGAAACAAATATAGAAATAAACATAACACAAATCAGTCACAGATATCCATATCACAAAGGCAGAAATAGATATGAATATATATAACACTTAAAAGTGTTCATCAGAGCAGTGGTCTAACAAGATCCACAATACTTCAAAAGAATAGATACAAGTGCTACACAAAAGAATATGTATACATCGATGAGTCCGTCACTCGAGTGTATAACAACAAAAACTACCAATCTAATGTAGTTAGCCAAAAGTCAGATAATACTCCCAGATGAGGAGTCAAGCAGAAGCACCTATAACTTCTCGGTCTGACCCGAGTATTATTTAATAAGAAAATAATAAACGGATCAGTCTAGCTATAAACATTTGGTAAAATGATATTGGATAAGAAATACGACAAAAACGTATGATAACCATAAAACCATGCTGTGATGAGTATGTAATTGAAAATCAACCAGAGATTAATCAATATCATAAGAATCTTCTCAAAGATTAAAAAGAATGTCATCCTCTTTATTTTTATTCACCAAGTCACAAATATTGGAAAACATCGCAATGCCAATTGTAAAAGTTGTTGAAACACAAATTCACCAATGCACAAATATCGATAGAACTTATCAATGAAATCATAAAAATTGGTGAAACACAAATTCTAGAAATCATCAATAGAAATCCAGAAATCACAAAAAGGGGGAGGCCTATCACAAAACGGGAGCATGAAAAATCACCAACACGTGTATCACAAAATGGAACGCTATTCCATGGTTGCTAACCATTTATTTTGAGCCGAGGCTCCACAAAACGGCCTGAAGACCATGGGTTGCTACCCCACCAAATTGAGCCGAAGCTCCACAAAAACGGGATTTAGTCTCCCTCGCATACAAAAAGACATCGCACATTGCTAGTGTAAATCACAAAAATGATCATCATCGATCATCAAGAAGTGTCAATTACACTAAGCTAGTAAATATATGAGTTTAGCCTCATGTCCCATAACCACTCGCTTAACTTAAATATTTACGAACAAATTGTAGATCTCCACTAGAAAATTGTCACAAGAGATTCAATCGAACAAGTCCAAGAATTAACTGATGAAGTAAACGCAAGCGTTTCATACCACTTGTTTTACTAAGCTGTTTAATTAGATTTCTCATACGAGTGAGGTAAAGGTTTGCATTTGCTAGTAGATTGGAAATCGGTTTTAAGAAACGAGCTTTGTAATAAAATTAGTGTTAAAATCGTTTTGATGAAAGAGCTTTGATATTTACTACTAGTATTGAAACCTTTATATTTTTAAAGTGACAAATCACAAAAAGATTGTAGAACAATCAATCACCAAAATTCACATTCGAAGACGTGAATAAAATCCAAAGAAATCGATACCAAATCCATCAAAATGGATATTCTCCAAGAGTCCCGTAAATGAAGTTATCAAAGTCGATAATAAATGACGACAACGAATCGGAGAATCACGAATCGATAAAATTGGAGTTTCAAAAAAAAATAGGCAAAAATAAGCCGGTCAGTCGACTGATTGCAAATTGCCAGTCGACTGAACTAGAAATCGGGAAGTTTCATTTCCTGCAGTCAGTCGACTGGTTACAGAGGCCAGTCGACTGATTGCAGGAAACAGAGACCTCCAGCCTCTGAAATCAGCCCCTGGAATGCTCCTGTGCTACAACTAGTCGACTGACTGCAAATGTCAGTCGACTGATTGGCACTGGAGCAAATTTCCAGCCTATCAATTAAAGAGGAAACTCTTCCAAGTCGCAACCGGACGAGCAACGGGCACTAAGTGGTTACGCCTATCGGCAACCCAGCCCTATAGGCTCTTCGATGCATCACCAAAACATGTTCAAACATCAAAGTTAGGATTTTTAAAGGTTTGACTTCAAAACACTAAAAATTGGAATATTCACCAATTCAATCCAAACCCAAAGCAAATGCACATGAACAAGTGTTAGGAATTCATACCCAATAATCGAAGATAGTTATAGACATAGATGTGAGATAAAAATCTCACCTTTTTACACAAAAACAACTAAGAGGAAGCTTGGAAACCAAAGGAAGATCAACTACTCTTCAACACAACCCAAGGAGCTTGTATCTAAGCTCAAAAGAAGAACATTTTCGAAATTAGGTTTAAGAATTTTCTGAAATTAAAGAGAGAATGAGTTGGAGAAGAAGAAGATGATACTTACCTAAGCTTCTCTTTGAATTTGGAGTTAGAGCTTGGATTTGCAATGGAACTAGGGCTTAGGAATTCTAATTCTTTTTCTCTACCCTCATTTTTATGAAAGCTTGAAGTGTTAGGAAATGAAAGTGGATGAAGAGAATTGGGGGTGGAGCTAGAGTTAATAGTTTAGGCTAACCCACACCCAAATTGCAAAAGGTCAAATTTTTAGCTAACTCCAAACATATCAAAGTTTATACTCAAAAAGGTTGCAAATGTCATTTTGGACTCAATGGAGGTGGTCTCAAGTCCTAATTCGGCCATTTGAAAAAAGTAGCTTTTCAGACTAAAATCCAACTAACGATACTATATTTAAATAAAATATTTAAATACACAATCGTAAAATATGCGGTTTGTTACAGACTCCCCTCCTTAAAGAAATTGCGTCCTCGCAATATTTAAGAAGAAAATAAAAGGTAACAACCATAAAAGCATATCAACACAAAAGAAATTTGAAATAAAAAGTTCACCTCAAAGAGCACGAGAAAGTAAGTCCGGATGTGTTCCCTCGATGAATTCTCTAGATTCCAAAGAACAATCCTTAGGATTTGAAGACCATTGGACATTCACAAGAGGAACATCTTTATTTCGAAGGCGTTTAACCTCCGAAGCAATGATACGAATAGGATGTTTCTCATAAGCTAAATTAGGCGAAACTTCAATTTCTTCCATAACACCGGGCTCAGGTATAAAATCGAAATCTCGAAGGCATTTCCGTAATTGAGAAACGTGAAACACGTCATGAATAGCAGAAAGCTAAGCCGGTAATAAAAGGCGATAAGCCACGGAACCAATACGTTCGGTGATGGGAAATGGACCAATATATCGAGGTGCTAATTTTCCCGATCGACTGAAACGCACAACACCCTTCATAGGTGAAACACGAATAAAACAAAATCTCCCATAGAAAATTCTAATTTCCTTCTTCGGTTATCGGCATAGGATTTTTGTCTACTCTGGGCTTCTTTCATCCTATGGCGAATAAGATCAATCTTTTTCGCGGAATAACGAATATAATCTAGACCTAAAACCAGCTTCTCACCGGCCTCAAGCCAACAAGAAGGAGATCGACATGGTCTTCCATAGAGTGCCTCGAAAGGAGCCATACCAATACTAGATTGGAAGCTATTATTATAGGAAAAATCAACAAGGGAAATATGATCTTCCCAACTTTCACCAAAATCAAGAACACACGCACGAAGAAGATCTTCGAGAGTTTGATTCACACGCTCGGTTTGTCCATCGGACTGAGGATGATGAGCGGTGCTAAAATTAAGCTTCGTTCTCAAAGATTTTTGAAGACTCTTCCAAAATCCACCAGTAAACAATGGATCACGATCACTAACAATAGAAGTAGGGACTCCATGAAATTTAACAATTTCTTTGATAAAGAGTTTGGCCAAAAGAGGAACGGTCCGATTAGACCGAACGAGAATAAAATGGGCGGATTTTGTAAGTCTATCAACAATCAGCCATAAGCTATCATGACCCGAACGAGAACGGGGAAGGCCGTCAATAAAATCTATGGAAAATTGATCCCACTTCCAAATTGGAATGTCCAAGGGTTGCAATAACCCAACGGACCTTTGATGCTCGGCCTTGACAAGTTAGCAAGTCATGCAACACTTAACAAAGTTAGCGATATCAGATTTCATTCCATCCCAATAATAAAGTCGCTTCATATCCGCGTACATTTTACTACTACCGGGATGAATGGTAAATTTAAAATGATGAGAATCTTCTAAAATATCTTTACGAAGATTATCAATATTTGGCACGATAAGTCTACCAAATTTTCGAATGCCGCCACAAGAATCAATATCAAAGTCTCTCAAACCTTCAATATCAATTTTATCCCTACAACTTTGGCTAAGAAGAGCCAATTCGAGATCTAGCTTTTGAGCTTCAAAAATGCGGTCTAAAAGAGAAGGATGAGCCTTAAGGCTACATAAAACAAGAGATGAACATAAATCGGATACACGATCTCTAATCTCACAAGTGGATAAAGTCTCGAGATCATTCCATTCAGATATCATCACGGAAACAACCGCTTGTTGCTTTCGGCTAAGGGCGTCGGCAACACGATTTTCCTTTCCAGGAGTATAAAGAATACTGTTTACGCCAAAATTGGTCACAAACACCCAATATCGTAAAAGCACCCGTTTATCAACAAAGATCAGCAATAATTAACGTAGAACTCAGATCTAAGAGATAGTAAATTCAGCAAATCACAAATAACAATAAACAACACAGGATTTATAGTGGTTCGACGATCGTGCCTACGTCCACTTTGAAGGTTCTCTCTTTATTGATTCACTTGATGATATTAATCGATTACAGCGGATTACAGTTGATGATAGCTTTGAAATATGAATACAACAGTGATAATGAAGAGTAGAATTGAACCCGGCAGAGTCTCGGCGTTTAAAGTCTGAAGATCCCCTTTTCTGAAGGCTTCAGGGTGCTATTTATATGCGTAGGAGGCCTAGATCTCGCTCAAACTTTGGGAGACTTTTTCTGGCAAGTGAGTGGGTCCACGCGATCGACCCCCCAAGTTTCGACTCGATCTGAGATCGATTCGAAGTGGTTTCGAATCCATCAAAAAATGATCCAATCGAGCTGAAACTTGACAGGAACAATCTTTACCTTGCATGGAAGCTACTGTGAAAATTTTGTTGCATTTGGATCGGTGGTTTAGGAGATATGATCGATTCAAGTTGATGTGTTTTGGTTGGCTGCTTGGTTCGAATCCATCACTTCGCATCGATGGTTTCGAATCGATCAACGCGCGTGCCTGAGTGATAACATGGTGCGCGTTTTAGGGATCGATCCACTTTTATCGCCGAATTGATCATTTCGTTGCCGTGAGTTTCGCCTCGTTCGAATCAATGGTCGTTGCACAATTTGAATCAATCAACTACGTAAGTCTTGCGTTGATCTGCATCTGCCTAGTTCGAATCGAGGAGACGGATCTTAGTTCGCATCGCTGTTAAGTTCACATCGATACCTGTGATGGATACGAACTGAAGCTCTGCAATGGGTTCGAATGATCATCGATTCGAACTAGGCACTGGCGTGAATGATACGAAATTCATGGATACGAGGACGCAACCCACTGACGGATACGAAACAATGCTCTAGCATGGATACAAACGTGCTAATGGATTCGAAACCGATCGATTCGAAGCATATGTAAGCCGATGGATTCGAACTTGTTGAGGGGATGCCTATCTGATGGGTTCGAACCGATCGATTCGAAGTGATCAATATCATGCCTGATCGGTTCGAACTCGATCGACTCGAAGCGTATGCAAACCGATGGATTCGAATAAGGCAATCACTGATGGATTCGAACCCCATCGGTTCGAAATGGACACCTTCTCAACAAGCTGATGGTTTCGAACTGTGTACTTTGGCTAACTTGCATCGATCATATCTCGTTCATACGAACTCCGATTAACCTAAAATTTGAACCACTGGCTTTCATGGTCTTGCTTGTCATGTTCTATCAATTGTAGCCTGATCCGGGCTCGGACAAAATTCGTCGATATCCATAGCGAAGTGAAGTACAACCAATGTCTGAGACGAACTGTCTTTAGTTTTTGATCGATCTTTTGGTATCACGGCTTTGCCAAAAAGCGGGATAACATTTGCCCCCCAAAACATGCCTTGCGGTAGGAAGGTTTGTTTTGTAACGCCTTGTGTTGGATGTTCATATCCTGTTGATGACCTGCAAAGGAACTGACAGTTTTATATGGCTCCAAATGACGACCGTTCGGGATAGATCTATTTGGGATGAAGCGCGGCCGTTCATGGTCAAGCGTCTGACTTCAAATGATGATCGTTCGGGATCGAGTCATTGGAGGTGAAGTGCGACCGTGCACGATCAAGCGTATAAATCCATGCGTCGATCGTTCGGGATCGAGTCATTTGCGGCAGAATGTGACCATTCAAGGTCAAGCGCTTAACTTCAAATGACGACCGTTCAGGATCGAGTCATTCGAGGTAAAGTGCGATCGTGCGCGGTCAAGTGGCGGACCTCAAATGACAACGTTCGCGATCGAGCCATTTGAGGTGAGGTGAGTTGTGCCGTTCGGGGCGAGTTGTGACCGTTCGAGGTTGGGTGTCGTTCGAGGCGAATTGTGACCGTTCGCGGTCGGGTGCCGTTCGAGGCGATTTGTGATCGTTCGCGATCGTTTGCCGTTCGAGACTGATTGTGACCGTTCGCGGTCGGGTGCCGTTCGAGGCGAGAAAGCATGCCCGGGAGGGCTTGGTATTGTCGATGCCAGGGTCACGTTTGGGTGAGTTCCTGGATCGTTTATGTGTCTGTTGGAGGCGAATAAGTGTGCTCGGGGGGACTTGGTATTGTTGATACCAGGTTCACGTTCGAATGGGTCCCTGGATCATTTGTCAGGGTATATCACTATCTCAGAGCATGCTTAAGGACCGTTCACGACCCCGTACATGTGTAAGTAGCTTAGCCATTTCAGAATTATCTGAATCAAATATCCATTCAACACACGAGTTTTAAAACAGAAATGTTCAAACAAACCAAGTCTAAATGTTCAAATCAAAATGAAACAAAAGCAAAGCAAGGATGTCAAAGTGTAAATTCCCACAACGATAGGATTAATAGCCATTCAGAGCATGCCTGTGGACCGTTCGCGATCTCGTACATGTGTAAATGATTAACCCACGTTAGTGAGAGGTTTACTACTTGTTCATCGTTATTTAAATCAATTGATAATCAAACGGTGCCTTGAGTCAGGGTCGCCCTTAACTGATGTAGACGGCGGCCGCTCTGGTTCCACTGTTGGAGTTCGCCTCCTCACATACTGAAGGAGCATACGGTTTCTGATATGTCCTTCCACCTTGTCCTTCAGATGCCTACAATCATTAGTGTTATGACCGTTCAATTCATGAAATATGCAAAACTTATCTGATTTTCTTTATTGGTCTACGATACGGAACCTGCTCCCTGGTATCCTGATAAATTCGTTCCAAACGCTCATTCAGCTCCGAATAGGTGGTGAATCGTGCCTCTCTCCGCGGTTGCTTTGGCCCGTTACCACTATCCTCAGACTTTCGTTTTCCTTTATCATTGCCTGAGTCCTTTTCGTGAGGCTTTTTGTCTTTGAGCGCATAAACCTCTATTCCTACTCCTTCTTCCCTTTCTTTATTCGCATCCTCTAATCACAAAAACTTTTCTGCATCGTCGTAGAATTCCCCTAGATCCACAGGTGGATCTTTAGTCAATGAATTTTTGAACTCTGTGTCGTCAGCAACTCCGGACACAGCTGCCATTACAACCATAGATGGATCTTCTCGATCCACCGAAGCTGCTTCCGCATTGAATCGCGTTAGGTAACTCCTCAAATTCTCTATGGCTTTCTGCTTTAAAGTTGCCAAAGTCATCACATTCTTGGGTCATGTAATGTGAACCCTGAATTGCATCATAAATCTCTCAATTAAATCATTCCATGTTCCGATGAATCCACTCTCTAATTGTCTAAACCATAATGCTGCAATATCCCCCAAGTACAATGGAAAACACCGGGCCATAACCTCCTCTGATGCCCCCAGCACTTCCATATGCCTCATATACTTCGTTAGATGAACCGTGGGGTCCGTTCTCCCGTTATACATGTCCAACGATGGTAACTTGAAATCCAGTGGATTCCTAACTTGTCTGATTGCCATGCTAAAAGGACTTCTATTAACATCCTCCAAATATTTGTTCACCAAACCGCCTCTCATAGATCTTCTAACCATCTCCGCCAATCTGTCATTGTCACCGAGATGCAATCTTCGTTCATTACTTTCAACCTGCCCCCACGAGTTCACGAGGGAACTCTGGGATCTGCCACCTTAACTGAGCGTTCACTCCTCTGCTACTCCTAGGTTACGCAGATGTGCCTCTCTTCCTCTCCGAGATTGGATCAACATTCTCCATGTGCGTGCCCCGAGCTCAGGTGCTACGCCGGATGGTCCTACTCCGTTCTGAACTCCATCAGCTTCTCTGTTCTGTGCTCCAAGTTGTTCTATCTGTTGAAATAAACTCTGGATCAATTCCTCTTGTTTCTTCATCATCGTCTCCATCTCGTCCCTAGTGATGAAGATCGACGCTTGATTCGCTCCTGAGGAATCCTCTTGACTTCCTTGATGTTCGCTCCTCTCTGGCCTTTGTTTCATACTTGTTTGTCTCGTCTTGGTTCTTAGATCTGAATTCTTAAGTCTTCGAATTAAACTTATCCTGAGTTTCAATTCTCAATGAAAGCACCAAAATGTTTGCGCCAAAATTGGTCACAAACACCCAATATCGTGAAAGCACCCGTTTATCAACACAGATCAACAATAATTAACATAGAACTTAGATCTAATAGATAGTAAATGCAGCAAATCACAAATAACAATAAACAACACAGGATTTATAGTGGTTCGGCGATCGTGCCTACGTCCACTTTGAAGGTTCTCTCTTTATTGATTCACTTGATGATATTAATCGATTACAACGGATTACAGTTGATGATAGATTTGAAATATGAATACAACAGCGATAATGAAGAGTAGAATTGAATCCGGCAGAGTCTCGGCGTTTAAAGGCTGAAGATCCCCTTTTTTGAAGGCTTCAGGGCGTAGGAGGCCTAGATTTCGCTCAAACTTCGGGAGACTTTTTCTGGCACTTGAGTGGGCCCACGCGACCGACCCCACCAAGTTTCGACTTGATCTGAGATTGATTCAAAGTGGTTTCGAATCCATCAAAAAATCATCCAATCGAGCTGAAACTTGGCAGGAACAATCTTTACCTTGCATGGAAGCTACTGTGAAAATTTTGTTGCATTTGGATCGGTGGTTTAGGAGATATGATCGATTCAAGTTGATGTGTTTTGGTTGGCTGCTTGGTTCGAATCCATCACTTCGCATCGATGGTTTCGAATCGATCAACGCGCGTGCCTGAGTGATGACGTGGTGCGCGCTTTAGGGATCGATCCACTTTTATCGCCGAATTGATCGTTTCGTAGCCATGAGTTTCGCCTCGTTCGAATCAATGGCCGTTGCACAGTTTGAATCAATCAACTACGTAAGTCTCGCGTTGACCTGCATCTGCCTAGTTCGAATCGAGGAGACGGGGCTTAGTACGCATCGATGTTAAGTTCGCATCGATACCTGTGATGGATACGAACTGAAGCTCCGCGATGGGTTCGAATGATCATCGATTCGAACTAGGCACTGGCGTGAACGATACGAAATTCATGGATACGAGGACGCAACCCACTGATGGATACGAAACAATGCTCTAGCATGGATACGAACATGCTGATGGATTCGAAACCGATCGATTCGAAGCATATGTAAGCCGTTGGAATCGAACTTGTTGAGGGGATGCCTATCTGATGGGTTCGAACCGATCGATTCAAAGTGATCAATATCATGCCTGATCGGTTCGAACTCGATCGACTCGAAGCGTATGCAAACCGATGGATTCGAATAAAGTAATTACTGATGGATTCGAACCCCATCGGTTCGAAATGGACACCTTCTCAACAAGCCGATGGTTTCGAACTTTGTACTTTGGCTAACTTGCATCGATCATATCTCGTTCATACGAACTCCGATTAACCTGAAATTTGGAACACTGGCTTTCATGGTCTTGCTTGTCATGTTCTATCAATTGTAGCCTGATCCGGGCTCGGACAAAATTCATTGATATCCATAGCGAAGTGAAGTACAACCAATGTCTGAGATGAACTGTCTTTTGTTTTTAATCGATCTTTTGGTATCACGGCTTTGCCAAAAAGCGGGATAACATTTGCCCCCCAAAACATGACTTGCGGTAGGAAGGTGTGTTTTGTAACGCCTTGAGTTGGATGTTCATATCCTGTTGATGACCTGCAAAGGAACTGACAGTTTTATATGGCCCCAAATGACGACCGTTCGGGATCGAGCTATTTGGGATGAAGCGCGGCCGTTCACGGTCAAGCATCTGACTTCAAATGATGATCGTTCGGGATCGAGTCATTGGAGGTGAAGTGCGACCGTGTGCGGTCAAGCGTATAAATCCATGCGTCGATCGTTCAGGATCGAGTCATTTGCGGCAGAATGTGACCATTCATGGTCAAGCGCTTAACTTCAAATGACGACCGCTCGGGATCGAGTCATTCGAGGTAAAGTGCGACCGTGCGCGGTCAAGTGGCGGACCTCAAATGACGACCGTTCGCGATCGAGCCATTTGAGGTGAGATGAGTTGTGTCGTTCGGGGCGAGTTGTGACCGTTCGAGGTTGGGTGTCGTTCGAGGCGAATTGTGACCGTTCACGGTCGGGTGCCGTTCGAGGCGATTTGTGATCGTTCGCGATCGTTTGCCGTTCGAGGCTGATCGTGACCGTTCGCGGTCGGGTGCCGTTCGAGGCGAGAAAGCGTGCCCGGGAGGGCTTGGTATTGTCGATGCCAGGGTCACGTTCGGGTGAGTTCCTGGATCGTTTGTGTGCCTGTTGGAGGCGAATAAGTGTGCCCGGGGGGACTTGGTATTGTTGATACCAGGTTCACGTTCGAGTGGGTCCCTGGATCATTTGTCAGGGTATATCACTATCTCAGAGCATGCTTAAGGACCATTCGCGACCCCGTACATGTGTAAGTAGCTTAGCCATTTCAGAATTATCTGAATCAAATATCCATTCAACACACGAGTTTTAAAACAGAAATGTTCAAACAAACCAAGTCTAAATGTTCAAATCAAAATGAAACAAAAGCAAAGCAAGGATGTCAAAGTGTAAGTTCACACAACGATAGGATTAATAGCCATTCAGAGCATGCCTGTGGACCGTTCGTGATCTCGTACATGTGTAAATGATTAACCCACGTTAGTGAGAGATTTACTACATGTTCATCGTTATTTCAATCAATTAATAATCAAACGGTGCCTTGAGTCAGGGTCGCCCCTAACTGATGTAGACGGCGGCCGCTCTGGTTCCACTGTTGGAGTTCGCCTCCTCACATACTGAAGGAGCATACAGTTTCTGATATGTCCTTCCACCTTGTCCTTCAGATGCCTACAATCATTAGTGTTATGACCGTTCAATTCATGAAATATGCAAAACTTATCTGATTTTCTTTCGTTAGAGGTTCGATCCCTTCGCATTGATCTACGATACGGAACCTGCTTCCTGGTATCTTGATAAATTCGTTCCAGACTCTCATTCAGCTCTGAATAGGTGGTGAATCGTGCCTCTCTCCGCGGTTGCTTTGGCCCGTTACCACTATCCTCAGCCTTTCGTTTTCCTTTATCATTGCCTGAGTCCTTTTCGTGAGGCTTTTTGTCTTTGAGCGTATAAACCTCTATTACTTCTCCTTCTTCCCTTTCTGCATTCGCATCCTCTAATCGCAAAAACTTTTCTGCCTCGTCGTAGAATTCCCTTAGATCCACAGGTGGATCTTTAGTCAATGAATTTTTGAACTCTGTGTCGTCAGCTACTCCGGACACAGCTGCCATTACAACCATAGATGGATCTGCTCGATCCACCGAAGCTGCTGCCGCATTAAATCATGTTAGGTAACTCCTCAAAGTCTCTACGACTTTCTGCTTTAAAGTTGCCAAAGTCATCACATTCTTGGGTCTTGTAATGTGAACCCTGAATTGCCTCATAAATCTCTCAATTAAATCATTCCATGTTCCGATGGATCCACTCTCTAATTGTCTAAACCATAATGTTGCAATATCCTCCAAGTACAATGGAAAACACCGGGCCATAACCTCCTCTGATGCCCCCAGCACTTCCATATGCCTCATACACTTCGTTAGATGAACCGTGGGGTCCGTTCTCCCGCTATACATGTCCAACGATGGTAACTTGAAATCTAGTGGATTCCTAGCTTGTCTGATTGCCATGCTAAAAGGACTTCTATTAACATCCTCCAAATCTTTGTTCACCAAACCGCCTCTCATAGCTCTTCTAACCATCTCCGACAATCTGTCATTGTCTCCGAGATGCAATCTTCGTTCATTACATTCAACCTGCCCCACGAGTTCACGAGGGAACTCTGGGATCTGCCCCCTTAACTAAGCGTTCACTCCTATGCTACTCCTAGGTTGCGCAGATGTGCCACTCTCCCTCTCCGAGATTGGATCAACATTCTCCATGTGCGTGCCCCCCAGCTCAGGTGCTACGCCGGATAGTCCTACTCCGTTCTGAACTCAATCAGCTTCTCTGTTCTGTGCTCCAAGTTGTCCTATCTGTTGAAATAAATTCTGGATCAATTCCTCTTGTTTCTTCATCATCGTCTCCATCTCGTCCCTAGTGATGAAGATCAACGCTTGATTCGCTCCTGAGGAAGCCTCTTGACTTCCTTGATGTTCGCTCCTCTCTGGCCTTTGTTTCTTACTTGTTTGTCTCATCTTAGTTCTTAGATCTGAATTCTTAAATCTTCGAATTAAACTTATCCTGAGTTTCAATTCTCAGTGAAAGCACCAAAATGTTTGCGCCAAAATTGGCCACAAACACCCAATATCGTGAAAGCACCCGTTTATCAACACAGATCAGCAATAATTAACATAGAACTCAGATCTAATAGATAGTAAATGCAGCAAATCACAAATAACAATAAACAACAGAGGATTTATAGTGGTTCGGCGATCGTGCCTACGTCCACTTTGAAGGTTCTCTCTTTGTTGATTCACTTGACGATGTTAATCGATTACAGCGGATTACAGTTGATGATAGCTTTGAAATCTAAATACAACAGCGATAATGAAGAGTAGAATTGAATCCGGTAGAGTCTCGGCGTTTAAAGGCTGAAGATCCCCTTTTCTGAAGGCTTCAGGGTGCTATTTATAGGCGTAGGAGGCTCAGATCTCGCTCAAACTTCGGGAGACTTTTTCTGGCACGTGAGTGGGCCCACGCGATCGACCCCACCAAGTTTCGACTCGATCTGAGATCGATTCGAAGTGGTTTTGAATCCATCAAAAAATGATCCAATCAAGCTGAAACTTGGCAGGAACAATCTTTACCTTGCATGGAAGCAACTGTGAAAATTTCGTTGCATTTGGATCGGTGGTTTAGGAGATATGATCGATTCAAGTTGATGTGTTTTGGTTGGCTGCTTGGTTCGAATCCATCCCTTCGCATCGATGGTTTCAAATCGATCAACGCGCGTGCCTGAGTGATGACGTGGTGCGCGCTTTAGGGATCGATCCACTTTTATCGCCGAATTGATCGTTTCGTAGCCGTGAGTTTCACCCCGTTCGTATCAATGGCCATTGCACAATTTGAATCAATCAACTACGTAAGTCTCGCGTTGACCTGCATCTGCCTAGTTTGAATCGAGGAAACGGGGATTAGTTCGCATCGATGTTAAGTTCGCATCGATACCTATGATGGATACGAACTGAAGCTCCGCGATGGGTTCGAATGATCATCGATTCGTACTAGGCACTGGCGTGAACGATACGACATTCATGGATACGAGGACGCAACCCACTGATGGATACGAAACAGTGCTCTAGCATGGATACGAACATGCTGATGGATTCGAAACCGATCGATTCGAAGCATATGTAAGCCGATGGATTCGAACTTGTTGAAGGGATGCCTATCTGATGGGTTCGAACCGATCGATTCGAAGTGATCAATATCATGCCTGATCGGTTCGAACTCGATCGACTCGAAGCGTATGCAAACTGATGGATTCGAATAAGGCAATTACTGATGGATTTGAACCCCATCGGTTCGAAATGGACACCTTCTCAACAAGCCGATGGTTTCGAACTTTGTACTTTGGCTAACTTGCATCGATCATATCTCGTTCATACGAACTCCGATTAACCTGAAATTTGAAACACTGGCTTTCATGGTCTTGCTTGTCATGTTCTATCAATTGTAGCCTGATCCGGGCTCGGACAAAATTCATCGATATCTATAGCGAAGTGAAGTACAACCTATGTCTGAGACGAACTGTCTTTTGTTTTTGATCGATCTTTTGGTATCACGGCTTTGCCAAAAAGCGGGATAACAAATATCAAGATCATAAGATGCAAGGGACTCGAGCCAACGTTGTTGACGCAAATTAAGTTCCTTTTTAGAAAATAAATACTTCAAGATTTATGATCGGTATAGAGAAAAAAATTCTCTCCCAAAAGATAATGACGCCAAATTCGAAGGGCGAAAACAATAGCCGCGAGCTCTAAATCATGAGTGGCATATCTAGTCTCGGCTGGATTCAATTGCCTAGAAGCATAAGCAATAACACGTTCTCTTTGCATAAGAACGGCTCCCAAACCAACACGACTAGCATCGGTATAAACAATAAAATCTTGATTCCCTTCGGGAATCACAGGAATAGGAGCATCGGAAAGGAGTTTTTTAATTTCTAAAAAGAAGCTTCACATTTGTCCGACTAAATGTATTTAACTCCCTTCTTTGTCAAGCTAGTAAGAGGCACGAAAATTTTAGAAAAGTCTTTTATAAAACGAAGGTAATAACCCGCCAATCTAAGAAAGCTACGAATTTCCGTCACATTCTCCTGTCTCTTCCAATTGTGAATCGCTTCAATTTTTAAAGGATCCACGGAAATTCCAAATTCAAAAATAACATGACCGAGAAACTTCACACGAGATTGCCAAAAGTGGCATTTAGAAATTTTTACTTTCAGTTGATTTCTTCTAAGAATTTCCAATACAATCCGAAGATGCTCTTCATGCTCTTCCTCGGTTTTAGAATACACCAGAATATCATCTATAAAGATGAGAACAAATCGATCGAGGAAATCTTTGAAAACTCGATTCGTAAGGTCAAAGAAATAAGCTGGAGCATTCGTTAAACCAAATGGCATAACAAGCCATTCATAAGATCCATAACGAGTACGGAACAATGTCAAAGGAATGCTATCCTCTGCAATACGAAGCTGATGAAAACCGGTTGCCAAGTTCAATTGTGAAAAGACTCTAACACCACTAAGTTGATCGAATAGATCATCAATCTGAGGTAAAGGATATTTATTCTTGATAGAGATCATTAAGCATGCGGTAGTCAACGCAAAGCCTAAGTGTACCATCAGATTTCTTCGCAAAAATAGCCGAAGCTCCCCAAGGCGAGGAACTAGAGCGAATAAATTGCTTCGTCGCCAATTCGGATAATTATTTGCGCGTCTCCTCATTTTCTTTATTTGACATGCGATAAGGAGGACGAGTGATAAGTTGAGCTCCAGGGATGACATTAATTTTGAACTCAATTGTTCGCTTAGGTGGTAGTCCTAAAACGGGCTCAAATATGTCAGAAAATTCACGAACAACGTGAATAAGAGAAATGACATCTTCCTCATCATCATTATCATCATCATGAGGATTTAACGAATATAAAGATGCTACCAAGTTAGAATCCGAATCTTTAAGAATGATAGAAATCTGCTTAACAGATTGAGGATGTCGAAGATGAATAGTCCGCTCAGGACATAGGATATGAGCTTCATAACGGTTAAGCCAATCCATTCCCAAAATCATTCCAAAGCCTAAGTAACGCATGAGATGCAAATCGGCTTGGAAAGAAAAATCACATAAAACAATCTCGACATCTTTACAAAGTAAACTGAGTGTTGCAGATCCACCAACCGGATTCGCGATCCTCAAAGAAGTCATTAAAGCAACAACAATTAAAGAAAAAGTATCAACAAGTTCCTTTGATATAAAAGAATGGGACGCACCCGTATCAAAAAGAACTCGAATAGGATGATCACGAAATATAATAATGCCATCAAGGGTAGAATGAAAAATACCTTGAACACGAGAAGTGTTGCAAGGGACTTGCGCCTCATTAAGCTTTCCCTCCTTCTTGCCTTGAAGTTTGGGACATGAAGGTATAACATGGCCGGGACTTTCGCAGTAGCGACAAGTGAGGGGCTTCGAACACTTATTTGAATAATGGTCCTTAGAACCACAATTATAGCATTCTCCACGACTAAAGGTACAAGTCTTTGCTACCGGAGTTGCTTGCTTCCCTTTCTTATTAGGATAAGGACCTTCGAACTTATTAGGCCTTTTCTTGTTGTTGTTGAAGTTTGGTTTAGCACCCACAACTTCAACATCACTCTCCATATCCGCCTCTTCAAGACGAAGAGCGATATCAATGAGTTGATCAAAAGAAACTTTTAATTTTAGAAGTAATGGCTTCTTGAGATTTTTGTTCAAGACATAGACAAATCTTTGGTTCTTTTTCAATGGGGTGTTTATGTATTCGACTCCGTATTTAGAAAGTGACTCGAAAGATGCGACATAATCTGCCATGGAGGATTCATCTTGAACAAGGTCTATGAAACGACGAGCCAACGTCACCTTCTTAGCTTCTGGCACAAACTTTAACTCGAATCGTTCCCGGAATTGCTCCCAGGTATGATCCTTTTCATTAATTTCAGAAATTAGAAGCTCGTACCAGTATAATGCTCTTTCTTGGAGCATACTAGAGGCCACCTGAACTCGGTGAAAATAAATAAGATTCATGCGATCAAAGATTCGATCGCATGTTCTTAGCCAAGCTTGGACTTCAATAATGGTTTTAGAACCTTTGAATGGCTTCCCACCCAAGTTGGTATAACCGTTGCACAAGCGTGCAAATCCAGACTTAGGGTGAGTAGGCTCTGGATTGGGTCCGGCTGCTTGAGCATTCTTTACAAGATCTAGAAGCTGTTGGGCAGACATAAATACTCCCTTGGGGAGCAGCACTAGATTGACCGACGCTGGGACGACCAGGTTTAACCATTTCTCTTCTTTAAGAAAGAAAGAAAGAAAGAAGAAGAAGAATGTTAATCTCAGAATAAATATCAAATAGTCATGATTGATATTACAAGGCATCACAAAGAAAATAGGATAGAACGGGTCCAATGACTCGAATAAAATCCTAAGACACGACTCCTAAGAAAGACTTAGGACAATGATCCTTGCTAGATTATTCTACATTGTTCCGAAGTTTCGCTCTGATACCAAGCTGTGACGCCCCACCTCTATACTCACACTAGCCAATGACACTACGGAGTAATGCCGTCAACTAGCACGAAGAATAAGGTTGTTGAGGAACGATGTAACAAGCCGGATATTTTAACGGTTTTAATTAATTTAATTAACTGAATTTGTGTGAAATTTAATAAAAAATAAAATAAAATTTTGAAATAAAAATTTGATATTTGACATGCGTCTAGTTAAACATAGCAACTGGTAAATTTTCATTCGAAAATATGAAGTTTATTTTCGTGCGTAAATTTATTTCAATTTAATCATTTAAGAACTGTTGAAAATAAAATATTTTCGAAACTTAAATAATTTTATATAGAAAAATTCTATATCATCTTCTGAGAAAGACGTCATTTTTCGTTTTTCCAAATTCGGACTTCTTTAGCTCCGTAGATCTTATTTTTCTGCATTTTTGCTGCATTTTCCGCTAGTTGAAAATTCAAATTTTCATAATTCAAATCGTACTACTGATATTTGTATACCGTTTTGATCGTCCCGTCGTACTGATCACTACGGTATACTCATTTCTGTGTTTTGACGTCCGATGCACGATGGAATCGATTGAACCGATTAATCGTATCGGTACCGTTTCGACCATTTTGAATTTTTGTCTATTCATTTATCCACTGTGTAAATTCGAATAGACATTAGCATTTAATTCCTTAAAGTCAAGCACATTGGACAATTACAATTCCATGCGTTGAATATTTCACCAGTTACTTCTTTATGCATTGCCTCTGCTTTTCTCTCTCCTACACGTTTCCACTTTCCAATTTTCTGTTTGTTGCTGCTCTTTCCTTGTGTCATTTACAGGGAAGATGTATTGTATTTCAATGTAGATTGGTTATTATATTTGTTATCTCCCCTGTAACATGCCCCTTACCAAAGCTTCCGCCATCACCTCCCCCACCATGCACAGCACATCCCGCCGCTTTCTTCCCTTGCCTCTCCACTCGGAGTCGCCTACGTCATCACCCTCCGGCCGCATGTGTCCACCGCACCCTCTTCCCTTCTCTCTTCTCTCTCCCCATGGCTATAACCAAACTCCGCCACGACAGCCACTTCGAACCCACGGTCGCCCACAGTTCCCTCTCCGAAGCTTGCTACCCTCCCAAACGCGTCCGCTACCTTCCACTCAACAACTCGACCCTCCGACCATTCACCGCTTACGAGCATCAGCCACCCCTTCCACCTCCTCGAGCTCACGCAACCGATCCACGTCGTCACTCTGCAACTTCGCCAAGCCGGCACTTCATAACTCCACCTCTGGCCATCTTCTATGAACCTCGCCTCCTCACTGCTGTAGCAAGCCGAGCCCGCTTCGTCGAGCTCCTCCTCCACCTTCCGCCATCTCCACATCTCCCCTCACGCAATCCAATTCCCTTCAGTTTCCCTGAGCCGAGCACACGTGAGCCACCAACCCGCCTGTTCCGCCTCACACTCGCATGACCTAATGCCTCCACTACTCATCTGACCCCGTCAGCTCGCAGCAGCACAACAACCATCATGCGGTCGAGCCACCATCATTTCAAACTTTATATATGGGTTAGTATACGTATATTTTATAAAATAGTTGTTATATAATTATATATATATATATAGTCGCAACTTATATATTGGTATGTAAATGTCTTTACTATGTTGCAGTATAGCTTTATTTTGTTTGCTTATGAACAAAAATATGAATTTGGTATGTAAGTTTATATTGGTATTGTATTTAATATACATAGTTGAAAGTGTGTCTCTTACTACATATATCCGTACCTGTATATATTAGATGTGATACATACATAAGTTTCTAATAGTATTTGAAATATAGTTGTAACCTGGGCTTCATAGTTCGCATAAGCAGTATTATATGTAAAAAATATATATTAGTACATAAACTGTTTATATTACTTATGTATATATGTTTTAAGTATTGTGTTTTGCAGTAAGTAATATGCTATATTACATTGCATAAGCTGTACTACATGATGTATGAATATTCGTTTGTAAAGGCAATTTTCATACGATCTGATTTCATTTTTATGATAGGCTAGTACAGATAGAATTTTATTAAAACCATTTGCAACTGTATGGAGTGTTATAAATTAGTTTATATAGCTTTTTACACATAGGATTTTATTTTAAGTTCATAATTATAGATGCTATTAACTCATATAAGTTTATTTAGCTATATATAATGTGTTTAAAGGGTAAACAATATAATATGTAAATAGACATTTCGATGTACAGTTTATTTTTTTATTTACTGCTACATATATGGGTCTGGGAGTACATATTCATATATTGGATATGTTTATATATATGTAATTGTTAGTAACACTTAAAGTTTTGTGTTAGTTATGTATGTTAGTATTTTTAAAAGATATGTATATACATATAGATTTTTCATATATATTTTAATTTAGCAATGATTTAAGAAGATAATATGATGAAATAGTATGTAATTCATTTCGGTCTATATCAAACGGGTTCTGATTTATTTCGTCTGTTTCTATTATCAGCCTTATTCGTCGAATTCGTGCCAATCTAGCTTTGATTTGGAATCCGCGCTTGGAATTGCAACTCACTCTATCGTCAAATCTCTCTAACCTCGAAAGGTGAGCAATCACTCACGATTAATGTTCTTTTATTTATTAAATCTGATTTCAATTGAAATGACAATTGAAATATGCTACTGTTAGTTATTTACATTGTCATATATACGCTATTACCTATATCTGTTCACCTATGACATCTGACACCATTATCCGTTATGTATACGATGATAATCCAATTGGTTGATAAAATGATTGATTGTTTGATGTTGATATTGGACATTAAATTGTTAATGTATGAAGTGATAAATAATTTACAATTGAAATTGACGTAGGAGTTAACAAATTGAAATTGATATATGTGTTGAATTTGATTAGATAAAAATTGTATGATATGGCCCCTTTAAATGTTTAATTACTTGATATGTAGAAATATGGTTGATTACACCTTGAACCACTTAAATTTATGTTGTATAAATTGATATAGTATGAAATCGAATAATAAATGTCAGGTGTAGAACCGTATTAATACTAGTGTAATAATCTTTAATCTACATGAAATGATAGTGTAGATTCTAGAAATGATTATATTAATTTGCATAAACAACAATGTAAATTAATACGATTATTTCGGGATTATTTGAATTAATTATTGGATCGTTATTGATTTTTGTTATTGTTTGTTTATGTACTTTGACACTATCCCAGTTACCACACTATAAGTTCCCTTTGCTATGCTTTAATTTTTGAATTGTAATGGAATCGGGTTGAAATAATAAATACCCAAATAAAATTTTGACTTAGGATAGAGAATTAAATAAAAACCCGATTGGTCAATAATTTGATTTAAAAATAAAAATAAATATTTTATTTGAATAAAATAATGAGGGTTTTAAATGAAGTTGGAACTTAAATTCTAGTGAAATTTAAATGTAAATATTTAATTATATGAAACAACATATTAACAAAGTAATAGATGAAAGAACGTTGTTTAATTTAGGAAATGATTGAATTAAGTGTCGAAATTATTTAATAATTAAGTTTTGAAATTATTTTATAATTTAATGAGATTGAATCATTTAATAATTAAATAAAAATTGGATTCTTTGATAATTGAAATTGAACTTCTTTAATAAGTGAAGGTGAGTTATGTAATAATTAAGTTTTGGGAATTTGTCTAAATCAAATAAGTAAATAAGTGAAACTGATTTTCTTTAACAAGAAATAAAATGTGATTTTTGTGTTGAAATTAATGTAAGACTTGAAATTTAAAGAATTTGATTTGACAGAATTTATTTAATTCAATTTGTAAGTTAATATAATGGAGTTGAACTTAAATAATTGATTTAATGAATTGGAAATCAAATATAAATTGTTTTGAATGATAAATTTAACTTAACGAATATTGAATGAAATCAATCAATGAATTTAAGTTGGTTTGAATGTTAAATTAAATTTATTTAAATGATTTCGGAATGAAATTTATATACGAATTTAAATGTATATTGAATTGTTTAAATTTAACTTTTGAAATCGAATTATAGAATTTTGAAATGAAATTTGGAAGTTATGAAATGTAAATTTTGGAAATTGTTTTGGAAAGACAAATGAAATGTTGAATTTCAAATTCTAATTGAAATTTAAATTGATTCGGTTTTGAAATTTATTAAACGACCAATCGGTGAATAATTTCGAAGGTTATTAAAGAGACCGGAATCAGTTAGGGACATACTCACTGTCTAAACCGAAAACCACTTTAATAACTATACACGGAGTATGATCCATAATGAAGTGGTTGGAATGATGTACGTGATGAATGAAGAAAGAGAATGATAATGGATAGCCTTGACACTTGTCTCAAATTGGAAATGACTAAAACAGGAGTCGTGCCGGGCCAAATGGGGTTAGCCACCTCGAGTGAACACACATCTTCGTAAACTACTAATTACTTGTTATTGATTGGTGCACCCTCGAAACTTTGGGAGTGTTGTTTCGCGGTGTTGCGATCGTTGCGTCGATGCGTTTTCACCAGTCCGGATCAGGAAAACGGTAGTTTCACTACCTTGGGCATTGCCTCATGTGTCTTGTCATACTTGTATCCCTATATGCGACCACTATGAATTTGTTTTGTGTTATACCTATGGAGTACTCCCTGATATCCCACTAGTTTACGGTGGAGTTTACAGTGCTGTATAGACTATAGGCTTATATAAAATGTGTTAAGGGGGATAATGGTAACGCCTTAAAACTATTTTGATATTTTATATTACTGATAGACATTATCTACTTAGCGTACATTACTACATAGTAGATAGTTTAACGAATCCTTAGAGGATGGTTATTCCTATGTCCTTTGAGTTACTTGTATTTCAGTGGTTATTTCACTTGAGTTGGATTTATTGATATAAGAATGTTAATCCTGACTCGAGTGTTTTATGTTTTGCTTTACGCTCGGGTCAGACTGAGTGTACCAGTATTCGAGACTCACCTTTGGAGTTGGAGCTTCGCTTGGAGATCCAGCTATTTATCCAGCTTTCAAATATTCAGTTGATTCTAGTGATGTATTCTGGTATTATATTTGACTATTATATTCCAGACTTCTATTGTAACTTATTTAACTCTGTTTTATATATAGTAGCTTCTTGAACTACTATCTTTTGTTTCCGCTGCATTTATTACTCTGTGTCTGTGATCTATGATTATTTATTTACTGTATATGTTCAGTTTTGCCAAATTTAAATTAAGAATTCGGTATTTTGAATTATTCAAGTCTGACATGTGCGGATGCGAATAGTCCAAAATAGCGATTCATTACAGTTGGTATTAGAGCTTTGGTAGCTCTAGGAAAAACTTAACATATAGGGTAAATGTATTTACAGAATCACTCTCATTCGAGTTCAATCTCTTCCTTTTGACTCAATTCCTTTGAATTTTGGAGCATTCCCTGCGGTTCCAAAATTCATTCGTTTCCCTCACTCTTCGTCTTCTTTCAATTCTGGAGTATCCCATAACTCCACTTCGAATGATCCTTATTATGAATCGGTGGTCTTGCCAATCTTCGAATTATTTGTAAATGGGTGAAACTCCCTTACAATAGACATCGATTTACCAAAGATTTCTGTATCCTCGGTTAATGCTATCTATCTCCTGCTATACCTGAATTCTATTTCTTGAGATCGAATGTCGATTTGCCTCAGAATTCTGCATCGATCTTATTCTTTAAGGCACGGTTGACCCGGAAGGTTGCCCATGAATTAAATAGCTTATCCATCTTCCAATTCTGTTATTGAATCATCTTGTCTTTCCTTTCGAACTTGTCTTCGAATCAGAATTATCTTTGATTTGAGTCCATCAAATTTGAATCTTTATCTTTGCCTTGAAAATTTGTTTCTATATCGTCGGACGAGGAAGTGTATTTGTAAATCTATATTTAAAATGTTTTATATATTGTGTTGTTCGGGTTGTTGATGTTGATTTGAGTTTCGATCGATTCGTCTGATCAACGCTATTGATAGGATTTCCAAAGCGCTTGAACAGAGCAAACTGACATAATATTATTTTCAAATTTGGTGAATGAAATAAATTTCGAATAATTATATTATATATAAGTATGATTTTCTGAATTTTGATAGTAAATTGAATTGGTTGTTAACAAATAATATTGGATTTTTAAAAATGGCACCTAAACCATTGGCTTTTGTCTCATATATAAATAATTAAACTAAAAACTTGGTTTATAAATTGATTTGGAAGTTTAAATGAATTTAAATCAGGAATTTGAGAATTTAATCTCCGGTGATTTCAAACTTTGGGTTTAAACTTTAAAATGCATATTATATAGAGTAATTTCGAATAGAAATCATTTCCAAAGAATCATATGAATTTTAAATGATTAAATTAGAGCTCTTCTCTTTTATCACTGGAAAATAATTTCGGCGATGACGGCCGCATCATCGACATTCATTTTCGAGTTTCAAAGTGGAGAGACTATTCTGTAGCCCTGCTACATTTTTGTTTGGAAAAATAAATTGAGTTGAATTTCTAAACATGAATTGATTTATAATATATATTAAAGATTTTAAATTTAATTTGATATATTATGTATATATATTTATTTCATCTATGGAATGGGTTGAAGTTAATCGGAAATTAAATCTTAAAATTTTGATTTAAGGATGATTTTCAATGAAGCCAAAAGTTTTGACTAAGTACTTAACTTGAAATAAGCGAATTGTAAAATTTTATTTGGATAATACTCAATTGCATTATTTATAACTTACCTAAATTTTCAAAAGTTAACTATGTAATTGAATATTATACAATATAAAATGATATCAAAGGAATGTTTAAATAAATTTGAGTAGTTATAATAAATGTAAATATACTTAATATATGTGATAAGATATATTAAGTGGAATAAATTAAATAATAATTTGGAATAAAGATGAATTAAATTTGTCGAATAAAATATGATTATAATAAAATATTATTCAAGTTTATGATCTTTGAAATTGATAATTTAAGATGATTGGATAATAAGCAATATAAAATGTCTTTATAAACAAATTTGAGTGCTTACAACAAATGTTATACACTTAAAGTTTAATTATAAAATGATTAGTAGAGATAAATAGAATATTATGTGATTTGA
Source organism: Allium cepa (assembly GCA_030765085.1). Classification (NCBI taxonomy): domain Eukaryota; kingdom Viridiplantae; phylum Streptophyta; class Magnoliopsida; order Asparagales; family Amaryllidaceae; genus Allium; species Allium cepa. Next base: position 95,346,245 of record CM060946.1, on the reverse strand, counting down.
ATAATAAATGGATTAATAAAATAAATTGTTGTTTGAAATAAATTTTATAACAAACAATGATAAATTGAAAATAAACCAAGTTAATGAAATTCCATGAGTTTAAAATCAATTATTGAATATTAATTAATTCAATTGAAATTTTTATGGTCTAAATTAATTGTTTTATTTTGGAATTCAAGTCTATTTTCTTCTGGATGTTTCTTTTCTCATACCTCCTTCCTTTTCGGGGACGAAAAATTTTGAGTGGGGGAGAGTGTAACAACCTGGATATTTTAACGGTTTTAATTAATTTAATTAACTGAATTTGTGTGAAATTTAATATAAAATAATATAAAATTTTGAAATAAAAATTTGATATTTGAAATGCGTCTAGTTAAACATAGCAACTGGTAAATTTTCATCAGAAAATACTAAGTTTATTTTCGTGCGTAAATTTATTTCAATTTAATCAGCTAAGAATTGTTGAAAATAAAACATTTTCGAACTTAAATATTTTTATATAGAAAAATTCTAAATCATCTTTTGAGCAAGACGTCATTTTTCGTTTTTCCAATTGCGGACTTTTTTAGCTCCGTCGATCTCATTTTTTTTCCCTTTTTGCTGCATTTTCCGCTAGTTGAAAATTCAAATTTTCATAATTTAAATCATACTACAGATATTTGTATACTATTTTGATCGTCTCATCGTACTGATCACTACGGTATACTCATTTCTGTGTTTTGACGTCCGATGCACGATGGAATTGGTTGAACCGATTAATCGTATCGGTACCGTTTCGACCCTTTTGAATTTTGGTCTATTCGTTTATCCACTTTGTGAATTCTAATGGACATTAGCATTTAATTCCTTGAAGTCAAGCACATTGGACAATTACAATTCCATGCGTTGAATATTTCACCGGTTACTTCTTTATGCATTGCCTCTGCTTTTATCTCTACTACACGTTTCCACTTTCCAATTTTCTGTTTGTTGCTGCTCTTTCCTTATGTCATTTACATGTAAGATGTATTGTATTTCAATGTAGCTTGGTCATTATATTTATTATCCCCCCTGTAACATGCCCTTTACCAAAGCTTCCGCCATCACCTCCGCCACCATGCACAACACATCCCGCCGCCTTCTTCCCTTGCCTCTCCACTCGGAGTCGCCTGCGTCATCACCCTCCGGCCGCATGTGTCCACCGCACCCTCTTCCCTTCTCTCTTCTCTCTCCTCATGGCTATAGCCAAATTCGGCCACGACAGCCACTTCGAACCCACGGTCGCCCACACTTCCCTCTCCGAAGCCTGCTACCCTCCCAAACGCGTCCGCTACCTTCCACTCAACAACTCGACGACCCTCCGACCATTCACCTCTTACGAGCATCATCCACCCTTCCACCTCCTCGAGCTCACGCAACCGATCCACGTCGTCACCCTACAACTTCTCCAAGCCGGCACTTGATAACTCCACCTCCGACCATCTTCCACGAACCTCGCCTCCTCACTACTGTAGCAAGCCGAGCCTGCTTCGCCGAGCTCCTCCACCTTCCGCCATCTCCACATCTCCCCTCACGCAATCTGATCCCCTTCAGTTTCCCTGAGCCGAGCACACATGAGCCACCAACCCACCTGTTCCGCCTCACACTCGCATGACCCAGTGCCTCCACTACTCATCTGACCCCGTCACCTCACAGCAGCACAGCAACCATCATGCGGTCGAGCCTCCATCATTCCAAACTTTATATATAGGTTAGTATACGTATATTTTATAAAATAGTTGTTATATATATATATATATATATATATATATATATATATTTAGTCGCAACTTATATATTGGTATGTAAATGTCTTTACTATTTTGCAGTATAGCTTTATTTTGTTTGCTTATGAACAAAAATATGAATTTGGTATGTAAGTTTATATTGGTACTGTATTTAATATACATAGTTGAAAGTGTGTCTATTACTACATATATTCGTACCTGTATATATTAGATGTGATACATACATAAGTTTCTAATAGTATTTGAAATATAGTTGTAACCTGGGCTTCATAGTTCGCATAAGCAGTATTATATGTAAAAAAAGTTATTAGTATATAAACTGTTTATATTACTTATGTATATATGTTTTAAGTATTGCGTTTTGCAGTAAGTAATATGCTATATTACATTGCATAAGTTGTACTAGATGATGTATGAATATTCATTTGTAAAGGCAATTTTCATACAATCTGATTTCATTTTTATGATAGGGTAGTACAGATAGAATTTTATTAAAACCATTTGCAACCGTATGGAGTATTATAAATTAGTTCATATAGCTTTTTACACATCGGGTTTTATTTTAAGTGCATAATTATAGATATTATTTGTTCATATAAGTTTATTTAGCTATATATAATGTGTCTAAAGGGTAAACAATATAATATGTAAATAGGCATTTCGGTGTATAGTTTATTTTTTTTATTTACCGCTACATATATGGGTCTAGGAGTACATATTCATATATTGGATATGTTCATACATATGTAATTGTTAGTAACACTTAAAATTTAGTGTTAGTTATGTATGTTAATATTTTTAAAAGATATGTATATACATATAGATTTTTCATATATATTTTAATTTAGCAATGATTTAAGAAGATAATATGATAATATAGCATGTAATTCATTTCGGTCTATATCAAACGGATTCTGATTTATTTCGTCTATTTCTATTATCAGCCTTGTTTCGTCGAATTCATGCCAATCTAGCTTTGATTTGGAATCCACGCTTGGAATCGCAACTCACTCTATCGTCAAATCTCTCTAACCTCGAAAGGTGAGCAATCACTCACGATTAATGTTCTTTTATTTATTAAATCTGATTTCAATTGAAACGACAATCGAAATATGCTGCTGTTAGTTATTTACATTGTCATATATACCCTATTACCTGTATCTGTTCACCTATGACATCTGACACCATAATCCGTTATGTATACGATGATAATCCAATTGGTTGATAAAATGATTAATTGTTTGATGTTGATATTGGATGTTAAATTGTTAATGTATGAATTGATAAATAATTTACAATTGAAATTGACATAGGAGTTAACAATTTGAAATTGATATATGTGTTGAATTTGATTAGATAAAAATTGTATAATATGACCCCTTTAAATGTTTAATTACTTGACATGTAGAAATATGGTTGATTACACCTTGAACCACTTAAATTTATGTTGTATAAATTGATATAGTATGAAATCGAATAAAAACGTCAGGTGTGGAACCTTATTAATACTAGTGTAATAATCTTTAATCTACATGAAATGATAGTGTAGATTCTAGAAATAATTATATTAATTTGCATAAACAACAATGTAAATTAATACGATTATTTCGGGATTATTTGAATTAATTCTTGGATTGTTATTGATGTTTGCTATTGCTTGTTTATGTACTTTGACACCATCCGAGTTATCACACTGCAAGTTCCCTTTGCTATGCTTTGATTTTTGAATTGAAATGAAATCGGGTTGAAATGATAAATACCCAAATAAAAATGTGACTTAGGATAGAGAATTAAATAAAAACCCGATTGGTCAATAATTTGATTTAAAAATAAAGATTTTATTTGAATAAAATAATAAGGGTTTTAAATGAAGTTGGAACTTGAATTCTAGTGAAATTTAAATGTAAATATTTAATAATATGAAACAAAATAATAGCAAAGTAATAGATGAAAGAACGTTGTTTAATTTAAGAAATGATTAAATTAAGTGTTGAAATTAATTAACAATTAAGTTTTGAAATTATTTTATAATTTAATGAGATTGAATTATTTAATAATTAAATAAAAATTGGATTCTTTGATAATTGAAATTGAACTTCTTTAATAAGTGAAGTTGAGTTATGTAATAATTAAATTTTGGGAATTTGTCTAAATCAAATAAGTAAATAAGTGAAACTGATTTTCTTTAACAAGAAATAAAATGTGATTTTTATGTTGAAATTAATGTAAGACTTGAAATTTAAAGAATTTGATTTGACAAAATTTATTTAATTCAATTTGTAAGTTAATATAATGGAGTTGAACATAAATAATCAATTTAATGAATTGGAAATCAAATAGAAATTGTTTTGAATGATAAATTTAACTTAACGAATATTGAATGAAATCAATCAATGAATCTAAGTTGGTTTGAATGTTAAATTAAATTTATTTAAATGATTTTGGAATAAAACTTATATACGAATTTAAATGTATATTTGAATTGTTTAAATTTAACTTTTGAAATCGAATTATAGAATTTCGAAATGAAATTTGGATGTTATGAAACGTAAATTTTGGAAATTGTTTTGGAAAGACAAATGAAATGTTGAATTTCAAATTCTAATTGAAATTGAAGTTGATTCGGTTTTGAAATTTATTAAATGACTAATCGGTGAATAATTTCGAAGGTTATTAAAGAGACCGGAATCAGTTAGGGACATACTCACTGTCTAAACCGAAAACCACTTTAATAACTATACGCGGAGTGTGATCCATAATGAAGTGGTTGGAATGATGTACGTGGTGACTGAAGAAAGAGAATGATATTGGATAGCCTTGACATTTGTGTCAAATTCGAAATGACTAAAACAGGAGCCGTGCTGGGCCAAATGAGGTTAGCCACCTCGAGCGAACACACTTCTTCGTAAACTACTAGTTACTTGTTATTGATTGGTGCACCCTCGAAATTTTGGGAGTGTTGTTTCGCGGTGTTGCAATCATTGTGGCGATGCGTTTTCACCAGTCCGGATCAGGCACACGGTAGTTTCACTACCTTGGGTATTGCCTCATGTGCCTTGTCATACTTGTATCCCTATATGCGACCACTATGAATTTGTTTTGTGTTATACCTATGGAGTACTCCCTGATATCCCACTAGTTTACGGTGGAGTTTACAGTGCTGTATAGACTATAACGCTTATATAAAATGTGTTAAGGGGGATAATGGTAACGCCTTAACACTATTTTGATATTTTATATTGCTGATGGACATTATCTACTTAGCGTACATTACTACATAGTAGATAGTTTAACGGATCCTGAGAGGATGGTTATTCAAACTTTCGTTGAGTTACTTGTATTTCAGTGGTCATTTCACTTGAGTTGGATTTATTGATATAAGAATGTTAATCCTGACTCGAGTGTTTTGTGTTTTGCTTTACGCTCGGGTCAGACTAAGTGTACCAGTATTCGAGACTCACCGTTGGAGTTGGAGCTTCACTTGGAGATCCAGCTATCTATCCAGCTTTCAGATATTCAGTTGAGTCCAGTGATGTATTCTGATATTATATTTGCCTGTTGTATTCGAGACTTCTGTTGTAACTTATTTAACTCTGTTATATATATAGTAGCTTCATGAACTACTATCCTTAGTTTCCGCTGCATTTATTACTCTATGTCTGTGATTTGTGATTATTTATTTACTGTATATGTTCAGTTTTGCCAAATTTAAATTAACAATTCGGTATTTTGAATTATTCAAGTCCGACATGTGCAGATGTGAATAATCCAAAATAGCGGGTCGTTACAAGCGACCATCCGTGTAATTGCTTTGTGGGAGCGCCGATATGTCAGATAGAATAACATGCATTTTATTTCGAGAGGAAATCTGACATGCCGATAATAATTGCTTTGTGGGAGCGCTGATATGTCAGATAGAATAACATGCATTTTATTTCGAGAGGAAATCTGACATGCCGATACAAACTCAAAACTACTACACTGTGGCTATAATATCTTCGGAAACAAATATAAAAATAAACATAACACAAATCAGTCACAAATGTCCATATACAAAGGTAGAAATAGATATGAATATATATAACACTTAAAAGTGTTCATCAGAGTAGTGGTCTAACAAGATGCACAATACTTCAAAAGAATAGATCCAAGTGCTACACAAAAGAATATGTATACATCGATGAGTCTGTCACTCGAGTGTATAACAACAAAAACTACCAATCTAATGTAGTTAGCTAAAAGTCAGATAATACTCCCAGATAAGGAGTCAAGCAGACGCACCTGTAACATCTCGGTCTGACCCGAGTATTATTTAATAAGAAAATAATAAACGAATCAGTCTAGCTATAAACATCAGGTAAAATGATATTGGATAAGAAATATGACAAAAACGTATGATAACCATAAAGCCATACTGTGATAAGTATGTAATTGAAAATCAACCAGAGATTAATCAATATCACAAGAATCTTCTCAAAGATTAAAAAGAATGTCATCCTCTTTATTTTTATTAACCAAGTCACAAATATTGGCAAACATCACAATGCCAATTGTAAAAGTTGTTGAAACACAAATTCACCAATGCACAAATATTGATAGAACTTATCAATGAAATCACAAAAATTAGTGAAACACAAATTCTTGAAATCATCAATAGAAATCCAGAAATCACAAAAAGGGGGAGGCCTATCACAAAACGGGAGCATGAAAACTCACCAACACGTGTATCACAAAATGGAACGTTATTCCATGGTTGCTAACCATTTATTTTGAGCCGAGGCTCCACAAAACGGCCCGAAGAACATGGGTCGCTAGCCCACCAAATTAAGCCGATGCTCCACAGAAATGGGGTTTAGTCTCCTTCGTAGATAAAGAGACATCACACATTGCTAGTCTAAATCACAAAAATGATCATCATTGATCATCAAGAAGTGTCAATTATACTAAGCTAGTAAATATGTATGAGTTTAGCCTCATGTCCCATTACCACTCGCTTAACTTGAATATTTACGAACAAATTGTAGATCTCCACTAGGAAATCGTCACAAGAGATTCAATCGAACAAGTCCAAGAATTAACCGATGAAGCAAACGCAAGCGTTTCATACCACTTGTTTTACTAAGCCGTTTAATTAGATTTCTCATACGAGTGAGGTAAAGGTTTGTATTTACTAGTAGATTGGAAATCGGTTTTAAGAAACGAGCTTTGTAATAAAATTAGTGTTAAAATCGTTTTGATGAAAGAACTTTTGATATTTACTACCAGTATTGAAACCTTTATATTCTTAAAGTGACAAATCACAAAAACGATTGTAGAACAATCAATCACCAAAATTCACATTCGAAGACGTGAATAAAATCCAAAGAAATCGATACCAAATCCATCAAAATGGATATTTTCCAAAAGTCCCGTAAATGAAGTTATCAAAGTCGATAATAAATGACAACAACGAATCGGAGAATCACGAATCAATAAAATTGGAGTTTCAAACAAAATAAGCAAAATAGGCAAAAATAAGCAGGTTAGTCGACTGACTGCAAATTGCCAGTCGACTGAACTAGAAACCGGGAAGTTTCATTTCCTGCAGTCAGTCGACTGGTTACAGAGGCCAGTTGACTGATTGCAGGAAACAGAGACCTCCAGCCTCTGAAATCAGCCCCTGGAACGCTCCTATGCTATAGCCAGTCGAATGACTGCAAATGTCAGTCGAGTGACTGGCACTGGAGCAAATTTCCAGCCTATCAATTGAAAAGGAAACTCTTCCAATTCGCAACCGGACGAGCAACGGGCACTAAGGGATTACGCCTATCGGCAGCCCAACCCTATAGGCTCTTCGATGCATCACCAAAACATGTTCAAACATCAAAGTTAGGATTTTTAAAGGTTTGACTTCAAAACACTAAAAATTGGAATATTCACCAATTCAATCCAAACCAAAAGCAAATGCACATGAACAAGTGTTAGGAATTCATACCCAACAATCGAAGATAGTTATAGACATAGACGTGAGATAAAAATCTCACCTTTTTACACAAAAACAACTAAGAGGAAGCTTGGAAACTAAAGGAAGATCAACCACTCTTCAACACAACCCAAGGAGCTTGTATCTAAGCTCAAAAGAAGAATATTTTCGAAATTAGGTTTAGGAATTTTCTGAAATTAAAGAGAGAATGAGTTGGAGAAGAAGAAGATGATACTTACCTAAGCTTCTCTTTGAATTTGGAGTTAGAGCTTGGATTTGCAATGGAACTAGGGTTTAGGATTCTAATTCTTTTTCTCTACCCCCATTTTTATGAAAGCTTGGAGTGTTAGGAAATGAAAGTGGATGAAGAGAAGTGGGGGTGGAGCTAGAGTTAATAGTTTAGGCTAACCCAAACCCAAAGTCCAAAGTGCAAAAGGTCAAATTTTTAGCTAACTCCAAACATATCAAAGTTTATACTAAAAAAATGTTGCAAACGTCATTTTGGACTCAATGGAAGTGGTCTCGAGTCCTAATTCGGTCGTTTGCAAAAAGTGGCTTTTCAGACTAAAATCCAACTAACGATACTATATTTAAATAAAATATTTAAATACACAATTGTAAAATATGCGGGTTGTTACATGAACTATCTTAAGAACTTACTTACCAAATCGGTCAGATTTCTAATGGACCTATTCTCCAGCTGGCTAAATCACATTGATGACAAGTCCGTAGAGTACAATGGGAAACACCACCTCATTACTTCCTCAGATGCACCCAACACTTCCATATGTCGGATGTATCTCATTAGATGAATAGTCAGATGTGAATTTCCATTGTACATTTTCAGCATCGGAAGCTTGAAATCAATAGGATTTCATGCATTCGGACTATTTGAAGTGAATGGATTCTTGGTCGCATCCTCTATGCTTTGATCTGGGGATCCATCTCTAACTATTCTCCTTATCAATTCAGCAATTCAATTTTCACCGTCCAATGATGTTCTTTGTCCAAAAACGATATTCTTCTCCCTGCTCCTGTAGGGGAATCCCAGAACATATTCCGGCACATACTCCTCAAGCGGCATGTTAGTATTCTTAGTTGCTCCTCTAATTTCATTCTATCCTCTGTTCCCCATAGGGAGATTCTAGCACATACTCCTCCGGTTGTTGTGCATTTACATTTTGATTTTTATTCCTAGCTCCAGCATTATCCATTCCCAGAATCCCTACAGTCACTTGCCCCTTAGTGCAATTCTCTTGGTACCGAGTTGAGTTGGGTTGGTACGAGTTGTTCGGTTTGTTGGGCCATAGTTCCAATTTGCTCCGCTCCAACTCCAAATGCTTCTGCATTGGTTCATTGTTATTGGTTCTGAATTCCTATAGCTCCAGCTATTTCTTGTTGTCCCATCCTTTTGAAGAATCCTTCAAGCATTTCATGTTGTCTAGTTATCATTCCATCACGCGTCCCCTTCATCATTCTCTCCATTTGTTCTCCGGTCATGTGGATGGATTGATAAGAATTTGAGGACACCTCTTGACTGCATCCATGCTCTGGTTGACTTTCTCTAGTTTTAAATCTAGTATCAGGCCTCTTCATTTTTTTTAAATCTTAGATTCAAGCTTCAAGTTTTCATATCTAACTTTGTTCTTAGTGAAAGTGTGAAAATGTTAACCCAAAAATGGATCAACACCCAGAAATCAAATGACAATATCAGTTCTATTAAAAGTAATGGAGAAAGTAGATAGTTGTTCAGCGTAATCTTAGGCCTACATCCATTTCAACATTTTTATTAGTTGTTCTCTCTCTAGATTACAGCTAATTATCTCTGATCTGACCACAATCAAGTTGATCTCAGATTTACAGTAGAGTTTCTATGTTATTTGTGAGTCACTAGTACTAAGAATTTTCTGATCTAAATCCTCGAATAGGAAATAGTCGTTTCCTAAGTGACTAATGAAGGAGAGGTTAGAGGTGAAGAAATAGCAGAGTGTCCGTAGTCAGAGAATCCAGATTCCATTTTGATTACTCTATGCTTGTATTTATAGAGAAAACAAGCATGATGAATCAAAGGCCCACTTGCAGTGAAGTCCGGATGTCAGTCCGAAGTAGTGTGAAAATTCACAGGGTCCCATGAGCAATAGTTACTATAGTTATAACTCAATATTGATTTATCTCAATAACTCGATACCTAGTTATCCCCTTAATGGAAAACTCACCCAATTCTTTTGCATCGTGCTTCTTGTTTCGTTTTGATGTGTCGCATGTGTTTACGTAGATCGATGACTAGTTTTGATGACTGTTGCTTGATTACTTTGTTTGCTCTGCAGTTTCAGCTGCTGGCTCTTTAATTTTCGGGATAGATCGTCCAAAACTTCAGGAAATCTCTGGGGCACATAGGGAAGAGGCAGGCAGTAACTCGCATGAAGTTGGAGAGGCTGACTGTGGAACGGGATAACTCAGTACCTACCTATGGGATGAACTTAGCATATTTTTGGCTAGAATTTTCCCAAACTATTTTCTTAGTCATATGAGCGTGCCTTCTAGATTTCTAGTCGTTTCGTCCTCGTTTGAAACTTCCAAGTCCAATTGAAATATACTTTGCTGAAAAGCGGGTTAACAGGTACACATCATTTGTGTTTGAATTTGAATTCAAACAACAAACATACATGACTATTTGGACCAAAAAGTGTATCATCGTTTCAACTGTCACGATAGTATTTTGTCGTCGAAAAAACAACTTCTTGCTTTTTAAATCAAAAAGAAATTATTTACACATGATCTGTCCATTTTCGAGTGTTCTTCTGATTTGTGCAAGTGATTGCAACTTACACAAATATACTCTACTATATGCTAAAAAACGTTTTCGATGGCCCTCTATGAACTAAGATAGCGGAAAACATTCTTGAAAAAAAGCGATTCCGCCTTGGAGTGGATATCTATTTAAGCTATGACAAATTATGCTTACATATAGATTTCAACCATAGTGCAAACAAACTCTAAATTTAGGGGGAAACCAAATTGAGCGCGTGAAACCAAATTGCTTTAAAACCTCACAAACAATTAAAATTCTATACAACAATTGCAGTCAAAATCACTTATTAAAAAACTCTATAGACACAAGTGATAGACCCCATGTTTTAAGAAAAGTCTTTTTTTTCCAGGTTAATATATCTATATACACACAAATGTGCTTAAGAACTATACTTTATGAAAGAAAATAATTCACAGAACGAAATAATGCATTTTTCTTTAAGAAACCAATACCAGTTAGCTCCATTTTTTATGCTGAATCAAGCTATTATCCAATTTCTGAATATCTATATTAGTATACCTAGGGCCCTTGAACATTTGAAACCAACATGACAATTTCGTAAGCTTTGATTTTCGGTAATATGCTATTGTCGAGATTTTAGACGAGCTTCTTATTAGCATGAAATGCAAATAAGACAAATATACTGCTTGAATGAATAAACTGATAGTTGCACTTCCTAATTTTTATTGCATATACACATAGCGTTACGCCTATTTTTCCAACAAACATTCAGTGCAGATTCACGTACGTGAAGTCAGCAGGTAGTGCGATGCAATGATTAAATTGGAACTGCACAATCCTGGAGTGCAAAGCAAAGCCCAACACCACTAAAAATTGTGCAACCAAAGACTTCACGCAAGGTCCAGCATATAGTTCTGACCTCAAACAATGGCCTGTGCAGCTCGGCTTCAGATATGTGCCACCATAGCTAACATGTCAGCATGGCTTGTCACTTGTCAGTCATAACTTAACAAAGAGTTTGCACACTAAGAAACTGGGAACTCGTAGCATCTCCATCATCCACTGTTTCATGTTCAAATTATTCCTGCCTTAGCCAAAATTATCCTTTCTAAAAGAAAATTTATTCCTCCTAAAGAAAATCATCCCGCTTAAGCCCACGTCGGTGATCCGTGCATATCGACCAAATTGAACTGATGGAATATACGTGGAAGGATCCAACGGCGGATGGATGGTACAAGGAACGACGTCAACAATCCACGTGACATTCTTGCTGCTATAAAAGGAAAATTGCTATAACAAGAAAAAAGTTCAAACTTTTTATTCATAGAATTATATACCGTCTAATTTTTACTACATCTCCATTGAATTCTATGTTCGTACCAAGAGTGGAAACAAACAAACATGAAATATTTGGACATGTGGACGTGGGATTACTTAACATTAGAATCGCGCAATTTTCTACGTCTTTACTTTTTAGAATTTAATTTCTTACCCTTAGTGTTAGATTTGTTTAAATTTGAATTAGATCATCTAAGCAATTTAAGAAATAGTTAATTTGCAAAACCTCTTAATTATGTAAGAACTCAAGCAACAAAATTACAACATAATTTCCCTTAAATTAGCTAATTCATGGTCGCATAAGCATTCAACAAAGTAATAGCTTTATAAATTAAGTAGGTGTTGTAAGATCAAAAATTTTTACCAACATTTTAGCGCTAGAAGGAGGACGAAGATCTCGTTAAAACTTTTCAAGAATTTCCCTTCAACTCAAAACAATTATCTCTCTACTAAAATTTTATTCAACTACTCCACAAATCACTAGTTCCTCCACTCTCCGCCGGTCAAGGTAGAACATCTGACCGCCAAGACAAAAAACTACAATAACACTACCTCTTCCAAACTTGTAATTAGCCCACCACAGAACTCTTCAAATTCTATACTTGAGGCCTTACACCTCTTTACAACTCAAATCCATGAAAGAATGTCTGGACTGCAAAAATTACTGGTCCAGTATCCACACCAAAACTAATCTGCTCCCGTAGCTTCATAGGTCACTGTCGACATGCACTAATTGACCAAACTATGCAGCTACTAATAAAAAACGATATTCTCAATGTTGAGAACAGTGATGCCGATCTTAAGATCACGGGGGAAAAGCTCAAATGAAAAATCCAAGCTCATCCAAATATTGAATCCAAACAATCAATATAACCCTCTTCTTCTTGCTAAGTGCACTAAAACGATTGTCGCTTTCTCCAAAATGGGACAAACTCCCAATCAAAAAACAAATAAAAATGGTAAATATAAGAATTAAAAGAGAGAGAAGAGCACACAATTTTAGAGTGGTTGGGCAAATTCAATAGCTTGCTTACACTATTAACTTTTCTACCGATTACTTTTGCAATTACGAATGAATTACAACAATCTCAAGATTCAAACTATTTGGGTATGAATTCGGCAAAGTTTAGATGCAAAAATCAGTTAACCAAAAGAAGATCCTTTTCTATTTGTATTAGGCTTCATATTTATAGACGAAATCAACCACCAAAATCACTAGGATTGATTTGAGCATGACTCCATATCCAGACTCGAACTTTCGACAAGAAGAATTGGCCAAAATCAAGATACCACTAAAAAGAATGGTTTGGTACCAATCATTATGGTTCGGTACCAATCCTTGGCTCGGTCCCTAATTCCACTCTTTCTTTGACTTGGACTTTGTCTTCAATAATTCAAATATGGCTTACTTCTGTAACTAATAAAGTTTGATATCGATCGTTATGGATCGATACCGACCTATTTTTCATCTTCGAATTTCTCTTCTTATCCTTCTTCTCTTCATGCCTTTGCTTGGGAAATAAATAGGCATGTTAGTTCTTCATAAAGATTAGTGTCGATCCTTTTGGTCCTTTCCATCCTTGGTCATTTCTTATACTCTTGTTCTTCTTCTCGATCTACTCCGTAACCACTCAATAGTCCAGATTCAACGAGATATCATTTGGTTCAGATGCACGATAAAATTTACCCTCCAAAATATGTTTTGATTTAACAAAGCATGCTTTGGATCGAAACAAGCAATTGAACTCGAACTCTACTCTGTAAAAATATCTCTGAACTCTAAACCATCCTCATGAAATGTTGCATCTTTTTTAAATATATCGGTATACCATTTCGAACAGTTGTAGAATCTTATCACTTCAGCAGATATAAGAGTTGAGGTTTCCTACTGGAATTCTTAGCTCAATTTTGAGATTCCTAAAAGTTTTTCTCTTCTTTTGGTTAGGTAGATTTCGATCCCCTTTCCATTAATACTTCAAGTATCATTCATTTCATCATTTTATTCATCTTTTTTTAATAAGATGGCTCAAATGGATCGGTACTGATCGTCTTTATGTTGTTAATACTTAGGTAACACTGAGAAAAATTCCAGGCCTCCACCTTATTTCACTTCACTAATTTTCCTTTGCTCAGAGCTCTTGAGACCTTCCTTCTCATGACGTCTTTACCGCTGCTTCTAAGCTTCGTTGTTCATCAATTCTCAACCAAGTCTCGAATTCAACCCAAACGTACAAATGACTCCGACCCACTTGAGCTTCAACTCGACTTTCCGTTCAAGCTTTGATATTGTCTTCTTGTTCTTAGGTCTAGGCCTAGTGGGTTCCATTGCATTTGGCCATGCCGCATCATCATTAACTACCAACATCGACCCTAACTCCATATTTCCTATCCATTCGAAGGCTTCTTCATCTCTACTGCAATGAACAATTTACGGCCGAGGCAAACCACCAATAGCTCTAAGGATGGAAGTGGTGAAGAAGTACGAATATAAAGTCCATTCATACCAATTAGTTCCCTGGTCGATTTGGGATATGGATCGGTAGTGCATGATTTGGTCACTAATGTTTTAAGAAAAATTATACACATGTGTTCACATTGAACCCAAGAGTCATCGCTCCATAGTATGCTCATCCAATCGACACTCGATTCAAAGATGACATCCATGTATTTTCTGTAAAAAGAAGCTTCGAGCCGCCTTGGACATCATTGTAATTAACGTTAATCATTACATTAATAAGTAACATTCATCACAAAGTACCATCGAATATCAAGGCTCATTTGCCAGCATGAGTAGGCTTTCTACATAGAATGCATTCGTTCATCGTGCCAAGGACATAAGACATATACCACGTAAATTAATTCACATTTCAATTCCTCTGTCGATGCAGGGGAAATAATAGGTTAACACACTTAGACATCCTTTGGATCTCATACATCGACCACATAAGAATTAAGTAAAGCACAAACATTGAATTAAAATCATACCCGACCATGCTCACATATCAAGTTTTCAATATATTATGGATCGTAGATGCTCCCAATGTATCTTTACCTTAGGTGCAGGTCCATCTACCTCAGAATTCACTCCTCTAGCAGTTGGTTCGCCTTCTTCCCCAACGTCCACCTCAATTCCTTTTTAGGTCTCGACAATCTTTATATCAACTCAGGCGATCCTTGTAGGTCGTTTTTTTGTCACTACAGAAGAACCTCACATCAGTGTCGCTGCCGATGTTGACCTAAAAGGTGTAATGGTGCTTAATAACCATCTAGATTCTTCTTCTTTAACCCTAACTAGGCAGATGTCAGACTACGACCTTCGTGGAATTCATATTGATGAAATCCAATGTTGGAGCTCCACCAATAGGCAACCAACTCTCCTGAGGGCTACCTAGCATGTAACAGCTACATATATCTCTCCAGGGGTGCTTTCCCGTTCAATCATTTTATCCGTCCAATCCTTCGATTCTTGACGCCTGCCTTGCCCAGCTTCATCAAAATGGGTATACCGCATTGAATTACACATACATACCCTTCGTTAAGCACCTTGATAGGGTGCCAACCCTTGTAGAAGTTAGATATCTTTACAACTTTGAGAAACAAAATGATCATCCATCTCCTATATTCTTGGAATCCTCCAAAGGTTGTCAAATCATCATCAACCTTTACAATTAGCTCAGGCACTACAAGATGAGTATTATTTCGTTCATTTCCCAATTGTCATTGCCCAAAAATGGTTGTCAAGCCGTACGTTTCATTTTTACTCCTTAGTTCACCGAAGCCTTCCCTATTCAATTCAGTGACTCTATTTTTCTTCATATTTAACTTATATTCCCCGTAGACCCACTAATGTTGCTCTAGCATAAAAACTTCGAGTCTTGAAGAACATCCCACCCGATAAAATAATAATGAAACTCCTCCTCATCAATTCTCTAATGCAACTCTTTCGGCCATCGCATAATGGCCAGAGCCTTAGTATTATAACTTCCACATGCAGATCTGTATAAGCCGCATTGAAAGTTGAAATCAACCCCTTTAGCCATGTACATCAAGAGGCTCTTCATGCAACACAAAAATATCCCGCTGAAGAAGGCGAGGATGATGACGATTCCAATTATGGATATGAATCAACCGAGGAAATAGGTGGAGACGAAAGAACTTCACCTCCCAATCCCCGGTCGAAAATAAGGATTTTATCACTTGCCCAGTCCTCAAGACATAATAGACTCCCGTTGGTAAGACAACTACAACTCTACCTAATGATGATATCTTTGGTTCACTTGGTTACCTTGGAAGAATTATGGACAACATTTGATCATATGGTATCGTTGACTTTAGCCTTTCGAACATTACTTCCCCGATTCAAACTACGGTCGTTGAGCCCTCTACTTCTATAGGAGAATTAACTCCACTCGGTCGACTACACGAGTAAGGTCCGTAGAATCAATAGGTAACACTGACATTTCACAAGAAACCTTAGGCCACAACACGTGCACGTTGTAGGTATCGTTCCACGACTTCCAAGAAGTAACCCGACTCTATTTCTTTTCATGTACAATGGGATACCATGATATTTTCAGTGACCTTTATAGAAAAACAACCAAGTACCCTAGCCTAAACCTTTCGATTCTTTATATAATCGATGTGATTCATCGTAAGAATTTGAAGATGAATGGCTCAGAAGGAAATAGTGGATGAGATAGGACGAGAAGGGGAGACGATATTGCATGGATCACGATCGAGATTCTCATGACCTCTCTAGGTCAACTAGGAGATCTCACTCCTCGCATCGCGAATGTTCTTCACTTTCTATATCAAAGGATCGACATTACACCAAGCCTAATGGTCCTTTGAGAGTTAAAATTCTAAGGTATATAATAGCCTAACTTATAAGTTACAGAATAAGATTTCTAATATGGATAAGTATAACAACTAATATAACTAACTAGCAAATAGGAATATATAATGCAGGAATAAAGTAATAGAGTGCACTAAGATTTATCCTGGTTTGGACAGCCCATCCTACGTCCAGTTCCAGAATAACTTCTGGATTTTCTTTAACAACACCTCACTTAACTTGAAGGAACTGGTTTACAACTTCCACCGGATGAACAACACCAATGGGACTTCAATACCACCTGATGAAAAACACCAATATGAGTTCGAATTCTTTAGGAAAGGTAAATTCAACAAGTATTATTTTCAAATATGAATATTTCAAGCGATGCTTTACAAATCCTTATACCAATTTAAATGATTGATTGTAATGAAGTGCAAGGTTTAAGGATATGTCAATAGATAATGTAGAGTTTTATGCTTAGAAATTGATTGCTAGGGCTTTGGATAGTAAGCATTGAAAATCATAATAGAGACTAGGAAATCAAGAGAGAAAGAAGTGATTTTTGTGTTTACAAGACCCTAGGTTTATATAGGGATGGAAGGAATTTATCTGGAGATGCTTCTTAAGGGTTAGGAACCATTGACGAAGAGTTTTAAGGTCTGGATGTCAAAGATCGTGAGTGGAAAAAAGAAATGGAAGGAAATGGGCTTCAATTTCCGAATTTACTGGGCATGTAGATTGGCAGTTGGCCAATCGGTGGCCTACAACCGGTCCACCGGTTGCCTGTTCTAAGACACAGTAAAACCGAGGCATAAAGGCCTTTGTTTTCAGTCTTTGAAACTTCTAAAAATTCTAAGAAAATTTATGGAACTTCATGGATATATCATAGACGTTATGTTCAAGTTTTAGAGTGTTTGGAGATCGTTTTAGTGGTTCAACAATGTAACTACTCGCCATTTTGACCATCGAAAGTCGACACTGAACACTACCATTGTGTTCAAATATCATGCGTCCAATTGACAAAAGGGCCAATTGTTATGGTAAATAAAATAAAAAGAATAGAGAACAAAGATAAATAGAACCTCACAACGGAATCAACCAAATATAATATAACAAGGACAATAGAAACTGTCATTTAAAAAAATACAGAGTATATCTGATTTAAAAACAAACCTTATAAGCTGGACTTATAAAATCCCGACCTTACAAATGCCGATAGGTATACTATATAATACAGGGAAATAAAATATTACGATGGGTGATCTTCACCTCCCCTTCAAGATCTCTATAATTGCATGGACAACCTGGGTAAATACTCGGTCTGACCCGAGCATTTTAAATAAATAACACCTAGATAAGTCCGGAAAATACCAACATGAGATAACTCGAATAATGGGGAAACATATAAAAGTTCTGTGAGACCAAGCCGCTGACGCGGATGGGTTTTTACTTCACAAGAATAAAATCCATACAGACAAGATTAGAAATAAATATTAGCAAACAATTACAAATATGAATGAGCATAAATATTATTAAACTAGACTTGAAAGAATGGAAATAAACCAAGTAAAATCCAAACTAGACAGAATGGATAGAACAAGGAAAACTGTCCAACTTGCCAGAATAGACTAAATAAGATAACTGTCCAAACTTGATAGAATGGACTAAATAAGGTAACAGTCCAACTCGATAGAATGGACTAAATAAACACTTAAATGCCATGGTGAGGAGTTGGCTCTACTCAAGGCAATTTAAAGCTAAAACAGATTCAGGGGTTTCGAATCAAATAAGGAAAGGAATTTTTTTAACAAATGACTAGGAAGGTGCACCCCCTTGAAGTATACCTCTAGTAATATGCTTTTGAGTAGCTCATTTACTATGTGACACTTCTCAGACAATACCAAGCCGGACCCCGCCAGACCTTACCGATTATCTGAATATTTTGACATCTAAGTGCACAACCGAATCCAAACTAAATGAGATGTGAAAATACCCTAATTGAAGCAACCCCACATAGCTTGGCTTCCTATCACACTTTTGGTTTAGTCATTTATGACAAAGGATAGCAATGCTCAATGGAGCAATAAATCATCTTAGAATGACGATGATAAAGTAGCTGAAGTAACCGATAGTTGAGATACCAACTATCGAGGATATAAAACGATCATATATGGAGATTGATTCTTGTATACTTATCACCACTCATTGAATTCAAATTTTTACTTTTTCTTTGTTAACAATAATACCGAACAAGTCAAGGTAGTGTTACTTCAGAGTCATGTCCAACGATTGTTCTTAACTTCTGAAATAGCAACAAGTTTACATCTTCGATGTTTTTGCTAATTATACAAATAAATCATTTCCATATAAGTGATTTGCTTTATGAAAATAATTTATTTTCGTAAACGAATCAAACTTTTACTTTTAAAATCAAACGAACTTGTTGCTTGATTTTCGTATTGGTAAAACACTTTTAGAATTAGTTCCTGATTGTTAAAACGTTAAAATAATAATTTCTTCAAGCATGCAACCTCGAAAGCCTCAACCAACATCAAACCGAACACCCAGAAGATTATCTAACTTAACATCCCAGTAATTGAGTTTCGGTTCCTTTTTATAACTTTTAAAACAATATTAATTATCCCAAAATATAATTAATCACATTTAAAATCCCTTTAAATAAAAAATTCAAGATCTATAATAAAATAGATAATTATTTCCAAACACTATTATAACATTGGTAAATTAACATTAAAATCTTCATTAAATCAGTTTATTAACTTTAAATCGGTTTATTAAAGCAATTTTTATTATATTAATTAATTTATTTTAATCACCTTTATTAAATCAATTAATTAAAATGATTTATTAAATTCAAATAGTTATTAATTAAATGAATAATCAATCTCAAACACCATTAATTAAATGGTAAGTAATTTTAAATTCCATTAATTAAAATAATTAATTAAGTTCAAAATAATCATAAATTAATCGGATTAATTAAATCCAAACTTCATTAGTCAAAACTATTAACTAAAACATCATTTGTTAAAATGATTTATCTAATTATAAAACATTATTAATTCAAATGATTTAACTAGAATCCAAATGCCAATAGTTAAAACAATTAGTTAAATTCAAAACAATCATTAATTAAACTAATTAATAAAGTTCAAATATCATTATTTAAAATGACTTATTACTTTTAAATATCATTGATTAAAATGATTATTAATTTCAATTATCATAAATTAATATAACTGATAAATTAATCAAACTCCATTATCATTTATTAAATTAGTTAAATTCAAATAATTATTGGTTAAAATGATTAATTAAGTATAAAACATTATTAGCAAAACTGATTAATTCAATCTAATGATAAACCAGTTTTAATCATCATTTATTAAATTGGTTAATTAATCTCAAATTAATTAATTTAAAAGATTAATTAATTTAAATTACCATTAATCAAAATTATTCTAAATTTCAATATTCTTTTTTTAGCGAAAATACAAGCTCAAGTTTAAACGATAGGGTTTTGGAGATGAAATTTAGTAAATGATGGTACAACGAAAATCGCTCTGACGACATTTAAACTATTAAATTAAATATCAAAAATTAATTTCAATAAACTACCAGTAATATCATATGGATGTAAATAAATAATTGATGAGTGAGAAACCCCTTTGGGTCTCTCTACATATTTTTCTTACAAAATAATGGTTATGGATAATATAGAGAATCGTATGGTTTATAATGGTCAAATTAAGTACGTCGTCCATTTTCCAATGGGAAATTCAACCAAACAAACAATCAAACAATTTAACTAACATATAAACAATCAATAAACATTTATAATATCATTGATATGATATAATAAAATTGAATGTGAGTGAAACTCACATTGATTCCAATTTTCGTCAAAGCGTTTCGGTTTTGACTAAAATATAACGGGCGTTTGGTTGCAGCTTAAATTTTCACTTGCTCCAAATCCGACTAAACCAACTCCATAACAAAGATAATGTCCACACGAGTGCAATGCAACAAACGATGCTCGGTTTTAACTTCGTATGAAAAAGTTGTGCATTTTATAAATTTTTGAACTAATTAAATTAATAAATAGCTTAATTAACACTTTTAATTACCCTAATTAACAACATAAATCCATCTTCCCAAATCGAATATCAGAACCCTTCTAAACAGGTACGCACTAACACACCACCGCAGCCTTCCACCGTCTCTATCTACACGCTTGTTCAACGATAGCGCGAACGGACTTTGTTATTAAACTACAATCAAAAATATCCCCACTATCCTCACCATCTCGAGTAACTCGAACGATCCTAAAAAAATGATCGAGGCCATCCTCCTATCGACCTGTCAGGTCGTGACTGCCAAACCTCGACCAACTCGTCCAAAACTCCGGCCACCTACTCTAATCTGCACCACAAACCCAACCCTAGGCTCTGATTTTCCTATCACATCCTATACCACCAACCTACTGACGCCCTAACGCTCACTGCCTCGAAGTCAACCCTCCCTCTAAACAAAGATCATACCAATCAAACCTAATGTAGACTTGAATATATGCTTCATACGAGATCACAAAAGCAAAAAAAGAAATTTTTTAGTTAAGCATACAATTTTATTTTTGAATACACCGAGGACCGACCATTTATTTTATTACTAGGAATGAAATTGAAAAAGGAGGGAGGGGAATAGTATATTGAAGTGTAAAGATGGGTTATGTGTGAATTTTGTTGATTTATAGCCAATTAAAAAAACAAAATGATTATGTTTACTTTTTCAGTGATAAAAAATTTCTCGAGCCGGCAAAATGTCCATGACGTCAAATCGTTATGTTGAAAATTGAATTTTGATTTGATTTTACACTGATTTTTAAATAAAATACTTAAGGTATCCAACCACACAATATTTCATTTGAGTACGAACCGGTTAACTGAAATAAAAATATAATCATGCACTATATGCGACACGATCATAAATCAGCAGTGAATAATACGGATTGTTTTATTTTGTGAAATTTTCCAAATATCATCGTTTTTCGATAAATCGTCAAACGAATAATTACAAAAAAATTCAAATTAAAAATTATGAAAAAAACAAATAAATTAAATTAAAAATACATTAATGGAAATTGAATTATAAAACTAAAAAATAATTTTTTTGATTAATTATTCGAACTATTTACTTCCGTAAATAAATTTACGAATTGGTGAAAAATTGAATTCTCAATTAATATTTATTAATTTTAAATGAAATTGAATAAAATTATTAAATCCATTTAATTATCACTCAATTTCGTAATTCAAATATTTTAATAAATTCTGTATTTGAATTCAAGTTATCAAATTCCAAAAATCCAATTATTTAAATATTTAAAATAAATTAAACATTTAAAATCAAATGATCAAAATTTTGGGTTGTTACGAACTAATAATCTAAGTATGTGACTGTGACGACCCAAAATTTTGGGCAATATCAATTTAATAATCTGTATTAATAATTAATTGGTTTGATAATTTTTTTTTTATAATTTTAATTTAATTTGATAAATTTAATCTTTTAAAGGTTAATAAATTTTTAATCTAGCAATATTGATAAGATTTATATTTCAAAGCTAATAAAATTTTATTCTATTTTATATATTTGATATATATATTGTGAATAGAAGATCTTTTGTTTTAAATAAAAGATGAATTTTCAAATTGTAATATATATGTATGTATATGTTATAATTTGATGTTGTTTTGGAATTTAATATAATCTATTTATAATTAATATATGTATGAATATTGTAATTGAAGCTTTGTTTTAAAATTATTATTTTTCGAAAGCTAATTTAAGTTTAATTCAATTTAGTTTCAAAATATAAGATAATTGTTTATTTTAAATATGATAGTTTAAAAAAGGATTTAATCAAAGTTTTGTTTTGTTTTCTTTAAAATTCTTTAATTAAAATGGTTATAGATGTATATATATAAATGTTTTAAATTTTAAAAATACATATATCATACATTTATTTGTTTTAAAAAAACATAAGCTATGTATAAAACAAATGTTTATAAAATATCTTTAACACTTGTATATTTATCTAAATTCAAATGTTTATTATTTTAAAAACATTTCATAAGTACATTAAATGATTGAATTAAATGGGGTTAACACTTGTTAAACAAAGATGAAACATTTTTAACACATGTAAGAAAATTAAATACTATAGTGACAAGTGGCCTTCATCTTCATTTATTTGAAATTTAAAACATATAAAGAAAATCCGTTTTCTCTTTTAACTTCCAAACCTTCTTCTTCTCAGCAAATTCTTTTTCCTTCCTTCATTTTTTCAAATTAATGGCAAAACAGTAAACCACTTTCAAATATGAAATTTAAAATCTGCAAAATCAAGTTTGAAAGTAAAAGCTGCAACCAAAAACTGCAAATTCAAATCTTCTACAAATGAAAATGAAGTTCAACTGCAAGTCAGATCAAGTTCAACATTTTAGATCATCAAATTGAAGCATGCAAGCAAAATCAAAGCTTTTTCAAGTTAAATGTTCAAGCCTGAAAAGAAAATTCAAAAACCTGCTCTGCCTTGTTCAAATTTTCAAGTGAGTAAATATTTTTAAAAATAGATTAATCTTGTTTAAACTTAAGTGCATGTGATGATGTTGGATGGAATTAATTTCTATAGCTCGAAACTTATCTAGATTTGCAAATTGATGTATGTGAACATATGGCAGTATATGTTGATGTTTTGTTCTCTGTTGATAAAAACCTGTGACTTTTGTTTTCAAAAATCCAAATCTCCCATTTACATCCTTATTGAACTTTAATGATTGAATGGAAGTTGTATGTTAACGTATGATAGAAATTTTAAAAATAGTTTCTGAAATTTTTAATTCACAAATAATTTTAAAAATAGGATAATACAGTAAAACTCAGTTGCATGTCAAAAATCAACAATCTTGTTTTCAGATTTGGATTTCATGAATGAGTTAAGGACTAAAAATTATGATTTTTAAAGTACATATCATAATTTTTAGTTGAGAAATTAATGTGATATTTGGGTTTGTTTGATTTAGGGCTTTTGGGAGTTTGCCGTTGATCGGCGTGGCGAAGATGACCAATTTTTGGTATGGAGGTAGTTCAATCGATGGTGAGCTTGGGAAAAATACTACAGATTTTTCTTAAGGGCTGTGGTGTTTGTATTTGATCGTAGTAGGGTTTTGGTTGCTATTTTTGAAGGCGAGGTATCGGTGGATTTTGCAGCGTCGATTCGAGACCGGAGATGATCGCGATAAGGGGGATGTTAGCGTGGAGGTTCGACGGTGCTTTGGAGAGGTCGTTGGAGTTTTCAGGTGGTGGCGATCATCGGTGGTGATGGATTTTGGGGGTTGAGCTGCTGTAGTTTTTCAAGAGAGAGGTCAAATTTTGATTCGTTAGTGAATTCTTCAATCTGGGTTTGGTTTCATGCTCGCGTGTGATTTTGTGACCGTCGATGATGATCGCGACAACCTATGGTGGCCGGCGGCGTCGGTGCACGTACACCGTGTATGCTATGTGCACTGGAATGTTTGAGTGGGGGAAGACGAGATCGTCTCTAAGTAGCTCACGCGTTTTCATCGTGATCGTCTCGAAGTGAAGGGAGCTGGAATGTCTTCGGGGCAGACTCGTGAGGTTGCCATGCTTTTCTAGAATTTTTAGGGTTGTTTGCTTTTCTGTTAAGTACTGTAAAAAAAATTAAAGACAAGTTGCAAAATTAACTTGTTGTTGAAGTAAATAGAATCAAGCATTCAAGTATAAACAAGTTTATAAAAAAATAAATTTATAAAAGTTAAACTTGTTCTTGAAATAAAATGTAAATCAAACTTTTAAAGGTGATAATTGAATTTATTTTGAAATTTTAAATTGTTTAAGATGTTTGTTTTGAAAGTAACTATCTCAATTAAATTTTGAATTTCAATTTAAAAGAGTGTTTTGAATTTAATTATTAAATCAAAGTTTAAAGTAAATTTTAAAGTAATGTTTTAATAACAAGTTTTCAAATTATTTTGAAAATGAATAAGTTTGAACTAGTTAGTTAAAGTGTTTTAAATTTTTAAACTTGATTTCTTAATGCGTTATTTTCAAATAAAGTTATTGTTATGATTTTAAAAACCAAATTGAATAATTTGTTTTGAAGTTATTAAAATTTGATTAAATTCAAATAATTTATTTATGTAGATAAATATGGTTAATTTATCTTTGTTATGAACTTATGATCCTTAATTGATATAATTTGTTAATAAGTAAAGAGTTTAACTAAGATAAATGCTTTTCTTAATTAATTAAGGATTTTTAAATATAATACGTTAATTAATTAATTGCTTAATTAATTTTAAATAATTAGTTAATTGTTTATTTAATTTTAAATGATCACTTAATTATGAATTAATTAAGTGTAATTACTTAATGAAGTAATTAATGGTTGATTATTGAATGTAATTAAGGAAAGAGAAATTACTTATGAAAAGTAATTAGTGTGTAAATGCTTATGGAAGTAATTAATGGAAAATTACTCATGGGAGTAATTAAATGGAAGTAATTTATGGATAATCACATGATGTTATTAATTAAGGAATTGATTAATATAATTGATTTGAAATTAATTAGTTATGGAGTAATTAATTAATTAAAGAATTAAGAATTATTTAATGATGTGATTAATTACTTGTTAAGTAATTAATTAAGAGAGTAATCGTCTAATGAAGTAATTAGAAGATAATTACTTATGTAAGTAATTAAGGGTTAATTACTTAGTTAATTAATTAATGTGATTAATTAATTAATGAATGTGATTAATTTAAGATTAATTACTAAGTGTAATTGATTAAAAATTGTAATTAACTAGTAAAGTAATTAATTAAGGATTATTTATTAATTTAATTGATTAACAATCACTTAATGAAGTAATTAAAGATTAATTAATTAGATAATTAATCAAGAATTAATATAATTAAATAAGAAGTTAATTAATTAAGATAAGTAATTACAAGTTATTAATTCTTGTTTATAATTAAGACTATTTAATGAGATGATTAATTACAAGTTAATTATTTAATTTATTTAAGTAATTATTAATTAATATGGATCATTAGTTAATGTAATTAATGAATTAATCAAGGTTGATTAATAAAAGTGATTAATTTAAGTGTGTGTAATTAATTGTAATTAATAAAGGATTAATGTAATTAATTATAGTTGATTAATTAATAGAAATAAATGAAGGATCATTAATTATTGAAATTAATGATAGTAATTAAAGGTTAATTACTGTATATGGTTAAGGATAATTACTTGAATGTAATTAAAGTATAATTAATCAAGGAAGATTAATTAAGGAAGACCATTAAGAGGTGATTGATTTATTTATTTGGAATAAATAAATGAAGAAGGATTTAAGGTTAATCCAATTGGTTTAGAGTTAATCAATTCTGCTTATAGATGATTGCTTGATATTGGATGACTAATATTGGATGTTGGATGATTTGGATGTGTGATATCTCTGTTATGTGATATGCTGCTTTGTGAAATAAATATTTGATATGAATTATCTATTGTGATAATGTGATTCATCTATCTATTTATATCATCATGAATATAAGTTTAATTGTTTAAACCCTTAAACAACTTGGAACTTAAAATGGCGTTTGGTTTCGGTGAGACCGGGATCGGGTTTCCATATTTGGATATCCGAAAACCACATCCATCCAAATTAAACGTTAGGTCGTGAATCCAAGTGGAGCTTTGTGAAGACTCGAAGTTTAAGAACTATTCGTCAGTATAACTCTGGGGGTGATTCCGTGATGAGTTTGATGGAGATAGTACTTATAGGTTCGAGATAGCGATTTAGAGTGCAACGGCTATGGTCATTGACTCTGAGGGTGATTACAAAATGAGTGCAACGAGATAGTGCCTTCGGTTTCGTTCGAACCCGGAACGAACTTGTATGGATTGAATGCTTTCAGAACATCGTCAGGTGGACGATGAGCATTCTAAGATAGATGTGTTCTATAAAGGTAATCGCAGCCTCAAGCCTCATCAACTGGGAATGGCTAAAACAGGGGAGGTGCAGCAAGGCTAGGTGGGTAGCACCCATTTCAGGGTGAGGTCATTCTTGTCTAGATGTCCCTTTTATTTCGGCTTAGTGGGTGGTTGGTCGCGCCAACCACGGGGTGATCTTACTCGATACTGTTAAGTAAGGACTGGTTTCGGCTTTGTGATGCAGGGGATTGGGAGTAATCCTCGGTACTGTGATCTAGGCCACGTACTGTGACGGGCGGTACCCCGGTAGCCCTGCCATTGATGGAAACCCATTCTTCCTACGAGACCCTACGGTTTTGTTTGTATTACCCACTTTTGTGGCTAGTAGCTGGAATTTAATGAATGTAACAATTTCGGTTCTTTATTATTTACTTGAAAACCCTAGACACTATTTTAATATCACTGGATTTCCTATCAAATATTTTGGTTAGCGTAAGGTAAAAACTTTTCCATGTTTATGTGTGGGAAGTCTTACGTGATACCTTTTCTTTTCAAAGGTTTTTCTAAAGTTAAGCAATTTTAACCCGTTTACTCACACCAGACCACTGTCTGACCCGAGTGTTTATTTTTTGTTTTATTAAACTCTTAGGTACTCATATTATGTATGAGTAGTCGAGGGATTCAGGTTTGCCTGACGAATTCTGGAGGAGATATGGAGCATGAGGCTTCCATGTGTAGATATATTATGGTTCCACTGTGTTTGTGATTGTGTATCTGTATCTTGTGATATCTTGAGTTGTATGGTTAGACAGATGTTTATAACTGTCTAATATGTGTTGTATAAGTTGTGTACGTACTCTGATGTAATATGATACTATGTAATATTTTATGTGATATATTATATTTCATTCGTTCCGCTGTGAGTTATCTGATGTTGTTGTGTTTCTTCTTTCTCTTTCTTTTCTTCTTCTATCCCTTTCTTTCTTAATTAGTGATGCGACTTTCTGGTGTTAGAAGGTTGGGTCGTCACAGTGACACTATAAACGTACAGTACTTTTTGGATAGTTTTGTCTCTAAAGCTCGTTCTTAAGTATTGTTGTGATTTTGTCTAATCTTTGTTAACACCATCTTGATTTTCTATGTATCATCTCCGTGCTCTAAAATAATATTAGCTTCATCTTTATATATTGCGACGTCTTTGTTAATTCCTTTTTTTCTTATGTATTGCTAAACTGTCTGAAATAACTCACATAAAATATTAGTAGCGCTTCTTGTATAGTTGTGATCATCAAAACACATAATCATGGTTCTAACGTTCGTCCCCTTTTTGATGAGGACAACTACACAACTTTATACAAAGTAAAATGCATGAAAAACATAATTGGTTCCTCCTAGATATATGTAATATATAGTATAAGTTAGTTTTTCTCCCCTTATCGAAATAATACAACTTTTCATCTCTCTAAGTTTTTTATCACCCTTTGTATACACAAAAATGTGATAGAGACACAAATATATTAAAAATGTACTCCTTTGTATATTTAAAATTAATAATTTCTTATCTTAAATCATTTATAGTACATATACCAAGTTCTCATTTTAATTTTATTTAGATAGATTCACATAGTAGTTTAATAAATATATCTATAATTTGGTTTTTGGTATTTACAAAATTTAAAGATATATTTTCATTTTCTACGTGATATAATAGAAAGTGATGTCTAACGTTTATATGTTTAGTACTTAAGCGATTTATTGGATTTTCAGCAAAATTAATCACACTCGTGTTATCACAATAAATAGTCTTAATTATACCCTAAAATCTTGTAAAGTTTGTTGCATATAAATGATTTGCGCACATGTTAATGCTACTGATATATATTCTGCCTCACACGTTGATAACCATACATAATTTTTCTTTTTACTAAACCGAGAAATTAAAGATTGGGCTATATAATGACATGTGCCACTTGTACTTTTTCTATCCATCTTATATCCTCCAAAATCAACATCGCTACAGGATATAAAGTCTAACGGACATCTTTTGAGATAAAAAAGTCCATTGTCTTTAGTTCCTACAAAGTAACACAAAATTTATTTAACAAATTGTAGGTATGATTATTTAAGATTAGATTGGAATATAGAACATGCACATATACTCATCATAATATATAGTCTATTGGCAGTTAAATATCAGAAAGAACCTACATACTTTTATATAATTTCTATCCAACAACTTTACCATTTTCATCTCAATCCAGTTGTATGCTTGGGCTTATTTGGGTAGATTTACTGCTCATATTTTCAAAATTAATTAACTTTAGTAAATCCTTACAATATTTTTCTTCATTCAAGAAAATGCCTTTTTTAAGTTGTTTGACTCACAAACTGAGAAAATAAATTAATTCTCGCATATGTGACATTTTCAATTCATTTTTCATAATATTTTAAAACTTGACACATAAGTATAATTAGTCGATCCAAATATAATTTTATCGACATATATTTGAACAACTAATATATTGTTTTTACTTCTTTTCATAAAAAGCGTAAAGTCTACTTTTCAATTTCGAAACGTGAACTTAATAAGTTTTAAGTCGGTCATACCAAGCATGTGGAACATAAAGCGCCTTTTTAATTTGTAAACGTAGTCAGAGTATTTTTCATTTTCAAATAATGATGGTTGTTAAACATAAATATTTTTTTGATGAATCCATTTAGAAAAGCACTTTTAATGGCCATTTTGTAGGATCGATTTTGCCTTAGAGGGGCGGGGGGTGAATAGGATGATACTTTTAATTATAAAAATTTAATGCGAAAGTATATAAAATAATTGCAACATAGAAATAGCAGAATAATAGCAGCACGGATAATAATAGAACAATAAAAGCAGAGATAGAACAACATAGATTTACCCAGCTTCGGCAAAACCCTTCCAACTGCTACCGCTAATGTTGCTACTAGAAATTAAGTAGTCATATGTTTACACACGTAAACTCGCGACACCCTCTATCGACTAACCTAGCTCTACGCTCAAAACCCTGCCACAACTCAGCCATGGAGTTGCAAATTCTCGAACTACACCACCGTAGTTTGTTCCCTAGTCATACAACTTGAAAATACAAAAGTTTAACAGTAAATACAAAATAGAAACAACTTTAAAAACAAAACCCTAATTTCTAAGAAATAAAAGCCCAAAGTAATCATTTGAAGAAGCCGGCCAAATAAAAGCGAACTCCTTTTGATTTTTATATTATCGGCCCAATCCTTTGAGAGAGAAAATGACAGCTTTCTTTTATGCTCGTTCGTTCCTCTTTGAGAAATTAGGGTTCAACTTTGTTGAAGCCGCCGACTTTAGTTTATTGATCAAATAAGTGATTTCGCTTTCCATGCTTTGTCGATCAACCGTCTCTTTGATTTGCACATGGCTGCTTCTCAATTGAGTTCGATTTTGAATTGGTATGTAATTTCCCTTTTTTGCTTGTCTGCTTAATTTGCTTGAACTGGATGATTTTTGAATGCCGATGATGATAGGGTTAAATAAGGTTCGATTCCCATTATTTTCGTTCGAATATAATATTTGAATTCATTATGATAATTTTGTTTGACCATTTGATTATGCTTGAACGCTGGTGATATTTTCTGACCTTTTCAATTCTTATAATTTCTTGCTTGATTATCATGGCTTTGAATTGCTTTGGCGATGTTTTCCTTGCTCACTACAGTTTCAATTTTCTGGAATTTAAACTTGACTTTGGTTCCTTTCTTTGTGCTTGTTGACTTCGGCCAGTTGATACTGTGATAATATTTTGACTTCAGCACTGACTTGTTCAATTTAAAATTCCTGATGTGCTTTGACTTTGTTACTGCAATGTCTCATTTATGCTCTAGTACGTGTATTGTTAGTTGTTGCTTGATGGAATCTGGTAGTTTTTGGCCTTGACTTTGTTAACTCGAGTCTGCACTTGACAGTTGTAGTGCATTTTTACTTATGTACATTCGATCTGGTGCGGCCTTCACTTGATATCTTCACATTATGTATAGGTGTTTGGTTCAATGTGTACATCACTGCTAACATATGCATTGTGTTGAGTTATTGTAGTGTTTCCAATCATCAATTCTGAGTTTAGTTGATCCTTCTTGTTACTTCAAGTCTGAGTCCATTGTTAGACTTCATGTAGTCTGGTGGCTTCACTGTTGGTTTTGAATCATACTTGCTATCACATGACCATTTCATGTTGTATTGAAGTTTGGTTTGATATTGATTTATGGTTCGAGTCACTTATGTTCCTGGATTTAATTATTTCCTCTGTTGCATTTGTATACAAGTGCACGTGCTCATTCGAGCTGCTGTACTTGTTATCACTACACATATATGTACACACATGTATCTATGTATGTTGTGACTTCATTTTTGTTGCAGCCGAAACTTTGAACTATTATATGTTTGAATCTTTGGTTTGCATCAAGTAGATGTGCTCTGTGTAATTGTTGCCTTGACCATTTGACTGTTGCACATTTCATGTTGGTCTAGTCTAGAGCATTTGTGTTGACATTGACCATTGGTTCATGTTGTACTTAGTTTTGCCTTTGTAGATTTGTTTGCACTACTTCATGTAATTTGAGATTTTCTACACCAATTATTTTTTTTAAACGAAGGTATTCGTGCTTGGATGGCAGCCCAGGATCGGCCTCATGAAAACCTTATATTCCCTGAGGAGGTTTTACCTCGTGGAAACGCTCTTTAATGGAACTTTAGCTTTAGCTGGTCGTGACCAAGAAACCACCGGCTTCACTTGGTGGGCCAGGAATGCTAGACTTATCAATTTATCTGGTAAACTACTTGGGGCTCACGTAGCCCATGCCGGATTAATCGTATTCTAGGCAGAACAATGAACCTATTTGAAGTGGCTCATTTCGTACCAGATAAACCCATGTATGAACAAGGATTGATTTTACTTCCGCACCTAGCTACTCTAGGTTAGGGGATAGGTCCGGAGGGAGAATTTATAGACACCTTTCCATACTTTGTTATTCTTTATTATAATGGTTGACATGGAAGTTTAAGAGTGCTTCTCTAATTAGATAAATAAAATAGAAGAATCTTCTATGTATAGCTCCAAGCAGTAATTCTACATATATTACTACTAGCGTTACGGCATGTGCTTCGGGCATGAATTGTTTTCTATAAATTGTATATGTTTCAAAACATTAAAAAAAGCACAAATATTTAATCATATTTTACGTTGAAATCATGTGTAGTTTTTTAATTTTTATTTAAGTTCCAATATCTATTTTGTTTTAGTTTGAATTTTTATTTCTGTTATTAATTAATAAAGAACGAATTTATAAAGGAAGTTTATTTGTTGGATATATTTTATAGTGATTAAGATTTGATAATATTTGTAGAGTGCATTTTGAATTTGTAAAAATAATAATCATTTGGTCCTATTTTTATGTGATATTAAGGTTTGTTAATATTTGTAGAGGGAGATTTTGAATTTGTAAAGTGAGTTTATTTTTAGATCCTAATTTTAAGGAATTTAATAATATCCACAGAAGGGCATTTTTGGTAGTTCACGTTGACACCAAAAAAGTGTGACACCAAATGTATTACAACTATTATTAAAGATTACCGATTTGGTATTTTATGAGCAGAGCCTGGATACTCCATTTTTTTAGTCCAAGTTAACCATAAATTCTTCGTTCTTTATTGGTAAGTCAACTTTCATTTTCTATCAACCAATAAAGTGAGACCACTAACATGGTTTAAGCAAAACTGTTTGAAGTTCGGGCACAACATGGTACTCTTTCTACCATTACGTTAATATCGAAATGGTTTAAAAAAGAATAGCTGGTAAATTTTTTTTATATATAAAACTCATATCAATAAAATCATTTGAGCGGTTTACTAGAATCAATAAAAGGGTGGTGGTTAAACTCTATTGCGATGACGATACTGTAGGGAGGTCCTGCGGAAAAATTGCTCGATGTCAGAATGATAAAAAGCTTAACACCTCTTATTTTACTTAAAAAAAATGCAAAGATCCTCTTATTCAAAACCTGAATTATGATATCTCTTATCTTTTCTAACTCTGTCTGTAACTCAGTAGAGGCTCGGGAAAAAAAAGAGAAAATGGATACGAACGAGATATCCAGCAACAAGAAGAAGGAAAAGGATTGAACAAAGGAAATCCCAAGCATTTCTTGATCTCAGATGTGCCCATATCAATGGAACCGGTGACTCATTATTTCGATGAATCATTTCATGTTGATTTGGGTCTCATTTGGTTGATGGTCTGGTTCATCACTGTGTACATATGAGCATATTTAGTTGCAGATTAGTTCAAGCTGCTTTGTTTTCATACTTTGATTTAAGCTTGCATTGTTTTCTGACTTCGTCTTGATTTTGCAATTGCACCTGAGTTGAGTCTAGCTTATAGCTTGGTTTTGACCTTGTGCTAATGTCGTGCTATTATTTGTATTGCACTTGAGTTGAACCTGGCTTTTGGTTGGCTTTGACCTTGTGCTCACCTGTCCCTGTAATTTTATCAAGTGTACATTGGTGTGCACGGGCTTGTGGCATGTACAGTGATACACTATGCATGTCACAGGTTATTCGTGTTTGATGAATTCAAAATTAAATGATGACGAACATCCCAAATAACTGAGGCAAATAACAATTTCAAAATACACATTTTATTTTACACTGCATAAATATTTCCTTTTCAATTTTACTGCGTCAGTGTGTATTTTGCAGATAACACAAATGTTGGATTCAATCTATAATAGAGTTGAAGATAAATACGAGTGAATGAGTGATATGTAGTGATGTTTACAATGTAAACTGAAATTCGTGTGTATATATAGTGAGAGCACAAATTTGTACTATTCAAAATTATAATATTTGTTTGAATAAAATATCTTTTTGAATTCAAACTATGTGTTATTTATTTTATTCAGTAAATATTTATTAATCATGTGAAAAATAAAATAGTACATTAACAAACACATTTAAATGAATATATATATATATATATGTTTATTATCATCAAAAAAAAATGATATACATGCATATTCAACAATCTCCCCCTTTTGATGATAACAAACATATATTTAAGATTTTGAATTTATTAAATGTATTTGATCATTGATGAACTCTATTTGCTTCCCCTATTTGAATGCTCCTCTACAACAAAGATCCCTTTTATATATGCATGAAAATAAATAAAAATATGCAAATAAACCAAGATGCAAATAGAAAATATAAAATAAAATATTTGACCTTTGTTTTGCCAAAATCTTAACTTTTCTCTCCCCCTTTTGTTATCAGTAAAAGAGTAATAGTGTTAGAGAAATAGAGATAAAGTGATAGACATTAATACAACATTAATACCCAATCAAGTACAAATATTAATCTTCAACAAAAATCAAATAAAAATCATATATACTCTGTTTGACGCATATTCAACTTTAGAATGATAGGGATAATGTCATCATATAAAACCATATAGTTGTGTCTATTTGTGGTATATTTATATCAAGAATTTGAATATCTACTAACCATGCATAACCATTAGGACTTTTAAATGAGATTAGTAGTATTCGTAAATTTTGTAGAAAAAAATGAATTCAAGTATCTTCTAACCATGCATAATCGTGAGTACTTTTAAATCAGAATCAAGATCAACATTCATTTCTTTATCACATAACTGGCTAATTTAATTTAGATTATGGTGCAGATTTTCACATTTAATAAATCATTCAAGATGAACATACTGTTACATATTTTACCTTTATTGATAATATTTCATTTTTTCCCATTGTGATTCTGTCACCTTTATACCAGGCTAAGGAACTTTGATTTGTCGTCCGTTGTGTGCCTGGAATAGCCAGAATCCAGGTAACACTGTTGTTGTTTCTCAGCCTGCCACCACACCTACACGAGAAAATATTTTTTTATTTTTTTATAGGTCCATGGTTGTTAGTGATAAATGATTTTGAAAAATATGTTTGTGGAGACCCAAAACCATTATATTTGTTCCTTTTGGCACCCAGATTTTTTTGACTTTAAGGGATTTCATATTCATGCCTTTTGGAACCCAAATTGGTGTGGTTTTCACATATATGAGTTTATACCAACAAATATTGTGATTGTGTCCAGTTTTTCCATAAATTATGCATTTGGAATTTACTTGATTAATTTTGCTACCAACACGTTTAGATTGAGTATACCCAAGTCCTTGTCTTTCAAAATTGACTGTTTGTTTTTCTATTAGCATATTTAGGGATTTTTCTCCTTTGGAGAATTTACCTAAATTCGTTGACAGTTGTTGGACTTATGTTTTGAGTGATTCGTTTTCGTTCAATAATTGAGTGCACCTTTTAATAGAATTTTCTCTCCTAGTATTTTATCTCTCTTTCAAAATAAGAATTTCATTTTCAAGCGATTTAATTTTAATTTCTGATTTTTTTAATCCCTTCTTCGAATGTTGGGCATTTTCACACTTAGGGCTCTTGCTTTGATAGTTTTTAACCAATTGATCAAGCTGTTTATTTAAATCTATCAAAGTATCTTTTTGTGATTCAATTTCAGCGTATTTGTCCCTAAATTGTTCAAAATAGCCATTTACCTCGTGAAAATATATAGGTAATTCCGAGTGAGTAAGTTTTGATACCTCACTTGGCTCGTCATCATCACCGTCAGTTATATCACATCGAAGGCACAGATTTGCTTTTTTGCTCACACTGCCAATGCTTTTATCATCATCACTTTTATTCCAAGTGGCTGCAAAACTTCTCATTTTCGATTTCTTTTCTTAGCTGATTTGATTTTGAGGACAACTGGGCTGGATGTGGCTAGATTTATTGCACTTATGATAGATGATCTCCCACTCTTCTGGGTTGTCTAGAACTTTAACTATTCTGCTTTTCAGTTGTTGATTTAGAGTTGGACTTCCATATATGCGATTCCATCTTTTGAATTTCTTTATTATTATTGCCAGCTCAGCTGCACCATCCTCATCATCGTCATCTTCACTTTCATTTGTTCCTTTAAGGGCTATCGATTTCTTTTGAGTGTCATCTCCTTCGCATTCTTCCTTAAATTTCATTTCTAGCACGTAAGTGGTGAGATTTTCGATGAGTTCTTCAACTTTGACTTATTTTAAGTCCTATGATTCTTGAATAATAGTGACTTTGGCTTCAAATTTTCATGGAAGGACTTCGAGGATTTCTCGGACTATTTTCAATTCCGTGTATGATTTTTCGAGTGCTTTTTATTTGTATACAATATTGGAAAGTCGTCCATACATCTTATTGACAATTTTCATCCTTGACCATTGTGAAGTTCTCGTATTCGCTACTAAGCATGGCAAGATGAGATTCCTTGACTTGAGATGTTCCTTCATGAGTCACTTTACGTGTGTGCTAGATTTCCTACGTAGTTAGACAATGTGAGGCACGATTAAATTCGATTAGATCCAATGAATAAATAATAGAATTCATAGCTTTAGAATTAGCATTCTGTAGTCTATTTTCAAGATCGTCCATTGATTCATCGGTTTATCTATTTCCTAATTATCTACAACTATAGTTGGTGTTCTATAACCTGTCTCAACAATATTCCAAGCATCAATGGTTTTCACAAAAATTTTCATTCTATTTTTCTAGTATGCATATTCACCATTGAACATTGGTGGTCTAACTATGGACTGGCTCTCGGCAAAAGCATTATTAAAAGAAGTCATTTTAAATATTCAAATTTTTAGAACAAAAATTGGTTTTTGAAAAATCAAAACTTTAAAACAACAATTGACTTATGTTCCTAGCTCTGATACCACTTATAGGATATATTTCACCCAAGGAGGGATGAATAGGGTGATACTATTAATTATAAAAATTTAATGTGGAAGTATATAAAATAATTACAATATAGAAATAGCAGAATAATAGCAGCATGGATAATAGCAGAATAATAGAAAGCAGAGATAGAACAACACAGATTTACCCAGCTTCGGCAAAACCCTGCCTACGTGTTGCCTCCTAGGTTTCTACTAGAAACCGCTATCAAATAACCTAATTCTACGCTCAAAACTCTACCATAATTCATCCATTTAGTTGTGAATTCTTGAACTACACCACCGTAGTTTGTCCTCTAGTCACACGACTAGAAATTACAAAAGTTTAAAAGTAAACACAAAATAGAAACAACTTTAAAAAACCCTATTTTTTAAAAAATAGAAGCCCAAAGTAATTATTTGAAGAAGCCGGTCCAAATAAAAGTGAATTCCTTTTGATTTTTATAGTATCGGCCTGATCCTTTGAGAAAACAAATGGTAGCTTTCTTTTGTGCTCGTTCGTTCCTCTCAGAGAAATTAGGGTTCAACTTTTTTGAAGCCACAGACTTTAGTTGATTGATCGAATAAATGATTTCGCTTTCCTTGCTTTGTCGATCGACTGTCTCTTTGATTTGCACACGGCTGCTTCTCGATCGAGTTCGATTTTGAATTAGTATGTAATTTCCCTTTTTTGCTTGTCTGGTTAATTTGTTTGAACTCGACGATTTTTGAATGCTGATGATTATAGGGTTAAATAGGGTTCGATTCCTTTTATTTTCATTCTAATATAATGTTTGAATTCATCATGATATTTTTATTTGACCATTCGATTATGCATGAACGCTGGTGATATTTTCTTACCTTTTCAATTCTTATAATTTCTAGCTTGATTATGATGGCTTAGAATTGCTTTGAAGATGCTTTCCTTGCCCACTACGATTTCAATTTTCTGGCATTTAAAATTGACTTTGGTTCAATACTGTGTACATTTGATTTAGGTCTCATTTGATTGATGGTCTGGTTCATTACTGTGTACATTTGAGCATGTTTAATTGCAGTCTAGTTGAAGCTGCTTTGTTTTCATACTTTGATTTAAGATTGCATTGTTTTATGACTTCATCTTGATTTTGGAATTGCACCTGAGTTGAGTCCAGCTTATAGCTTGGGTTTGACCTTGTGATAATGTCATGACATTATTTGTATTGCACTTGAGTTGAACCTGGCTTTTGGTTGGGTTTGACTTTGTGCTCAGCTGTCCCTCTAATTTTATCAAGTGTACATTGGTGTGCATGGCCTTGTGGCATGTACGGTGATACACTGTGCATGTCACAAGTTGTTTATGTTTGATGAATTCAAAATTAAATGATGAGGAACAACCTAAATAACTGAGGCAAATAACAATTTCAAAATACATATTTTATTTTACACTGCACAAATATTTCCTTTCCAATTTTACTGCATCAGTGTGTATTTTGCAAATAACACAGATGCTGGATTCGATGTGGACTAGAGTTGAAGATAAGTACGAGTGAATGAGTGATATGTAGTGAGGTGAACGGTGTAAAGTAAAATTTGTGAAGTAATCAAAATTGTATTGTATTGAAATTGTGTATATATAGTGAGAGCACAAATTTGTACTATTCAAAATTGTAATATTTGGTTGAATAAAATATCTATTTGAATTCAAATTATGTGTTATTTATTTTATTCGGCAAATATTTATTAATTCATTGAAAAATAAAATAGTACATTAACAAATACATTCAAATGAATATATATATATATATATATATATATATGTTTATTATCACCAAACAAAAATCATATACTTGCATATTCAACAGTCTCCCCCTTTTGATGATAACAAACATATATTTAAGATTTTGAATTTATTAAATGTATTTGATCATTGATGAACTCTGTTTGCTCCCCCTATTTGAATGCTCTCTCTCTACAATAAAGCTTCCCTTCATATATGCATGAAAATGAAGAAAAATATGCCGATGAACCTAAATACAAATAGAAAATACAAAATAAAATATTTGACTTTTTTTTGCCAAAATCTTAACTTTTCTCTCCCCCTTTTGTTATCAGCAAAAGAGTAATAGCATTAGAAAAATAGAGATAAAGCAATAGACATTAATACAACATTAATACCCAATCAAGTATAAATATTAAACTTTAATAAAAAATCAAACAAAAATCATAAATACTCTATTTTACGTATATTCCACTTTAGAATGATAAGGATAATGTCATCGTATAAAACCATATAGTTGTGTCTATTTGTGGTATATTTATATCAGGAATTTGAATATCTACTAACCATGCATAACCGTTAGGACTTTTAAATGAGATTAGTAGTATTCCTAAATTTTGTAGAATAAAATGAATTCAAGTATCTTCTAACCACGCATAACCGTGAGGAGTTTTAAATGGGATTAGAATCAACTTGCCAATTTAATAATCAATTTGATATGCGTTCCATACATGCATAACCATGAGGAGTTTTAAATGAGCATGAAAGCACATAATCAAAAATTCCTAGTAATTCACCCATGCATAACCGTGAGGACTTTTAAATGGGAGTGAATGCTTTATATGTTTTTATTTCTTAAAAAAAATGAAAATTAATGATTTCCCGTTTAAAATACCACATATTGACATACTCTATTGGATTTTGATGAGTGACGGTCCTTAGAAATACGTTAAAAATTGAGATGGTCATGGATTTTTTACCAACAATTTTTTTTTATAACTCTTGTTTAAATTTATAAAGAAATTTACTACTTGTACTGTCTCAAGTTATAATATATGATTAATTTCAACAATCATCACTTTTTCAATCATTATTTATCTTTTCGATAATCAATAGGGTGTCCGA
Source organism: Allium cepa (assembly GCA_030765085.1). Taxonomy (NCBI): domain Eukaryota; kingdom Viridiplantae; phylum Streptophyta; class Magnoliopsida; order Asparagales; family Amaryllidaceae; genus Allium; species Allium cepa. The sequence continues at coordinate 95,306,799 of CM060946.1, read as the reverse complement.
TTAGTTAGTATAGTCATTTAAGATCAAATCCAAAAAAATAATTGTCAAATTTTCTAAAAATGACTAATTGAAACAAGGTCAACAAAAACAATTTTCTTGAAGGGGTTTTATAAAAGAAAAATGTCTGCTAATTGAAAATAATTTGAAACAAAAAGTTTGCAAATTTTTGAAAAATGCGATGCAACTAATGAATGTCTCAACATAAATCACATTCCACTAGTAATTTCTCCATCAACAAGAGTACCAGTGTTATCTACATTCGAATTTCTCTTTGATTCAAGATTATTATTAGTGACAAATGAGTTTGAAAAATATGTTTGTGGGGACCTAAACTATTTATATTTGTTTTCTTTGGCATCCAGATTTGTTTGACTTTAAGGGATTTTATATTCGTGCCTTTTGAAACCCAAATTGGTATATTTTCCACATGTTTGGGTTTATACCAACAAATATTGTGTCCAGTTTTTTTTTTTTTACAAATTATGCACTTGGAGTTTACTTGATTAATTTCGCTACCAACGCGTTTAGATTGAGTATACCCAAGTCCTTGTCTGTCAATATTGACTGTTTGTTTTTCTATTAGCATATTTGATGATTTTTCTCTTTGGAGAATTTACCTAAATTCGTTGATACTTGTTGGACTTGTATTTTGAGTGATTCGTTTTCGTTCAATAATTGAGTGCACCTTTTAATAGAATTTCTCTCCTTGTATTTTCACTCTCTTTCAAAATAAGAATTTCATTTTCAAGCGATTTAGTTTTAATTTTTGATTTTTTAATATCTTCTTCGAATGTTGGACACTTTTCACAGTTAGGGCTCTTGCTTTGATAGTTTTTAACCAATTGACCAAGATGTTTATATAAATCTATCAAAGTATCATTTTGTGATTCAATTTTAGCGTATTTCTCCCTAAGTCGTTCAAAACAGCCATTTACTTCGTGAAAATATATAAGTAATTCTGAGTGAGTAAGTTATGATACCTCACTTGGCTCGTCATCATCACTGTCAGTTATATCACCTCGGAGGCATATATATGCTTTTTTAGTCTCACTGCCAATGATTTTATCATCATTACTTTTATTCCACGTGGTGGCAAAACTTCTCCTTTTTGATTTATTTTCTTGGCCCCGTCGATTTTAAGGACAATTGGGCTCGATATGGCCAGATTTATTGCACTTATGACAGATGATCTCCCGCTCTTATGGGTTGTCTAAAACTTTAACTATTCTTTTTTTCAGTTGTTGATTTAGAGATGGATTTCCATACCTGCGATTCCACCTTTTGAATTTCTTTATTATCAGTGCCAGCTCAGCTTCTCCATCCTCATCATCTTCACTTTCAGTTGTTCCTTTAAGAGCCATCGATTTCTTTCGAGTATCTTCTCCTTCGCGTTCTTCCTTGAATTTCATTTCTAGCTCGTCAGTGATGAGATTCCCGATGAGTTCTTCAATTTTGATTTGTTTCAAGTCCTTTGATTCTTTAATAGCAGTGACTTTGGCTTCAAAATTTCGTGGAAGGACTCTAAGGATTTCTCGGACTATTTTTAATTTTGTGTATGATTTTCCGAGTGCTTTTGATTTGTATACAATATTGGAAAGTCATCCATACGTCTCTTTGACATTTTCATCCTTGGCCATTGTGAGGTTCTCCTATTCGCTACTAAGCATGGCAAGGCGAGATTCATTGACTTGAGATGTTTCTTCATGAGTCACTTCAAGTGTGTGCTAGATTTCCTGCGCAGTTAGGTAATGTGAGACATGATTAAATTCGACTAGATATAATGAAAAATAATAGAATTCATAGGTTTAGCATTAGCATTATTTTGTCTATTTTCAAGATCGTCCATTGATCCATCGATTTATCTATTTCCTGATTATCTACAACTATAGTTGGTGTTCTATAACCTGTCTCAACAATATTCCAAGCATCAATGGTTTTAAGAAAAAATTTCATTCTATTTTTCCAGTAAGCATATTTACCATTGAACAATGGTGGTCTAACTAAGTACTAACCCTCAGCAAAAGAATTATTCAAAGAACCCATTTTAAATATTCAAATTTTAAAACAAAAATTGGTTTTTGAAAAATCAAAATTTTAAAACAACAATTGACTTCTATTTCTAGCTCTGATACCACTTGTAGGATCGATTTCATCCAAGAAGGGGGTGAATAGGGTGTTACTATTAATTATAAAAATTTAATGCTGAAGTATATAAAATAATTACAACACATAAGTAGCAGAACAACAGCAGCACAGATAATAGCAGCATAATAGAAAGTAGAGATAGAACAACACATATTTACCCAGCTTCGGCAAAACCCTGCCTACATGCTACCCCTAAGGTTTCTACTAGAATTAAGTAGTCAGACGCTTACACATGTAAACACACGACACCAGCTATCGACTAACCTTACCCTATGCTTAAAACTCTGCCATAACTCAGCCACCGAGTTGCAAATTCTCGAACTACACCACCGTAGTTTGTCCCCTAGTCACACGACTAGAAATTGCAAAAGTTTAAAAGTAAATACAAAATAGAAACAACTTTAGGAACAAAACCCTGATTTTTTAAAAATAAAAGCCCAAAGCAATTATTTGAAGAAGCTGGCCCAAATAAAAGTGAACATCTTTTGATTTTTATATCAACGGCCCTATCCTTTGAGAAAAAATGGCAGCTTTCTTTTATGCTTGTTCGTTCCTCTCTGAGAAATTAGCATTCAATTTTGTTGAAGCCACCGAATTTAGTTGACTGATCGAATAAGTGATTTCGCTTTCCTTGCTTTGTCGATCGATTGTCTCTTTGATTAGCACATGGCTGCTTCTCGATCGAGTTCGATTTCGAATTAGTATGTAATTTCTCTTTTTTGCTTATCCTCTTAATTTGCTTGAACTCGATGAGTTTTGAATGCCGATGATGATAGGGTTAAATAGGGTTCGATTCCCTTTATTTTCGTTCGAATATAATATTTGAATTCGTCATGATAATTTTGTTTAACCATTCGATTATGCTTAAACGCTAGTGATAATTTTTTGACCTTTTCAATTCGTATAATTTCTTGCTTGATTATCATGGCTTATAATTTCTTTGACGATGTTTTCCTTGCTCACCATGGTTTTGATTTTCTGGCATTTAAACTTGAATTTGGTTCCTTCCTTTGTGCTTGTTGACATCGGCCAGTTGATACTGTGATAATATTTGACTTCGGCACTGACTTGTTTAATTTGAAATTCTTGATGTGCTCTGGTATGTGTATTTTTAGTTGTTGCTTAATGGACTCTGGTAGTTTTCGGCCCTGACTTTGTTAACTCGAGTCTGCACTTAACAGTTGTTGTGCATTGTTGCTTATGTACATTCGAGCTGGTGTGGCCTTCACTTGATATCTTCACATTATGTATAGTGGTTTCATTCAATGTGTACATCACTGCTAACATATGCATTGTGTTCAGTTGCTGTAGTGTTTCCAGTCATCATTTCGGAGTTTAGTTGATCCTTCTTGTTACTTCAAGTCTGAGTCCATTGGTCATTGTTAGACTTCATGTTGTATGGTGGCTTCACCGTTGGTTTTGAATCATACTTGCTATCACATGATCATTTCATGTTGTATTGAAGTTTGGTTTGATATTGATTTATGGTTCGAGTCACTTATGTTCCTGGATTTAATTCTTGCCTCTATTGCATTTGTATACAAGTGCACATGCTCATTCGTGCTGCTGTACTGGTTATCACTACACATATATGTCACATGTATCTATGTATGTTGTGTACTTCATTTTTGTTACAGTCGAAACTTTGAACTATTATATGTTTGAAGCTTTATTTTGCATCATGTAGATGTGCTCTGTTTAATTGTAGTCTTGACCATTTTACTGTTGCACATTTCATGTCGGCCTGGTCTGGAGCATTTTTATTGACATTGACTATTGGTTCATGTTGTACTTAGTTCTGCCTTTGTTCATTTGTTTGCCCTGCTTCATGTACTTCATGTTGATTTGGGTCTCATTTGGTTGATGGTCTGGGTCATCACTGTGTACATTTGAGCATGTTTAATTGCAGTCTAGTTCAAGCTGCTTTGTTTTCATACTTTTATTTAAGATTGCATTGTTTTCCGACTTCGTCTTGATTTTGGAAATGCACCTGAGTTGAGCCCAGCTTATAGCTCGGGTTTGACCTTGTGTTATTGTCGTGACATTATTTGTATTGCACTTGAGTTGAACCTGGCTTTGTTTGGGTTTAACCATATGCTCACATATTCCTATAATTTTATCAAGTGTACATTGGTGTACACGACCTTACGGCATGTACAGTGATACACTGTGCATATCATAGGTTGTTCGTGTTTGATGAATTCAAAATTAAATGATGACGAACAATCCAAATAACTGAGGCAAATAACAATTTCAAAATACACATTTTATTTTACACTGCACAAATATTTCCTTTTCAATTTTACTGCGTCAGTGTGTATTTTGCAGATAACACAGAAGCTAGATTCGATCTGGAATAGAGTGAAGATAAATACGAGTGAATGAGTGATATGTAGTGAGGTGAACAATGTAAAGTGAAATTTGGGAAGTAATCAAAAATTGTATTGTAACTGAAATTGTATATATATAGTGAGAGCACAAATTTGTACTATTCAAAATTGTAATATTTGTTTGAATAAAATATCTATTTAAATTCAAATTATGTGTTATTTATTTTATTCGGAAAATATTTATTAATTCTGTGAAAAATAAATATTACATTAACAAATACATTTAAATGAATATATATGTATATATATATATGTTTGTTATCATCGAACAAAAATCATATACTTGCATATTCAACATATTTGAATAAGCTTAATGTTGTGGTGACATGTAAAGGCAAATAAAATGCATAAAGCTTCCAATCTTACAAAAGGGGCTAACATTTAGTTATTGTTTATTCCTTCTTCTTGGTTATACGCTAGTGCGACTAATCTGGCCTTATTATGTATAGTTTCACCGTTTTCGTTATTTTTATTCTTATATAGGCATTTAGTTCCTATTAAAGATTGATCGATAGGCCTTGGAACTAAATTAAAAAATGGTTATGTTCAAATTGGTTTAATTCTTCTGGTGTGGCTAATATCCAATATTCGTTGTTACTAGACTCTTTATAATTCCTAGGTTCAAAATTTGAAATAAAAGCGATGCGACTCATTTCATTGAATTGTCTTCTTATTAAAACTCTAGTTTCAATATCACTAAATATGTTTTGTATAGGATAGTTTTTCAAAATCCTTAGCGATGATTTTGAAACAATTTGTTCTTGATTTGTAGTATTATTACTATCTTCATTTTCAACCATATCATTACTTGTGTGGACATTATTTATAACATCATTATTTCCTAAAATAGATGGTCGATTGATTATTTTATTAATTTCCAAATCATCGTTTGTGTTCGTATAGTTTTTGTCAAAAAATACATGTGGAGTTGATTTTATAATATTTGTTCTTTTATTCAAATCTATATAAATATTGCTTCTTTCAGAATAACCAATAAAGATACCATTGTTAGCTTAAGGATCAAATTTTCGTAATTTATTTTATTTTCAACAAAGCCAGCTTATAATGGGTCGTGCCACTGTATATAAATGAAGAAAATGTGTTCTGCACATGCACAGGAACAACTATAAATAGTTTTATAGTGGCCATTCCACTTAGAATACAAAAGATGTGAGAAGAAAAAGAGCCTCTGCAGCTAAGTAAAATGTCCTAGGGAAACATCGGTTCCTTTTCCCAAGAGGAGGATGAATCACTTCCAACAGGTCCTAACACATGCAAATAATCTGCAAAGAGAGATACAATAACCAAAATAAAATCCAGGTGTTCTCTATAGTAAATATATCTCCTATCCTAGCTATCATCAAGGAGAAAAGATCTATTTTGCTTACCACGAGCTCCGTAAACTGAGAGAATACGGTCACCACCATCTATAGAGCAATGTAATCGCCTAGATCCACCATCATCATCACTAACAAAAGTATGGAAATCATGTCTAGCCGGGTCATATCTCATGTCAAGCTGAACATTTATCCAAGCCATCTCAGCGAGATTCCACATAATACTAGAAAGTAGTGAAGGCGGAGTAAAACTAGGATTGGTAATACCAGGAGGAACAGAGGGATCCATAATAGCTTCAGAGAGGGAAGGTATAATGGGACGCATTGAAGGCTCAATAGGAGGGACGGAAGGTGCCATAGAAGGGGGTACAATACGTTCTTTCGAGATCCATTTTATGTCCAGAGACCTAGGTAGAGGAGTCCGAACTAATAAAGGACCAACATATGACATATGAGAGCATGTTGATGACATATGACCAAAGGACTGACAAGACGTACGTATGTCTAGCTTTCAACCATAACGTACAACAATCTCTGCTATTTAATCCTTGGTCTCTCTTACTTTGATAGTATTTGGTAAAGGCTTATCTGGGGAAATGCCAATCAAAGCTTTTGCATATACTAGTTTTTCCTTAGCTGCGGTGTTAGCATCAAAACATTTTGTTTTACCAATCGCACTAGCTAACTAGTTTAGGCCTAACATATGTTGCAAAATAGAGGGAATATGAGAAATATAAGTCCAAATAGGAATATATAGTACCTGCTTTCTGGAACATTCAATAGACGGACTCCATGGAGTCACTATAAATGGCTTGTCTCTGATAATACTAAGAATTCGAAGATGCTCCTCTGGTCTTGAGAATTTAAAGAAAAACATAGAGTTTTCAATATGGACTAGAAGGTTTCCCTTAGGTTTCCAAGCCTTAAAGAAATGATCCTTAACCACGTTATACGGTGGGTTATAGTCCAAAAAGAATCCAACAAGATAGTCCGACCAATAATCAATACCAGCTTATATTACCTCCGGAGGGAGGATCATAACCCCGTCCTTGTCAACCATTTCAAAACTATAGGGCACAAAATCACCCGCATTTTTTGGCAATGTAGTGAATAATGAGGACCATTTTAATTTGGCTTTTAGTTCATTAGTCTGGGGTGCTATTGAAAGTGGAATTCTTTACCGAGAAGTAGCAGTGACAACATGCTCATTTGCAGAAACTTGATGCTGCTGATGATGAGCTGGAGATGTAATAGAACAATCACAGCCAGTAGCTGGGTCGTAGTGACCATTAACATTTATTTCCACTCTTGAACTATCCAACATCTTGCTAGCTAAATCATCGATTTTATCAAACAAACCATTAGAGCAGGATTCGAGACCAAAAAAATTACGAGCATTATTGTGATTACCAAATAACATAGAAGAATCATTTGTGGAATTATCCAGTCCAATACCAGTAACAACAGTCTCTTCATCAACTAATCCAACTGATTTTATATTCATCTCAGCACAAATATTTTCACTAACAGCGTTACTCAGGTCAGCACAACAATCATGTTTTGAAATGTCATCACTATTTCATGCCGAGTCAGTATGCTGAATGGTAGGAGATATGGCATAGAGAGAAATTGGATTCATTATACCTGAAATTGGACCGAAAGTCAGAGATAGGTTATGACATTTGGTAGCAATAGTTCCAAGCATAATTACCTTGTCAACAGATACCGTATGCCTAACGCAAGCGGTCGGAAACAGAATTCCAAATCCAGAAACGACAGCAGCTGACTGTGGAACATCGAGAGAAGATGAAGCAAATACTCGGTAGGATCTGGTGATCGAACGATTTTCAGTTGAGGGGATACATCTCGATTTTGCTTTGCGCTTCTTAGCCATAGGAAGAGAGACAATGCGCAGATGAGTGAGAAATAGAAGACAATGAGAGAGTTTTAGAAGTTGAAGGAAAATGGAAATCACCATTTTGAGGAAGACTACAAGATGATTTTTATTTTGATCTTTCTGATAATAAAAAACCCTAATCCAAAGATTAGAGCCCAACCCAATTGGTCCACAACAGCCAGGTTGATTTTTAATGCTATCCCCAAAGGGGGGCTGTAGGTCATGGGGAAGGGACTTGAACTCCCGACCTCTTCGAAGTCAGGGAGGACCCCTTACCATCGAGCTACGGCGCGGACATAAAAAACCATAATCCAAAGATTAGAGCCCAACCCAACTGGTCCACATCAGCCAGGTTGATTATTAATGCTATCCCCAAAGGGGGGCTGTAGGTCCTTAGGAAGGGACTCGAAGTCCCGACCTCTTCAATGTCAGGGAGGACCCCTCCTAAGTTATCTTTAGTATTCAATAAAAACCATTTTGTGCCAAAAACTTTATTATGTGATACTATTGATTTCTTATTGTTGAAAAACTCATATGGAGTATTTTTTGTCTTCGACCTTATAGAAACATGATTTAGAGCATATCATGCAGTAGCAGCAACTTTAGCCCAAAAGTGTTTGGATAAAGTAGTATTGTTGAATAATGTCTTGCACATTCTTGTATGGTCCTAATTTTTCTACAACACTATTTTATTATAGCGTTCTAGAAAAAGAAACATAATGACAAATACCCTTTCAGTACAACTATCTGAAAATAGTTGATTATCAAATTTACCTTCATGATCATATCTTATACTCTTAATTTTCAAAATTTCCAGATTTTGAATTCTCTTTGCAAAAGATTTAACATTCAAAAGTATCATTTTTATGTTTTAAAAATATAGCCCAATTATAATGTGTAAATCATCAACCATTACAAATGTATACTTATTATGATTTATTGACTTTACTTACATATGTTCAAATAGATCTAAATGTAGTAGTTATAACAGTTTAGTAGAATTAATTTCTTTTATAGTTTTAAAAGGCGGTTTAGTTTACCTTGTTAACAATAATACATAATTTGTTAACATTAAAATTCATTTTAGATGAACCACGTACGATTTCATCTTTTGCTAACTAATAAATATTTTTTAAATTAATGTGACAAAATCTTTTATGCCATAGCTAAGGGTTCTTTATGTTTCCTATGACACACATACTATTACCATGAATAATTTTACTATCAAAAACATAAACATCTTGTTTTCTTATACCTTCAAAAGTTAAATTTTTGTCTTTATAAAAAATACTACGTTTTTATTTTTTGAAAATAACCATAAAGCTCTTATCACATTATTGAATACAAAGCAGATCATGTTTTAAATTATCTACCAGTAAAAATGGAAATAAAGGTGTTACCAGAAATGCCAACGTGCCCTTTTTGAATTACATATCCTTTAGAATTGTCTTAGAATTTGACGGCTCCTCCTTTAAGGAATGTAATATTTGTGAGCATGTCTGAGTTTCCAGTCATGTGCATGGAACATCTGTTATGCAATATCTACATTTCATTCCTACGCATTTTAGATACCTGCAAAAAGTAATTTAATTTTTATTTGTGCCCACTTCCCCCGCTAGGGTCCTATGGTTAATCCAAAGGTAGCCTTTCCCATGTAGGCTTGGGGACCTTTAAAAATGAAGTTACTATTTTTATGTACTTTTACCATATGTTTTTCTATATACTTTTTCCTTATTAAAGTATTGTTGGATTTAGGAAGCCATATTTTGTAGTCTTATTGCCTTTCTTATTTTGACTAACATAGGTTTCCTAATATTAGATATAAAGAACTTTCTAAGGACTATATTTGACAGTTTTCTTTTTAAAAACCTAGTCCATTCTTATCAAAAGCCAGTTTGGAAATATAAATTAACTTTGTCAAACTCTCTTGGCCTTTGTTAATATTAGAAACTTTCTAAGATAATTTTTCTAATTTAATTTCTAACTTGTGTTTCTTAGATTTAATAATTTCTAACAATGATTTTAAATCACAATTTTATTTATATAATATTACATTCTCATGTTAATATGTAATTTCATTAATTTACCCTTGGGATTGAGTATGTAAATTATCAAAAGAATTTGGAGAATTTTCTAATTCTTCTTCAAGAATTATTTTTTCATCGTTTAACATACTTACTTCTATTTCTAACCTATTATTTTTAGCTTCTACTTCTTTTCTACGAAGTTTCTCACTTTTATATTCATCGGCTAAGGCATTTACGATATTAAATGATTCTAATTTTCTCAATACATCACTTACCTCATTATCGATAGCCGTGAAACAGATATTTTCATGTTCTGATTCACTATCACTTTCAGATGTTGAATATTCTAAATCATCCCATGTGACTTGGAAAGCCTGTCTTTTCTTCGGTTTTTCCTCTATAGATTTTGGTTTCATCTTAAACCGTAGGCAGTATTTTCTCATGTGACCATTCTCTCTGCATTCATAGCATTTTACAGAAGAGGGCTTGCTTGATTTGCTATTTTTCTATGACTTGAAAAATCTTTTGATCCCTTTAGCTAAGCATACAAGATCATCATCATTGAAATCATTGTTCTCTTTAGCTTGAAAAGCTATATACCTTTTCTCTTTGCTTATTCCTTCTTAACCTACAAAGTGTACTCATATGACATCAAATTTCCAATAAGCTCTTCGATCTTAAGTGAGGAAATATCATTTGCTTCCTCGACAGCTAAGGATTTTCTTTCCCACTCATTAGTTAAAGGGTTTAAAATCTTAGAAACCGCATCAGATTTAGAAATAGTGACTCCGAATCCTTTTAATGCACGTGTAATATTTGAAGTCGTGCATACATGTCAGAAATAGTTTCCTTATCTGGCATTTTAAATAATTGAAACTGGTTCTTTAACATGGAAATTTTACTTTTCTTTACTTTATTATTTCCATCATATGTAAAGTATGACATATTTCATAAACGGATTTACATATGCTTACCCTATTAAACTCACTTTATCTAATGCACAGTATAAAATACTCATTACTATTAAGTTATTTTCTTCTTTAGCTTTTTAGTCACTTTTCCATGACTCAAAATCAATAGTCCGTTCAGTAAATTCAGTTTGAGTCATTTTCCAAATAGAACAGCTGTTAGGTTGCATATATATTTTCATCCTAATAGCCCAATTGTTATATTCTGTGCGATGAAAGACGGGGTCTAGCAATAGAATAGCCTTCTTAAAAAATAGTCATGTTCAATGCCATATTAGTTTTATGATTTAATAACGATTTACAAAATAACCTACTCCAGTCCCGTATGAAAGTAAAATTTCTATGGTATATAATAGTTGTTAACCAAAAAATGGATCAACCCCCTGGTTTGAGTATGAAAGCACCAGCCCTGTTTATCAAGACAAATAAAGTAGATCAAAACACTCTCCAAATTGCAGAAAAGTAGAATAAAGTAGAGAAACGTAAGATTTTTATGGTGTTTCGGCTGTTAATGAAACCTATGTCTACTTTATAGATCTCATTAATAGATTGACTATTGATCACAAGTATAAGCTATTTACAATTCTAATAGTTGAATGAAGAAAGATCAGACCACCATTGTTGGAGACAAAAGGAAGGATCTCAATTGTCCTATGGCTGCTATTGTGAGGAGGAAGAAGATTGAAGAATCTTAGTAGCAGAATTTCCCCAATGATCAGAGCAGCCATCCCCCCTCCTTGTTGAAGATAGGATGGTATTTATTGGATTTAGATAGCACGGAATGGAACCAGAGTATCAGAAGCCTGTGGTTATCCATAGGAGGAGGCACATAAAGTTTGGGGTGATTTTGAACTAACTTTTTGGATCGGTAACGATAAAAAATATTGTGCAATTTTCGCTCAACTCCTTCTTCATTTGCTTTTTTTTCTTGCACATGAGGTTCTCCATGTGATTACATATCTTGTTGACTTGTTTTGTCAATATTTCACCTGTAAAGTAGATTAAACTATAATCTGAATTGGGTAAGTCTTGACTTCTTCAACTCGGATGCTTAGAATGTTATCAACTTGGTAGATAAGTTTAGGAGAGATGTAGAAGTATAATGCATGTGGATTAGAGAATCCACAAGTCAATAATTTGGATCGGTACAGATCCTTTGGATCGGATCGGTGCCAATCCAAATACTTGGCATACTTTTGATCCAAACTTTCGAGATTTCTTTGTCATGTACTTTTAGATTTTTCGGTCAAGTTCGGGTCGTTCTAGCACAATTAAAATGTTCCAACTCCTTTAGAATTCTACTGGGTTAAAAACCCAGTTAACATTTGCCCTTCAGAGCATGCTTTCATTGGAAACGAGGCATCCTCTAGAATTATTTATCTTTCGGTTTCCATTTCATGAAGCTTTATTGGTCGTATCTAGCTTCCTTGAGTAGCTGCCTAAGATGTTCTGGCTAACTTCCACTCCTTAGTGGAAATCTTTATAGTCGTAATTACGAAGTGATCTTGGCTTAATAACTTCCAGAATGAATATAAACATCGAGTTGGGAAAACAAGGAAAGTTTGAGGTCATTTGGGGGAAATAAAATGGATCTGTACTGACTTAATTGGAGCGGATTGGCACCGATGCAAGTACTTAGCAAAATTTTCTACCTTTCTCTCTTCTTCTTCTTTTTTTGTAAGAGGAGTCGAATCTTCGTTTTTCCACTTTTCATTTTTGAGCCGAGCTGATCCAAAGGAAATCGAACTTCACCAATCCACCTTCTGCCATCGCCAGAGCGCCGCCGCCGTCGATCCTAACATATAGTGTTACTTGTTGCCTTGATTTTGCCTGCCTTGAGGCGCTGCCAATCCAAATACTCTGGTTTGATCCATTCTGAATTTAAGAATTCATCTTTTTTCTCAATTTCGAAGGTCGGTGAAATGGATTTTGACATATTGTTACATCATCGATCGATGGTGAAGTTATGTTGAAGACGGATGTAGTGGAATATTCGAGCTGATTATGATTTTGTGGAAGAAGATAGTAAATCGACTTTGAAGTTCTTCACGGAATGAAGCCTAGGTTTTGCCCCATTGCTCCACATGTTTTGCTATCTTCATCCACAGATTTAGAATTAACTTGTATCAAGTTTCAAAGTCGATCTCGGCATGACATCTTGCAGACTGTAGATTGATTTTTGTTTTTCTGGGAGGTGATAATAACTTAGGATAGCATCTTGCATGCAGCTTAAGTTACTATTACTTTCCACGAAACTAAAATCAAATTTTGATGATAATTTTTCTTCCTGATTTGACTCATTGATCTATACTTGCTTTCACTGGGTTTTGGTCTTGTCATTGTACAGTAGGTGTACCTAGAATAGGAAGAGCTTTTCGTGTCGCTTCGAACAACGAATCCATTATCGATTATTGATCGATAACGGGTAAGTGTACAAGAAAAGACATTAATAGCTGATATGGATTACATTTTCCGGCGTGAGTGAGCCATCTACACGTCATAGTCTGTTCACACTATTTAGGATAATGTTGAACCAGTTCTCACATAGATTACACATCATACATACTCACGCTTAATATTTGGAATCCAACCGGTGATTAGTATATGCCAATTACCTTCCGAATTCCAAGTATCAGCCATGTTAGGTGTTTATAGTTTAAGGATTTAGCACACTTGACCATTTTGAACACAAGCTTTCTTACATAGAATGATGCGCAAATCCTCCTGATGTAAGCCAGTTGAAGGAAGCTCACCTATTTCTAAAGCGAAGTCTAGTCGATCCTTGTTGGACCTGCTACTTCCATAGCTTTGGGGCAACATGACCGTCTGATCCAGTTGGCCACATTGTCGACCACACTCCCCCCGAACTTTAGGGTTTTGCTTGATCCTTCGGAAAAAGCCTCTTCGATCCTTACACAAAAGGCATTGCGAAGCATTTGCTTGCAATGTGACATCCCATAGGACGACGTGCTTATTACTCCAAAGGTGAATTTGCTCAAAGACCACCTTCCGAATTCTTCAGAACATGGGTTGGTTCCATTCCAAATTCTCTCGAATGGTTATGCCATGCTAACTTGCTTGTATATTCTGTTCATGCAAACACTTAACTGCGCCCCGAGCTTCGATGAGTTGCAGTATCTTTTGATATTTAAAAAGAGGGAGGCTAACCCATCACTCATTTATACTGAGACGCAATGTAATCGAGAGCTTATACTTAATCTTCCTAGCAAGGTTCCCTTATTCAAAAATCAGTTCTTTTTTTTGCCAAATGTCCAAAGGGATTCACCCTTTTGTGGACCACAGGGGATAAGTTTCTCTTGAAGATTAACAAAGATCCGACGGTCGGCCCTATTCTCAGCGCCTTGCAGAAGTCGATGCTCGAGAGCACACGATCAGGTTTTTCTTACATATGAAAATCTTTACCTCCGTGGGCTCTTACATCCCATAAGGACTATTGGATTCGTTAGTGCCCCTTCTTGCTCCAAAATCCAGACTCGTTCAGTTTCATCTTCCCATGATTCTGATGAAGGTGACAATGATGATGATGAGGTGAAACACAGTGACTCGTTCGGCAGGTTAGAGAAAACTTCTAAAGAGGCTCATGTTCAAGTTGGAGTTGATAGTCCACCCAAGACGCCTTTAACCCCGTAGGAGAAAGGAGAAGAGTTTGTTCATCGGATGGGTAAAGCTTCGTTGATCGAGGGAAAGGTGAAAGGAGAGATCGGTGAAGGGCTCCTTTAGTCGAAAAAGAAATTAATTGAGATACAGATATTGACGAAGGCGATGACGATTTAGGTGACAAGGCCCTGGGGTTGAGTCTCGAACGTACTCCCTTACCCCCTTGAAAAGATTGTTTTGAAGAAGCTCCTCCCAAGAGCGAGCCTGTTCCCAGCCTATTACCGGAGGGAGCCGATTTTGACTTGGGGGATGCAAGCGACATTTTTGTAGATATAGGTGCCCTAATGGGCGACTTCACTTCAGAAGGGTTGCCTTCCCAGCCTACCCAAATCATCCCTACAAAAATGGATGTCCAGACGTTATCAATTCAGTTTGTGCTTTCTGCTAGGGCCGTTAAACTGTAGCACACGCTACACTAGGATCACACATTTCACTGTAATTCTCTTAGTATATTTTAATCCATCAAATGCCTTTTTCTTGAAGTCATTTTTATTATTTACTGCAGGGATCATGTCTCGTGGCTTCTACAATGATCTTAACCAAGCACTTGAGTCTCAGATTCACAAAGGCATTCATCCAGATACTACTACGCCTCCCGTGAAAATGATGAAGAGAGAAGGAGAAATGCTTGGGAGGCGGAAGAGCGCTGCCGAGCTGAGAAGGATCGAGATCGTGGTAGAAGAAGCGATCAAGAAAAAGGAAAAGCCCAATTGAATGAGAAGACCCATCTAAGAAGCTAAAGAAAGATCAGGAACATGTACCTACGTTCAGCTTCCTACTTCTACTAAGATCGCAGTCCCTACTTTCGGAGTCGTGGCCTTCTCACTCACGCTGCTGTGGCCACTTCTCTCCTAATTTCAAGGCAAGCCCCTTACATTCTCCCTACTGGTTTGCCGCTCCTACGGGATACTTCTCCCAACTTGTTCTTAAGGGGGGTTGTTTTCGATAAACCCAAATTGAAGTCGGTTCACGCGAAATCTTATTCACCCTATCTCCATGCGATTTAGAGTGGCTTAGAGCAAGCCGAGGGGTGGGAGAAATTATGCATGCAGCTTTCTACCGTTAATCGAAACAATTACTAGGAAATTCTCTCATTCAGGTTCGAAAAAGATAAATACAAGAAGTAGCTTGAGTACCGTGACTCGAAGATTGAGAGATTGAAGAAGGAGAGTGATGACACCCCGAAGAGAGAAAGTAGGGGTGCTACTTTATTCAAGAAGACGAAGGAGTCTACCAACCGAACTTCACTCACTTAGAGACGAAATAGAGAAGTGGCACACCGATGAGGCAGCTCTGAAAGAAAAGTGAAGGCAAGCGAGATAATGGTCGAGGCGGAGAAGAAAGTTATCGCCGAACAGTCCCAGGAACTTGCCTCTCTACGTGCGTAAATTTTGACTTTGAATGCCGAGAAAAATCAATTAGTAGTAGAGAAGGCTAGCACGGAGGCCAGACTTTTAGAGCTCCAAGATACTTCCTCTAAGAAAATGGAAGGCTTGGATGCTACCATTTTAGGCTTCTATGTTAATTTCGTACTTCGTCAGGGTAGCTTCAATTACTTGGGTCTATTGTTCCCTTGCACGTTCGCTGTAGTTTGGGAAGAAGTTCTGGGCTGTTTCGAGAAATGGGTAGCAGTTACACCGAAGAGGAGCTGTTTTTGGCCTACTTGAGCGAGGAATCACGCTAGCTCTAGTGGAAGATAAGAAAATCTTAATGCTGGAGCAAAATCATTAATGTCACGGCCACCACCGAGGCTGCCACTGAACATTTTCCTTCGGGCCTAGACGAGCCGTCTTCGCATCTTCATACCGAAGAAGGGATCGTTGCCACTTCTCCTTTAGTCATGCAGCCATCGAAGGCAGGCAACGGGGAATGCTTCAAATTCGTTGCACACGAGCAAACACCTACAACAGGTAACTTTCTTATCTCTCCCATTCTTGAAGGTTTTCAATTCACGCCTGAAGAAATTACGAGATAAACACCCTTTATTCCAATATTGTAGATAAACCTTCTCTTCCTGCTAAATTGCCTTCTCATCACAATGTCGGGTTCGTCGCTAGTTTAACTGCATCAACCGTTGTCTCTGTTTCCAGCTCGCAGTCCAGTTAGCATTTTGAGAAAATTGCAGCGCCGCATGGTTTAGACGACCCCTCTGTTTCTCAAGAGTAGAACTTGGTAGGTAGTGATATACAAGAGCAAGCAGGCCAAGGAAGCTAACTGGCTAGAGAAGAGGCTAAGCAACCAAAGACCGAGCAATAGATGATCGTAGTGAAAAAGGAGAAGGTTGAGGCACAAAAAAGGTCATCGACGAGCTCTCACCGATCCCACAAGCATAAAGGGAAAGGGAGGTCCGCCAGTGGTCGTGCTCCGGAGAGTGAGATTGCCTCGGGAAGTATAAGCCCGAGAAGTTGCAAATTAGAGTCGGGAAAGGCGATTGGGGAAGCGGTGAGGAGACGTCTTGATTTGTCTTTTCTTCCTTTTGTTGTTTTTGATCATCTTTTGTGCAAGAGAAGATCTACCCTTAGCATTTTTTTTGCTGTTGTCACAGTGATATTTTTTATTTTCCTATTATTATTTTTTCGCTATTATGCAGGCACGACACAGCTTTTTATGGTTATATATTAAAATGTTATAAGTAATACAATGTTGACATTTTGATTGTAACTTTATTTGTCTGGTTATTTATGTTTCATGCACTTATGCCCATTTTATTCATCAGTGTTTTATTTAGCCCCATAATTACTTCTAAAATTCTTTGTTTGGAGTAAGAGGATTATGAAGTATTTGCTACTTTAATTGAGTGTTGGTGTGTGCGCCCCTCGGTTCATGAGGCTGTTTGCTCTGAACACTTGACAAATGACCAGTTGATCCATGCGATTCCTCGGATGTCTATAACTTAGTCTATTTCGTGGTTCCTATCTTTAGGAATTTGTGATTTGAGCATCTCAATTCCAAAGATTTTGTCGGTCAACGATCCAAATTCTTTGCTAATTCGTAATCATGCGACATTGTTGGATCCATGCCCATTACTTTCGATAATGGAAGTGGATTGATTCTTGTTAGTCCTGCAATAGACGAGTTTCTTGGAATTGCCAAGACAATACCGGTAATTGAGAGTGTGCGTGGCTTATGAAATGTACGGCTTTTAAGAGTGTGCGCAGCTTTTGGGAGTATGTGCGGCTTATGGGATGCGCGGCTTTTAGGACCGATACGACCCGTCGATCCGGAATGGTTTGGAATTTCTCAACATTGCCAATCTCCCGACAACGTAAGGAGTTCATGTTTTTAAAGCATGGTTCCACGACTCAAGAGGCAATGCATGGCTTATGGAGGTGCATGGCTTTGATTAGTGCTTTCCCGTTGTTGCCGGACTAACATTGGTTCTTCGAAGGCAAGGATCGAGTTCCGTCAATTCAACGGTTTGAGTCGATTTGCTTCCATTGACCCGGTGGGTAGATGGGACATACTTGAGCCTCGTTCCACTATCTCAAGCAGCGATCGAATGGTTTTGAGTCGATTTGACCCCATTGACTCAGCAAGTTACTTTTATGAACATAGTTTTATTAGTTTAGAAAGCAAAGTGGTTTTATTAATAAAAGTTGGGCAAGTTCTGCCTATTTACAATGCCCTCTGTACTCCGGGATGGCTTATTTGCAAGAAATAGGAAATACATAAGATAGGTTTAGACAAAGTAACGACACAACGATTCACTGTTCCATGCTCCGCGAATTTGGGCTCCATCAACGGTTGTTAGCTTGAATGTGCCATCCTCTAGCTTCTGACTGTTCACATAGGGTCCTTCCCAGTCTGGACCAAATGCTCCTGATACAGGGTAGACCCTCTTAAGGACAAGGTCTCCCACTTCGAAGTTGGGGTTATGAAATTTAGAGTTGAAGTACCATGTGACTCTTTTCTATTGAGTGGTGGTCCTTAATTCAGCTTCTTACCTCTTCTCATCGACCATATGAAGCGACTCGAGTGGAAGGGAAGCTTCCCGTTCTGCCTTTGATTGAAGTTTTACCTTCGATGAGAAGGGACTTCTAGCTTAACTGGGATCATTGCTTCTGGACCATCTACCAAGGCGAATGAAAAGTGCCCAATTGCATATTTGTGCGTTGTCCTATAAGCCCATAGTGCAAGTGGAAGTTCATCGCCCTAATCTCCTTTCGCATTAGTTAGCCGCTTTTAGATGGTGGACTTGATGATCTTATTTACTGCTTCCACCTGTCCGTTTGCTTGTAGATATGTGACAGTGGAAAAGCTTTTCTCGATTCAGAAGCGTTTGCAAAAGTTTTTGTACTCAGCGCTTTTGAATTGAGTACCGTTATCCGTGATGATTTTTTGTGGCACACCAAACTTGCAAATAATGTTTTTAGTAAAAAAAATTGATAACTTTCTTTGTGGTAATAGTGGTCAGAGATTCTGGTTTGGCCCATTTGGTGAAATAGTCAACAACAACGATATCATATTTGGCTTCTTCCCTCTTCTCATCGACATATCAAGCGACTCGAGTAGGAGTTTCTTGTTTTGCCTTTGATCGAAGTTTTGCCTTCGATGAGAAGGGACTTCTAGCTCAACTGGGACCATTCCTTCTGAACCATATGCCAGGTCAAACGGAGAGTGCCCAACTGTAGATTTGTGTGTTGTCCTCTAAGCCCATAGTGTGAGTAGAAGTTCATTGACCCAATTTCCTTTAGCTTTAGTTAGATGCTTTTTGATGGTGGACTTGATGATCTCATTTACTGTTTCCACTTCCCCATTTGCTTGTGGATATGCGACAATGGAAAAGCTTTTCTCGATTCAAAAGCGTTTGTAAAGTCTTTGAACTTAGCGCTTTGGAATTGAGTACTGTTATCCGTGATGATTTTCTGTGGCACAAAAAGCCTGCAAATAATGTTTTTAGTAACAAAGTTAATAAATTTCTTTGTGGTAATAGTGGCCAGCGGTTTCGCTTCAGCCCATTTGGTGAAATAGTCAACATCAATGATAGCATATTTGGCTTTTCCTTTAGCCATTGGTAATACACCAATCAGATTGATTCCC
Organism: Allium cepa; assembly: GCA_030765085.1. Taxonomy (NCBI): domain Eukaryota; kingdom Viridiplantae; phylum Streptophyta; class Magnoliopsida; order Asparagales; family Amaryllidaceae; genus Allium; species Allium cepa. Next base: position 95,287,317 of record CM060946.1, on the reverse strand, counting down.
CAGATTGCAAATTGCTATGGGCTGACCATCTATGTTAGCTCCATACGGGGAGTTCTTTTGATCTTGCTGAATCTTCGGCATAGTAGCATCGTCTGGCGTAATCCACTGCATCACGGTTTATTGTTGGCAAAAAATACCCATACCGGAGAACTTTCTTTGCAAGGGTTTGCCCCTCGTTATGATGTTCGCAATTGCCTTCATGAAATTCTCCTAGAATCCTTCGAGATTCATCGTTGGTCACACATTTGAGCAAGGAGGCAGAGAATCCCCTTTGGTAGAGTATCCCATCCTGTATTGTGAATCATGGTGCCTTTCAGAGGAGCTTTTTCCGTTGATTCTTGTCTAGGGGGTGAGTTCCTGTGTCAGGTAGTCCTTGATTGGCGTCATCCATGTCTCTGGTTCTTTTGTTATCTCAAAAATCCAATCGATATCCATTTCGCTTATTCTTGGAGTGGTCAGGGTTTCAACCGGGACTATCCCCGATGCTGTGCGTCTTTAGAACAGGCCAGTTTTGCTAGATAATCCACCTTCATGTTCTATTCCCTCGGGATATGAGTTACAGTGTAATGCTCGATGTCCTTCAACAGTTCCTACATTTCAGATAGGTACGGGGGGAGGTTCTCCCCCGAAGCCTGGTATTTGCCTTTCACTTGACAGACGACTACCTGAGAGTCGTTATAGATGGTATGGACTTTATCCTGAGTTCCTTCACAAATTTCAGCCCGCGATCAATGCTTTGTATTCTACCTCGTTATTTTATAAATTCAAGGCCCAAGCATTTTTACCCAAGCCCAAATAACTTTTGCCCAATAGTTCATTATCCTATCTGCTCTAGAATTTCTCTATCCCGGGGAAGCACTCACGTGATAATTCCTATTTTATTTTTATCTTCCACCGAAAGTAACAAAATGGGGGGAGAAAAACTCAACCCCCCCCCCACCCCCGCCCCCCCTCCTTTACCAATTTAAATCAAATCAAATAAACTACAAAGAATCTCCATATTTACATAGGTTAATCTTCACACTCATATACATCCAAAGCATGAGGGATATTGTGTTGCGTTGAGGAGATAGAAAGTTGTATGCGTATGTGATCAGCTGGCAAAGGAAGAAGAAAATTCGATTCACAGTTTGATGCTCCTTTGGTTGCTTTTATGCTTGTAATTGCTGACATTCGTGTGTAGCCAGGTGAGAGTGTGACTGTATATATACATGTTTATGGATGTTTGTATGTCCCATTTATATGTATGTGTGTGTGTGATACTATATTATTGAAAATCGTAGCATATAATTAAACAAAAAGGCTTGCAAATGTGAGGCTAAACATGATATAAAGATAATGCATGAAATTATGTGGAGCAAAGAAATATGAGCATAGGTTAAAATATATGCATGGTGGATATAAGCAGGCAGCTTTGAAACAATCAAAATATATATATTAAGAAAGCTACAGGCCACGTAAATTTTTCCTAAGTATTTAAGTGTGCATATATTTATAACATGCAGAAGCAAAATGGCAAAATGCAGCAAACATATACATGGAGGCTTAGGTGAAACTACATTACAAAATGGTCCAAATCTCCTAACTTTTTGTGCGTGAGTATTTATATGTGTATGCGTGAGTATGACTATGCGTTTGCGTGAGTACATTTTTGTGTGTGTGTAAACATGCAAATGTGAGTGCCGAAATAAATAATTTAGTGCGTGTGCTGTGTAGTGATTTCCAGTGTGCGTGTGAGCCCGACCTGTGGTTATGGTTGCCCTAACCGGATAAAAGCTATTTTTATTATTTTTCCGTCCAAAATTTTTTAAATAAAAATTGCAATAGTTTTTTTTATATAAAATGTGACCAAAATACAAATTAGCAAGCATTAAAAATATATAAACTGCAAAAAATGATGGTAAAGTTACAATCACAATTTCACTTGCAAAAGAAAAAATTAACTACTAACAAAAAATAAGCATCATAACTAGTCGAATATTAGCCAAATTAACTATGACTATATTAGGTACTAACACCTTTTTTTTTTCAACAAAAAGTTTCCTATAAATGGATCTTGATTAATAACATCGAATTTTACTATGAGATGAACTAACAAAACACTGATTCTCTTCACAGCGAAAATATATGCAATGAAATTTGTTTTCTCCCTCACGAAACACCGATTCACGGTTGCAGAAAGATGGTGCAAAAATCAGCAAGGTTGAATTTGATATAAAATTAGGGCAAATCATACACAAATTAAATTATAAATGATAAATCAATTAACACATTAAAGTCGGTTACTCACATGGTTTAGGGGAAACAAATTAAGGCAAGTGAATGGCGACTGTGAGCCTTCGAGGGAGCGTCGGCAGACAGAGCTCAAAGGAGCAACTGGCGGCTTTGTGTTCTAGACAGCATCGACATCATTTAGTTCGAGAGAGAATCTAGCTTTGGCGATCGTCACTGGATGGCTGTGCGCAAATAACATTTCGAATTTTTTTGATGCTCCATGGTTTGCTTTTGTTCTAGGCAAATATCTCCCTTGCCTGTGCCTAGGGCCGGGCCTGCGTGTGAGTGTTAGGAAGTTCAATGCGTGTGTCCATTTTGGTGTGTGGGTGTAGTGCGTGTGTTTATTGGCATTTGTAGGCGAGTTAAAATATATATAAGTGTTTGTTAATGGATGCAAAGTCTATAATATTTGGAATGTGCAATTCAGTGCTATGTTTAGAGAATTGTAATTGAGTATGGGCAATGTTTGCATTCTTTCCCATGCGTACCTAGGATGTTAATCCTTTTAATTTTTATGTCTGGCTGTCACGTATTTGGTACCTAATTAGCTTGAGCATTTATTGTTTCACCCGTATGTTGTTCTTTTATATATACTCTAGAGCTTTGTTTTTACTTTAATCTTGATGTGAATGTTTTTACTATTTGTTAGTATAAAAGTTAGTGAATGATAATGTTGAATAAATGTTAAATGCATTTGTAAGGTTATTAATTATTTCAACCTGAGATGCTTAATGTGGTTGATTGCTAAAATATTTAATGCAGTAGAGTTTCTTTCCATTGTAAACTTGAAATATAGGGAAAGGACCCTTGACTGTAATTCCTATATTTAACTATTTAAGCATAATCTGGATTTTGTTTATTATCTACCAAGTGAAATATATACAACTATGACATTTTGACGTTTGGATAGTAGAGCAACTCCAACAGATTCAGAAATATCGAATTTGCACCCAGAAGACTTCACAACAGAGCACGAGAATTCCCAAGAGTGCAGAAAGACGGGGTTTTGGTGTGAGAATTGGAGATTCGGCGAGGCGCTTGTTTAACAGGCGTCTGGATGCCAGGCGCTTAAGAGTGAGGCGCCTGTTCAACAGGCGCCTGACATCCAGGCGCCTATTAAACAGGCGTCCACCTATTTTCCCTCCAACGGTCGACTTCCAAATTCACAACCAATTTGCTTCCTCCATTATAGTTTTTACCGCCACCAATCTCAACTGAAAATGTACTCTGATTTCGAAGTCGATGCTGCAAGGTCCAGTTTTGAAAACTACGACTTACAATACGTTATGGTTCCGATTGGGGGAGAAGTAACTAATGCAAGTTGAAGCGCTGCGGAAGACTACGATCTTTGCTACATTTACTTTGCACTCTCGGTCGATCCTATTCGAGGGACCGATCAAAGTGGTGAGTCTTTTGGGGCAAAATTACTAATTGCTACAATCGGAAGAACATTGATCGGAAAAGAACGCTATCTTCAGTCAAAGGTCATTATGGAAAAATAAATCGTCAAACACAAACGTTGGATTATCAAATGTTCAAGCTAAAGCAAACGAATCCTGGTGGATTTGGAAATGAAACACATTTGATAAGCTTTAATATAATATTATTGTTCTACTTTTTATCATAGTTCTCTAATTATACTAATTATTTTTTTAACAGAGAATGGCCGCAAACAAGTTGTTCAAACAAATCTATAAACCCGATAGTAAACAAGCACCACATTTTTATCAGTTCATGCATGTTTATAACATGTTGGTCGAGCGCGTTAAATGGAAATCATTGCTTCAGAAAACCGTTCAACAAGTTCGATCAAACAGTGGTCGGGATAAAATGCCTAGAGTTGGAGAAAGCTCTAGTCCTAGGAAATCGCAAGGAAGCTACGGTTTAGGATCAGAAGAAGACCCAACCTCAAACGAAGATCATTTTGTTAGGCCATTGGAAGAAAAAACGGCCGAAAATAAGCAGACTCCTGGAGCGGATCAAGTAGAAATTAAAAAACTCCTGCTTGAATCTGAAGATAGATTTAACCAGACAGTGGACACTCGAGCAATTCAACACCAAGAAAAGTTATCAAGAATGGATCAACTTCTTGTTGGAAACCGGCAAAGAGATGATGATGCAATAATGTTCATGGATACGTCACACATGTCTGAAGAACAACTGCAGTATACGGAGGAAAGAAGGAGAGAAATTATAAGGCGTAGACTTGAAGAGGGTCATTAAATGAATTACCGTTTTTACAACCTTTGTATCTTTTAATTACCGTTATTTGTATTATGTTATGAATGCAAGCAATTATTTTCATTGAAATTGCATTACATTGAAAAAAGATTATAACAACATTACGTTAATTAAACATAAACAGATTACAATAACAATAATAAGTAACAACAACATAAACAACAGTATGAAAAGTAAGAACAGAAATATAGTTTCACTGATTTCTAGAAAACCTCCAAAGATGATCTATGAGATCATTTTGCAGTCTTCGATGCAGTTGAACACTATGGTAGGACATTTGGCTTTCTACATGAAACTTGAGTTCTAGTGTGCTTCCAATCATATCGTTTCGCCAAACAGGTGGTGGTGTTTGAGCACCCTCGTAGAAGTAATCTTCTTCCATGTCTCTTTCATCCTCTATAATCATATTATGTAAAATAATACAAGTGTATATTATTTTGGTCATTTTAACTAGTGACCAAAGTCTGCATGGATTACTGACTATGACAAATCTAGACTGAAGAACTCCAAATGCTCTTTCAACGTCCTTCCTCTGGCCTATTTGCATCGCTGCAAACTTTGATTGTTTATTGTTTTGTGGGTTAGGAATTGTCTTGACAATGGTACACCATTTAGGATATATACCATCGCCAAGATAATATCCATGATCGTACGTGTTACATCCTAAAGTAAAGGTATAAGAAGTTGATCTATCATTTACTAAATCATTGAACAACGTAGATCGTTCGACTATGTTAAGATCATTGGTCGAACCCGGCATTCCAAAAAATGCATGTCATATCCATAAGTCATACGATGCTACGGCTTCAAGAATAATAGAGGACCTACGAGACTTACCCTGATAAGCTCCAGCATACACATTTGGACAATTCTTCCACTCCCAATGCATGCAGTCTATACAGCCTAACATTCCAGGCCAGCCTCTACTACCATGCATATTTAATAACATTACTATATCCGCCTCGTTCGGTCTGCTTAAGTATTGATCATCGTAAATGTCCATGATAGCTTGACGGAAAAATGCTCCAAACACTCTAATACTGTGCTTTCCGCCACTTTCAAATTTTCATCAAGCACACCTGCCGTTCCTGCATATGCAAGCATTCTGAGTGCAGCTGTCATTTTTTGAATTCCATTCAATCCCATTGTACGAGATGCATTGGGTTTGAAGAAAAAATATTTGTCATGTTGTTTGATGCATTGTAGGATTCTAAGAAATAGAGGACACCGCATGCAGAATCTTCTTCTAAAATCAGCATCTGTGTAAGTAGGATTTGGAACAAAGTAGTCTTTCATCAGTTTGTCGTTGTGCCATGAATTTCTACGATTTTTATACCGACGACCAACAACTGATCTACCGTGTTGCCTGCTCGATTGACCAACCTGTAGTGCAGCCATACTTATTAGTACCTCTTCACGACGAAAATGATCTTCCATCATTTCATCAAATTCGTCGTCACTATCATCAAAAAAAAAATATAATCTTCTGCCACCATTTGTTATATTTGAAATTGTATGAAATAAGAATGAGCAATAATACTTCTCAGCATCTAACAAGCCTTTTATAGCTTAAATCACATGCTGGCTTTCATAACAAAACAAACAATCACTTGCGGGTAGCATTAGTTAAATTCAACCACCATCTATGAAGTAGATTCCATTTATGTCACGGCTGCAGTGTCTCGTCGCATCTAAACACTATGGACTATTGATGCAGTGTCTCGTCCCATCATACAACTGTAGCCATGTTCTTAACATACACTATTAACCGTTGATGTAGTGTCTTGTTTGCAGTGTAACGTATGCACTATCTTGTCCCTCCATACACTATTGACTGTTGATGAAGTGTCTCTTCCCATCATACAACCGTTGCCATGTTCTTAACGCAATAATACAGAAAGAAACAAGTCAATGTTACTGAAACACCCAAACATTAATACAGTCAACGAAAATACATACACAAACAATAATACACTTCATAATAATACACTCCATAATAATAGACTCCACAATAATACACAAACTGGATTCGACGACCAATATCTTCGCCATCAGCTCTAACCACAACTTCAACCTTATAACCACAATGGCAAAATATTGTGTAAGAGTCAGCCTCTTGTTCAACCGAAGGTTGCAAATTTGGTACTTGTTCAACCTCATGTGGTTGTTGATGAACCAATTGTTCGTGTATAGGTTGAACATCTTCTTGAAGTGTGAGTTGGTCAAGATTTGGGAATTCACGAGCAACGTCCTCGTAATGCTGGTCTTGGTAATTGATATTCCAATCTTTATCGGTGTGTTCGCTTTCCGTTGGAACGTACCCACATAGAGTCAATAGATGATGACCAGGAAGGCATTGATATGAGGATTGGAAGATTGAAGGAGCGGAGAACTGAATTGTGTGTTTGAGAAGAAAAGCTCTTACATATATATTGAAGCGTGTGAACGTTAAAAATTAATTATGTTTAAATATTAGCACCGTGTTTTGATTTGAAAATGCAGTAGAAAGTTAAAATTACTCATAAACAAGACAATAATAAATATGCATACACAGAAATAATAATACACTCAACAAAAATACACTCAAATTATGGATATCCAAATCGTTCTAGCCAATTTTGACGTATGATATAAGCCTCATGTCCAATGAATGTGCTGTGATATTTGAGAAATTAACGTCCTTCAAATGTAGAATGGGTTGGTTTAAAAAAAAATTCAAATATAACCTCATTGATAACCGTACTGTACCGCGTACTGGCATTGCAAAAGTTCCCATAACCAGTCCCCAACTCTACCTTCGTACGTCTACTTCTACCTTCAACATTGGTATTGTAAAGTTCAGCAATATTGTCCCAAAACTGAGTTGCCATTATCTCTTCATCATCGCACATCTGATCAGTTTGTATAAAAAAATTTACTAACAGTTTCAGTTCTGTAGCCGAAAATATTATGTTACACATTGATTGATTTTACCGAACTTTTAAATGTTGTGACATTAGAATATAACGCTTTATCTTAAATAAAGAGGTCGTGATCCGCATCAAAAAAATGAAGCATGAGATTAACGTCCACGTGTCAAACATCTATAAAAATGTTGACAAACCAACACAACTGTGTTTGTTACTTCAACATTTTGACTTTATATACGCTTAATAATAAACAAGCGTAAATTAACATCAACACAATGCAATACTCAACATAAAATATAATCGACACAATGCCATAACATATAGACAATCACATATAACAGTAGCATCATCACCAACATAATATGCAACCAACTAATGTAAGGTGTGAAAAAAATAACACAATCTAAAACATCTAAATGCAGCACATCAGTCTATGTGATTAGAACCGCTATCAATCTCCTCATCCTCTCCACTATCGTCATCACTTTCATCGTTGATGTCGTCAAAGTCATGAGGCTGTGGTCCGGCATGGAGCTGCTCCTGAAGCTGCTGAATCTGGGTCTGTAATCCCTGTATTTGTGCATCATACTAAGTCTGCTACTGCTGGACCGCAGTCTGGTAACTCTGATACATCATCTGTGTATAATCGAGCGTCATACGCTCAAATGCAGCAATCATCCGTCTATTATAATCCATGTACTGAGAATACTGTTATGTGCACACAAAAATTATACATAGGTGGAGAATATAATGACAAGTAATTTAAAGAACAGTTAAAATTCGTACAAACCTGATGAGGCTGATACAATCTGGAGGATGGTATACCCGTAATGCCGTCAACTGTAGGATACTGCAAGGGGTACTCCACCACCTGACCATGTACATCATATGCTTTAAACGAATGAACAGGAGGGTCGAAAGTAGGAGGCTGCGTGTACTGAGATGATGTAGGCTCAAAGGTGGCAGGCGGTAGTGGAACTCTACCGAAAGAGGTACGTAGACCAATATGAATCAAAGTCTCCAAGAACTGTAAAAGGCTCACCATCCACCCATCCCGCACCCCTCATCGCAAGAATATAAGCTGGTCCAACCCTAATATCACAATACATATCATCCTATGGTAGCAGATATGATGGAATGCGAACTATACTATACAACTGTAGCCAACACCGCTCCCCTAAATACCATATGAATGGACATGTAGGAACCTGAAAGCAAATCCTGCGTCGTGACAAGGAAAACCGAAAAGTGAGTGGATGATCAGGACCGGGCTCAAGGAACTATAAGTACTGATCCCATGGACGAACGATAATGTTACCACACTGCCTCATATCCATCTGTTGTCTAGCCTCCATCAGCTCATTGTGCATCCCTTGTGCAACACGGGGAAAATGCATAGAAGGACCCCAACGATGCAATCTAGGAAAGTAAATATAAGGTGTGGCATTCGCCTCTACAATAAGTCGGGGGTGCATATTGTCAATATACTCGTAGTACCAAAATCCATACATCTGTCTAGACCGCTGAAGCGTATAAGTATCTAATGCTACGTACAAATAACCAATAATAGCAGTACCGTAATCATATATATGTTGTTCATCCACATCTACCAATCCAGCCAAAAAACCAAGCCTAATAGTACCCTTATTGTTACTAAAAAATGTATACCCAAAAATGTATAATATGAAGGCACGGATAACCGGAGCGTGCATATCCTCAACGGCCATGTGCTCTATTATATACCGCTGCAAATAAGGGAGAGTAACAGCTCCTCCTCTAACCTCCTCATTGGCCAAAGTCGGTAAATAAGCTGAATATGACTCGAACTCCTATATAAACTATCAAATGGAACACGGAGACAGTCCGGTCGACCAACCTCTATGCCAGTGAGCATATAAAAATCTAGAGGAGTCAGTCCTAGCTCAAAATCAGGGAAATGAAATGTGTGAGTGGTAGGCCACCATCTCTCAGTGAGGGCCTCTACCAGGCAACGATCTACATGTGAAAATCTAGGTAAAGCTAGAAATTTACCAAAAGGTGACGCATGTAGCCTATCCAAAATCGGCTGCGGTAACTGATCAAAATACTCAGACATACACCTATACCAACTACTTCGCATTGCTACATGATGAACCTAAATATATGATTATTCAATGTTAACATAAACAAAGAATTATCATACATATATATTTACATGGTTGTTCATCAAGCAATAAAGAAATAAACATATACATGTGGTGTCGCTATAGCTGCAGTAAGTCGATGCGAAACAGTAGGGGGAAAGTCATGCAAGGATCGAAGATTGTCTAGAGTTACGGTAGTATCAGGAGGGACATGAGCAGGTCCGATATTGGCATCGATCGTATATCGAACGGTGCGTCTACCAGTTTTGACTGGACGGGGCGACATTTGGACGCAAAGTTGAATTAAAAAAGTAACAGAAAAGAGGATGGAAGAGGGAAAAATGAGGGGGTGGGGGAAAATTCGCCTGATACAGGCGCATTCACCAGGCGCCTGTTCAACAGGCACCCGATGTCTAATAAGCACGGGTACCTGTTGAACAGACGCCCGATGCCCAGGCGCCTGCCCTCATTTCTGTTGTAGAAATGAGGGTTCCAACATTTCGGAGTGCAGAAAATCGAATTTCCACACTCCGAACTGTTGGAGATGCTCTTACACTGAGTGACTTTGCAATGTACTGTTCTTGGTAAATTTTACTGAATATTGATTTGAAATCAAACGGTATTGAGATAATTGTTGGTCAATGTTGTGCTGGTTGGTGTAACAATTTGCTAGTGAAATTTTGTCTGTTTACAAATTGGAATCGAAAGAAATATTTACTTATGGGTCGATGTGTAATAATTTTACGTCTGACCGGAGTTCAATGGAACTTAACTCGGATTTTACGATATTCATGTTGTTATTAGTTGATATGGCTATGGAGTGATTTTACTCCATAATTTTACTTATATAGATATTTATTCATTGCTTGTTTTAATAAATATTTGGAAAGCTTAGAAATAAATTATTTAAGAGTTTTAAAATCTTGTTAAAAGTATTTTATGAATATTTAAATTAAATTATAAATAATCTAGATATTTTTGGGTTATAAATTCCTTTAAATCAATATTATAATAAATTATAAGTTTGAATTTGTTATAAAAGAAAAATGTAATATATTGCTATTTTATATAAAGTAATATGAAAATAATAATTTTGAATTTGACCTAATTGTTTGATGAAATATTTTATTGAACTTTAATATTATTTCATTTCTAAACTAAAATTGGGACTTTATGTATGATTTCTTTATTTTGTTTTTTATTTCTCATTTTTACATTGATCTCAATAAATGAATAGTTCATCGTTGATGTTGATTTTGTGAAGTGATTCGATATGGTACAGTGATGACATCCTTCTATATGATTTTGTGATGATTTGTATTCCGTGTGACGAGAAATCTGAATAAACAGATTAGTAATACAGTTTGGGATGGGGCAACCGGTAATACTTTTTCGGTAATTTGTTAGACTTGTGATACAGAGATTTTTAGTGTGGATCGAGCATAGTTTATGAGCATTGAATAACTATCCGATTAACAAGCAGTGGTATGTGACGCTGTTATGTTATTTGTTTGATTATTCGTTATAAGTAAATGTCACTCAAACGGGGATTACGCTTATATATATATATATATATAGACACACACACACACACTCTTTGTGTGTGTGTGATACTCGTTGAGGAGTATCATATTGTTGGATGTTTGTCTTATGAGAGCCATTTATCAGCCTTTGCTAGAGATATATGTAGGTATAGGCTAGAGTACTATATGACCATCCACATTGTGTCCAACTCTCTTTATTTTTGAGAGTGAACCAGGTTGGCTAGTATCCACCCTGGCGACCTGATCGTAGGGTCGCGCCCCAGATCCGCGGGACAGTAGTTATATGTCCCTTTGATGATCATTATGGTAGTAGTAGTAGTAGATGGGTTACTGCCCATAGCCCCTTATGTCACTTAGGCCAGCAGTCTGTTACCATTAGGGGCAAAATAGGGTCGTGACCGGGCTACGCGTAGATGAGCCACTAGTGGATGGGGTCACGATGTCCATCGAGGTAATTGAAAACTATAGGAATAGACAGTACTCTACGGTAGGTGAGTGGACCTGGGTTCCTAGAGTAGGCTTGCGGTAGGCGGCTGTCAGTCTCCCTATTTGGTTCTAGGTATGTGAGTATAACAGAATGACATTTACCTTAAAGACTATAGGAATAGACAGTTTCTCTACAGATGGCGAGTAGACCTGAGTTCCTAGAGCAGGCTTGCGGTAGACGGCTGTCAGTCGCCCATTAGATTCAAGGTATATATGTGTAGTGGATTGGCATATTTGTCTCTTTCCTATAATGAGCTGACTAGACTAGAAACTGGTTGAGTCTAAAGTGTAGTCAGTCCCCGTTATATCCATATTGTTTGATGATTTGATCTTTTGAGATAGCCTTTATTACTACTTATGATTTGGATTGAATTGGATTATCTTTGTGATTTGTATAATATTGGATATCGTTTGGATGGATCGATGGACTATTTCACATTATCCATTGATTATATGATTTTACAATATTGTATCAGAGCATTGGTATGTGTTTACTCGATTCAGTTGATCGTTTTATTTTCCATGATGATGTTTTATTATATGGATGATTCACCCATTGGATATAGTATTCTTGATTTATATTGAATTTTTTATATGGGTGATGAGATTTTATAGTGGGTTTAGGGATATTTTACGTATATGATATTTGAGTTTGTATGAGATAACATTACTTTGTTATTACCCAGTATATGCCGAATGCCATATGTTCATTAATATCGGATTTGGATATAGACTGACCCATTTATTATTTATATAAACTCGGGTCAGTCCGAGACATTTCAAGTATAAGGACGACATGACCAGCTTGTGTTTACTGGGCTTAAAGGAGTACAATATTAGGATTGTATATGATATCAGATTCATTGTGTGTATATATAATTTACATAGAGTTGTATTGTATTCTTATAACATTGATGTATTTTTATATATTATACGTTATCACTGTGTTGACTCTGTGTCCTCTGTTATTTTACTATATATTATGTATTGTTCTTTCCTGGAGACACACATGTCCATTACTTTGTACTGATACTGTGTACGTGTAGATTAGTAATTTATCAGATGTTTTCTTTTTAAAATGTACCAGTGTTAGTCCAAGGGAATATTCATGTGTGTATCTCATATAGCCTCACTCTCTGTATTTTCTTACAGTATTACTCTGCAGTATTCTTGGATAGTATGGGTATAGAGGAGGGGTGTCACATCTTCTCTCAGCGCTTTGGAACGTTCGGTTCCTAGCCTACATCTCTTCTACTTCACTAGTGTATACTTAAGATCAATATTAAGTGTGTGGCGTGCAATCTTTGGTGAAACACCGCACATATCAAAATGCGTCCAAGCAAATACGTCTAGGTTGGCGCTAAGAAATTTGATGAGTTCCAGTCGCATCTTGTTTCCAAGATGTGATTCAATTTTCAAGACCCGTATTGGGTCATCCCTATCGACTATGACAGACATCGTCAATTTTGTAGGTGTTGTCCGTTCTTCCCATGAACTCTTATTTCTAGGGTCCAAAGCCTTATTAAATAGGCTAAGCCAGGGGCTGCTCTATAGTTGCTATTCGGTAGATTCACGAATGTGGAGAGTTCTCCCCATATTCTTTCCCTTTTCCCTTCTTTTAGACTCGCGTAGCTCCCGATATAGCATTCTCTAGCGGCACTTTGGTCTCCTTTTGATCGCCCCGACTCCGTTCTCTGTTGAAAACTTCATAGTTAGACACTATTGAGCAAAAGAAATTCTGAAATCTGCCAAGACGGGCCGCCCCAGGAAGGCATTATAGGCGGAAATTTCATCTACGATCACAAAGGTTTGGATGAGGATAACTCTTCGGTCGCCTTCTCCGAGTTCTACAGGTAAATCAATTGTTCCGATAGGTTATTTGGGTTCAACAGTGAATCCCTGGATCTTCGTTCGGCAAGCGGATACATCTTTTATACTGATCTTCATCCTGTTGAAGGTGCATTTGAAAAGGATATTCATAGAGTTTCCACTGTCTACCAATACTCGTCGAACCATTACCGGTCCAATTCCTACTGTCATGACCATAGGGGTCAATAGTTGGAGCTTCTATCCCTTCGGTGTCTCGATTTTGGAATACTATGCCATCGTTTAGGGTTCTCTACTACTTGGAAGGGGATCCAAGTAACGACCCGAAATTTTCGAATTCGAAAATTCCAGATTGTTAGAAAAAAGAAAAAAAAGGTAGAAGAAGAACAGAAACAACATCATTTCACATTCTCAGCGGATTAAAATGTAATATTAAAATAATAACATTTATGCAAAGAAAGCTATAATTGTTATTTAACATTCAATACATCAGAGTTACAACCATATACACATAATTGGACAGTTTTAGCAACTTATCCCAGACTACTATCAACACAACTCTAATACATAGCGGTAAACTCCATACGTTTCTGCCATCCAGCTCGCCTCCTGAGCTCCAAAACGTCCTCACCTGAAAATCTGTAATACTCGGTCCGACCCGAGCATTACATCAAAGTAACTCCCGGGTCAGGATGGAAACCAGCGTGAGTAAACCCATAAAATTTGAAATACTAAGTTATAAAACTTAATTGGAAACCCGTGGTAACTCGTAATTCACTACAAGTTCATAACTTGTTATAGTCAATATTTGTTTCACAAGTCAACTCCCAAGTACCCTTACTTAGTTTTAATGGTCCGGTTTTTTTAATTATTCCATTCCAGCCTATTTTCCCAAAGTCAAATTCATAAAGAATTATTGCAGATTTCAAATCGAAGTGGTTTCCGGTATGTACTGATACCCGACCTTGGTCTCTTCGAATTCAATATCATCTTAAAAACAAAGCTGTTTAAGTTTTAAATAATTCTATTTATATCCGGAATTACATATTTACCTAGCCATTCATCACAGATAGACAACCCATATTATCATAGTTCAGTCCAAACATATCATATCGCATAGCATCACAAATCACTTATCAAAGATTCCAAGGCATACAATATCATCCAATCATTCATAAGCAAGATTAATCTGTCACACCATTTCTAATTAATTTAAATAAAATAAATTAATTACTTCAATCACCTCTTAAATCTTGCTTACTTAATCATTAATTAATTTCAAACCATTAATTAATCATCCCTTAACTATCCTCTTTAATTACATTAAGTAATTAACCTTTAATTAATTACACAAATTAATTAACCTTCATCCATTCACATTAATTACATTTATCGTTTATTAATTACTCAAATTAATTATCCTATAATCACTTACATTGACTAATTATCCTTTAATTAATCACACTCATTAATTAACTAACCCTTAATTAATTTCCTAAATTAATCAATCCTTTAATTAATTACATAAATTAATTAATCCTTAACTTCTTCCACTAAGTAATTTCCCTTTAATTACTTTCATCATGTAATTATCCCATTGGTTAATTATCCGCAATTAGTTAACCTTTGATCATTAATTAATTTAACCTCTAATTACTAAATAACTTAATAAATCCTTAATAATTTATCTTTTAATTATCTACATTAAGTAATTATCATTTAAGTAATTAATCTCTAATTACTTAATCAATAAATCTTTAATTACCATTTAATTAATTTCTAATTACCAATTAATTAATCTCTAATTAATTAATTTAATAATCCTTAAACATTAATTAATTAAATTAATTAATTACTCTTTAATTACTTTATTAACTTAATTAATCTTAAATCATCAAAACCTAAATTAACTTTTAAGATAAACCATTATCTTTATTAATGACTTAATTATCATAATCATATTAAAAACATTTATCTTTATAATTAACTTAATTAAATTATTTAATTTATGTTTTAGAATATCTTAAGCATTTAACAAATTTAAGTTAAACAGTCATACGACTTCTATCAAACAAATAACTTAAAAACATTTATCATAGAATAGTTTAAACTAGATTCAATTTAAATCTAAAAC
Organism: Allium cepa; assembly: GCA_030765085.1. Classification (NCBI taxonomy): domain Eukaryota; kingdom Viridiplantae; phylum Streptophyta; class Magnoliopsida; order Asparagales; family Amaryllidaceae; genus Allium; species Allium cepa. The sequence goes on along the minus strand of CM060946.1, from coordinate 95,271,779 downwards.
TTCTATTATAAAACTTTTAAAAACGGTTTTAAATTTACTTCGGGTCCAACCCGAATAGCACTCAAGTCCTGACCCGAGAAACCCACCTTGTTTTTCAAAATTTTGTTAGTTTAAAATTTAAACCTGGTATTACAACAACCCGAGGCCCAACTGTAAATACTTCGAGCAATAACCCGGGTCAAAACCCAATAAATCCCGAACCTAACTTTCTTTCCCCCTATCTTCTTCTTCCCTCTAAATCCAAGTACACAGATACACACTGATCCCTGTGCACATGCACACCCCCACGCCGCCGCTCCGCACGTCACCGCTACTTCTAGCATGCCATCGACGATGCGCTCATCAGCTCCGACCATCCAGAACTAGCTTCGACCCCATGAATCAAAATTGAATAAATTTTGAATCCCACTGGAAGAACCCGATCAAAACATCCTGTACCTTCCACCTCTGTCCATTAGAGACCATGGCCTCGCGCTTGGACCTCCGCCTGAACCCCACATTCCTTTTCCCATAACCGCGATCGAGTCTTGCACGATGTCGATGCCCTACTGGCCACGAATCCAACATCGACCCAGTCCCAAGCTTAAACCCTAGATCGCATTAACCCGATCACCCAAGTGATCTAGAATCCCTCCGAACAATTTTTCCATGATCATCGATCAACGAAAAATCTCCAGCCTTAACCCCGACACTCCAGAGCACCGCTATCGCCTAAATTTGACAAACACACCATTTCCGTTCAACTCGAGAAATCTCTCTCAAATCAAAGCTAAAAATTTAGATTTCTATTTTAAAAATCAAAGTTTTTGTTAAACATGAATCTATCGATATAACCCAAACTCGAAATTAAAAACATCAATTTTCCAGATTTGAAAAGATGTCATTGTAATTTTCTTATTTCTTGGATATTTACAAACTACTTTTACTAAAATTATTTTTAGAAATGATATTACCCATACATTCATATTTTACTCAGAGATCAAAGCCTAAAAATCATCTAGTTGGATGATTTGAATCTTTGAATTAGGATCAAAACTTGAAATATTTGAACAGAGGCATGTATGCCTGTTCTCAGTTATCAACACAGATACTAACACCCATATGTATACATAAAATCATTTTTTAACAACATGCACAACAAAATTCATATCATACTTCAATGATTCATCATATGCCAATTCAATATATATCAGATTCTAAGACTTTACTCACCTCTTTTGTTTGAATAGAGCAGGTTTTGAAAATCTGAAAACTAAACTTGAATGTTGATCATTGAACTGCTGTTTGATTATGATCTGTAACTTGATTTAGTTGATGTTTGAGCTGAATGTTTGATTGCTTGCTTCCAGATTTTGAAAGTTTTGAACTTGAATCAGTTATTGAGATGATCAGATCTTGTTTTAAACTTGCTTTTAGACTTGAGCTTGTTGCTTTGTTTAATTTTGAATTTGATTCCAACTGAAACTGAAATTTTATTTTCTGGTTTTAGTTTCTTTCCAGGTTTTGGTTTGAGTAAAAGTTTTTGAAATTAAAGATAGAAGATGTAGGGATGTATTTATAACCTTGTTTTAATTTTATGTATTATTTTTGAAAATAAAAAGACAAAATGCCGCTTGTTTAATTTACTTCCATTTGTCCCTAGCATGAATTAATTGATTTACATTTGTTGAACTATATACACTTAACTTACAAGTGTAATTTCCTTGAATTAATGAATTTTTAAATGATTTTTATGAAACTTATATATTTATTTCTATTAAGTAAATACATTATCTTAATTTATACAAATAAAACTTTTAAAGAAAATAATGTAAAACCAATTATATAAAAGAAATAAAATCATATATAATATGTTTTTAAATCCAAAATACTTTAAGATGATTACCATTTGAATTTCCAATTTAAATTCACTTTCAATTTAAAATCCAATTTAAAATCAACTTATATATATATATATATATATATATAAACAAACACAAATTTAATTTTTTGAAAATAATAATTTTTCTATTTTAAATCTTCTTATACCTATATATACATAAATAATCATTATTATTTGTTTTAAAAGAATAATTCATCAATTTTAAGTAATTATATTAGGAGATTAAATAAATATTTATTATCAGATTTATTTGTTCAACTTCTAAGTCGGTGTTTAATAAATTAAATCCTGTTAATTTCCAATTAACAGATATCTGAAAATCTGGGTTATCACATTCCTCCCCCCCTTCGTTCTTTTTCATCCCCGAAAAGGAACGAAACCAGAAATTTTAAAATTATCCTTTAAACATTTTTAACTATAAACTCGTTTTTATTCGAAACTTAAAATACTTTAACATCTATGTAATACAACCAAAATAGCTTTATAAAAATACTTTTTATAACTCGTTGTCTCAACCAGTCCATCCTTGTTCTCACAGAAATTCGGTCATACGTTCATCTAGCGTAGGACTGAAAATCTATAAGTACTTATCAGACCTGTTTTCAACACCTAGTAAAAATACTTGGAAAATATTTTAGTGAAAATATAGAAAACACTTTTGAAAATAGTGGAAACATCTTTGGTGAGAATGCTCTGAAAATCGTCACCCCCTCCATGGTCGTAGTTAACTCGATGGTTACGTTGCCATCCTGGCAAAATCCATAGATAACTATAGGCACTCCGCGCCCCTCGATTATGCCATGAAACCCGCCATAAATCGCAGTTACATCCTGGGTTACGTTGCCATCACAACAAAAGTCCATGTAACTATAAGCATCAGCGCCCTCGATTTTCGCTACCAAATGAAACTTCACCACTCCCACATAGGTCGCAGACTACATTTGTTGAGTCCCAATGTAGCCTTAGGCTCTCATGGCCTCTCGAATTTCGCTATGTCACCATAGGTCGTAGTCTACCGATGTAAAATCAAACGTAGACTGTTGGCTCTCACGGCACACACGACTTCCGCTATGGTCCATAGTAGATCGTAGTGGCACCGAGTTATACTGTCGTCACAACATAACCCAAATGTCTCTATAGGCAACAACACCCTCGACTTTCGCTACCCACTACACATAATCCTCAAGAACTTTAGTTTGTTTAGACTTCCTCACAGGATCAACTTTAAAGCCTTCCCCTTATGGCTCAAGGCAGACCCACCCCGTGGATCTCCTAATGAAGTTCATTTCAATGGAAGCGCCTTTTTCCCCAGATCCAATCTCAAAACACTTTATACTATACACTTATAGTATCTTTCGAATCACACCCTTTATGATTTCCATCAAAATCTCCTTTACACAAAAATTGATATCTCAAATCGATAGTCCCATACTTGGCTTTCCAAATTTCCAATATTGATTTTTCCTAAAAATCAAAAGCCTTTTCCAAATCCATAGTTTCCAAAACCTTTTTTCAAAATCATTCTCATAAAATCATCTATATATAGATATATAAAATCTTGAAAAATCTTTGAATCACTTCATACTTGTATAAATTTCCTTTTTATATTTCAAATATTTTCAAAAACCATTTCTTCTGGTTTTAGATTCAATCATGGGGGAGCTTATCATATATCACAAATATATATATATATATATATATATATATATATATATATATATCTTTATTTATACCAAATCAAATATTCAAATTTGATTTTCTCTTATAAAGTTACTTACCATATCACTTACTTTTCAAAAAGTGAATTTCAAAAGATATCAATTCCACCTTTATTCGTATATATTCTCAAAATATACCTCTCTTTCAAAAACCATTTCTTATTTCTTTCAAAATTTCAATATCTATTTCATTTAAGCACGTACGATGTACATATACCATCCGTACACAATTTCAAAATTGATCGTTCACTCGATCACACAATTTCACTTCCGAACTAGTATTGTCCACTTGATTTCCTAGTGCGGACTCGGATCTGGTTTCTTGATCAAAAACCGTCATTCTCCTTGCATAGTCACAACTATGATAGAGAATTCCCAGAATCAATCAAATATCCATATCCAGGGTTTGCCGTTGAAAGACGAGTGAAAAATTCCAACTCGGATCGATATACTATCTCAAAATTCTGTGCTCGAATCTGGATCAAATCATTATACGAATATAATAATATACGTACATCATACGTGTTTATCTTTATTGGTCATTAGCTAAATCAATTCTCTTTTCTATTCACCTTCATTTTGATCCCATTCACTAATCCATAATTGCTTCCAATTTCCATTTGGGTTATTACTTCAATTCTTATCTCAGTTGGTAATTAATCATAAACAGTTTGCACTCTGACCAACTTGTATTAAGAAAATAGCTTGAAATTTTTTAAAATAGATAATTAGTTGTAAAATAGTTATTAGTTTATAAAACAGTTGTAAAATAGTTAAATAGTTCCAAAAGTAGTTGTAAAATAAGTATAAGATAGTTTTGGGTTTTAAAAAGAAAAGTTGTATAGTAAATAGCTAGGAAAAATAGATTTTAAAATAGTTTATATTAAAACAATTTATTTGAAAAAAAATAGTTCAGAGCCAAACTATTCAATTCCCAATTTCCACTTCCATTTAAATTGATTCAATTTCAATTCAATTTAAATTAACTACAATTCCTATCCTAAATTCAAATCAACTCCCATTTGAATTTCAAACTTATCCAATCTCAATTTCACTTTAAATCTAATTCAATTCAAATTTTCCATTTGAATTTTATACTTATTCATCTTCAATCACAATTCCAATTAATTCAAATCAAATTCAATTTGAACTAATTTTATTCAAATCTCAACTTTAAACCATCTCAAATTATATAAATTCGAGTTAAATTTTAAATGTTGATTTAATCCTTTAAATCAAACCAACCTTTATTTTAAAATTATCAACTTAAATCTTTAAACAATTTAATTTTGAGTCTAAATTTTAAAATTCCATTTAAATTACCTTTACTTAACTTATTTCAAAGTTCAAATAAGAGTTCAAAACAAATTTTATTTTCAAAATTCAATTTATTACCCAATTTATCTTCCGACTTTGGAACCGATTCTTAAACAATTTTAATTTACAAGTTCAATTCTTAACATTCAAATCTTAAGTTCAAAGTGATTCCATATCCTTAATTTCAAATTAAAGTTTAATTTTTATTTATCTTCATAATGGATATATTACCACAATCCATTTCTTCATTCATTTAAACAAAACCAATTCACAGTTTAAAGATTATTAATAACAACAGGATGATATCATCCAAACTATTTTAAAATATCCATCCATTTCCAATTTCCAGATCTCAAACCCATTTTGAGATCACACAAACTCCCAATTCAAATCAACCATTTAACTTCCAAAGTTAAATCTCAATTTCATCTTCATATTTCCAATTCAGGTTGTCTGTTCTAGACTTATTTAACTTCCCCAAAGTTAAATTTCAATTTATTTAATCCAGACAACTTTACACAATTTGATTTTCCGTTTCAAGTTTTAAATTTCTCATTAATAATCTTCCAACTTAAAAGTTCAAAAACTTATCACTTTGGGTTTTCACCTCACATTCCAAGTAAAAATTTAAAACTCAACACTTAGAGTTTATTTCAAATCATCTTTGATATTATGTATACCCCTCATATATACATATTTATTTTCTTTGCACACCAAGTTATACTTTAAACTTTAAACCACCCTCGGTTTTAATTCAAAACAATTTCATTATTAAACACAACAACCATTTATGATAATAACCAAGATTATCACATCTAGAAATCAATTCATTATTATCTTATTCTGACAACACTTCTACAAATTCAGGGCTTCAGTTTGGATCCATTTATCTTATTTATATAGTTTATATTATCCAATTCCTATTTGGTTGTATTTCTATTACCACTTAATTCTTATTATTACATTTAATTCAATTAATACAGCAGCCAATTATCTTAATATATTGGAAAAACCATTGCTTTATATATATTAAAATATAAACTTATAAAAAAAATCATTTTTTTGAAAACCAATTTATAAGAAAAAAAAATACGCCCTCATATATACTACACTCAACTCATTCTAGGGTACTATTTACCCTATTCTTAATGAGTAAACCCACCAGAGCCAAGGTTCTCGCTTAACCTTCAGCTTTGATACCAAAAGTAACGACCCAAAATTTTCGATTCCAAAAATTCCATATTGTTAGAGAAAAGAAAAAAAAGGTAGAAGAAGAACAGAAACAACAGCATCTCACATTCAGAGCGGATCAAAATATAATATCAAAATATTAACAATCATACAAAGAAAGCTGTAATTATTATTTAACATTCAATACATTAAAGTTACAACCATATACACATAACTGGACAGTTATATCAACCTGTCCTAGACTATTATCAACACAACTCTAATACACATCGGTAAACTCCATATATTTCTGCCATCCAACTCGCCTCCCGAGCTCCAGAATGTCCTCACCTGAAAATCTGTAATACTCGGTCTGACCCGAGCATTACATCAAAGTAACACCCGGGTTAGGCTGGAAACCAGCATGAGTAAACCCATAAAATTTGAAATACTAAGTTATAAAACTTAATTGAAAACCCGGGGTAATTCGTACTTCACTACAAGTTCATAACTTGTTATAGTCAATATTTGTTTCACAAATCAACTCCTAAGTACCCTTACTTAGTTTCAATGGTCCAGTTTTCTTAAGTTATTTCATTCCAGCCTATTTATCCCAAAGTCAAATTCATAAAGAATTATTGCAGATTTCAAATAGAAGTGGTTTCGGGTATGTACTTATACCCGACCCCGCTCTCTTCGAATTCAATATCATCTTAAAAAAAAGCTATTTAATTTTTAAATAATTACATTTATATCTAGAATTACATATTTACCTAGCCATTATTCACAGATAAACAACCTATATTATCATAGTTCAGTCCAAGCATATCATATCACATAGCATCACAAATCACTTATCAGAGTTTCCAAGGCATACAATATCATCCAATCATTCATAAGCAAAATTAATTTGCCACGCCATTTCTAATTAATTTAAATAAAATAAATTAATTACTTCAATCGCCTCTTAAATCCTGCTTACTTAATCATTAATAAATTTCAAACCATTAATTAATTGTCCCTTAACTATCCTCTTTAATTACATTAAGTAATTAGCCTTTAATTAATTACACAAATTAATAAACCTTCACCCATTCACATTAATTACATTTATCCTTCATTAATTACTCAAATTAATTATCCTATAATAACTTACATTGATTAATTATCCTTTAGTTAATCACACTCAATAATTAACAAACCCTTAATTAATTTCCTAAATTAATCAATCCTTTAATTAATTACACAAATTAATTAATCCTTAATTTCTTCCATTAAGTAATTTCCCTTTAATTACTTTCATCAAGTAATTATCCCATTGGTTAATTATCCTCATTTAATTAAGCTCTGATCGTTAATTAATTTAACCTTTAATTACTAATTAAATTAATAAATCCTTAACAATTTATCTTTTAATTACTTACACTAAGTAATTATCATTTAAGTAATTAATCTCTAATTACTTAATCAATAAATCTTTAATTACCATTTAATTAATTTCTAATTACCAATTAATTAATCTCTAATTAATTAACTTAATAATCCTTAATCATTAATTAATTAAATTAATTAATTACTCTTTAATTTCTTTATTAACTTAATTAATCTTAAATCATCAAAACCTTAATTAACTTATAAGATAAACCATTATCTTTACTAATGACTTAATTATCATAATCATATTAAAAACATTTATCTTTATAAGTAACTTAATTAAATTATTCAATTTAAGTTTTAGAATAACTAAAGCATTTAACTTAACAAATTTAAGTTAAACAATCATCTGACTTCCTTCAAACAAATAACTTAAAAACATTTATCATAGAATAGTTTAAACTAGATTCAAATTAAATTTCAAACTTGCTATTATAAAACTTTTAAAAACTGTTTTAAATTTACTTCGGGTCCAACCCGAATAGCACTCAAGTCCTGACCCGAGAAACACACTGATCCTTATGCACATGCACACCCCCACGCCGCCGCTCTGCACATCACTGCTACCTCCAGCATACCATCGACGATGCGCTCATCAGCTCCGACCACCCAGAACTAGCTTCGACCCCCTGAATCAAAATTGAATAAATTTTGAATCCCATTGGAAGAACCCGATCACCCAAAACATCCTGTACCTTCCACCTCCGTCAACCGAAGACCATGGCCTCACGCGTGGACATCCGCATAAACCCCACGTTCCTTTTCACATAACCGCGATCGGGTCTGGCACGATGTCGACGCCCTACTGGCCATGAATCCAACATCGACCCAGTCCCAAACTTAAATCCTAGATCGCCTTAGCATGACCACCCCGGTGATCTAGAATACCTCCGAATAATTTTTCCATGATCACCGATCAACGAAAAATCTCCAGCCTTAACCCCGACACCCCAGAGCACCGCGATCGACTAAATTTGATGAACACACCATTTCCGTTCAACTCGAGAAATCTCTCTCGGATCAAAGCTAAAAATTTAGATTTTTATTTTAAAAATCAAATTTTTTTAAACATGAATCTATTGATATAACCCAAACTCGAAATTAAAAACATCAATTTTCCAGATTTAAAAAGATGTCACTGTAATTTTCTTATTACCTGGATATTTACAAACTATTTTTGCTTAAATTGTTTTTAAAAATGATATTACCCATACAAACATATTTTACTCAGAGATCAAAGCCTAAAAATCATCTAGTTGGATGATTTGAATCTTTGAATTAGGATCAAAACTTGAAATATTTGAACAGAGGCATGTATGCCTGTTCTTAGTTATCAACATAGGTACTAACACCCATATGTATACATAAAATCATTTTTTAACAACATGCACAACAAAATTCATATCATACTTCAATGATTCATCATATGCCAATTCAATATATATTAGATTCTAAGACTTTACTCACCTCTTTTGTTTGAATAGAGCAAGTTTTGAAAATCTGAAAACTTAACTTGAATGTTGATCATTGAACTGCTGTTTGATTATGATCTGTAACTTGATTTAGTTGATGTTTGAGCTGACTGTTTGAGTGCTTGCTTCCAGATTTTGAAAGTTTTGAACTTGAATCAGTTGTTGAGATGATCAGATCTTGTTTTAAACTTGCTTTTAGACTTGAGCTTGTTGATTTGTTTAAATTTGAATTTGATTTCCACTGAAACTTAAATTTTATTTTCTGGTATTAGTTTCTTTCCAGGTTTTGGTTTGAGTAAAAGTTTTTAAAAATGAAAGATAGAAGATGTAGGGATGTATTTATAACCTTGTTTTAATTTTGTTTATTATTTTTGAAAATAAAACGTCAAAATGACACTTGTTTAATTTACTTCCATTTGTCCCTAGCATGAATTAATTGATTTACATTTGTTGAACTTCATACACTTAACTTATAAGTGTAATTTCCTTGAATTAATGAATTTCTATATTATTTTAATAAAACATATATATATATATATATATATATATTTCTATTAAGTCAATACATTGTCTTAATTTATATAAATAAATCTTTTAAAGAACATAACGAAAACCAATTATATAAAAGAAATAAAATCATATATAATATATTTTTAAATCCAAAATATTTTAAGATGATTATCATTTGAATTTCCAATTTAAATTCAATTTAAAATTCAATTTAAAATCAAGTCATATATATATATATATATTTAAACAAACACAAATTTAATTTCTTTGAAAATAATAATTTTTCTATTTAAAATCTTCTTATATCTATATATATATATATATATATATCATATATATAAACAATCATTATTATTTGTTTTAAAAGAATAATTCGTCAATTTTAAGTAATTATATTAGGAGATTAAATGAATAATTATTATCAGATTTATTTGTTCAACTTATAAGTTAGTGTTTAATAAATTGAGTCCTGTTAATTTCCAATTAACAGATATCTGAAAATCCGAGTTATCACAATCCACCTTCGATCGCAAAGCACGAATCTTTTGGAGCATGGTTTAATGAGCTTGCATACCGCTTCATTTCTCCCCAACTCTTCTACGCAGGATGGGGTCCTCCAGATATTGTTCCAATGATGAGTCTCTGGTCAGTCCACCTAGGTCCCTCTTCGCTGGTTCTAGCTTGATACCCTATATCTCTAGGAGCTTGGGGCGTTGCGGGTTGGTCAGGATTATGTGGTTTCCTTACATAATGCTGGAGCTTGTTTTCCTGAATTAGCTACTCAATCAAGTTCTTCAGGTGAAGACAGTCATTTGTGTTATAGCCAAGTGTTTAATGGAAGCGACGGTACTTTTTGAAACGCTTTTGTTGTTCAATTGCTTCCTTTTTAGGCGGCTTCTTGTACCCTTCCGTCTCTTGTGTCATGAGATAGATGTTTTCTGGAGTATCGTTAGGCGGTGTGTATTTTTCTGGCCTCAAACCTTCAAATCGCTTGTTACTTCTGTTTTGCTTTTTGGAATTCCGTTTCTTTCTTTTCTAGTTGATATCTTTTCTTTCGTTTCCTCCAACGGTCCCAAAGGTATTTATGTCTTGGTTTGTCGCCATACCACTCTGCCCAATATTGGTTGGTTGTATGTTAGCAGACATCTTTTCTAATTGTTGCGCTTCTTCCAATCTCAAATACTGGCTCGCCTTCGATTGAAGTCCTTCCTAATGGTAGGTTGTTTCATTTTTATCCATTTTTCGAATTCAGTTTGGGGTGGATAGCGCGGACCAAGACCAAGAAAACCATATCCTCATTTGGATTACCTACTTCAGTCACCGTAGTTTTGAACCGATTCATGAAGGACTTCAAAGATTCATTCCGTCCTTGGAATAGGCCAGATAAGGACATCACATCTTTCGGTTGTGTCATGTGAAGACTAAATTGATCGAGGAATCTTATTGCCAGTTGATCGAAGGTGGAGATGGATCTTGGCGGCAGCCTGTTGAACCACATGAAAGCAATTTCCTCAAAGAAAATCAAGAAACATCTACCTCGATCGGCATTCGAAGCATTTGCTCCGTCCATGTACCAATTGTACTTATACAAGTGGGATTCAGGTCTTTTGTCCCATCGTAAGACGAAATAGTTGGCATAGTGAACTTTTCAAAGTACCGCTCACTCAGAATGTCGTTAGTGGAGGAAGTCTGACTTGATGCAGATCTCCATTCATCATCCCTTCTATCCTTACTTTCATCCAATAGTCGCTTGGCCATATTCGTGATATATGCCTCAGATGTCCAGTAATCTATGGGTTAGCTGTCAATGACTACACCAAGTGTCTTATTTTGGAAATGATTTTGGTAAGTGGATTGAAGCCTAGGCTCTCCTAACTTCGGTAGAGCCACTCCCTTAGGGTTTCGTTTGTTTGCGGTTGGTAGAGTATGGGCAGTTTGGATCTCCCTGGCGCTATTGAATGCATTGGCATTTCCTTCCAACTTGTCGTCATCAGGTCGCTCACCGTCTTCTGAGTCGAAGAGATCCATTACTATATCTTCCCGTAGGATTTTCGCCCTTAGTTTCAAGTTTGTGGCTGGTTGCCTTGCATTTGGTGGAGTGCTTGCGTTCCATATTAATTCCTAGGTTCCACTTATCACTCCTTTCTGTCGCTACTTTTCATTTCTCCTGTTTAGGCTAGAGACAGAAGAGTTTTCTTGTTCCATAGCAGCCGTGGGCTCTGTCATGGTTCTTGGAGTAGCATGTGACTATAATGTCAATAGAGCATTCAATTTGTCCATAAGAGCTCTTTGGCTATTTTCCATCTTCTAATTAATTTCATCAACCATTTTATTTAATTCATCTCTAGTGACAACTTCAGGCTGAATAGAGGAACCCAACATCCGACCTCCTGTATTGGCGCCATTGATCTCAATTTGTTGAGGACTGATCTCTTCTCCAACAATTATAGCTCCTATGGATCTTTCAAAAGCGGTTCTCCTTCTTCCTGGTGCCATTGATTCTCAGCAGCGGGTCTTCTGAGTTAAGATCGAGGAATTAACTTCTGAACCTATCTTACCAAAGTAGATAGTTAGATCTAAGCCTGGATTCAGTTTTCTCAGTGAAAGCACCAAAATATTAACCTAAAAAACGGATCAACGCCCTGTTTTGAGTGTGAAACTACCAGCCATGTTTATCAGGACAAATAAATTAGAGCAAAATACTCTCCAAATTGCAGAAAAGACATAATAAAGTAGAGAAACACAATATTTTTATAGTGGTTTGGCTGTTAACGAAGTCTGCGTCCACTATACAGAATTTATTAATAGATTGACTATTAATCACAAGTAAAAGCTGTTTACAATCCTAATAATTGAATAAAGAAAGATCAAACCACCCTTGATGGAGACAAAAGGAAGGATCTCAATTGTACCATTGCAGTCATTGTTTGGAGGAAGAAGGTTGAAGAATCATAGTAACAAAGTTTCCCCAGTAATCAGAGCAGCTAGCCCCCTCCTTGTCTAAGAAAGGATGGTACTCATAGGATTTAGATAGCACTTGGATCGAAACAGAGTGCCATAAGCCTGTAGTTATCCATAGGAGGAGGCACGTAAAGTTTGGGGTGATTCATACTAACTTTTTGGATCGGTACCGATCCAATTGTATCAAATAGATACCGATCCAAAATGTAGTGCAATTTTTGAGCAACTCCTTCTTCGTTGGCTTCTTTTCTTGCATGCGAGGTTCCTTGTATGATTTCATGGCTTGTTGACTTGTTATGTCAATGGTTCATCTATAAATTAGATTGAACTGTAATCCAAATTGGATAAGTCTTGATATCTTCAACTCGAATGCTCGGAATGTTATCAAACTTGGTAGATAAGTTTAGGAGATATATAGGAACACAAAGCATATGGATTGGAGAATCCATAGGTCAATAATTTGGATTGGTATCGATCTAATTGGATAGGATCAGTGCCGATCCAAATACTTGGCGTACTTTTGATCCAAACTTTCGGGTTTTCTTTGTCATGTTCTTTTAGGTCTTCCGGTCAAGTTTCGAGTTGTTCTGATGCAATTTGAATGTTCTAACTCCTTTTGAATTCTGCTAGGTTAAAAACCCGGTTAACAATAGCTAAATTAATAAATTATGGAATACAATCTCTAATATGGCTAAGTAATAACAACTAATATTACTAACTAGTAGATAGGAATATATAATGTAGTAAATAAACTAACACAGTGCATCGAGACTTATCCTGCTTTGTACAAGCCGTCCTCAGTCCAATCCCAGTCTAACTTTTGTATATTCTCTAACAACACCTCGCTTAACCCGAAGGAATAAGTTTATAACTTCCGCCATACGAATAACACCAATAGTACTTCAATACCACCTAATGAACAATATCAAGAGGACTTTCACTTCTTTAGGAAAAGATAAACTTCAAAACGTAAGTACCTTTAAATACACATATTGTCGGTGATGCTCTATAAATTCTTAAACCATTTTAAATGATTGATTATAATGAAGTGCAGGGTATAATGATTGGTTTTTAAAAAATAATGTAAAGTTATATGCTTAGAAATTGACTGCTAGGGCTTTGGAAAGCAAGCATAGAAAGCCATAATAGAGATTTGGAAGTCGAGAGAGCAAGAAGTTATTTTATGATTGTAAGACCCTAGGTTTATATATGGATGAAGATGGATCATCTAGAGATGCTTCTAAGGGGTTAGGGGCCACTGAGTTTTAAGCTCTGGATGTTAAAGGTCTACACAAAAGAAATGTGGCTTCGGTTTTTGGATTTAGTAGGCCTGTAGATCAACAGCCGGTTGACTGGTAGCCTGCAATCAGTCCACCAATTTTAGGTTTCATACATGATAAACCTGAGGCATAAATGCATTTGTTTTTATATTTGTTGCTTTTGAAAATTATGAGAAAATTTTCGAAGCTTCATGGATATATAATAGAGGTTATATTCAAGTTTAGGGTGTTTGGAGATCTTTTAAGTGGTTTAACATATAAAGTATATGACACTAAAAACGACATGTATAATACTTTTGGCATAGTTTTGTCGTTGAAGATCATCTTAAAGTATTTGTTATGATTTTGTCTAATCTCTATTAACACCATCTTGATTTTCTATGTATCCATTGTCTTTCTAAACTATCTAAAATAACTCATATAAAATATTAGTAACTTTTGTTGTATAGTTGTGATCATCAAACATGTAACCGTGGTTCTAACATTGTCCTTCTGCCTTTAGAGCTCACACTACTCCTATATTAATGTCGCCTTCCCATAAAGCTTTAATGCCTTTCTACAAATTCAAGCATACCTCCAAACCCACTGGCTCTTCGACTTTCAAACCCATTCAATAGAGGTCCAGCAAAGAGCATTTCTTCGTGGCCCCTTCCACGCATGCCTCAACGACTGTCTCAAACCCGATTATAAGCCCTAATCTTACGAAGATGCAAAAGGATTTCCCTCAACTATGCTTCACAGGGGACAAGTTTGACTATAATCCGAAGAACATTCCTAATGAGGTGGCCATTCATAATAAAGCATGCGTTCATGGTGTTTTTGAGCAATATTATACTTGTAAAAGGCTCACCATAACCTATCTGGTATGAACAAGGCTAACCCATTGACCATCCAGTGGCATAAGATTGAGAAGAAGGATCATCAAAAGACATGCAGCTTATATTCTAAATAAGTGGATTAACCGAAGAAGGTAGTAGAGGTTGCCAAGAAAAGCATCAAGATGGCCTAAAGGTCTTCGAGGACAAATACAAGCTTTTAAAGGAGAAGCTTCAGAATGCTTGTCATATGTGTGGTTAAACAAAGAAAAACTAGTGCTCTCGACTACTATCGACCCTCAGGCCTTTATAATTAAGAATCTTAAGGCCAAAATTGCAATAACCCGCACCTTTCGACACACCGATTCATGGCCTAAAATGACATTTGAACTTGCTCATGCCAAAAAGTACGAATCATCGGGTCTTACTAATTATGTGATACAGAGACTAATATAAAATTTAGAATACTCTACACCTTCATATCTCACATCGAAAGGAAATAAAATATAAATATTGAAAAAAGTACAAAGTTATACAATCTCAAAATGAATGTGATGCATGAGCCATAGGTAAAATCTCAAAATGATAATATTTAGTAAGAGTCCAACTGATAACACAATATAATTACATAGAGGAGTAACTATAACGAAAAGAAATCTCTAAAATGCCAAGTGACCTACTCTATGCACCATGCTTTGCCTACTTCGCCTACTAACCTAACCACCTATGGTAGAAATAAAGATGAGCAAATGGATGTGACACCCACCTCTATAATAATACTGCCAAAGGTATTACTAAATAATACCTTTTGATAATATGGAAAATAAGGTGATATTAGGCTATCACACGTGAATGTTCCCTTGGTCTAACACCGGTACATATTTCAAAATCATAAACTACTTACTTATACATACCCAGCATTGGCACAAAGCAATATCAATTGTGTTTCTAAGACAGTACAATACACGATATAAAACAAAGCACAAAGAACACAAAGTCATCAAGGCGGCGATAACATATAATAAAGAGTGTATGTGTGTGCGCGCAAGTTCGAATAGGTCTACAAAAATAGTCAAATGCCCACTGTCTATAAAATTAATACAATGTATATGTCCAATGCATATGCTACAACTCCATAACAAATATAAACCTGAGGCTACAAACACAAATACAAATCTATAAACTTATAAGCGATTAATATCCTAGCCTCTAAGCTATGCTCAACAACCACAAACTAGTCTCTTCGTCCCTGAACTTGGGGTCGTGGACTGACCCAAGTATTATGTAAATAGCACATGAGTCCGACTATGTCTGGAATATGAATATCAATATATAATAGCAACTGACATGGTGTAAGCATAAGTATCTCAAAGCAACATATAACATCCATATGTACCAATCCCATACCAAACTCTGCATATATAATATCACCAATAGTAAAGAATAACCAATCATCTCGTCAATAGCACATGAGAAATATAGGTGAAACATCATCTAAACATGAACTACTATGCCAAAACCTAATACAATAATGTAGATCTCGACCATCGACCCTAATAAGAAATGAAGGTTCTCGATTGCATGGCCCTAGGAGATATATGGCCAATAACATATGAAGACTCGTCACAAAGCATATAGATACAATCTAAGACTCATGTGCGAGCGCACTACTAGCCCCAACAATATATAGGAAAATTGACCGTCATAGAGATGGACGAGCATATAGTAGGTCATAGTGGTCCTTGTCCCTAAATAAAACCCTAGAAGAGGTATTTAAATAACATAATATAACCATATAATCTCATGTATTCCATATGGGAGCCTCATAATACACAACACCACTATAGAGGATAGTTGTAACACCTCATAAAATTAAAAATAACTAATAAGGCTCCAAAAATGACATTTGAGCAAATAATGGATTTGGCTATGAAACTTGCATCATTATGTTGGTGGAAATTTTCTGAGCAACTTTCATATTTAGAGTTTTGCGATCGGAGCTCAAATGAAAAAATTATTAGCGTTGGAGGTTTCCAAAGCGAAAATAATTTAAAAAACAAAAACAAAAATAAATAATCATTAAAACATGGACCCCATCGATCAACCATCCACTATGGACCGGTTGACCGCTAGTGGTCAAATGCCTATGGAGGAGTGATCGATCGGTCGTCAAGTGGTGGCCAGGGTTTGATCCTTGGCAAAAGGCCCCTACTTAATTATTTTAATCTAACGATTATGGTTGATTCAAAAGCCTATAAATACAGGCCTAACCCTTCACTTCTCTTCTCATATTGTCTAATCTAAGCAGCGAAGTTCTGTCATGTTTCTTCTCCACTATTTCTAAATATTATAGAATATTATACACACATAAATAAATAAATCGAAGAAGGCTGGAAAACAAAAGAGAAGAGGAGAAGAAGTGAAACAAAGTTGCATAGGAAAAAGGTAAGAGTTTATAATTATAAATCTACATTCCCCTTAACTCCAACTCTCTTCTCGGATCTATAATTCTAGTAGTATGTATATCATTGTATTACATATTCTTTTGGGTTAGAATGAAAAAGGAGTCAAGTAATGGAATGAATTCAGATTTGAGAGATTTGGTAAACTAAAAAGGTGAGTGGGAAATTATATAATTTATTTATAACATTGAAATTTATATCATTGTATTATATTTAATTATTATGCATAAATAAGATTTGATGAATTGCCGGCTAAAAATAAATGTATAGGAATATAGCCGACATATTCTATAAAATAGGTAATTGGAATAGTATATACAACTTAATTTGAAAATTTAAATTCAGTCTCCAATATATATTATTATAGAATGTTTGTTTATTCCAGATTTTTAATTAGGTTGAGAATAAGGTTGCCTAGTTGACTTGAAATGTGAATTTCTATATTTTAAATTATTTAGAGTAGGATATGATTTAATTATATCTATTTTCATGTAATTTCCACAAATGATCCAATTTCTAAAATATCTATAACAGTGCGTCGTTTGAATTAATAAGGAATATGGCAAAAAGAAAAGAGATAGGGAAAGTATGGATATTATTCTCTGTAGTTTGCATTGTCTATTTCAATAAAAAAAGATAATTCCTTTTAATTTTAAATAGAGCAAAAGTCTCGTTTTTGGGTAATTTATGGAAAGTTATTGCGGTAATCCTTTTTGAAAGCAGAACTATGATAAACTAAAATATGGAAAGGAATGTTCTAGTTCACGAATTAATAATTAGAAAATAAGATTATATATACGAAAAACCCCGCATGTCGATTAAAAAATAAATAAATATATATATATATATATAGCGTAATTTACGACAATACTTGTATTAGTTATTATAGCATATTAATTTGAAGGACTAAAAAGGAAGGAATATGAATTCCAAAATTTATGGACAATGAATACAAATTTGATGGGTAGTAAATTCGTAGAGAATATAGAGTTAAAGAAAATAAACAAGGATTGATTAGAGAATTGAATATGGCATTGATGAGGAAATTGAATAAAAGAATAAGTGGATTTTGAAATGGGTAAATAAATACCATCCAGACAAATAGAAGAATCCCGAAGGCTAAATGGTGCTTGAATCCTTTATTGGGCATAAGCTGTCTTATGGTTGTGGATTTTGATGGATTGTCGTTAAAGACACACGTTTCATCCAGATAAATGGAAGATAAGAAACTATATAGCATCTGAAACAAAGGTATAAAAAGGAGTGGAGAAAGTTTCTACAAGAAGGTGTGTACAAATCTGCACTAGAAGTTAGCTGGATTTTTGATGAAGATTGAGTAGGGAAGAAGGAAAGTCCAAAAGGATGGACAATTAAAGTCCATTTCTAAGTCCAAACCCATTTGAAAATAATTGGTAAAAAAAAGGTTTTTGAGAATTCTTTGAAATATTTTGAATGGGTTTTTCAAAGAATTTGTGGGAAATTTGTTGTTTTGAAAAAGCAAGGAAGTTTCGAAATTCATAATTTGAAAATTTATTAAATCAAAAGTTTCTGATTTAAAGGTTTTTGGTAAAAAAAGGTTTTGCATTTTAAATTTTTTAGTTTAAAATTGATTGAGTCAAAAAATTGTATTTGAAGATTTTTGATAAAGGGATATTATTTGAAATAAATGAAAAATAGTGCATAAGTTAGGGTCGATGATTTTTCCTATTGTCTAAATTTGGAGGTTCCATTTTAAAATTCTTTTTAAGGGGTGGATAATTGAAAATGGTATTTGATTCAAATGGGGGTAGAGAATAGAAGGGTACGAATGCCCGATAACTAAGATAGGAAGAATATATTTTTAGAGAAGTGAAAGCCACTTGAAGGCAGTTTAGGTAGGAGAAATTTTAATAGTAGTAGTATTAGAAATTTACATAGAAATAGAAGTAGAAATTTATATAAATAAATAAGAGAAAAGCAATAGGAATAGGATATGAAGAATGGATAAATTCCATAAATATTTAGCAATTGTGCATATATTTTAGATCGACGCTTAGATAGATGCAACAATTGTAGATATCTTTTAGAAGTCCCCCTCATATTCCATTAAAATCTCCATCAAAGGTGGAAACGAGATAACATGAGTAATAGGAAAATAATCAGATAAAAGTTATCCTTGTCTACTCCACTTTTCATTGTTTAAGGTTATAAAAGATGTTTTTGAAAAAAAGGGTTTAGTATGACAATTGGGTTTAAACATGATAGATGTTTTGCATTTAAAAATCCTATTTTAAAAGAAGTAATTTTCCATTGTAGAAACTCTTTAAAAAGGTAAAGTTGGTTAGAAAAGGAATTTTTTTCACAGTTCCTATTGGAAACCAAGCAATTTTTAATTTGATAAAAAGGTTTCTAAGTTTATGTATTTAAAGATAAAAGTTTTTGATCAGGTACTTCATGGCCGTGAAGTTCTATTTTTTAAAAGAGTTGTGAGAAACCAAACAATTTTTTAATATGGAGTGGATAGAGATAAAATAGCTATGGAAACTCATAGGGTATAATAAGGTATCTTCGTTGAATAAAAGGAATATTGGCATGGATCTAGGAATATTTTATTAGAGATATGTGGAAGCCATGAGAGGAACAATCAAAGTAATGGGAAATGGTATCAATGTACAATTTTGCGCATCTTAGGGTACACTCGTATGAAGAATAAATGATATAAAGGAAGTAAATACCAAAGTTTGAGGATATTGTCAGGAGATTGAGATTGAGAGTACATAGTAGTATGATTGAAGAAGAGAGTAATAAGTTGGCAAACCCACGTAAAGGATGTTTATTGACTCAAGGCTAGAGAAGGTAAGATAAGTTGTAGGAAATTTTTTCCACCAAGCTAATTTTCCGAAGAGTTATCCAAAATGTGCATAGTTTATATTTCTTACCCACTGCAGTATAGGAATACACAATCTATCCTATGGTTGGGGTGATAATTAAAGTAATGGATGTACCGCATTTTTTAGATGCCAATGAGAGTTAAGGAAGGTGGGTAATAATTGAATAGCATACTAGAAATGTCCATCTTAATTTAGTAAGGATTTTAGGGCCATAACATAATTAACACCGATTAATGATGAATGACAGCTTCCAATTAAATTTTCTTTCAGGGTCTTTGGTTTGTAATCTCTAGTTTTCCTCATTAGTTTATTAGAAATCCATAAATATGATATGAGTTATGTTCCTATTTTATCATAGTGTTGATTTTATGGATGGGATTAAACCGCCAGCTACACACACATATAGACACACACACACACACACACACACATATATATATTAGGAAACAATGTAAATAAGAAAATGTCATAAAGACACTTAACTAGCAATAAAATGTAGGTAAGACTAAAAGTTCATAAAATAAATTAGCAACTAGAAATTAAAAATGATTCAACCTCAAAAACCTTAGAACTTTGGGGAAAATAAATTTTTGCTAGTGGAGGACGAAGAAAGGTTGTTGTGAAATCATGGATCACTATCCCTATGCCATAAAAGCTAATTACCGTCCCTATGCCTTAAAAGCTAAAACTTATAAATACGCTTGTAGATAGTTTGGTGTTTAAAAAGGTAAGAAAGAAAAGGATTCTCAAATCTAAGATTAACTGCACAATACTAGGGTCAATCATATGCGTTCACTCATAGACTGGGTTCTTATTATGTTAAGACCTGGCCTAATTTGTTTTAAGAATGGAGTAGCGAATGTTTTAAAAAATTATGTTTGAATGCTTTTGAATTTTTTTTGTTTAAATGCTTTCGAGAAGTTGGGTTCAAATGATTTTGGAAAATTTTGGTCAAGTGCTTTTGAAAAGAAATATTGTGTTTACATACTTTTGGGAATTTGTTTTTTCAAACAATTTTGCAAGATTGACTGGAAAAGAAAACATATTTTTGATGGAAAACGAAAAGTTTTCAATTTTCTAGTTTCACATGCTTAACATAGGATGGGTCGATGTGTTAATGAATGTGAATTTAACTGTTCAACATGGGTGATAACATACAAAACATAGTTAATAACA
Source organism: Allium cepa (assembly GCA_030765085.1). NCBI lineage: Eukaryota > Viridiplantae > Streptophyta > Magnoliopsida > Asparagales > Amaryllidaceae > Allium > Allium cepa. The sequence goes on along the minus strand of CM060946.1, from coordinate 95,250,712 downwards.
TGGAAAAAGGTTGTTTTAGCTTTCGAATTTCTATTTTCATACCTCATTAATAGTAAAAAAACCTACACTTAGGATAATTACGCTTTAACATATAAAAATAATTTTCTTTACGTAAATTGCGCTTGGAAAAGTTAGAAAAGTTTTGGGGGCAAAAGAGAAGGTTCCAAGGTACAACAAAATATGTAAGGATCCGTATTTTTACGAATAAGAGGATCGTAAAATATTTTTATTTTATTCATATGAGGTCGTATGACTCCATAATTTTAGAATATGATTCTTAGGGGATTTTTACACACCTGAATTGCTATGTGACCTTTTTGACCATAGAATTTTTTTTTAGGCTATAACTTTTGATAGGAGTCGAATTAAGTTCTCAAACTAGTTCCATTGCTTCAAGATGATGGTTTTCTATTCAGTAGAGTGGTCATAATAGGAAAACGGACTTACGGTTAGAAAGTTATTCTTGTTTTAAGTTTGGATAGTTGTTGGCCCATATCAGTGTATAATTAATTAAGCCCATAAGTAGGTTCGTTAGTCTAATTCGAGATTAGTATAAATAGGGGGCTGCAAGAGTCAAATTAAAAAATTTCCTCTTTCCTAAATCAAATATAGACCTTCATTAATCCTGTATTCATCCAAAATCACACAAATTACTCTCTAAATATAGCTAAATAATTAATTAGAGAGAAGATTATCAAGTAGAAGTAAGAGATCATCGTTTTGGTTGATTTGCATTACTTTTTACTGCTATCCATATTGGATCTAGGTGAGAATTGGTTGATTTTAGTAATTAGTGATTGGGTTATGCCTTCTCACTATCCTATGTATGTTTATATGGTAGAATTGCATGTTTTAACATTATTTTTAATCTCAAAACCTTTTCTAACTTTAATTACATGTTATCATATGTTTATGACCTAAATTTGTGAATCTTTGAAATGGTCTTCGAAAATGATTTAGTAATTCTCCTTATTCATATTCTTATGTGAATTTTATATGTAGATCTAGATCAGAATGACTTATTTATCGCATTATTGTATATTTCTTTTATAATTGGATGTATGTGCATGTTATTTTGAGCTTGTATGTTGTACATTGATGCTGTATATTTCTTTTATGTTGTATATTTCTTTTAAAGCTTGTATGCTGTATATTTCTTTTATGAATGGATGTATGTACATTTTTGGAAAATCGGCGGTAAAGTTGGTCGAAATTGGACGAAACCTGCCTGGAACGCTCTGGAGCATACGAGGAGCTTGCAAAATAAGTCACATCTCAAAATTGCTTAAGGGTTCAATTAGAGGTTGAGTTGAAAGGTCGGGACCGAGTCATTTTGGTTGGCCATATGGGTCAGCGGATGGCATGGATCTCCAGAGCTTGGCTAGGGAAGGTCGTCCATAAGCAAGATGTAGGAGATTGGCTAAGTGTTGGGTGTCGTACCAAGTTATTTCTAGAACTTGAGTTGAATGCTTTGGATTGGGGACTGAGTTGTTTTGATGAATGGGTCGGGTCTAGAGCACTTGAGAAGGAACTATATGCAGAGTGATTTACTTAGCCAGAATTGGCAAAGTAAATGACTCAGTGCTGAGTCATTTTGACTCAGTGACGAATTGTTTTGGTGAGAGCTGTGGGGTTAGGCTTGCACAAGGAGGAAGCAGGTGACTATGAAGATCGTGCTAGAGATGTTGGTTCGTTTGCATTAGGAATGGGTGGAAATGTAACAACATGAAAAAGCTATGTATTTTCAGTTTGTGACTTGTGATGGGAGTAGGTGTCACGGCTCGATAAAGGAGGGAGCAACAGATGGGTAGCATGAAGTGTTCCCAATACCGAAAAATGGATTGACCAAAGGAAGGGCTCGGATCTGAATTGAACAAAGGAGGGCTCGGATGACTGTGCTAATAAATCGTTTATACTCGGAGTATTTTCTGTTGTACTTGAAGCAGACGTATTATAAGTGGGGACGTCGTGGATCAATGGAGTGGATCTGAATACCCTGGACTAATGGCTTTGGGTCTAGTGTCTTGCTTTGGGCTACATGATATGAGAGTACATAGAAAACTAGGGTTTCCATTAGTTCCTGGCAGTAAGGAGGCCATTTGAGTTATCATATATTCAGGGCACATGGAGTGATGGTTGGAATTGCTTGATGGATGTTATGGTTTCTATGGTTGCTTTCTAGGCTATCACTTGGAGATATCATTGGGAGTAGGTATTTGAGATAGGAATAATTGGAGAGTTGATATCCTTATTTTCAATAGAGTACCTTTATGTTATTTGTAGGGTAGCATATTATGATGTTATATGCTAACATTTGGTTGTAGTGGCAGGTTGGGTAAGATTCATGTACCTCTGTTCCTTACCATATATATATATATATATATATATGCATAGTATTTGGAGACTTATTTACCACTCACACCAGACTATTGTCTGACTTAAGGTTTTATGCTTTGTTTCTTACTATCTTGGGTACCCTTAAATAAGTAGACTAGATAACTGGTCTGGATGATGTAATAGCTGTGCAAAGGACGAGCTGGATGGGGCTATCTTGTATTATATACATATATGGATTTCTATGCTTATTCCAGCATGCAACACCGGGGAGCCTTAGCTGCGACTGCTTATTTTCTCGTTATGACACAGTTGTTATGTTTATTTCCGTTGTATAAACTCTATTGCATTTGTATATAACTCTATGGATCTATACTCTGATAATTTGTTCACATACTTATTACCGTCTCTCCTGTTATATCTATGATATTATAATTTATCCATGCGCTATGAGCCATATGACAGGTCATATGCTATATTTTTTTTCATTTTCAAACTTGATGATCGTTCTATATTGACCAAGCATGACTGTAGTGCACTATTTTGATATTATTGGTGCCGGTGGTATAGAGTAGTCATCACAAATACGTATCTAAAAGAAGGGTGGATTGTAAAAGTTTCCATCTGAATTCCTTTTTCTATATAGAAATGTCGATTCAGAAACTAAATTTTCAAAATTTTTGGATGTTAAAAATTGTGTGCTGGATTTTGGATGGTAGATATTGGATGTAAAATTGGTTGAATCATACTCCTACTCATAGGAGCATGGAAATTATTATGTGAAAAAGGATTTTTGAAAACTTGCATACATATAGAACTACCAATATATCTAGGCCGTTTGCATCATATTTTCAAAACGTTTTAAAAAAGAATGCATTGATATACGAGGCACCGATTTAGAATCATTCTGCATACATGTATTATATGCTATGATACACCATGCACTTGTACATGTTTAGCTGTAAAATTGATTATACATTAATTGGTCGGATAGCTTACATTGCTTGAGCGCTATGTTACATGATTCAATCCTTGTGGAATTTTAGGGATGAAATTATTTTAAGGGGGGAGAACGTAACATCTCGTAAAATTAACAATAACTAATAAGGCTTCAAAATGACATTTGAGGAAACAATGGAATTTGGCTAGAAAACTTGCACCACTATGTTCATGGCGATTTTTTGAGCAAATTTCATATTTGGAGTTTCGCAGTCGAAGCTCAAACGAAAAAGTTATTAGCATTTGAAGTATTCGGAGCGAAAATGATTAAAAAACGTAAATAAAAATTAAAACGTGGACCCTACCGGTCGACCACCTTCTATGGTCGGGTCGATCGCTAACGATCGACCGCCTATAGGGTATGGTCGACCGATCATTAAGTGGAGGCTAGGGTTTGAGCCATGGCTAAACGACCCAGATTTAATTATTTTAATTTAACGGTTATGGTTGATTAGAGCGCCTATAAAAACAGGCCTAACCTCTCACTTCACTTCTCTTATTTTCTAATCTAAGCAGAGAGCTATTTTCTCTTCTCTATTATTTCTAAAAACTATATAATATTATATACATACACACACGCACACACAAAAACAGAGAAGGGCGGGAAATAAAAGAGAAGAGGAGAAAAAGCGTATCAACATTGTGAAGGAAAATAGTAAGATTTTATAATAACCTTTATTCCACCAGACCCCAAATCCCTTCACATATTTGTAATTCTAATAGTATGTATATACCTTGTTATACATATTATTTTGGGTCTGAATGGAAAAGGAGCAAGTAAAAGAATGGGTTCAAATTTGGGAGATTTAGAAAGCTAAAAAGGCGAGTGAGAAATTATATAATTTATTTATAACATTAAAATTTATATTGTTGGATTTTATTTAATTATTATGCCTAAATAACGTCTGATGAATTGTAGGCTTAAAACAAATGTATAGGAATATCTCCTACATATTCTATAAAATAGGTAATTAAAATAGGAATAATATGTACTAGAAATTTGAATTAAGTCCCTAATATTTGTTATTGTAGAATGTTTGTTTATTCCAAATTTATAATTGAATTGTAAATTAGGTTACCCTAATTGATTTGGAATGTGAATTTCTATATTTTAATTTATTTGGAGTGGGATGTAATTTAACTATATATATATATATATTTCCATGTAATTTCAATATATTGTCCAAATTCTAAAATATGTATAAAAGTGCGTCATTTGAGTTAACAAGGAATATACCAAAAACAGAAAAGATATGTAAAGTGTGGATATTATTCTCCATAGTTTGCACTATCTATTTCAATAAAAGAAAAGAGATAAATCCTTGTGATTTCAAACGAAGCAAAAGTCTCATATTTGGATAATTTATGGAAAGTTATGAAGGTAATCCTTTTCCAAAGAATAACTTTGATAAATTAAAACACAGAAAGGAATATTCTAGTTTAGGAACTAATAATTAGTTTATGCGTGTGTGTGTAAAACTATGCATATCGATTAAAAAATGCAAACATATATATAACGTAATTTATGACAGTATTCGTATTAGCTATTATAGTGTAATAAATTATAGGATTTAAAAGGAAGGAATCGGAATTCCAAAATTTATGGACATTAACTACAAATCTAATGTACAATAAATTTATATTTAATAGAGAGTTAAAGAAATTAAATAAGGATTGATTAGAGACTTTTATATGGCATTAATGAGGAAACTGAATAGGCAGAATAAATGGATTTTGAAATGGGTAAATAAATATCATTAGGAATTATCCAATTTTGACATTAATGACTAATAACGGATAATGGACATTTATTAGACAAAGAAGAAAAAAAGGAAACAAAAGCCTAAGCGTATAATATGAATAATTACATAATGAACAACTATTAATACTATTAAATACATATAGAAGGCAATATAATTTTCGTGGTAGGAAACTATATGACATTAATTATATGTTTAGAACGAGCGTGAATTAGTGGGCCTAGCCCAACACTTAGGCTTTGGATGATAGGTTTAGTTTAGTGGGTTGGGATGTGAGGTCAGTAGAGTTACACAATAGAAGTCTGTCATTTACCTAGAGGTTGTCAGCAGTTGTATGTGCTTAGTACTAATATGAGACAACTCCAACCGTAGGACCGATTAAGTAGGATATGCGTTGAGGATAGGTAGAGGAAAATATACCTAGGGTTCACCTTACAGTTGAAGTAGTAAATGGTCGATTACTTTTAAAGGAAATGGGGTCTGCTTTATTTCTAATAAAAGGTATTAAGTAACTAAAAGGGGCATTTTCCTAGAATTATTTAGGTTAGTCTGAATGGGATGTCACCCGTGGAAGGTCGATGGACTATGTTAGTAATTGGTACCAGTGTTTAGTAATAGGTATGACATATAGGTTATGACCACCAGTAATCTCGAGCAAGCGGTAGCAAAGATTTGGGTTATTCGCGGACGGATTTTGCTTTCTACTAGTATAGGATCCGTATAGAAGGTACACATACCTCAAAGTAGATGGTTAAACAAAAATTAGTTTATCTTAGGTGGGCTAGTTAACCCTTAGATGAGTCTTTAAGATGTGTTAGAGATATGACAATTAAATTATATATTGTAAGGTCATATATAGGAGTCACTAGTCTCTATAGCTAGAAGCGATTGACTAGCGTTTACGCTGCCAAGGGCCATCTTTTAGGGATTGAGGTATTAAATAGTCGTTCGGCTTGCCTCCTCCCTATTGAAGAAGTATTAAGTGGACGGCGTTTTCGAGTAGTTAAATGGTTAGACATATATATGCGAATAGATATATACTTATATAGTTATGCCTAGGAGAATGTTAGGTTAGGCATATCATACGTACACATATGATTTAATGGATTAGCCATAAATAATAGACATAACACTCAAACGGAAATCAGTCGGCATAAACTAATGGTATGGGTAAAGTATGTAACTTTCCACCAGAACATTGTTCTGACCCCTCTCCTTATAATAACCCACAAAATAGATTTAGAAGGACAGGATACTGGAGCAAGATGAGAACTGCAGATGATGAAGTCTTCTTATTCATGCTTGACGTAGGTAAGACAGTTAAATATCCAAGGAATGATATTCCGAAGTAGTAGCCTTAGTCAATTTGTATGCTATATTATATTTTTCAATTCCGCTATGAGTTTATATTTATCGTACTCTAATACACTTATGTTTATTGCAGGATACCAAAACCAACGATCCATACCATACTAAACTTGGGTTTTGATTTAGTCAAAAGTTCGGGTCCATTAAGGTGCGGGTTGTTACAATATCATACAACACTTACAACATGCAGCACATCCTACAGTTTTAAGTTACTACCGATCGTTATGACCCTATGTCCATCTACTCGATATGATCACGAGCCTATTGCCCAATGGCAATAGACTATTTGACTAGTGTGGTATTGAGGAATATCTACGAATAATATGGATATCAGCACGCAATACATAAAATAAGGTGATGCCATGGATCCAGGGCATGACCCCATGATCAGCCAAATGGATGGACGCTTGTCTATCTGGATAAATAGCACACAATACAAATAGGCATATAACCAATAATTACGTATAAACTGGTACCAAGGAAAATAGTCGACCCAAACACAATCACCTATAGCAAGCACACAACAAATCATACAATTAGACATTAACCCACAAAATATGAGTTTCCTTCACTTATAGAAAGTAACCAAACAAATATCAATACATGCGTCCCATACCATCTGGTGCTACTTGCTCGTTTACTCAATGCCCGTAAACTACACTCACTACACATGATAATATTCTATGCAACAAGTCCAAGTAATAACATAGAAAAGATTACTGAAAGTCTCATACCAATTGATATTACAACTCATTTTATTCAATATCCTCATGACATCGAAAAGAAATTAAACAAAACACGCAATACAACTATTTACTTATTCGAAAGGGGTTTTATTATAAAATACACCTTTCCAAAATCTTCTATACAATTTCAAATATCAATATTAAATTTAAAAAAGATTAAATTACAAAATTCTCATTTTGTCCCCAAAATCCCATTTTATAGTTCCATAAATAAATATTTTTGCAAACCTTTTATTTAGTTACAAGGATATATATATACATATATATATTAAACTTTCATTTAATTCCAAATCCCTTAAACTCCTTTAAAAAATAATTCAAATTTTTTGAAATTCTTCTATAATAATTAAAAATAAAAAAGAAGTTTTATTATTCAAAATTTCTTTTAAACAACAAATTAATGTAATATAGTTTTTCAATAAGGTTTTTCAGTTTGAAATCATTCTCAAAGCCATGAAATAAAGTTCCAACTCCAATATAATTGTTACTCTCATTTATTCCAAATCACATGTGAACTACTATTGAAAAGTAACTGACCAAACTAAAATTTATATATTTTCTTCTTCTTTATATAATCTCTTTTAAACCTTAACTGTTACAATATATCTATTTATGAAATTTGTCTATGTAAACAAATCCCAAAAATTACACTTTTCATCATAATATAATTCAAATTTCTTTATATATATTTCCTAAAGATGTTAAATAATTCCCTTATTATTTAAAATAATCAAATACTAAATATATTATTTGCAAAATTAGTCCTAAAAATATAAAAATATATATAATGTAAGTTTTCTAATTGTTTCCATATAATAATTAAATAAAATACATCTTATTATAATTCCATAAATATTATTTTATAAAACTTCCAATTTATTCAAATCCCATAATATCGAATTGTCACTTTAAAATATAAATTGTAAACTCTCTTTTATAAACAACCTTTTGATATTTTACACACATAGATAAGTAAAAAATATATATTCAAAAGTGCATTGATTTAAACAAATCCCAAAAATCATTACTTTTCAAATAATATCCATTTGCACAATTCTCAAGAATATTTCACTTAAAAAAAATTCTATCGCTAATATTTATTTCAATTTAAATACAAATCATTCCAAAAATTTCTATTTATTCCAAAATAATTTATTTCTTTCAAATATCCACTATATAATTCATTCACCCTTTTTCTGATCAATTTGAAGTGTAGTGTCCTAATAATGCAATCATCTAATTCAATCAGGAATACACATAATATAACCTAACTAATGTTTGCAACATTATTTCAATCAATACCATCTAAAACAATCAAATTTGTCACATCAAACCACCAAAAACAACCATAGAATCGATATTATAAACATAGATGTGAGAATAATAGTATTCACCTTGATTTTCATGCTCAAAATCTTGTTTTTTACTATGGCTTCATATTTTCAGCCCCTTCTTCTCCATCACCTCAGCCATAGCAACTGTCCTGAGCACTAGACCTAAGCACCAGCCTTCAATCTCCCTATGTCATCAAGCTCTATATCGCCCTCCTCCGACCTAACGTGCTCTACTTGCCACACCCCAGTTCCCCCATCGCGTAAGACCAGGTCACCGTCCCCCTTCACCGTTGCGTGCGTGACAAGTTTCCTCCCTTAGTCGGTTGCCTTCCCCAATGTCGTGCGTACGACTTTCGTTTACCTTTTTATTTGCATCATTGTTTTTGCCTTTTTATTGATTTTACTGAATGGTTTTAGGGCTAGGAAAAATAAAATTGAAATAGGTATAGGTTTGGATAGTTATGGGCAGATGGAAGAATCTGGAAGGATCATGGAGGAATAGAAACTTCTTGTAACAACCCGCCCTTCGTAATATCCTGAAATCAGTAACGAATGACAACGTCTTACTTTCGAATATAATAGAAGGCAGATTGTCGGAAAATAAAATATAAAACAAACATTATGCTAAGGCGTATGGACAAAATCTCATAGCAGAATGATAATATATAATAGACTGACAGCAAATATGTAAGATACCGCACTAGAAAAAATAACAGATAAATGAATATAAATGCATATCAGAATACATCAAACTCCATATATACGGAGTCTAAAATATAATATATGATACATCAAATCTCATATATAAGTACATATCTATCATGTATTACTATAATATAAAGTGTACATACAAAGTATCAACAACGCCTCCATCAAATGCTCAGCTATCCTGAAAGCATATTCCTAAAAGCACCTAACTCCCAAACTACTCAGTCGTGTTCTCGAGAGTTATCATGACATAAACAGACAAAGACAAGACGCGGGTTAGACATAAAGCTAGTTGTGGGGGAACTATCTCAAAAAACTATATATTAAAAGTATATAAAAGTGAACAGGAACTACTAAGGCACAGTCATTCCTCTGTGCAATCATGGCTCAAGGGTAATCCAAACCGTCGAAAAACAAGTAAAATAAACCTATCCAAAAGAATGATGTCATACCATAACCTGCTCCTGTCCTGTAATTAATGAGTCAGCACAACTAATATAATGTGACTGAAATGTAACAACATACTATGATAAAGGTAACCCAATATCCAAAGTAGGGTGAACATAATATAAGTCTATCATGAAGTACAACATGATAATAAATGCAGTAATAACAATAACAGCCAATTTATAACACGCACAACATAACAATAAAAGACAACCAAAGAATACAAATTATGTCCATCATTACTAATTGGTGGAGTCAACTATAGACATCTATTGTAAACCAATGATTCACTTCTAGGGTCCTAAATAAATAGAGTCGGTACTCATGTTAACTGGGTTTTTATCAAAACTGAAATCAACAGAAGTTAGTGCATCGAAACGAGAATGGGATTACCTGAAATTTGGCAATGACACTCAGAAGGGCTAAAGGAAGAGCACAAGTAAGTATGGAGACCAAAATTGGCTAAGTCCTTAACTCAGCCCAAAACGAGAAGATTTAGCCAAAGATTAAACTCAGCACCGAGTTAAGGCTTTAACTAAGTACTGAGTTTAGTTATTAGCTCGTTTCGTCGTGACATTTCTTGTGCTATCTTGGACCAATCTTGGACTTCTTTGGTAGCGGCTTATGATCTGATATTACTACTACCCTATAAATACAAATCAAAAAGCAACCAAGATAAGGACTGGATTCTTTCTATTACTACGCGAGATCTTCGACTCTTCTTTAACTCTTTCCTATACACCATAGTCACCAAGGCAGCTACTTTAGGAAAATCTAGGACTTGGAATCAGCCGAGCCCCTGTACTTGTGACTAATTATTTCTCAATCACCTTGTAATCTCATTCAAGCTAGATCAAACCAACAATCAAAGACATAAAGTAGACGTAGGCTTAGTTAGCAGCCGAACCACTATAAAAATCTTTATGTCTCATTTAATTTTCTACTATTATTATTATATTTGCTCTATTCTAATAGGGGTGGTGCTTTCAATCATACTTCAGGTTGTTGATCTATTTTTTGAGCTAACATTTTGGTACTTTTCAATGAGAAAAATGATTCTAGGCTTAGATCTAGCTATCCACTTTGGATTGAATACATTCATAAGTTAGATCCCAAAAGTTTACTTGAAGAAATTGAAGAATTGCTGCTCCAATGGCTTCCAAAAGGAAATCCGCATTTGGGAGATCCATAGGAGCAGCTATTAGTGGTTATGAAACAAACACCCAGTAAACTGAAGATAACAATGGAAACCCTGCCCTAGGCTCTTCTTCTCACTAAGAAGTTGTCATAAGAGGAGAACTCAACCAAATGGTTGATAACCTTAACCAGAAAATGGTTGATAGCTGAAAATCTCTCATAGATAAGATTGATGCTTTGCTAGCACAGCATCCATCAAGTGCTCTGAGAGCTAGGCAAGAAATTGCAACTACTATGGAATAGGAGAATTCCTTTGTTCCATGCTTAAATGATAGGAATGACAAATAAAAATGGAAAGAGGTAGCTAGTGGAGCTGGAAGGATTGTCATAGGGGCGATGGAAGTACTCCTCTTAACGAAAGACAACCTACTGCTAAACCAAATCTTAGAGTGAATGCTCCTCACTCCTCAAGTGAACAACACAATGGTTGATTCTCACTTTGAAGATGACATGCAACTTGATGGTGATGGATTGGAACTAAATGTTGATGTAAACTGGCAAAATGATGGAAATGACACCCAAACTGCCACGACAAGGCCAACTGCGCATCAACGGAACTCTGTAGGAGTGGTTCGCCTAGAGAACGGAGAACCTAGGCTTCAGTTGGAAAACAAAGACCGTTTGTGGAGTCAAACACTCTATGTAGCCCTTGATAGTCGACTTTTAGATTACTATGCCAGCAAAGACTACATCGTTGACATGTTCAAATGATTGGTGATGGAAAGTAAGGGTAGGAAGAATGAGGAGTGTAGTTCCTCATCAAGCCGAACTCCGTTCACTGAAATGTTCTAAAAGGAGAATGTCCATGGAAGTTCACTATGCTGATTATGCCATCATACAGCAAAAAAATATATCTTAGACAACAATATCTTCTTAGAAGGAGTCGCTTTCATACGGTTTATGAGACTTTCGCCGAAATTCATTTCCACTTTTAACGAACCGACAAAGTGGTTGTTGGAGTAGTTCAGGCTCCATTCTACATGTCCCAAGGACATGATGTCTCTATCTAGCTTGTCATAAGGACCTAAAAAATCGTTGAAGGGCCTCTTAAGCCGATGGAACCGTGCCCTTGCAAGAAAATTTTCATGCGCACATCCATAGGTCATACATCGCTTCTTGAGCCGATGGAACCATGCTCTTGTAATCAAATTTCCTCATGTGCATCCCATAAGCCGCACCATGCTTCTTGAGCCAATGGAACTGCGCTCTTGCAAGAAAACTCCTTGTGTGCATCCTATAAGCCACACCTCGCTTCTTGAGCCGATGGAACCACGCTCTTGAAAGCAAACTCCCTGTGCACATCCCATAAGTACTCTCCATGCCTCCACTGCTTGAACCGATGGAACTGCATTCAAGTATGCTCCACTCATTTGCTTCTTGAATGGGTGGAACTGCGTTCAAGTACGCTCCACTTTTTTTTTCTTGGACAAATGGAACTGCGTCCAAGTAAGAACTCATTCATCTATTGCTTGGACCGATGGAACTGTGTTCAAGTACACTCTATTTCTCCATTGCTTGAACCGGTGGAACCGCATTCAAGTACTCTCTATGCCTCCGCAGCTTGAACTGATGGAACTATGTTCAAGTACACTCCATTCATCCACTACTTAAACCAATGAAATTAAATTCAAGTACGCTCCATTCCTTCGTTGCTTGAACTGGTGGAACCGCATTTAAGTACGCTCCATGCCACCGCTGCTTGAGTTGGTGGAACTGTGTTCAAGTACGCTACATTCGTCCACCGCTTGAACCAATGAAACTGTGTTCAAGTATGCTTCATTCCTCTACTTCTTGAACTGGCGGAACTGCGTTGAAGTAAGCTTCATGCCTACGCTGCTTGGACCGGTGGAACTGTGTTTAAGTATGCTCCATGCCTCCGCTGCTTGAACCGTTTAATTATGTTCAAAGTGTGCTCCATCCTTCGCTACTTGAACTAATACAACTATATTCAAGTACCCTCCATTCCTTCACTCCTCGAATCGATGGAACCATGCCCAAGTACGCAATATTTTCATATACTACAATTCGCACATCACTCTGAATCGATGGAACCATGTTCTTGCAAGCAAAGAGCACATTGTTTATACAATCGAGAAAGTACTAGCATCATCCCGATAATGCTGGGGAATGGAAAATCATAAGTCAATTGAGAAATTCACTCATAATTATCAAAGACTCAAAAATCTTTCAGAGATAGGAAATATCATAGAATATTTCGAGTACTTAAGCTATTTGAGAGTTTTTAGGGACAGCCAAGTAATGAAAATGCTTGAATCGAGCATCAATACTATAGGTCCCCAGAGACAAGAGCCTATTGCACAACTTAGACTGGGGACAACCAAACAAGTCGCCCAGAGCAACTGGTCTCTATCCAACTGCTTGAACCCTAAGTTCGGAGTAACCAGCTCTGTGCAATAAGGGCATACATACACCAACGTGTAGCCGGGACAAGCTAAGCCAAGATACATTATAGTTCTGTTACACCGAACGGAGAATTTCGGCCATCACAACAAAGCTAAGCAGTGTACTAGGTCGAGAGATCTTTTAGATAAAAAATTGGAAGGAAAATTGGTCCAGCCTCCTAGTTACCAATGTTTCCCCCATGACATCAAGAACTCTAGACCATCATATTGACAAGAGAATCGAACTCCTTAGAACTTACTATCGCACAGAGATAGGCGATAGCAGGAAGAACTTACTATCGCCCAAAGACGGGCGATAACAGGAAGAACTTACCATTGCCTAAAGATAGGCGAGGACGAAAGGCATTTCCAGAATCAAATCCTCGATGCACCAGTTTCTATAGACAAAAATAGGTGCTCGGCTGAGTTCTCAAACTCTAACCTGGAAGAATCTAGCATAGCCCGAAGACGGGTAGTGACTAGAGGGAATAACTTGTCTTCCACGAATCTGATGCCGCTCGGAGGCTAGCGATGTCAGGTAGGATAACCCTTAACTATCATAGATTTGCCATGGCTTGGACGTTAGCCGCTCTTGGAATAATCAACCACGCAGAGATTGATCAGGTACTTCAAATCTTGCTTGCGGAAACCAACTATCGTTCGAAGACAGACGATGAAAAAGAGAAAATGCTTGGAATCGAGTAACTAAACTATCAATTCCCAAGGATTAAAACCAAAGAATAAGACATATATCCACAACAATGCTATTAGCCCAACAAAATGTGTATGGCTCGAAACGAGTAAGGATAATTATCATAGATTCAAGACAAGCATTACCGAACTCTACCGGTCCATGATTGGGATGGGAAGAGTGTAGTCGTACTAGGGGAAATGTAACAACTCTCGTATTGGTAAAACACTTTTAGAATTAGTCCCTGATTATTAAAACGTTAAAAGAATAATTTCTTCAAACACGCGACCTCGAAAGCCTCAACCAACATCAAACCAAACACCCAGAAGATTATCCAACTTAACATCCCAGTAATCGAGTTTCGATTTCTTTTTATAACTTTAAAAACAATATTAATTATCCCAAAAGATAATTAATCACATTTAAAATCCCTTTAAATAAAAAGTTCATGATCTATAATAAAATAGATAATTATTTCCAAACACTTTTATAACATTGGTAAATTAACATTAAAATCTTCATTAAATTAGTTTATTAACTTTAAATCGGTTTATTAAAGCAATTTTTAATCACCTTTATTAAATCGATTAATTAAAAGGATTTATTAAATTCAAATAGTTATTAATTAAATGAAATCAATCTCAAACACCATTAATTAAATGATAAGTAATTTTAAATTCCATTAATTAAAACAATCAATTAAGTTCAAAATAATCATAAATTAATCAGATTGATTAAATCCAAACTTCATTAGTCAAAACTATTAACTAAAACATCATTTGTTAAAATGATTTATCTAATTATAAAACATTATTAATTTGAATGATTTAACTAGAATCCAAATATCATTAGTTAAAACAATTAATTAAATTTAAAACAATCATTGATTAAACTAATTAATAAAGTTCAAATATCATTATTTAAAATGACTTATTACTTTTAAATATCATTGGTTAAAATGATTATTAATTTCAATTATCATAAATTAAAATAATTGATTAATTAATCAAACTCCATTATCATTTATTAAATTAGTTAAATTCAAATAATCATTGGTTAAAATGATTAATTAAGTATAAACATTATTAGCAAAAATGATTAATTCAATCTAAAGATAAACCAATTTTAATCATCATTTATTAAATTGGTTAATTAATCTCAAATTAATTAATTTAAAAGATTAATTAATTTAAATTACCATTAATCAAAATGATTAATAAATTTCAGTATTCCTTTTTTAGCGAAAATACAAGCTCAAGTTCAAACGATAGGGTTTTGGAGATGAAATTTAGTAAACAATAGTATAACGAAAATCGCTATGACGCCATTTAAACTATTGAATAGAATATCGAAAATTAATTTCAATAAACTATCAATAATATCATATGGATGTAAATAAATAATTTATGAGTGAGAAAACCCTTTGGGTCTCTCTACATATTTTTCCTGCAAAATAATGGTTACGGATAATATAGAGAATCGTATGGTTTATAATGGTCAAATTAAGTACGTCGTCCATTTTCCAATGGGAAATTAAACCAAACAAACAATCAAACAATTTAACTAACATCTAAACAACCAATAAACATTTATAATACCATTGATATGATATAATAAAATTGAATGTGAATGCAACTCACATTGATTCCAGTTTTCGTCAAAGCGTTCTGATTTGGACTAAAATAAAACGGGCGTTTGGTTGCAGCTTAAATTTTCACTTGCTCCAAATCCGACTAAACCAACTCCATAATAAAGATAATGTCCATACGAGTGCAATGCAACAAACGATGCTCGGTTTCGACTTCGTATGAAAAAGTTATGCATTTTATAAATTTTTGAACTAATTAAATTAATAAATAACTTAATTAACACTTTTAATTACCCTAATTAACAACATAAATCCATCTTCCTAAGTCGAATATCGGAATCCTTCTAAACAGATACGCACTGACACACCACCGCAACCTTCCACCGTCTCCATCTATACGCTTGTTCAACGATAATGCGAACGGACTTCGTTATTAAACTATAATCCAAATCTCCTCACTATCCTCACCACCTCGAGTAACTCGAACGATCCCAAAAAATGATCGAGGTCATCCTCCCATCGACCTGTCAGGTCGTGATTGCCAAACCTCGACCAACTCATCCAAAACTCCAGCCACCTACTCTAATCTGCACCACAAACCCAACCCTAGGCTCTAATTTTCCTATCACATCCTATACCACCAACCTACTGACGCCCTAACACTCACTGCCTCGAAGTCAACCCTCCATCTAAACAAAGATCGGACCAATCAAACCTAAAGTAGACTTGAAGATATGCTTCATACGAGATCACAAAATCAAAAAAAGAATTTTTTTAGTTAAGTATACAATTTTATTTTTGAATTTACCGAGGACTGACCATTTATTTTATTACTAGGAATGAAGTTGAAAAAGGAGGGAGGGAAACAGTATATTGAAGTGTAAAGATGCGTTATGTGTGAATTCTGTTGATTTATAGCCAAATAAAAAAACAAAATGATTATGTTTGCTTTTTCAATGATAAAAAATTTCTCGAGCCGCCAAAATGTCCATGACGTCAAATCGTTATGTTGAAAATCGAATTTTGATTTGATTTTACGTTGATTTTTAAATAAAATATTTAAGGTACCCAACCACACAATATTTCATTCGAGTATGAACCGGGTAACCGAAATAAAAATATAATCATGCACTAATATGCAACACGATCATAAATCAATGGTTAATTATACGGATTGTTTTATTTTGTGAAATTTTCCAAATATCATTGTTTTTCGATAAATCTTCAAACGAATAATTACAAAAAATTTCAAATTAAAAATTATGAAAAAAACAAATAAATAAAATTAAAAATATATTAATGGAATTGAATTCTAAAACTAAAAAATAATTTTTTTGATTAATTATTCGAACTATTTACTTCTGTAAATAAATTTACGAATTGGTGAAAAATTGAATTCTAAATTAATATTTATTAATTTTAAATGAAATTGAATAAAATTATTAAATTCATTTAATTATCACTCAATTTTGTAATTCAAATATTTTAATAAATCCTATATTTGAATTCAAATTATCAAATTCCAAAAATCCAATTATGTAAATATTTAAAATAAATTAAACATTTAAAATCAAATGATCAAAATTTTGGGTTGTTACGAACTAATAATCTAAGTATGTGACACTATAAATGACACGTACAGTACTTTTTGGATAGTTTTGTCTCTAAGCTCGTGTTTAAGTATTGTTGTGATTTTGTCTAATCTTTGTTAACACCATCTTGATTTTCTATGTATCATCTCCGTGCTCTAAAGTAATATTAGCTTCATCTTTATATATTGCGACGTCTTTGTTAATTCCTTTTTTTCTATGTTTTGCTAAACTGTCTGAAATAACTCACTTAAAATATTAGTAGCGCTTCTTGTATAGTTGTGATCATCAAAACACATAATCGTGGTTCTAACGTTCATCCCCTTTTTGATGAGGACAACTACACAACTTTATACAAAGTAAAATGCATGAAAAACATAAGTGGTTCCTCCTAAATATGTATAATATATAGTATAAGTTAGTTTTTATCCCCCTTATCGAAATAATACAACTTTGCATCTCTCTAAGTTTTTTTCTCACCCTTTGTATACACAAAAATGTGATAGAGACACGGATATATTAAAAATGTACTCCCTTGTATATTTAAAATTTCTTATCTTAAATCATTCATAGTTATATACCAAGTTCTCGTTTTAATTTTATTTAGATAGATTCACATGGTTGTTTAATAAATATATCTATAATTTGGTTTTTGGTATTTACAAAATTTAAAGATATATTTTCATTTTCTACGTGATCTAATAGAAAGTGATGTCTAACGTTTATATGTTTAGAACTTAAGCGATTTATTGGATTTTCAGCAAAATTAATCACACTCGTGTTATCACAGTAAACAGTGGATTTTCTTAATTATACCCTAAAATCTTGTAAAGTTTGTTGCATATAAATGATTTGCGCACATGCTAATGCTACTAATTATATATTCTGCCTCACACGTTGATAACGATACATAATTTTTCTTTTTACTACACCAAGAAATTAAAGATTGGGC
Source organism: Allium cepa (assembly GCA_030765085.1). Classification (NCBI taxonomy): domain Eukaryota; kingdom Viridiplantae; phylum Streptophyta; class Magnoliopsida; order Asparagales; family Amaryllidaceae; genus Allium; species Allium cepa. The sequence goes on along the minus strand of CM060946.1, from coordinate 95,232,597 downwards.
TATATAATGACATGTGCCACCTGTACATTTTCTATCCATCTTATATCCTCCAAAGTCAACATCGCTATAGGATATTAAGTCTAACGGACATCTTTTGAGATAAAAAAGTCCATTATCTTTAGTTCCTACAAAGTAACACAAAATTTGTTTAACAAATTGTAGGTATGATTCCTTAAGATTAGATTGGAATATAGCACATGAACATATACTCATCATAATATATAGTCTATTGGCAGTTAAATATTAGAAAGAACCTACATACTTTTATATAATTTCTGTCCAACAACTTTACCATTTTCATCTCAATCTAATTGTACGCTTGGGCTTATTTGGGTAGATTTACTGCTCATATTTTCAAAATTAATTAACTTTAGTAAATCCTTACAATATTTTTCTTGATTTAAGAAAATGCCATTTTTTAGTTGTTTGACTCGCAAACTGAGAAAATAAATTAATTCTCGCATATGTGACATTTTTAATTCATTTATCATAATATTTTAAAACTTGACACATAAGTATAGTTAGTCGATCCAAATATAATTTCATCGACATATATTTGAACAACTAATATATTGTTTTCAGTTCTTTTAATAAAAAGCGTAAAGTCTACTTTTCAATTTCGAAACGTGAACTTAATAAGTTTTAAGTCGGTCATACCAAGCATGTGGAACATAAAGCGCCTTTTTAATTTGTAAACGTAGTCAGGGTTTTTCAAATAACGATGGTTGTTAAACATAAATATTTTTTTAATGAATCCATTTAGAAAAGCACTTTTAGTGGCCATTTTGTAGGATCTATTTTGCCTTAGAAGGGGGGTGAATAGGGTGATACATTTAATTATAAAAATTTAATGCGGAAGTATATAAAATAATTGCAACACAGAAATAGCAGAATAATAACAGCACAGATATTAATAGAATAATAGAAAGCAGAGATAGAACAACACAGATTTACCTAGCTTCGGCAAAAGCCTGCCAACGTGCTACCCCTAATGTTGCTACTAGAAATTAAGTAGTCATATGTTTACACACGTAAACTCGTGACACCCGCTATCGACTAACCTAGCTCTACGCTCAAAACCCTACCACAACTCAGCCACTGAGTTGCGAATTCTCGAACTACACCACCGTAGTTCGTCCCCTAGTCATACGAATTGAAATTACAAAAGTTTAAAAGTAAATACAAAATAGAAACAACTTTAAAAACAGAACCCTAATTTCTAAGAAATAAAATCCCAAAGTAATTATTTGAAGAAGCTGGCCAAATAAAAGTGAACTCCTTTTGATTTTTATATTATCGGCCCAATCCTTTAAGAGAGAAAATGGCAACTTTCTTTTGTGTTCGTTTGTTCCTCTCTGAGAAATTAGGGTTCAACTTTGTTGAAGCCGCCGACTTTAGTTTATTGATCGAATAAGTGATTTTGCTTTCCTTGCTTTGTTGATTAATTGTCTTTTTGATTTGAACACGGATGCTGCTCAATCGAGTTCGATTTTGAATTGGTATGTGATTTCCCTTTTTTGCTTATCTTCTTAATTTGCTTGAACTCGATGATTTTTGAACGCCGATGATGATAGGGTTAAATAGGGTTCGATTCCCTTTATTTTCGTTCGAATATAATATTTGAATTCATCATGATAATTTTGTTTGACCATTTGATTATGCTTGAACGCTGGTGATATTTTCTGACCTTTTCAATTCTTATAATTTCTTGCTTGATTGTCATGGCTTTGAATTGCTTTGACGATGTTTTCCTTGCCCACCACGGTTTCAATTTTCTGGCATTTAAACTTGACTTCGGTTCCTTTTGTTTGTGCTTGTTGACTTCGGCCAGTTGATACTGTGATAATATTTGACTTCGGCACTGACTTGTTCAATTTAAAATTCCTGATGTGCTTTGACTTTGTTACTGCAATGTCTCTTTTATTCTCTAGTACGTGTACTGTTAGTTGTTGCTTGATGGACTCTGGTAGTTTTCGGCCTTGACTTTGTTAACTCGAGTCTGCACTTGACAGTTGTTGTGCATTTTTTGCTTATATACATTCGAGCTGGTGTGGCCTTCACTTGATATCTTCATATTATGTATAGTTGTTTGGTTCAATGTGTACATCACTGCTAACATATGCATTGTGTTGAGTTATTGTAGTGTTTCCAGTCATCATTTCTGAGTTTAGTTGATCCTTTTTGTTACTTCAAGTCTGACTCCATTGGTCATTGTTAGACTTCATGTAGTCTGGTGGCTTCACTGTTGGTTTTAAATCATACTTGGTATCACATGACCATTTCATGTTGTATTGAAGTTTGGTTTGATATTGATTTATGGTTCGAGTCACTTGTGTTCCTGGATTTAATTCTTTCCTCTGTTGCATTTGTATACAAGTGCACGTGCTCATTCGAGCTGCTGTACTGGTTATCACTACACATATATGTACACACATGTATCTATGTATGTTGTGTACTGAAACTTTGAACTATTATATGAATCTTTGGTTTGCATCAAGTAGGTATGCTCTGTGTAATTGTTCTTTTGACCATTTGACTGTTGCACATTTCATGTTGGTCTAGTCTGGAGCATTTGTGTTGACATTGACCATTGGTTCATGTTGTACTTAGTTTTGCCTTTGTAGATTTGTTTGCACTACTTCATGTAATTTGAGACTTTCTACACCAATTTTTTTTATTAAACGAAGGTATTCGTGCTTGGATGGAAGCTCGGGATCAGCCTCATGAAAACCTTATATTCCCTGAGGAGGTTCTCCCCCATGGGAATGCTCTTTAATGGAACTTTAGCTTTAGCTGGTCGTGACCAAGAACCCACCGGTTTCTCTTGGTGGGCTGGGAATGCTAGACTTATATTTATCTGGTAAACTACTTGGGGCTCACGTAGCCCATGCCGGATTAATCTTATTCTGGGCAGAACGATGAACCTATTTGAAGTGGCTCATTTCGTACCAGATAAACCCATGTATGAACAAGGATTGATTTTACTTCCGCACCTAGGTACTCTAGGTTAGGGGATAGGTCCGGGGGGAGAATTCATAGACACCTTTCCATACTTTGCTATTTAATGTATTTATTATAATGGTTGACATGGCAGTTTAAGAGTGCTTCTCTAATTAGATAATAAAATAGAAGAATCTTCTATGCATAGCTACAAGCAGTAGTTCTACATATACTACTACTAGCGTTACGACACGTGCTTCGCGCATGAATTGTTTTCTATAAATTGTATATGCTTCAAAACATTAAAAAAAAGCACAAATATTTAATCATATTTTACATTGAAATCATGTGCTGTTTTTTAATTTTTGTTTAAGTTCCAATATCTATTTTTTTATTTGAATTTATATTTCTGTTATTAATTAATAAAGAACGAATTTATAAAGGAAGTTTATTTGTTAGATACATTTTATAGTGATTAAGATTTGATAATATTTGTAGAGTGCATTTTGAATTTGTAAAAAAAATTAATTATTTGATCTTATTTTTATGTGATATTAAGGTCTTTTAATATTTGTAGAGGGAGATTTTGAATTTGTAAAGTGAGTTTATTTTTCGATCCTAATTTTAAGGAATTTAATAATATCCACAGAAGGGCATTTTTGGTAGTTCACGTTGACACCAAAAAAGTGTGACACCAAATGTATTACAACTATTATTAAAGATTACCGATTTGGTATTTTATGAGAAGAGCCTGGATACTCCATTTATTTAGTCCAAGTTAACCATAAATTCTTCGTTCTTTATTGGTAAGTCAACTTTGATTTTCTATCAACCAATAAAGTGAGACCATTAACATGGTTAAAGCAAAACTGTTTGAAGTTCGGGCACAACATGGTACTCTTTCTACCATTACGTTAATATCGAAATGGTTTAAAAAAAGAATAGTTGGTAATTTTTCTGATATATAAAACTCATATCAATAAAATCATTTGAACGGTTTACTAGATTAAATAAAAGGATGGTGGTTAAACTCTATTGCGGCGACGATATTGTAGGGAGGTCCTGCGGAAAAATAGCTCGATTCCAGAATGATAAAAAGCTTAACACCTCTTATTTTACTTAAAAAAATGCAAAGATCCTCTTATTTAAAACCTCAATTATGATATCTCTTATCTTTTCTAACTCTGTCTGTAACTCAGTAGAGGCTCGGGAAAAAAAAGAGAAAATGGATACGAATGAGATATCCAGCAACAAGAAGAAGGAAAAGGATTGAACAGAGGAACTCCCAAGCATTTCCTGATCTCAGATGTGCCCATATCAATGGAACGGGTGACTCATTATTTCAATAAATCATTTCATATTGATTTGGGTCTCATTTAGTTGATGGTCTAGTTCATCACTGTGTACATATGAGCATGTTTAATTGCAGATTAGTTCATGCTGCTTTGTTTTCATACTTTGATTTAAGCTTGCATTGTTTTTTGACTTCAACTTGATTTTGCAATTGCACTTGAGTTGAGTCCGGCTTATAGCTTGGGTTTGACCTTGTGCTAATGTCGTGCTATTATTTGTATTGCACTCGAGTTGAACCTATCTTTTGGTTGTGTTTGACCTTGTGCTCACCTGTCCCTGTAATTTTATCAAGTGTACATTGGTGTGCACGGCCTTGTGGCATGTACAGTGATACACTATGCACGTCACAGGTTATTCCTATTTGATGAATTCAAAATTAAATGATGACGAACATCCCAAATAACTTAGGCAAATAACAATTTCAAAATACACATTTTATTTTACACTGCACAAATATTTCCTTTTCAATTTTACTGCGTCAGTGTGTATTTTGCAGATAACACAGTTGTTGGATTCAATCTGTAATAGAGTTGAAGATAAATACGAGTGAATGAGTGATATGCAGTGATGTTAACAATGTAAAGTGAAATTCGTGTGTATATATAGTGAGAGCATAAATTTGTACTATTCAAAATTGTAATATTTGTTTGAATAAAATATCTATTTGAATTCAAACTATGTGTTATTTATTTTATTTAGTAAATATTCATTTATCATGTGAAAAATAAAATAGTACATTAACAAATACATTTAAATGAATATATATATATATATGTTTATTATCATCAAACAAAAATCATATACTTGCATATTCAACAATCTCCCCCTTTTGATGATAACAAACATATATTTAAGATTTTGAATTTATTAAATGTATTTGATCATTGATGAACTCTATTTGTCTCCCCTATTTAACTGCTCCCTCTATACAACAAAGATCCCCTTTTATATATGCATGAAAATAAAGAAAAATATGCAAATGAACCAAGATGCATATAGAAAATACAAAATAAAATATTTGACCTTTGTTTTGCCAAAATATTAACTTTTCTCTCCTCCATTTGTTATCAGCAAAAGAGTAACAATATTAGGGAAATAGAGATAAAGTGATAGACATTAATACAACATTAATACCCAATTAAGTATAAATATTAAAATTCAACAAAAATAAAACAAAAATCATATGTACTCTGTTTAAGCATATTCCACTTTAGAATGATAAGGATAATGTCATCATATAAAACCATATAGTTGTGTCTATTTGTGGTATACTTATATCGGGAATTTGAATATCTACTAACCATGCATAACCATTAGGACTTTTAAATGAGATTAGTAGCATTCCTAAATTTGTAGAAAAAAATAAATTCAAGTATCTTCTAACCATGCATAACCGTGAGTACTTTTAAATCAGAATCAAGATCAACATTCATTTCTTTATCACATAACTGGCTAATTTAATTCAGATTATGGTGTAGATTTTCACATTTAATAAATCATTCAAGATGAATATATTGTTACATATTTTACCTTTATTGATAATACTTCATTTTTGCCTATTATGATTCTGTCACCTTTATACCAGGCTAAGGAACTTTGATTTGTCGTTCGTTGTGTGCCTGGAACAACCAGAATCCATGTAACACTGTTGTTGTTCCTCAGCCTGCCACCACACCAATACGAGAAAATATTTTTTATTTTTTATAGGTCCATGGTTGTTATTGATAAATGATTTTGAAAAATATTTTTGTGGAGACCCAAAACTATTTATATTTGTTCCTTTTGGCACCCAGATTTTTTTGACTTGAAGCGATTTCATATTCATGCCTTTTGGAACCCAAATTGGTGTGATTTTCACGTGTTTGGGTTTACATCAACAAATATTATGATTGTATCCAGTTTTCCACAAATTATGCACTTGGAATTTACTTGATTAATTTTGCTACCAACATGTTTAGATTGAGTATACCCAAGTCCTTGTCTATCAATATTGACTGTTTGTTTTTTTATTAGCATATTTAGGGATTTTTCTCCTTTGGAGAATTTACCTAAATTCGTTGACAGTTGTTGGACTTGTGTTTTGAGTGACTCGTTTTCGTTCAATAATTGAGTGCACCTTTTAATATAATTTTCTCTCCTAGTATTTTCACTCTCTTTTAAAATAAGAATTTCATTTTCAAGCGATTTAATTTTAATTTCTGATTTTTTAATCTCTTCTTCGAATGTTGGGCATTTTCACACTTAGTGTTCTTTCTTTGATAGTTTTTAACCAATTGATCAAGCTGTTTATTTAAATATATCAAAGTATCTTTTTGTGATTCAATTTCAATGTATTTGTCCCTAAACCGTTCAAAATAGCCATTTACCTCGTGAAAATATATAGGTAATTCTGAGTGAGTAAGTTTGGATACCTCACTTGGCTCACCATCATCATTGTCAGTTATATCACATCGAAGGCGCAGATTTGCTTTTTTGCTCACACTGCCAATGCTTTTATCATCATCACTTTTATTCCAAGTGGCTGCAATTCGATTTCTTTTCTTAGCCAAGTCAATAAGGAGGACAATTGGGTTGGATGTGGCTAGCTTTATTGCACTTATGACAGATGATCTCCCACTCTTCTGGGTTGTCTAGAACTTTAACTATTCTGCTTTTCGGTTGTTGATTTAGAGTTGGATTTTCATATATGTGATTCCATCTTTTAAACTTCTTTATTATTAGTGCCAGCTCAGCTGCTCCATCCTTATGATCATCATCTTCACTTTCAGTTGTTTCTTTAAGGGCTATCGATTTCTTTCGAGTATCATCTCCTTCGCATTCTTCCTTGAATTTCATTTCTAACTCGTAAGTGGTGAGATTTTCGATGAGTTCTTCAACTTTGATTTATTTTAAGTCCTATGATTCTTGAATAACAGTGACTTTGGCTTCAAAATTTCGTGGAAGGACTTTTAGGATTTCTCGGACTATTTTCAGTTCCGTGTATGATTTTTCGAGTGCTTTTTTATTTGTATACAATATTGGAAAGTCGTCCATACATCTTATTGACTTTTTCATCCTTGACCATTGTGAAGTTCTCGTATTCTCTACTAAGCAAGGCAAGATGAGATTCCTTGACTTGAGATGTTCCTTCATGAGTCACTTCACGTGTGTGCCAGATTTCCTACGTAGTTAGACAATGTGAGACACGATTAAATTCTAGTAGATCCAATGAAGAAATAATAGAATTCATAGCTTTAGCTTTAGCATTAGCATTCTGTAGTCTATTTTCAAGATCGTCCATTGATCCATCGGTTTATCTATTTCCTGGTTATCTACAACTATAGTTGGTGTTCTATAACCTGTTTGAACAATATTCCAAGTATCAACGGTTTTCAGAAAAAATTTCATTCTATTTTTCTAGTATGCATATTCACCATTGGACATTGGTGGTCTAACTATGGACTGGCCCTCGGCAAAAGCATTATTAAAATAAGCCATTTTAAATATTCAAATTTTTAGAACAAAAATTGGTTTTTGAAAAATCAAAACTTTAAAACAACAATTGACTTATGTTCCTAGCTCTGATACCACTTATAGGATATATTTCACCCAAGGAGGGATGAATAGGGTGATACTATTAATTATAAAAGTTTAATGTGGAAGTATATAAAATAATTACAATAAAGAAATAGCAGAATAATAGCAGCATGGATAATAGCAGAATAATAGAAAGCAGAGATAGAACAACACAGATTTAGCCAGCTTCAGCAAAACCCTGCCTACGTGCTGCCTCCAAGGTTTCTACTAGAAACCGCTATCAAATAACCTAATTCTACGCTCAAAACTCTACCATAACTCAGCCATTTAGTTGCGAATTCTCGAACTACACCACTGTAGTTTGTCCTCTAGTCACACGACTAGAAATTACAAAAGTTTAAAAGTAAACACAAAATAGAAACAACTTTAAAAAAACCCTAATTTTTAAAAAATAGAAGCCCAAAGTAATTATTTGAAGAAGCCGGTCCAAATAAAATTGAATTCCTTTTGATTTTTATATTATCGGCCTGATCCTTTGAGAAAACAAATGGTTGCTTTCTTTTGTGCTCGTTCATTCCTCTCTGAGAAATTAGGGTTCAACTTAAGCCGCCAACTTTAGTTGATTGATCGAATAAATGATTTCACTTTCCTTGCTTTGTCGATCGACCGTCTCTTTGATCTGCACACGGCTGCTTCTCGATTGAGTTCGATTTTGAATTGGTATGTAATTTCCCTTTTTTGCTTGTTTGGTTAATTTTTTTGAACTCGATGATTTTTGAATGTCGATGATGATAGAGTTAAATAGGGTTCGATTCCTTTTATTTGAATTCAAATATAATATTTGAATTCATCATGATATTTTTATTTGACCATTCGATTATGCATGAACACTGGTATTATTTTCTGACCTTTTCAATTCGTATAATTTCTTGCTTGATTATCATGGCTTAGAATTGCTTTGAAGATGCTTTCCTTGCCCACTACGATTTCAATTTTCTGGCATTTAAACTTGACTTTGGTTCAATACTGTGTACATTTGATTTAGGTCTCATTTGATTGATGGTCTGGTTCATTATTGTGTACATTTGAGCATGTTTAATTGCAGTCTAGTTCAAGCTGCTTTGTTTTCATACTTTGATTTAAGATTGCATTGTTTTCTGACTTCGTCTTGATTTTGCAATTGCACCTGAGTTGAGTCCTGCTTATAGCTTGGATTTGACGTTGTGATAATGTCATGACATTATTTGTATTGCACTTGAGTTGAACCTGGCTTTTGGTTGGGTTTGACTTTGTGCTCAGCTGTCCCTCTAATTTTATCAAGTGTACATTGGTGTGCACGGCCTCGTGGCATGTACGGTGATACACTGTGCATGTCACAGGTTGTTCGTGTTTGATGAATTCAAAATTAAATGATGATGAACAACCAAAATAACTGAGGCAAATAACAATTTCAAAATACACATTTTATTTTACACTGCACAAATATTTCCTTTTCAATTTTACTGCATCAGTGTGTATTTTGCAAATAACACAGATGCTGGATTCGATGTGGAATAGAATTGAAGATAAATACGAGTGAATGAGTGATATGTAGTGAGGTGTGATGTAAACTAAAATTTGTGAAGTAATCAAAATTGTATTGTATTGAAATTGTGTATATATAGTGAGAGAACAAATTTGTACTATTCAAAATGTAATATTTGTTTGAATAAAATATCTATTTGAATTCAAATTACGTGTTATTTATTTTATTCAGCAAATATTTATTAATTCATTGAAAAATGAAATAGTACATTAACAAATACATTCAAATGAATATATATATATATATATGTTTATTATCACCAAACAAAAATCATATACTTGCATATTCAACAATCTCCCTATTTTGATGATAACAAACATATATTTAAGATTTTGAATATATTAAATGTATTTGATCATTAATGAACTCTGTTTGCTCCCCCTATTTGAATACTCCCTCTCTACAACAAAGCTCCCCTTCATATATGCATGAAAATGAAGAAAAATATGCAGATGAACCTAAATACAAATAGAAAATATAAAATAAATTATTTGACCTTTGTTTTGCCAAAATATTAACTTTTCTCTCCCCCTTTTGTTATCGGCAAAAGAGTAATAGCGCTAGAAAAATAGAGATAAAGCAATAGACATTAATACAACATTAATACCTAATCGAGTATAAATATTAAACTTCAATAAAAAATCAAACAAAAATCATAAATACTCTATTTGACCTATATTCCACTTTGGAATGATAGGGATAATGTTATCGTATAAAACCATATAGTTGTGTCTATTTGTGGTATATTTATATCGGGAATTTGATTATCTACTAACCACGCATAACCGTTAGGACTTTTAAATGAGATTAGTAGTATTCCTAAATTTTGTAGAAAAAAATGAATTCAAGTATCTTCTAACCACGCATAACCGTGAGGAGTTTTAAATGGGATTAGAATCAACTTGCCTATTTAATAATCAATTTTGATATGCGTTTCATACATGCATAACCATGAGGACTTTTAAATGAGCATGAAAGCACATAATCAAAAATTCCTAATAATTCACCCCTGCATAACCATGAGGACTTTTAAATGGGAGAGAATGCTTTATATGTTTTTATTTCCTAAAAAAATAATAAAAGGAAAATTAACGATTTCCCATTTAAAATACCACATATTGACATACTATATTGGATTTTGGTGAGTGATGGTCCTTAGAAATACGTTAAAAATAGAGATGGTCATGGAATTTTTACCAACAATTTTTTTTATAAGCCTTGTTTAAATTTCTAAAGAAATTTACTAATTATACTGTCTCAAGTTATAATATATGATTAATTTCAACAATCATCACTTTTTCAATCATTATTTATCTTTTCGTAATCAATAGGTTGTCCGATTAGTTAGTGTAGTCATTTAATATCAAATCCAAAAAAATAATTATCAAATTTTCGAAAAATGTCTAATCTGAAACAAGGTCAACAAAAACAATTTTCTTGAAGGGGTTTTATAAAAGAAAACTGTCTGCTAATTGAAAATAATTTGAAATAAAAAGTTGCTGATTTTTGGAAAATGCGATGCAGCTAATGAATGTCTCAACATAAATCACATTCCACTAGTAATTTTTCCATCAACAAGATTACCAGTGTTATCTACATTCAAATTTCTCTTTAACTCAAGATTATTATTAGTTGAATGTTATAAAACAGATTGTCGAGTTGCAACAATTTCTTGAAATCCTTTTTACAAATTTTAAAGGAAATTCTTTTGGATTTTATTGAAGCCATGCCAATAAACAAAACCGTGAATATAGAGTCAGCAGTAAAATAACCAAATGTATTATCATCAATCTATAAAACACCATCATGATTCCAAACAATTTTATGTGAAATAGTTCAAAGACTCTTGAGATAATTATAGTGTTCTCGACATAAAAAATAAAATTGGCCAACAATTTTGCGTAAGCCAAAATCAAGATCAACATTCATTTCTTTATCACGTAACTGGTTGGTTTAATTCAGATTATGGTGCAGATTTTCACATTTAATAAATCATTCAAGATGAATATACCGTTACCTATTTTACCATTACCGATAATATTTCATTGTTTCCCATTGTGATTCCGTCACCTTTATACTAGGCTAAGGAACTTTGATTTGTCGCCTGTTGTGTGCCTGGAACAGCCAGAATCCAAGTAACACTTGTTGTTCCTCAGCCTTCCACCACACCTACACGAGAAAATATTTTTGTTAACTATTGTTTTATAGGTCCATGGTTGTTAGTGACAAATGAGTTTGAAAAATATGTTTGTGGGGACCCAAAACTATTTATATTTGTTTTCTTTGGCATCCAGATTTGTTTGACTTTAAGGGATTTTATATTCGTGCCTTTTGGAACCCAAATTGGTATAGTTTCCACGTGTTTGGGTTTATACCAACAAATATTGTGATTGTGTCCGGTTTTTTTACAAATTATGCACTTGGAGTTTACTTGATTAATTTCGCTACCAACACGTTTAGATTGATTATACCCAAGTCCTTGTCTGTCAATATTGACTGTTTGTTTTTCTATTAGCATATTTAAGGATTTTTCTCTTTGGAGAATTTACCTAAATTCATTGATACTTGTTGGACTTGTATTTTGAGTGATTCGTTTTCATTCAATAATTGAGTGCACCTTTTAATAGAATTTTCTCTCCTAGTATTTTCACTCTCTTTCAAAATAAGAATTTCATTTTCAAGCGATTTAGTTTTAATTTCTGATTTTTTAATATCTTCTTTGAATGTTGGACACTTTTCACACTTAAGGCTCTTGCTTTGATAGTTTTTAACCAATTGACCAAGCTGTTTATTTAAATTTATCAAAGTATCTTTTTGTGATTCAATTTTAGCGTATTTCTCCCTAAGTCATTCAAAACAGCCATTTACTTCGTGAAAATATATAAGTAATTCTGAGTGAATAAGTTTTGATACCTCACTTGGCTCGTCATCATCACTGTCAATTATATCACCTCGGAGGCATAGATATGCTTTTTTGGTCTCATTGCCGATGCTTTTATCATCATCACTTTTATTCCACGTGGTTGCAAAACTTCTCCTTTTTGATTTATTTTCTTGGCCGAGTCGATTTTAAGGACAATTGGGCTCGATGTGGCCAGATTTATTGCACTTATGACAGATGATCTCCCGCTCTTATGGGTTGTATATAACTTTAACTATTCTTCTTTTCAGTTGTTGATTTAGAGCTGGATTTCCATATCTGTGATTCCACCTTTTGAATTGCTTTATTATCAGTGCCAGTTCAGCTGCTCCATCCTCATCATCTTCACTTTCAGTTGTTCCTTTAAGAGCCATCGATTTCTTTCGAGTATCTCCTCCTTCGCGTTCTTCCTTGAATTTCATTTCTAGCTCGTAAGTGATGAGATTCCCTATGACAACCCGGAAATTTAACGTTATTATTTTAATAAGAATTTAACCTAATCAATTAAAATATAAACTTTTTCTTTTAAAAACAATTATGTATAAATAAATGTAAAACATATGAAACTATGAAATTAATATAAGTATAAAGTTAAATAATATAGAAGCAATTAAATGTTTGATAGTTTAAGTTTAGAGAGAAATAAGAATACAAAATAAACACTTAGGATAATAAGAAGCAAGACAAAGTTATGTATATGAATGTACTCTCAAAATAAAATGTATACAAGTGTACATAATATGAAAAAAAAGAATATATGAACATATAAATCAAAAGGGGATAAGTATGTAAGCAATAATAAGGACAATTGCGTTTAAAGTTATCATGCTAGCATAACGTAAGTCATTTCAAATTTTTTTTATATACAATCTAGCTGGTCAAGCAATAAAAATATCTCTGACCTGCATATTTTGTTCCAGTTTATTGTACTATACTCATCAATCTTCTTATACTATTTTTGCTAATGAAAATTAGCATACCTTTATCTTACAACCGAAGCTTAATAAATACTTCAACTCAACAAGCAAAAGAAGAAATGGATACATGTTGTACATAATGTAAATATATATAAACATGGATTAAGATGAAAACTTGAAAACAAGACAAGGTTAATTATGTTAGCATACAAAGATCATTTCAGCCGCCAAGCAAAAGAAAAAAATCTCTGATCAATTAAAAAAAATCAAAACGAGTACAATACAAATCTTGTATTTGTATATTCATCAACCCTGTACACACCTCTTTTTATATATATATCATCTTCTTGTCTCTATTTCGATTGAACAAAACCTGTGTATATATATAAAAAAAAGAAGAACATAGCAAACCTGAAACAATTAACAACAACTAAAATATCATCGACAAAACTAGAGACTGGAAAAGCAAGATCTAAGCTGTGTTCTTTTCAAAGCAATAAGGGGTGATCTCTGTTCCAAGAATTTTATCAGTGAGTAAACCATCTTATAATACTCAAGTATCATTCAATTTTGCATAGTTAAATAGTGTTTTGTGTATATACTTTAAGAATAAAGCTCTGTAATTATACATATTTATATTTGACAGTGCTGAGGAATTCATCTTCTTCTCTGTTTAGTTCACAGGGTAGAAACAACCAAATAAATTCAATTTCTTATCATTTATTCAGTACCAAGCTTTGGTTTTCAAAACAAATATGTGAGTTTAGGTATGAATTATGATTTAAAAAAAATAGTTTCAAGGAAGGAAGGTATATACAGTACGAAAAATTTGGTTTTCACCGAGATAATTCAAATTAAAAATAAATTTGAATAAAATGATTTGCTATTTCAATTGTATAACTTGAATCCTTATTCAAAAGTAGGATTTTTAATCTAGGTATGGTGAATTTTAGATGCGTGGATTGAGACCAGTTTTGGAATGATTGGAAATTGGGTTTCGACCAATTTCAGGTGGTCGGAGGCACTAGCGAGGTCGGGGTTTGGGCTGAGGTTAGGTGAGAGATCAAGGAGTTAAGGAAAAATGGAGGTGATGGTGATCGTTGTCTGAGGCGTCGGCGATAGGCAATTTTAGTTTCTAAACCTAATTTTTGAGATGATCGGAAATTTGATCGTCATGGACTCGTACGTGCATCGAGTTGCACGCGTTTCTGGAAAGGGGTGGCTTGGAGGGTGACGGGTTCATGGCTAGAGGATCGGGGCTTCTGGTGGCCGATGACGAAATCGCATGGTGATTTTTGGGACAGAGGTCTGGTTCGAGATGATCGAGCTATGCGCGATTTCGTTCATGGACTGGTGTGGGTCTTTGGTCGATCTGGGCTCATCGTCGAAGAGTTCGTCGACAGGCCGGAAGTGTCGTGGTTGGTCGGAGGTCGCCGGAGGGGCTGTGCACATGCACGGTGCTAGTTTGTGTTAGGTGATGGTTTCCTTGAGTGACGCGGGGAGACCCTCGAGCTAGAAAGGGTTGTACTCGGGGAAAACTCAGGTTCGCGGAGAGGGTTGTTAAAGTTTACAGTTTTATACTTAACATTTCACAAAAACATAATATAAAAGAAGAAAAAAAGAAGAAGATGGAAACTCGGGGAAACATGGGGAAAAATTCGGGGTCCAACTCGAGTTACATGAGCTTTTGCTCGGTTTGGTCTTTTGCCAATCTTAAAAAAAAAATTAAATTTGAAAGCAAGTTTAAACAAAGTAAAAACCAAATTGACAATATGGATTCAAACTGAATTACAATCTTGTTTTAAAGTTGAATTAAGTTCTATAAATTGAATTGTTTGAAACGATTTTAAATATTTAAAGTGTATTTAAATGGTAAGAATTTAAAGGTAAGTTGGGTTAAGTCCTTTAGTGCTTGTGTATGATGAGTATGTCTTAATATACGATTTTAACGGTTTGTGAATGGTTCATTTTAAAGTTAATAAGGGCTTAATGATTTGTGATTCATCAAGTTAGAAAGGTAATTAAAATGTATAATTGATTAATTCAATTAATTAATGATTTGGGTTGATTAATTTAGCAACTAAGAGTTGAATTAATTAATTAAGGTTAAGTTAATTAACTAAGAATTTAGAATAATCGATGGATGGTTTAATAAGTAATTACTTAACGAAATTAATAAAATATAATTACTTGTGAAATTAATCAAGAGATTAATTGAGATAATTAATTAAAGAGTAATTAACTAATTTAATGGAGTAAATACCAAGGAAGATAATCACCGGTTGAGGTAAATCAAAAGTGATTAATATGTGTGGCTTAATAAATGATTAATTATTTAATGTATTAAATTAGATTAGGGTAGATTGAAATTGTAAATGGAAATCATTAATTTATATAATCGATGACATAATAAAAGATTGATTAATCAAGAATAAAAAATAAAAAATAAGTGACTTATGAGAAATTAATTACTATAATTAGTTAAGGATTAATGTAATTAATATAGTTAATTAATTTATGGAGTAATTAAAGATTTCTCATTTGATTTGGTAAGAATAATTAATGTCGTAAATTTAATTAAAGATAATTACTTGAATGAAATTGAAAGATAGTTAATCCATGGTGATTAATTAAAATGAATGGATACGGAGGGGTTGATTAATTAATTGATTTGGAATTGATTAATGAAGGAATATAAGTGATTGAGGGTTTGAAATTCGATTAGAATCAATTGAAATGATTTGTATGTGATTAAGCTTTACTTATGGATGTTTGAGTGGAATTGAATGCTTTGAATGAGTTGATATCTCTTATATGAAATGCTGTGTATTTCATTTGGATAACGTGGGTGAGGAAGATATAAGACTCGAAGAGACTGGGTTCGGGTATTCAGGAATACTCGAAACCACTTCGTATTTTTATAAATTGACATACGAAATCTATAGGCTGAGTTGCAATGATTTAAAGGAATTGGGCTTTTAAATCTAAACCATGGTACTTAAGAAATGGATGAGTAGAATAAGTGATGTCAATAATTAATTGTGGTTTTGTGAATTGAAATGAGTTACCTCGGGTTCTATATAAGTTGTATGCTTTGTATTCCACGTTAGTTGGGTTTACTCATGCTGGTTTCCAGCCTGACCCGGGTGTTACTTTGGTGTAATGCTCGGGTCAGACCGAGTATTACAGATTTTTTGGTAAGGACGTTCTGGAGCTCAGGAGGCGAGCTGGATGGCAAGAACGTATAGAGTGCTTCCGCTATATTATATTATTGTATATCTATGTCATAGTAATTGTGTATATTCTAGTGTCTGTAAAAATGTGAAACTCTGATGTATTAAAATGTAATCGACAGATATAATATTCTTTTATAGACTGTTGTTATTTATTATTATATTAAATCCGCTGCGAGTGTGAGATGTTGTTGATTCTGTTCTTCTTCGTTTTCTTCTATCTCTTTCTTCTTTTTCATAACTATCTGAAATTTTCGGGTTCGAAAATTTCAGGTCGTTACAGTTGGTATCAGAGCTGAAAGGTTAAGCAAGAACCTTGGCTCTTGTGGGTGTGCTCATTAAAGATAGGGTCAGTAGTACCCTAGAATGAGTTGAGTGTATATTTATATGAGAGAGCGTACTTATTATTTTCTTATGTAAAGATTTTAAATGATTTCATATAAGATTATATTTCACTCTAATAAATATTAAGGAAATTGCCCGTTGAATTATTAGAATTAAATCAAGAAGTAATATAATACAATCAAACTGAAATTGAAATCTTCAATTGGAGAAGTATTTTAGGATAAGGTGATAATGGATGGTTTAGATATGATAATCTTGGTTACTATCCTAAGTGATTGTGTGCGTTTAATAATAAGATGGGTATTAATAAGTAAGCAAAATGAAATATTCTAAAGAAGTAAACATTTAAGTAAAGTTTGACTTATAAAATTGAAAATACCTAAATTGTGAAATTTTAATCTAGGTCCAGAATATGAAATTTGTTTTGAAGTGCTGCAAGAAATAATAAACAAGTATTATTTAAATAAAAGAGACTTGTTGCAAACAATGGGTTGTTTGAAGATTGGACTTGAATTTAAAACCAAAGGTGGTTTAAAACTTAAGGTATATCTAGGTAAGCAGATTGCTATACAAGAGTTGAATTCTTTTAATTAAGTCTAATTTATAGGTTAGGAAGTCCCTCTAGAATTCAGTCTTTGAGAGAAATGGCTAAGAGTGAAGAATGGAAGGCAAGACGCAGAGAACGAAGAGCAGCTGCACGTAAGGAACGGGAAATAGCAATTCAAGAGTATGAAAATCGGATCAAGGAAAGAAATGGACCAGGACCTTATGATAATATCACTTGCTATAGATGTTACAATAAGGGTCATTACGCAGCTAAGTGTGGTAAAACAAGGAGGGAATTAAAGGGTACATTCCAACGATCTCGCTCCGAGATATTATGCTTTAAGTGCCATAAGATGGGACATTTCCTTAACCATTGTCCAGAAGTGAGGAAGGTGAAGCGTAAACCAATGGTACCGGTTAACGAGTCAACCATTTGCTATCATTGTAAAGGGCTGGGACATATCGCGAGAAATTGTCCCAAGAGACAAAAGAAGAAGATTAAGGTTGTGGAACATCCAATAGGAAGCATGGAGGTCATCCAGATTGATGAGAGGATAGAAATTTTTTGTGGAAAATGCTATAGGGGGGGACATCCTGTTGAAAGGTGCATGTTTGGGCTTTGCCCATTGGAAGGAAGTCCATAAGAAGGATTTTGATAAAAAAACACTAGGACTCTAAAACCTAGGTGATGATGTAAACATCTTAATGGTGACTTTGTAAGGCTTTTATTGTGATGCATGGATGTAATGTTGAACTGCTAATGTGTAATCTATCCATATATGAAATATTTTATGGCAGTATGACCTAATAAATCACCTTCTTTATTTGAGATGGAATTTGAAATTAAGTCAAACTAAAATTTCAAAGGTTGGTTTCAAAATTTGATTTTGATCTGAACTAATTGGAATTATGATTAAAGATGGCTATATTTAAAAATTCAAATGGAAAATTTGAATTGGATTAATTTGAAATTAAGGATATGGAATTACTTTGAACTAAAAATTTGAATAATTGAATTTGTAAAATTAAAATTGTTTAAGAACTGGCTTCAACGGGAAGATAGAATTGAGTAATAATTTAAATTTTTAAAATAAAAATTGCATTGAATTCTTATTTGAACTTTGAAACACATAAGTAAAGATAATTTAAAATGGAATTTTGAGAATTGGACTCAGAAATTAAATTGTTAAAATAATAATAATAATAATAATAGTTTCAAATGGAAAATTTAGGTTGAATTGAAATGATTAAAATTGAAGTGGGTTCAATTGAGTGGATATTAGTCCAAAATGATTGGAATAACTTGGGATTGCAATTAAAGTTAAATATGTTTATAATCAAATCGAATTTGATTTAAATTTGGAAAGAAATTGAGAATTAATTCAACTTGAATTGGGAATAAATCAAGCCCAATGGAAATTGGAGATATTTAAAATTGGAATTGGGTCAATTTAAATGGAAATGGAAATTTAAATTGAATTGATGAGAATAGAGATTGGAAATTGAACAGTTTTGACTCTCGACTATCTTCAATATAAATTGTTTCAATATAAACTTATTTTTCCAAGCTATTTAATACATATAACCTTTCTTTTTTAAAGTCAAGTTATTTTGTACTTGTTTTACAATTTTTCGAAACTATTAACAATTTTTCAACTGTTTTATAAACTAATTACTAGTTTTCAACTATTATACAAATTAATTACTATTTTACAGTTATTTTGCAATTACCTAAATGTCTATAATTATTTAACTATTTTCCAACTATTTTACAACTATTTTGCAAACTAATAATTATTTTCCTACTACTTATCTATTTTTAAAATTTTCAAGCTATTTTCTAAGTATAACTGGTCGGAGTTCAAACTGTTATTGGTTAAATACCCAACTGAGATTAGAATTGAAGGAATAATTCAAATGGAAATTAAAGCAAATGTGAGTAAGTGGATAGAATCTAAAGGAACTGTGAATAGAAAGAGAAATTGATTTGGCTAATAATCAATGAAGTTAAATATGTAGGATGTACGTATATTATTCTATTCGCATAGTGATTTGATCCAGATTCGAGCATAGAATTTCGAGATAGTTATATCAATCCGAGTTGGAATTTTTCACTCGATTTCCGACGGCGAGCCTGGGTATGGATTGTTGATTGGTTCTGGATGTTCTCTATCATAGTTATAGCTATGCAAGGAGAATGACGGTTGCTGATTAAGAAACAAGATCTGTGTCCGCACTAGGAAGTCGGGTGGACGATACTAGTTCGGAAATGAAACTGTGTGATCGAATGGGCGATCAGATTGGTATAGCGTACGGATTTTTTGTGTACAACGTACGGATTTGAATGAAATTGATATTGAAAAGAGTAATCAAATTGGAATATTTGATTTTGAATAAACAAAGTCATATATCTTTGTTATATGTAAGATGAAACTCCCCTTGTTAAATCTATTGCCGGAAGAAAAGAATTTTTGAAAGTGTTTGAAGTATAAAAGGAGTTTTATACAAGTTTGAAGAGATCCAAAGTTTAAAAAAAAATTATATATGAAGGATCTTATGAGGATTTTGGAAAAGGTTTTGGGAACCTTTGGATTTGGAAAGGCTTTTGATTTTTGGGTAAATCAATATTAAAAATTTGAAAAGCCTAGTTTGAGAATTATCGATTTTGGGATAATCGATTTTGTGTAAAAGAGCCTTGTATGAGATCATACTAGGTATATGATTTGAAAGATACTATATGTATAGTATAAAGTGTTTTGATGATGGCTCTGGAAAAAAGGCGCTCCCTTGAAATGAACTTCTCAGGAGTGCCACCAGGTGGTGCTGCCTTGGGCCCCAAGGGGGTTCTAAAGTTGATCCTGTGAGGAGTCCGGACAAACTAGTTCCTGAGGATTATTGGGTAGCGAAAGTCGAGGGCGCTGATGCCTACATGGGCATTTGGGTTATGCTGTGACGACAGTGTAACTCGATGTCACTGCGATCTACTGTGGGGACCATAGCGAAAATTGTGTGGAGGATGAGTGCCAACAGTCTACACTTGATTTTGTCGGGAAGGAAACGCAACATCGGTAGACAGCGATCTATGGTCAAGTGGAGTGGAGAAGTTTCATTTTTGGCAGCGAAATTCGAGGGCGCTGATGCCTACAGTTATATGAGTTTTTGCTGTGATAGCTACGTAACCCCAGTTGTAGCTGCGATCTGTCGTGGGTTCCATGGTGTCATCGAGGGGAGCGGAGGCCTACAGTTATCTATGGATTTTGTCGGGATGGCAACGTAACCATCAGGTTAACTGCGACCATGGATGGGAGTGATGATTTCCAGAGTATTCTCACCAAAAATATATCCTCTATTTTCAAAAACTATTTTCTATGTTTCCAATAAAATTATTTTCATAAATATTTTCACTGGATATTGGAAACTGGTCGGCCAAGCACTTACAGATTTTCAGTCGTACGCCTAATCAACGTACGACCGAATTTCTGTGAGAACAAGGATGGACTTGTCGAAACATCGAGTTATAAAAGTATTTTATAAAAGAAAATATTTTATAAATATTATATAGATTTTTAAAGTAGTTTAAAAATGATCAAAGAAAATTTATATGATTTTAAGTATTTTAATAAATTTGGCTTCGTTCCTTTTCGAGGACAAAAGTTTTAAAGGGGGGAGGAATGTGACAACCCCGAAATTTAACGTTATTATTTTAATAAGAATTTAACCTAAACAATTAAAATACAAACTTTTTCTTTTAAAAACAATTATGTATAAATAAATGTAAAACACAAGAAACTATGAAATTAATATAAGTATAAAAGTAAATAATATAGAAGCAATTAAATGTTTGATAGTTTAAATTTGGAGAGAAATAAGAATACAAAATAAACACTTAGGATAATAAGAAGCAAGACAAAGTTATGTATATGAATGTACTCTCAAAATAAAATGTATACAAGTGTACATAATATGAAAAAAAGCATATATGAACATACAAATCAAAAGGGGATAAGTATTAAACAATAACAAGGACAATTGCGTTTAAAGTTATCATGCTAGCACAACGTAAGTCATTTCGAAAAAAAAATTATACAATCTAGCTGGTCAAGCAATAAAAATATCTTTGACCAGCATATTTTGTTCCAGTTTATTGTACTATACTCATTACTCTTCTTATTCCATTTTCGCCATTGAAAATTAGCATACCTTTATCTTACAACTGAAGCTTAATAAATACTTCAACTCAACAAGCAAAATAAGAAATGGATACATGTTGTACATAATGTAAATATCTATAAACATGGATTAAGATGAAAACTTGAAAACAAGACAAGGTTAATTAATGTTAGCATACAAAGATCATTTCAGCCGCCATGCAACAGAAAAAAATCTCTGATCAATTAAAAAAATCAAAACTAGTACAATACAAATCTTGTATTTGTATATTCATCAACCTTGTACACACCTCTTTTTATATATATCATCTTCTTGTCTCCATTTCGATTGAACAAAACCTGTGTATATATATAAAGAAGAAGAAGATAGTAAACCTGGAACAATTAACAGCAACTAAAATATCATCGACAAAACTAGATACTGGAAAAGCAAAATCTAAGCTGTGTTCTTTTCAAAACAATAAGGGGTGATCTCTGTTCCAGGAATTTTATCAGTGAGTAAACCATCTTGTAATACTCAAGTATCATTCAATTTTGCATAGTTAAATAGTGTTTTGTGTATATACCTTAAGAATAAAGCTCTGTAATTGTACACATTTATATTTGACTGTGCCGAGGAATTCATCTTCTTCTCTGTTTAGTTCACAGGATAGAAACAACCAAATAAATTCAATTTCTTATCATTTATTCAGTATCAAGCTTTGGTTTTCAAAAAAAATGTGAGTTTAGGTATGAATTATGATTTAAAAAAAATAGTTTCACGGAAGGAAGGAAGGTATATACAGTATGAAAAATTTGGTTTTCACCAAGATAATTCAAATTAAAAATAAATTTGAATAAAATGATTTGCTATTTCAATTGTATAACTTGAATCCTTATTCAAAAGTATGATATTTAAGCTAGGTATGGTGATTTTTAGATGCGTGGATTGAGAGCAGTTTTGGGATGGTTGGAAATTGGGTTTCGACCAATTTCAGGCGGTCGGAGGCACTAGCGAGGTCGGGGTTTGGGCTGAGGTTAGGTGAGAGATCAGGGAGTTAAGGAAAAATGGAGGTGATGGTGATTGTTGTCTGAGGCATCGGCGATAGGCAATTTTAGTTTCTAAACCTAATTTTTGAGATGATCGGAAATTTGATCGTCATGGACTCGTACGTGCATCGAGTTGCATGCGTTTTTGGAAAGAGGTGGCTTGGAGGGTGGCGAGTTCATGGCTAGAGGATCGGGGCTTCTGGTGGCCGGTGACGAGATCGCATGGTGATTTTTGGGACGAAGGTCTGGTTCGAGATGATCGAGCTATGCTCGATTTCATTCATGGACTGGTGTGGGTCTTTGGTCGATCTGGGCTCGTCGTCGAAGAGTTCGTCGACAGGCCGGAAGTGTCGTGGTTGGTCGGAGGTCGCCGGAGGGACTGTGCACATGCACGGTGCTAGTTTGTGTTAGGTGATGGTTTCCTTGAGTGACGCGGGGAGACCCTCGAGCTAGAAAGGGTTATACTCGGGGAAAACTCAGGTTCGCGGAGAGGGTTGTTAAAGTTTACAGTTTTATACTTAACATTTCACAAAAACATAATATAAAAGAAGAAAAAAAGAAGAAGATGCGAACTCGGGGAAACATGGGGAAAAATTCGGGGTCCAACTCGAGTTACATGAGCTTTTGCTCGGTTTAGTCTTTTGCCAATCTTAAAAAAAAATTAAATTTGAAAGCAAGTTTAAACAAAGTAAAAACCAAATTAACAATATGGATTCAAACTGAATTACAATCTTGTTTTAAAGTTGAATTAAGTTCTATAAATTGAATTGTTTGAAACGGTTCAAATATTTAAAGTGTATTTAAATGGTAAGAATTTAAAGGTAAGTTGGGTTAAGTCCTTTAGTGCTTATGTATGATGAGTATGTCTTAATATATGATTTTAAAGGTTTGTGAATGGTTCATTTTAAAGTTAATGAGGGCTTAATGATTTGTGATTCATCAAATTAGAAAGGTAGTTAAAATGTATAATTAATTAATTCAATTAATTAATGATTTGGGTTGATTAATTTAGCAATTAATAGTTGAATTAATTAATTAATTAAAGTTAAGTTAATTAACTAAGAATTCAGAATAATCGATGGATGGTTTAATAAGTAATTACTTAACGAAATTAATAAAATATAATTACTTGTGAAATTAATCAAGTGATTAGTTGAGATAATTAATTAAAGAGTAATTAATTTATTTAATGTAGTAAATACCAAGGAAGATAATCACCGGTTGAGGTAAATCAAAAGTGATTAATATGTGTGGCTTAATAAATGATTAATTATTTAATGTATTAAATTAGATTAGGGTAGATTGAAATTGTAAATGGAAATCATTAATTTATATAATCGATGACATAATAAAAGATTGATTAATCAAGAATAAAAAATAAAAAATAAGTGACTTATGGGAAATTAATTACTATAATTAATTAAGGATTAATGTAATTAATATAGTTAATTAATTTATGGAGTAATTAAAGATTTCTCATTTGATTTGGTAAGAATAATTAATGTCGTAAAGTTAATTAAAGATAATTACTTGAATGAAATTGAAAGATAGTTAATCCAGGGTGATTAATTAAAATGAATGGATAGGGAAGGGTTGATTAATTAGTTGATTTGGAATTAATTAATGAAGGAATGTAAGTGATTGAGGGTTTGAAATTCGACTAGAATCAATTGAAATGATTTGTATGTCATTAAGCTTTACTTATGGATGTTTGAGTGGAATTGAATGCTTTGAATGAGTTGATATCTCTTATATGAAATGTTGTGTATTTCATTTGGATAACGTGGGTGAGGAAGATATAAGACTCGAAGAGACTGGGTTCGGGTATTCGGGAATACCCGAAACCACTTCGTATTTTTATAAATTGACATACGAAATCTATAGGCTGAGTTGCAATGATTTAAAGGAATTGGTCTTTTAAATCTAAACCATGGTACTTAAGAAATGGATGAGTAGAATAAGTGATGTCAATAATTAATTGTGGTTTTGTGAATTGAAATGAGTTACCTCGGGTTCTATATAAGTTGTATGCTTTGTATTCCACGTTAGTTGGGTTTACTCATGCTGGTTTCCAGCCTGACCCGGGTGTTACTTTGGTGTAATGCTCGGGTCAGACCGAGTATTACAGATTTTTTGGTAAGGACGTTCTGGAGCTCAGGAGGCGAGCTGGATGGCAAGAACGTATAGAGTGCTTCCGCTATATTATATTATTGTATATCTATGTCATAGTAATTGTGTATATTCTAGTGTCTGTAAAAATGTGAAACTCTGATGTATTAAAATGTAATCGACAGATATAATATTCTTTTATAGACTGTTGTTATTTATTATTATATTAAATCCGCTGCGAGTGTGAGATGTTGTTGATTCTGTTCTTCTTCGTTTTCTTCTATCTCTTTCTTCTTTTTCATAACTATCTGAAATTTTCGGGTTCGAAAATTTCGGGTCGTTACATTCCCGATGAGTTCTTCAATTTTGATTTGTTTCACGTCCTTTGATTCTTTAATAGCAGTGACTTTGGCTTCAAATTTTATGGAAGGACTCTAAGGATTTCTTGGACTATTTCCAATTTTTTGTATGATTTTCCGAGTGCTTTTGATTTGTGTACAATATTGGAAAGTCATCCATACGTCTCTTTGACATTTTCATCCTTGGCTATTGTGACGTTCTCGTATTCACTACTAAGCATGACAAGGCAAGATTCATTGACTTTAGATGTTCCTTCATGAGTCACTTCAAGTGTGTGCTAGATTTCCTACGCAGTTAGGTAATGTGAGACACGATTAAATTCGACTAAATACAATGATAAAATAATAGAATTCATAGGTTTAGTGTTAGCATTCTGTTGTCTATTTTCAAGATCGTCCATTCATCCATCGATTTATCTATTTCCTGATTATCTACAACTATAGTTGGTGTTCTATAACCTGTCTCAACAATATTCCAAGCATCGATGGTTTTAAGAAAAAATTTCATTCTATTTTTCCAGTAAGCATATTCACCATTGAACAATGGTGGTCTAACTATGTACTAACCCTCAGCAAAAGAATTATTCAAAGAAGCCATTTTAAATATTCAAATTTTTAAAACAAAAATTGGTTTTTGAAAAATCAAAATTTTAAAACAACAATTGACTTATATTCCTAGCTCCGATACCACTTGCAGGATCTATTTCATCCAAGAAGGGGGTGAATAGGGTGTTAGTATTAATTATAAAAATTTAACGCTGAAGTATATAAAATAATTGCAACACATAAGTAGCAGAATAATAGGAGCACAGATAATAGCAGAATAATAGAAAGTAGAGATAGAACAACACAGATTTACCCAGCTTCGGCAAAACCCTGCTTACATGCTACCCCTAAGCTTTCTACTAGAATTAAGTAGTCAGACGCTTACATATGTAAACTCACGACACCAGCTATCGACTAACCTTACTCTATGCTCAAAACTCTGCCACAACTCAGCCACCGAGTTGCAAATTCTCGAACTACACCACCGTAGTTCGTCCCCTAGTCACACGACTAGAAATTACAAAAGTTTAAAAGTAAATACAAAATAGAAACAACTTTAGAAAAAAATCCCTAATTTTTTAAAAATAAAAGCCCAAAGCAATTATTTGAAGAAGACGACCCAAAAAAAGTGAAATCCTTTTGATTTTTATATTAACGGCCTGATCCTTTGAGAAAAAATGGAAGCTTTCTTTTGTGCTCGTTCGTTCCTCTCTGAGAAATTAGCATTTAATTTTGTTGAAGCCACCGACTTTAGTTGATTGATCGAATAAGTGATTTCGCTTTCCTTGCTTTGTCGATCGATTGTCTCTTTGATTTGCACAAGGCTGCTTCTCGATCGAGTTCGATTTTGAATTGGTATGTAATTTCCCTTTTTTGCTTGTCTTCTTAATTTGCTTGAACTCGATGAATTTTGAATGCCGATGATGATAGGGTTAAATAGGGTTTGATTCCCTTTATTTTCGTTCGAATATAATATTTGAATTCGTCATGATAATTTTTTTTAACCATTTGATTATGCTTGAACGCCAGTGATATTTTCTATCCTTTTCAATTTGTATAATTTCTTGCTTGATTATGATGGCTTAGAATTTCTTTGATGATGTTTTCCTTGCCCACCACAGTTTCGATTTTCTGGCATTTAAACTTGAATTTGGTTCCTTCCTTTGTGCTGTTGACATCGGCCAGTTGATACTGTGATAATATTTGACTTCGGCACTGACTTGTTCAATTTGAAATTCCTGATGTGCTCTGGTACGTGTACTGTTAGTTATTGCTTAATGGACTATGGTAGTTTTCGGCCTTGACTTTGTTAGCTCGAGTATGCACTTGACGGTTGTTGTGCATTGTTGCTTATGTACATTCGAGATGGTGTGGCCTTCACTTGATATCTTCACATTATGTATAGTGGTTTGGTTCAATGTGTACATCACTGCTAACATATGCATTGTGTTGATATGCTGTAGTGTTTCCAGTCATCATTTCTGAGTTTAGTTGATCCTTCTTGTTACTTCAAGTCTGAGTCCATTGGTCATTGTTAGACTTCATGTTGTCTGGTGGCTTCACTGTTGGTTTTGAATCATACTTGCTATCGCATGATCATTTCATGTTGTATTGAAGTTTGGTTTGATATTGATTTATGGTTCGAGTCACTTATGTTCCTGGATTTAATTCTTGCCTCTATTGTATAGTGCACATGCTCATTCGTGCTGTTGTATTGGTTATCACTACACATATATGTCACATGTATCTATGTATGCTGTGTACTTCATTTTTTTGCAGTCCAAACTTTAAACTGTTATATGTTTAAAGCTTTATTTTGCATCGGGTAGATGTGCTCTGTGTAATTGTAGTCTTGACCATTTGACTGTTGCACATTTCATGTTGGCCTGGTCTGCAACATTTGTGTTGACATTGGCTATTGGTTCATGTTGTACTTGGTTCTGCCTTTGTTCATTTGTTTTCCCTGCTTCATGTACTTCATTTTGATTTGGGTCTCATTTGGTTGATGGTATGGTTCATCACTGTGTACATTTGAGCATGTTTAATTGCAGTCTAGTTCAAGTTGCTTTGTTTTCATACTATGATTTAAGATTGCATTGTTTTCCGACTTCGTCTTGATTTTGGAATTGCACCTGAGTTGAGTCCAGCTTATAGCTCGGGTTTGACCTTGTGTTGTTGTCGTGACATTATTTGTATTACACTTGAGTTGAACCTGGCTTTGGTTGGGTTTAACCTTATGCTCACATATCCCTATAATTTTATCAAGTGTACATTGGTGTGCACGGCCTTATGGCATGTACAGTGATACGCTGAGCATGTCATAGGTTGTTCGTGTTTGATGAATTCAAAATTAAATGATGACGAACAACATAAATAACTGAGGCAAATAACAATTTCAAAATACACATTCTATTTTACGCTGCACAAATATTTCCTTTTCAATTTTACTGCGTCAGTGTGTATTTTGCAGATAACACAGATGTTGGATTCGATCTGGAATAGAGTTGAAGATATATACGAGTGAATGAGTGATATTTAGTGAGGTGAACAATGTAAAGTGAAATTTGTGAAGTAATCAAAAATTGTATTGTAACTGAAATTGTGTATATATAGTGAGAGCACAAATTTGTACTATTCAAAATTGTAATATTTGTCTGAATAAAATATCTATTTAAATTCAATTTATGTGTTATTTATTTTATTCAGCAAATATTTATTAATTCTGTGAAAAATAAATATTACATTAACAAATACATTTAAATGAATATATATATATATATATATATATATATATATATATATATATATATTATCATCAAACAAAAATCATATACTTGCATATTCAACATATTTGAATAAGCTTAATGTTGTGGTGACATGTAAAGGCAAATAAAATGCATAAAGCTTCCAATCTTACAAAAAGGGCTAACATTTAATTATAGTTTATTCCTTCTTCTTGGTTATATGCTAGTGCAACTAATCTGGCCTTATTATGTACAGTTTCATCGTTTTCATTATTTTTATTCTTATATAGCCATTTAGTTCCTATTAAAGATTGATCGATAAGCCTTGGAACTAAATTAAAAAAATGCTTATGTTCAAATTGGTTTAGCTCTTCTTGCGTGGCTAATATCCAATATTCGTTGTTACTAGCCTCTTTATGACTCCTAGGTTCAAAATTTGAAATAAAAGCGATGTGACTCATTTCATTTAATCGTCTTCTTATTCAAACTCTAGTTTCAATATCACTAAATATGTTTTGTATAGGATAGTTTCCAAATCCTTAGCGGTGATTTTGAAACAATTTGTTCTTGATTTGTAGTATTACTACTATCTTTATTTTCAACCATATCATTACTTGTGTGGACATTATTATTTATAACATCATTATTTCCCAAAATAGATGGTCGATTGATTATTTTATTAATTTCCAAATCATCGTTTGTGTTCGTATAGTTTTTGTCAAAATATACATGTGGAGTTGCTTTTATACTATTTGTTCTGTTATTCAAATCTATATAAATATTGCTTCTTTCAGAATAACCAACAAAGATACCATTGTTAGCTTAAGGATCGAATTTCGTAAGTTATTTTATTTTCGGCAAAGCCAGCTTATAATGGGTCTTGCCACTGTATATAAATGAAGAAAATGTGTTCTGCACATGCACAGGAACAACTATAAATAGTTTTATAGTAGCCATTCCACACATAGTACAAAAGACGTGAGAAGCAAAGAGCCTCTGGAACTAAGTAAATTGTCCTAGGGAAACATCGGTTCCTTTTCCCAAGAGGAGGATGAATCACCTCCAACAGGTCCTAACACATGCAAATAATCTTCAAAGAGAGATACAATAACCAAAATAAAATCCAGGTGTTCTCTATAGTAAATATATCTCCTATCCTAGCTATCATCAAGGAGAAAAGATCTATTTTGCTTACCATGAGCTCCATCAACCGAGATAATATGGTCACCACCATCTACATAGTAATGTAATCGCCTAGATTCACCATCATCATCATTAACAAAAGTATGGAAATCATGTCTAGTCGGGTCATATCTCATGTCAGACTGAATATTTATCCAAGCCATCTCAGCGGGATTCCACATAATACTAGAAAGTAGTGAAGGCGGAGTAAAACTAGGATTGGTAATACCAGGAGGAACAGAGGGATCCATAATAGCATCAGAGAGGGAAGGTATAATGGGATGCATTGAAGGCTCAATAGGAGGGACGGAAGGTGCCATAGAAGGGGGTACAATACGTTCTTTCGAGATCCATTTTATGTCCGGAGACCTAGGTAGAGGAGTCCGAACTGATAAAGGACCAACATATGACATATGAGAGCATGTTGATGACATATGACCAAAGGACTGACAAGACGTACATATGTCTGGCTTCCAACTATAACGTACAACAATTTCTGCTATTTGATCCTCAGTCACTCTTACTTTGATAGTATTTGGTAAAGGCTTATTTGGGGAAATGACAATCAAAGCTTTTGCGTATACTAGTTTTTTCTTAGCTGCGGTGTTAGCATCAAAACATTTTGTTTTACCAATCGCACTAGCTAGCCAGTTTAGGTCTAACATATGTTGCAAAATAGAGGGAATATGAGAAATATAAGTCCAAATAGGAATAGATAGTACCTGCTCTCTGGCACAGTCAACAGACGGACTCCATGGAGTCACTATAAATGGCTTGTCTCTGATAAAAATAGGATATTTACTAAGAATTCGAAGACGCTCCTCTGGTCTTGAGAATTTAAAGAAAAACATAGAGTTTTCAATATGGACTAGAAGGTTTCCCTTAGGATGCAAAGCCTTAAAGAAATGATCCATAACCACGTTGTATGGTGGGTTATAGTCCAAAAAGAATCCAATAAGATAGTCCGACCAATAATCAATACCAGCTTGTATTACCTCCGGAGGGAGGATCATAACCCATCCTTGTCAACCATTTCAAAACTACGGGGCACAAAATCACTCGCATTTTTTGGCAATGTAGTGAATAATGAGGACCATTTTAATTTGGCTTTCAGTTCATTAGTCTGGGGTGCTATTGAAAGTGGAATTCTTTACTGAGAAGTAGCAGCGACAACATGCTCATTAGCAGAAACTTGATGTTGCTGATGATGAGCTGGAGATGTAATAGAACAATCACAGCCAGTAGCTGGTTCGTAGTGACCATCAACATTTATTTCCACTCCTGAACTATCCAACATCTTGCTAGCTAAATCATCGATTTTATTAAACAAACCATCAGAGCAGGATTCGAGACCAAAAAAATTACGAGCATTGTTGTGATTACCAAATAACACAGAAGAATCATTTGTGGAATTATCCAGTCCAATACCAATAACAACAGTCTCTACATCAACTAATTCAACTGATTTTATATTCATCTCAGCACAAATATTTTCACTAATAGCGTTACTCGGGTCACAACAACAATCATGTTTCGAAATGTCATCACTATTTCATGCTGAGTCAGTACCCTGAATGGTAGGAGATATGGCAGAGAGAGAAATTGGATTCATTATACCTGAAATTGGACCGAAAGTCAGAGATAGGTTATGACATTCAGTAGCAATAGTTCCAAGCGTAATCGGCTTGTCAACAAATACCGTATGCCTATCGCAAGCGGTCGGAAACAGAATTCCAAATCCAGAAACGACAGCAGCTGACTGTGGAACATCGAGAGAAGATGAAGCAAATACTCGGCAGGATCTGGTGATCGAACGATTTTCAGTTGAGGGGATATATCTCGATTTTGGTTTGTGATTCTTAGCCACAGGAGGAGATACAATGCGCAGATGAGTGAGAAATAGGACAATGAGAGAGTTTTAGAAGTTGAAGGAAAATGGAAATCACCATTTTGAGGAAGACTCCATTTTTATAAGATGATTTTTATTTTGATCTTTCTGATAATAAAAAACCCTAATCCAAAGATTAGAGCCCAACCCAATTGATCCACAACATCCAGGTTGATTTTTAATGCTATCCCCAAAGGGGGGCTATAGGTCCTAGGGAAGGGACTTGAACTCCCAACCTCTTCGAAGTCAGGGAGGACCCCTTACCATCGAGCTACGGTGCAGACATAAAAAACCATAATCCAAAGATTAGAGCCCAACCCAACTGGTCCATAACAACCAGGTTGATTATTAATGCTATCCCCAAAGGGGGGCTGTAGTCCTAGGGAAGGGACTCGAAGTCCCGACCTCTTCGATGTCAGGGAGGACCCCTCCTAAGTTATCTTTAGTATTCAATAAAAACCATTTTGTGCCAAAAACTTTATTATGCGATACTATTGATTTCTTATTGTTGAAAAACTCATATGGAGTATTTTTTGTCTTCGACCTTATAGAAACATGATTTAGAGCATAACATGCAGTAGCAGCAACTTTAGCCCAAAAGTGTTTTGGTAAAGTAGTATTGTTGAATAATGTCTAGCATTTTCTTGTATGGTCCAAATTTTTGTACAACACTATTTTATTATAGTGTTCTAGAAAAAGAAAAATAATGACAAATACCCTTTTAGTACAACTATCTGAAAATAGTTGATTATCAAATTTACCTTCATGATCACATTTTATACTCTTAATTTTCAAAATTTCTAGATTTTGAATTCTCTTTGCAAAAGATTTAACATTCAAAAGTATCATTTTTATGTTTCAAAAATATAGCCCAATTATAATGTGTAAATCATCAACCATTACAAATGTATACTTATTATGATTTATTGACTTTACTTACACATGTTCAAATAGATCTAAATGTAGTAATTATAACAGTTGAGTAGAATTAATTTCTTCTATAGTTTTTAAAGACGGTTTAGTTTACCTTTTTAACAATAATACATAATTTGTTAACATTAAAATTCATTTTAGATGAACCACGTACAATTTCATCTTTGCTAACTTATAAATATTTTTTAAATTAATGTGACAAAATCTTTTATGCCAAAACTAAGGGTTATTTATGTTTCCTATGAGACACATACTATTACCATGAATAATTTTACTATTAAAAACATAAACATCTTGTTTTCTTATACCTTCAAAAGTTAAATTTTTGTCTTTATAAAAAATACTACATTTTTATTTTTTGAAAATAACCATAAAACTCTTATCACATAATTGTATACTAAGCAGATCATGTTTTAAATTATCTACCAGTAAAAAATAGGAAATAAAGGTGTTACCAAAAATGCCAACGTGCCCTTTTTGAATTACATATCTTTTAGAATTTTCTTAGAATTTGACGGCTCCTCCTTTAAGGAATGTAATATTTGTGAGCGTGTCTGAGTTTCCAGTCATGTGCATGGAACATCCGTTATCCAATATCCACATTTCATTCCTATGCATTTTAGATACCTGCAAAAAATAATTTAATTTTTATTGGTGCCCACTTCCCCCGCTAAGGTCCTATGGTTAATCCAAAGGTAGCCTTTCCCATGTGGGCTTGGGGACCTTTAAAAATGAAGTTACTATTTTTATGTACTTTTACCATATGTTTTTATATACTTTTTCCTTATTAAAGTATTGTTGGATTTAGGAAGCCATATTTTATAGTCTTATTGCCTTTCTTATTTTGACTAGCATAGGTTTCCTAATATAAGATATAAAGAACTTTCTAAGGACTATATTTGACAGTTATCTTTTTAAAAACCTAGTCCATTCTTATCAAAAGCCGGTTTGGAAATATTAATTAAAATTTTCAAACTCTCTTGGCCTTTGTTAATATTAGAAACTTTCTAAGATAATTTTTCTAATTTAATTTCTAACTTGTGTTTCTCAGATTTAATAATTTCTAACAATGATTTTAAATCACACTTTTATTTATATAATATTACATTCTCATGTTAATATGTCATTTCATTAATTTGCCCTTGGGATTGAGTATGTAAATTATCAAAAGAATTTAGAGAATTTTCTAATTCTTCTTCAAGAATTATTTTTTCATCGTTTAACATACTTACTTCTATTTCTAACCTATTATTTTTAGCTTCTACTTCTTTTCTACGAAGTTTCTCATTTTTATATTCACCGGATAAGGCATTTACGATATTAAATAATTCTAATTTGCTAAATGCATCGTATACCTCATTATCGGTAGCCGTGAAACAGATATTTTCATGTTCTGATTCACTATCACTTTCAGATGTTGAATATTCTAAACATCCCATGTGACTTGGAAAGCCTGTCTTTTCTTCAATTTTTCCTCTATAGATTTTAGTTTCATCTTAAACTATAGGCAGTATTTTTTCATGTGACCATTCTCTCTGCATTCATAACATTTTACGAAAGAAGGCTTGCTTGATTTGCTATTTTTCTTTGACTTGAAAAATCTTTGATCCCTTTAGCTAAGGATACAAGATCATCATCATTGAAATCATTGTTCTCTTTAGCTTGAAAAGCTATAT
This sequence comes from Allium cepa, assembly GCA_030765085.1. Lineage (NCBI taxonomy): Eukaryota > Viridiplantae > Streptophyta > Magnoliopsida > Asparagales > Amaryllidaceae > Allium > Allium cepa. Next base: position 95,198,607 of record CM060946.1, on the reverse strand, counting down.
ACCTTTTCTCTTTGCTTATTCCTTCTTAACCTACAAAGTGTACTAATATGACATCAAATTTCCAATAAGCTCTTCGATTTAAGTAAGAAATATAATTTGCTTCCTCGACAGCTAAGGATTTTCTTTCCCACTCATTAGTTAAAGGGTTTAAAATCTTAGAAACTACATCAGATTTAGAAATAGTGACTCCTTATCCTTTTAATGCATGTGTAATATTTTGAAGTCGTGCATACATGTCAGAAATAGTTTCCTTATCTGGCATTTTAAATAATTGAAACTGGTTCTTTAACATGGAAATTTTACTTTTCTTTTCTTTATTATTTCCATCATATGTAAAGTATGACATATTTCATAAACGGATTTACATATGCTTACCCTATTAAACTCACATTATCTAATGCACAGTATAAAATACTCATTACCATTAAGTTATTTTCTTCTTTAGCTTTTTAGTCACTTTTCCATGACTCAAAATCAATAGCCCGTTCAGTAAATTCAGTTTGAGTCATTTTCCAAATAGAATAGTTGTTAGCTTGCATATATATTTTCATCCTAATAGCCCAATTGTTATATTCTATGCGATGAATAGACGGGGTCTGGCGATAGACTAGCCTTCTTAAAAAATAGTCATGTTCAATGCCATACTAGTTTTATAATTTAATAACAATTTATAAAATAACCTACTCCAGTCCCGTATGAAAGTAAAATTTCTATGGTATATAATGGTTGTTAATCAAAAATGGATCAACCCCTTGGTTTGAGTATGAAAGCACCAGCCCTGTTTATCAAGGCAAATAAAGTAGATCAAAACACTCTTCAAATTGCAGAAAGTAGAATAAAGTAGAGAAACACAAAAATTTTATGGTGTTTCGGCTGTTAACGAAACCTATGTCTACTTTGTAGATTTCATTAATAGATTGACTATTGATCACAAGTACAAGCTATTTACAATGCTAACAATTGAATGAAGATAGATCAGACCATCATTGTTGGAGACAAAAGGAAGGATCTCAATTGCCCTATGACTGCTATTGTGAGGAGGAAGAAGGTTGAAGAATCTTAGTAGCAGAATTTCCCCAATGATCAGAGCAGCCATCCCCCTCCTTGTTGAAGATAGGTTGGTATTTATTGGATTTAGATAGCACGGATTGGAACCAGAGTATCAGAAGCCTGTGGTTATCCATAGGAGGAGGCACATAAAGTTTGGGGTGATTTTGAGCTAACTTTTTGGATCGGTAACGATCAAAAGTGTTGTGCAATTTTTTCTCAACTCCTTCTTCATTTGATTTTTTTCTTGCACATGAGGTTCTCCATGTGATTTTGTATCTTATTGACTTGTTTTGTCAATATTTCACCCGTAAAGTAGACTAAACTGTAATCTGAATCGGGTAAGTCTTGACTTCTTCAACTCGGATGCTTAGAATGTTATCAACCTGGTAGATAAGTTTAGGAGAGATGTAGAAGTATAATGCATGTGGATTAGAGTATCCACAAGTCAATAATTTGGATCGGTACCGATCCATTGGACCGGATCGGTGTCAATCCAAATACTTGGCATACTTTTGATCCAAACTTCCAAGATTTCTTTGTCATGTACTTTTAGATTTTCGGTCAAGTTCGAGTCGTTCTAGCGAATTAAAATGTTCCAACTCCTTTAGAATTCTACTAGGTTAGAAACCCAGTTAACAATTTGCCCCTCAGAGCATGCTTTCACTACAAATGAGGCATCCTCTAGAATTATTTATCTTTCGGTTTCCGTTTCATGAAGCTTTATTGGTCGTATCTAGCTTCCTTGAGTAGCTACCTAAGATGTTCTGTCTAACTTCCACTCCTTAGTGGAAATCTTTAAAGTTGTAATTACGAAGTGATCTTGGCTTAATAACTTCTAGAATGAATATAAACATCAAGTTGGGAAAACAAGGAAAGTCTGAGGTCATTTGGGGGAAATAAAATGGATCTGTACTGACTCAATTGGAGCGGATTGGCGCCGATGCAAGTACTTAGCAAAATTTTCTACCTTTCTCTCTTCTTCTTCTTTTGTTGTAAGAGGGATCGAATCTCCATTTTTCAATTTTTCATTTTTGCGCCGAGCTGATCCAAAAGAAATCGAACTTCGCCAATCCACCTTCTGCCATCGCCAGAGCACCGTCGCCGTCGATCCTCACACATAGTGTTACTTGTTGCCTTGATTTTGCCTGCCTTGAGGCGCTGCCAATCCAAATACTCTGGTTTGAGCCATTCTGAATTGAAAAACTCATCTTTTTTCTCAATTTCGAAGATTGGTGAAATGGATTTTGACATGTTGTTACATCATCGATCGATGGTGAGGTTATGTTGATGACGGATGCAGTGGAATATTCGAGCTGATTATGATTTTGTGGAAGAAGAAAATAAATCGACTTTGAAGTTCTTCACGGAACGAAGCCTAGGTTTTACCCCATTGCTCCACATGTTTTGCTATCTTCATCCATAGAATTAGAATTAACTTGTATCATGTTTCAAAGTCGATCTCGGCATGACATCTTGCAGATTATAGATTGATTTTGGTTTTTCTGGGAGGTGATAATAACTTAGGATAACATCTTGCTTGCAACTTAAGTTACTATCACTTTCCATGAAACTAAAATCAACTTTTGATGATAATTTTTCTTCCTGATTTGACTCATCGATCTATACTTGCTCGCATTGGTTTAGTCTTGTCATTGTACAGTCGGTGTACCTAGAATAGGAAGAGCTTTCCCTGTCGCTTCAAACAACGAATCCATTATCGACCATTGATCGATAACGGGTAAGTGTACAAGAAAAGACATTAATAGCTGATATGGATTACTTTTTCTGGTGTGAGTGAGCCATCTACATGTCATAGTCTGTTCACAACGTTTAGGATGTTGAGCCAGTTCTCACATAGATTACACATCATACACACTCACGCTTAATATTTGGAATCCAATCGGTGATTAGTACATGTCAATTACCTTCCGAATTCCATGTATCAATCATGTTAGGTGTTTATCATTAAGGATTTAGCACACCTGACCATTTTGAACACAAGCTTTCTTATATAGAATGATGCGCAAATCCTCCTGGTGCAAGCCAGTTGAAGGAAGCTCACCTATTTCTGAAGCGAAGTCGAGTCGATCCTTGTTGTACCTGCTACTTCCGTAGCTTTGGGGGCAACATGACTGTCTGATCCCAGTTGGCCACATCGTCGACCACACTCCCCCCGAACTTTAGGGTTTTGCTTGATCCTTCGGAAAAAGCCTCTTCGATCCTTACACAAAGGGTGTTGCGAAGCATTTGCTTGCAATGTGACATCCCACAGGACGACGTGCTTATTACATCCAAAGGGGAATTTGCTCAAAGACCACCTTCCGAATTCTTCAGAACATGAGGTTGAAGGCATGCGAGATGATGGTCGAGGCGGAGAAGAAAGTTGTCACCGAACAGTCCCAGGAACTTACCACTCTACGTGCTTAAATTTTGACTTTGAATGCCGAGAAAAATCAATTGATAGTAGAGAAGGCTAGCACGGAGGCCAGACTTTCAGAGCTCCAAGATACTTCCTCTAAGAAAATGGAATGCTTGGATGCTACCATTTTAGGCTTCTATGTTAACTTCGTACTTCGTCAGGGTAGCTTCAATTACTTGGGTCCATTGTTCCCTTGCACGTTCGCTATAGTTTGGGAAGAAGTTCTGGGCTGGTTTCGAGAAATGGGTGGCAGTTACACCGAAGAGGAGCTGTTTTAGACCTACTTGAGCGAGGAATCACGCTAGCTCTAGTGGAAGATAAGAAAATTTTAATGCTGGAGAGGGAGCGTGAAATCATCAATGTCACGGCCACCACCGAGGTTGACACTGAACATTTTCCTTCGGGACTAGACGAGCCGTCTTCGCATCTTCATACCGAAGAAGGGATCGTTGCCACTTCTCCTGTAGTCATGCAGCCATCGAAGGAAGGCAACGGGGAAGGCTTCAAATTCGTTGCACACGAGCAAACACCTACAGCAGGTAACTTTCTTATCTCTCCTGTGTTTGAAGGTTTTCAATTCATGCCTAAAGAAATTGCCGAGATAAACACCCTTTATTCTGATATTGTAGATAAACCATCTCTTCCTGCTAAATTGCCTTCTTGTCACAATGCTGGGTTCGTCGCTAGTTTAACTGCGTCAACCGTCGTCTCTGCTTCTGGGTCGCAGTCCAGTTAGCATTTTGAGAAAATTGCAGCGCTGCATGGTTTGGACGACCCCTCTGTTTCCTAAGAGTAGAACTTGGCAGCTAGTAATATACAAGAGCAAGCAGGCCAAGGCAGCTAACTGGATAGAGAAGAGGCTAAGCAGCCAAAGACCGAGCAATAGATGATCGAAGTGAAAAAGGAGAGGGTTGAGGCACAGAAAAGGTCATCGACGAGCTCTCACCGATCCCACAAGCATAAAGGGAAAAGGGAGGTCCGCCAGTGGCCGTGCTCCGGAGAGTGAGATTGCCTCGGGAAGTATAAGCCCGAGAAGTTGCAAATTTGAGTCGGGAAAGGCGATTGGGGAAGTAGTGAGAAGACGTCTTGATTTATCTTTTCTTCCTTTTGTTGTTTTTGATCATCTTTTGTACAAGAGAAGATCTGCCCTTAGCATTTTTCTTGCTGTTGTCACAGTGATATTTTGTATTTTCCTATTATTATTTTTTCGCTATTATGCGGGCACGACACAACTGTTTATGGTTATATATTAAAATGTTATAAGTAATACAATGTTGACATTTTGATTATAACTTTATTTGTCTGGTTATTTAAGTTTCATGCACTTATGCCAGTTTTATTCATCACTGTTTTATTTAGCCCCATAATTACTTCTAAAATTCTCTGTTTGGAGTAAGAGGATTGTGAAGTATTTGCTACTTTAATTGAGTGTTGGTGTGTGCGCCCCTCGGTTCATGAGGATGTTTACTCCGAACACTTGACAAATGACCAATTGATCCATGCGATTCCTCGGATGTCCATAACTGAGTCTATTTCTGTTTCCAATCTTCAAGAACTTGTGATTTGAGCATCTCAATTCCAAAGATTTTCTGAGTCAACGATTGAAATTCTTCGCTAATTCGTAATCATGCGACATTGTTAGATTCATGCCCATTACTTCCGATAATGGAAGTGGATTGATTCTTGTTTGTCCTGCAATAGACGAGTTTCCTGGAATTGCCAAGACAATATCGATAATTGAGAGTGTGCGCGGCTTATGAAATGTACGGCTTCTAAGAGTGTGCGCAGCTTTTGGGAGTATGTGCGGCTTATGAGATGCGTGGCTTTTAGGACCGACACGACCCGTCGATCCGGAATGGTTTGGAATTTCTCAACGTTGCCAATCTCCCGACAACGTAAGGAGTTCATGTTTTGAAAGCATGATTCCACGACTCAAAAAGCAACGCATGGCTTATGGAGGTGCGCGGCTTTGATTAGCGCCTTCCCGTTGTTGCCGGACCAACATTGGTTCTTCAAAGGCAAGGATCGAGTTACGTCAATTCAACGATTTGAGTCGATTTGCTTCCATTGACCCGGCAGGTAGATGGGACATACTTAAGCCTCGTTCCACTATCTCAAGCAGCGATCGAATGGTTTTGAGTCGATTAGACCCCATTGACTCAGCATGTTACTTTTATGAACATAGTTTTATTAGTTTAGAAAGAAAAGTGGTTTTATTAATAAAAGTTGGGCAAGTTCTGCCCATTTACAATGCCCTCTGTACTCCGGGATGTCTTATTTGTAAGAAATAGGAAATACATAAGATAGGTTTAGATAAAGTAACGACGCAGCAATTCACTGTTCCATGCTCTGTGAATTTTGGCTCCATCAACGGTTGTTAGCTTGAATGTGCCATCCTCTAGCTTCTAACCGTTCACATAGGGTCCTTCCCAGTCTGGACCAAATGCTCCTGATATAGGGTAGACCCTCTTAAGGACAAGGTCTCCCACTTCGAAGTTGTGGTTATGAATTTTAGAGTTGAAGTACCATGCAACTCTTTTCTATTGAGTGGTAGTCCTTAATTCGGCTTCTTACCTCTTCTCATTGACCATATGAAGCGACTCGAGTAGAAGCTTCTCGTTCTGCCTTTGATTGAAGTTTTACCTTCGATGAGAAGGGACTTCTAGCTTAACAGGGATCATTGCTTCTGGACCATCTACCAAGGCGAATGGAAAGTGCCCAATTGCATATTTGTGTGTTGTCCTGTAAGCCCATAGTGCGAGTGGAAGTTCATCGACCTAATCTCTTTTCTCTTTAGTTAGCCGCTTTTTGATGGTGGACTTGATGATCTTGTTTACTGCTTCCACCTGCCTGTTTGCTTGTAGATATGTGACAGTGGAAAAGCTTTTCTCGATTCAGAAGCGTTTGCAAAAGTTTTTGTACTCAGCACTTTCGAATTGAGTACTGTTATCCGTGATGATTTTCTGTGGCATACCAAACCAGCAAATAATGTTTTTAGTGCAAAAATTGATAACTTTCTTTATGGTAATAGTGGTCAAAGGTTCTGGTTTGGCCCATTTGGTGAAATAGTCAACAACAGCGATATCATATTTGGCTTCTTCCCTCTTCTCATCGACATATCAAGCGACTCGAGTAGGAGTTTCTTGTTTTGCCTTTGATCGAAGTTTTGCCTTCGATGAGAAGGGACTTCTAGCTCAACTGGGACCATTCCTTTTGAACCATATGCCAGGTCAAACAGAGAGTGCCCAATTGTAGATCGGTGTGTTGTTCTATAAGCCCATAGTGTGAGTAGAAGTTCATTGACCCAATTTCCTTTAGCTTTAGTTAGATGCTTTTTGATGGTGGACTTGATGATCTTATTTACTTTTTCCACTTCCCCATTTGCTTGCGGATATGTGACAATGGAAAAGCTTTCCTCGATTCAAAAGCGTTTGTAAAGTCTTTGAACTTAGTGCTTTGGAATTGAGTGCTGTTATCCGTGATGATTTTCTATGGCACAAAAAGCCTGCAAATAATGTTTTTAGTAACAAAGTTGATAAATTTCTTTGTGGTAATAGTGGCCAGCGGTTCCACTTAAGCCCATTTGGTGAAATAGTCAACAACAATGATAGCATATTTGGCTTTTCCTTTAGCCATTGGTAATACACCAATTAGATTGATTCCCCATATTGCAAATTGCTATGGGCTAACCATCTATGTTAGCTCCATAAAGGGAGTTCTTTTGATCTTGCCGAATCTTTGGCATAGTAGCATCGTCTGGCGTAATCCACCGCATCGCGGTTTATTGTTGGCAAAAAATACCCATACCGAAGAACTTTCTTTGCAAGGGTTTACCCCTCGTTATGATGTTCGCAATTGCCTTCATGAAATTATCTTATAATCCTTCGAGATTCGTCGTTGGTCACACATTTGAGCAAGGAGGCAGAGAATCCCCTTCGATAGAGTATCCCATTCTGTATTGTGAATCATGGTGCCTTTCAGAGGAGCTTTTTCCATTGATTCTTGTCTAAGGGGAGAGTTCCTGTGTCAGGTAGTCCTTGATTGGCGTCATCCATGTCTACGGTTCTTTTGTTATCTCAAAAATCCAATCGATGTCCATTTCGCTTATTCTTGGAGTGGTCAGGGTTTCAATCGGGACTATCCCCGATGACTGTGCTTCTGTAGAACTGGCCAGTTTTGCAAGATAATCCACCTTCGTGTTCTATTCCCTCGGGATATGAGTTACAGTGTAATGCTCGATGTCCTTCAACAGTTCCTACATTTCAGATAGGTACGGGGGGAGGTTCTCCCCCCGAGCCTGGTATTTGCCTTTCACTTGACAGACGACTACCTGAGAGTCGTTATAGATGGTATGGACTTTATCCTGAGTTCCTTCACAAATTTCAGCCCGCGATCAATGCTTTGTATTCTGCCTCGTTATTTTTTGCAAGAAATTCTAATCGTAAGGCATAGCAAATGGATTGTCCTTCGAGAGTCTCAAGTACCACTTCTGCTCCCGAGTAGAAGTTGTTAGATGCACCATCGACGAACAACTTTCAATGTGTCTCCACTTTCGGAATAATTTCTTCCTCATTATCTCATATTGTAAACTCAGCAATAAAATCTATCAGCGCCTACCCGTTGATCGCCTTTCGAAGATGGTATGTGATTTCGTACAGATTTAATTTGATATTCCATTTAATAAGCCATCGAGAGGGGCTTTATAATGCTTGCTTCAAGAATTGATATGTTAGCTTTGATCGGGTGTTCCTGAAAGTATGGTTGCAACTTTCGACATGCAATCAAGAAACAATACGCCAGTTTTCCAATCATGGATAGTCCTTTTCTGCTTCAGTGAACCGTTTACTGATGTAATATGCGGGTCGCTGGATCTTAGCTTCTTATTGTACGTGCGTGGCACTCAATTGGTGGGGCGAGACTGCTAAGTAGATGTATACTTCTTCTCCGTCTACTGGATTGGATAGGATTGGTGGGGTTTCTGTATGTCACAACAGCTCTTCGAACGTAGTTTGGCAAGCTTGATTCCATTCAAAGTTCTTCTTTCCCTTCTTTAGCGTATCAAAGAACGGTATACATTTGTCGGTTGCTTTTAAGATGAATTGGGTCAGCGCTGCAACCTTTCCATTCAAGCTTTGTAAATCTTTCCTGTTCCTTAGGGCTTTGACTTCTCGTAAAGCGGTAATTTGTTCGAGATTTGCTTCGATGCCTCTGGCGCTTACTATCAATCCTAAGAACTATCCAGGGGCTACCACGAAGTGATATTTAAGTGGATTGAGCTTCATTCCATATTTGCATAGTACAAACATTTCGGCAAGGTTGTCCAAGTGATTTGCAACTATATGTGATTTAACCAATGTATCGTCTGCATAAACCTCCATAGTCTTCCTGATCTGATGTTTAAATATGGCGTTCACTAGTTAATAATCGTAATGGAATTTGGAGATTTATTTGATAAATTGATTTGTCATTATCTAATAAAAGGGTTTAAAATGTGGAAATATGATATTTGAAATTAAAATTAAAATAATAATAATAATAAATAAGTTTAGATGTGTAAATAATATTTTATAAAAAGTAATATAAGTGAAATATGAGTTACTTAGGTAAAGAACTAAACTTGTATATAAATTTTGTATTTAGTTAAAGTTAAAAATTAAGTGGGATTTAGTTTATACGAGAAATAAATATGTACATAAATACTCGTTTATTTAATAAATTCAAGGCCCAAGCATTTTTACCCAAGCCCAAATAACTTTTGCCCAATAGTTCATTATCCTATCTGCTCTAGAATTTCTCTATCCCGGGGAAGCACTCACGTGAGAATTCCCATTTTATTTTTATCTTCCACCGGAAGTAACAAAATGGAGGGAGAAAAATATAAGGAAATTTGATCGTTTTGTAAGGAAATTTATGTGGTACATTAATGGACCGTTTCCTTCCTCATTATGTGGTACATTAATGGACCGTTTCTTTTCTCAAACGTTTCCTTCCTCATTATGTGGTCAATAGAATCTAAAAGGTTTTCCTATTAATATGCTAAACAAATAAAACGGTTACAATCTAGAGCGTTAATTTCTCTTATCTTGATCTTGATGGACGATCAAGATTGAGTCTACAAATCTGGAAATTTGGTCCTCTCTCTACTTATAAATATCAACCTTTGCCCATCACAAAGGATATACAGAAAACACATAAAGAAACATATAGGAAAAGAGAGAGAAACCATTTTCTTGCTCAATTGAAACAGTATTCGACAACATCCATTGCTGATTCGTATATAATATGTCTGGAGGTATGTTTTATTAATTCTTTACATATGTGATAATCATGTAATTCTAGATCTTAGGGTTTATGTTATTCGCAAGATATAGATTACATGTGGTATCAGAGCGATGGTTTTAGAATTCATGATTATCCATCAATATATAAAACGAAACTACCATAGATCTTTGATATGATGTTTGTAATTTTACTATGATAATGATAATGATTATTAATGTTAATATGATTCAAGTTTAATATTCGTATTATTTAAGTTGCTACAGTAATCATGATTATCAATATTGTTCTATTTATTGTATTCTTAAATCTGGATCTGGAAAGTTTATATTTCCGCAAAAGTTGATTTTTTTTTACTTTAATATTTGACCTACTGTATAATATGGAACAACTTATTGTATGCGAATACTTTTCAGAAAGTATACATATTGAAAACAATTGTTTTCTAGTTTGACATTAAATTCATGACCTGGAACTTGCAAGATAATTGTCTATATATGATTTGCAAAATAATTATTTATATGTTAAATTCATATATGGAATTTACTTGGAGTTACTAGACATTAATTATCCTTGCTGTGGATTACTTGAAAGAATGACAAATGTTATGCAAAAAAAAAACATTAATGTTTGTCTCTTGTTTTATTTTACGCTTCCGTGCTTAAATTCCTTGTTTCCTCTGGTCTGTTGCATGCAGTCCCGTCCACAGGCGGCTGCTGCTTGCACAATAACGCATGAAACATTAATGTTTATCATTCTTTCATGAGCATGGTTCTACTGCCTACCCACAGGAGGCGCTATACCTAACCTCTTATTATGACATGTGTTTTATTTTAATAAAGAAGCCTACATTTCTTTTATATCTGCAGTTGCAATGCCCTCAAACCTTAATTCGTACGCTATGTCTATCGTCAAACTCAATGGAACCAACTACTCAGAATGAAAAGAGAAAGTTGAGTTTTCTTTAGACGTACTTGAACTGGACATGGCTCTCCTTAAGGAAAAGCCAGCCCCGCTTACTGACACAAGTACGCCTTAGGAAAACAAACTCCATAATGATTGGGAACGATCTAATAGACTCAGCATGATGTTTATGCGAATGGTGATTGATACCAACATCAAAACCTCCCTACCCCAAACTGAAAGCGCAAAAGAATATTTGCAATCCATTGAAAATCGGTTCAAGACTGCAGACAAATCCCTTGCTGGGAAACTTATGGCAGATCTTGTAACCATGAAGTTTGATGGTTCTCGCTCAATGAGCGCTCATGTCATTGAAATGATTAACCTTGCTGCCAAACTTAAGAACTTGGGATTGGTTATGGACGATGCTTTTCTCGTCCAATTAATTCTCACTAGCTTACCTCCTCAGTATGAACCATTCAAAATTCATTACAACACTATTACGGAAAAGTGGAGTCTGAATGAATTGACTAACAAACTGGTTCAAGAGGAGTCTAGGCAAGGCTCGCAAGGCATTAAAGTTGCTTATTTCACTCAAGGGGTTGGAAAACAAGCTGGCAAAAAGAACAACTCATAGCATAAAAGAACACCACCCAAATCTGATGACGCCACTCAACCATCCAAGAAGAAAAAGAAGGATGATATCTGCAAATTCTGCAAGAAACCTGGACACTTCCAGGCAGATTACATTAAGCGCAAAGCATGGTTCGAAAAGAAAGGTAACCCAATGGGTTTCGTAAGTCATTTCGAATCAAATCTTACTAATGTACCTTCTTCTACTTGGTGGATTGATACTGCTGCTAACGTTCATGTTTCGAATTCTATGCAGGGATTCATTACGATCCAAACCACAAACCCAAGTGAGAATTTCATTTTAATGGGGAATAAAGATAAAGCTCCAGTTGAAGCTATTGGAACTTTTCGTCTTATTTTAGATAGCGGTTATCAGTTAGATTATGTCAAACTCTTTATGTTCCGTCTATTTCCCGTAATTTGATTTCTGTAAGTGTACTTGATAAGTTTGGATATTTTTTTGAAGTTGGAAATGGAAATTTTAGTTTATTTAAAAATTCTAGTCTTATTGGTTCTGGAATATTAATTGATGGACTTTATAAACTTCATCTTAAACAAAATGCTGAAATCCAACTCACCCTGTATGGAAAAGAAAATAAAAGAAAATCATCCAATAATAATTCTTACTTCTTGTGGCATAAAAAACCGGGTCATATATCCAGTGAAAGAATCAAAAGGTTAGTGAAAAATGGTGTCCTACCGGATCTAGACTTCGCTAACATTACAGCATGTGTTGATTGTATTAAAGGAAAAACAACAAAAAACACAAAGAAAGGAGCCACAAGAAGTACACAACTTCTTGAAATAATACATACAGATATTTGTGGACCTTTTGATGTTCCAACTTTTGGTGGAGAGAAATATCTCATCACTTTTATCGATGATTTTTCAAGTTATTGCTTTCTTTATCTGTTGCATGAAAAATCTCAGTCAGTGGACGTTGTACAAGTGTTCATTACTGAAGTCGAAAGGCAATTAGAAAGAAAAGTGAAAATCATTAGGTCAGATAGGGGTGGTGAATTCTATGGAAGGTATGATGAAACGGGACAACATCCTAGACCTTTTGCTAGACTTCTTCAAAAACTTGGAATTGTTGCACAATACACAACGCCTGTATCTCCATGGCAGAATGGTGTAGCTGAAAGGCGAAATCGTACATACATGGAAATGGTTAGATCCATGATGAGTCATGCAAATTTACCTATATCATTATGGATGGATGCATTACGAACAGTTGTCTACATCTTAAATAGAGTTCCAAGTAAGGCCGTTCCAAAGACTCCTTTTGAACTTTGGAAAGGATGGAAACCTAGTTTAAGACATCTCCAAATTTGGGGTTGCCCAGCTGAAGCTAGACTGTACAATCCAAATGAAAAGAAATTGGATTTTAAGACAGTCAGTGGTTTCTTTATAGGTTACCCAGAAAAATCTAAAGGATATAGATTTTATTGTCCTAACCATAGTACAAGAATTGTTGAAACCGGAAATGCCAAATTCTATGAGAATGGTGAAATCAGTGGGAGTACAAAACAACAAGAAGTGGTCATTAATGAAATAAGGGTACCCATTATCTTACCCTCTATTTCGAAAGATATTGGGAATCATCCCATTGTTGAACATGTTCACAATGAGGAAAACCCAATAAATGATCAACAACTCCATAATGAAATTATCACCAATCATAATGTTGATGAAGTACCACAGGAACTAACATTAAGAAGATCTCAAAGACAAAGAAGATCAGCTATTCCTGATGATTACATGCTTTATCTAATAGAATCTGAAGGAACTACGGACCCAATTTCTTATTCACAAGCCATTAAGGATGTTAATTCTATTAAATGGATTGATGCCATGAAAGATGAACTGAAATCTATGGATAATAATCAAGTTTGGGAAATCGTTCAATTACCGCAAGGACATAAAGCAGTCGGTTGTAAGTGGGTTTTCAAGACCAAACGTGACTGCAATGGTAAAATTGAACGATATAAAGCTAGACTTGTTTTCAAAGGTTTTAATCAGAAAGAAGGCATTGACTATAATGAAACTTTTGCTCCTGTTTCCAGGAAAGATTCTCTTAGAATTATCATGGCATTAGTAGCTCATTACGATCTCGAATTACATCAAATGGATGTGAAAACAGCCTTTCTAAATGGAGACTTGGAAGTAGAAGTCTACATGCGTCAACCTGAAGGCTTCATAATTAAAGGACAGGAAGACATGGTCTGCAAACTTAAGAAATCAATATATGGACTGAAACAAGCTTCTAGACAATGGTATCTAAAGTTTCATGAAATCATTACCGCTTTCGATTTCACAGAAAACATAGTTGACCCTTGTATATACCTCAAGTTCAGTGGGAGCAAGTTCATATTTTTGATTCTGTATGTTGATGACATATTATTAGCTAGCAGCGACCTTGGTTTATTATGTGAAACTAAGGATTATCTCTCAACGAACTTTGAAATGAAAGATATGGGTGAGGCATCCTATGTGATAGGAAAAGAAATATTCCGTGATAGATCACAAGGAATTCTGGGATTGTCTCAAAAAGCATATATTGACAAAATTCTTGAGAGATTTGGCATGACGAATTGTTCCTCTAGTCCTGTCCCACTGCAGAAAGGAGACAAACTTGTTCTTGAGCAGTGCCCAAAGGCTCCTATGGAACGAGAAGAAATGACCAAATATCCTTATGCATCTCTTGTAGAGAGTTTGATGTATTCACAGGTCTGTACAAGACCTGATATCAGTCATGCAGTTGGTATGCTGGGTAGATTTCAAAGTAACCCAGGAATCGCTCATTGGAAGGCTGCAAAGAAGGTACTAAGATACCTAAAAGGAACAAGGAATTACATGCTCACCTATAGAAAATCAAGTTACCTACAGGTAACTGGTTATTCTGATTCAGACCTTGTTGGATGTCCTGACACTAGGATCTGCACTCTTGGCTATGTGTACCTCTTATGTGGAGGTGCAATATCATGGAGAAGCCAGAAATCTGAGATGCTTTTCGGATCCACCATGATGGATGAATACATAGCATGTTATGAGGCTTCAATTCAGGGAACATGGCTGCGTAATTTTGTCTCACAATTTGGCACTTTAAGTTTTATCTCTAAGCCACTAACTGTTTACTGCGACAATGAAGCTGCAACCTTTTTCTCCAAGCATGATAGGATAACCAAAGATTTCAAACACATGGACCTTAAATACCTACTACTGAAGCAAGATGTTAAACTAAAGAAAATTATTGTTGAATCAATAAGTACAGACTTACAAGTGGCAGACATATTCACGAAAGGACTACCTCCAAAGACCTTTCAGAGACATACTGATAGCATGGGTCTTGCAGATAGTTCCTAATTATCTTCTTATTATGCCATTTATTTTGTACTTATCTAGACATAAATTTTTTTTATTGAGCTCTTAATAATTTGGACATCTTTTATTTCTGTTTTATAATGTGGACACATTTACATTTAGATAAATGATAACAGAAATAGTCTTTTGCTTCAAGACATTATGTGACCATTAAGTTATGCTCATCTACGGTCTAGCTATGAAAGTTGTCAATGTCATAGTACATGGAAGTAAGCATGTTGCAAAATAACATGTACACGTCATGACTTCCATTGACCACTAGATTAGCCAAGACACTTATGATAACCGAATAAAGAAAAATTTAGCATATCATGCGCGCCTTATGACCTTAATACGAAAACATTAATAGATTTACTATTGACCAAGTGGGAGACTGTAAGGAAATTTGATCGTTTTGTAAGGAAATTTATGTGGTACATTAATGGACCGTTTCCTTCCTCATTACGTGGTACATTAATGGACCGTTTCTTTTCTCAAACATTTCCTTCCTCATTATGTGGTCAATAGAATCTAAAAGGTTTTCCTATTTATATGCTAAACAAATAAAACGGTTACAATCTAGAGCGTTAATTTCTCTTATCTTGATCTTGATGGACGATCAAGATTAAGTCTACAAATCTGGAAATTTGGTCCTCTCTCTACCTATAAATATCAACCATTGCCCATCACAAAGGATATACAGAAAACACATAAAGAAACATATAGGAAAAGAGAGAGAAACCATTTTCTTTCTCAATTGAAGCAGCATTCGACAACATCCATTGCTGATTCGTATACAATATGTCTGGAGGTATGTTTTATTAATTCTTTACATATGTGATAATCATGTAATTCTAGATCTTAGGGTTTATGTTATTCGCAAGATATAGATTACAAAAAACTCACCCCCCCTTTAGCAATTTAAATCAAATCAAATAAACTACAAAGAATCTCCATATTTACATAGGTTAATCTTCACACTCATATACGTCCAAAGCATGAGGGATATTGTGTTGCGTTGAGGAGATAGAAAGCTGTATTCGTATGTGATCAGCTGGCAAAGGAAGAAGAAAATTCGATTCACAGTTTGATGCTCCTTTGGTTGCTTTTATGCTTGTAATTGCTGACATCCGTGTGTAGCCAGGTGAGAGCGTGACTGTATATATACATGTTTATGGATGTTTGTATGTCCCATTTATATGTATGTGTGCGTGTGATACTCTATTATTGAAAACCGTAGCATATAATAAAACAAAAAGGCTTGCAAATGTGAGGCTAAACATGATATAAAGATAATGCATGAAATTATGTGGAGCAAAGAAATATGAGCATGGGTTAAAATATATGCATGGTGGATATAAGCAGGCAGCTTTGAAACAATCAAATATATATATATATATATATATATATATATATATATTAAGAAAGCTTCAGGCCACGTAAATTTTTCCTAAGTATTTAAGTGTGCATATATTTATAACATGCAGAAGCAAAATGGCAAAATGCAGCAAACGTTCATATACATGGAGGCTTAGGTGAAACTTCATTACAAAATGGTCCAAATCTCCTAACTTTTTGTGCGTGAGTATTTATATGTGTATGGGTGAGTATGACTATGCGTTTGCGTGAGTACATTTTTGTGTGTGTAAACATGCAAATGTGAGTGACGAAATAAATAATTTAGTGTGTGTGCTATGTAGTGATTTCCAGTGTGCGTGTGAGCCCGGCCTGTGGTTATGGTTTCCCTAATCGGGTAAAAGCTATTTTTATTATTTTTCCGTCCAAAATTTTTTAAATAAAAATTGCAGCTGTTTTGTTATATAAAATGTGACCAAAATACAAATTAGCAAGCATTAAAAATATATAAACTGCAAAAAATGATGGTAAAGTTACAATCACAATTTCACTAGCGAAAGCAAAATTAACTGCTAACAAAAAATAAGCATCATAACTTAGTCGAATATTAGCCAAATTAACTATGATTATATTAGGAACTAACACCTTTTTTTCCCAACAAAAGTTTCCTATAAATGGATCTTGATTAATAACATCGAATTTTACTATGAGATGAACTAACAAAACATTGATTCTCTTCACGGTGAAAATGTATGCACTGAAATTTGTTTTCTCCCTCACGAAACACCGATTCACAGTTGCAGGAAGAATGGTGCAAAATCAGCAAGGTTGAATTTGATATAAAATTAGAGCAAATCATACACAAATTAAATTATAACTGATAAATCAATTAACACATTAAAGTCGGTTACTCACATGGTTTAGGGGAAACAAATTAAGGCAAGTGAATGGCGACTGTGAGCCTTCGAGGGAGCGTCGGCTGACAGAGCTCAAAGGAGCAACTGGCGGCTTTGGGCTCTAGGCAGCATCGACATCATTTAGTTCGAGAGAGAATCGAGCTTTGGCGATCGTCACTGGATGGCTGTGCGCAAATAACATTTCGAATTATTTTGATGCTCCATTGTTTTCTTTTGTCCTAGGCAAATGTCTCCGTTGCCTATGCCTTGGGCCGGGCCTGCGTGTGAGTGTTAGGAAGTTCAATGTGTGTGTCCATTTTGGTGCGCGGGTATACATGTGTTTGCTGGGCATACGAATTTTGCAATGGTGCGTGTGTTTATTGGCATTTGTAGGCGAGTTAAAATATATATAAGTGTTTGTTAATGGATGCAAAGTCTATAATATTTGGAATGTGCAATTAAGTGCTATGTTTAGAGAATTGTAATTGAGTATGGGCAATGTTTGCATTCTTTCCCATGCGTACCTAGGATGTTAATCCTTTTAATTTTTATGTCTGGCTGTCAAGTATTGGGTACCTTATTAGCTTGAGCATTTATTGTTCCACCCGTATGATGTTCTTTTATATATACTCTAGAGCTTTGTTTTTACTTTAATCTTGATGTGAATGTTTTTACTATTTGTTAGTATAAAAGTTAGTGAATGATAATGTTGAATAAATGTTAAATGCAGTTGTAAGGTTATTAATTATTTCAACCTGAGATGCTTAATGTGGTTCATTGCTAAAATATTTAATGCAGTAGAGTTTCTTTCCATTGTAAACTTGAAATATAGGGCAAGGACCCTTGACTGTAATTCCTATATTTAACTATTTAATCATAATCAGGATTTTGTTTATTATCTGACAAGTGAAATATATACAACTATGACATTTTGACGTTTGGATATTAGAGCAACTCCAACAGATTCAGAAATCTCGAATCTGCACCTAGAAGACTTCACAACAGAGCACGAGAATTCCCAAGAGTGCAGAAAGGCGGAGCTTTGGTGTGAGAATTAGAGATTCGGCGAGGTGCTTGTTTAACAGGCGCCTACATGCCAGGCGTCTAAGAATGAGACGCCTGTTCAACAGGCGTCTGGCATCCAGGCGCTTGACATCCAGGCGCCTATTAAAAAGACGTCCACTTATTTTCCCCCCAATGGTCGACTTCCAACGGCCATTTTCTTCCTTCAAATAATATTCCCCACTCTTCTTCCATTCACAACCAATTTGCTTCCTCCATTGCAGTTTTTTACTGCCACTAACCTCAATTGAAAATGTACTCTGATTTCGAAGTCGATGCTGCAAGGTCCAGTTTTGAAGACTACGACTTACAAGACGTTACGGTTTCGATTGGGGGAGAAGTAACTAATGCAAGTTGGAGCGCTGCGGAAGACTATGATCTTTGCTACATTTACTGTGCAATCTCGGCCAATCCTATTCGAGGGACCGATCAAAGCGGTGAGTCTTTTGGGGCAAAATTACTAGTTGCTACAATCGGAAGAACATTGATCGGAAAAGAACACTGTCTTCAGTCAAAGGTCATTATGGAAAAATAAATCGTCAAACGCAAACGTTGGATTCTCAAATGTTCAAGCTAAAGAAAACGAATCCTAGTGGATTTGAAAATGAAACGCATTTGGTAAGCTTTAATATAATATCATTGTTCTACTTTTTATCATAGTTCTCTAATTATACTAATTATTTTTTTAACAGAGAATGACCGCAAACAAGTTGATCAAACAAATCTATAAACCCGATAGTAAACAAGCACCGCATTTTTATCAGTTCATGCATGTTTATAACATATTGGTCGAGCACGTTAAATGGAAATCATCGCTTTAGAAAACCGTTCAACAAGTTCAATCAAACAGTAGTAGGGGTAAAACGCCTAGAGTTGGAGAGAGCTCTAGTCCTAGGGAATCGCAAGGAAGCTACGGTTTAGG
This sequence comes from Allium cepa, assembly GCA_030765085.1. Lineage (NCBI taxonomy): Eukaryota > Viridiplantae > Streptophyta > Magnoliopsida > Asparagales > Amaryllidaceae > Allium > Allium cepa. The sequence continues at coordinate 95,179,724 of CM060946.1, read as the reverse complement.
GTTAGAAGAAGACCCAAACCCAAACGAAGATCATTTTGTTAGGCCACTGGGAGCAAAAGCGGCCAAAAAGAAGCTGACTGCTGGAGCGAATCAAGTAGAAATTAAAAAAACTCCTGCTTGAATCTGAAGATAGATTTAACCGGGCAATGGACACTCGAGCAATTCAACACCAAGAAAAGTTATCAAGAATGGATCAACTTCATGCTGGAAACCGGCAAAGAGATGAAGATGCAATAATGTTCATGGATACGTCACACATGTCTGCAGAACAACTGTAGTATACGGAGCAAAGAAGGAGAGAAATTATAAGGCGTAGAATTGAAGAGAGTCATTAAATGAATTACCGTTTTTACAATCTTTGTATCTTTTAATTATCGTTATTTGTATTATGTTCTGAATGCAAGAAATTATTAATATAAGTATTTTTATTGAAATTGCATTACTTTGAAAAAAGATTATAACAACATTACGTTAATTAGACATAAACAGATTACAATAACAATAATAAGTAACAACAACAGTAGGAAAAGTAAGAACAGAAATATAGTTTCACTGGTTTCCAGAAAACCTCCAAAGATGACCTATGAGATCATTTTGCAGTCTTCGATGCAGTTGAACACTATGGTAGGACATTTGGCTTTCTGCATGAAACTCGAGTTCTAGTGCGCTTCCAATCATATCGTTTCGTCAAACAGGTGGTGGTGTTCGAGCACCTTTGTAGAAGTAATCTTCTTCCATGTCTCTTTCATCCTCTATAATCATATTATGTAAAATAATACAAGTGTATATTATTTTGGTCATTTTAACTGGTGACTAAAGTCTGCATGGATTACTGACTATGAAAAATCTAAACTGAAGAACCCCAAATGCTCTTTCAACGTCCTTCCTCTGGCCTATTTGCATCGCTGCAAACTTTGATTGTTTATTGTTTTGTGGGTTAGGAATTGTCTTGACAATGGTACTCTATTTAAGATATATACCATCGCCAAGATAATGTCCATGATCGTACGTGTTACCTCCTAAAGTAAAGGTACAAGGAGTTGATCTACCGTTTGCTAAATCATTGAACAACGTAGATCGTTCGACTATGTTAATATCATTGTTCGAACCCGGCATTCCAAAAAATGCATGTCATATCCATAAGTCATACAACGCTACGGCTTCAAGAATAATAGAAGATCTATGAGACTTACCCTGATAAGCTCCAGCATATGCCTTTGGATAATTCTTCCACTCCCAATGCATGCAGTCTATACTGCCTAACATTCCAGGCTAGCCTCTACTACCATGCATATTTAATAACACTACTATATCCGCCTCGTTCGGTCTTCTTAAGTATTAATCATCGTAAGTGGCCATGATAGCTTGACAGAAATGCTCCAAACACTCTTATACTGTGCTTTCCGCCACTTTTAAATTTTCATCAAGCGCACCCACCGGTCCTGCATATGCAAGCATTCTGAGTGCAGCTGTCATTTTTTGAATTCCAGTTAATCCTATTGTACGAGATGCATTGGGTTTGAAGATAAAATATTTGTCATGCTGCTTGATGCATTGTAGGATTCTAAGAAATAGAGGACGCCGCATGCAGAATTTTCTTCTAAAATCAGCATCTGTGTAAGTAGGATTTGGAACAAAGTAGTCTTCCATCAGTCTGTCGTTGTGCCATGAATGTCTACGATTTTTATACCGGTGACCAACAACTGATCCGCCGTGTTGCCAACTCGATTGACCAACCTTAGTGCATCCATACTTATTAGTTCCTTTTCGCGACGAAAATGATCTTCCATCATTTCATCAAATTCGTCTTCGCTATCATCAAAAAATATATAATCTTCTGCCACCGTTTGTTAAATTTGAAATTGTATGAAATAAGAATGAGAAATAATACTTCTCAACATCTAACAAGCCTTTTATAGCTTAAATCACATGTTGGCTTTCATAACAAAACAAACAATCACTTGCGGGTAGCATTAAATTAAATTCAACCACCATCTATGAAGTATATTCCATTTATGTCACGGCTGCAGTGTCTCGTCACATCTAAACATTATGGACTATTAATGCAGTGTCTCGTCCCATCATACAACTGTAGCCATGTTCTTAACATACACTATTAACTGTTGATGAAGTGTCTTGTCTGTAGTGTAACGTCTGCACTGTCTTGTCCCTCCATACACTATTGACTGTTGATGCAGTGTTTGTTCCCATCATACAACTGTTGCCATGTTCTTAACGCAATAATACAGAAAGAAACAAGTCAATGTTACTAAAACACCCAAACATTAATACAGTCAACGACAATCCATACACAAACAATATTACACTTCATACTAATACACTCCATAATAATAGACTCCACAATTATACACAAACTGGTTTCGACGACCAATATCTTCGCCATCAGCTCTAACCACAACTTCAACCTTATAAGAATAATGGAAAAATACTATGTAAGAGTCAGCCTCTTGTTCAACCGAAGGTTGCAAATTTGGTACTTTTTCAACCTCATGTGGTTGTTGATGAACCAACTGTTCGTGTACAGGTTGAACATCTTCTTGAAGTGTGAGTTGGTCAAGATTAAGAATTCACGAGCAACGTACTCGTAATGCTGGTCTTGGTAATTGATATTCCATTCTTCATCGGTGTGTTCGCTTTCCGTTGGAACGTACCCGGCATTAGAGTCAATAGATGATGACCAGGAAGGCATTGATATGAGGATTAGAAGATTGAAGGAGCGGAGAACTAAATTGTGTGTTTGAGAAGAAAAGCTCTTACATATATATTGAAGCGTGTGAACGATAAAAATTAATTATGTTTAAATATTAGCACTATGTTTTGATTTGAAAATGCAGTAGAAAGTTAAAATTACTCATAAATAAGACAATAATAAATATGCATACACAGAAACAATAATAGACTCAACAATAATACACTCAAATTATGGATATCCAAATCGTTCTAGCCAATATTGATGTATGATATAAGCTTCATGTCCAATGAATGTGCTGTGATATTTGAGAAAGTAACGTCCTTCAAATGTAGAACGGGTTGGTTTAAACAAATTTTCAAATATAACCTCATTGATAACTGTACTGTACCGCGTACTGGCATTGCAAAAGTTCCCATAACCAGTCCGCAACTCTACCTTCGTACGTCTACTTCTACCCTCAACATTGCTATTGTAAAGTTCAGCAATATTGTCCCAAAACTGATTTGCCATTATCTCTTCATCATCGCACATCTGATCGGTTTGTATAAAAAAATTTACTAACAGTTTCAATTCTGTAGCCGAAAATATTATGTTACACATTGATTGATTTTACCGAACTTTTAAATGTTGTGACATTAGAATATATGTAGTTCATCACGCAAGGTCGAAGATCATTTGGGGTCACGGTAGCATCAGGAGGGACATGAGCAGGTCTGATATTGGCATCGATCGTATATCGAATGGTGCGTCTATCATTTTTAACCGGACGGGGCGGCATTTGGACGCAAAGTTGAATTAAAAAAATTAACTGAAAAGAGGATGGAAGAGAGAAAAATGAGGGGGTGGGTGAAAAATCGCCTGATACAGGCGTGTTCACCAGGCGCCTGTTGCGCCTGTTCACCAGGAGCCTGCCCTCATTTCTGTTGTAGAAATGAGGGTTCTAACATTTTGGAGTGCGGAAAATCGAATTTCCGCACTCCGAACTGTTGGAGATGCTCTTACACTGAATGACGTTGCAATGTACTGTTCTTGGTAAATTTTACTGAATATTGATTTGAAATCAGACGGTATTGAGATAATTGTTGGTTAATGCTGTGCTGGTTGGTGTAACAATTTTCCAGTGAAATTCAGTCTGTTTACAAATTGAAATCGAAAGAAATATTTACTTATGGGTCGATGTGTAGTAATTTTACGTCTGACCGGAGTTCAATAAAACTTAACTCGGATTTTACGATATTCATGTTGTTGTTAGTTGATATGGCTGTGGAGTGATTTTACTCCATAATTATACTTATATAGATATTTATTCATTGCTTGTTTTAATAAATATTTGGAAAGGTTAGAAATAAATTATTTAAGAGTTTTAAAATCTTATAAAAAGTATTTTATGAACATTTTAATTAAATTATAAATAATCTAGATTTTTTTGGGTTATAAATTCCTTTAAATCAATATTATAATAAATTATAAGTTTGAATTTGTTATAAAAGAAAAATGTTATATATTGCTATTTTATATAAAGTAATATGAAAATAATAATTTTGAATTTAATCTAATTGTTTGATGAAATATTTTATTGAACTTTATTATTATTTCATTTCTGAATTAAAATTGGGATTTTATGTATGATTTCTTTATTTTGTTTTTTATTTCTCATTTTTACATTGATCTCAATAAATGAATAGTTCATCGTTGATGTTGATTTTGTGAAGTGATTCGATATGGTACAGTGATGACATCCTTCTATATGATTTTGTGATAATTTGTATTCCGTGTGACGAGAAATCTGAATAAACAGATTAGTAATAGAGTTTGGGATGGGGCAACCGGTAATACTTTTTCGGTTATTTGTTAGACTTGTCATATAGAGATTTTTAGTGTGGATCGAGCGTAGTTTATGAGCATTGAATAACTATCCGATTAACAAGCAGTGGTGTGTGACGCTGTTATGTTATTTGTTTGATTATTCATTGTAAGTAAATGTCACTCAAATGGGGATTACCCTCATATATATACACACACACACATATGTGTGTGTGTGTGTGTATGGTACTCGTTGAGGAATATCGTATTGTTGGATGTTGTCCTATGAGAGCCATTTATCAGCCTTTGCTAGAGATATATGTAGGTATAGGCTAGAGTACTATATGAGCATCCACATTGTGTCCAACTCTCTTTATTTTTTGAGAGCGAACCAGGTTGGCTAGTATCCACCCTGTCGACCTTATCATTGGGTCGCGCCCCAGATCCGCGGCACAGTAGTTATATGTCCCTTTGATGATCATTACGGTATTTGTAGTAGTAGATGGGTTATTGCCCATAGCCCTTTGTGTCGCTTAGGCCAGCTGTCTGTTACCATTAGGGGTAAAATAGGGTCGTGACAGGGCTATGCGTAGATAAGCCAGTTGTGGATGGGATTACGATGTCCATCAAGGTAATTGAAAACTATAGGAATTGTAACGACCCGCAAATCCGTATCCCTTGAGTTAACATTATTCTACATAAATCAACTCAAGTTGTACATAAATACGAACCATTTGGGTTAAATAAGAAGAGGTAGAGAAGAGAATAGAAAACAATATCAGAATCTAACCATCGCAGCGGAGTAAAATATAATAGATAATAACAGATCTTTACACCAAAACAAATATATATCTGTTTTATACATACATCATCATCAGAGTTCATCAACAACAATAACATTCAACTGGATACATAGCTACTCAACACAGCGGAATATATATATATATATATATATATATATATATATATATATATATATATATATATAACAAGTACGAGAGTACATATCGTCATCCAACTCGTCTCCTGAGCTCCACAGCATCAAATCCTGTATCCTATAATACTCGGTCTGACCCGAGCTTTACAGTTAAATAACACCCGAGTCAGTCTGGAATACCAGCGTGAGAAAATCACACTCAATTGATTATTAAACTTTCGAAAATCCTTTGGAAACAAAAGCATCTCGTAAGACCACGCCAAAAATAAACATGTCGGGTTTTTACCTTATGGTAGCTAATTTTTTTTTTTACAGAAATCCTCTGATATTATAATAGGGTCTACGTACAAATACTTATAAAATAGCCGAAATTGTTACATTATTAAATTCCAGCTATTAACCACAGAGTGGGTAATACAAACAAAACTCGTACAAGGCTCGTAGGGAGAATGGATTTCCAACTAATGATTAGGCACTGGGGTACCACCTGTCACAGTACGTGGCCTAGATCACAGTACCGAGGAGTACGCCCGCTCCCCTGCAACACAAGACCGGGACTACCCCTTACTGGATTATCCTGAGTGAGATCGCCCTACGGTTGGGATCAGCAACTGCACCACTAAGCCGAAATAAAAAGGGACATCTAGACAGGGATGACCTCACCCTGCTTGGGTGCTACCCACCTAGCCTTGCTGCATAACCCCTGATTTTCTATCATTCCCAGTTGATGAAGCTTGAGGCTAATCGTTACCTTTTTAAGAACATATCCCTTAGAATGCCCATCGTCCACCTGACGATGTTTATGAAAGCATTCATCCATACAAGTCCGTCCCGTGTTCGAACGGAACCGAAGGCACTATTCCTACTACATCCATTTTGGAAATATCCTTGGGATTAGTAGCGACTAGCCATTGCACTTCACTGCTAAATCTTTGAATCCACGCTCGTTTCAATGAAACGTACAAACCGGATCGAAGTGGTTTTCGAGAAATAAGTCTCGATCCCGGTCTCTTCGAAACGATTAACGCATTTGTCCAATATTGATAGTCGGTTATTTAACTATCAATTAACATTCACAAACAACCATCAACCAATAAATAATTTCCCAAATTATTTATTAATCTCAAAAATATCATCACAAGATATATTTTTACTTTCAACCCTTTGAAAACAGTTTCAAATCATTTTTCTTTTTAGAATAAACTTTCCCAAATATTTTCTATCTCCACTGAAATCACCAAGCACAAAACTAGATTTTTAAAATAATTTAAAACACTTTATTTTAAAAGATACTTTAAAGCATTTATGTTACAACTACTTCAACAATTTGTTAAAAATACATACTATATGAATATTTGAAAATAAAGTTACTCAATAAAATATAAAACTAGATTTTCACTTTTAAAAATAAAATACTAAGTCACTCTTTGAATAATTACTGCTATAATAGATTAAAGAAAATACTTACTTTAGAATTTAAATATTTAGAAATAATAAATTTTCCAAACCTTCTTTTTAAAACAATTTTAAAACTTTTAACTTATATTTAGGAATTCACTTTGAAAATGCAATTAGTTATCCAGGGAGAATTTCCAATCTCAATCACTTAAATCAATTTCCCAAATTGATTCCCAATTTATTCCACTTGAAATAGACTTCTTTACTTTCTCAGTTCATTTCAAAATTCATTAATTATGGACTTTATATTTATTATTATTATTTTCCGTTTGATTTTATATCATTTAACTGAAATATACTAATTTCAGCTTCTTCCCAATTTCTTCTTTATTCTTTTCGAAATTTAAACTGTAAATTTAAAATAAATGTTTTATTCTTTTAAATAATATCACTGAAGATTAAAATTTATTTACTTTCTGTTTATTCAAATTTCCTTTCTATACTCAAGATTTATTTATTATAATTTTAAAGTCACTTTATTTCTTCTCCAATTCATTCTTAAATTTATTCAAATTTTCTATAATTATTTTTCTTACAAATTCACTTCTTTTATTTTCCTTTCAAAATCTAATTTATATATACTTTTGGTAATTCGTTATACCCAATTATATCCAATCGAACCATAGCATTCAATATTCCAATATAATTCATCATAGAATATCAAATAATCACAACAGAGGGTAATAAACAATTTAAATAAATGTTGAGGGATCCAGTTGGATCCCTCCAGCCTGTTTTCCCTGCATCCACAGACGGTAGCACAACATAAATATCAATCCCAAAATATATCATACTACAACACATCAATCAATTCAACCACTCAAACAATTATTTAAATTTGAATTTGAATTTAAATTTAACTGAGTAAGATTAACTCACCTTTGCATTTGTTTGGCAATCCAATCCAAACCCACTTGTTTTCTTTACATTTCAGACCTTGTATAACATTATAAGGTTTGTTAGTATTTGAATTGACTGAACAATTAATTACTATTTTTTTACTTTAAGTTAATAATTTGGTTTTTAACCTAATAATTTATTAACTAAAAAGAATTCTAATCTTAACTAATAATTAAATTTTAAACTAATTTTCCTTTAATAATTTCTATGAAGCTAAAATAATTAAATAAGCTAATTAAACAAGTTATTTACCTTAGCATATATTCTAGAGTTTAAACAGTAGGCTTAATGTGTATATTTATGTTATTATATTTTTTTTATTTAAAAAAAAATTTATCTATATACATTTATATTCTGATAATATAAAAATCCTTTAAACATAATCCTTTAAACATAAATATATACACTAAATTAAACACAACTGTTTCATATATCTTTCTAACTGTAAAATATTATTATCCTTTCTAAAAAAACAAACACTGATTTACTTGAAGATAATAACTGTCCTTACCTTATGCTTCAAAATCGATCTCGACTAGCCCTATTCACCGCCACGATCCAATCCATGCACGCGTGCTTCCATCATAGAACGCCATAGCGACGCTCAGATCTCTATCGTTGCTGTGCCGACCCGTCAACGCGTCACACTCAACCCTGCCTCGATCGAAGACCTACTTTGAACCAACTGGGCATCCATATCCTTGCTATCGGAAGTCGCCTGCCTCGAACGTGCAACGATGCGGCGCTACGACCAATTCCAAATTCAGAGTCACAGCAGCCGAAATGCTTAATACGAACTCCTTTGCCATATTATTGTGTACGAAATCGAGCTAGGGTTTGCCGACCTTCGGTCGCGATTCGAAAAATCTCGAACGCGACTTCATTCTCAACTGAAGGGAAATCGAATTAAAGAAGATGAAGAAGATGCGGGGATTCGAACTGCTGCCATTTTTTTTAATGAATTGATTTCATTCCATTTAGGGAAAACGAAAGAGAGTTACTTGATTGAAATGATTTCGGTTCGAACTGAAATCAAAAGGGTACGAAGTGTGGACAAGGAAAAGAATGGAATTAAAGAATATGCTTAGCGTTTAAGGGAAGATATGTTTATTTTGTTTAAACTTTACAAAAAGGAGGACTTTGAATTTATTTGCGAAATGTCTACCGACTTGATTCGAACAGAGTGGAACGACGTGATATAAAGAGAAAAAGAATTGATAGGAGATAGGATTTATGTGAGATAATTTCAACTGTAGTTGACTAGTATAAATATTCAATTTAGATTTGAATTCAAACCGTTTCGATAGATTTAACACGTTTACTTATCGAACTCTCACACCACAACTCCAAACTCTACGAAAATTGAAATCCAATGATAATACAATATTACGGATCCAATGGAACTAGTTTCGTCGAAATCCAAGAATGTACCTCAAAAGGCTAATTTCAAATTCAATTTAAACCATAAAATTTCAAAACCCAACAAATCACTATTAAATTCAATTTTAAAACTTCTATTATTCTCAGCACTATCTATATAAATTCTACAAGCCTTCAAATTATCTTAAACAAGCTTAAAACTCCAAATTCAACATTTTACTCACTTCCAATTATTTAATTCAATGATCTACTTATCGAATAAATAGTGATTTTTGAATTCAAGTTAAAATTAACCTTTTAAACATTTAAAATCAATCAAATATTCTAATCTCAAATTTTTAAAAATTCTGGGTCGTCACAGGAATAGACAGTACTCTATGGTAGGTGTATAGACCTGGGTTCCTAGAGTAGGCTTGCGGTAGGCGGCTGTCAGTCTCCCTATATGGTTCTGAGTATGTGAGTATAACAGAATGACATTTACCTTAAAGACTATAGGAATAGAAGGTTTCTCTACAGATGGCGAGTAGACCTGTGTTCCTAGAGCAGGCTTGCGGTAGACGGCTGTCAGCCTCCCATTAGATTGAAGGTATATGTGTTTAGCGGATTGGCATATTTGTCTCTTTCCTATAATGATCTGACTAGACTGGAGACTGGTTGAGTGTAAAGTGTAGTCAGCCCCCGTTATATCCATATTGTTTAATGATTTGATATTTTGAGATAGCCTTTATTACTACTTATGATTTGGATTGAATTGGATTATCTTTGTGATTTGTATAATATTGGATATCGTTTGGATGGATCAATGGGCTATTTCACATTATCCATTGATTATATGATTTTGTAATATTGTATCAGAGCATTGCTATGTGTTTGCTCGATTCAGTTGATGGTTTCATTTTCCACGACGATGTTTTATTATATGGATGATTCACCCATTGGATATAGTTTTCTTGATTTTATTGAATTTTTTATATGGGTGATGAGATTTTATACTGGGTTTAGGGATATTTTACGTATATGATATTTGAGTTTGTATGAGATAATAGTATTTTGTTATTACCCAGTATATGCCGAATGCCATATGTTCATTAATATTGGATTTGGATATAGATTGACCCATTCATTATTTATATAAACTCGGGTCAGTCCGAGACATTTCAAGTACAAGGACGACATGACCAGCTTGTGTTTACTAGGCTTAAAGGAGTACAATATTAGGATTTTATATGATATCAGATTCATTATATGCATATATAATTTACATATAGTTGTATTGTATTCTTATAACATTAATGTATTTTTATATATTATACGTTATCGCTGTGTTGACTCTATGTCCTCTGTTATTTTACTATATATTATGTATTGTTCTTTCCTGGAGACACACATGTCCATTGCTTTGTATTGATACTGTGTTCGTGTAGATTAATAATTTATCAGATGTTTTCTTTTAAAAACGTACCAGTGTTAGTCCAAGGGAATATTCACGTGTGTATCCCATATAGCCTCATTCTCTGTATTTTCTTACAGTATTACTCTGCAGTATTCTTGTATAGTATGGGTATGGAGGAGGGGTGTCACATCTTATCTCAGCGCTTTGGAACGTTTGGTTCCTAGCCTACTACTCTTCTACTTCACTAGTGTATACTTAAGATCAATATTAAGTGCGTGGCGTGCAATCTTTGGTGAGACACTGCATATATCAGAATGCGTCCAAGCAAATACGTCTAGGTTGGCGCTAAGAAATTTGATGAGTTCCAGTCGCATCTTGTTTCCAAGATGTGATCCAATTTTCAGGACCCGTATTGGGTCATCCATATCGACTATGACAGACATCGTCAATTTTCTAGGTGTTGTCCGTTCTTCCCATGAACTCTTCTTTCTAGGGTCCAAAGCCTTATTAAATAGGCTAAGCCAGGGGCGGCTCTATAGTTGCTATTCGGTAGGTTCATGAATGTAGAGAGTTCTCCCCATATTCTTTCCCTTTTCCCTTCTTTTAGACTCGCGTAGCTCCCAATGTAGCATTCTCTAGCGACACTTTGGTCTCCTTTTGATCGCCCTGACTCTGTTATCTATTGGAAACTTCACAGTTAGACACTATTGAGCAAAATAAATTCTGAAATCTGCCAAGGCGGGCCGCCCTAGGAAGGCATTATAGGCGGAAATTTCATCTACGATCACAAAGGTTTGGATGAGGATAACTCTTCGATCGCCTTCTCCGAGTTCTACGGGTAAATCAATTGTTTGGATAGGTTATTTGGGTTCACTAGTGAATCCCTGGATCTTCGTTCGGCAAGCAGATACATATTTTATACTGATCTTCATCCTGTTGAAGGTGCATTTGAAAAGGATATTTATAGAGTTGCCACTGTCTACCAATACTCGTCGAACCATGCTGGTCCAATTCCTACTATCTTGACCATGGGGGTCAATAGTTGGAGCTTCTATCCCTTCGGTGTCTCGATTTCGGAATACTATGTCATCGTTTAGGGTTCTCTACTACTTGGTAGGGGATCCAAGTAATGAACCCAAATTTTCGACTCCGAAAATTCCAGATTGTTAGAGAAAAGAAAAAAAGGTAGAAGAAGAACATATACAAAGAAAGCTATAATTTTCATTTAACATTCAATACATCAGAGTTACAACCATATACACATAACTGGACAGTTTTATCAACTTGTCTCAGAATACTATCAACACAACTCTAATACATAGCGGTAAACTCCATATGTTTCTGCCATCCATCTCGCCTCTTGAGCTCCAAAACTTCCTCACCTGAAAATCTGTAATACTCGGTCCAACCCGAGCATTACAACAAAGTAACTCCTGGGTCAGGCTGGAAACCAGCATGAGTAAACCCATAAAATTTGAATACTAAGTTATAAAACTTAATTGGAAACCCGTGGTAACTCGTACTTCACTATAAGTTCATAACCTGTTATAGTCAGTATTTGTTTCACAAATCAACTCCCAAGTACCCTTACTTAGTTTCAATGGTCCAGTTTTCTTAAATTATTCCATTCCTGCCTAATTATCCCAAAGTCAAATTCATAAATAATTATTGCAGATTTCAAATTGAAGTGATTTTGGGTATGTACTAATACCCGACCTCGGTCTCTTTGAATTCAATATTATCTTAAAAACAAAGCTGTTCAAGTTTTAAATAATTCCATTTATATCCAGAATTACATATTTACCTAGCCATTCATCACAGATAGACAACCCATATTATCATAATTCAGTCCAAACATATCATATCACATAGCATCACAAATCACTTATCAGAGATTCCAAGGCATACAATATCATCCAATCATTCATAAGCAAGATTAATTTGTCACACCATTTCTAATTAATTTAAATAAAATAAATTAATTACTTCAATCACCTCTTAAATCCTGCTTACTTAATCATTAATTAATTTCAAACCATTAATTAATCATCCCTTGACTATCCTCTTTAATTACATTAAGTAATTAGTTAATTAGACAAATTAATTAACCTTCATCCATTCACATTAATTACATGTATCCTTCACTAATTACTCAAATTAATTATACTATAATCACTTACATTGATTAATTATCCTTTAATTAATCACACTCATTAATTAACTAACCCTTAATTAATTTCCTAAATTAATCAATCCTTTAGTTAATTACAGAAATAAATTAATCCTTAATTTCTTCCACTAAGTAACTTCCCTTTAATTACTTTCATTAAGTAATTATCCCATTTGTTAATTATCCGCAATTAATTAACCTCTGCTCATTAATTAATTTAACTTTTAATTACTAATTAAATTAATAAATCATTAACAATTTATCTTTTAATTATTTACATTAAGTAATTATCATTTAAGTAATTAATCGCTAGTTACTTAATCAATAAATCTTTAATTACCATTTAATTTCTAATTACTCATTAATTAATCTCTAATTAATTAATTTAACAACCTTAAACATTAATTAATTACTCTTTGATTACTTTATTAACTTAGTTAATCTTAAATCATAAAAACCTAAATTAACTTTTAAGATAAACCATTATCTTTATTAATGACTTAATTATCATAGTCATATTAAAAACATTTATCTTTATAATTAACTTAATTAAATTATTTAATTTAAGTTTTAGAATATCTTAAGCATTTAACTTAACAAATTTAAGTTAAACAATCATACGACTTCCATCAAACAAATAACTTAAAAACATTTATCATAGAATAGTTTAAACTAGATTCAATTTAAATTTAAAACTTGCTATTATAAAACTTTTAAAAACAGTTTTAAATTTACTTCGGGTCACCCCCGAATAGCTCTCAAGTCCTGACCCGAGAAACCCACCTTTTTTTCAAAATTTTGTTAGTTTAAAATTTAAACCTGGTATTACAACAACCCGAGGCCCAACTGTAAATACTTCGAGCAATAACCCAGGTCAAAACCCAATAAATCCCGAACCTAACTTTCTTTTCCCCCTCCTATCTTCTTCTTCCCTCCAGATCCAAGTACACAGATACACATTGATCCATGTGCACATGCACACCCCCACGCCGCCGCTCCGCATATCACCGCTACTTCCAGCATACCATCGACGACGCGCTCATCAGCTCCGACCATCCAGAACTAGCTTTGACCCCCTGAATCAAAATTGAATAAATTTCCAATCCCACTGGAAGAACCCGATCAAAACATCCTGTACCTTCCACCTCCGTCCACTAGAGACCATGGCCTCGCGCCTGGACCTCCGCCTGAACCCCACATTCCTTTTCCCATAACCGCGAACGAGTCTTGCACGATGTCGATGACCTACTGGCCATGAATCCAACATCGACCCAGTCCTAATCTTAAACCCTAGATCGCCTTAGCCCGATCACCCAGGTGATCTAGAATCCCTCCGAACAATTTTTCCATGATCAACGATCAACGAAAAATCTCCAGCCTTAACCCCGACGCCCCAGAGTACCGCGATCGCCTAAATTTGACAAACACGCCATTTCCGTTCAACTCGAGCAATCTCTCTCGAATCAAAGCTAAAAATATAGATTTCTATTTTAAAAATCAAAGTTTTTGTTAAACATGAATCTATCGATATAACCCAAACTCGAAATTAAAACCATCAATTTTCCAGATTTGAAAAGATTTCACTGTAATTTTCTTATTTCCAGGATATTTACAAACTATTTTTACTAACATTGTTTTTAGAAATGATATTACCCATACAATCATATTTTACCTAGAGATCAAAGCCTAAAAATCATCTAGTTAGATTATTAGAATCTTTGAACTAGGATCAAAACCTGAAATATTTGAACAGAGGCATGTATGCCTGTTCTCAGTTATCAACACAGATACTAACACCCATATGTATACATAAAATCATTTTCTAACAACATGCAGAACAAAATTCATATCATACTTCAATGATTCATCATATGCCAATTCAATATATATCAGATTCTAAGAGTTTACTCACCTCTTTTGTTTGAATAGAGCAGGTTTTGAAAATCTGATAATTGAACTTGAATGTTGATCATTGAACTGCTGTTTGATTATGATCTGTAACTTGATTTAGTTGATGTTTGAGCTGACTGTTTGATTGCTTGCTTCAATATTTTGAAAGTTTTGAACTTGAATCAGTTGTTGAGATGATCATATCTTGTTTTAAACTTGCTTTTCGACTTGAGCTTGTTGCTTTGATTTAATTTTGAATTTGATTTCAACTGAAACTTAAATTTTATTTTCTGGTTTTAGTTTCTTTTCAGGTTTTGGTCTGAGTAAAAGTTTTTGAAATGAAAGATAGAAGATGTAGGAATGTATTTATAACCTTGTTCTAATTTTATTTATTATTTTTGAAAATAAAACGACAAAATGACACTTGTTTAATTTACTTCCATTTGTCCCTGGCATGAATTAATTGATTTACATTTGTTGAACTATATACACTTAACTTACTAGTGTAATTTCCTTGAATTAATGAATTTTTAAATGATTTTTATGAAACTTATATACATATTTCTATTAAGTAAATACATTATCTTAATTTATACAAATAAAACTTTTAAAGAAAATAATGTAAAACCAATTATATAAAAGAAATAAAATCATATATAATATATTTTTAAATCCAAAATATTTTTTAAGATGATTACCATTTGAATTTCCAATTTAAATTCAATTTCAATTTAAAATCCAATTTAAAATCAACTTATATACATATATATATATATATACACACATATATTTAAACAAGCATAAATTTAATTCGTTTGAAAATAATATTTTTTTATTTAAAATCTTCTTATATATATATATATATATAATCATTATTATTTATTTTTAAAGAATAATTCGTCAATTTTAAGTAATTATATTAGGAGATTAAATAAATATTTATTATTAGATTTATTTGTTCAACTTCTAAGTCAGTGTTTAATAAATTAAATCCTGTTAATTTCCAATTAATAGATATCTGAAAATCCGGGCTATCACATTCCTCTCCCTTTTGAATCTTTTCGTCCCCGAAAAGGAACGAAACCAAAAAATTTAAAATTATCCTTTAAACATTTTTAACTATAAACTCCTTTTTATTCAAAACTTACAAATAATTTAAAATCTATGTTATACTATGAAAATAGCTTTATAAAATTACTTTTTATAACTCGATATCTCAACCAGTCCATCCTTGTTCTTACAGAAATTCGGTCATACGTTGATCAGGCGTAGGACTGAAAATCTATAAGTACTTAGCAGACCCGCTTTCAATACCTAGTAAAACTACCTGGAAAATATTTTAGTGAAAATATAGAATACACTTTTGAAAATAGAGGATACGTCTTTGGTGAGAATGCTCTGGAAATCATCACCCCATCCATGGTCGTAGTTAACCCGATGGTTACGTTGCCATCCCGGCAAAATCCATAGATAACTGTAGGCACTCCGCGCCCCTCGATTACGCCATGGAACCCACCACAAATCGCAGTTACATCCTGGGTTACGTTGTCATCACAATAAAAGTCCATGTAACTGTAGGTATCAGCGCCCACGATTTTCGCTGCCGAATGAAACTTCACCACTCCCACATAGGTCGTAGACTACATTTGTTGAGTCCCAATGTAGCCTTAGGCTCTCACGGCCTCTTGACTTTCGCTATGTCACCATAGGTCGCTGTCTACCGATGTAAAATCAAACATAGACTGTTGGCTCTCATGGCACATAGACTTCCGTTATGGTCCATGGTAGATCGCAGTGACATCGAGTTATACTGTCGTCACAGCATAACCCAAATGTCTCTGTAGGCAACAGCACCCTCGACTTTCCCTACCCACTACACATAATCCTCAAGAAATTCAGTTTGTCTGGACTTCCTCACAAGATCAACTTTAGAGCATTCCCCTTAAGGCTCAAGGCAGACCCACCCCGTGGATCTCCTAATGATGTTCATTTCAATGGGAGTGCCTTTTTCCCCAGAGCCAATCTCAAAACACTTTATACTATACACTTATAGTATCTTTCAAATCACACCCCTTATGATTTTCATCAAAATCACCTTTACACAAAAATCGATATCTCAAATCGATAGTCCCATACTTGGCTTTCCAAAATTCCAAAATTGATTTTTCCCAAAAAATCAAAAGCCTTTTCCAAATCCATAGTTTCCAAAACCTTTTTCCAAAATCATTCTCATAAAATCATCTATATATAGATATATAAAATCTTGAAAAATCTTTGAATCACTTCATACTTGTGTAAATTTCCTCTTTATACTTCAAATATTTTCAAAAACCCTTTCTTCTGGTTTTAGATTCAATCATGGGGGAGCTTATCATATATCTCAAATATATATATATATATATATATATATATATATATATATATATATATATATATCTTTATTTATACCAAATCAAATATTCAAATTTGATTTTCTCTTATAAAGTTACTTACCATATCACTTACTTTTCAAAAAGTGAATTTCAAAAGGTATCAATCTTCCACCTTTATTCATATATATTCTCAAAATATACCTCCCTTTCAAAAATCATTTCTTATTTCTTTCAAAATTTCAATATCTATTTCACTTAAGCACGTACGACGTACATATACCATCCGTACACAATTTCAAAATTGATCGCTCACTCGATCACACAATTTCACTTCCGAACTAGTATTGTCCACCTGATTTCCTAGTGCGGGCTCAGATCTGGTTTCTTGATCAAAAACCGTCATTCTCCTTGCATAGTCACAACTATGATAGATAATTCCTAGAATCAATCAAATATCCATATCCAGGGTTTATCGTCGAAAGACGAGTGAAAAATTCCAACTCGGATCGATATACTATCTCAAAATTCGGTGCGAATCTGGGTCAAATCATTATACGAATAGAATAATGTACGTACATCCTACGTGTTTATCTTTATTGGTCATTAGCTAAATCAATTCTCTTTTCTATTCACCTTCAGTTTGATCCCAATCACTAATCCACAATTGCTTCCAATTTCCATTTAAGTTATTACTTCAATTCTTATCTCAATTGGTAATTAATCATAAACAGTTTGCACTCTGACCAACTTGTATTAAGAAAATAGCTTGAATTTTTTGAAAATAGATAATTAGTTGTAAAATAGTTATTAGTTTATAAAACAGTTGTAAAATTGTTGTAAAATAGTTAAATAGTTCCAAAAGTAGTTGTAAAATAAGTATAAGATAGTTTTGGGTTTTAAAAAGAAAAGTTGTATAGTATATAGCTAGGGAAAATAGATTTTAAAACAGTTTATATTAAAACAATTTATTTGAAAAAAAATAGTTCAGAGACAAACTGTTCAATTCCCAATTTCCACTTCCATTTAAATTGATTCAATTTAAATTCAATTTAAATTAACTACAATTCCTATCCTAAATTCAAATCAAATCCCATTTGAATTTCAAACTTATCCAATTTCAATTTCACTTTAAATCTAATTCAATTCAAATTTTCCATTTGAATTTTATACTTATCCATCTTCAATCGTAATTCCAATTAATTCAAATCAAATTCAGTTTGAACTAATTTTATTCAAATCTCAACTTTAAACCATCTCAAATTATATAAATTCGAGTTAAGTTTTAAATGTTGATTTAATCCTTTAAATCAAACCAACCTTTATTTTAAAATTATCAACTTAAATCTTAAAAAATAATAATTTTGAGTCCAAATTTCAAAATTCCATTTAAATTACCTTTACTTAACTTATTTCAAAGTTCAAATAAGAGTTCAAAACAAATTTTATCTTCAAAATTCAATTTATTACCCAATTTATCTTCCAACTTTGGAACCGATTCTTAAACAATTTTAATTTACAAGTTCAATTCTTAACATTCAAATCTTAAGTTCAAAGTGATTCCATATCCTTAATTTCAAATTAAAGTTTAATTTTTATTTATCTCCATAATGGATATATTACCATGATCCATTTCTTCATTCATTTAAACAAATCCAATTCACAGTTTAAAGATTATTAATAACAACAGGATGATGTCATCCAAATTATATTAAAATATCCATCCATTTCCAATTTCCAGATCTCAAACCCATTTTGAGATCACACAAACTCCCAATTCAGATCAACCATTTAACTTCCTAAGTTAAATCTCAATTTCATCTTCATATTTCCAATTCAGGTTGTTTGTTCTAGACTTGTTTAACTTCCCCAAAGTTAAATTTCAATTTATTTAGTCCAGTCAACTTTACACAATTTGATTTTCCATTTCAAGTTTTAAATTTCTCATTAATAATCTTCCCACTTAAAAGTTCAAAAACTTATCACTTTGAGTTTTCACATCACATTCCAAGTAAAAATTTAAAACTCAGCACTTAGAGTTTATTTCAAATCATCTTTGATATTATGTATACCCCTCATATATGCGTATTTATTTCTTTGCACACAAAGTTATACTTTAAATTTTAAACCGCCCTTGGTTTTAATTCAAAACAATTTCTTTATTAAACACAACAACCATTAACCAAGATTATCATATCTGCAAACCAATTCATTATTATCTTATTCTGACAACACTTCTACAAATTCAGGGCTTCAGTTTGGATCCATTTATCTTGTTTATATAGTTTATATTATCCAGTTCCTATTTGGTTGTATTTCTATTACCACTTAATTCTTATTATTACGTTTAACTCAATTAATACAGCAGCCAATTATCTTAATATATTGGAAAAACTATTGCTTTATATATATTAAAATATAAATTATATAAAAAAATCATTTTTTTTGAAAACCATTTTTAAAACCATTTTATATGAAAATAACAAACACACCCTCATATATACTACACTCAACTCATTCTAGGGTACTATTTACCCTATTCTTAATGAGTAAACCTACCAGAGCAAAGGTTCTCGCTTAACCTTCAGCTCTGATACCAAAAGTAACGACCCGAAGTTTTCAACTCCGAAAATTCTAGATTGTTAGAGAAAAGAAAAAAAAGGTAGAAGAAGAACAGAAACAACAGCATCTCACATTCGCAGCGGATCAAAATATAATATCAAAATAATAACAATTATACAAAGAAAGCTGTAATTATTATTTAACATTCAATACATTAGAGTTACAACCATATACACAAAACTGGACAGTTATATCAACCTGTCCCAGACTACTATCAACACAACTCTAATACACATCGGTAAACTCCATATGTTTCTGCCATCCAGCTCGCCTCCTGAGCTCCAGAATGTCCTCACCTGAAAATCTGTAATACTCGGTCTGACCCGAGCATTACATCAAAGTAACACCCAGGTCAGGCTGGAAACCAGCATGAGTAAACCCATAAAATTTGAAATACTAAGTTATAAAACATAATTGGAAATCTGGGGTAACTCGTACTTCACTACAAGGTCATAACTTGTTATAGTCAATATTTGTTTCACAAATCAACTCCCAAGCACCCTTACTTAGTTTCAATGGTCCAGTTTTCCTAAGTTATTCCATTCCACCCTATTTATCCCAAAGTCAAATTCATAAAGAATTATTGCAGATTTCAAATCAAAGTGGTTTCGGGTATGTACTGATACCCAACCCCGCTCTCTTCGAATTCAATATCATCTTAAAAGCAAAGCTATTTAATTTTTAAATAATTCCATTTATATCAAGAATTACATATTTACCTAGCCATTATTCACAGATAGACAACCCATATTATCATAGTTCAGTCCAAGCATATCATATCACATAGCATCACAAATCACTTATCAGAGTTTCCAAGGCATACAATATCATCCAATCATTCATAAGCAAGATTAATTTGTCACACCATTTCTAATTAATTTAAATAAAATAAATTAATTACTTCAGTCGCCTCTTAAATCCTACTTACTTAATCATTAATTAATTTCAAACCATTAATTAATCGTCCCTTAACTATCCTCTTTAATTACATTAAGTAATTAGCCTTTAATTAATTACACAAATTAATAAACCTTCACCCATTCACATTAATTACATTTATCCTTCATTAATTACTCAAATTAATTATCCTATAATCACTTACATTGATTAATTATCCTTTAATTAATCACACTCAATAATTAATTAACCCTTAATTAATTTCCTAAATTAATAAATCCTTTAATTAACTACACAAATTAATTAATCCTTAATTTCATCCATTAAGTAATTTCCCTTTAACTACTTTCATCAAGTAATTATCCCATTGGTTAATTATCCTCAGTTAATTAACCTCTGATCATTAATTAATTTAACCTTTAATTACTAATTAAATTAATAAATCCTTAACAATTTATCTTTTAATTACTTATACTAAGTAATTATCCTTTAAGTAATTAACCTCTAATTACTTAATCAATAAATCTTTAATTACCATTTAATTAATTTCTAATTACCAATTAATTAATCTCTAATTAATTAATTTAATAATCCTTAATCATTAATTAATTAAATTAATCAATTACTCTTTAATTACTTTATTAACTTAATTAATCTTAAATCATCAAAACCTTAATTAACTTTTTATCTTTACTAATGACTTAATTATCATAATCATATTAAAAACATTTATCTTTATAATTAACTTACTTAATTAAATTATTTAATTTAAGTTTTAGAATAACTTAAGCATTTAACTTAACAAATTTAAGTTAAACAATCATATGACTTCCTTCAAACAAATAACTTAAAAACATTTATCATAGAATAGCTTAAACTAGATTCAATTTAAATTTAAAACTTGCTATTATAAAACTTTTAAAAACTGTTTTAAATTTACTTCGGGTCCAAGCCGAATAGCACTCAAGTCCTGACCCGAGAAACCCACCTTTTTTTTCAAAATTTTGTTAGTTTAAAATTTAAACCTGGTATTACAACAACTCGAGGCCCAACCGTAAATACTTCGAGCAATAACCCGGGTCAAAACCCGACAAATCCTGAACCTGACTTTCTTTTCCCTCTCCTGTTTTCTTCTTCCCTCCAGATCCAAGTACATAAATACACACTGATCCCTGTGCACACCCCTACGCCGCCGCTCCGCACATCACCGCTACCTCCAGCATGCCATCGACGACGCGCTCATCGGCTCCGACCACCCAGAACTAGCTTCGACCCCCTGAATCAAAATTGAATAAATTTCGAATCCCATTGGAAGAACCCGATCACCCGAAACATCCTGTACCTTCCATCTCCTTCCACCGGAGGCCATGGCCTCGCGCCTGGACATCCGCTTGAACCCCACGTTCCTTTTCCCATAACCGCGATCGAGTCTGGACGATGTCGACGCCCTACTGACCACGAATCCAGCATCGACCCAATCCCAAACTTAAACCCTAGATCGCCTTAGCCCGATTACCCCGGTGATCTAAAATCCCTCCGAATAATTTTTCCATGATCACCGATCAACGAAAAATCGCCATCCTTAACCTCGACACCCCAGAGCACCGCGATCGCTTAAATTTACGAACACGCCATTTCCGTTAAACTCGAGAAGTCTCTCTCGAATCAAAGCTAAAAATTTAGATTTTTATTTTAAAAATCAAATTTTTTTTAAACATGAATCTATTGATATAACCCAAACTCGAAATTAAAAACATCAATTTTCCAGATTTGAAAAGGTGTCACTGTAATTTTCTTATTTTCTGTATATTTACAAACTATTTTTACTTAAATTGTTTTTAAAAATGATATTACCCATACAAACATATTTTACTCAGAGATCAAAGCCTAAAAATCATCTAGTGGGATTATTTGAATCTTTAAATTAGGATTAAAACCTGAAATATTTGAACAGAGGCATGTTTGCCTGTTCTTAGTTATCAACACGGATACTAACACCCATATGTATACATAAAATCATTTTTTAACTACATGCACAACAAAATTCATATCATACTTCGATGATTCATCATATGCCAATTCAATATATATCAGATTCTAAGAGTTTACTCACCTCTTTTGTTTGAACAGAGCAGGCTTTGAAAATATGAAAACTGACTTGAATGTTGATCATTGAACTGCTGTTTGATTATGATCTGTAACTCGATTTAGTTGATGTTTGAGCTGACTGTTTGATTGCTTGCTTCTAGACTTTGAAAGTTTTGAACTTGAATCAGTTGTTGAGATGATCAGACCTTGTTTTAAACTTGCTTTTAGACTTGAGCTTATTGCTTTGATTTAATTTTGAATTTGATTTCAACTGAAACTTAAATTTTATTTTCTGGTTTTAGTTTCTTTCCAGGTTTTAGTTTGAGTAAAAGTTTCTGAAAATGAAAGATAGAAGATGTAGGGATGTATTTATAACCTTGTTTTAATTTTATTTATTATTTTTGAAAATAAAACGATAAAATGACACTTGTTTAATTTACTTCCATTTGTCCGTAGCATGAATTAATTGATTTACATTTGTTGAACTTCATACACTTAACTTATAAGTGTAATTTCCTTGAATTAATGAATTTTTAAATGATTTTTATAAAACATATATATATTTCTATTAAGTAAATACATTACCTTAATTTATACAAATAAATCTTTTAAAGAACATAACGTAAAACCAATTATATAAAAGAAGTAAAATCATATATAATATATTTTTAAATCCAAATATTTTAAGATGATTATCATTCGAATTTCCAATTCAAATTCAATTTCAATTTAAAATCCAATTTAAAATCAAGTCATATATATATATATATATATATATATATATATTTAAACAAACACAAATTTAATTTCTTTGAAAATAATAATTTTTCTATTTAAAATCTTCTTATATCTATATATATATATATAAACAAACATTATTATTTGTTTTAAAAGAATAATTCGTCAACTTTAAGTAATTATATTAGGAGATTAAATGAATATTTGTTATCATATTTATTTGTTCAACTTATAAGTTAGTGTTTAATAAATTAAGTCCTGTTAACCAATTAACAGATATCTGAAAATCTGGGTTATCACAATCCATCTTCGATCGCAAAGCACGAATCTTTTGGAGCGTGGTTTAATGATCTTGCATACCGCTTCATTTCTCCCTAACTCTTCTACGCAGGATGGGGTCCTCCAGATATTATTCCAATGATGAGTCCCTGGTCAGTCCACCTAGGTCCCTCTTCGCTAGTTCCAGCTTGATTCCCTATATCTCTAGGAGCTTGGGGCGTTACGGGTTGGTCAGGATTATGTGGTTTCCTTACATAATGCTGGAGCTTGTTTTCCTGAATTAGCTACTCAATCAAGTTCTTCAGGTGACGACACTCATTTGTGTTATAGCCAAGTGTTTAATGGAAGCGACAGTACTTTTCGAAATGCTTCTGCTGTTCAATTGCTTCCTTTTTAGGCAGCTTCTTGTGTCATGAGATAGATGTTTTCTGGAGTATCGTTAAGCGGTGTGTATTTTTCTAGCCTCAAACCTTCAAATCGCTTGTTACTTCCGTTTCGCCTTTTGGAATTCCGTTTCTTTCTTTTCTAGTTTCCATCTTTTCTTTCGTTTCCTCCAACGGTCCCAAAGGTATTTATGTCTTGGTTTGTTGCCATACCACTCTGCCCAATATTGGTTGGTTGTAAGTTAGCAGACATCTTTTCTAATTGCTGCACTTCTTCCAATCTCAAATACTGGCTCGCCTTTGATTGAAGTCCTTCCTAATGGTAGGTTGTTTCATTTTTATCCATTTTTTGAATTCAGTTTGGGGTGGATAGCACGGACCAATACCAAGAAAACCATATCCTCGTTTGGATTACCTACTTCAGTCACTGTAGTTTTAAACCGATTCATGAAGGACTTCAGAGATTCATTCCCTCCTTGGAATAGGCCATATAAGGACATCACATCTTTTGGTTGTGTCATGTGAAGCCTAAATTGATCGAGGAATCTTATTGCCAGTTGATCGAAGGTGGAGATGGATCTTGCCGGTAGCCTGGTGAACCACATGGAAGCAATTTCCTCGAAGAAAATCAAGAAACATCTACCTCGATCGGCATTCGAAACGTTTGCTCCGTCCATGTACCAACTGTACTGATACAAGTGGGATTCGGGTCTTTCGTCCCTTCGTAAGATGAAATAGTTGGCATAGTGAACTTTCCAAAGTACAATTCATTCAAAATGTCGTTAGTGGAGGAAGTCTGACTTGGTGCATATCCCCATTCATCATCCTTTCTATCCTTACTTTCATCCATTAGTCGCTTGGCCATATTCGCGATATATGCCTCAGATGTCCAGTAATCTATCGGTTGGCTATCAGTGACTACACTAAGTATCTGATTTTGAAAACGATTTTGGTAAGTGGATTAAAGCCTAGGCTCCTGACTTCGGTAGAGCCACTCCCTCAGGGTTTCATTAGTTTGCGATTGGTAGGGTAGGGGTAGTTTGGATCTCCCTGGCGCTATTGAATGCATTGGCATTTCCTTCCAACTTGTCGTTGTCAAGTCGCTCATCGTCTTCTGAGTCGAAGAGATCCATTGCTATATCTTCCCATAGGATTTTCGCCCTTAGTTTCAAGTTTGTGGCTGGTTGCCTCGCGTTTGGTGGAGTGCTTGCGTTCCATATTAATTCCTTTGGTTCCACTTATCACTCCTTTCTATCGCTACTTTCCGTTTCTCCTGTTTAAGCCAGAGACAGAAGAGTTTTCTTGTTTCATAGCAGCCGTGGGCTCTGTCATGGTTCTTGGAGTAGAATGTGACTGTAAAGTCAATAGAGCATTCAATTTGTCCATAAGGGCTCTTTGGCTATTTTCCATCTTCTAATTAATTTCATCAACCATTTTATTTAGTTCATCTCTAGTGACAACTTCAGGCTGAATAGAGGAACCCAGCATCCGACCTCCTGTATTAGCACCATTGATCTCAATTTGTTGAGGATTGATCACTTCTCCAACAATTACAGCTCCTATGGATCTTTTGAAAGCGGTTCTCCTTCTTCTTGGTGCCATTGATTCTCAGCAGCGGGTCTTCTGAGCTGAGATCGAGGAATTAACTTCTGAACCTATCTTACCAAAGTAGATAGCTAGATCTAAGCCTGGATTCAGTTTTCTCTGTGAAAGCACCAAAATGTTAACCTAAAAAATGGATCAACACCCTGTTTTGAGTGTGAAAGTACCAGCCCTGTTTATCAGACAAATAAAGTAGAGCAAAATACTCTCCAAATTGCAGAAAAGACATAATAAAGTAGAGAAACACAATATTTTTATAGTGGTTCGGCTGTTAACGAAGTCTACGTCCACTATATAGAATTTATTAATAGATTGACTATTGATCACAAGTAAAAGCTGTTTACAATCCTAATAATTGAATAAAGAAAGATCAAACCACCCTTGATGGAGACAAAAGGAAGGATCTCAATTGTACCATGGCAGCCATTGTTTGGAGGAAGAAGGTTGAAGAATCATAGTAATATAGTTTCCCCAGTGATCAGAGCAGCCAGCCCCCTCCTTGTTTAAGAAAGGATAGTATTTATAGGATTTAGATAACACTTGGATCGAAACAGAATGCTAGAAGCCTGTGTTATCCATAGGAGGAGGCATGTAAAGTTTAGGGTGATTCATACTAACTTTTTTGGATCGGTACCGATCCAATTGTATCGAATAGATACCGATCCAAAATGTAGTGCAATTTTTGAGCAACTGCTTCTTCGTTGGATTCTTTTCTTGCATGCGAGGTTCCCTGTATGATTTCATATCTTGTTGACTTGTTTTGTCGATGGTTCGTCTATAAACTAGATTGAACTGTAATCCAAATTGGATAAGTCTTGATATCTTCAGCTCAGATGCTCGGAATGTTATCAAACTTGGTATATAAGTTTAGGAGAGATATAGGAATATAAAGCATATGGATTGGAGAATCCATAGGTCAATAATTTGGATCGGTATCGATCTAATTGGATCGGATCAGTGCCGATCCAAATACTTGGCATACTTTTGATCCAAACTTCTAGGTTTTCTTTGTCATGTTCTTTTAGGTCTTCCGGTCAAGTTTTGAGTTGTTCTGATGCAATTTGAATCTTCTAACTCCTTTTGAATTCTGCTAGGTTAAAAACACGGTTAACAATAGCTAAATTAATAAATTATGGAATAGAATCTCTAATATGGCTAAGTAATAACAACTAATATTACTAACTAGTAGATAGGAATGTATAATGTAGTAAATAAACTAACACAGTGCGTCGAGACTTATCCTGCTTTGTACAAGCCATCCTCATCCAATCCCAGTCTAACTTTTGTATATTCTCTAACAACACCTCGCTTAACCCGAAGGAATAAGTTTATAACTTTTGCCAGACGAATAACACCAATAGGACTTCAATACCACCTAATGAACAACATCAAGAGGACTTTCACTTCTTTAGGAAAAGATAAACTTCAAAATATAAGTATCTTTAAATACAAATATTGTCGGTGATGCTCTACAAATTCTTAAACCATTTTAAATGATTGATTATAATGAAGTGCAGGGTATAATGATTGGTTTTTAAAAAATAGTGTAAAGCTATATGTTTAGAAATTGACTGGTAGGGATTTGGAAAGCAAGCATAGAAAACCATAATAGAGATTTGGAAATCGAGAGAGCAAGAAGTTATTTTACGATTGTAAAACCGTAGGTTTATATATGGATGAAGACAGATCATCTAGAGATGCTTCTGAGGGGTTAGGGGCCATTGAGTTTTAAGCTCTGGATGTTAAAGGTCTACACAAAAGAAATATGGCTTTGGTTTTTGGATTTAGTACGCTTGCAGATCAATAGCCGGTTGACTGGTAGCCTGCAACCGGTCCACCAATTTTAGGTTTCATCCATGATAAACCTGAGGCATAAATGCAATTTTTTTTATCTTTGATGCTTTTGAAAATTATGAGAAAATTTTCAAAGCTTCATGGATATATAATAGAGGTTATATTCATGTTTAGGGTGTTTGGAGATCTTTTAAGTGGTTTAACATATAATCTAAGTATATGACACTAAAACGACATGTATAATACTTTTGGCATAGTTTTGTCGTTGAAGATCATCTTAAAGTATTTGTTATGATTTTGTCTAATCTCTATTAACACCATCTTGATTTTCTAAGTATCCATTGTCTTTCTATGTTTTTCTAAACTATCTAAAATAACTCATATAAAATATTAGTAACTTTTGTTGTATAGTTGTGATCATCAAACATGTAATCGTGGTTCTAACATTGTCCTTCTACCTTTAGAGCTCACACTACTCCTATATTAATGTCGCCTTCCCATAAAGCTTTAATGCCTTTCTACAAATCCAAGCATACCTCCAAACCCACTGGCTCTTCGACTTTCGAACCCATTCAATAAAGGTCCGGCAAAGAGCATATCTTTGTGATCCCTTCCCACGCATGCCTCAAACCCGATTATAAGCCCTAATCTTATGAAGATGCAAAAGGATTTCCATCAACTATGCGTCACAGGGGCCAAGTTTGACTATAATCCGAAGAACATTCCTAATGAGGTGGCCATTCATAATAAAGCATGCGTTCATGATGTTTTTGAGCAATATTATACTTTTAAAAGGCTTACCATAACCTATCTAGTATGAACAAGGCTATCCCGTTGACCGTCCAGTGGCATAAGATCGAGAAGAAGGATCATCAAAAGACATGCAGCTTATATTCTAAATTAGTGGATTAACCGAAGAAGGTAGTAGAGGTTGCCAAGAAAAGCATCGAGATGGCCTAAAGGTCTTCGAGGCCAAATACAAGCTTTTGAAGGAGAAGCTTCAGAATGCTTGTCATAGGTGTGGTTAAACAAGGAAAAACTAGTGCTCTCAACTACTGTCAACCCTCGGGCCTTTATAATTAAGAATCTTAAGGCCAAAATTGCAATAACCTGCACCTTTCGACACACCGATTCAAGGCCTAAAATGACATTTGAACTTGCTCGTGCCAAAAAATACGAATCATCGGGTCTTACTAATTATGTGATATAAAGACTAATATAAAATTTAGAATATTCTACACCTTCATATCTCACATCGAAAGGAAACAAAATATAAATATTAAAAAAAGTCCAAAGTTATACAATCTCAAAATGAATGTGGTGCATGAGCCATAGATAAAATATCAAAATGACAATATTTAGTAAGAGTCCAACTGATAACACAATATAATTACATAGAGGAGTAACTATAACGAAAAGAAATCTCTAAAATGCCAAGTAACCTACTCTATGGACCATGCTTTGCGTACTTCGCCTACTAACCTAACCACCTATGGTAGAAATAAAGATGAGAAAATGGATGTGACACCCACCTCTATAACCATACTGCCAAAGGTATTACTAGATAATACCTTTTGATGATATGGAAAATAAGGCAATATTAGGCTATCACACGTGAATGTTCCCTTGGTCTAACACTGGTACATATTTCAAAATCATAAACTACTTACTTGTTGAATATGCGCTTTGCGCTATATGATTTTTGTTTGATGATAATAAACATATATATTCATTTAAATGTATTTGGTAATGTACTATTTTGTTTTTCATAGATTAAATAAATATTTGTTGAATAAAATAAATTACACAGAATTTGAATTTGAATTCGAACAGAATAAGTTACACAGATTTTGAATTCAAACAGAAATTTTATTCAAACAAATATTTATTACAATCTTGAATAGTACAAATTCATGCTCTCACTATACATATACATTTTTGATTACATCACGATTACATCACAAATATTTTTACATTGATAACCTCACTACATATCACTCACACTCGTATTTTGTCTTCAACTGCATGCCAGTTTGAATCCAGCATTTGAGAAATCTGCAAAAATATTCACTAACGCAGTAAAATTGAAAAAGAAATATTTTTGCAAAATAAAATGAAATGATTTTTGAAAATATCGTTTGCCTCAGTTATTTGGGTTGTTCGTCATCATTCACACTTGAATTCATCACAAAGTCGTGCACATAGATATTACAGGGACAGGTAATCATAAGTGGCTGCAATACACACGTGTACATTCATACACGTGTGCATTGCCTCGCCAACTCGTGTGCACAGCTCCAACCAGAAATTCAAGGCAACAGAGACCAAGCAATGAACAACTCAAAGCAACAGTCAACTGGCCAAGACTACAAGTACAAGCAGCAGTGTGCAACTCGAAAATGTACACAAGTGAAACCAGGAAAATCATGACATCAAGTATGATCAAGACCAAATGCAAACAGCAGCATACAAGATTGCCACCAACAACAACATGAATACTGCAACAACAAGTATGGTGAAGCACTGACTCAAATAAACAACTACAAAGACCAGCTATTCAATGCAACTCAGTGGCAAATGAGTACAACACGACCAAAAGTGTATGCAAACAGTCAAAGGCAAGACACATGGAACAATGCAACACAGACCAAATGCTCAAGCCACCAAGATGACCAAGCAATGATCAGAGACCAGAAAGGTCAGAAGCACAGTGACAATTTTATGAAGACAAGTACACTTGAACAACAATGAACAAGTGTAGCATCTGTGTCAAAGAAAATGTCAACATAAAGTGTATGCAATTCAAAGTAATATATCAGCAAATACCAGCATCATCAAATCAACATGAATATCACAAGCATGCAACAGCAAGCATGTAACAGAGACCAAGCAAGGCATTGCAACTGCACAGCAACAGTTAATGGGGCAATGCACAAGACAGTGTACAACATCAACTACACAAAGCCAAGCATGATACAGGTGGACAGAAAACTGCAAGTTCATATGTACAGCAAGCTACAAGTTATGCAGAATCAAAGTGAACAAATGTCAATGAAAGCACAGCCTCAAACATGAGAAGACTAATATGCAGTGTACTGTAATACAACAGTGAGCACATTCATATGTACAAATGCAAAGAACAGTGGTGATGCAGTGCAATATCTTCAACAAGCAACTGAAGGCAACAGGACCAGAGCAACAAAGACCAAAGCTACAACCTCAAATGAAGTACAAAGAAAATATGCCAACAACTAATGCATCAGTAACCGAGCAACAAAGTGAAAAATCACGAAATCAATGCTACAGTGGAGGAATGCAAAGATGACTGAAGCTGTATCAATCAAGATGATTAAACAAGTCAAAAATATACGTGTGACAAAGTCAAATGTCACAAATTAAAGCCGTGGTCAACACATGAATTCGAAACCGTGTTGTTCAAGTAATTTGAAGAAGTCAGAATCAATCTCAAACATTCAAGCATCATCAAGTGGCCGAGGTAATTCATTGACAAATTCAAACACGAATATACGAACGAAAACTCAGGGGATCGAACCCTATAAAAACCAAATTATCATCATCGGCATAAGAAGGAGTTCGCAATACAGAAATCAAGCAATTGCAAGCAATAAAAAGAACATACCAATTTGAACACGAACTCCATCGAAGCAGCCGCATAAGCAACAAGGAATAAATCGATCAAGGCGGCACGTAAAATATCAATGGATCGATCGAATTAAAGCCGGCGACTTCAAGCCCTAATTTCCAGAGCAGAGAGATCGAAAGCCCCAATTTTACAAGCCCTAATCTCAGAAAGAAGAAAACAACGGCCGACATTATTCTCAAGAAAAAAAAAGAAGGGGAACCAGGCCGATAAAATAAAAAGGAGAAAGGGGACGCAAATTTCTAATTAGTGGGCCGGTCTTATTAAAAAAAGGGTTTTGTTTTTTTAATTTTAAGGCTTTATTATAATTAGTTTTAGGGCTATTTTCTATTGTTTTTTTAATTATTGTTTTTGTTTTACGAATCAAAGAATTTGTAAATCACCACCTAGGGTTTAGGTAGTGTCAGATTGTCTAGTTAGAATTAGTTCAGTGAGCAGGGTGTGCGAGTTTGCAAAGCTCTATAGGCGGGAGCAGTGTTTGCGAGTGAGCGAAACTCTATAGGCGGGAGCAGGGTGTGCGAGTCTAGTAGAGTGTTTGTGAGCGGGAGCAAAAGGGTCTGCGAGTCTAGTAGAGTGTTTGTAAGCGTGATACTGTTTAATTCTAATAGAAATCTGTGAATGCAGCAGTAGGCAGGGATTGCCGAAGCTGGGTAAATTTTGTGTGATTTACTTTTCTGCATATTTATTTTTCAGTGTATAAAATCGATAAAATTTGCTTTAACCCTATTCACCCCCCCTCTAGGGTTAAATCTAGATCCTACAAGTGGTATCAGAGCCCGGTATATTTATTTAACTCTAGAGTCATGAGTCTACAAAATAATGCTTTTTCTGAGGGGCAATCTATTGCTAGGCCACCCATGTTTAACGGGAACGATTATGCTTATTGGAAAGTTAGGATGAGTATTTATCTTAGTTCCGTTGATTATGATGTTTGGGATATTATTGAAACTGGCTATAAACCTCCCACTATAATCGTTGGTGGTACTGAGATTCCTAAACCTAAGGATAAGTGGGATGCTAACGATAAGAAATTGAAAACGACAAATGCTAAAGCCATGAATGCTTTGATATGTGCTCTTGATAAAAATGAATTTAATAGAATTTCTCATTGTACAACAGCACAGGAAATATGGCATACTTTGGAGGTGACACACGAAGGAACTTCTCAAGTCAAGGAGTCTCGGCTAGCCCTATTCAGCAATGAATACGAAAACTTTGTGATGGACAAAGGCGAGAGCATAAAGGATATGTTTGGATGCTTTTCAACCTTGGTATACAATGCTAGAGCGCTTGGGAAGGTATTCACTGAGGTAGAGCTTGTGCGGAAGATACTACGAGTTTTACCAATGAACTTTGAGGCAAAAGTCACAGCAATCCAAGAATCGAAAGATCTGAGCAAACTAAGCATGGAGGAGTTGATTGGCAACTTGATGACATATGAGCTTGAGTTAAAAGCAAAGGAAGAACGCAACAACTCCGAACCAAAGAAGAAGACGACTGCCTTAAAAAGTAAAGAAGAAAGCGATGAAGAAGATCCAATTGAAGAGCTTGCAATGGCTGTCAATAATCTTAGAAGATGGTCAAGATTCAAGCCACGCAAGAAGAAAACAAAGGGCAATAGGTCAAAAGATTCCGAAAATTCCGATAATGAACTGACATGTTATAACTGCAACAAGCCTGGCCACATCAAACCAAAATGCCCACTTCTCAAAAACAACAAAGAAAAGAAAAAGGCGAAGAAGGTATTTGCAGCGACTTGGGATGATGAAGAAGGAGAGGAAGCTTCGGATAGCAGCCCAGAGGAGGCTAACTTGTGTTGCATGGAAAAATCAGAATCAGAAGCAACCTCCGACGAATCTAGTGAGGCAGGTGAGTTTTCTTATAAAGAACTTGTTTTTATGTGTTCTGATCTTACTAAGGTAGTGGATACTCTTGAATCTAAAATTGAAAAACTGAAATCTGATAGGAGAGAATTTGCTCGTGAAAATTTTAGGTTAAAAACTGAGCTTGAAAATATTCAAAACCTAGAATGTAAAAAATGTAAGATTTTAGATTCAGAATTATCAAAACTGAGGAATAACTTTGAGAATCTTGAAAAAGAAAACTTGAGTCTTAAAGAAAACATTGACACTTGAAAAAAGGATTTTATAAATCGATGCACCTCACTTGTCGCTGAAAATACAAACACTAAAAACCAAAGTCCAAAATCTTGAGAAATCTTTGAATAACTTTTCAAGAGGCAAAAAATCTTTCAACATGCTATTGGGAAATCAAATTTTTGCTAACAATAGAAAAAGACTAGGTTTTGGAAAATCACAAGATGATGGTAAAGGTAAAAGTGTTGCTCGATCTGAAATAATTGGAAATCATGTTGAAAATCATAGTCATAGGAACACAAAATTTAATCAAGTCAATTTAATGAGCACGTTTTGTAGAGAATTTGGGCATAATCGAAATAATTGTTGTTATAGACCCAAACACGTGAAAACTATACCAATTTGGGTTCCAAAAGGCACAAACATAAAATCTTTGAAAGTCAAACAAATTTGGGTGTCAAAAGGAACATATATAAATAGTTTTGGGTCTCCAAAAACATATTCTGCCACTAACAACAATGGACCTATAAAAACAAATAGGTCACATAAATCTTTTATCGTGTAGGTGTGGTGGCAGGCTAAGGAACAACAACAGTGTTCTCTGGATTTCGGCTGTTCCAGAAACACAAAAGGGCGACAAAGCAAAGTTCCTTAGCCTAGTATAAAGGTGACAGAATCACAATGGGCAATCACGAAAAATTATCGTAAAGGTAAAACAGGTAATTGTTTTTAAATGTGATTATCTGCACCATACTCTAAATTAAAATCAGCCAATATTGAGATGAACAAAAGATGATGATTTTGATGCTATGATTTTTTTTAAAATATTGACTAACCATCTTTAAATAGAATTGCTTGGAGTAATTATGATGGTTGACTGATTCGGACTTAATTGATATGATTTTTTGACTTGTTCTTATTTATGACATTAATTTGTGCTTAATTGATGACCAATCATATTTTCAATTTTGAACTAATTTTTTGTTCGGTCAAATGCTGGTTACTCATGCTACACGTAGATATATTGGTTCTGACATTTTGATCACTGCTTGTAAATTTGCAAGATTTCAAATTCATGAGAAAAAGGATTTTAAGAAATTGTTTTGAAATAATTATGATGTTGATTGACTGTTGATTACTCATGAAAATAATTTTTTATCCTCTGGTTTCTGAAATTAACATCATGATATTTGTTTGAGTGTTAACACGGCTTAAATTCAAATTCAAAAGAATGATGTTTTTGAAATTTTTGGTGCACATCTCATGGTTTGATTCAACAAGTGAATATTGAGTGAAATTTAAATTCAGATGCGGATTACACTGGTAATATAGTTGATAGAAAAATTATTAGTGTAACGTGATTAATTTTTGAAATATTCATTTGCTGCATCGTTTTTTTTCAAAGAAAATATCTGCATATTTTTCACTTGAAATAATTTTCAAATAGCAGAAAATTTTCTTATAAAACTCCCCTCAAGAAAATCATGTTTGACCATATTTACAGCTTAATCATTTTTGAAAAATTGATTTTATAATTTTTAATTTGATTTTAAATGACAAATTTGACTAATCTGACTCGCTTTGATTATCGAAAAGATAAATAGTGATTGAAAAAGAGATGAGTGTTGATATTTATCATATATTATAACTCGAGAAAGTATAATTAGAAAATTTCTTTAGAATTTCATAACAAGAGTTATAAAAACTTTTTGTTGGGTAATAATTCCATGACCATTTCTATTTCTATCATCTTTCTATCGAACATCACTCATCAAGATCATATTTAGTATGTAAATTTGTGGTAATTTACAAAGGAAATCATTTGTTCTTCAATATCTTAAATCTGTGAAGGAAATTATTTGTGCTTCAACTTATTATATTTAGCAATAAAAATAAATATCCAAAGTATTCACTCTCATTTAAAAGTCCTCACGGTTATGCATGTATGGAACGCATATCAAAAATAATTGATTTAATAGACAAGTTGATTCTAATCCCATTTAAAAGTCCTCACGGTCATGCGTGGTTAGAAGATACTTGATTTCATTTTTTAAATTAAATTGGAATACTACTAATCTCATTTAAAAGTCCTAACGGTTATGCATGGTTAGTAGATATTCAAATTTCCAGAAATAAATATACCACAAATAGACATATCTATATGAATTTTTGATGATTCTATCTCCATCACTTCTGAAAGTGGAATATGCGCTTGACAAGGGTAATTATGATTTTTGTTTGAGTTTTATTGAAATTTGATATTTATATTTAATTGAGTTAAATGTTTGATTCATGTCTATCACTTCATCCCTATTTTATAACACTACTATTCTTTTGCTGATAACAAAAGGGGGAGAGAAAAGTTAAGATTTTGTCAAATAGAATCAAGCAAAGGTCAAATAACTTTCAATTTGCATATAGGCTCATTTACATATTTTTATTTGTATGCATATATGTAGGGGGAGCCATATATGTAGGGGGAGTATCACATAAAAAGGAAGCATTCAAATAGGGGGAGCGAATGAAATTATCAAATACATTTAATATATTCAAAATCTTAAATATATGTTTGTTATCATCAAAAGGGGGAGATTGTTGAATATGCGCTTTGCGCTATATGATTTTTGTTTGATGATAATAAACATATATATTCATTTAAATGTATTTGGTAATGTACTATTTTTTTTTCATAGATTAAATAAATATTTGTTGAATAAAATAAATTACACAGAATTTGAATTTGAATTCGAACAGAATAAGTTACACAGATTTTGAATTCAAACAGAAATTTTATTCAAACAAATATTTATTACAACCTTGAATAGTACAAATTCATGCTCTCACTATACATATACATTTTTGATTACATCACGATTACATCACAAATATTTTTACATTGATAACCTCACTACATATCACTCACACTCGTATTTTGTCTTCAACTGAATGCCAGTTTGAATCCAGCATCTGAGAAATCTGCAAAAATATTCACTAACGCAGTAAAATTGAAAAAGAAATATTTTTGCAATATAAAATGAAATGATTTTTGAAAATATCGTTTGCCTCAGTTATTTGGGTTGTTCGTCATCATTCACACTTGAATTCATCACAAAGTCGTGCACATAGATATTACAGGGACAGGTAATCATAAGTGGCTGCAATACACACGTGTACATTCATACACGTGTGCATTGCCTCGCCAACTCGTGTGCACAGCTCCAACCAGAAATTCAAGGCAACAGAGACCAAGCAATGAACAACTCAAAGCAACAGTCAACTGGCCAAGACTACAAGTACAAGCAGCAGTGTGCAACTCGAAAATGTACACAAGTGAAACCAGGAAAATCATGACATCAAGTATGATCAAGACCAAATGCAAACAGCAGCATACAAGATTGCCACCAACAACAACATGAATACTGCAACAACAAGTATGGTGAAGCGCTGACTCAAATAAACAACTACAAAGACCAGCTATTCAATGCAACTCAGTGGCAAATGAGTACAACATGACCAAAAGTGTATGCAAACAGTCAAAGGCAAGACACATGGAACAATGCAACACAGACCAAATGCTCAAGCCACCAAGATGACCAAGCAATGATCAGAGACCAGAAAGGTCAGAAGCACAGTGACAATTTTATGAAGACAAGTACACTTGAACAACAATGAACAAGTGTAGCATCTGTGTCAAAGAAAATGTCAACATAAAGTGTATGCAATTCAAAGTAATATATCAGCAAATACCAGCATCATCAAATCAACATGAATATCACAAGCATGCAACAGCAAGCATGTAACAGAGACCAAGCAAGGCATTGCAACTGCACAGCAACAGTGAATGGGGCAATGCACAAGACAGTGTACAACATCAACTACACAAAGCCAAGCATGATACAGGTGGACAGAAAACTGCAAGTTCATATGTACAGCAAGCTACAAGTTATGCAGAATCAAAGTGAACAAATGTCAATGAAAGCACAGCCTCAAACATGAGAAGACTAATATGCAGTGTACTGTAATACAACAGTGAGCACATTCATATGTACAAATGCAAAGAACAGTGGTGATGCAGTGCAATATCTTCAACAAGCAACTGAAGGCAACAGGACCAGAGCAACAAAGACCAAAGCTACAACCTCAAATGAAGTACAAAGCAAATATGCCAACAACTAATGCATCAGTAACCGAGCAACAAAGTGAAAAATCACGAAATCAATGCTACAGTGGAGGAATGCAAAGATGACTGAAGCTGTGTCAATCAAGATGATTAAACAAGTCAAAAATATACGTGTGACAAAGTCAAATGTCACAAATTAAAGCCGTGGTCAACACATGAATTCGAAACCGTGTTGTTCAAGTAATTTGAAGAAGTCAGAATCAATCTCAAACATTCAAGCATCATCAAGTGGCCGAGGTAATTCATTGACAAATTCAAACACGAATATACGAACGAAAACTCAGGGGATCGAACCCTATAAAAACCAAATTATCATCATCGGCATAAGAAGGAGTTCGCAATACAGAAATCAAGCAATTGCAAGCAATAAAAAGAACATACCAATTCGAACACGAACTCCATCGAAGCAGCCGCATAAGCAACAAGGAATAAATCGATCAAGGCGACACGCAAAATATCAATGGATCGATCGAATTAAAGCCGGCGACTTCAAGCCCTAATTTCCAGAGCAGAGAGATCGAAAGCCCCAATTTTACAAGCCCTAATCTCAAAAAGAAGAAAACAACGGCCGGCATTATTCTCAAGAAAAAAAAATGGGGAACCAGGCCGATAAAATAAAAAGGAGAAAGGGGACGCAAATTTCTAATTAGTGGGCCGGTCTTATTAAAAAAAGGGTTTTGTTTTTTTAATTTTAAGGCTTTATTATAATTAGTTTTAGGGCTATTTTCTATTGTTTTTTTAATTATTGTTTTTGTTTTACCAATCAAAGAATTTGTAAATCACCACCTAGGGTTTAGGTAGTGTCAGATTGTCTAGTTAGAATTAGTTCAGTGAGCAGGGTGTGCGAGTTTGCAAAGCTCTATAGGCGGGAGCAGTGTTTGCGAGTGAGCGAAACTCTATAGACGGGAGCAGGGTGTGCGAGTCTAGTAGAGTGTTTGTGAGCGGGAGCAAAAGGGTCTGCGAGTCTAGTAGAGTGTTTGTAAGCGTGATACTGTTTAATTCTAATAGAAATCTGTGAATGCAGCAGTAGGCAGGGATTGCCGAAGCTGGGTAAATTTTGTGTGTGATTTACTTTTCTGTGTATAAAATCGATAAAATTTTCTTTAACCCTATTCACCCCCCTCTAGGGTTAAATCTAGATCCTACATTACTTATACATACCTAGCATTGGCACAAAGCAATATCAATTGTGTTTCTAAGACAGTACAATACACGATATAAAAAACACAAAGAACACAAAGTCATCAAGGCGGCGATAACATATAATAAAGAGTGTATGTGTGTGTGCGCATGTCCGAGTAGGTCTACAAAAATAGTCAAATGCTGACTGTCTATAAAATTAATACAATGTTTATGTCCAATGCATACGTTACAACTCCATAACAAATATAAACCTGAGGCTACAAACACAAATACAAATCTATAAACTTGTAAGAAATTAATAGCCTAGCCTCCAAGCTATGCTCAACAACCACAAACTAGTCTCTTCGTCCCTGAACTTGGGGTTGTGGACTAACCCAAGTATTATATAAATAGCACATGGGTCCGACTATGTCTGGAATATGGATATCAATATACAATAGCAACTGACATGGTGTAAGCATAAGTATCTCAAGGCAACATATGACATACACATGTACCAATCCCATACCAAACTCTGCATACATAATATCACCAATAGTAAAGGATTGTCAATCATCTCGTCAATAGCACATGAGCAATATAGGTGAAACATCATCTAAACATGAACTACTATGCCAAAACCTAATACAATAATGTAAATCTCGACCATCGACCCTAATAAGAGATGAAAGTTCTCGATTGCATGGCCCTAGGAGATATATGACCAATAACATATGCAGACTCGTCACAAAGCATATAGATACAATCTAAGACTCGTGTGTGAGCACACTACTTGCCCCAACAATATAAAGGAAAATTGACCGTCATAGAGATGGACGAGCACATAGTAGGTCATAGTGGTCCTCGTCCCTAAATAAAACCCTAGAAGAGGTATTTTAATAACATAATATAACCATATGATCTCATGTATTCCATATGGGAGCCTCATAATACACAACACCACTACAGAGGATAGTTGTAACACCTCATAAAATTAAAAATAACTAATAAGGCTCCAAAAATGACATTTGAGCAAACAATGGATTTGGCTATGAAACTTGCATCATTATGTTGGTGGAAATTTTCTGAGCAACTTTCGTATTTAGAGTTTTGCGATCGGAGCTCAAACGAAAAAGCTATTAGCGTTGGAGGTTTCTGAAGCGAAAATAATTTAAAAAACGAAAATAGAAATAAATAATCATTAAAACATGGACCCCACCGATCAACCATCCACTATGGACCGGTCGACCGCTAGCGGTCGAATGTCTATGGAGGAGTGATCGATCGGTCGTCAAGTGGTGGCTAGGGTTTGATCCTTGGCAAAAGGCCCCGACTTAATTATTTTAATCTAACGATTATGCTTGATTCGAAAGCTTATAAATACAGGCCTAACCCTTCACTTCTCTTCTCATATTTTCTAATCTAATCAGTGAAGTTCTGCCATGTTTTCTTCTCCACTATTTCTAAATATTATAGAATATTATACACACACATAAATAAAAAAATCGAAGAAGGCTAGAAAACAATAGCGAAGAGGAGAAGAAGTGAAACAATGTTGCATAGGAAAAAGGTACGAGTTTATAATTATAAATCTACATTCCCCTTAACTCCAACTCTCTTCTCGGATCTATAATTCTAGTAGTATGTATATCATTGTATTACATATTCTTTTGGGTAGAACGAAAAAGGAGTCAACTAATGGAATGAATTCAGATTTGAGAGATTTGGTAAACTAAAAAGGTGAGTGGGA
This sequence comes from Allium cepa, assembly GCA_030765085.1. Taxonomy (NCBI): domain Eukaryota; kingdom Viridiplantae; phylum Streptophyta; class Magnoliopsida; order Asparagales; family Amaryllidaceae; genus Allium; species Allium cepa. The sequence continues at coordinate 95,139,499 of CM060946.1, read as the reverse complement.
AATTATATAATTTATTTATAACATTGAAATTTATATCATTGTATTATATTTAATTATTATGCTTAAATAAGATTTGATGAATTGCCGGCTAAAAATAAATGTATAGGAATATAGCCGACATATTCTATAAAATAGGTAATTGGAATAGTATATACAACTTAATTTGAAAATTTAAATTCAGTCTCTAATATATATTATTGTAGAATGTTTGCTTATTCTAGATTTTTAATTAGGTTGAGAATAAGGTTGCCTAGTTGACTTGGAATGTGAATTTCTATATTTTAAATTATTTGGAGTAGAATATGATTTAATTATATTTATTTACATGTAATTTCCACAAATGATCCAATTTCTAAAATATGTATAACAGTGCGTCGTTTGAATTAATAAGGAATATGCCAAAAAGAAAAGAGATGGGGAAAGTATGGATATTATTCTCTGTAGTTTACGTTGTCTATTTCAATAAAAAAGATAATTACTTTTAATTTTAAATAGAGCAAAAGTCTCGTTTTTGGGTAATTTATGGAAAGTTATTGCGTTAATCCTTTTTGGAAGCAGAACTCTGATAAACTAAATTGTGGAAAGGAATGTTCTAGTTCACAAATTAATAATTAGAAAATAAGATTATATATACGAAAAACCCCACATGTCGATAAATATATATATATATATATATATATATAGCGTAATTTACGACAGTAATTATATTAGTTATTATAGCATATTAATTTGTAGGACTAAAAAGGAAGGAATATGAATTCCAAAATTTATGGACAATGACTACAAATTTGATGGGTAGTAAATTTGTAGATAATACAGAGTTAAAGAAATTAAACAGGGAATGATTAGAGAATTGAATATGGCATTGATGAGGAAATTGAATAGGAGAATAAGTGGATTTTGAAACGGGTAAATAAGTACCATCCAGACAAATAGAAGAATCCCGAAGGCTAAATGTGCTTGACTCCTTTATTGGGCATAAGTTGTCTTATGGTTGTGGATTTTGATCGATTATCGTTAAAGACGCACGTTTCATCCAGACAAATGGAAGATAAGAAACTATATAGCGTCTGAAACGAAGGTATAAAGAACGAGTGGAGAAAGTTTCTGCAAGAAGGTGTGCACAAATCTGCACAAGAAGTTAGCTGGATTTTTGATGAAGATTGAGTAGGGAAGAAGGAAAGTCCAAAAGGATGGACAATTAAAGTCCTTTTCTAAGTCCAAACCCATTTGAAAATAATTGGTAAAAAAAAGGTTTTTGGGAATTCTTTGAAATGTTTTGAATGGGTTTTCAAAGAATTTGTGGGAAATTTGTTGTTTTGAAAAAGCAAGGAAATTTCAAAATTCATAATTTGAAAATTTATTGAATCAAAAGTTTCCGATTTAAAGGTTTTTGGTAAAAATAAGGTTTTGCATTTTAAATTTTTTAGTTTAAAATTGATTGAGTCAAAAAATTATATTTGAATATTTTTGATAAATGGATATTATTTGAAATAAATGAAAAATAGTGCATAAGTTAGGGTCGACGATTTTTCCTATTGTCTAAATTTGGAGGTTCCGTTTTAAAATTCTTTTTAAGGGGTGGATAAATGAAAATGGTATTTGATTCAAATGGGGGTAGAGAATAGAAGGGTAAGAATGCCCGATAACTAAGATAGGAAGAATATATTTTTAGAGAAGTGAAAGCCACTTAAAGGCAGTTTAGGTAGGAGAAATTTTAATAGTAGTAGTATTAGAAGTTTACATAAAAATAGCAGCAGAAATTTATATAAATAAATAAGAGAAAAGAAATAGGAATAGGATAGGAAGAATGGATAAATTCCATAAATATTTAGCAATTGTGCATATATTTTAGATCGACGCTTAGATAGATGCAACAATTGTAGATATCTTTTAGAAGTCCCCCTCGTATGCCATTAAAATCTCCACCAAAGGTGTAAACGAGATAACATGAGTAATAGGAAAATAATCGGATGAATGTTATCCTTATCTACTCCACTTTTCATTGTTTAAGGTTATAAAAGATGTTTTTTGAAAAATAGGGTTTAGTATGACAATTGGGTTTAAACATGATAGATGTTTTGCATAAATCCTATTTTTAAAAGAAGTAAATTTCCATTATATAAACTCTTTAAAAAGGTAAAATTGGTTAGAAAAGGAAATTTTTTTCACGGTTCCTATTGGAGACCAAGCAATTTTTAATTTGATAATAAGGTTTCTAAGTTTATGTATTTAAAGATAAAAGTTTTTGATCAGGTACTTCGTGACCGTGAAGTTCTATTTTTAAAAAGAGTTGTGAGAAACCAATTTTTTTTAATATGGAGTGGATAGAGATAAAATAGCTATGGAAAATCATAGGGTAGTAATAAGGTATCTTCGTGGAATAAAAGGAATATTGATATGGATCTAGGAATATTTTATTAGAGATATGTGGAAGCCATGAGAGGAACAGTCAAAGTAATGGGAAATGATATCAATGTACAATTTTGCGCATCTTAGGGTACACTCGTATGAAGAATAAATGATATAAAGGAAGTAAATACCAAATTTTGAGGATACTGTTAAGAGATTGAGATTGAGAGTAGATAGTAGTATGATTGAAGAAGAGAGTAATAAGGTGGCAAACCCACGTAAAGGTTGTTTATTGACTCAAGGCTAGAGAAGGTAAGATAAGTTGTAGGAAATTTTTTCCACCAAGCTAATTTTCCGAAGAGTTATTCAAAATGTGCATAGTTTAGATTTCATACCCACTACAGTATAGGAATACACAATCTATCCTATGGTTGGGGTGATAATTAAAGTAATGGATGGATCACATTTATTAGATGCCAATGAGAGTTAAGGAAGGTGGGTAATAATTGAATAGCATACTAGAAATGTCTATCTTAATTTAGTAAGGATTTTAAGGCCATAACATAATTAACACCGGTTAATGATGAATGACAGCTTCCAATGAAATTTTCTTTCAGGGTCTTTGGTTTGTAATCGCTAGTTTTCCTCATTAGTTTATTAGAAATCCATAAATATGATATGAGTTATGTTCCTATTTTATCATAGTGTTGATTTTATGGATGGGATTAAACCGCTAGCTACACACACATATAGACACACACAGACACACAAATATATATATATATATATATATATGTATGTATATGTATATGAATGTATGTATGTATATATTGAGAAACAATGTAAATAAGAAAATGTCAAAAAGACACTTAACTAGCAATAAAATGTAGGTAAGACTAAAAGTTTATAAAATAAATTAGCAACTAGAAATTAAAAATGATTCAACCTCAAAAGCCTTAGAACTTTGGGGAAAATAAATTTTAGCTAGCGGAGTACGAAGAAAGGTTGTTGTGAAATCATGGATCACTATCCCTATGCCAAAAAAGCTAATTACCGTCCCTATGCCTTAAAATCTAAAACTTATAAATACGCTTGTAGATAGTTTGGTGTTTTAAAAAGTAAAAAAGAAAAGGATTCTCTAATCTAAGATTAACTGCACAATACTAGGGTCAATCATATGCGTTCGCTCATAGACTGGGTTCTTATTATGTTAAGACCCGGCCTAATTTGTTTTAAGAATGGAGTAGCGAATGTTTTGAAAAATTACGTTCGAATGCTTTTGAATTTTTTTGTTTAAATGCTTTTGAGAAGTTAGGTTCAAATGATTTTGGAAAATTTTGGCAAAGTGCTTTTGAAAAGAAATATTGTGTTTAAATACTTTTGGGAATTTGATTTTTCAAACAATTTTGCAAAATTGATTGGAAAATAAAACATATTTTTGATGGAAAATGAAAAGTTTTCAACTTTCTAGTTTAACATGCTTAACATAGGATGGGTCGACGTGTTAATGAATGTGAATTTAACTGTTCAACAAGGGTGATAACATACAAAACATAGTTAATAACATGGAAAAAGGCTGTTTTAGCTTTCGAATTTCTATTTTCATAACTTATTAATAGTAAAAAAACCTACACTTAGGATAATTACGCTTTAACATCTAAAAATAAACTTCTTTATGTAAATTGCGCTTGGAAAAGTCAGAAAAGTTTTAGAGGCAAAAGAGAAGGTCCCAAGGTACAACAAAATATGAAAGGATCCGTATTTTTACGAATAAGAGGATCGTAAAATATTTTTATTTTATTCATATGAGGCCGTATGACTCCATAATTTTAGAATATAACTCTTAAGGACTTTTTATGCATCTGAATTGCTTTGTGACCATTTTGACCTTAGAATTTTTTTTTGAGCTATAACTTTTGATATGAGCCAAATTAAGTTCTCAAACTAGTTCCATTGCTTCAAGATGATGATTTTCTATTCAGTAGAGTGGTCATAATAGGAAAATGGACTTACGGTCAGAAAGTTATGCTTGTTTTAAGTTTGGATAGTTGTTGGCCATATTACTGTATAATTAATTAAGCCCATAAGTAGGTTCGTTAGTCTAATTCGAGATTAGTATAAATAGGGTGCTGCAAGAGTCAAATTAAAATTTTTTCCTCTTTCCTAAATCAAATATAGACCTTCATTAATCCTGTATTCATCCAAAATCACACAAATTACTCTCTAAATATAGCTGAATAATTAATTAGAGAGAAGATTATCAAGTAGAAGTTAGAGATCATCGTTTTGGTTGATTTGCATTACTTTTTATTGCTATCCACATTGGATCTAGGCGAGAATTGGTTGATTTTAGTAATTAGTGATTGGTTTATGCCTTCTCACTATCCTATGCATGTTTATATGGTAGAGTTGCATGTTTTAACATTATTTTTAATCTCAAAACCTTTTCTAAGTTTAATTACATGTTATTATATGTTTATGACCTAAATTTGTGAATCTTTGAAATGGTCTTCGAAAATGATTTAGTAATTCTCCTTATTCATATTCTCATGTGAATTTTATATATATATCTAGATTAGAATGACTTATTTATCACATTATTGTATATTTCTTTTATGAATGGATGTATGTGCATGTTATTTTAAGCTTGTATGTTGTACATTGATGTTGTATATTTCTTTTATGCTATATATTTCTTTTAAAGCTTGTATGCTGTATATTTCTTTTATGAATGGATGTATGTACATTTTTGGAAAATTGGCGGTAAAGTTGGTCGAAATTGGACAAAACCTATAGGGAACGCTCTAGAGCATAGGAGGAGCTTGCAAAATAAGTCACACCTCAAAATTGCTTAAGTGTTCAATTAGAGGTTGAGTTGAAAGGTCAGGACCGAGTCATTTTGGTTGGCCATATGGGTCAGTGGATGGCATGGATCTCTAGAGCTTGGCTAGGGAAGGTCGTCAATAAGCAAGATGTAGGAGATTGGCTAAGTGTTGGGTGTTGTACCAAGTTATTTCTAGAACTTTGAGTTGAATGCTTTGGATTGGGGACTGAGTTGTTTTGATGAATGGGTCGGGTCTAGAGCACTTGAGAAGGAACTATAGGCAGTGTGATTTACTTAGCCAAAATTGGCAAAGTAAATGACTCAGTGCTGAGTCATTTTGACTCAGTGCTGAGTCATTTTGACTTAGTGACGAGTTGTTTTGGTGAGAGCTGCGGGGTTAGGCTTGCACAAGGAGGAAGTAGGTGACTATGTAGACTGTGCTGGAGGTGTTGGTTCGTTTGCATTAGGAATGGGTGGAAATGTAATAGCATGAAAATGCTATATATTTTCAGTTTGTGACTTGTGAGGGGAGTAGGTGTCGCGGCTCGATAAAGGAGGGAGCAGCAGATGGGTAACATGAAGTGTTCCTAATACCAAAAACTGGATTGAGCAAAGGAAGGGCTCAGATCTGAATTGAACAAAGAAGGGCTCGGATGACTGTGCTAATAAATCATTTATACTCGAAGTGTTTTATGTTGTACTTGAAACAGACATATTATAAGTGGGGACGTCGTGGATCAATGGAGTGGATCTGAGTACCCTGGACTAATGGCTTTGGGTCTAGTGTCTTGCTTTAGGCTACATGATATGAGAGTACATAGAAAACTGGGGTTTCCATTAGTTCCTGGCAGTAAGGAGGCCATATGAGTTATCATATATTCATGGCACATAGAGTGATGGTTGGAATTGCTTGATGGATGTTATGGTTTATATGGTTGCTTTCTAGGCTATCACTTGGAGATATCATTGGGAGTAGGTATTTGAGATAGGAATAATTTGAGAGTTGATATCCTTATTTTCAATAGAGTACCTTTATGTTATTTGTAGGGTAGCATATTATGATGTTATACGCTAACTATTTGGTTGTAGGGGCAGGTCGGGTAAGATTCGTGTACCTCTGTTCCTTACCATATGTATATATATGCATAGTATTTGGAGATTTATTTACCACTCACATTAGATTATTGTCTGACCTAAGGTTTTATGCTTTGTTTCTTACTATTTTGGGTACTCTTAAATAAGTAAACTAGATAACTGGTCTGGATGATGCAATTGTTGTGCAAAGGACGAGCTGGATGGGGCTATCTTGTATTATATACATATATGGATTTCTACGCTTATTACACCATGCAGCACCGGGGAGCCTTAGCTGTGACTGCTTATTTCTCGTTATGACACAGTTGTTATGTTTATTTCCGTTGTATAAACTCTATTGCATTTGTATATAACTCTATGGATCTATATTCTGATAATTTGCACATAGTTATTACAGTCTCTCCTGTTATATCTATGATATTATAATTTATCCATGCGCTATAAGCCATATGACAGGTCATATGCTATATTTGTTTCATTTTCAAACTTGATGATTATTCTATATTGACCAAGCATGACTGCAGTGCACTATTTTGATATTATTGGTGCCGGTGGTATAGAGTAGTCATCACAAATACGTATCTAAAAGAAGGGTGGATTGTAAAAGTTTCCATCTGAATTCCTTTTTCTGTATAGAAATGTCGATTCAGAAACTAAATTTTCAAATTTTTTGAATGTTAAAAATTGTGTGCTGGGTTTTGGATGGTAGATATTAGATGTAAAATTGGTTGAACCATACTCCTACTCATAGGAGCGTAGAAATTATTGTGTGAAAATGGATTTTTAAAAACTTTCATACATATAGAACTACCAATATATCTAAGCTGTTTGCATCATATTTTCAAAACGTTTTTAAAAAGAATGCATTGATATACGAGGCACCGATTTAGAATCATTCTGCGTACATATATTATATGTTGTGATACACCATGCAATTGTACATGTTTAGCTGTAAAATTGATTATACATTAATCGGTCGGATAGCTTACATTGCTTGAGCACTATGTTACATGGTTCAATTTTTGTGGAATTTTAAGGATGAAATTATTTTAAGGGGGAGAACGTAACATCTCGTAAAATTAACAATAACTAATAAGGCTTCAAAATGACATTTGAGCAAACAATGGAATTTGGCTAGAAAACTTGCACTACTATGTTCATGGCGATTTTTTAAGCAAATTTCATATTTGGAGTTTCGCAGTCGAAGCTCAAACAAAAAAGTTATTAACATTTGAAGTGTCCGGAGTGAAAATGATTAAAAAACATAAATAAAAATTAAAACGTGGACCCTACAGGTCGACCAACTTCTATGGTCAGGTCGATCGCTAACGATCGACCGCCTGTAGGGGTGTGGTCGACCGATCATTAAGTGGAGGCTAGGGTTTGAGCCATGGCAAAACGACCCAGATTTAATTATTTTGATTAACGGTTACGGTTGATTAGAGCGCCTATAAAAACAGGCCTAACCTCTCACTTCACTTCTCTTATTTTCTAATCCAAGCAGCAAAGCTCTGCTATTTTCTCTTCTATATTATTTCTAAAAACTATATAATATTATACACACACACACAAAAAAAACAGAGAAGGGCGAAAAATAAAAGAGAAGAGGAGAAGAAGCGTATCAACATTGTGAAGGAAAATGGTAAGATTTTATAATAACCTTTATTCCTCCAGACCCCAAATCCCTTCACATATTTGTAATTGTAATAGTATGTATATACCTTGTTATACATATTATTTTGGGTCAGAATGGAAAAGGAGCATGTAAAAGAATGGATTCAAATTTGGGAGATTTAGAAAGCTAAAAAGTCGAGTGAGAAATTATATAATTTATTTATAACATTAAAATTTATATTGTTGGATTTTATTCAATTATTATGCCTAAATAACGTCTGATGAATTGTAGGCTTAAAACAAATGTATAGGAATATCTCCTACATATTCTATGAAATAGGTAATTAAAATAGGAATAATATGTACAACCTAATCTAGAAATTTGAATTAAGTCCCTAATATTTGTTATTGTAGAGTGTTTGTTTATTCCAAATTTATAATTGAATTGTAAATTAGGTTACCGTAATTGATTTGGAATGTGAATTTCTATATTTTAATTTATTTGGAGTAGGATATAATTTAACTATATATATTTCCATGTAATTTCAATAAATTGTCCAAATTCTAAAATATGTATAAAAGTGTGTCATTTGAATTAACAAGGAATATACCATAAACAGAAAAGATATGTGGATATTATTCTCCATAGTTTGCACTATCTATTTCAATAAAAGAAAAGAGATAAATTCTTGTGATTTCAAACGAATCAAAAGTCTCATATTTGGATAATTTATGGAAAGTTATGAAGGTAATCCTTTTCCAAAGAATAACTTTGATAAATTAAAACACAGAAAGGAATATTCTAGTTTAGGAACTAATAATTAGTTTATGCGTTTGTGTGTAAAACTATGCATATCGATTAAAAAATACAAACATATATATAACGTAATTTATGACAGTATTTGTATTAGTTATTATAGTGTAATAAATTATAGGATTTAAAAGGAAGGAATCGGAATTCCAAAATTTATGGACATTAACTACAAATCTAATGTACAATAAATTTATATTTAATAGAGAGTTAAAGAAATTAAATAAGGATTGATTAGAGACTTTTATATGGCATAAATGAGGAAACTGAATAGGCAGAATAAATGGAATTTGAAATGGGTAAATAAATATAATTAGAAATTATCCAATTTTGACATTAATGACTAATAACGGATAATGGATATTTATTAGACAAAGAAGAAAACAAGGAAACAAAAGCCTAAGCGTATAATATGAACAATTACATAATGAACAACTATTAATACTATTAAATACACGTAGAAGGCAATATAATTTCCATGGTAGGAAACTATATGACATTAATTATATGTTTAGAACGAGCGTGAATTAGTGGGCCTAGCCCAACACTTAGTCTTTGGATGATAGGTTTAGTTTAGTGGGTTGAGATGTGAGGTCAGTAGAGTTACACAACAGAAATCTGTCATTTAACTAGAGGCTGTCAGCAGTTGTATGTGCTCAGTACTAATATGAGACAACTCCAATCGTAGGACCGATTAAGTGGGATATGCGTTGAGGATGGGTAGAGGAAAATATACCCAGGGTTCACCTCGGAGTTGAAGTAGTAAATGGTCGATTACTTTTAAAGGAAATGGGGTTTGCTTTATTTCTAAAAAGAGATATTAAGTAACTAAAAGGGGCATTTTCCTTGAATTACTTAGGTTAGTCTGAATGGGATGTCAGCCATGGAAGGTCGATGGACTATGTTAGTAATTGGTACCAGCGTTTAGTAATAGGTATGGCATATAGGTTATGACCACCAGTAATCTCGAGCAAGCGGTAGGAAAGATTTGGGCTATGCCCTGACGGATTTTGCTTTCTACTAGTGTAGGATCCGTATAGAAGATGCACAGACCTCAAACTAGATGGTTAAACGAAAATTAGTTTATCTTAGGTGGGCTAGTTAACCCTTAGATGAGTCTTTAAGATGCGTTAGAGATATGACAATTAAATTATATATTACAAGGTCATATATAGGAGTCACTAGTCTCTATAGCTAGAAGCGATTGACTAGCGTTTACGCTGCCAAGGGTCAACTTTTAGGGATTGAGGTATTAAATAGTCGTTCGGCTTGCCTCCTTCCTATTGAACAAGTATTAAGTGGACGGTGCTTTCGAGTAGTTAAATGGTTAGACATATATATGCGAATAGATATATACTTGTATAGTTATGCCTAGGAGAATGTTAGGTTAGGCATATCATACGTACACATATGATTTAACGGATTAGCCATAAATAATAGACATAACACTTAAACGGAAATCAGTCAGCAAAAACTAATGGTATGGGTAAAGTATGTAACTTTCCACCAGAACATTGTTCTGACCCCTCTTCTTTATAATAACCCACAAAATAGATTTAGAAGGACAGGATACTGGAGCAAGATGAGAATTGTAGATGATGAAGTCTTCTTACTCATGCTTGATGCAGGTAAGACAGTTAAATATCCAAGGAATGATATTTTGAAGTAGTAGCCTTAGTCAATATGTATGTTATATTATATTTTTCAATTCCGCTATGAGTTTATATTGATCGTACTCTAATACACTTATATTTATTGCAGGATACCAAAACCAACGATCCATACCATACTAAACTTAGGTTTTGATTTAGTCAAAAGTTCGGGTCCATTAAGGTGCGAGTCGTTACAATAGCATATAATACTTACACCATGCAGCACATCCCACAGTTTTAAGTTACTACCGATCGTTATGACCCTATGTCCATCTACTCGATATGATCATGAGCCTATTGCCCAATGGCAATAGACTATTTGGCTAGTGTGGTATTGAGGAATATCTACGAATAATATGGATATCAGCCCGCAATACATAATATAAGGTGATGCCATGGATCCAGGGCATGACCCCATGATCAGCCAAATGGATGGACACTTGTCTATCTGGATACATACAACCAATAATTACGTATAAACTGGTACCAAGGCAAATAGTCGACCCAAACACAATCACCTATTGCAAACACACAACAAATTATACCGTTGGACATTAACCCACAAAATATGAGTGCCCTTCACTTATAGAAAGTAACCAAACAAATATCAATATATGCATCCCATACCATCTGGTGCTACTTGCTCGTTTACTCAATGCCCATAAACCATACTCACTACACATGATAATATTCTATGCAACAAGTCCAAGGAATAACCATAGAAAATATTAGCGAAAGTCTCATACCAATTGATATTACAACTCATTTTATTCAATATCCTCATGACATCGAAAAGAAATTAAACAAAACACACAATACAACAATTTACTTATTCAAAAGGGGTTTTATTACAAAATACACCTTTCCATGATCTTCTATACAATTTCAAATATCAATATTAAATTTAAAAAAGATTAAATTACAAAATTGTCATTTTGTCCCCAAAATCCCTTTTTATAGTTCCATAAATAAGTATTTTGCAAATCTTTATTTAGTTACAAGGATATATATATATATATATATATAAAACTTTCATTTAATTCCAAATCCCTTAAAGTCCTTTAAAAAATAATTCAAATTTTTTGAAATTCTTCTATAATAATTAAAAAGTAAAAAAAGAAGTTTTATTATTCATAATTTCTTTTAAACAACAAATTAATATAATACAATTTTTCAATAAGGTTTTTCAGTTTGAAATGATTCTCAAAGCCATGAAATAAAGTTCCAACTCCAATATAATTATTACTCTCATTTATTCCAAATCACATGTGAACTACTATTGGAAAGTAACCGACCAAACTAAAATTCTATATATTTTCTTCTTCTTCATATAATCTCTTTTAAACCTTAACTGTTACAATATATCTATTTATGAAATTTGCCTATGTAAACAAATCCTAAAAATTACATTTTTCATCATAATATAATTCAAATTTCTTTATATATATTTCCTAAGGATGTTAAATAATTCCCTTATTATTTAAAAATAATCAAATACTAAATATATTATTCGCAAAATTACTCTTAAAAATATAAAAATATATATAATGTAAGTTTTATAATTGTTTCCATATAATAATTAAATAAAATACATCTTATTATAATTCCCTAAATATTATTTTATAAAACTTCCAATTTATTCAAATCCCATAATATCGAATTGTCACTTTAAAATATAAATTGTAAACTCTCTTTTATAAACAACCTTCTGATATTTTACACACATAGATAAGTAAAAAATATAGTGCATTAATTTAAACAAATCCCAAAAATCATTACTTTTCAAATAATATCCATTTGCACAATTCTCAAGAATATTTCACTTAAAAAATTTCTATCGCTAATATTTATTTCAATTTAAATATAAATCATTCCAAAAATTTCTACTTATTCAAAAATAATTTATTTCTTACAAATATCCACTATATAGTTCCTTCACCCTTTTTCTGATCAATTTGAAGTGTAGTGTCCTAATGATGCAATCATCCAATTCAATCAGGAATACACACAATATAACCTAACTAATGTTTGCAACATTATTTCAATCAATATCATCCAAAACAATCAAATTTGTCACATCAAACCACCAAAAACAACCATAGAATCGATATTATAAACATAGATGTGAGAACAATAGTATTCACCTTGATTTTCATGCTCAAAATCTTGTTTTTTTACCATGGCTTCATATTTTCAGCCCCTTCTTCTCCATCTTATACAACTATTTTCTCCATCACCTCAGCCATAGCAACTGTCCTGAGCACTAGATCTAAGCACCAGCCTTCAATCTCCTTATGTCATCAAGCTCTATATCGCCCTCCTCCGACCTAACGTGCTCCGCTTGCCACACCCCAGTTCTCCTTTCGCGTAAGGCCAGGCCACTATCCCACCTTCATCGTTGCGTGCGTGAAAAGTTGCCTCCCTCAGTCGGTTTCCTTCCACAATGTCGTGCGTACGACTTTCGTTTACCTTTTTATTTGCGTCATTGTTTTTGTCTTTTTATTGATTCTACTGAATGGTTTTAGGCCTAGGAAAAGTAAAATTGAAGTAGGTATAGGTTTGGATAGTTATGGGCAGATGGAAGAATTTGGAAGGATTATGGAGGAATAGAAACTTCTTGTAACAGCCCGCCCTTCGTAATATCCTGAAATCAGCAACGAATGACAACGTCTGACTTTCAAATACCATAGAAGGCAGATTGTCAGGAAATAAAATATAAAACAAACATTATGCTAAGGCGTATGGACAAAATCTCATAGCAGAATAATAATATATAATAGACTGACAACAAAAGTGTAAGAAACCGCACTGGCGAAAATAACAGATAAATGAATATAAATGCAGAAAATCAGAATACATCAAACTCCATATATACGGAGTCCAAAATATAATATATGATACATCAAATCTCGTATATAAGTACATATCTATCATGTATTACTATAATATAAAGTGTACATACAAAGTATCAACAACGCCTCCATCGAATGCTCGGCTATCCTGAAAGCATATTCCTAAAAGCACCTAACTCCCAAACTACTCAGTCGTGTTCCGAGAGTTATCATGACATAAACAGACAAAGACAACACGCGAGTTAGACATACAGCTAGGTGTGGTGGGAACTATCTCAAAAAACTATATATTAAAAGTATATAAAAGTGAACAGGAACTACTAAGGCACATTCAGTCCTCTGTGCAATCATAGCTCAAGGGTAATCCAAACCATCGAAAAACAAGTAAAATAAACCGACCCAAAAGGAGGATGTCATACCATAACCTACTCTTGTCCTGTAATTGACGAGTCAGCACAACTAATATAATGTGACTGAAATGTAACAACATACTATGATAAAGGTAACCCAATATCCAAAGTAGGGTGAGCATAATATAAGTCTATCATGAAGTACAACATGATAATAAATGCAGTAATAACAATAACAGCCAATTTATAACACACACAACATAACAATAAAAGACAACCAAAGAATACTAATTAATGTCCATCATTACTAATTGGTGGAGTAAACTATAGACATCTATTGCAATCCAATGATTCACTTCTAGGGTCCTAAATAAATTGAGTCGGTACTCATGTTAACTGGGTTTTTATCTAAACTGAAATCAATAGAAGTTAGTGCATCGAAACGAGAACGAGATTACCTGAAATTTGGCAATGACACTCAGAAGGACTAAAGGAAGAGCACAAGTAAGTATGGAGCCCAGAATTGGTTAAGTCCTTAACTCAGCCCAAAACGAGAAGATTTAGCCAAAGTTTGGCTAATGATTAAACTCAGCACCGATTTAAGGCTTTAACTCGGTACTGAGTTTAGTTATTAACTCGTGTCGTCGTGACATTTCTTGTGCTATCTTGGACCAATCCTGGACTTCTTTGGTAGCGGCTTCTGATCTGATATTACTGCTACCCTATAAATACAAATCATAAAGTAACCAAGATAAGGACTGGATTCTTTCTATTACTACGCGAGATCTTCGACTCTTCTTTAACTCTTTCATATACACAATAGTCAGCAAGGCAGCTACTCTAGGCAAATCTAGGACTTGGAATCAGCTGAACCCCTGTACTTGTGACTAATTATTTCTCAATCACCTTGTAATCTCATTCAAGCTAGATCAAACCAACAATCAAAGACATAAAGTAGACGTAGGCTTAGTTAACAGCCGAACCACTATAAAAATCTTTATGCCTCCTTTACTTTTCCACTATTATTATTATATTTGCTCTGTTCCAATAGGGCTGGTGCTTTCAATCATACTTCAGGTTGTTAATCTATTTTTTGAGATAACATTTTGGTACTTTTCATTGAGAAAAATGATTCTAGGCTTAGATCTAGCTATCCACTTTGGATTGAATAGATCCATAAGTTAGATCCCGAAAGTTTACTTGAAGAAATTAAAGAATTGCTGCTCCAATGGCTTCCTAAAGGAAATCCGCATTTGGGAGATCCACAGGAGCAGCTATTAGTGGTTATGAAACAAACACCCAGTAAACTGAAGATAACAATGGAAAACCTGCCATAGGCTCTTCTTCTCGCTAAGAAGTTATCATAAGAGGAGAACCCAATCAGATGGTTGATAACCTTAACCAGAAAATGGTTGATAGCTAAAAATCTCTCATGGATAAGATTGATGCTTTGCTAGCACAGCATCCGTCAAGTGCTCCGAGAGCTAGGAAAGAAATTGCAACTACTATGGAATAGGAGAATTCCTTTGTTCCAGGCTTAAATGAGAGGAATGACAAATAAAAACGGAAAGAGGTAGCTAGTGGAGCTGGAAGGATTGTCATAGGGGCGATGGAAGTACTCCTCTTAACGAAAGACAACCTACTGCTAAACCAAATCTTAGAGTGAATACTCCTCACTCCTCAAGTGAACAACACAATGCTTGATTCTCACTTTGAAGATGACATACAACTTGATGGTGATGGATTGGAACTAAATGTTCATGTAAACTGGAAAAACGCTGGAAATGACACCCAAATTGCCACGACAAGGCCGACCGCGCATCAATGGAACTCTGCAGGAGTGGTTCTCCTAGAGAATGGAGAACCTAGGCTTCAGTTGGAAAACTGAGACCGTTTGTGGAGTCAAACACTCTATGTAGCCCTTGACAGTCGACTTTTAGATTACTATGCCAACAAAGACTACATCGCTGACATGGTCAAAGGATTGGTGATGGAAAGTAAAGGTATGAAGAATGAGGAGTGTAGTTCCTCATCAAGCCAAACTCCGTTCACTGAAATGTTCTAAGAGAAGAATATCCGTGGAAGTTCAATATGCTGATTATGCCATCATACAGCGGAAAAACATATCTTAGACAACAATATCTTCTTAGAAGGAGTCGCTTTCATACGGTTTATGAAACTTCCACCGAAATCCATTTCCACTTTTAACGAACCGATAAAGAGATTGTTGGAGTAGTTCAGGCTCCATTCTATGTGTCCAAAGGACATGATGTCTCTATCTAGCTTGTCATAAAGGACCTAAAAAATTGCTGAAGGGCCTCTTAAGCCGATGGAACCATGCCCTTGCAAGAAAATTTTCATGTTCATATCCATAGGTCATACATCGCTTCTTGAGCCGATGGAACCATGCTCTTGTAATTAAATTTCCTCATGCGCATCCCATAAGCCGCACCATGCTTCTTGAGCCGATGGAACTGCGCTCTTGCAAGAAAACTCCTTCTGCGTATCCCATAAGTCGCACCTCTCTTCTTGAGCCGATGGAACCACGCTCTTGAAAGCAAACTCCCTGTGCACATCCCATAAGTACTCTCCATGCCTCCACTCCTTGAACCGATGGAACTGCATCCAAGTATGCTCCACTCAGTTGCTACTTGAATGGGTGGAACTTCGTTCAAGTACGCTCCACTTTTTTTTGGACAAATGGAACCGCGTCCAAGTAAGCACTCATTCATCTACTGCTTGGACCGATGGAACTATGTTCAAGTACACTCTATTTCTCCACTGCTTGAACCGGTGGAACCGCATTCAAGTACGCTCTATGCCTCCGCAGCTTGAACTGATGGAACTATGTTCAAGTACACTCCATTCATCCACTACTTGAACCAATGAAATTAAATTCAAGTACGCTCCATTCCTTCGTTGCTTGAACTGGTGGAACCGCATTTAAGTACGCTCCATGCCACCGCTGCTTGAGTTGGTGGAACTGTATTCAAGTACGCTACATTCGTCCACCGCTTGAACCATTGGAACCGTGTTCAAGTATGCTCCATTTCTCTACTGCTTGAACTGGCGAAACTGCGTTGAAGTATGCTTCATGCCTATGCTGCTTGGACTGGGGGAACCGTGTTTAAGTATGCTCCATGCCTCCGCTGCTTGAACCGTTATAATTATGTTCAAAGCGTGCTCCATCCTTCGCGACTTGAACTGATAGAACTATATTCAAGTACGCTCCATTCCTTCACTCCTCGAATCGATGGAACCAAGCTCAAGTACGCAATATTTTCATATACTACAATTCGCACACCACTCCTGAATCGATGGAACCATGTTCTTGCAAGCAAAGAGCACATTGTTTATACAATCGAGAAAGTACTAGCATCGTCCCGACAATGCTGGGGAATGGAAAATCATAAGTCAATTGAGAAATTCACTCATAATTATCAAAGACTCAAAATCTTTCGGAGATAGGAAATATCATAAAATATTTCGAGTACTTAAGTTATTCGAGAGTTTTTAGGGACAGCCAAGTCGTGAAAATGCTTGAATCGAGCATCAAGACTATAGGTCCCTGGAGACAAGAGCCTATTGCACAACTTAGACTGGGGACAACCAAACAAGTCGCCCAGAATAACTGGTCTCTATCCAACTGCTTGAACCCTAAGTTCGGAGTAACCAGCTTGGTGGAATAGGGGGCATACATACACCAACGTGTAGCCAGAACAAGCTAAGCCGAGGTACACTATAGTTCTGTTACACCGAACGGAGAATTTCGGCCATCACAACAGAGCTAAGCAGTGTAGTACGTCAAGAGATCTTTTAGATACAAAATTAGAGGGAAATTTGGTCCAGCCTCCTAGTTACCAATGTTTCCCCCACGACATCGAGAACTCTAGGCCATCATATTGACAAGAGAATCGAACTCCTTAGAACTTACTATCGCACAGAGATAGACGATAGCAGGAAGAACTTACTATCGCCCAAAGACGGGCGATAACAGGAAGAACTTAACATTGCCTAAAGATAGACGAGGACGAAAGGCATTTCCAGAATCAAATCCTCGATGCACCAGTTTCTATAGACAAAAATAGGTGCTCGACTGAGTTCTCAAACTCTAACCTGGAAGAATCTAGCATAGCCCGAAGACTGGCAGTGAGTAGAGGGAATAACTTGTCTTCCACGAATCTGATGCCGTTCGGAGGCTAGCGATGTCAGGTAGGATAACCCTTAACCATCATAGATTTTCCATGGCTTGAACATTAGTCGCTCTTGGAATAATTAGCCACGCAGAGATTGATCAGGTACTTCAAATCTTGCTTGCGGAAAACCAACTATCGTCCGAAGACAAACGATGAAAAGGAGAAAATGCTTGGAATCGAGTAACTAAACTGTCAATCCCAAAGATTAAAACCAACGAATAAGACATATATCCACAACAATGCTATTAGCCCAACAAAATGTGTATGTCCCGAAACGAGTAAGGATAATTATCATAGATTCAAGACAAGCATTACCGAACTCTACCGGTCCATGATCGGGATGGGAAGAGTGTAGTCATACTAGGGGAAATGTAACAACTCGCTTCACAATGTCTAATTTTCTATAAGTGCTTGGAGTTTGGCACTTGTAAAAAAACAAGTTTCGCACATGGAAGTAGGGTTGTAATGAAAATAAATCGTAGGAAATTCGACCTTATGCTAATAAGAATAATCATGGAATTGTTTAAACAACGGCCCTACATTGCCAAAAGGAGCGCATTATGGTTATAAATAAAGCTAAGTATTGGAAACACATGAAACTCTCATTCTTTCAAAATGTGGCATAGCCCAGAGTTAGGCAATGTCGAGAAAGCAGCCACGTTGGGTTCAAAGGAATTTACCCAATAATATAGGATCAAACGAATGATTTGATCCCAACTTGTAGGACTTTAAAGCTGCCCGAAGAATGGCAGCACTAAGGAAAGACTTCTATGATCGAATCATTAAAGTGCTAGTTTCCAAAGACTGAAACTAGTGCCCAACTAGAATACAACACCGCTAAGTCGATGGGAAAATTGACTCAAACCGCTTGATCGACTGAAAAATCGATCCCTAACTTCTGAAAATCAATGTAGCACTAGAAACATTGGGAAGGCCCAAAACCGCCAAATATATAGGAAAATCAATCCCAACCTCATAAGTATCGTTGTTGCCTTGGAAATGCCAAGAAACTCCCTATTTCCTAAGTAAACGTTTGCCCCAGCAATGCCAGAAAACTTTCTATTTTCTAAGTACTGTTGTTGTCTCAACAATGCTAAGTCTATTTTCTAAGTATCGGTGTTGCACCAACAACATCCAAAAACTTTTATTTTCTAAGTACCAGTGTTGCCCTGGCGATGCTTGGAAAACCACAAACTCCAGGCTCAACGAGTCACAACAGTAAACCATTGATGCACTAGCTTCAGGAGATAGAAGTTGGTACTCAACTGAGTTTCTACCCTTATCTATAGAAAACTACAGTTGCCCAAAGATAGGCGATCATGGGAAAACTTAACCATTCATAGGCCAATCGAATAGTTCGGCCCTACATCACAGGAATCGGTTGTTGGCCAGAGATAAGCCAACGTTAAAGGAAAATCCCTAGGATCAAATCGCTCATGTACTAGCAAATTGGTGCACAAATGAATTTCCAATATTCAACTTAGAAAGATTTTTGACACAGCCCAGAGATAGGCAGCCTCAAGAAAATATTGCTTAGAACCAAGCAGCTAAATCACTAGCTCTCCAAGATACAAACAGACACATGAAAATATTTTCATGACGATGTTAGCAGTCAAACAAGGTATGCACGGCAAAGGACAAGCCGAGAAAACGTGAAAATTATTTGGGAGTTAAGTTACCGTACTTTCTCAATCTCAGAGTAGGATTGAGAGCCAGACTAGGGGCAATTGAGTCATTTTCCCCACACCTCTCCACCTCTCACAAACGCCCAAATACAGGCGTTCGAAATAGCTAGTCCTGTGAGTATGGATAGATGTACAAATACTTGGTCAAAGGAAACCATGCCAAGTACAAACACTAATAATCAAGAAGTTGGTTAGATAATAGTTATGTTTCGCAAAGCAAAGCATTCAAGCAACAAATTGTCACCTAGGCAAATGAAGGCCTTAATTTTCAGAAATTCGACATTGCCCAAATATGGGCAATATCAAGTAGGAACTAACTTCCCTCCCTCGAGAATCTAGCATTACTCGAAGATAGGCAGTGTTAGAAAGGAAAAACTTTAGCCTCTGGGAATATTCCATTGCACAAAAATGGAAAATAATAGGGAGAGGAAGTACCTAGTCTCAAGAATTCATTGCTGCCGGGAAATCAGCAATAGCGAAAAGGTTCTCAAAACCAAATTAGGAACTAGGGTGATAATTCAGCTTCGACCTGCATAAATTCTTCGTCGCCTGAAGTCAGGCAACGACAAGAAGGATAGATAACCTGCCTATGGACCAACCAAATCAGTTGGTCCCAACTTGCTTGAATATGCCATCGTCCGAAGATGATGATGCCAAGGACAAAACCTTATATGGGACTATCAATACACTGGCTTTTGGAAATAGAAGTAGGAGCTCGATCGAATCTTTAGTCCTACCTTCTATAATCTGGCATTACTCGAAGATTCACAACATCAAAGATCTCAACAATGGGCTTGAAAGGATTTACTATGGAAGAAGATGACATTGGTCAATGATGTCATATTGGGAGAATTCGATCGCAGTTAAGGAATTAACAGCATTGAAAATTCAGATCTTAGAATCAAATAGCAAAGCCACTAGTTTCTAGAGATAGGAACTACCATGTAAATTGGACTGGGGGCAGTCAAATGTATTGCTCAAGAAAACTAGTCTTCCGAGAATGTATGGACTTAGTATATAGAATGATTAGACCTATTGACTAGCGCATATACACCTACACTACGAGAAATGAACTCGACCGAGCCAACATAGGAACAGCCACGTAATTGGTTAAGCCAAGCTACATCACATTTTTGAATGGAGTTAAGTAATACAATATGTTAAAATGACCACATCAGTATTATTTATATGCACAGAGTTGCGGTAAATAAATATGCCATATAGGAATATTGGAAGTGCAGCAACGCAAAAAGGCAATGCTCTGAATCAAGCTATTAAACCACTAGTCCTTAAAGATAGAGACTGGTGCGCATGCTGGATTCTAGAAATTGCAAAGAACGGGGGATCAACATTATTGATGTGCACCAAGTGATGAAGAAAAAAGAAACTATGTTATTCTTGCAACCGACTACCGGTGGTGAAGCGGAACCGCTTGCCATGATCATATTTAAAAAAGACAAAGAGACAAGTGGAAGCAGTGAGCCAAAATATCTGGATATCGAGTGGAACCTCTAGGCACTGAAAGATCAGAATTAAGTCATTTTTGTGCTGGTTCTCGAAGATAGAAACTGGTGCGCGATTGGAATTTAGCCACAACCTACAAGAATCTACCATCGTTTGGAAATTAGGAACGTCAAGAAGGTGTAATCAGCAGCCTTCGGGAATTTTATTGTTACTCAAAGTAGGTAACTTCAAGGAAGGAAAATAGGAATCGAATGACTCATGCACTAGTGTCCAAAGATTAAGACTATGCCTAACTGAACTTCAACGATAGCATTGGCGACCATGTAGGACATGCTTGGTAGAGGATAGGTGCCGTGGAAAATTGAAAACAAGTGATGTTAGACTTTTATCCAAACCAAGACCGGGATTGGGGATTCTTAATTGGTTAAGGGGAAGTTAAATAGTTTTCCTCATAACATCTAGCTACTACTAGTGCTCAGAGTCAAGCATTTTAAACCTTCTGTAAACAAGATTCAATAATTGGCAAAGGTCATGCAACAAGGAAATGAACATCTTGGCTCTCTTTTGAGATAGTTAGGAGCAGCATGAAAATGGTGTTATCCATGACTAGTAGTTCATCGAAAGGAACGTGACCAAATATGTGTAAGAACGGATATAGAGTTGTTTAAATAACGTCCCTATGTCGCCAAGCAGATCACTTTGGCAACTGTATGCAGGGTCGAATAAAAGAACATAACTAAAGAAGTTGTTGGGATTTTATCCGTTTGCATAAGTTTTTAAGACAACGGAGGCCGCCCCCGCGTAAGCATGGCTAAAAATAAGACCAATGACAATAAGCTTTGAGGAATCCCCCCTTGCTCCTCCCACTTCATCCAAGGCTCTAAAGGTTGTGTACTTAGTTACAGAAGGAGGCAGATTTTGATACAGCTCTACAATAGCAAATATGCCTTGCAATTCAACCGTGATCAATCATCTCAGTATGACAAATTAAAAGGAAAGCCTAAGCTATAAAGGATCCATCTTTAGGAGGAGTTGAAGTTACTTCACCGGTCTAAAGAAAGGATAACCAAAAAGCCATTCTAAATAATAAAACTCGATGTTCAACACTTTTAGGTGTGTTTCACTTTGAATAATATTCTTGTATGAACAATGCTCGAAATCCAAGGTAAGTTGACATATGTTGACTGATCGGATTATGAGCATTAACTGAGGCAAGTGCTATGTGTTATCTATGCAAAGTGAGTCCAGTGTCCCGAACATCACGAACGAACCATCCTGTGCAGATAGCTTGCTCAAACAAGAAAAAAGAGTCGTTTCATACGTTAATATTATCTTTTTAGGACTTACCTGTTATCGATGGGAAATCGATAATTGAGCCGCTGTCCAGAGCAACATGGAAAGCTTTTCTCTTCTGGATCACTAGAAGTGTAGAAACATGAAAAGCGATGAAATGGAATCACCTTCCTTCGAAATTACCAACATGCATTTGACCGAGGAACAGAATTTGGCTTTACAACAACGTGCATTCTACCAAGGAAAAACTGGGCCTGGCCATTGGCCAAGTACAATCCAAAATTCAATCATCTTCCTTCAAAATTACCAACATCCTAAAATCATAACGAAAGAGTTTCCATTCTAACCTAAAGCGTGATGTAATCTCTAAAGTGTAAATTGCATCGCCAATGCAATGGAATGGAATTTCAACTGTAACTAAAATGAAGGGTTAATGGACAATCAACCAAATGAAAGAAACGTCTGGAGAGGATGCTCAAACAATCAAGCTGGAGTTTATAAAATATCAGCTAAGGGTTTTCGTTGACCCAGTTCACACTTTGTTTTCCATCAAAGCATACTTAGGGAGGAAATTTAATTGGATTTTTAACCAAGCAGAAATCAACAGGAGTTAGTGCATCGAAACAAGAACGGGATGACCTGAAATTTAGCAAAGACACTCCGAAGGACTAAAGGAAGAGCTTAAGGAAGTATGGAGCCCAAAATAGGCTAAGTCCTTAACTCGGCCCAAGTTAAACACTTAACTCGGTACCAACTCTAAATGCCACATCATGGCATCTTTATACTTTTTCTAAGCTATACCCAAGTCTTTCTATGCATATTTAAGAAGTTTCGTAGAGTTCTAGAGAGCCTATCATAAGGAATGAAGACATGATGGTCCAAATGGCATGATAATCCTAGTCATGGAAGAATGATAACCAAAACCCGTTAATAATCTACCAAATTACATGGAGGACATCTAAACTAACCATGGAGTTCAAAACAAGAAGATTTAACCAAAGATTGGCTAAGGATTAAACTTTGCACCGAGTTAAGGCTTTGACTCGGTAATGAGTTTAGCCGTTAACTCATGTCGTCGTGAAATTTCTTATGCTATCTTAGGATGATCCCTAGACTTCTCTGGTAGTGGGCTTCTGATCCGATATGACTGCTACCTCTATAAATACTAACCATGAAGCAACCAAGAAAGGGGCTAGATTCTGCTATCACTACGCGGGATCTCCATCTCTTCTTCAACTCTTTCCTCTACACCATAGTCACCAAGGCAGCCACTCTAGGCAATTCTAGGAATTAGAAACAGTCTAACCCCTATAATTATGACTAATTCTTTTTCAATCACCTTCTAATCACGTGCAAGCTAGATCAAACCAATAATCGAAGATATAAAGTGGACTTAGGCTTAGTTAACAGCCGAACCACAATAAAATTCTCAATGTCTCATTTTCTTTTCTGCTATTTTCTATTATATTTTCTCTATTCTAACAGGGTTGGTACCCTCGTTCGTAGCTCGGTTGGTAGTGGTGATGGGAGATGGGAACCATAGGACTATGTCTGGGAAAGTTCGAATCCCAGCGCCAAAACCATCAGTGGGAGTTTCAATGTTACGCATCCGTGTGCGACGACTAAATAAAAGCGGGGTAGACACACGGCGTGGGGTTTACTTAAGTGAGTATCAATGAATACCATGATCTTAAGGTTCCCCATGATATCAAAAAAAACAGGGTTGGTGCTTCACGTCATACTCCAGGGTGTTGATCCATTTTTTAAGTTAACTACTTAAATGTACCTTAGACCCTGAGCCATGTGCTCAATGATGGATCTTGTGTAGATCTCATCATACCCTCTGAAGCAAGCTTTATTGATATATGACATACTCTATCTACTTGAAACCTATATGAACTATACCATACCCTCTACACCGAACTTTGGTGACATCTAGTCCACTCATAGATGATCGTCGTCCTATATGAACCAACCATGGCCACTACATCGAGCTTTGGTGGGATCTAGTTCATTCGTGGATGATCGTCATCGTTCCCTTTTCTAATCATCATGGATTTCCCAAGTAACTTATGTATGCCTCTTATCAAAAAGAGAACAACGGTTGTGTCTTGCGTAATACACTATCGATGCCATAGAGGAACACTAATGTTGTATAGATATATGAACGCATCAAATATAACATCGTGTAACCAAATATGCCTATCATAAATAAATATCGATATCTCATCATTGTCTATCTACATGGGTAGCCTTTACTATAAGACCCATAATCGGTATGGCTACTAATATAAGACCAACACAATTAATCTAACCTATCTACCCCAAAGTCAGTGCCAAGTTGCACAACTAACTCCACTCACGCTTACCCAACGTGATCAGGTAATTAATCGTTGCATTAATATCATATGGGATCATCATTGATCACACATGTATCACTATACATTGCATCTAAATGCCGAGCCTTGCCTTGCATATTACTTTCCTGAGTAGCCTAAATCCTTCTTGAAATCGCGACCAGGTTTCATGTCGCATCGCGTAACGATCTAGGGAGAAATCCCCATAAATCAACACTCTACTTGGGCTTTACTGCCCATTCCAATGCACCATCGATCCACCGGAGGTCTACCACCGATCGATCGATGACTGCTTTCTTCTAGGCAATAAAGCCTAGGTAGGTAGCCTCTGTGCCACCGATTGAGCCCGTCATCTCCGTTGCTTTACCCAATGAATTGCCTAGCTCCCATAGCCTGCCTTCGTCACATGGAGCTCTTCCAAAGTCCACTGGTTGATATTTTAAAAGTAGTTTCTTAAGTATTAAAAAATCAATTTTGATACAACAAAGCACTCTTTTATGTGCAGAGTTCCAATGGGTGATTCTTTCGATTCGGCCTCCTCTAACATGCCAAATTGAACTCAACCGACCAACTTGCTTCACGTGATGCTCAAACGTGAATAGATGCACCTACTTGTGCGCATATATGCACATATGTACATGCAAACACGCTTCTTCTACACAAAAAATGTTTTGGGCTTCACCGGAGCGATCACATGACCCGGTATTCTCTCACTCAACTAGCGCTCCCGGTAGTGGCCATGGCTACACGAGATTGCCCATAACATGTTTATATGGATATTCCCATAAACATATAGCTAATCACACAAATAAGCAATCATTATTTTCTATCCAAACCAATCAACGATTCTACTACAAAACTTGAATTGTATTGATTATTATATAACTATAAATACACGGTTACATATACTTACCCATATACATATACATACACATATATATAAATAAGTATTTCAATTATTATTCAAATAAAAACTTACTTTTATTGTAATAACCCCGCTTTCTACTTTGTGATAGTAAATAAATTTAGTTAAAATAAAACGTTTGAATTTGATTTTAATAATTATTATTTACGAAAACAAAGTTTTACTTAAATATATTCTATTTAATAAGAGATTTTATTGTAATATATTAAATTAAATTAATAAATTCTTTTCAGATAGTTTATTGAAATTAAATAAAATATTTTAATTGAATATAAAATATTTTTAAATGCAAATAATTTTTGTATGATTGAAATAATTGAAAAATAAAATGAACAAATATTGAATTGAAGGAAATTGCATAGTTATCGGTTATACCTCATCAAATGAAGTGTAATTATTTTAAGCTAGATTGGAATTTGTTTACAAATAAATTCAAAGTGTTCTTTAAGGACAATAGAAATAAAATATAAATAAAGATAAATAAATAACTAACAATGGCCTAAAATCAATTAAAAGCCGAGGAGGAGTGGCGACCCGATTTACGACATCGTGAGTTGATCGATGAGGGTGCTAAAGACTTCAGCTTGGAGGAGGCCATGTTTAGAGGCGATGTCGGGGAGGTAGGTGCAATGACATCGCGTGAACTTATGGTGACTCCGTGAGCTATAGCAATGGAGAGCGTTTGAGCACGGTCAATGTTTAATGAGTCTTTGCGACATTGAGGCATAGTTGTAGGTAAAGGAGACAATTTGCGACCATAGTGCAAGATGAAGTTTATAATGAAGGCATTAAAGATCTCGCTTGGAATCTTGATGAGTTTTCTATATCAAAACTATGTTTAAATATATATGCTTGATGTGAATTATTCTGGTTTATGATATGATATGGTTTTATATAATTGAAATTAAGTTCTATGCTATGTTATTGGTCGTTGAATTGAATTGATTAGTTGAATGGATTGTTTGGTATATTGAATTCGAATTGATTATTGTTGTGATAGTTGATTGTTTGCATTGGTTGAAATTGTCAATATGTAAACGGAACTCTATATCATTTTGAATTAAACTTTATATATATATATATATATATATAATTTGAATGTCGATAGGTGTGCTTTTTATGGATGTTTTATTTATTCTTCTTGTTTTTAAAAGATTTATTGTAAAAGCATCGGAAATTTTATCAAGGACTTAAAAATTATATTAAAAGTATTTATAAATAATTCACTAAATTTTTACTTAATTTAACTTATTTTGCATATTTTAGAAATCTGTTTTAATTATAACTATAGTTTTCTTTTGATTATAAAATCCTTTAAAAATTCACTTTCTATCTATATTTATATATTTTAAAATATTTAGGTTTACAGATTAAGTATACTTTATAGAAATCTTTCTACAATTTTATATTTAGTTACTATTTTTGAATAAATATATAAACTTCAAAATAATTTTTTTTGTTACTGAAACAAGGAGAATGTATTATTCAATATATAACATATTTTAAAGATTCTAGTTGTTTTTAGAATATAAAGTTTATTTAAGAAGTCTTATTACATTTTTATAAATATAATCACTTTCCTAATTGATATTTGGATTAAATAATTATTTTATAAATGATATAAATCCTGAAAAATAAGAAATAATTTTCTAGTTAATATCTCAACCATTTTAAAGTAATATATATATAATTAATATGTTTAAATAATAATACATATATATATATATATATGATTGATGAGATTTTATTCTATTTTTCTGATTTATTATCTCTTCTATATTGATTTGGATGAAATGAATGATTCACTAGTGATTTGATTTGATTAATAGTTTTGACGACAACATCCTTCGGATGATTTCGTGATATTTAATTCTATATGATGAGAAATATGAATATATGGTGTTATAATACTGTTTGGGATGGGGCATTCAGTAATATTTCTCAGGTTATTCTTTGGACTTGTTATATAGAATATTATGGAGCTTGAGTATAGTTTATAAGCAATGGGTAAATGTTTTAGCATTATGTAGTGGTAAGGGACGTTGTTGTGATATTTATATGGTTATTCATCGTAAATAAATGACATTCATGTGATGGGAATAGTATGATGAGATTGGATTTATATAAGGAGATGCTTACGGTAGTGAGTTTGGGTAAGCACCCGTAAGCTTATAGTAGTGAGCTAAGAAAGGCACCCATAGGCTCATATTTGAAGACTAAGACTTTATGTCTATATATATTAGTATTATGTGTTACTATCATGATGTCTCCTTTTATTAGCGTGGGAGAGGACCAGGTAGCTAGAATCCACCCTCGCGGCCTGATCGTGGGGTCGTGCCCTAAATCCGTGACACCCTTTATCTATATAGCTTCGTGTTTTCGCTTCATGTGTTCGCCCATGTGTCATTTTGGCCAACATTTTTTTACATATAAGGGCAAGAGTTGGGTCATGACTTTTGAGTCCTCGCGTTGACGAGCATGCTGGTGGATACGTGTTATGATATCATGAAGGTAACTAAAGACTGTAGAGACTTCATGACTCTGAAGCTTGCTTCATGCTATCAGTCTTCCTTCTAGTACTAATGGAGTGATAGATTGGCATATACTTCTGATACAGCTCACTTTAGTATAGATATTGGTAAGGCGGCCCACATATTGATGTGTGTGTATGTGTATAGCTCTACTTGGAACTTCGTGTCTATCATATGGTCATTCCCTATCCGAAATGATTTGAGTTATTTATATACGAGGAGATGAGATTATATCTGGATAGATGTCCAGAGTATAGTGGATTCTTATATATTATATTATATATGATATTTTAGATAGGCGGCATATATCTATATTGATGTTGGTATTCTATTACTCGAGATTGAGAGTTATACTTGAGCATTACCATTTACTAGCCTGATTATACTCGACGACATCTCATATTTGATGATTTATGGACTTTGATGATGAATCTGGATATGGATGATTCACTTATTTGATTTTATTTCGATTAGATTATATTTGATGTGATTTTATATGGGTGATGACATTTTTATGCTTAATTTTATGGTTGTTGCTAATTTGTTATGGTATTGTTTTTTTACCTATTACACTATGCATGTTCTCTCTCTCTCTCTCTCTCTCTCTCTCTATATATATATATATATATATATATATATATATATATATGTATGTATATGTTGACCTCTACATTTAGATATAGTCTGAACTGTATGTTATTTAGGTTATACTCGGGTCAGTCTGATACTTTTCGGGTACAAGGACATAGACACTATTGGATGTTATCTGGGCTTAGAGGAGACTATCATATTATATTGTTGTACATCATCAAAGTAGTATATAGTTTCATGTATGTATATCCTTAAGTTGTATATTGGAGATACCTTTTATATTTAGTATAATATATTTTTGCTACGATTCTAACTCCATGTTCTTTGATACTTATTGTATATTGTGTATTATTCTATCCTAGAGACACACGTGTTTACTACTTTATGCCAATGCTATGTACGTATAGGTAAGTTATTTATTTGATGTTTAAATGCATACCAATGTTAGCCTAAGGGAATCTTCATATGTGTACCCCTGTCACCATATTCTCCATATTATCTGACAATATTATTTAGTAATACTCATGGATAATATGGGCATAGAGGTGGGGCTATTTTATTTATTTACTAAATCTTTTCAATAAAAGTAAAACATCCTTTTTATATTATTTTATAAAATCTTCTATTTTATAAAATATATCTTTATCATTATTTTATAAAATCTCATTTATACTATTTTATAAAATATATTTTTATTACTGTAATATAAAATCCCATTCTATTTTATAAAATATCATTTATGCTGTTTTATAAAATATCATTTTATTATATAAAATATCATTTACTATGTCTATAAAATCTTCTTCTATTTTACAAAATATATCTTTCGCTTATAAAGTTATTTCTTTACTTTAAATAATATTTATAAGTACTAATAAGCTTCATTAAGCCTCTAATCACTTTAATAATAAGTGTAGTGCTCTTAACCCACTTAATTAGCTTGCTATCTTTTCTTGAATCTATTCAAATGGTTTAGTTAATACTTTCTAATGATATATACATTATTATATTACATGATTAATCACAGTCAAACCATAACATCATTCATAATCATTCAATTAACCCCATAACCAATTCTAAGCTTAGTAAATTTTCCACACATGATGATTAAGGGTCCAAACAAATAATTAGCTCCTGGAATCATGTTTATAGCATGAATACAAGCCTAAACTATAACATAGAATTCTCCAAATCATATCACATAACTTCATAATCATTACTAAACAAATATATGAAGTTTTAAAGTAAATTAAGTAAGAGAATCATCCTACTCACCTCCCCTCCTCCAAACCATGCTCATAATCACCAAAACCTAAATCCAAGCTCACTTTAAATTTGTGATAGCCATCCAACTCTACTTCATGCTAATTCCTTCATGGATAAAGAATTGAAAGAGAGGAATTATGGAGATTTTGATTTGAATTTAGGAATTTTATTTGAAGGGTTTAAGGCTTGGAGATTAAGAGATGATTAAGGGGTAACTAGAAGGATATTAGAAGAGGAAGAGGAAAAGAAACATTGGAATGAATGAATGAACGGAATTATGAAGATGTAGTTGTTATCTAGCCTTGTGACCATGCCATATTGAGATAAGTTGGAACAATCAAATGGAAAAATTACCAACCAGGAATCCGAAGCTATAATTGCCAGACTCAAACATCGAGCAGAAACTATAGATGAACCATAAAAATGCTAAATGCTCCCTGAAATTGCTAACATGTCACTCAAATGTCAGGACCCAAGTTTCATGTTAAGTCACAGATCGATATAGGTCTATGGCCAGGGATCGGTACCGATCCCTGCTTCTTGCCAAAATCACGACATGGTTCATTTTGTAGGAAGCCAAGGAGATTATTAGTCGGTGCACACCATATAAGATAGTTTTCTCATTACCACTAACCCAAAAGACCGATAGATGACTCAAGTGTTTTTGTCCAACTTTCGAATCAAAGAATTCACTCAAGTTCAAGCACATAGCAATGCAATCAGAGCATTGAATTCAAAAATACAAGTAAATTAAACTTTCATAAGAGGGAAATCAAGAACCACGAAGGCAACTCATAGATCAGTACTGATCCTCGAGTATTGCTAAGTTGGCCATGCTCTTTCAAGAGCAACTCTTCTTGGGCGTAGGAAACGTAGGAAAGAATGTGGATGAGAGTTTTCTGTTTATCTACGGCTATAGATAGAGGAGGAGATGCATTATTTGAAGAATCTTTTGTCTTGTTTAACAAACTTATGCATCATCACTGTATTCTCAGGGATCATCACCGATCCATAAGAACAACTTTGTAGAAACAAAATAGAAACTTCAACAAACTTTAAGTGGATGTAGGCCTTTGATTAGCCAAACCGCTATAACTGCTGTGTGTTCCTATTTTTCGTTTTCAATTTATGTTTTTGGGTGTTTGTACAAATTTTTGGCTTAAACATTTTGGCACTTTAACTAAGAACACTTGGATTTATCGACCTGAAGCATGAAACTGGAGAAGATAACAAGAACATCAACCAAGAGAGCTACTATTGGAGAAAGCCAATAAGGGCATGGGGCAAGATAGAATGATAGTCCACCAGGAAGAGAAAATGGAGGGATTCCTCAAAAGGATGGGACAATTAGGAATAGCCAGAGTTGCTGCAAACTGAAACCAGAGGCCAGAAACTAGAATGAATGCACATAGGAATATAACAGAACAAACTGTAGCAACCCCCAAAGAGGCACCACAACTTGGTACTGATCCCCGAGCACAAGTCAGTACTGATCCCAAAGGACTTAGGGCACGATGAATTTGAACTTGGGTAAAGATGGGACATGCCTAGGAAACAATGTTGAACACCAGAACATGAATCAGAATGCAAATGTCCAACCACCGGAGTACATGCCAAAATTTCCTTGTAAGAACATGGGGAAAAATGAAAACATGTAAAGGAGACTTCCGTTAGGTGATAAATAAAGGATTGCTGAGACAGTTAGACAAGCGATTGGGGGTGGACAGCCAGACCGTAGTTTGGAGGATGTGGATAGAAATCCATTTACTACTAACATCCATTACAAAAGGAATCCACCCGATTTTAAGCTGCCGAGGTTGGAAATATACAATGACAAAATGGATCCAACATTTCACCCGATGAGATACATTTGGCATATTGAGGTATTGGATGCGTTTAAAGAGGTGATGGGATGGTTTTTCCCTTATATTTGACAGACTTAGTGAAAATGTGGTTCAAACAGCTGGAAAATAGGTCCATCAGCACATGGACCGAGTTAGTGAATAATTTTATGAGGCAATTCAGATTCCATATTTCACGACTAAAGGACGTGGCGACGTTGTTGAGCGTGAAACAAGGCTGAAGAGACCCTAAGGAGTTATTTAACTAGGTATAATGTGGCACCGTTGTAGTTAATAAGCGGTATCCTTCGGCGATTCTATTTGCGGCAGTTTCAGGAGTTGCTTGTAAAATCGATTTTAAGCTTACTTTGGAAAGAGATCCACTTTCAGATTTTGCAGAACTTTATCATGAGGCTGAGAGATACTTATGTCAGGAGGATGTTGAGACTGAAAAGGCATAAGTTAATGATGTGGATGATGGAGGACCGTCTGGAGCAGGATTTGGAAAAGGCAAAGGAAAACGAAAGGTGGATGATGACTTTAGATGACCAAAGCGGTAGAGAAGGGAACCGAAATTATTTGCTTACACAGATTTGAACAAAATCCCGAAGAGGATTTACCTTGAAACCAAGAGGCAGATTTCTTACCAAAAATAGACGAAGAGAAAAACCCACAGATCGGGAAAAGAGACCGGGAAAGTATTGCCTATTTCATGAGCTAGATGGGAACGAAACAAATGATTATAGGCACCTTCATGATCAGATTGAGGAGCAAGTTAAAAACAACCGGCTGTAGCAGTACGTGAGGAACTAAGCTATAGTGATGTAGTAGGAGCATCCATCATATGCAGTAAATAGAAGAGACCCAGGATCTAGGCTAAAGATAGTTATCTCATAATCAGGACGGCATGTAGTTATGTTTGATTCCCTACTTTGACTTTGATTTTAATAAATGACATAGTATTACAAACAAGCCACTTACTCATGTATAGGACCTCGATCGATCATCAAGCAAGCTCTAAGTTGGATGTCTGGCTGCAGTGTTTGATGAGATGGATGTTGTGATGTCTGTTAGATGTTTGAATTTGAATTCAATAAAAGAATGCTTGATTTGGAAAATTATTCAAACATGATAACTAATACTGATTTCAAAACACCAATGAAAGTTGGTTTCCCCACTAATATTGATTTACGAGCAGATTGAACATGGTTTTCCCAATCAAAGAGAGGAGGCGACGAACTGCAAGGTACAGGTTCCCTTACCCAAAAAGTGAGTGGATTGGACTTATATAGTATAGCAAGTCCCTTCATGAAAAGTGATAGGTTAAACTCACTTAGTCGTTGTGTCCCCTCGTCGGAGAGTGAGTGGTTGGACTTGACATAAACTAACGATCTAGTGAGATGGGTGATTAAACTAATGATCTGAAGTGGTCAAGGGTTCAACTAATGATTCAGAGAGATTGAGGATTAGAATAATGATCCAAAGAGATCAGGGATTAAACTAACGATCTGGAGAGATTGAGGATTAAACTAATGATCTAGAGAGATCGACAATTAAATTAACGATCTGAACAGGTCGAGGATTCAACTACTGATCCAGAGAGATCGAGGATTTTAGACTAACGATCCAGAGAGATCAAGGATTAAAATAATGATCCAAGAGATTAAAGGTTCAGCTAATGAGTTAGAAAGATCGAGGATTTGACTAATAATCCGAAGAAATCATGAATTTAATCGGTCACTAATTACACGACCCAAAGGGATCAAAAACTAACCTGGATATTGGTAATTCGATTTGAAGAGATCGAAGACTAAACTTTAGATTTGTACACCACTTAACCTAAAACAACTTGACATCAATCATTAAATTAAGCCACTACTTCGATTCGGTTAGAGTTCTTATAATGGGATTGTAGGCGATGGTAGATGATTTATAAATAACGTTTCAATCGGTGGTGATGAGCATCCATGATTATCCACCTCTGTTTACATGAAAAATGATTCTACGTCATAACTTGGATCCCGAATAAACACAAGATAACATTGATTTTGATGCATGAGTGTTATCTCCTGGATGGCATGGGACATTCTGATTTGCGACGTAATATACGATATAATAATTCTAGGATAGCACGGAATGGTGATTATTTATGACTAACACTAAAGCAAGGACTCGAGTCCCTAGCTGTAATGGTCGAGAACGATCTTTGGTTTACACATGAATTCGAAGGAACCAGATGACTAGCCATGATTTGATCGATCAATAGCCAAAAAATTCAACTACTAGCGAATAGTTAACTTCGATTTTTGTTCCTGAGCAAAGCACACCTTCCATTCATAAGGCATGCTTTAGGGGGTAAATGTTATCCAACATTATAGCTAAGCCATAATGGGATGAGTTGGAACAATTAAAGAGAAAAATTACCAAATAGGAAAGCGATAATTATCAAACTCAGACATCGAGTAGAGACGATAGATGAAGCCATAAACATGTCAAAGGATCTCTAGAATAGCCAACTTATCACTCAAATGCCAAGATCCAAGGTTCATGCTAAGTCATGGATCGGCACCTATCCATGGCCTAGGATCGGTACCGATCCCTACTTCGTATACAAATCGCCGCATGGTTCATGTTGTAGGAAGCCAAGGTGATTATTGGTCAGTGCACATCATAAGGTAGTTCAGTCATTACCACTAACAAAAAAGACTAATAGACGAATCGAGTGCTTCTGTCCAACTTCTGAGTCAAAGAATTCACTCAAGTTCAAGCCTATAGCAATGCAATCAAAGCGTCAAATTCAAAGATACAAATCAATTAAACTTTCACACGTGGAAAATCAGGATCATGAAGCCAACTCATGGATCGGTACCAATCCTTGAGTATTGCTGAGTAGGCCACGATCTTTCTAGAGCAACTCCTTCTGGACGTGGGTGAGAGTTTTTCGTTGATCTATAGCTATAAATAAAGGAGGAGGGGCATTTTTAAAGGATCTTTTGGCTTATTTAACAAATTTCTGCATCATCATTATATTCTCATGGATCGTCACCAATCCATAAGAACAACTTTGTAAAAACCAGATGGTAACTTCAACAAAGTTTAAGAGGACATAGGCCTCTGATTAGCCGAACCACTGAACTTATCTATGTTCCTATTTTCTTCATTTTTCAATTTATTTTCTTCTTTTATTTCTCCACCGTTATTTTTTGGGTATTTGTGCCAATATTTGGCGCAAACAGTAGTTAACTTATAAGCTAACTTATGGGCCTAGCCCAAATTCATTCATCCAGTCAAAATTGTTGTACACTCCAAAAATCCGCCGCCTCCAAACGTAGTCAAGTTTATACTCTTTTTTCCCACGTTAGAAAATTAGTCTCAACTATGGATGTCTCAAGGCCCAATTCATCCATCTTTGAAAATCGAGTATAATGGGCGTTCCATCAATTGGCGATTAAATATTTAAATTAGTTATTTAATTGTATGATCATTACAATTAATAGGTTTTACATTCTCCCTACCTTAAAAAAATTTCATCCTTAAAATTCCTATGAGTATGAGATAGTAACGGGATTAATCAAAGTTCCCAAATCTTAATTTCGAAAAATTTCAGTACTACTTTCCCATGTGCCATCAGTATTATTGAAGCTCCCAAATTAGAATGCATCACATAACCAGAAAATATGTGATAATCTACATTATCCTATATTTCCTAAAAATTTCAGTAGTACTTTCCTATGTGCTAACTGTAACTGCACATTTCTTAAGAAAGGGTGATTACAGCCAATGCTATTAGTTAGATAACACTAAAAAAGAAGCATGACACCATTAAATACATGTCATGCTCCATTTATTGATCATGATCATTGGGGAAAAGAGCCAATTACAAATTACTACTTTCAGGCACATCAGGAGTTGCATTATATATAACATATATAAAGTAGACGATGTCAATTGTTAGCATCTTATGCTTTTTTACATCAACATATGACAGGAGTTCTATACCCCAATTATATACCTTTTAGAAAATGAATCAAATATTGAGTTTGTGTCTTGAAAAAAAAGACAAGAATGATCAATAGTTACTGCATATAGATGATAATTGTAATGGTAAAACGAATGCATTATTACAATTAAGACTATAATATTGCAACATTGAGAAGAATGAAATTACAGAAGTATGAGATAATGTGGATAGGGTATCCCAACAGAATGCCATGAAGTTGAGTGGCAAAGTATCACAAGTTCAAGAATCGACAATGGTAGTTGGCATAACACCTATGAAGTACCTAAAGTATGGTATAAAAAAAATGGAATTCGCCCATAATTTCCGTTGTAGGCTGGCCCAATTCCAACACGTATTTCATTGGTTGATATTTTCGAAGTGGTTCCTTGTGTGTTCAAAAATTGACTTCGATACAAACTTCACTCTTAGCACGCATAGAGTTCATTGGGCAACTATAGAGGCCCGACTTCTTCTAATCATGCTAAAACGCACTCAACCGACCATCTAGCCTCACGTGATGCCTACACATCCTAGCATACTCATTTATGCATAACTACAAACATGTACATAAGCGCACTTAACTATATAAATCATGTTTTGGACTTCACCACAGCAATTACTTAGCTCGGTGTGTTTTCACACAACTCAGCATACTAATAATTGCTATGGCTACATGAAATGCCCACAACGCACTTATACACATTAACCTATAAATATATTCAAACAGTTGCATATGTACATATAAACGAACAAACATGCACAACAATTGTAACTATACTACACAAATTTTTTTTGATTGTTATATATCTTCAAATAGACATATATATATAAACTTACCCATACCCGTGTACATATACATATACATAGACATATACATAAACGTATATTTAAACAAGTAATTCATTTATTACTTAATCTATTCCCAGATGTATTTACTATATTTTTTCAATAAAATTTTAATACGATTTCATACTATTTTATGAAATCCTACAACCATTTTATAAAATATATAGTTAGCTTACTGTTATCCGACTTTTTAACCAGGAAATATTTGAATGGACTAGGTCACTCTAAAACCATTAAAAGCTCGAATTAAAATAAAAAATGGTAACAACATCCTTCTTGTTTCGGTAGTCATCTTCTTCAAATCCGCAATATTTCTTTCCTAAAATTTTGAATTCTTACGCTCTTATTGATCGTGGTTTTTCTTATAATTGGACTTATGCTCGTACCTATGCTCAAGTGGTTAAAGATTTTCATTATTCTTCTCCACAATCTATTTTGTAGAAATGTAGATGCAAGAATTGGATTGATTCCATAAAAAGGAGTAAAATATGTTATCGCTGTAGAGATTTTTTCAATCTGGCCAAGGATTGTCGTGATCCTATTAGATGTTTAGGTGCGGTTCTTTTGGTCACAAGAAGGTCGAATGCTTGACGAAATTCAAATCTTCACCTAAGAGGTGTATCTCTATCACTAAGCATGGATTTCTATTCGTTCTTAAATGTGTGAAAACTTAAAAGAATTCTATTGGATCATCTATGGACTCGGAGGAAAGAAGGAATTGATTTTTTGGAAAAATGTTCTAGCACTTTGATGCGATCAATGCAGATAATATTAGTAAGAATTATAAATTGAAATTTGGTGATTCTATGGATTATTTTGGGAAGTATGCCTCTTCTTTAGATGATGAAGATTCAGTTGTGGATACATTACTAATTTATAGTGAGAATATTGGAGATTGAGTGCTAATGAATCTTCAAATCTCTCTATTTTGGTTCAAAGGGAGGAGCTTAATATTTTTGATTTTCTATTGTTAGACCCTGTTATTTCGTATTGTAGCTTAGGCCATCAGTCTGTGGGAACCATAAATACAATTGATGATCATGGGACTACAGTCTATACTAAGGGAGAGTCCGAATCTACAGTTCAATTGCGTGATTTGAATAAAGACTTTGTTTATGTTCGTAGTAAAAAATTCGATGCAAAATATTATGATGGAGAGATTCGAGTTAGACACTAACAGCCATTTTGAATGCCTGATGGACTTGGAGGATTTGGATACGAATACTGTGTTGTTAAATGGGCAGTTGTGAATTCTTAATGTATTGATGGTAGTATTGATGTTCCTTCATCTATGGTACATGAAAGAAGTCTTGAGAAGTAGTTACTTAAGTATAATGTTACCTTTAATAGTCGGTTAGAGGATTTGGAGAGTACAGATGTAAATAAGGGTGAAGCGGATAGTGAAAGATATAGTCAGGTTATAGATTATCATGGTTCTAAAGACGGTGTGGTTAGGGATCTCAATGAAATGGCTGTGGGATAGAAGTCATGCTTTGGTATTCTTATGGATGGGGATGGTGGAGTGGTTATGGGAATAAATGTCGGTATAGTCTTTTCTAATCTAAAGCAGCGGTGGCCATGTTTTTGACAAGGCTAAGGAGATTCGAGCTGAGGAGTTGTTTCTGATGTTCATGCTCGAAAGTTTGGTAGTGGCATTGAGTTCTCTTATGTCGATTTTAAGGCAGAAGTTGTATATTAGTGTGTACATGATACAATATCACAATCTGTATAAAGCACTTCAGTAGTAGATATATTATTTCAAGTTGAGATTGGTGAGTTTCTTGTGATTGAGGATGGTAATACGACAGAGATTATATCACAACGTACATGAAACATTGATGCAATAAATGGTGTAGTGCAATTCCAATCTAAGGTAGTGGTGAACCCTGTTTTTGATAGTGCAGTGAAAGTTCATGTTTTTGATGTTCAAACTTTAAAGTTTCTTGGTGTCATTGATTTCTCCGATGATGGTTATGAAATAGAACTTGTATATCAGTGTCTATAAGATACTCCAACAATAAATGCAGTGATTCAATCTGAGATTGGAGATGGTGTTGTTTTCTTAGACGATGTTAAAGTGGCAGGAGATATATCACAGTGTGCAAATAATATTTTAGCAGTAAAGATTCAAGCTAAGATTGGAATTGGCGTTGAATTCTCAGATGGTGGTTTTGTAGAAGTAGATACACAATGTGCACAAAGCATTTCAACAGTAGTGATTCAAGCTGTGATTGGTGATGTTCTTGTGATTAAGGGTGGTAACATGGAAGAGGTTATATCACAACGTGCACGCAGCATTGATGCAGTAAACTGTAGTGATTACAATGTTGATAATAAAGCCTCATTTTTATCATCATCGTCAAAGAGAGGTAGACGGAGGAAATTAGTTGCTGTCAATGGGGTTGTTCATCATAGTGCTAGGGTCCGCAACAATCATTCTTCGACTATAGGTGAGTTACCTAATTCGAGTACTATGAGTGGTACTATGAATTTAGGCCCAGGTTTGGTTTTTGGGCTATGCAACACTTATTCCCCGTATGCTTTAGGTAGCTTGTCTACCATGAGTTATGTTAGCTAGCTAGGGATACCACTTTTGTTTTTACTAATGTTGAATTAGATACTGATTACATTAGGAGTAAGGAAATAGAGAGGGTTGGATCATTTGGATTATAAGGATTATTAGCTGGAATATTAGAGGTCTAAATTATTTAAATAAATGCGATAAAATCATCGTTTTCTTTAAAGATTACTTTATTGATATTGCCCATTTATAGGAAACGAAAATAGATTGTCCAGATCTTCGTTTTTATAAAAGATTAGGTGGTTATCATTTTAGACATTAGGCATGTTTACCTTTAGTTGGAGCCTTTGGGGGTTTACTTATAGGATGGCATGATAATTCCATTAAACTTCTTCAAACTATTACAAAGCAACACTCTTTGCATATAATTCTCATTAACATTAGTGACAACCCTTTATCGAATATTTCTAACGTCTATGGACCAAACTCGAAACTTGGTCGTCGAGTTTATAGAGCGAATGTTTAGAATTTAGATCATTTGCTCCTGGATCTTGAATTATGGGTGGTGATTTCAATGTTACACGTTTTTTAAGGGAACGTTCACCCGAGAAGGGGATTTCCCTTCTATGGAAGAATTTGACCAATTTATTATTAATACTAATTTGATTGAAGTACCTCTAACTAATAAAGAATTCACTTGGAGTAATGTTAGGAAGTCTTCTTTTATGGCTCTTCTAGACAGATTTTCGTCGGTGATGAAATTGAAGATAAATTTCCTATATGTAGAGTCTCTAGCTTGCCGCATACATATTCTGATCATTTCCCTATCATTCTTACATGTGATCACCATAAAATTGTTAATAAAACTATTAAATTTGAAAAAATATGGTTATTAGAACCTAATTTCCCTAATCTAATTAGAAATAAATGGATTTCAATCAATTTTTATAATAATAGAAATATGGATAACTCTGCAAAAAAATTGTTTTAAAACTTAGGAGTCTTAGGAATTTTCTTAAAAATTGAAGTAAGAATGTATTTTGTAGTATTAAAATTAAAAAAATAAAAATTACTTTCTGAAATGCTTAAAATTAACAAGATAGAAGAAACTAGACAACTAAATCTTGGAGAGCTTAATGTACTCGCTAATTTAACATAAGAATTTAATTCAATTTTAGAAAAAGAAGAGGTTGTGTGGAAATAGAGATATAGAATTCAATGAATTAATGAATGTGATAATGATACAAAAAAATTCATAGTATGGATAATGGTAGAAAACATAGTAACACAATAAATTCTATTTTTGTGAATAATGTTGAATTGGTTGATCAAAGAGATTTAATAAGGCCTTTACCGATTACTATAAGGATATTTTTGGCAATAAGAATAAGCGTAGGATAAATATTAGATGGAATGAACTATATCCCACCGAATCTAGAATTAAGCTTTCTGACTATGATAATCCTTTTTCTAAAGAGGATATTTTGAAGGCTATTAATGACATGGCTGGTGATAAAACCTCGGGTCCCGATGGTTTTCCTATTTTATTTTATAAATTATTTTGAGATGTTTTAAAATATGATATAATTTGCATGTTTAATGAATTTTATAATGGAAAACTACAATTAGGAAGATTTACTTTTGCAAACGTCATTCTTTTACATAAAAAAATTTGTGCTAATAATTTAAAAGATTTTAAACCAATTTATATAATTAATGTTGGTAAAATTATTTCAAAAGTTTTAACAAATAGACTTAGCACAAGAATGAATGACCTAATTGCTTGTTCGCAAACTGCTTTCATTAGGGTAGGAATATCACAAATGGAGTGGTTGTTGTTCAAGAGTACATAAATCACAGTTGTGAAATAACATTACGTGTGCGCATCTAAAATTGGACTTTGCAAAAGCTTTTAACTCGGTAGATTGGGATTTTTAATCGATATGTTTCTGGCTAGAGCTTTTACTCGGAAATGGATTGGTTGGATTATGACTTTGCTTAAAAATGGTAATTCTATTATAATGGTTAGCAGCATTTTATGAATAAAATTCAATCAAAATGTGGCTTAAGACAGGGTGATCCTTTATCACCTCTCTTATTTAACCTAGTTACGGATGTTTTTGCTATGACAATTAAAAAATCGGTTGGAAATGGTTCTTTAAGATGCGTTGGTAGTGAAATCTCGCATAATGGTCTCTCTATTCTTCAATTTACGGAAGATACCTTATTATTTACTTCCTATTTGCCTAGTCATTTCATTACCCTTGAATTTATTTTATACAGCTTTGAACTCCTTTCAGGTCTAAAAATTAATTCTGATAAAAGTTCAGTTTTAGCATTAAATGACATTGACAAGGTTGAAGGTCTAGTTGCTAATACGCTTAATTATAAACCCATGAAATTCCTTATTGATTATCTTGGATTTTTGATTAGATCAACTAAACTTAAGCATGAAGACTGGCTAATTATAATAGATAAAATTAAAAATAGAATTTCTAATTGGAAAGGAAGGTTTTTATCAAGAGCGGGTAG
Source organism: Allium cepa (assembly GCA_030765085.1). NCBI lineage: Eukaryota > Viridiplantae > Streptophyta > Magnoliopsida > Asparagales > Amaryllidaceae > Allium > Allium cepa. Next base: position 95,097,901 of record CM060946.1, on the reverse strand, counting down.
AATAGTTCTCATCAATCCTGTTTTACCTGCACTTACGATTTGTTGGATGTCTGTGCATCTCTTTCTAGAATGGTAGTGAATAAAATTGATAAAATAAGAAGGGACTTCTTATGGAGTGGTGATAATCCTAATTGTAGTCTAAAATGTTTAGTTAACTGGGATATAGTTTGTAAATTGAAAAAGAAGGGTGGATACGGTGTTATTAATTTACGTAACATGAATTTATCTTTATTAGGGAAGTGGTTACGGAAATTTAAGGATATTGATGATAATTTTATTTGAAAAGAAATTATATCTAATGGTTATTATAATGGTAGTAATAATTTATATCAAGTTATACCTTCAGTTAACAATAAATTGTCTAATTTTTTGAAATCAATTTCAAAATGTTAAGAGATTTAAAACCTTGGTACTAATATGATTGTTCATTCAGAAAATAATATAACTTTTTAACATGTTCGTCTGATATCTGTCATTCCTCTTAGGGTGGAATGTAAAGAACTTTTCGAAATTTGTAACTTTAAAAATTCTTTAATTAGAATATTTTTTCTCCGAATGGTGATTCCCCTTGGAACTTTAGTTTTAATAGAATCTTAGAAGGTACATATCTTAGACAATTTTATTTTTTATATGCAAGATTGAATTTATATAACATTGATAACGAAAATGATATTATTGGCGGGAAATGGGATAAAAGTAAGAAATTCACTTCAAATTCTTTATATAAATTTCTTAAGTTCTCAAGCATTATTAATAACACTTATTATCTTATTTAGAAAGCTAATGCACCACTAAAAACTAAGATTCATATATGGTTAATCATGCATGGGAAGCTAAATAATATTGAATTTAAAAAAAAAAGAATTTGCAAATTGATAATAAATGCACTTTCTGTAAACTGTTTTTTGAAGATATTAATCATTTATATTACGATTGTATGGATACTTGCTACATTCTTAATAACACTCTTAAAATCTTTAACTTTATTCTTAGAACTAAAGTTACTAATTGTGATTTTTATTGGAATAAGTTAACATTTAAGTTTAAAAAGAGGAATAGATTTTTACTAAATATTTTATTCATTATAATATGTTGGCATATTTGGTTTGAGAGAAACCAGAGATTATTAAATAATAATAAAAGTTTTATTAATAGATTGATATTTACAATAGCATCATTTTGTTTCAGTTGGATCTCAAATCCAAAATATAGATTGGCTAAAAATAATCATATTAAAGAATATCTTAATAAGGTTAGAAATAGCACTAAGTTATTTAAGCAAAAAACAATACTTTTAATATTAATAATTACATCAAAAACATTTATTCGAATTTGAATGATGATTTTACTGATTATCGTAATGTCCTTTTGATCAAAGGAGTAGATTTTGAATGTTGTATTAGTTTTTAACTTCGTATTTTGTTAATTTTTATGCCTTTTTGATTTCGTGATCACTATTTCATATCATTAGAGTAAGCTAGTATGTTGCATATTGATTTTTGATCCTTTTATTGGTCTATCTCTTATTTTAGTATCTTTGCTGTCTTATAATTTTAACTCCAGTTTTATTGCTTTTATTTCATATATACATGTATATGTATATAAATTTCACTTATATGCATATATGTGTATTTTTCTTATATTTTTATGTAATTCCTAATGCAGATAAAGGTTAAGGCCAAAAATGGTGCTAATATGCTATTTGCAGGGTTTCAGGGTTGTTGCCGCCAGGATTGCAGGATTGTTGTGAGGCGTTCACTCTAGATTATCTGCGCTTGTAGTGAGGCATTCATTATCTGCTGGAACTACTTTTTTTCCCTTGGTTGCTCTAGGGATCATCCGCGTTTGCAGTGAGGAGTTCATTCTGGAGCATTTGCAGTGAAGCTTCATTCTGGTTCATCTGCGTTTGCAGTGAGATGTTCTTTCTCAGATGAAGCTACTTGTTGATCTCTTTTATGCAATTGGTTGCACCAAGGATTATTTTGGGTACTAACACTTCATTATCAGGCGGTGGCTTTGCCGGAGTTCGATATTGAGGTGTGATGGGCGATGGCCTTGTCGGAGTTCATTCAAGAAGTAACTTGTGTTTGTTTTCTTAGATTATTCTGTATTATGATTTGTCACCTTTCAGGCATGTTGGCAGCTCCTTTTTTATTGGTGATACGTATATATATACATACACACACACACATATGCATGCTCTCCACTACTTCAGAGGATCACATATTTTTCTCAAAAAATTTGAATGGATTGGATAAGATGAACTTGAAAGCACCAAGGTAGGAAGCCAGAGAGATAGCAACAGAGTTTAAAAACCAAGCGCAACCAAGGTCATTAGACGAAAATAAGATCATCTGACAAAATTCCAAGGCATAATCCATCATAATGATGGATCGGTACCGATCCATCCCTATAGATCGGTATTGATCCATAAAACTCCATCAGAAATGCCCTATTTTCCTTCTGATTTTGGTTAAAGTTTGCATAATTGGTTTTAAAGTGTGAAAATTTACTAAGGTATGTTTCAATTATGAAATATTATGGTTTTAGTAAAGTGGCTTTGCTTAAAGGTGGATTAGAGAAAACTGCACTCATAGTGACAGTCGACATGGATGTACTTCGGCAATGGTTCAAATTTCTATTTTAAATTTGTTTTATTTTGAAATTAGTTTACAAAGTTTTTCAAACTTAATTAGTAATATTATAAAGTAATTAAGTTGTATTACAATTAATTAGTTAGTTGGTTAATTAATTAAAAGGTAATTGGCACTTAATTGGTAATTAAGAAGGTGATTAATGGTTAATCATCACTTAAGTTAAGTAAATCACTGTTAGTTAATCAATAAAGTTTTAATTAATGTTTTATATGCTTAAGAAGTAATTAAATGATTAATAATTATTTAATTAAGATTAATGTTAATTAATTATTAAGTAATTAGTGGATTACTTAATTAATATTTAATTAATTAGGGTTTAACTTTTATACAATTTGGTATAACCTTAACAAAGTTGCATTAGTAAGTTAATTAGCACTTAATCAAGTTCATTAGGCCTAATTTGAATTTAATTATGACTTAATCTTGATTAATAGGGGTTAATTAAAATTTATTTGGGGTTTAATCTGATTAAACCTATTTAAAATTTTCATAGCTGATCTTACAACTGAGCCGAATATGTTTTAAATTAATATCTTTAAAAGTGAACTGATTCTAAATTCGAGGATCTCTTGTTTAGACCTTAAGTAACCTTATACGATTAGGAAGACTAAATGACATTTGTTAGCAGAACAAAACACTATTATGCTATAATGTAAGTGATTTGATTTTGTAGACATGTGTTAGTAGAACAAATCCCCATTCTATAATGAATTGATTGAATTGTTTGGACATCTATTTAGCAAGACAAATCACCCTCCTGCTACTATGTTATTTGGACATGGATATGATAGTTAGTTCATATTGACATGTTATTCCCTGATTTGGGTATGACTTGTATTTACATACATATTGCTTATATATATAACTGTTAAGTGAACCGGAATTGGAATTGAATGGTAACTTAAATTATTACCATTTGTATTGTTAAGCCTCTTTTTGAATTTATAAAGTGTGATTTTGAATTAATTCAATTCTCAAATAAATTTAGAGTTTAAAGTTTATGATTGATTTCCAATTCGCGTTATTATGTTGTAAAGTTATTTATAAGTAATAACTTGTTTATAAAGGGATTTTACTGAAGGTTTACTTAAAGTGTTTTACAAAAAATATTTTGTAAATGATAGTTTATAAAGGAAATTTTACAAAGGTTTTATAAGAAGTTTTAGAAAGAGTTTTAAATTATAAAGAGATTTATAAATCATTTTAGAGATTTCAAAGGAAGTTTAAATCTAGTTTGTAAATTTATAAAGAGGTCGGAATATGCAGTAAATGGTTTTAATTGTAGATGATGTTTTCAAAAGGGAATTGTTAACCATTTAATATGGAATTTTAAAGAAGTAATTTCCAAAATGTTTTTGGTAAATAATGTGAATTGTTTTCCAAGTTTAAAGGGAACGTTAAGGGTTTGGGAAAGTGTTTTGAAAGAACTTTTGATCAATTTTTATAAAGTGATTTTTTATATTAAGGATTAATTGATAAAGGTTTAGAGGATTCCATATAGAATTGAATCAATGTTTGATTTTTGTTTGTTTAATTTGATAGCTAAATTACTAACTATCAAATATGGACCAAAAAGTAACTTTGAAAATATCTAAGAGAAACATGAGAATTATATGGTACAATTACCGTCGAAGGTACTGTACTGTACGTATAAACTCGTTTGTTCTTCTAGGATGAATGATATGGAAATCAACCCACAAACATTTAAAAGGTGAACTCCGCTCTTGTCATTTTCTATTTATTTCCTAAAGAACCGGGTGGATTTTACCCAAAAATATCGAGAGTAATTTCGAAGAGACTGGGATCGGATATGTTATCCAAAAACCACTTCGATCCAATTCAAGCATTTCAGAATAAAGACATCTTGAAGTATAGGATCAAAGACAGAGCCATTGAATTACAAGCGCTGCTTGCTACTAATCCCGAGGATGATTCCGAAATGGATGTAGTAGAAGTAGTGCCTTCGGTTTGTCCTTATCCTGGACAACCTGTATAGATGAACGTTGGCATTGTATTACTGCCGGGAGGGCAGTGTTAGCATTCCAAGAGGGACTGCTATTCAGAAAGGTAAAACATAGCCTCAAGCCTCATCAACCAGAAATGACTAAAACATGGGAGATGCAACAAGGCTGTGTGGGTCACACTAGGGTGTGTTGTCAACCTTCTAGATACGATACATTTGCATATTTATGGATTCGTTGTGCATGAGATCTCGATGGAAAGGGTTGCAAAGAGACCGGGGTAATGACATATTCGATACTATCCAGTAAGGAGTAGGCCTGTCTTGTATTGGCAGGGATCGATAGGTTCGATCTCAGTACATTTTCTAGACGTGTACTATGATAGGCAGTACCCCAATATCCCAGTCGTTATTAGAATCCATTCTCCAATACGAGCTTTACAGTTTTAGTTGTAAACTAAATAAGTTGGAACGTGAGATGCAATCATTCCATCTATTTTAATAATTTACTTTGAACCCTTAGACATTATTATAATATCACTGAATTTCTATAAAAGCATTTTGGTTATCGTAAGGTAAAAACCTGTCTGTGTTTATGTGTGGCGTAGTCTTACGAGATACCTTTGGTTTCAAAAGAGTTTTTAACTTAATAATTCAGTTGTTTTGAGTTTACTCACACCAGACCGATGTCTGATCTGAAGTTTTATTTTATTTCCTTAAAACTCTTAGGTGCTCTTTTTTTTTTAGCAGCCAAGTAGTTCGGGTTTCTATGGATGCATTTTGAAGGAGCTTGGAGTAGGAGGCTTCATCGATAGATAGTTATCATCTTGTTTCCGATGTATATTACGTACTCTATATCTGTATAAGGACAGGATGTTATAACCGTCCTAAGTTAGAAATCGTATTAGTATGACTCTGATGTATCATTTTGTAAATGACTTTATAAATATTATGTTGATTAATATATGTTATTCTATTGCATATGAGATTCCATGTTTGTTCCTAGCTGGTTCTTATCTTCTATCTCCTTTCTTTCCCCTAACAATGTGTCTTTCCAACACTTAGTTATTCGGGACGTTAATACCGTGGATGTATTAGTGTCGGATTTTGAGGTTTTCGAAAAGATGGGTCGTTATATTAATCATAATTAACCTTTATTAAGTTTGAAATTAATTTAATTATAAATTAATAAATAATTAAACCTTTAATAAATAATTTATTTACAGTTTAAAACCTTAATTAATCCTTTATTAATTAGTATATAATAATTCAAAACCTTTACTAATAATTAACTATTAATTAACCTTAATTGATTAATAAAATAATATTTTAACTAAAACTTGAATATTAAATTAAAACTTTAATAAATAATTATTTTAAATTAAAACCTTAATTAATTTATAATTAAACACTTAATTAATTAATTAATTGACCTTAAATTTGATTATTAATTAATTAAAAGTAAATCATACACTCAACTCATAATTAATTAAAAATTAACCTTACCTTTAAAGGACAATTAACTAGTACTAATCTTTATTTCATTAAGATTAATGAACCTTATGTAGTACTTAATTAATTGTTTACTACCAAGCTTAATTAATTAATAATTAATTATTAAAACTTGATTAACTTTCTAAAATATTTTTATTAAGTTTACTAAACCTTTTCAAAATAATTTTAAAGTATGAAACCGAATGTTAAAAAAAATGGACTTTTATCGAAACTGCATCCACAACGATTATCGCTGTGGGTGTCATACTTGCAAATGTTTCATCTTTTCTCTTTGGAAACTTAATACTAGAAAGCTTACTAACTTTTCAAAACACAAAATAAATAATTTTGAACTAATTTTCTAGCTTTTAAAATCGACTTTGATTACAAACCAAAACTCGGATTCTTCAAAAAGGATTCTTCATCGATAATCAAATCTAATTGTTAACTTTATTATTTTTCTTTGTACAACAACCACATAATTATGTCCATAACAACTTATCCATACCATAACCCAAACAAGAAATATCACACTTTTATATCATTCACAAAAATCAAGACTTCACATTAAAGCACACCCTAACTTAACCACATGCATTCACATATATAAGCAACATATATATATATGCATCCAAACTATATAATAATCCAACCAACGACTTTATATATGTATATATATATAAGAGTATTCTTTCCCAAAAAGTTACGAATTTATTCATAAAATTTTGGCAAAACACTTATGAAAACTTGAAATACTTTAGAACTTGTAAAGCTTAAAAAAATCACAAATTCAACTCGAAAATGTGCCATCTTCCCCTTGATTTTTGGCCATGTTACTCTTGGAATTTAAAAAGTGGTCAAAAGAATAGTTCTTGAAATTCTTTTCTTTATCATTTCAATAAAATAACCATTCAATTTGGGTTTGTTTTGTGGAAGATATGGTCAAAATAAGGAGTGTTATTTTCGGGCTTGAAAATATAAGTCCGAAAATGAGTCAGAAAGAAATATACTTTTACCCAAAATTGTTCAAAATTTGAAAAAGTGGTTCAAATGAAAGTTTTAGCCACGGTAATTCTACATGATTTGAAAAAAAAAAAATCTTAAATTTAGGAAGTCTATAGGAGGTTATGGTCGGTTGAAGTGTGAGTAAAAATAGAAGAAGTGGAGCATTGAATGTAGAAGTGTTTAGCAAGCTTTTAAAAAGATTCAAGTAGAAAACTAGGTTTTGTATAACTTAGGAAATATTTTAGTAGCTATCGGTGATACTTCAAAAGCTTAGGAAGTTCCAAGATGAGAATGAGAATGGGAGAAAATGGAAAAGAAATTAGGAAAATTAGTTTTTATATAAATGGAATAAGTGGAATTACTAATATACCCTTGTATCATGCGCTCCATTAGCTTCACGCCACCTCATCGTCCTTATTCCCTCCATGTTTCCATATATTTTCCCCTTGTCCTCCTCTTATATTCCTGAGCAAACATGCCATTAAATACCTAAAGTACTAAGAGTTGCCAAAATGTCACATCTTGTCTCTTAAGGCATCTTTATATTTTAATATATTAACCTTTTATAATAAAATATTATTTTAATTTATACACATACATACTTAAGTATACATACATGTACAAATATGCATTTACATGTCAAAATATTTGTAAATGTATGTATATGTGTATACAATAATGTCATGACATTTCCGACAACTTTTAGCTGTTGAAAAATCGAATATTTGGAAAATGAATTCGTTCACATTTCCAATTTTTCTTCGAACTAAATATTTTTTAAACCAAATTTGAAATCTAATTCACCATCACTATTTATTATTTTAAAAAAAAATTATTTGCATTATATAACCTATTGTTTGAATATTTAAAATTAATTAAATATTCGTAAATCAAAGCAGTGAAATTCCGGGTCATTACACTTTGTACCTTAAACCTGAAGCGAACCTTTCCCAAGATATCCATCATCACTCTTAATTATAAATATGGAATTTCATTATGTTACTTCTTTCAGCAGGGAGGTACGCCCTAAGATAGCCACTTAATAGCTCAATACCGAAGTAAAACTTTAGAAAGATCCTTATTTATTTTAATACTTCCTTTTAGGAGAGAGGCAGATCCTTCAGCCATTTAATACCTCAAACCAGAAGCGAACCCCTATGGAGATATCCACCGCCACTCCTAATTCTAAATTTGGACTGTTTAATACTTTTTAAATGAGAAAGAGGCAGGCCCTGAAACAACCACTTAATACCTCAGATCCTAAAGCAGTTGCTATCTCTTGTAAAGTCACGAGTCCTAGGATCAGTGATATATCACATCAGTAGTAAGTGCATTCGACTGTTGGTAGCCACAATGTGAAGGGCAATCTTTCGTTGAGTGACTCTACTGACCTCGCATCACTAACCCACTAAGTCCAATTAACTATTCTAAGCCTTGAATTATGCTATCTTAGGTTGACATTGGACTTGGCTTACGACATTACTTTTTATTTAGGGCAATAGGTTTACCTTAAATACTTATCTACCTATAAATCTGCTTTTCATGCATATAAATGTCAATTTGTCCATAAAATCCTGATGGATGTTTCCTAAGACATTTATCTATGATTACTAATTTCAAATATGTAATATTATTATATCTATTCCATTTTTTTAGGCTTATTAATCCATTTGTCCCTATTAATTGTAATTCCCAAATTCATTTTCATTAGTTACCCATTTATTTGACTTATAGTCTTTAATTCTCATACTAACCAATTCTAACCCCTAATCTAATCATATCCATTATTTCCAACTAATTTTCCAATAATTGGGGTTACCATCTTTTGTTTCCTATCAATTATTAGCAATTCCTAATTTATTGCCCATTAATAGGAATTACTACATTTCCTAATTCTGCCAATTCGCTTCTCTAAATATAATAACTAATGAACGTTGCATATAAACAACACACGAATAAATGATGTTCTTCTTTATTAACTCTATAAGTACTATAAATTACTTAATAAAAATACTTATTCTTATCCAAGTATAGTCTAGTCATAAGGATATGCATTCCATATTTAATTTGTTGGAATCATATTCCTCAGGATGTTCTTCCGCTATGATTTCCATAAAAAAAATTTAACACAAAAGGAAAGATCTACTACGTTTGAAATTAGAAGGAATGGATAATATTTGGAATAAATAGTGTAAATTACGTGGAATAAATCTGTACTTTACACATCTTTTCCCCTTTTGCTTGCGGGTGTTCCTTGTTAAATCAAACGTCACCCTTTTGAAGGAAAAGTGGAAAAGGTAAACAAATTTATAAAAATCAAATGGATGTTTTTCCAACGAATTAAACTATGGAAAATATACAATCTAGCATAAATTGGGAAATAATCCAAAAATCCTATTTTACACCCAAGTGTAGATCTGGAATAAAAATATACAACGTTCAAATTCTAAAATCTTGGGGACTGGTTTCTAGATCTAGATGAAACAATTTCAAATTAGATTTAAAACTAGAATATGTAGCCAGTAGTTAGCCTACAATTCACAAATAAAATTGATTTAGGCATGAAAATCAAACCTATGCCAGCAGAATAGATCTAAAATCATAAATAATATATAAAATTTCTTACTCACCTTTTAAAAGCGATCCAAATCTCTAGATCTAAAGCAGAACCTTAAATTCATCTCCAAACCCTTTTTAATCCAAGAAATATGTATTAAAAGAGTATATACATACATTAGAATTACAGATCTGAGAAGAGACTTGGGATTGGAGAGAAAATAGATACATATCCATACATACATACATACATATATATATATATATATATATATATATATATATATATATTACACCATATGCACGTATAGTTGATTCTCTTCTTTCTCCTTTTTATTAGATTTCTATTTTTCTCCAATTGATATGAATATAGATATAAATATCTTATTTTTATGATTTAGAAAGAAAGTGGAGAAGAAGAAACGGTAGAGCTTCGCTACCGTCTCAAGAAAAATATAAGAAGAGAAGGGAGGGTTAGACCAGAATTTATAGGCGCTAGAATCAACCACGGCCTTTTGATTTAAAATATTAAATCCAGGCTGTTGCAGCCAAGGGTTATGACAGCCACCAAGTCGCTATCGATCGACCACCTATAGGTCATCAGTTGACTAGTCCCAATAATGGGTTGGCTTATGCGCTCGGACAATTAATATAAAAATGTTAATTTTCTTAATCAAATTATTTCTGTTCAGAATTCGTTTTCCGTCCGTAACTTATTCGTTTGGACTCCGATTGCAAAACTCCAAATATGAAAGTTTTCCAGAATTTCTCCATAAATGCAATGGTGCAATTTCCATGGTCAAATTCAATAATTTGTACAAATTCCATTTTTGGAGCTAAATTAACTAACTAACTAACTAATTAAATAACAATGCCAGATTATGGGGTGTTACATTTTTCCCCTTAAAAAAGATTTCGTCTCCAAAATTTCATCGGTGACTAAGTCATGATTTACCTCCTAATTATCCTAAACTACATAACCAATGTGTTTACAACCAATTTTGCAACCAAAAGTGCTCAAGTGCGTAGTGTATTACTGTATCACCACATAGAAAATATCTATGAAGAATAAATCGAATCCTCCTATATGTATGCATTTCTTTAAAAACATTTACGAAAAGTTTCTAACAGCCTATATATATACTGACAGTTTTATATGGATGCAACTTTTGAAAAATCTTTTCAACCAAAATTCTTATACTCCTATAAATAGAAGTATGAAACAACCAGTTTTGCAACTAATTCCCACCATCAAAAAATTTAACGCATCGAAAAATTGCTTTCTAAACTTTACTCCTATGGTAGAAAAAGGAACATAGGTGGAGGATTTATCATTCTTACTATCCTAAAAATTTTCCATTGCTATAGTACAATGGAATTTTCCACACTGCCCTAGATTTACTCTAAAATTTCCACGTACAAACACATAAGGAGGTTTATTTTAAGCTGCAAAATGGAATTAATTAAAAAAATAGACTCGCGTGCGTCGTCGACATGGAATGGAAATAGAAATTCCAAGATCAAAATAGCTTTTCCCTTGTTATCGCTTGCAGTTATCGCATCGTTGATCCTAATGCACCACTACATTCGCAAATTCGAACTCTATTTGTCTTTCCTATTCCTAACATGTGGCCATCAAAATCAAAAACTTCACAAAAATACCTCTCATTTTTCAAATTTATACGTCATATGGAAAATATAATCTTAAAATATTATAAGCACCTTTTCCCTTGAAATCAAATTTTTGGACCAAAATTCTGGAAATAATATAAAAGCTGAAAATAACTAAAACCTAAGACTTTTTTTCAACAGTGAAACTTTTCTAATCAAAGGGGGAATTTTTTTTAAATTTCTCCTTTTCAAAAGTTTGAATAAATCAAGCCATAATTTAGCATAATCAAAAGTCAGTTACGCACTAAACGCATAAACCAAATTCTAAAATCCCATAACTAACCTTAACCTACAAAACTTCACCTTTTCAATAAAGAAAAATGTTAACACGTCAATTATTTAAACAAATTAACTTTTAAAGAAATTAGCAATGACCCGTGATACCAAAACAACTTTGTCATGCCCATCCCTAAAATTTTCTGACTATTCTAAACTTCTAGTCTTATACTGCATTTACTGTTAATTAAGTACCTTTATGGAATTTCCATATTTATACTTCTTCCTTACTTTGCATATATAAGAGTGGTTTTCATGTCTCGAAACAATAACACAGTAAATAAATAGAAACTCATAATATCATGCGTTCCTTTTATAAGATACGACTAACAGTTGCAATCGAAACAACCTAAAAGAAAAGAACAGATGTTGGAAGGGAAAAACAACAATACCATAAATCCTAAAATAATGCCTACAGACCACAAGATGTCTTACTCCATAGTTGGAGCTCGATCCATTACCGTAACCCTTGAATGTTCGTAACATGGCGGCTGTACACCCAATATAACGCCATTGGCGCTACTGGTGTTACTGAAGGCTTTGAAAGTGCCATCTTCTTAAGGAAGGTCTAATGATGGCAGAAGGAATCTTATACTAAACTGCCCCTCAATGGAGATTCACCCATATTACCTAAAGACGAGAATAACTATGTGAAAATATGGAAAGTGACTATATGGAGTGCTAATTCTTGATCAACAAATTAAATCAAAAGGGTGAGGGTCTAATTGACGGTGATGCCACCAATAATAGCGTGGGTGGTCTTCTACACAAAGGGATAAATCTGGTCGTAACTTCCCATCTTAGGGATGATGCTGTGTCGAACGATGCACATAATCAGACATGTAGTCGGATGTAGATTATCCATTTTACAAATACCGACATCTTGGGAAAAGTCCTATTATAAAATCTTTGAGTCGGTCTTCAAAATTATCCAAGTCTGCGTCCTTCATGTAGGCCTACAAAATCTCAGCATGATCATCATTAGTCAGCTCAATCAAGACATCTTTCACCTTCAAACAAAACAAATTATTGCCTCCACTAAAATTCTGCACCATCATGACATCGAAAAGGAAGATTCGGCACGGGTAACATTCCCGCTCAAAGGTCTCAAAGCAGAGGATCGGTGTAAATCCTATGACGACGAATAGCCTTTCTAGCCAAAAGCGGTGAAATCTCCTGCTCATTCCGATCCAGGCAAGTGGCCTCTTGAGGGTTAAGATCACAATGGTGCAAGGAAAAACCAGCAATGCAGAAAGGTGTCTTGGGCTAAGAAGTTGTAGGAGAGAGGAAATAGGGTTTATATTTGGATTGGTGGCGGGGCAATATCTAACGTGCAAAATCAGCATGAGGGAGAGGCGAGGTTGCTGATCCTAGGCAAAAACGGCGTCACCTAGGGAAGGAACGGAAGAGAGGAGCTGATACTTGGAGGAGGAGTATGGAGATTGGGTTGGCTGATTGAGGAAGGAGAAATGAAACTATGCAATTAGGGAAATCAGACACGACTTTTAAAATCCCATTCGAGCTTCAAGTTGTGCCAAACTCGATAATCGATAAACTACTCTAGATTTACCGCTCGGTGTTAACCACTATATGAGTTTGGGGCGTTAATTGAATCTCAACCCAATTAGGGTTGTATTAAATGATAATAATTGTTTTGTACCTCCTCTTTTTATTCGACATGATCTGAAAAATTCCTGTCCTCATCACGGTGGAGTCAAAGCCTACTGCCTAGTCCTGAACCATTCTCCAACAATTCACAGTAGTCCCAACAAAACTGCTACGGCCAATAAAAATTCAAACTATATACCTTTATAAAATTGAATGTCAATCCTATTTTGTTTGCAACTTAAAAACCGAATTTTCTAAAAACCTCGATTTTAAAAACTAAAGAATCACTAAGCTAAATAAATGCTCCTTTATACTTGTTTATAATTGATGGAAACTATCTCATACCAAAACTTCCCTTAAAAATCAAACTTATATATAAATATTTCAGGATTTCCAAAAACCTTTTTAAAACACAAATTTCCCAAATTGAAAAACTATCTTCTTATCAAAATTCAAAATCAATCCTCTACTGATATATACATATAAATATTTAAGGATTTCAAAAATTAATCTTTTATAAACTAAAAATTTCTTAACACGACCAACATAGTAGTATACGTGTTCTTTGAAAATTAAAATTTCAAAAATTTCCTAAAACAAATTTCCAAAACAAATCATAGGGAAAAGAAATCCTTTGAAAACCACTTTTTCCAAATTCTAAGGCATTTTCAAAATATGCTTTATAAAAATTCTCTCACATGTTTTAGACTAAGGAATGGACATTAATTATCCAAATAAAAATCCGGTTTGCCATCAAAGAGGCAATCAATGAATGCACCTAGCAAAAACTTGCCTCTGGACAATTATGACATACATGCTCTAATTTTCCACTCATTTAAAATAAATGTGTGTCTCCGACTGGAACTCATCATCAAAATTCAAAATCACAAGCTAGCTAGACTCTCAACTATCAAATTGACCACCTCCAGTCTCTGGATTCTTCTATATAATACTTTTAAAAGAGAAATAGTAAGAATCTTCGATTTAAGATCTCAGTCGAGTAAAACTTCACCATTTAAGACCTATTTCTAAGGTGGACTTCTAGCATCGTCATTATTGGTCTATTTGTCGTAGCTACAGAGACCTTTGATCACTATCTATCGCCTTATAATTCATAATAGTCATACCACTAATGCATCTATAGTTATTAAAGTCTTGGCAAGTGAGAATCTATACCCAAGCCACTTAATACCTTACTAACAAAGACTAAAAAGCCTATGACCATTTAACACCTATTTATAGGTAGGTCTTTGCCATTTAATGCCTAACACCAAGGTGGACACTCATTGGTACTATCTAGCTGACATTGCTTGGAAATATCATTAGGCTACTTACTACTTTATTTATAGGAGATAGGCGAACCTTAGATCATTCACCTAGTACCTCAAACCCAAAGCATACCCTTCCTGAGATATCCATCATCACTCTTAATTATAAATATGGAATCTCCTTAGGTTATTTCTTTTGGTAGGGAGGCGGGCCCTATGATAGCCACCTATTATCTCAACACTAAGGTAAACATTTTAGAGATAACTTTATTTATTTGGAGTCTTACTAGGTCACTTAATACTTACTTTTATGAGAGAGGCGGATCTTGCAGCAACTTAATACCTCAAATCAAAAGTGAAACCCTATCGAGATATCTCTCACCACTCCTAATTCCAAATATGAACCGTTTAATACTTTTCAATTGCGAAAGATGCGGGCCCTAAAACAACCAATTAATACCTCTGACTTTAAATCAGGTCCTATTTCTCGCAAAGTCATGGGTCCTAAAATTAATGATATCTTACATTAGTTTTAAGTGCACCTGACTTCTGGTAGCCTCAAAGTGAAGGACAGTCTTCCATCGAGTGACTCAGCTGACCTTGCATCATTAACCCACTAAGTCCAATCAACCATCCTAAGCTTTTACTTATACTATCTTAGGTTGACATTGGACTTAGCTTACTAATTCCCTTTTTATTTAAGGCAACAAGATTTACCTTAAATACTTATATACCCATAAATCCTCTTTTTATGCTCATAAATGTCAATTTGTGTTTACAATCCTAACGGAATTTCCTAAGACATTTATATATGATTATTAATTTCAAATTAGTAACATTTTCATATATATTCCACTTTTTCGGTCCCAATAATCCATATGCCCCAATTAATTGTAACTCCTAAATATATCTCCATTAATTACCCATTTATTTGAGTTATAGTCTCTAACTCCCATGCTAACCAAATGTAACACATAATCTAAGTCTATACATTTTTTCCCATTAATTGGGGTTACCATCTTTTATTTCCTTTTAATTATTCGCAATTCCTAATTTATTGTCCATTGATAGGAATAACTACATTTCCTAATTTTACCAATTCGCTTCCCTAATTATAATTATAATAATCGAAAGTTACACAAGAATAACGCATGAATAAAGGTCGTTCTTCATTATTAACACAATAAATGTGCATAAACTACTTATTCCTATCCAAATATATTTTAGTCTTAAATATGTAACTAGAATATGATTTTCATATTTAATTTGCTGGAGTTAAATTCCTTAGGAAGATTTTCCACGGTGATTTTCATAAATTGGTTCTAACACAGAAGGAAAGATTTACTGCATTTGAAATTACAAAGAATGGATAATATTTGGAATGAACAGTGCAAACTATAGAAAATAATTCTGCACTTTACACATCTCTTCCCATTTTTATGGGTATTCCCTGTAAAATCAAACGTCGCCCTTTTGAATGAAAGTGAATAAAAGTAAATAAATTTATAAAACTATAATGGATGTTCTTCCCACAAATTAAACTATGGAAAATCTATAACCTAGCAAAATTAGACAATAATCCAAAAATCCTATTTTGTGCACAAGTATAGATCTAGAATAAAAATATACAACATGCAAATTCTAAAATCGTTGGGATTGGTTCCCAGATCTAGGTGTAAACATATTTCAAATTAGATCTAAAACAAGAATGTGTAGGCAATAGTTTTCTATGCAAATAAATCCTACAAATTCACAAATAAAATTGATTTAGGATAAAAATCAAATATATGCCAAGAGAATAGATTTAAAATCATAAACAATATATAAAATTTCCTACTCACATTTTGAAAGCGATCCAAATCTCCAGATCAGAAGTAGAACCTTAAATTCATCTTAAAATCTTTTTTAATCCAATAAATATGTTAAAAAAGGGTATATATACATTCGAATTACAGATCTGAGAGGAGATTTGAGATTGGGAGAGAAAATAGATAAAAATGTGTGTGTATGTGTGTGCATATATATTACTACAAATATGCCTATAGTTGATTCTTCTCTTCTTCTTTTTATTATATTTGTATTCTTCTCCAATTTTTATGAATATTGATGTAAATATCTTAATTTATAATTTAGAAAGAAAATGGAAAAGAAGAAATGGCAGAGCTTCACTACTTCCTTTAGAAAAATATGATAAGAGAAGGGAGGGTTATGCTTGAATTTATAGGAGCTAGAATCAAACGCGACCGTTGAACTTAAAATATTAAAATCGAGTCGTTGTGCTCTAGGTTTATTACAACCGTTAGGTCGCCATCGGTCGATTGTGAAAGTCTATGTGAGTGGATCGTGCAGATATATATATATATATATATATATATATATATATATATATATATATATATATGCAAGTATAAGCAACTAACTATATGATATATCTATTAAAACTTGATAGATGATAGTAGCAAAGTAAATGAAAATAATCGCACCAGGATTTTATACTTGTTCGGACCTCCCGTCCTACGTCCAGTCTCGAGGCTCCTCTTCAGAATTTCCTCTCAACTAACCCTCACTTGACCTGGAGGAACAGGTTTACAATAGCAGAGTTTCTTTGTCAAGAATGTGTTCTATAACACGGATGATGACTATTAAGTACAAATGCTTCCAATATATATATATATATATATATATATATATATATATATATATATAGAATATTGAATGAGGAGTTTAGAATATATGGAAGAGTTAAATACAGGTATTTGATTGCTAGAGATCAGGTATAAATTAGAGTATAAGAGTTAAGAGCATAAGTGAGTAAGGTAAGGTCTTCTCTTGAATTCCTGATTCTATTTATAGTGGTAGAGAAATTCTTTGTGTAGTTGCATCTATTAGTAAGTTCTCTAAGTTCTCTTCTTATGGTGATGAGGAGTTGCAGTGAACAGGAGTGAACGTGTCTTTTCAAATGTGACAGTTGTACTTTGAATTTACACAGCCGAGTTCAAAAGCAGACGTCTGGAAAATGTTTTAGATGTTTGGCCTTCATATATTTTTGTATATGGTTGCATTTCGGACCTCCGAGTTCATTAACTAGACGTCTGATTCTTTTTGAGTTTCGAACCAGAGGAATAAATCAGACGTCTGGCTAGTGCACCCAGACGTCTGGATTTGCGCATGTTGCTTTTTCTGTGCCTGTGTAATTCCTTTTCCAATTCTATCGACTTGTGGCCTCTTGATATTTCTTTTGAGTCTTGTTCTTATCTCTTTGGTGATGTTACTTTATCAATTACCTGTAAATACAGATATATACGCATATTCGATTTCCATTGTATAGTTGTTATCATCAAAACCATAGAATTAATTTCCTAACAATCTCCCCCTTTTTGATGATGACAACTATTCAATGTACTTATATATAGATTATAAATCTCCCCCTGAATATATGCTTATTATTACTGTCTTATAATTTTTCTTATATTTCTCCCCCTTTGGCGTTATCAAAAAGAATTATAAACTTGAAGCCAATCCTCAAACAAAAAGAAAGTTTCATTAATAACTTGAAGTGTAATTGCAAATATAGATTTGTACAAAATAGATAGTCAAAAAAATCCAAAAACTACGATTCCTAAAATCTATGTTTCCTTTGGAGAAGCTTTATTTTGATCATCTTCCTTTGGTTCTTCTTTTTCAGAAGTGGTAGCCTTTGTAGGAGATGTCAAAGCTTCCTTGAGAGGTTCATCCTCAAAGAGTTTGGAATGTTTTACAGGAGGAGAAGGTACTGGGGTTGGCCAATCTTCAGAAGGTGGTGTTGGACCACAAACCAGTTGTAGTACTTCTTTAAGAACCGATAAGACAGTCGAAATGGATTCTTCAACTGTGGCTAAGCGTGTAGCAAATGATGTTTCGAAGTTGTCAATTCGGTTAGCCAAAAGTTTTTGATTTTGAGATAGAATTTGTTGGTTTCGAAGAGTGAGATCTCGAACACTTTCGTTTGGATTTGTATCCATTCGAGTCTCCAAATTTCATCCTGTCTCGGATAATCAAATGGTGTGGGAGGAGGAGGAGTGACTTCTCAATGTTCCTCCTCTTGGGATGGAACAATGTGTGGTTGAGGAGGAGGCTTAACTCTTCTAGATTGACGATTGTGCGTCAAAACTTCCAAGGACATGAATTTTGGAGGGATTTCGAGTAGGTGCATCAGAGAGAAGAATTTGGTGGAAGCATATTTAGGCGAGATTTCTTCGAACGTCGATAGGTATGATGGAATGTTATGTGCATGAAGAAGTCTCATAACATAAGTTGGGTAAATAATTGACGGCCTTGATCGAGTCCAAAAATGCTTTAGCTCATCGAAGATGAATTTGGCCCAATTTACTCTTGTTGCACTAAATAGAGCATATAGGGCTTTGTGCTCTAATTCGGTGATTTTCTCGTGACTTCCCATTCGTGGAACGATTGTGTTAATTATCATTCGAGTTAGGAATCGAGCTTTTGGACGTAGAAATTTGGAAGCAAATTTTGGCATTTTGTCTTCCCAAATTTGATAAGTTATATTGTTTCGTGGCTTAAAGCGCATATCTGGTATGTTGTATAAATTTTCCCCTGTGTCAGAGCATCCAAGGGTTCGACCTATTATGCCTGGAGTTAATCTAGTCGTGTTCCCATACACGCTAGACCAGAGCTAGTTATCCTCATTTTCAATGTTCCACACTAAAGTAATGTCTAGATTTGCATAGAATAAAAATATGGCTAATTGGTCTATTTGGACTTCATTAGGAGTAAAAGAAATTAGGGTTTCCAACCCGGTATTTTCACATATTTCGTCTAAATCATACATAGGAAATTTAAGAAGATTTTAGAATGGACCTATGTGGAGTTTTTTCTTTTGGATGTCTTCATATCTTTTGATGGAATGCGGCGCTTTATTCATCCACCTTTCGATCTGTTCATCGGAGCACACCTGTGGATTTGAAGAAGAGGTCGGTTGGTCTTGTTTTCTTTTTGACATCTTGGGATTTTTAGTGCAAGGAGGCATTATGATTAGATTTTTGCTTAAATATGTTGATTTTAGAAAGAAAATCGTCTTTGAGAAAATAGTAGGTTATAATAATTTTGGAGATGAAGGAAAAAAGACGTTATCTGTGCTAATTTAAGTGGTCGATTGGGAATCAGACGTCTAGATTGGAAATCAGACATCTGGTTTGACCTAAATTGTGTGCAGAAGATAAAATTAGACATCTGGTTTTTGATTTAGACGTCAGGTTTGACTGAATTTGTTAAATTGGAGAAGCAGAGAGTTTTAACAGATGTCTGGTTATAAAAATCAGACGTCTGGTTTGATTCATTTTTGAAAAATTTTGAGGCAGAGAAGTAGGGCAGAAGTCTAGATCTTATTTCAAATGTATGAATTGCTTTGATTTTTATTTGGAGAAGACAGAGCAAAATTTCAGACGTCTGGGGGGTATTTCAGACATCTAACATATGCACAGTGCTTAATATTTTAGATGTATATCATTGTGTCAAACGTTTGAAGGCTATAGTCAGACGTCTGAAATAAGCAGAGTGGCTAAAAATAGCATAAAATTGATGGTTTTTTCTTATTTCTTGAATTTTTATAACAAGTAATTTATTTATTGTGAAATAAAATAAGCATAGATACATATAATAAAAAATATAAATTATTTAGAAGGTGATGGAGTTTTGTCATTTCCTGACTTGTCATCCGTCCATGGTTTAAGTGGAGACTATATATTTCCACGTTCATGGGTTCTCGGAGAGCCAGACTATCGTCTTGGCGAAGGGTCCGAAGGAGTACGATATGAAGAGGAGGGATCCAAAGAACTACATGATTTTGGTAGTGGTTCATGGATATCTTTCTTCCGTGACGAACAAAACTTCATTGCTACTTGCTCCAAAAAGCTTAGGCGACGTGCCGTAACTTTTTGTTCGAAATAAAGTTCTCGTTGAAGATCTATCTGTTGTTTCTGATAATGATGAATTTCAACAATTTTCTCCTTTGTGTTAGGAGAGACAAACAGAGATCTTTTAGTTTTCTTATTGTCGGGAGTAAAACCCATATGATACGACCTATTCATTGGCTCCTGCTTTGGTGTAGGCGTACGAAGCCATTGTGGCGTGTCAACCGAACTGTCCGTCGATGGTGTTGAGATAGAGATGGATATATAAGAGTCCTCAGAAGACATGGCTATATTTTGTTTCTTTAAGGAAGATATGAGTTGTGTGTATATAGTTTTGTATACCTCTCTATATATAAGTTGAAAGAATTATTTATAGACAAACTAACTGTCTAAAAAATTAAAGGTTTAGAAATTATTAAATATAATTCGTGGTACTAAAATAAACAACTTATCATAGCCTTAAAGAGAAACATTGTCTAATATTAAGGAAGAAGATCTTGCAGAGAGCATATACCTAAATTTCATCGGAATTTAATAAAAAGTTTGTTCATTTAATGGTTTCACAATGATGTCTGCTACTTAATTTTCGGTATTTACGTATTCTAATGAAATAGTTCCTTTTTCAACATTGTCTTGTCAAAAATGATGTCGTATATCTATATGTTTAGTTAATGAGTGATTAACAGGGATTTTTGATAAATTTATAGCACTTGTGTTATCACAGTATATTGGAGATTTGTTAATAATTTTGCCAAAATCCATCAGAGTTTGTTGCATGTATATCACTTGTGCACACGCTAGAGCGGCGGAGATGTATTCGGCTTCACAAGTAGATAATGAAACACAATTTTGCTTTTTGCTAAACCACGAGACTAAAGATTGTCCGATAAAGTGACAAGTTCCACTACTACTTATACGATCTGTTCTACATCCACCAAATCTGCATCGCTATATGAAACTAGTTCAAACGACGATTCTTTAGGGTAAAACAAACCATAATCTCTAGTACTAGATAGATAACGTAAAATACGCTTAACAGCTCTTAAATGAGATTCTTTTGGTTTTGCTTGAAATCGAGCACATAGACATACACTCATCGTAATATCGGGTCGACTAGCTGTTAAATAAAGCCAAGAACCAATCATGCTTCGATATAATTTTTCATCAAAATATTTCCGGTTATCGTCTTTTTCTAAGTGAACAGTGGTACTCATTGGTGTTGATTTTCTTGAAGTTTTATCCATTTCAAAACGTCGTAATAGATCGTTACGATATTTTTCTTGATGAATAAAAATTCCATTTTCAAGTTGCTTTATTTGTAAACCTAAAAAGAAATTTAATTCTCCCATGTTTGACATTTCAAATTCATTTTTCATAATATTTGAGAATTGATTACATAGATTCTCGTTGGTTGAACAAAAGATGATATCATCAACATAAATTTGTACAACTAAAATATCATTATTTTCTCTTTTAATAAATTAAGTTGTATCTATTTTTCTATATGAAAACCAGATGTTATTAAGTAACTTTTAAGACGTTCGTACCATGCACGAGGGGCTTGTTTTAATCCATATAATGCTTTATGTAATTTAAAAACATGATCGGGATATTTTTCATGAACAAATAATGGTGGTTGTTCGACGTATACATTTTTTTTAATAAAACCATTTAAAAAAGCACTTTTGACATCCATTTGAAATAGTTTAAATTTGAGATGAATTGCAAAGGCGAGTAATGTACGAATGGCCTCTAATCTTGTGACTGGAGCAAATGTTTCATCGTAATTGATACCTTCGTCTTGATTATAGGCTTGAGCAACTAAACGAGCTTTATTTCTAACAATATTTCCATTCTCGTCTGCTTTGTTTTGAAAACCCATTTTGTTCCTATAACTGATTGGTCTTCAGGTCTTGGTACTAATTCCCAAACATTATTACGTTCAAATTGATTTAATTCTTCTTGCATAGATATTATCCAAAAAAATTCATTTGAAGTTTTTTTATAATTTTTTGGTTTAAAATTTGACACAAATGCTATATAGCTTATTTGATTGAGTTGATTTCTAATTACTCTAGATTTAAGATCTCCAATGATATTATCTTTGGATGATTCTTAAGAATTCTAGGAGATGATTTGAATGCGTTATTTTGCATCTTTGTTTCATTACTAATGTAATTTTTTGAATTTGTTAGTGGGATAATTTCTTCTTCATCATTAGTATTACGGTTAAAAAGATTTTCGTCGAAAGAAACATGTAAACTTTCTTCAATAGCATTATTTCGTTTATTAAAGATTCTATATGCTTTGCTACGATATGAATATCCAACAAAAACAGCTTCATCGGCCTTTGGATCAAATTTTCCTAAGTTATCTTTTGTATTTAGTATAAAACATTTTGAACCGAAAGTTTTAAAGTATGATACTTTAAGTTTTTTACCAAAAAATATTTCAAAACAAGTTTGTTTCGTCATAGGACGTATGGTTACTCGATTTAATACATAACAAGCCGTGGTAATAGCTTCGGCCCAAAAGTGTTTTGGTAGACCACTACTATTTAGTAATATTCGTGCACATTCTTGTAATGTACGATTTTTTCTTTCCACAACACCATTATGTTGAGGTGTGCGAGGAAAAGAAAAATTATGAGTTATTCCTTTCTTATTACAAAAATTAGTAAAAAGATCGTTTTCAAATTCTCCTCCGTGATCACTTCGTATATTTTTAATTTTTAAGTTCATTTGTGTTTTAATCCTTTAAGAAAATATCTTAAGCATACCAAAAGTGTCACTTTTATGTTTTAAAAACAAATTCCATGTATATCTTGAGAAATCATCAACCATGACGAAAACATATTTGTTGTGATTTATAGATCGTATTTGTGTTGGTCCAAATAAATCTAAATGTAATAATTCTAATGGTTGTTTAGTAAAAATATATTTTTAGATTTAAAAGAACTTTTCTTTAGTTTTCCAATTTGACAATCGTCACATAAATTTTCTACTTTGCAATTTGACAAAATCGTTTATGCCATAACCATGGATCATCATGTTTGGCGGTTAAACATAAATTTGAATTTTTATTTATATTCATGTTTAATACATAAATATTTTTGTTTCTAAAACCTTCAAAAATAAGTTGTTTGTTATTATTTAAAATATTACATCTATCCTTTTCAAAATTTATTTGAAAGCCTTTATCATATAATTGACTAATACTTAGTAAGTTGTGTTTTAGATTTTCTACTAATAAGACATTTTTAATAATAGGAGAGTTAGATATACCAGAATTGATGACTTCTCCAATGCCCATGACATATCCTTTTGCATTATCTCCAAAGGTTACCGTTCCACCATCAATGTATGTTATATTTGATAACATTTTTGAATTTCCTGTCATATGCTTGGAGCAACCTCTATCTAGTATCCATTTCTCCTTATTTTTTATTTTGGGTATCTGCAAAATAAAAGATGTTTTAATTGGCACCCATATATTTTGTTAGGGTCCTAATTCTTAGGGGAAGGTAGCCATACCCAAGATGGTTTGGTACCTTTATGAATATAATTTTTATTATAGACTACACTCTCTAAGTAATTATTAATATAGTTTTGTCTGATCAAATTATTATTTGTTTTAGGAATCCAAATTTTCATATTTTTGGTATTCAATTTAGACTTAGGTAAACTTCTATTTTTTATATAACTAATATTTTTAGCATCGTTTCCTTTTTGTTTAGAAGAATTTTTAAATCCTATTCCATTTCCATTGCCTGATGGTTTTGAAGTTTTGATAAGATTTTCCAAATCTTGTTTTCCTTTATTAAATTTTGACACATTGTTGGTAATTTTATCTAATTTTTCTTTTAATTCTATATTTCCAATTTTCAATAATTCAGTACTATTTTTAAAATCAACATTTTCTTTTAACAGATTGTCCTTCACTATAGTAATATCCTCACTTTCTATCAAACTATTTTTGATTTTTTCTTGAGATATTTCAAGTTCTTCTTCTAAAATAATTTTTTCGTCTTTTAACATTCCTACCTCAAGTTCTAATCGTTTTATTTTGACTATATATACTTTGTTAAACTTTTTAATTTGTCTAAATTTATCATCTAATTCCATGCTAAGTTCTAATAGTTCATCATGGCTAAGTTTAGGACATACCTCTTCAGTTTGTGCCATAAAACACACATTTGCCTGTTCTCCGTCACTATCGCTATCACTTTCAGAAGATGAAGAGTCGGAATCATCCCAAGTTACTTTGAAAGCCTTCTTCTTTTTGAATTTTTCAATTTTGTTCTTCTTTTTGTCATTATTGAGTTTAGGGCAATCCTTCTTCATATGTCTGTATTGATCACATCCATAGCACTTGATTTGAGACAGGTTTGTTGTGTTGGACTTCCCTTCTTTTTGGAATTTGGTCATCTTTCTAAATTTCTTGAATCTATTATAATTCTTGGCAATGAAGACTATCTCTTCTTCATCTAAATCAGAGTCATCATTTTTTGTTGCTGAGAATGCTATGTTCTTTTTCTCTGAATTTAGTTCTTTTCGTGCCTGCAAATTAGCTTCATAGAACATTAAATTTCCTATCAACTCTTCATCTTTGAGAGTAGAGAGATCATTAGCTTCTTCAATAGCTAATATCTTCCTTTCCCAATTTGATGTTAAAGAGTTGAGTATTCGAGAAACTAGATAAAAATCGGTAAATTTAACTCCTAATTCCATAAGATCATGTTGGATAGTTTGAAATCTAGAATACATGTTAACAATAGTTTCATTTTGCTTCATTTTGAATGAAGAAAATTGGTTTTGCAAAATTAATATCTTAGTTTGTTTGACCTTTGTTGTACCTTCATGTGTAAATTATAAGGTACGCCAAATATCAAATGTAGTAGTGCATAACATGACACGTGAAAATTCATTTTTTTCTAGAGAGAAAAATAAAACATTTATAGCTTTAGAATTGTTTGATGCTAAGGTCTTTTGTGCATCGGTCCATGTGTTCATAGCAGCAATAGGTGCTTCATATTTATCTTTTGTGGCTAACCAAATTTCTAGACCATTAGCTTCCATAAAAATTCTCATACGTGTTGACCAATATGCATAGTTAGATCCAATAAAAAGTGGGGGTCGTGCTATGGATTGTCCTTCTTGAAAAATACTTGCCATATTAAAGTGATTTAAAAACGTGTTACTGTTCTTTGATCAAAACCTTGCTCTGATACCAATTGAAAGTCTATATGAGTGGATCGTGTAGAATATATATATATATATATATATATATATATATATATATATATATATATATATATATGCAAGTATAAGCAACTAACTATATGATATATCTATTAAAACTTGATAGATGATAGTAGCAAAGTAAATGAAAATAATCACACCAGGATTTTATACCGATTCGGACCTCCCGTAGCGTAAGTGAGTAATAAGTTAAACATAGAAATAAAAAAAAATATACATAAGATAAATTTCATAATTCATGCATTATAAAATGAATACACTATAAATATTTAAACAACATGTTAAAAATAACATTCACTTACATTTCAAAAATATAAGACAAGTAACATATTTATTCATAACACATGAATAGGTAAGTAGAAACAAACAAAATAACAAGGCAACAAATAAAATCTAGAAACAAATTAGATGTGTGCAGAATGAAAAGAAAAAAATAAAATAAATAAATTATGTGAAGGCTTGCTAAGGAAGACAGTAATATGTATTCTTAAACAAACAAAAGCAATTAATGTAAATCTTTCTAGCACACAATACACTTCATATCAGCCTCCACCCTAAAAATATCTCTGTTTTAAATCTGTACAAACAAAGATTTATATGCTATATTGTACAAGTATTGTCACAGTTATATGAAACATAATAATATACCCTGTCTACCATCCTTTGCTATATATCCCTATTTCTCATTTCAGTTTGAAAAACCAAAACTAGAATCTGAAGTAAAACTACGTCAAACTAAAACAAAGCTTCTACTTAAACATCAACCAAGATTTAATACCACTGAGAATCAGAGGGGAGTTCAACCTGATAATTTTCAAGGCTGTTGTTAAGCAAACTAGGCTCTGTTCTTTCACATATCAGGCGAGTAACTTTTAAAAGCTAATGAATGAATCCGATGAATTCTTATTGGTGAATAATCATATATGTATATCTGTTGGTCCTCTTTGTGTATATTTTGAAATTGGATGTAGTGTTACAGGCTGTAGTTTTAAAGTATATCTGTTCTCAGTTTCAAAAACTCAACTGTTGGATTCAAAAATCATCTACACTCTTTCTAATTGATGATTGAACTTAAGATTCAAACAAAAGATGCTTGTATCATTATAAACTAAGTTTAAAAATTCATTTAAGATTAAAACAACTTAAAAATTAACTCTGGAAACCCAAATTTTTGAACAAACTTAAGATTAGCCAAATTTCAATCTTCACGAATCATTGATTCAGGTATCTAACTTGAATCCTTACCAGAAGCGATGATTTTTAAGGTAGGTTTGATGATTTTTAGTTGGGTGGTCTGGTAGTAGTTCGAAGATGATCGTATTGGGTATTTTGGTTGATTTCCGGTGTTGTGACGATCTAGGGAGGTCGAGTTGCCTCGTGGAGATGGAGGGGTCTAGGGTGGTCACGGTAAAAATGCAGCGATGGTCGGCCTATGACCATGGAAGCGGCAGCGATGGTTTGAAGTTTTTAAACCTAATTTTCACTGTTCAGGGGGTATCGATCACCACGGCCAGTTCAGGCGTTCGAGTGTCATATGGGTTTGAGGAGAGGTAGAGGAGAGATGGATGATGCTGCAACCGGAGTTTGGTGGCCTCTGGTGGTCAGAGCATCGAACGCGTGATGTTGCCAGGTTTGAGGGGAAGTAGGGTAGTGTGTTCCAGGTTTTAGTATCGAGTTCGATTTTTTCGATTTTCGATGATGGATGTGGTTCTGATGGTGGTGGATGGACCAGTGGGTGGTAGTCGACTTGTGGGGAGGGTCGGCGATGGTCGGAGCCTCGCCGTGGATGGTGCACGTGCACCGTGCATTTTTGAGGTCTGGTGGGTTTTTTTGGGGTGTGCAGTTTTTTTCCTCGGGTTTCACTCGGGTTTTTGAACATTGACTGGAAGCAATG
Source organism: Allium cepa (assembly GCA_030765085.1). Classification (NCBI taxonomy): domain Eukaryota; kingdom Viridiplantae; phylum Streptophyta; class Magnoliopsida; order Asparagales; family Amaryllidaceae; genus Allium; species Allium cepa. The sequence continues at coordinate 95,070,339 of CM060946.1, read as the reverse complement.
GGGGTTTCTTTTCTCGAAGTAGATAAGGGGGAGGCTCGGGTTGATGTTGTTCAGCTTTTAAACCTGTAACAGTTTTTAAAACTTTTGTTTTAAAATTAAAATCAAAAGTTAAACCTAGTTCTAAATCAAAGTTTAATAGTGAATTCAAGTTATAATTTAAATTATTGTAATAAATTAAAAGTGTTTAATATTTAAGTGTATTCAAAAAGAGTTGAATGCAAAATGAAATTTAAAATTGTTAGGGAAAGATTTAAACAAAGTTAACTTCAAAAAATTTTAAACCAAAACTTAATTTGAAATTCTAAATGTAGAAATAAAATAAAGTTTTATAATTTAAATTGTTTTAAATAAGTTTTAAGTGTTAAAATATGCTTTTAAACACGTGAGTTTAAAAGGGTTTTGAAAAATTAGTTTTAAACTTTATTAAGGATAAATTGGAATTTATTTAGGAAGTAATTTTAAATAAATATTTTTAAACATATTGAAAGTGAAAATTTAATCAACAATAAGAATAGTTTACTTTAAGTAATGAAGATTTAGAATTTATATTCATTAACCTTTAAGTTAATTAAGTATGAATAATTAATGATTGATATTAATTAAATTAGTAATTATAAGTTTAAATGTATTAATTAAAGTTTAAATAATGAATTAAGTAACTAATATGTGATTAAGAACCATAGATTGGATTTTTATTTAAATTAATAAATTTTAATGGTTAATCAAACTTATAATTAATAACGATTAATATAAGTTAATTATTTTAGAAGAATAATAAAATAAGTGTTAATGAAGATCATTAACCAGATTATTTTATAATTAATTAATGTGATTGATTTTTAATAATTAATTAGATTAATTAATTTAATAATAATCATTTCAATAGTTTAAATGTAATTATTTATTGGAAAGTAATTAAGGAATTAATTACTTATCGTAATTGAGTAATTTGATTAATTTGAGTTAATTTAGTTTAATTTGGATTAATCAATTGATATTTTGGAAGTGTAATTACTTAGAGAAGTAATTGATGGATAATGACTGGATGTAATTAATTGGATGATATTGTTAATGGAACTAATTGGAGTATAATTACTGGTTTGAAATTAATCAAGGGATTAAGCTTGTTATTGATGAGTAATTAATTAAGGACGGTTAATTACTGTATGTTATTAATCAAGAAGGTTAATATATGTGATTTGAAGATTAGTATTCTTAATATAATTAATAAAATAACGAGTGAAAAATGTAATTAGGAAATTGATTAATTTGGGAATAATAAATCAACAAGGTAATTAAATTGTAATAAATCTATCTAAATGTAATTAATTAATGGATTTATTCAAAGATTAATCTCTGTAAATAAATTAAAGGAAACTACTGGAATGTAGCAAAGGTTATTTAAATCAAAGATGATTAATTGGAATATATAAGTAATTGATGATAAGATTTAAATTAAGTTAATTAATTTTAATTAATTTAAGAAATCATTTGATGATTTGGTATGTGTAATTACTTAGTGTAATTAATGGATTACTTAGGAAAGTAATTAGATGATAATCACTTGATGAAATTAATATAAGATGATTTGTAAGTGAAGTAATTCGGGTAATTTCTTTTGCAATTAATCAAAGGATTAATTTATGGAAATAATTAATCATGGGATGATTAATAAGTAATTAAGGGTAGTTAATTACTGGTTTGTTATTAATCAAGGGTGAATAATAATTGTGTTTAATTAAAGATTAATCACTTAATGTAATTAATTTAAGTAAAGTAATTTAATATAAATTAGAGATCATTAATTAATATAATTAATGATGTAATTAAGAATTGTCTGATTAAGGAATAATTAATAAGGAAGTATTAAATATTAATTGCTATGAATGATTTAGAATAATTCATTTGAGAAATTAATTAAAGACTAAATTACTTATTGAAATTAGAGAATGATTAATTAATTTGATTTATAATTAATTAATGGTGTATGAGTAGGATTTATGGAATGAGTTATTAATTTAATTTATTTTAAATTAATTAAAGATAGAAGTAGTTAATTTAATTCATTTTAAATTAATTATAGATTGTGATTCATAAATCATTGCTTATGGATGATATTGATATTTCATTGATTGATTGTGATCTCAGATATGAGATGAGTAATATCTATGTGATATGGATGTATGGTTTAAGTATGATAATATTTAATTATCTGTGTGGATGATGATATTAATTTTCTGTTTATGATGATAATGTGATTATCTATTATGAGATGTGAATTATCTATCTGTGTATATATTGATAATATTGAATTGACTGTTAAGACTAAATAGACAACTTGGCCTTAAAAGATACGTTTTGGATTTCGATGAGACCGGGATCGGATTTTCCATATTTGGACATCCAAAAACCACATCGATCCAAATTAACGATAGGTCGTTGAATCTGAAGTGAAGATGAAGATTCAGAATGCAAGGATTATCGTCGTTAACTCTGAGGGTGATTCCAAAACGAGTGTAACGAGATAATGCCTTCGGTTTCGTTCGAACCCGGAACGAAGTTGTATGGATTGAATGCTTTCAGAACATCGTCAGGCGTACGATGAGCATTCTAAGAGATATGTTCTATAAAGGTAATCGCAGCCTCAAGCCTCATCAACGGGGAATGGCTAAAACATGGGAGGTGCAGCAAGGTTAGGTGGGTCATGCCCAAGCAGGACGAGGTATACCCCTGTCTAGATGTCCCTTTTTATTCGGCTGTGTGGGCAGTTGGTCTGCAGCCAAATGTGGGGTTATCTTGTTTGGGACTGTTCAGTAAGGAATGGTTCCCGCCTTGTGTTGCAGGGGAGTGGGCGTACTCCTCGGTACGTTGATCTAGGCCACGTACTGTGACGGGCGGTACCCCAGTAGCCCAGCCATTGTATGGAATCCAAAATCCAATAAGTGGCAACGGTTTTGATTGTATTACCCACTTTTGTGGCTAGTAGCTGGAATTTAATTATGTAACAATTTCGGCTATTTTTTACTTACTTGAAAACCCTAGACCTATTATAATATCACTGGATTTCCTATCAAATGTTTTGGTTAGCGTAAGGTAAAAACTTTTCCATGTTTATGTGTGGGAAGTCTTACGTGATACCTTTCTTTTCAAAGGATTTTCAAAATTAAGCAACTTCAACCTATTACTCACACCAGACCCATGTATGACCCGGAGTTTATTTTCTGTTTTCCTAAACTCTCGGGTACTCAAATTTTTACGAGTAGCCAAGGGATTCAGGTTGGCTTCAACGAATTCTGGAGGAGCAATGGAGCAGGAGGCTTCAGCATTTGTAGATATAGTGTTACGCTGTGTTGGTATCTCTGTGTTGTATTGTGTATTGAGTTGTATAACTAGACAGGTGTCTATAATTGTCTAGTACGCGATGTATTATCTGTATAACTCTGATTGATGTTGTATATTATGTAAATACTTACGTGATTAATATAATTTATTCATTCCGCTGTGAGATTCTGATGTTGTTTTTCTTTCTTCTCTATCTTTTCTTTTTTCTCACCCCTTTCTTTCTTTAATAACGATACGTCTTTCTGGGCGTAGGAAGTCGGGTCGTTACAGTAAGGTCTTCTCTTGAATTCCCAATTCTATTTATAGTGGTAGAGAGATCCTTTGTGTAGTTGCATCTGTTAGTAAGTGCTCTAAGGTCGCTTCTCATGGTGATGAAGAGTTGCAGTGAAGAGGAGCGAACGTGTCTTTTCAAATGTGACAGTAGTACTTTGAATTTACACAGCCCAGTTCAAAATCAGACGTTTGGAAAATGTTTCGGTCGTCTGGCCTTCATATATTTTTTGTATATGATTGCATTTCAGACGTCTGAGTTCATTAACCAGACATCTGATTCTTTTTGAGTTTCGAACCAGAGGAAGCAATCAGACGTCTGGATAGTGCACCCAGATGTCTGGATTTGTGCATGTTGCTTTTTCTGTGCCTATGTCATTCCTCTACCAATTCTATCGACTTGTGGCCTCTTGATATTTCTTTTGAGTCTTGTTCTTGTCTCTTTGGTGATGTTACTTTATCAATTACCTGTAAATAAAGATATATACGCATATTCAATTTCCATTGTATAGTTGTTATCATCGAAACCATAAGAATTGATTTCCTAACAGATTGCATATAGGTCACCGATCGACCATTGGGAGTCGACCGGCCCAAATAACGCGTCGACCTAGGCCGAGACAATTAATATAAAACCGTTAATTTTCATACATGAATTATTTCCATTTTAAATTCGTTTTCGTCCGGAACTTCTTCGTTTGGACTCTGATCACAAAACTCCAAATATGAAAGCTACTCAGAACTTTGTCAAGGACGTATTAGCGTAAGTTTCATTGTTAAATTTCATGGTTTGCGTAAATTTCATTTTTGGTACAAAATTACTTAACTAGCTAACTAATTAAATAGCTAACATCAAGTTATAGGGTGTTGCAATTGTGATATTAGTGTTGGGGATGTTTTTATTGTATATAGGTAAGGGATGCATATTGGAAAGAAGAATAGTACCACATCATGAAAAATAATATAGGTGGTGTGGTATATATGTGAGTTTGGTCGCATGTAACAACAAAAGATTACTTTCGTTAAAAGATGTTGACCAAATTTCTGTGTAGGCGTAAATAGTCAGACTTAAGGTAGAGCTAGACAATGGTGTTGTGTAATGGAAGTCAGACCAAGCTCCCCAATTCCAGCACTTCGCATACGCATATGAGTTGGCACATACTTTATTGTAACAAAAGAAATATCTAATATTACGTGCCTACCAACCCATATTTATAGATCATTTCTCCGAGTTATTTAGCTATGTGGGACTATTTTAATTACAAACAGGCATTCCTCTTTGCCATGTGCAAAACAACCCTAACAATCTCCCCTTTGACTGGCATCCTCTTGGAATACTTATGAGAGCATTGTTTGTTAGCATGACCCAGTTCATAACTTTCGGCTCTGATACCAATTGTTATGTAACGGTGGTCGAACTAAGCTTCTCATCTCCAGCACGTGGCATACGCATATAAGTTGACACATGCTTTATTGTAACAAAAGAAATTTCTAGTGCTATGTGTCTACCAATCCATATTTATACACCATATCTCCAGTTTATCTGAGACTGTTCCAATTTCAAACCGTCACGCCTCCTTGTAACTTGCGAGATAACCTTAATACATGGTACGTTAGGTCTAGTAGAATGACATATGAACAAAGTCTTAAGATGGTACAAGCATCAAAGTTAGCAAAGAAGATGCATGAATGGATGTGAGCAAGGTGGAGATTTGTTGGAGTGTCTTGCATTTTATACGGGCAATGGACACACATTGGAAAGAAGAAAAGTCATACATCGTGAAAAAATATAGGTGGTGTGATATATATATATATAGACTTTGGTCGCATGTAACAATAAAAATTCCTTATGACGTTGACCTAATGCTATGTTGCCCCAACGGAAAATGTGCAGATGGATCCACGAACTTCAACAATTAGTTTATTTTAAGAGATGGTTCTTATTGCATTATTTTAGTTCTAATACGTGCATGAATATTTAATGAAAAGGAGAAAAATAATTTTGACTATTCAAATATATATATATATATATATTACTTATGATTTTCTTGATATATCATGTCATACGTATTAGAAAATATGATGTTTCAAACCTACTATAATACATACTTTAATTTACAAACAATTATGAAATGCCATAAAGTTTAATAATTCAAATGCTGAAATTTTATTTCTGTGGATCAAATATGAATACAATTTCACTTTGATCACAATTTCTTCATTTCAGATTTGGAACACTATTTTCATACCAAATTGTACATGTGTTGAAATTTACATGTCAAACATATGATAAAACTATCTAAAATTGATATCACATACATTTGAAAATTAACTAACAGAATGTTTAAGATTATCAAGTTAGGGGCAATCTATGGTTAGTGTTATTGTTTAGCGTATAAAACTACTATGCTATAAAATACTAACTATACTTTACATGCTTCAAGTTTATTTAGTAGGTTTATCGACAATCGTTTGTCGGTAATATCCAAGAAAAAACTATTCTAAAACTATAACTCATAAAATTGCACCATCAACTTCATATATCTAAAAAATCTAAAAAATGCATCATTTGTTATAAAATAAAATGAACAAAGACATTAGAGAGAGGTGACCTTTTTTATTCATTTTGATATCATATGATATAAATGAGCTCTCTATTTATAGACTCCAAATGCAACAAAGATTACAATAATGTCTATTGCCATTTAGCAGGTTCATCCATATTACTAATATATATATTACAACACTGGCCTTCACCCCACATTGAATCTTAGCTTCTTCCCCATTAACAAGCTCCAGTTTTGAAGTCCTTGACTACTACCATCCACTAGACTGTAAGGGAATCTCTACCCCTCCTCTTCTCTTCTGGCTACCCCACCCCTCTATAGGCCGCCTTTCCTTACCTCTTTTTGTAGGGCGTCATGTTTGATCGAGACGTCGAATACATCCCAAAGGAAGAGGTAGACCGAGATCTCCAGAGAGTTCAAAAGTATATTGAACAGGGCAATAAATGGAAAAGCTCTGTTGTGCTCTCTCCAAGGTCAACAAGATTAACTATATAAGTGTTGCCTCCTTCAACTCTAGAAGGAAAAACTACGATAACAACACTACCAAGTTAAAAAGGGAATTGGAGAAGATGAAGGCCAAGAGAGACTCCAGTCTCAAATCCAAAGCTAGCATCGAGAGTTTGATTGCTGAGATGAGAAAGGCCTACAGCGATGTTGTGATGGTGTTGTAGAACACATTGTCTGCCCATAAGGAGGGCTCTGCTCTGAACACCAAGATCGTTGGGGAAGGCCTAGCCCTCGTCGAGAAGAATGAAATCATTCTGGATAGGGACCAAACTATTGAAAAGCAAATGCCTAAGATCCAGAGGCTTCGAGAGGCGAATGAGAAGCGTGCTCACAACCTTCTACTGGTTAAGGTCGAAAAGCTCGATGGTGAGGTTGAATATGAGATCGTCGCACGGTAACTAAATGATTTGATGGAGGCATGGATCAAGAATCGAGAAGATTTCAATAATCCCTTATAGTACTTCAATGCAAGCATGGTTATATTCAAAAATTTGAAGTGGATAGGGAGCTCATACGTTGAAAATTTTGTAGATGCCTAGGACAAGGTGTTGTATCGCTCTAATGTAGTCGGTGACGGCCTCACCGGGGAGGAGTTAATAGCTAAGTACCTTGAAGCTGAATATATAACAACACTTGAGGAGGAAAAATCCATACTCGCTGCAGAAGACACCGCCGTTGTTGTTGTCGATGTTGAGTCTCCCATTGACGCAGGTGCATTGGGTCTAGTGGCAATTCCAAAGTCAAAGAAGCCTATGATAGGTGTTTCCAAGACTAAAGAGGCTACCTCTAAGGCTACTCAAATTATTCCAACATCTACAGTGGCTACTTCCGTTGAGGCATATTTCCCTCTTTTAGTTGTCCCATTGATCCAATACTCCCCCAAAGACGGCAAGTTTTCGAAATCTCTTGCTCAACAAAGTCCAAGAAAAGGTATATCACTCGTTCCTCTTGTTTTTAAGAAACTTCAATTCTCACTAGAATCCATCTTTAATCGTTGCCATTCTATTTTTCAACTTGTAGGTTAGCTGATCTCCTACCTCTACTTCTAGCTACTTAATGGTTGGGATTCGTGGCCATCTTTACCATGTCGACCTCTATCTCCATGGGAAACGTTCCTCCAATCCTACGTCTAGCTCCTAAACTAGCCTTGATTCTCATAAGATCGTGACCTTGGAAGGACTATACGATGTTTTTTAGTCCCTGGGGGAAGACATTTCCATCACTAGCACTGCAGGCCCAACCGATCCTGGCACAATGTCCGAGCAGTCGAAGATCGATCATTTTATGGTCAGAATTAAAAAGGAGCCTAGACATAAGAAGTTCATCAGCTCTGCATCCACAAGCCCCTCTACAAAGCTTCCTAGGATTAAGTTGAGGCCGCCAAAGCTTCATTTCAAACCCTCCAAGACTTCTGCCGAGAAGACTGTGGGTGTGCCGTATGCCACAACTGGAAGAGAGACTACTCATATTGACGGCAACACTCCTAAAGAGGGGAACACCAAATAAACAATTCATGAAGCTTGTGGTGTGGTATCTTATTTTTGTACAACGTTATTTTGTTGAAAACAGGCCTTGTATGTGCAGGAACGGCGCTCGCTACGTTTGTACATAAAAAATTAAAGTAATGGAGGATTATCTTTTGCTTTATAATCCATGTTCCATTTACTTTTCCATATTTTATATACCGTGCGTACTTAAGAATAACTAGCTGCATATATAATATAGTTGCTTGCACTACAATTTCCCTATTCCTTCTGTGCAATGCATTTATTTACAACTCTATACATATAAATAAAAATCTTGCAATTGCTTTGGTTACATTCCATTATTTATCCTTGTTTATCGTTGCCAATGTGTTTCATTTGGTAAAACAGAACCATGATTGGAACAACTCTGTGGTCATGTTGAGTCGAGGTCCTCCCGGATAACCATTAATCTTGAATAATCCAAGTCCTATGTTGTCCCCACTGTGCAAGGAAGCATTTGGAACATTTACTTCCTTCTTTATGCAGCTTCGTTGTACACCTGTCCCTGGTCATGGGATTTATGGCTTCCAATGCCACAATCCAAGCATTGATGGTATTGAAATGTCATGGGGCAAATTATCCAATTGCCCACAGTCCATTCATGCCTTTACGATCTTAATTTTGGACCAGGAAGGCCCGCTAATACCTATTCTTGATTTCCCATGACTACCCTTATTCATCCTTGGCTCGGCGTATTCTGCTAAGCCACTAGCGCTTCTGTGGAAGTTTATTTCATGCACTGGTTCCTATCGCTAGGAACCTGTGTTTTAATTGCGTGCATTCCTTCTTGATGCAACCAACTTCAAGGAAATGGTCGATACTTGCAAGTCGGGGTCGAATTATCCGATTAGCGCTTCCCTTCTTGATGTTACCAAACTCCAAGAAATTTCAAGTTCCTGAAGGTTTGGGTCGAATTATTCGATAGACCCCTAAAAGGTCACACCTCCCCGACATCGCCTATCTTCTGGCCACATCAGATTCCCGAAGCTCGAGGTCAAATTATCTGATCGACCCCTGAGTGATTACACCTTCCTGACATCGTCTATCTCCAGGCAATGCCAGATTCTTGGAGGTCGGGGTCTAATTATCCGATCGAACCTTGAATGATTACAGCTTCCTGACGCCTTCTATCTTCTTCCTGATGTCGCCTATCTTTGGATAATGCTAAATTCCTGAAGATCGTTGTCGAATTATGCGATCGAACCTTAAGACTAGGCTCCTTGGCCATGATCTGAAGCTTGGGGAGCATGTTCCTTGTCGTACTGCTAATCATGCAACATACGAATTTTGCTTACAATAACACGGTCCTATTGGTTTGGTAGCTAATTGATTGTTGTCAATGGAAATTGTGGCAAGTCTAGCCTTGTTGTACTATCCCAAGAATCCTTAGGTGTCTTATTTGTGAAAATAAATTAAGAAAAGCTAAGGGTACTAGTGTTGTGAAAAACCGCTATTACATGTGCACGGGATCAAAATTTCATCAACCATTGTAAGCTTTGAAAGTTCCATCTCGAGCTTCTAATCGACTGCATAGAGTCCTTCCCAGTTCGGACCGATTACCCTTATACCTGGGAGAACTCGTTCCAAAACTAGATCCCTTACCTCAAAGGTATGGTTTCAAACCTAGGCATTGAAATGTAATGCCACTCTTCTTGGTGAGTAACTACTTTTAATTCTGCTTATTCCCTTTTCTTATCAACCAAACCGAGGGACATGAGCAAGAGTTTCTTGTTTTCCTTTGGATCATAATGGCTTTTACGATGAGAAGGGACTTCCATGTCTATTGGGATTGTAGCTTCTGACCCTATGCTAGAGTGTGATGCCCCGTCTTTATATCCCCATTAACAATAGACATTACAATGTAATATCATATACTAATGTGGAGAATAAGGCTGGTTAGAAGCGACCATTGGTATTATTGCTTTAGGTGAGTATCAATATGTTTAATTGGATGAGAATATTTTTTTGAAAGAGGATTCAATGTATCTGATCAAGTTAATGCCTCATCAAAACTTTAATAATAACCCAGTGGGAAAATTATCTGTGAAGGAAAAAGTGTACATTATATCATACTTTTGAATGCTTCATCTGATTTATAATGCATTATTTAGTTAGTTTGTTGATGTAGCTGACACATACCAATTTTATACACCATCTTCTGAAATGTTGATTTTGGAAGTGCCTTAGTGAATAGATCCGTCGGATTTTTTTGGGGATTAGTTTTGTTTCACCTTTCTTTGTTGTCCTTTTGTAGTTCGTGTGTGAAGAAAAATTTAGGAGAAATGTATTTTGTCCTATCACCCTTGATGTAATCTTCCCGAACCTAAGCTACGCAAGCTACATTGTCTTCATAAATAATAGTTGATCTTTCTATAGCTGACGGGAGCTGACACGTATTTCGAATATGCTCAATTAATGATCTTAACCAAATACCTTCTTGATTTGCTTCATGTAGTGCTAGTATTTCAGAGTGATGTTGGTACCAACGTTTTTTTTGTAGATGGCCATGAAATAGCTGCATTACTGTTACTAAACACATACCCGGTTTGTGATCTTCCTTTATATTGATTAGAAAGATAACCTGCATTAGCATAGCCAACTAAATTTAGATTATTATCTATGTCGGAATAAAATGAGCCTAAAATTTTCGTTCCACGAAGATATGTTATGAAATGTTTTATACCATTCTAGTGTCTTTTCATTGGTGTTGAACTGTACCCTACTAGAAGATTTACTGAGAATGCAATATCTAGTCTCGTGCATTGGGCTAAATATAATAATGTACCAATGGCATTGAGATATCGTACTTATGGACCAAGCACATTTGCTTCACTTACTTTTGGGCGGTAAGGGTCCTTTTTAATATCCAAAGAACTGACAAGCATAGGCATACTAAGTGGATATGCTATATCCATTTGAAAACATTTCAGGATTTTCTCAATGTAGCTTGACTGATGGATCGGCATGCCATTAGTACTATGCTCAATTTGTAGACTGAGACAATATTTAGTTTTTTCAAGATCTTTCATTTCAAATTCTTTCTTTATGTAGTTTATTGTTTCATCATTCTCTTCTAGAGTCCCAATCAAATGTAATTCGTCTACCTAAACTGTTAAAATAGCAAATCTCTTTATCGATTTCTTTATAAAGACACATAGACAAATGATATTGTTTTTATATCCTGATTTTACCAAATATTCACTAAGACGGTTATACCATATTCTTCTAGATTTTTTCAAATCATATAGTGATCGTCTCAGTTTCATTGAGTACATCGACTTTGATTTTTCTTCTGGCAACCTATATTCATCCAGGATCTTCATGTAAATAATGGTATCTAATTCACCGTAAAGATAAGCTGTCACAACTTTAGTTAATCTTATATCAAGTTTTTCAAAAACTATAAAGTTTATCAAGTATCGAAATTTTATGACATCCATAATAGGAGAATATATTTCTTTAAAATCAAAACCTAGTCTCTGTAGAAAAACACGTGCGACAAGTCGTGCCTTGTATCTCACGACTTCATTTTTATCATTTCGTTTTCTAATGGATACCCATTTATAACCTACTGGTTTAACAATTTCTGATGTTTTCTCTATTGACACACCATGTTTTTGAAGTGAATCTAGCTTAACTTGGATAGCATCTTTCCATTTTGGTCAATCGTGTCTTTTTCGACATTCATTTATGCTAATTGGTTCATTATCATTATTCTCATTATATTCATGACATTCATTTATTTTAGTAGCTACTGCGAATGAGAATACGTCATCAATTATTATTTTACTTTGATCCTACATTTCTCCATAGTTTGTATAAAATATTGAGATCTCATTATTAGGCATCATTTTATTTTTGGAATCTTCTATTATTTCTTCTGGGATAATAGTTCCTTTGGAAATTTTAGGAGGATTGGGATTTTCATTTAAGATATTTTTTAGATCATTTATACCCCTTCGGGAGGTTTATCAACTGATGATTTCTCTTTAGACTTTCTTTTTCTAGGCGCCAAGTCTTTTGATACAATTGGTCTTCCACGCTTTTGTCTTGCTTTAGATTCATTTGCTGCTTTTAGTGCTTCTGGGATTCCAACTCTAGCTAGTGCATATGCTGTTGAAATGCGCGATTTAGTTATTTTTACAGCATCACTAATGCATCAGGCATTTGATTTGCGACATTCTGAAGATGCAAAATTCTTTGTACTTCATATTGGCATTGTTTAGTGCATGCCAAATGAGACATAGATAGATTATTCCATGATATTTCACGCCGTTCTACTGGAATTGTCTTTTTCCTAATGGTGAAAAAATTGTCTCATCAAATTTACAGTATAAAATCTTACAGTGAAGACTTCACCCATGAGAGGTTTAAGATAACGAATTATCAAGGGTAAATCAAATCCCACATAAATTCCCAACATATGTTGAGGACCTATTTTAGTACGAAGTGGGGACTAATTGGCACACGCATAGTGCAACCAAATTTTCGTAAATGTGAAATATTTGGTTAGGATCCGGTTAAAAGATGTGATGATGCAAATTGATGATAAGCCGTTGGTCTAATTTTAACCAATTTTGATGCATGCAAAATAGCATGTCCACATGCTAAAATGGATAGCTTTGATTGCATAAGCAACGGTCTTGCAATAAGTTGCAAATGCTTAATTAATGATTCTGCCAGATCATTTTGAGTGTGAACATGAGCTACTAGATGTTCAACTTCAATTCCTAATGATAGACAATAATCATCAAATACTTGAGAAGTAAACTCTCCTTCATTATCTAATCGAATTATTTAATCCGTTGGTCAGGGAAGTGCGCTCTTAATTTGATTATTTGAGCAAGTAATTTGGAAAATGCCATGTTTCTGTAGAAAGCAGACTTACATGTGACCAACAAGTTGATGCATCGATTAATACCATAAAATATTTAAATGGTCAACATTCTAAGTGGATTGGGCCATATATATTACCTTGAATTCTTTTTAGAAATGTTGAAGATTCAGAAGTGATTTTACTATATGAAGGTCGAGTGATTAATTTTCCTTGTGCACATGGAGCACATGAGTAATCACTTAGTAAATTTAATTAGTTTGATAAACCATGCACATTTGAATTTTTAGCGATTTTACGCATAATTGTTGACCTAGAATGACCCAAGTGATCATGCAAACAAATCAATGTCTTCGTATTTGTGAGCTTTTGGCTCATGTTTATAGAATGATATTCAACTATACCAATTTTTGTGAAATATAATCCAGCCGAAATTGTTTCAAATTTTTCTAAAATAAGCTTCTAGCTTTTAGATCTAAAAATAATACAAAGATATTCTTTATCGTTTTCATTTATAGTTTCAATATGAAAACAATTCATTCTTATATCCTTAAAGCGTAGCAAATTTCTTTTAGAATTGCTTGAGTATAATGCATTTTGAATGAAGACATGCGTATCATTTGGCAATAAATATATAGGCTCTTTCGGACCCTTCAATTATATTAGCAGATCCAGCTATGGTGGAAACTTTAATTGATATATTTTCAGATAATTCAGTGAAAAGCTTTGGTTTTTCAAAATCCTATGAGTAGTTGCACCGTCTAGTAGGAATATATCATTATTCAAGAATTGATGGTCCATACCTTAAGAATTAAAGACAATACAGTTAGTCAATTATTGAACATAACTTTGAATATAAATAAATGCTAATGTTTTCTAAAAATGATTACAAAGCAAACTACTAATTCAAATCAAAATCCATCAGTACACATTATTTCAACTAGTTATAGAAAAATAAAATAAACAAACAAACATTAATTTCAAACTAACTAAAATAAAATGGAAAACCCACACAACAAGCTTCAGGCTACTTCTAGTTGATCAGATAGGTCATATCATCAATCATCGCATTGAGATTTTCATCATTTCTTAAATTTCCATCATCATCTTCGAGAAATCATCTAACTTCAAGTTAGTGTATCAAACAATCCATCAGTGCTATTTGTTTCAATATTCTTCGAACGTTGGATTTCTTCAACTGTTTTCTTTGATGATCTACATGTACATGACCAATGGCCAGAGCGTCCACATCTATAACAAATTTTCTCACAGTGCTTTTTATTTTCTGAAGTAAAATCATTAGTCTTTTTAGGCTCATTTTTCTTTTGTTACTTTTTAAATTTGGTAGTTTTGTTGCTTTTAAAACCACCATAACTGCCTCTGTTGGGGTTATATCCAAGTCCATGGCCATGTCCTCTACCTCGACCTTTGCCTCTTCCGAAGTGGGAAAAATTAGCATTAACATCTGGTAATGCAGCCGAACTAGTTGGTCTTGAGGTGTGATTTTTAATAAGCAATTCATTGTTTCGCTCAGCAATTAATAAACATTCTATGAGTTCAGAATATTTTACAAAATGCCGCTCTCGATATTGTTGCTGCAGGAGTATGTTCGAGGGATGAAATGTTGAAAATGTCTTTTCAAGCATTTATGCATCATCTACCTTTCTCCACATAATTTCAGTTTAGAAGTAATTCTAACCATAGCAAAATTATATTTGCTTACAGATTTGAAGTCTTGAAACCTCAGATTCAACAACTCCTGCCTAGTATTTGGAAGTATGATCATCTTCTGGTGATCATAATGCTCCTTTAGGGAGTTCCATAAGTGGAGATGATCTTTTTCCATTAAATATCATTTTTTTAGATCATCGTGGATGTGACGTCTTAAAAATATTAGAGTCTTCGCTTTGTCCTATTGGGACATATTATTACTATTTTAATGGCAATTTCTAAGGATTGAGATTGTAAGTGGCTCTCAGCATCCAGTATCCATGATAAATAGTTGTCATCAGATATGTCTAAAGCTTTGAATTCAAGCTTAGCAATATTTGCCATGAATTCTATTTACCGTCAAGAACAAGTGACGGGGTAAGTTCAACTATAAGGAAAATAAATGAAACAAAGGTGTTGGAAAATATAAATGGCTTTAAAAAAAATATAATTGTCGTTTTAGAAATCCAAACCAAGTGCAGATATGAAAATGTGAACATAAACAGTTATGTAAAAAAAAACTAAAGGCAAGCAAAAACGTGCTTTAATAATAATAATAATAAATTATTTTCATATTATGACAAAGACATCCTATCACCGTACTTGTAAAAATGGTATCATTATGAAATGTTGCAGTTACCAAAAATTATTTAATATCCTCACTTGGAAACCTGTATACTTAAATAACTTATTGAAATGTATGCTTGAGCATCACAAAAGAAAATTATCAAGTTGTGCATGGGCTTTTAAAATCAAACTGTAAGTAAACATACAGTGCTGGAGTTAGCAAAACAAATGACCTTTACTGGTTGAAAAGAAAGATATTTGCAGCCTAATGGACGACACATAAAAAAATGCATCAAATTTTTGCAGTAAATTTTGTCAAAGATCTCATTTACAAAGAAATAAATACATAAGATGGTAATTCCTACAACGTTTTCAAGTTATATTCTACCCAATTACCTAAGCATCGTGATGTCATTAATTGTGTATCAACCACAAATTAAAATGCATGTTCAAGTGACATTAGAAATCAACAAAATAAATCACAGTCCAAAAAACTTAAAGTTAAAGCATAAATAAAACATTCACATGGTATTTAGGGCATGCATGGTATAACTCAAAGTTTCCAGAACATATAAATGGTATTTAACGGCACTTATTGGATTTTGGATTCCATACAATGGCAGGGCTACCAGGGTACCGCCTGTCACAGTACGTGGCCTAGATCACCGTACCGAGGATCACTCCCAATCCCCTGCAACACAAAGCCGGAACCATCCCTTACTGGACAGTCCTGAACAAGACAACCCCATAGTTGGTGCGCAATTCCAACTGCCCGCTAAGCCGAAATAAAAAGGGACCTCTAGACAGGGGAAAATCTCGTCCTACTTGGGCATGACCCCCTTAGCCTTGCTGCACCTCCTCTGTTTTAGCCATTCCCAGTTGATAAGGCTTGAGGCTGTGATTGCCTTTATAGAACACATTTCTTAGAATGCTCATCATCCGCCTGACGATGTTCTGAAAGCATTCAATCCATACAAGTTCGTTCCGGGTTCGAACGAAACCGAAGGCATTACCTCGTTACACTCATTTTGGAATCACCCTCAGATTTAACGACGATAACCCTTGCACTCTGAATCTTTATCTCAAATCTAAAAGTACTATGTCCGTCAAACTCATCTCGGAATCACCCTCAGAGTTATACTGACGAATAGTCCTTACACCTTGAGTCTTCACTCTTCACATAGGATTCTCGACCTATCGTAAATTTAGATCGACATGGTTTTTGGATATCCAAATGTGGAAACCCGATCCCGGTCTCATCAAAATCCAAAGCGTGTCTTTTAGGTCCAAGTTGTTTTAAAGATTAAAACAATTCAATACAATTATCTATATACACACAGATAGATAATTCACAGATTCACTATAGATAATCATCACCACAGATAATCCATATTATCATATCAAAGATAATCCATATCATCATCACAATGCAACCAATGCATCCATATCACTCAACATTACTAATCTCATAGTTGAGATTTCAAACCATTCAAGGCAACCAATATCATCCATTCATAAGCAATGATCTATAATCACACCATCTGTAATTAATTTAAAATGAACTAAGTTAATTACATCATCTCTAATTAATTTAAAGTGAATTAAGTTAGTTACTTACCTCAATATAAATCTTGCTTACATAATCATTAATTAATTACAAATTAATTAATTATCCTCTAGTTAGTCAACTTAATTAATCACCCTTGATTAATTATACTTTAATTAATTTCACAAAATTAATTACTCTAAACCAAATACAGTAATTAACCTTTCATTACTTCATTAATTAATTAACTATAATTAATTACATTAAAACTTAATTAATTACAATTAATTAATTACCCTTAATCAGTTATTATTGGTTAATTAATTTTAATTAATCAATATTAATTACATCATTAATTATATTAATTAATGATCCTAAATTATATTTAATTAATTTCTTATTTAAATTAATTACTTTCTATAATTAATCTCAATTAAACCATAATTATTAATCACCTTTGATTAATCACATTCAGTAATTAACTACCCTTAATTACTTATCAAATTAATTACTCCTTAATTAATTTCTTTAATTAATCCCTTGATTAATTACACAAAGTAATTTAATCCAAATTACTTTCACAATTCCATCATTATCCACTAATTACATCCAGTAATTATCTTTAATTACTTCACTGAGTAATTACATTCCATAAATTACATTAAGTAATTATTATCAACCAACAAGTGATTAAATTAATTAAACTTAATTAATTAATTTAAACTAATCACAATAAACTCCATTAATTACATTTAGTAATTAATGTCTTAATTACTTTTATTTAGTAATTAAATAATTTTCACAATTTATTATCATTAAATTAATTAATTTAATTAATTATTAAAAATTAATCATATAATTAATTGTTAAATAATCTCAAGTTAATGACCATCATTAACTATTAAAAATTCTTTAATTACTTTTATTAATTTTGCTTCATATTTAATTTCTAATTATAAATTAATCTAATTTATTAGTTTATAAATTAAATAAATATTTTATTCTTGAATTATCTTATTATTTAATCATTTCAATACTTTAATAATCTCTAAGAAAAATCCATTTCTTATTAATGATTTTATGAATATTAAAGTGTACTTAGAACATTGCATTTTAAAATTTAAATTCAAATTCCATTTTGAATCTAAAATTCAAAATGATATTTATTTAAACATTAACCAATTTAAATTCCATTTAAAACCCTTTAAAACAAATGTAAATAACATTTCTTACTTACATTTAAAACTATATAAGATAAGCCTTTAAACTAATTTACTTAATTTTATTTAAAATTAAGTTTTAAGTACATTACCATTTAAAATTGGTAATTCAAGTTAACAAATCATTTAACTTCCATTTATAAACCTTTTATAAAGAACTTCATTCAAAACGAATCAAGTTTAAATATTTGTTTGAAAACAAATTTACCTCTAACAAGCAATTTAAATTTAAACTGTGTTTGAAAACATTCAGAATTTTTAATACTTATTCAAATATTCAGATTTGAATTCAAGGTACTTGAATCCATTATTTATTTAAATCATTTGATTTAGACTTGAATTAAACTTTGTTTTAAACCGTGATTTTAAACCTTTTTTTAGAAAAAAACCAAATTTCATTTTTTAAAACCTGAAGATTCAAAAGTCTTTGAAAAAAAACTGAACTTAATCTTTAAATTCAAACTGCCATTTTAAATTAGGTTTCAGGTTTCTAAAATAAAATTCCAATTTCCAGAAACTGTCAGGTTTCTTCTTGTTTTTTTATTAAAAACTGAAAACCCACTTTCAAATTTTTAAAAAACTATAAGATTCAAAACCATTTTAAACTATAATACATACTTGATTTAAACTTGTTTGAAATCTTATCATTACAACTTTGAAATTCATTTAAATTTGATTTAAATTTAAAATTTACAGGCAGGTTACAGAAAACTGTAACACTTCACTAACCCGAGCCAAAAGAATTTTGCTTCGAGTCATCAAGTCACAAACTTCGAGCAAACACAGCAATTACTCGAGTATTTCTCGAGTTCCCCACTGCTATACCCAGAAAAACATCATAATGCCAAAAGTGCACGGTGCACATGCACCGTGCCTCCGACCAACTTCATCCACCTCCAGTGGCTTCCCAACATCGACGATTAACCCCTCAATCCATTACGATCATCACATCGCTCACATACGACTCGAATTTGAGTTCGAGTTCAAATTCCAAAACCTGGAACAGAAAGACTAAAACCCCATCAAAACCTATCATCACTTCCCCCACGGTGCTACGTCCACCAGAGAACTTCCACCACCGGCCACAGCCTCGCCTACAACCAAACTATCAACACCTAAAATCCAGTTGAACTCGATCCACCCTACAGGCCGCACTGACTCAATAGGATGCCTAGTTAAAACTAGGGCTACAGATAATAAACTATCATCACTGCATCCATGGTGGTTTGCATCATCATCACATATATTTTTCCAGCTACAATGATAACTCCTCCACCCACAAAATGAACCCGACCCTTCAAATTGTCGAGATCACCCAAAAACCCAATATCCCCCTTTTTAGTTCAACACAGAACTGCAGTCCAAATTTAATTCTAGAACCCGTGAATTTAGTTTTGAAAAACAGAATTTTTAATAATGTTTTCGATTCTAATCCTGAAACAGTGAATCAACATGTTTTGAAATTTCACTTATATTCAAATTTTCTCAGTTATCTTAAGTTTCAGAGACAATTCAATTTTTTAAACTTGAATGAATTTTAAACTCTTAATTCTTGATTCAACTAACACATTTTTGTATGAATCTTAAATACTAACATAAACTATATTATGTGATATTGGGGTTTGAACAAATTCTTGAATCCTGGAAATATAATACAGAGGACATAGCATGTTTTAAGATTATCCATTCATACATACTAGAAATCAGCTGATATAAATACATATCATCCACACTAAATCATAGAAATCAACATGCAACATAATAAAATACTTAAATTCATTAAAAATAATGTTACTCACCTATTAAATTGGAAGACAGATCCTTTGAAAATCTTTCTTCTTTCAATCTTGAATTGCTTTGCTTAAATTTTGATCTGCTTCTTAATTTTTGTAAACTTTAAATTCAGTTTGCATTTGCTCCCTGATTTTTACACTTGCATGCTTGCTTCCAGATAAAAGGAAATGCAGATGCTTTTATACTTGAAAATATGCAGGTTTAAAACAGTTTTGCTTGCATGCTTTGATTCAATTTTGAATAATGGTTTGCATGTTTAAGATTTGCAGTATTTTGAAGATGCTTCAGATTTCAGTTTTTGAGAAAGTGTGTGTTTTTTTTTCTCTTTGCATTTAAGATTTAGAAAAGGAATAAAAAGGAAGAGGATTTGTTTATAAAAACTGAAATGCTTATAAAAAAATAAAAGAAAAACAAAAATAAATGACACTTGTCTTCCAATTTAAACACTTGTCACTTTGTAATGTTTATTGATTAACACTTGTTCTTTTAATTTGTATAATGTTTACATTTGTCTTTAATGTTAATTTGTTATAATTATGTAATTTAGTTATAGTTAAATGCTAATTAGTTATTTAGTTAACATGTTAATATAAGATAAAAGTGAATCTTTGTTTAATTAATTAGTTAATATCTACTTATTTACATGTAGATAATTTTAAAATGAATAAATCCAATTTTATTTATAAAATAAAGTTTATACAAATATTTTAAAATCAAAACAAATTAAAAATATTTGTACATTAAATTTTAAAGCTTTGAATTCAAATTCAAATCAAGTTATATATATACATATATAACTACAAAGTTAAATTTTGAAAAACAATTATTTTTATTAAAAATCTATTTGTTAAAAACAATGTATTATTATATTTTAAAATAACAAAATTTGATAACTAGAAATTATTTATAAAAGAAATTATTTCTTTATCAATAAATTATTTATTTTATCCAACTATGTTTAAAAGAAAATCAAAATAAACCTTATTGTAAATTTTTATTTAAAATTAAACTCAAAAATCAATTTAAACAAATTAAATTGTTATCTTAACTATTTAAAACCATATTTTATTTATTAAATAATCCTTTTAAAAGTTTAACTTTAAAATTATACCCAATTTTACCAAATATATACATATTTATATAAAACAAGATTTATTTATTAAATTTAAAACAAGGCCTATCTATTTTAATGTATATACAAATTCTATATACATTATAAATATAAAACAATTATTAGATTTTTAAAAAAAAATCTATCAATTAAACATTTATTCAATTGAATTATTAAATTAATTCAAATCTTATCACAAAGATTATCAAATCAATTTAATTTTTAATTCAGATTATTAAATTGATATTGCTTAAATTCCGGGTCATCACAAATTAAGTTATTGAATAGCGGCGTACACTTATGCAATTATTTAGTGAATAATTGCAAACATTTATGCAATTGTATCCAAAAATTGTTGATAATTCCACAATTATTCACTGAAAAATTGCAAAAGTTTTTGCATTTTTTTCAAAAGATTGTGGAAAATTTGCAATTATTCACTAAAAATTTGCGTAAATTTTCATATTTTCTTCAAAAAATTGCGGAAAATTCTGCAATTATTCACCAAAAAATTGCAAAAAATTCCGCAATTATTTATAATAAACAGCTGAAATTTCCGCAATTATTCACCACAAAAATAACGGAAATTTATGCAATTTTTAAATATAATTGCATAAACATCTGAAATTATTCACAGAATAATCGCATAACCGTATGCAATTACTTAGTAACTTAATTCTAGAGACTTAATTTACATATATATATATTTTTTACTGGAATTTTTGTGTATTTTGAATCTTATTAGAGACTTGAGCCTAATATACGTTATATATTACAACATCATTGAATAAGTTACAAAGTGAAACCCATGTGCTCAGTAAATAAGTTACAAGGTGAAACTGGTGTGCGTAACACGGTTCCACAGTGGTTTGTGTAAATTGCTAAGTAAATTTTGTAAGTAAGTACGCTACATTTAATTGTGCTCGAAGTCATTCTGGAGCCTTCTGCCCTTTTCATTGAAGCTACGTTAACAGAAGCTACAGTTAAAACCCTGATTTTGAAGAAAAGAAACAAAATAGGGTATAGAAAATTAGAACAAAATTTCCTGTCTAAGCTTGCAACATCTGTCAGCAGGATGATAACAAAAAATTGGATTTCGTTCCCATCTTCAGGACAAAGATGGCTAGGGTTCTTATCTAATTCGAAGAAGAGAGCACTGTTTAATTTAGAAGCAAGTATTCAATTGAGGTCTCAATTAGCTGACTGCAAAATTAAGATCAATAGCAGTATGTTAAACCTAATGTTATTTGTCGATGATTCTGGAAAAGGGAAGAGAAGGATAATTATCATAACAAAAATTGTTATCGAAACAAGAAAAACAGGTTTCTTTTGTAATTCTCCCGCCTCAAAGAATATAAACAGACTAACCATGCACTATAGCATACAAAATTTATATTTCAACATGTTTAGAAGCGTTATTCACAAACAATATTCACCAGACAATCAAAAAAGAAACTACTACGAAACATACTATACAAGACGTAAATCCAAGATGTACACATCAAGGGAGACAACTACTATATATAAGGTATTGACATCTTGGTTTAATGACAGTACAGGTTACCACCACCAGTCCCCTTCGTAATTCCTATATCATTGAAGATTCATCTATACATGCAAATCATTATACATCTTCATCTACATCTTTTTTAGGACCAGCAGCAAATGTTTCTTTAACGGCTCCAGCAATTTGACCGACTGAGCTGTGAACCCCACCCAGTGCTTCAATCGGCCTGCCAAAACAATCATATACTTAACTTATAGTTCATTGATCGATTACTTCATATATATGTATATACTAGCAATTGAATTAACGATGGTAAAATGAATCCGTTGCTTGTCGGAAGTAAGGCCTCTGTCACCTTTGGAACCTTCCATCTCCAGCCTGTTCAATACTGCATTCCTGCACATCTTCTGCTGCTCGTTTCATACAAAGAAAGCAATATGATCATGCCTCGATTTTCTAGATGAATTATACGATGGTTAAATATGTCAAAATACCTTAGTTTCTTTCATAGTCTCCTCGTTATTGCCTGACAAATGGTCCAGTGCCCCACTCGCCTTCTCTACTGCTGCATCCTTGTACTCATCCATTTTCCCAACCACGGGGCGTTTGCTCTCTTTTTCCGTTTCCATTTTGATTTTGGTTGATGTCATTTTTATGCCAGCGCAAAATTTATCCTTTTTCGGATCTTTATAATGGGCAATTAATTGTTGATGGTTTGAAGTCTCGTTGGATGAAGGCAAGCTGGAAGTTTATCCTCATACACATGAATATAAAACACATACGTATACACTACGATACAAGATGAGTATGAAACGTGGTGGAGGAAGAGCAGAGGGAAGGACACAGTACTAAGATGTGTGCTTCTATTGCATCCAAGTAAGTATTTGGCTTTTGTTACTTTCTTACTTGGTGGACGATCGAGCTCGGTTAGAACTTTAAGGCCCGTTTGGTTTCAAAATGAATTTTTGTTTTTCGTTTTCAATTCATACTTCAAATGGCAAGGAAGAAGAACGCAGCACAGAGAGGAGGAAAGGATAAAGAAGAGGATGAAGAGCGAGTTTTTGAAAACAAATTGCTCTTCTTTTTCGCTTTTTGAGAATATGAAACTTTTTTGCTTTTTGAGAATATGGAAAACTTTCCCCTCAATCCCCTTCCACCTCTCCTCATCTTCCACTACTCTTTTAATACGAATTAAAAAATGAAAACCCAAAATTCATTTTGACGCCAAACGGGGCCTTAAATTTTGCCTTTTGAATTTGAATTTCAAAAAAAAAAAGTAAAGAAAGAAGACCACTACGGCGACTCGCTGTTTATTTATCACACCATATTCCGAAATTACCTCTTCCCGCACAATAAATAGCATTATATAAACCATGCTCAGGTTAAAGTACGGTTTTGATGGAGATAAAAGCAAGATAATTTAACAATTGTAATCGAAATATGAGTTGCAATAGCTGAGTTCTTTATTTATATATACAATTTTTTTCTTAAACGAATTAATGAATATATAAAATTGATACACCAAAAGAGTACTTAAATAGACACAACTCTATTAAACCAATTTTATTTGAACACAAATAATTAATGAAGACGGTATGATGCTTTACCTTCGTATAGATCGGCTACAACTATTACAACCATTGATCTGCCACATCTAATCCGAGCCATCACTTTTATAAAAATCTTTGTGCTTTGAGTTGAATTATTTTCAAATCCCATATTGCATTTATATATAATGTAACAGTTGCAGAATGATTATTATTAATTACTCTTCAAAAACAGATACTGAAAATATAGATATGTATATCATTTTCCCCTCAATAAAATCTGATATTCTTTTCATCATCAATTCTCAAATTTACTTTTACATGGCACCAAAGCATCCAAAAGCTCAACAACCATATTTCTAGATTGATCAGACCAATCAGAGAAGTATCATCACTTGGGCGATCAACCTTCATCAGAAAACAACATTTTCATCATCTTAGATTTGTAATCATTAACCATAATGATCTCTTGTCACAACTTAGTCAATTAATAATTAAAATTATATATATTTATATATATATATATACATAAAGAGAGTGATGCGATAATGCATAAATTTAAAAATAATAAACTTATATATATATACATACATATATTTGTCTCTTGTCACATCTTAGCGCTATCATCATTAACCATCGATCTTAGGTGATATGACTAGAGAGGGGAGAGAATGTGACATATGAAGGGAATAAGAGAGTGAGGTGTCTTGACAAAACGATGAGGTGTGAAATCTTGCTTATAAATAACCCATATGTTTCTCCATTTTCCCTCCTCTTTCCACCAAACTTTTTTTCGCGATTTCAAACTCAAATGGAGTTTTTCTTTTTTTGAAATCATGTGAAATTTTAATGGCTACAACATTCTAGTTGATTAGTTTTTCAAATTTCTTTCATAGCTATGTCAAAGCACTAATTCTTTATAGAGCAATTTTGAGCTCAGATTTAAATTCCAAAAATGGTCCATCTTCTTTGGACTATAACTTCTTCAAATCAAATCGAAAATGAGTGGTTCTTTTTGTTGAAATGATGGAGAAAAGAAATTTCAATAACTTTTATTGAGTGCTTTTTGAAATTCCATGAGTAGGTTGCCCAAAAATCAGTTGCAAAATGACTTTTTTGGGTTTATTATTCAGAATTCGATGTTTATACGAAGCCACTACACCTTACCAAAAAAAAATATCGCTTCCTCTTCCCTTCAAGGCCGAGCCCACCTAGTGCATTTAGGGTTCGGGACTGCATCTTGTTGCTTAAGAATGGAAGTGCTATGTCATATTCTAATTTAGCGAGAGTTTGGATAGCTTTTGGTGAGTAAATTTCTAATCTTTTGGAAAGAACTTCCCTTTGTATGTTATGTCGATCCTTAGCTATATGTATGTTATATATATGCTGGATCTTGGCATGTTTGAAATGTGATCATAAGTGCTAATGTATGGATTAGTGTTAGCACTCGAATGGATGTGTTATTCAATGTTAGTAATTGTACACATATTGGTATACGTATACAATTTTTTTATGTATGTGATGTGTGAATATAACGGATTGATGATGAACTTGACTATAGTCATGATTTGTTGAAAACAAAGTCGAAACTTTGTATGTAGTCGTGACGGATTTGAGGTCGGATTTGAAATCAAACTCATTTCAGGAGTTTAAAGTTTAGATTTTGGTTAAAGTTTGCATAATTGGTTTTAAAGTGTGAAAATTTACTAAGGTATGTTTCAATTATGAAATATTATGGTTTTAGTAAAGTGGCTTTGCTTAAAGGTAGGTTAAAGCAAACTGCACTCATAGTGACAGTCGATATGGATGCAGTTCGGCAAAGGTTCAAATTTCTATTTCAAATTTGTTTTATTTTGAAATTAATTTATAAAGTTTTTCAAACTTAATTAGTAATATTAAGAAGTAATTAAGTTTTAATATAATTAGTTAGTTGGTTAGTTAGTTAAAAGGTAATTGGCAATTAATCGGTAATTAAGAAGGTGATTAATGGTTAATCATCACTTAAATTAAGTTAATCACTGTTAATTAATCAATAAAGTTTTAATTAATGTTTAATATGCTTAAGAAGTAATTAAGTGATTAATAATTATTTAATTAAGATTAATGGTTAATTAATTATTTAGTAAATAATGGGTTACTTAATAAATATTTAATTAATTAGGGTTTAACTTTTAAACAATTTGGTTTAACCTTAACAAAGTTGCATTAGTAAGTTAATTAGTACTTAATCAAGTTCACTAACCTAACTAGAATTTAATTATGACTTAATCTTGATTAATAGGGACTAAATAAAATTTAATTGGGGTTTAAGCTGATTAAACTTATTTAAATTTTTCAAAGGTGATTTTACAACTGAACCGTATGTGTTTTAAATCAATCTCTTTAAAAATGAACTGATTCTAAATCCGAGGATCTCTTGTCTAGACCTTAAGTAAAGTGGAAATTAGTCACAAGGGCCTCTTTAGCAAATGCAATTAGTTTCTAGGACACACAACTCAAATAATTACTTTTAAGGACAAAATACAAAATAATTAGTTTTTAAGACCTAAAAACCTATGAAATTATGTCCTTGAAAGTAATTCGACGGCTAACTTTGTCCTTAAAAGTAATTATTCTGCTGACTTTGGCCTTGAAATTAATTTCTCTGGTTGTGTGTCCTAGAAACTAATTTAACTGCAAAGTTTGTCCTACTGGTGAAATTCCCCTAAAGTAAATTGTCGCTCCTCAAAAAAGATTCCAGAATAAATGGGCAATAGTTAGGAGAGGTGCCAAAAACCCATCCTCGGTTTGGGTTGCAGGCTGCAACTCGCCGCAAGCACCTCAGACAATGCAATGCTCTGAACATGAAAGTTTGCATTTCAGCCCCCTCCCCTTTTCCCATGCGAAGGTACGAAATAAATCGGATTGATTTTTCGATCAAAAAAACATTCTCCAAAAAGGGTACTGTTAATAATCCTGTTGGTACTGAAACCATTAAAAGAAACCTTATACGATTAGGAAGATTAAATAGCATTTGTTAGCAGAACAAAACACCATTATGCTATAGTGTAAGCGATTTGATTTTGTAGACATGTGTTAGTAGAACAAATCTTTATTCTATAATGAACTGATTGAATTGTTTGGACATTTGTTTAGCAAGACAAATCATTCTCCTGCTAATATGTTATTTGGACATGTATACGATAGTTAGTTCATACTGACATGTTATTCCCTGATTTGGATATGAGATGTATTTACATACATGTTGCTTATATATATAACTATTAAGTGAATTGGAATTGGAATTGAATGGTAACTTAAATTATTACCATTGGGATTGCTAAGCCTCTTTTTGAATTTATAAAGTATGATTTTGAATCAATTTCAATTCTTAAATAAATTTAGAGTATAGAGTTTATGAATGATTTCCAAGTTTCGCTATTATGTTATAAAGTTATTTATAAGTAATAACTTATTTATAAAGGGATTTTACTGAAGGTTTACTTAAAGTGTTTTACAAAAGATAATTTGTAAATGATATTTTATAAAGGAAATTTTACAAAGTTTTTATAAAGATTTTTAATTAGAAAGAGGTTTATAAATCATTTTAGAGATTTCAAAGGAAGTTTAAATCTAGTTTGGAAATTTATAAAGAGGTTAGAATGTGCAGTAAATGGGTTTAATTGTAGATGATGTTTTCAAAAGGGAATTGTTAGCCATTTAATATGGAATTTTAGAGAGGATATTTCCAAAATGTTTTTGCTAAATAATGTGAACTGTTTCCAAGTTTAAAGGGAATGTTAGGGGTTTGGGAAAGTGTTTTGAAAGAACTTTTGATCAATTTTTATAAAGTGATTTTATTAATTAAGGATTAATTGATGAAGGTTTAGAGGATTCCATATAGAATTGAATCAATGTTTGATTTTTTTTTTTTTGATTTGATAGTTAAATTACTAACTATCAAATATGGACCAAAAAGTAACTTTGGAAATATCTAGGAGAAACATGAGAATTATATGGTACAATTATCCTTGAAGGTACTATATTGTACGTATAAACTCGTTTGTTCTTCTAGGACGAACGATATGGAAATCAATCCACAAATGTTTAAGAGGTGAACTCCGCTCTTGTCATTTGTTTGTTTGTTTCCTAAAGAACCTGGTGGAGTTTACCCGAAAATATCGGAAGTAGTTTCAATGAGACCGGGATTGGATATGTTATCTGAAAACCACTTCGATCCAACTCAAGCATTTTAGATTGAAGACATTTTGAAGCATAGGATCGAAGACAGAGCCATTGAACTACAAGGGATGCTTGCTACTAATCCTGAGGGTGATTCCAAAATGGATGTAGTAGAAATAGTGCCTTCGATTTATCCTTATCCTGGACAACTTGTATGGACGAACGTTGGCACTAAATTACTGCCAGGAGGGCAGTGTTAGCATTCCAAGAGGGACTACTATTCAGAAAGGTAAAACATAGCCTCAAGCCTCATCAACCGAAAATGACTAAAACATGGGAGATGCAACAAGGCTGTGTAGCTCGCACCCATTAGGTTATGTTGTCACCTTTCTAGATACGATACATTTACATATTCATGGATTGGTTGTGCATGAGATCTCAATGGAAAGGGTTGCAAAGAGACCGAGGGTACTATCCGGTAAGGGGTGGGCCTATATTGTATTGGCAGGGATCATAGGTTCGATCTCGGTACATTTTCTAGACGTGTACTACGATGGGTAATACCCGATAGCCCCGTCATTAGAATCCATTCTCCAATACGAGCTTTACAGTTTTAGTTGTATACTAAATAAGTTGGAACGTGAGATGAAATCATTCCATCTATTTTAATAATTTACTTTAAAGCCTTCGACATTATTATAATGTCACTGAATTTCTATAAAAGGGTTTGGTTATTGTAAGGTAAAAACCCGTCCATGTTTATATGCGGCGTAGTCTTACGAGATACCTTTGATTTCAAAAGATTTTTTAACTTAATAATTCAGTTGTTTTGAGTTTACTCACACCAGACCCATGTATGATCCGGAGTTTTATTTTATTTCCTTAAAACTCTTGGGTGCTCAAATTTTTTGAGCAGCCAAGTAGTTCAAGTTTCTATGGATGCATTTTGAAGGAACTTGGAGTAGGAGCTTCATCGATAGATAGTTCTCATCTTGTTTCTGCTGTATATCATATACTCTATATCTATGTATAAGGACAGGCTATTATAACCGTCCTAAGTTAGTAATTGTAGTAGTATGACTCTGATGTATCATTTTGTAAATGACTTTATAAATATTATGTTGATTAATATACGTTATTCTGTTGCATATGAGATTCCATATTTGTTCCTAGCTAGTTCTTCTATCTTTTATCTCCTTTCTTTCCCTAACAATCTATCTTTCTAACACTTAGTTGTTTGGCACGCTAATACCGTGGATATATTAGTGTCGGCTTTTGAGGTTTGAAAAGATGGGTCGTTACATTAATCATAATTAATCTTTATTAAATTTGAAGTTAATTTAATTATAAATTAATAAATAACTAAACCTTTAATAAATAATTTATTTACAATTTAAAACCTTAATTAATCCTTTATTAATTATTATATAATAATTTAAAACCTTTATTAATAATTAAATATTAATTAACCTTAATTGATTAATTAAATAATCTTTTAATTAAAACGTGAATATTAAATTAAAACTTTAAATAATAATTATTTTAAATTAAAACCTTAATTAATTTATAATTAAAAATAATGAAACACTTAATTAATTAATTAATTGACCTTACATTTGATTATTAATTAATTAAAAGTAAATCATACACTTAACTCATAATTAATTAAAAATCAACCTTACCTTTAAAGGACAATTAACTAGTACTAATCTTTATTTCATTAAGATTAATGAACCTTGTTTAGTACTTAATTAATCAATGATTACCAATCTTAATTAATTAATAATTAATTATTAAAACTTGATTAACTTTCTATAAATTTTTTATTAATTTTACTAAACATTTCCAAAATAATTTTAAAGTGAAACTGAATGTTCAAAAAAATGGACTTTTATCGAAACTGCATCCATAGCGATTATCACTATGGGTGTCATACTTGTAAATGTTTTAGCTTTTCTCTTTGGAAGCTTAATACTAGAAGCTTACTAACTTTTCAAAACACAAAATAAATAATTTTAAACTAAGTTTCTAGCTTTTAAAATCGACTTTGATTACAAACCAAAACTCGGATTCTTCAGAAAGGATTCTTCATCGATAACTAATTCTAATTGTTAACTTTGTTATTTTTCTTTGTACATCAACCACATAATTATGTCCATAACAACTTATTCATACCACAACCCAAACAAGAAAGATCACACTTTTATGTCATTCACAAAAATCTAGACTTCACATTAAAACACACACAAACTTAACCACATGCATTCATATATATAAGCAACATATATATGCATCCAAACTATACAATAATCCAACCAACGACTTTATATATATATAACCAACATATATATATATATATAAGAATATTCTTTCCCAAAAAGTTAAGAATTTACTCACAAAATTTTTGCAAAACTCTTATAAAAACTTGAAATACTTTAGAACTTGTAAAGCTTGAAAAATCACAAATTCAACTCGAAAATGTGTCATCTTCCCTTTGATTTTTGGCCATGTTACTCTTGGAATTTTTAAAAGTGGTCAAAAGAAAAGTTATTGAAAATTATTTTCTTTATCATTTCAATAAAATAATCATTCAATTTGGGTTTGTTTTGTGAGAGATATGGTCAAAATAAGGAGTGCGATTTTTGGGCTTGAAAATATAGGTCCGAAAATGAGTCAGAAAGAAATATTCTTTTACCCAAAATTATTCAAAATTTGAAAAAGTGGTTCAAAGTAAAGTCGTAGCCACGGGAATTCTACATGGTTTGAAAAAAATAAAATCTTAATTTGCAGAAGTCTATAGGAATTTATGGTCGGTTGAAGTGTGAGTAAAAATGGAAGAAGTGGAGCATTGAATGTAGAAGTGTTTTAGCAAGCTTTTAAAAAGATTCAAGTAGAAAACTAGATTTTTTTAACTTAGGAAATATTTAAGTAGCTACCGATGATACTTCAAAAGCTTAGGTAGTTCCAACATGAGAAAGAGAATGAGAGAAAATGGAAAAGAAATTAAGAAAATTAGTTTTTATATAAATGGAATAAGTGGAATTACTAATATACCCTTGTATCATGTGCTCCATTAGCTTCATGCCACCTCATCGCCCTTATTCCCTCCATGTTTCCATACGTTTTCCTCTTGTCCTCCTCTTATATTTCTAAGCCAACATGCCATTAAATACCTAAAGTACTAAGAGTTGCAAAAATGTCACATCTTGTCTCTTAAGGCATCTTTATATTTTAATATATTAACCTTTTATAATAAAATATTATCTTATATATAGACATACATACTTAAGTATATATAATGTACACATATGCATTTATATGTCAAAATGTTTGTAAATGTATGTATGTGTGTATACAATAGTATCATGACATTTCCGACAGCTTTTAACCGTTGAAAACTCGAATATTTAGAAAATGAATTCCGTTCACATTTACAATTTTTCTTCGAACTAAATATTTTTGTAAACCAATTTGAAGTCTAATTCACCATCACTATTTTTTTTTAATATTTACATTAAATAACATATTATTTGAATATTTAAAATTAATTAAATATTCATAAATCAAAGCAGTGAAATTCACCTTAAACCTGAAGCAAACATTTCCCAAGATATCCATCATCACTCTTAAGTATAAATATGGAATTTCATTATATTACTTCTTTCGGTAGGGAGGTATGCCCTAAATAACCATTTCGGTCTAGACCGGGGGGTAGCATACTCGTGATAGTTAGTTACCTAGTTACAGAGGTAACCTGGCCTTGTGTTGGTAGAGATCCGGTTAGGTTCTTGGGGCATCCCTCCAGAGGCATACCCATGTGGTGAGGAAGTTCCTTAGCCTGACCATTTGTTGAAAATCTAATCATTCAATACGCGTCTTGTATGGTTTTAGTTGTAGAACCCGCCATTTAACATGGTAGCTACAGTAGGCATACTATAATGGTACATATGCTAGCTAAGATTAATATTATACTTGCAAATGTTTTCTGCACTATGCATTAATGATAATATCAAAATAATATTGCGTATCAAGCATGTTTGACTATCATAAGGAGAAATCTCCTCCAATTGTGTGCTTGCTTTGTGTGTGTGTAGCGAGGCCTTATGATAGTTTCATTTTCCAAAAGCATAGCGGATTTATTTTTATTTTCTTTTATGCAAATAACTGCTTTAAGACCTCACACTAGTCCCATGACTAACCTGGAGTTTATTGTTCCCTTTCTAAATTCTAGGTGCACATAATTTTCCACATGGGCAGCCTAGAGTCAGGTTATAGTTGTTCTGGAGCGAAGTCAGAAAAGTTTGTTGTGGAGATCAGGAGACGAGCTGGATGGCGAGACGTACCACTTATATTATATGGTATCTGTTGCGTATGGGTTGATGCAAGTTCAGTTTTCATATAGACAAGTTAGTATAACTACTCAGTGTTGTGTTTGTTGTTGTAATACTCTGATAATGTAATGTACAAATCGATATAGTTCTTTTGTTTTAAAGATTATTCATTTATCTATTATATATTATTCCACTGTGAATGTGAGATTCTGATATTGTTTCTGTTTTCTTCTTCTATCTTCTTCTTATTTAACCCTAACGGTTTGGTTTTTCGGCATTCGGTTGCTTGGAATTCGATACAGTGGAATTATTGATGTCGACTTTCGAAAGTCAAAAAATTAGGTCATTACATTTTACCTCAACACTGAAGTAATCCTTTTAGAAACATCCTTATTTATTTTTATACTTCCTTTTAGGAGAGAGGCGGATCCTTCAGCCACTTAATACCTTAAACCAGAAGCGAATCCCTATGAAGATATCCACCACCACTCCTAGTTCTAAATTTGGATTATTCAATACTTTTTAAATGAGAAAGAGGTAGGCCCTGAAACAACCACTTAATACCTCTGACCCTAAAGCAATTCCTATCTCTCGTAAAGTCATGGGTCCTAGGATCAGTGATATCTCACATTAGTAGTAAGTGCATTCGACTGTTGGTAGCCACAATGTGAAGGGCAATCTTCCGTTGAGTGACTCTTCTGACCTCGCATCACTAACCACTAAGTCCACTTAACTATCCTAAGCCTTGAATTATACTATCTTGGGTTGACATTGGACTTGGCTTACGAAATTACCTTTTATTTAATGCAATAGGTTTACCTTAAATACTTATCTACCCATATATCCTCTTTTTATGCTTATAAATGTCAATTTTTCCATAAAATCCTAGCGGACGTTTCCAAAGACAGTTATGTTTGATTACTAATTTCAAATCTGTAATATTTTTATATATATTGCATTTTTAGTCTCATTAATCCGTTTATCCCTATTAATTGTAATTCCCAAATTCATTAGTTACCCATTTATTTAACTTATAATCTTTAATTCTCATACTAACCAATTGTAGCCCCTAATCTAATCATATCCATTATTTTCCATTAATTTTCCAATTTAAGGTTACCATCTTTTGTTTCCTATTCATTATTGGCAATTCCTATTTTATTTCCCATTAATAGGAATTACTACATTTCCTAATTCTGCTATTCGCTTCTCTAAATATAATAACTAATGAACATTGCACATAAATAACGCACGAATAAATGATGTTCTTCTTTATTAATGCTATAAGTACTATAAATTACTTAATAAAAATACTTATTCTTATCCAAGTATACTCTAGTCATAAATATGTAATTAGAATATGCTTTCCATATTTAATTTGTTTGAATCAAATTCCTCAGGAAGTTCTTCCGCTACGATTTCCATAAATTTAATTTAACACAAAAGGAAAGATTTACTACGTTTAAAATTAGAAGAAATGGATAATATTTGGAATAAACAGTGTAAATTATGGGAATAAATTTGTACTTTACACATCTTTTCCCCTTTTGCTTTTGGATATTCCTTGTTAAATCAAACGTCACCCTTTTGAATGAAACGTGGAAAAAGTAAACAAATTTATAAAAGTCAAATGGATGTTTTTCCAACAAATTAAACTATGGAAAATATACAACCTACCACAAATTGGGCAATAATCCAAAAATCCTATTTTACACCTAAGTACAGATCTGGAATAAAAATATACAACATTCATATTCTAAAATCTTTGGGACTGGTTTCTAGATCTAGATGAAAACTATTTCAAATTAGATCTAAATTAAGAATATGTAGCCAATGGTTAGCCTATAATTCACAAATAAAATAGATTTAGGCATAAAAATCAAACCTATGCCAACGGAATAGATCTAAAATCATAAACAATATAAAAAAAAATTACTCACCTTTTAAAAGCGATCCAAATCTCTAGATCTAAAGCAGAACCTTAAATTCATCTCCAAACCCTTTTTAATCCAAGAAATATGTATTAAAAGAGTATATACATGCATTTGAATTAAAGATCTGAGAAGAGATTTGGGATTGGAGAGAAAATAGATACATATGCATACATACATGCATAGATATATATATATATATATGTGTGTGTGTGTGTGTGTGTGTGTGTGTGTGTGTGTGTGTATTACACCATATGCACGTATAGTTGATTCTCTTCTTTCTCCTTTTTATTAGTTCTTCTCCAATTTATATAAATATAGATATAAATATCTTTTATAATTTAGAAAGAAAATGGAGAAGAAGAAACGACAGAGCTTTGCTACCGTCTCAATAAAAATATAAGAAGAGAAGGGAGGTTTAGGTCTGAAGTTATAAGCGCTAGAATCAACCACGGCTTTTTGATTTAAAATATTAAATCCAGGCTGTTGCGGCCTAGGCTTATGGCAGCCGCCAGGTCACCATCGGTCGACCACCTATGGGTCATCAATTGACTGGTGCCAACAATGGGTTGACCTATGGGCCCGGACAATTAATATAAATACGTTAATTTTCTCAATCGAATTATTTCTGTTCCGTATTCGTTTTTCGTCCGTGACTTCTTCGTTTGGACTCCGATCGCAAAACTCCAAATATGAAAGTTGCCTTGAATTTCTCCACAAATGCAATGGTGCAATTCCGTGGTCAAATTCAATCATTTGCACAAATTCCATTTTTTGGGCTAAATTAACTAACTAACTAATAAAATAACAACGCCGAATTACGGGGTGTTACATTTTTTCCCTGAAAAAAGATTTCGTCTCCAAAATTTCATCGGTGACAAAGTCATGATTTACCTCCTAATTATCCTAAACTACATAACCAACGAGTTTACAACCAATTTTCCAGCCAAACGTGCTTAAGTGCATAGTGTATTACTGTATCACTACATAGAAAACATGTATGAATAATAATTCTAAATCGAATCCTCCTATATGTATGCATTTCTTTAAAAACATTTACGAAAAGTTTCAAAAAACCTATATATATATATATATATATTGGCAGATTTATGTGGATGCAACTTTTGGAAATTTTTTTGAACCAAAACTCTCATACTCCTACAAATAGAAGTATGAAACAACCAGTTTTGCAACTAATTCCCACCATCAAAAAACCTAAAGCATCGAAAAATCGCTTTCTAAACTTTACTCCTATGCCAGAAAAAGGAACGTAGGTATCATTCTTACCATCCTAAAAATTTCCCATTGCCATAGTACAATGAAATTTTCCCCATTGCCCTAGATTTATTCTAAAATTTCCACGTACAAAACACATAAGAGGTTTATTTTAAGCTCTAAAATGGAATTAATTCAAAAAATAGACTCGCGTGCGTCGTCGACAAGGTTTGAAAATAGAAATTTCAAGATTAAAATAGCTTTTCCCTTGTTATCGCTTGCAGTTATCGCATCGTTGATCCTAATGCACCACTACATTTGCAAATTCGAACTCTATTTGCCTTTCTTATTCCTAACATATGGCCTTCAAAATCAAAAACTTCACAAAAATACTTCTCATTTTTCAAATACGTCATATAAAAATAGAATCTTAAAATATTAGAAGCACCTTCTCCCTTGAAATCAAATTTTTGGACAAAAATTCTAAAAATAATTCAAAAGCCGAAAATAACTAAAACCTAAGACTTTTTCTCAACAGTGAAACTTTTGAAATAAAAAGGGGAATTTTTAAAAATATTTCCTTTTCAAAAGTTTGAATAAATCAAGCCATAATTTAGCGTAGTCAGAAGTCAGTTATGCGCTAAACGCATAAACCAAATTCTAAAATCCCACAACTAACCTTAACCCACAAAACTTGACATTTTGAATGAAGAAAAATGTCAACACATCTATTATTTAAAAAATTTAGCTTTTAAAGAAATAAGCAATGACATGTGATACCAAAACAACTTTGTCATGCCCATCCCTAAAATTTTCTGACTATTCTAAACTTCCAGCCTTATATTGCATTTAATGTTAATTAAGTACCTTTATAAAATTTTCATATTTATACTTCTTCTTTACTATGCATATATAAGAGTGGTTTTCATGTCCCGAAATAATAACGCAGTAAATAAATAGGAACTTATAATATCATGCGTGCCTTTTATAAGAGACAACTTACAGTTGCAATTCAAACAACCTAAAAAAAAGAACAGATGCTGGAAGGGAAAATCAACAATACCATAAATCCTAAAATATTGCCTACAGACTACGAGATGCCTTGCTCCATGGTTGGAGCTTGATCCATTACTGTAACCCTTGAATGTTCGTAACTTGGCGGCTATACACCAAATATAATACCATTTGTGCTACTGGTGTTGCTGAAGGCTTTGGAATTGCCATCTTCTTAAGGAAGGACTAATGATGGCAGAAGGAATCTTATACTAAACTGCCCCTCAATGGAGATTCACCCATATTACCTAAAGACAAGAATGGCTATGTGAAAATATGGAAAGTGACTATATGGAGTACTAATCCTTGATCAGCAAATTGAATCAAAAGGGTGAGGGTCTAATTGACGGTGATGCCGCTAATAATAGCGTGGGTGGTCTTCTGCATAGAGGGATAAATCCGGTCTTAACTTCCCATCTTAGGGATGATGTTGTGTCGAATGATGCACATAATCAGACATGCAGTCGGACGTAGATTAACCATTTTCCAAATACTGACATCTTGGGAAAAGTCCTACTGCAAAATCTTTGAGTCGGTCTTCAAAATCATTCAAGTCCGCATCTTTCACGTAGGCTTACAAAATCTCAACAAGATCATCATTAGTCGGCTCAATCAAGACATCTTTCACCTTCGAACAAAACAAACTATTGCCTCCACTAAAATTCTGCACCACCATGACATCGAAAAGGCAGATGCAGTACGGGTAACATTCCCGCTCAAAGGTCTCAAAGCAGAGGATCGGTGTAAATCCTATCACGACAAATAACTTATCTAACCAAAAGCGGTGAAACCTCCTGCTCATTCCGGTCCAGGAAAGTGGCCTCTTGAGGGTTGAGATTATAATGGTGCGAGGAAAAACCAGCAATGCAGAAAAGTGTCTTGGGCTAAGAAGTTGTAGGAGAGAGGAAATAGGGTTTAGATCTGGATTGGTGGCGGCAATATCTAACGTGCAAAACCAGCATGAGGGAGAGGCGGGGCTGCTACTCCTAGGCAAAAACGGCATCACCTAGGGAAGGAACGGAAGGGAGAGCTGATACTTAAAGGAGGAGGATGGAGATTGGGTTGGCTGATTGAGGAAGGAGAAATGAAAGAATGCAATTAGGGAATTCAGACACGACTTTAATAATCCCATTCGAGCTTCAAGTTGTGCCAAGCTCGATAACCGATAAAGCACTCTAGATTTACCGCTAGGTGTCAACCACTAGATGAGTTTTGGGCGTTAATTGAATCTCAACCCAATTAGGGTTGGATTAAATAATAATAATTGTTTCCCACCGTCTCTTTTGATTCGACACGATATGAAAAATTCCTATCCTTATCACGGTGGAGTCAAAGCCTACTGCCTAGTCCTGAACCATTCTCCAACAATTCACAGTAGTCCCAACAAAACTATCGCGACCAATAAAAAATCAAACTATATACCTTTATAAAATCAAATGTCAATCCTATTTTGTTTGCAACTTAAAAACAGAGGTTTTTAAAAACCTCGATTTTAAAAACCAAAGAATCACTAAGCTAAATAAATGCTCCTTTATACTTGTTTATAAATGATGGAAACTATCTCATACCAAAACTTTCCTTAAAAATCAAACTTATATATAAATATTTCAAGATTTCCAAAAACCTTTTTAAAACACAAATTTCCCATGAAACACTATCTTCCTACCAAAATTCAAAATCAATCCTTTATTGACATATACATATAAATATTTAAGGATTTCAAAAATTAATCTTTTACAAACTAAAAATTTCTTAACACGATTAACATAGTAGTATACGTGTTCTTTGAAAATTAAAATTTAAAAACTTTCCTTAAACAAAATTTCCAAAACAAATCATAGGGAAAGAAATCCTTTGAAAACCTCTTTTTCCAAAATCTAAGGCATTTTCATAACATGCTTTATAAAAATTCTCTCACATGTTTTAGACTAAGGAATTGACATTAATTATCCAAATAAAAATCTGATTTGCCATCAAAAAGGCGATCAATGAATGCACCTAGAAAAATCTTGCCTCTAGACAATTATGACATACATACTCTAATTTTCCACTCATTTAGAATAAATGCGTGTCTCTGAATGGAACTCATCATAAAAATCCAAAATCACAAGTTAGCTAGACTCTCAACTATCAAATTGAACACTTCCCGTCTCCGGATTCTTCTATGTAATACTTTTAAAAGATAAATAGGCAGAATCTTCCATTTAAGATCTCAATCGAGTTAAACATCGTCGTTTAAGACCTATTTCTAACGTGGACTTCTAGAATCGTCATTATTTCTCTATTGGTCATAGCTACAGAGACCTTTGATCACTATCTATCGCCTTATAATTCATCATAGTCATACCACTAATACATCTATCGTTATTAAAGTCTTAGCAATGTGAGAATCTATACCCAAGCCACATAATACCTTACTAACAAAGAATAAGAGGCCTATGACCATTTAACACCTATTTATAGGTAGTTCTTTGCCATTTAATACCTAACCCCAAGGTGGACTACTCATTGATACTATCTAGCTAACATTGCTTGGAAATCTCATTAGGCTACTTAGTACTTCTTTTATAGAAAAGAGGCGAACCTTAGATCGGTCACCTAGTACCCCAAACCCGAAGCATACCCTTCCCGAGATATCCATCATCACTCTTAATTATAAATATGTTAGGCTATTTCTTTTGGTAGGGAGGCAGGCCCTACGGTAGCCACCTATTATCTCAACATTGAAGTAAACCTTTTTAGAGATACCTTTATTTATTTGGAGTCTTACTAGGTTACTTAATACTTCCTTTTATGAGAGAGGCGGATCTTGTAGCCATTTAATACCTCATATCAAAAGTGAAACCCTGTCGAGATATCCCTCACCGCTCCTAATTCCAAATATGAACCGTTTAATAATTTTTAATTGCAAAAGATGCGAGCCCTAAAACAACCAATTAATACCTTTGACCTTAAATCAGGTCCTATTTCTCTTAAAGTCATGGGTCCTGGAATTAGTGATATCTCACATCAGTTTTAAGTGCACCCGACCTCTAGTAGCCTCAAAGTGAAGGGTAGTCTTCCGTAAAGTGACTCTACTGACCTCGCATCACTAACCTACTAAGTCCATTTAACCATCCTAAGCCTTTACTTATACTATCTTAGGTTGACATTGGACTTAGCCTACTAATTCCTTTTTTATTTAAGGCAATAAGGTTTACCTTAAATACTTATCTACCTATAAACCCCCTTTTTATGCTCATAAATGTCAATTTGTTTATACAATCCTTGAAAGGGAGTGCAGATTAAGAATCTTAAGGCTAATTTAACACTAGAGGGGTTGAACAGTGATTTAATGGATTCTAAGACTTATATGAACTAATTTAAAATTATGACACAAACAAATGCAGAACTTAATCATAGAACAATCACAGAATCAAACACATATGCAGAAAGTAAATAAAAAGTAGTAATAGGAAAGAACACACCAGATTTTATACTGGTTCGGGGTTACCCTACATCCAGTCCTGCACCAAGGAAACCCACCTCATACATATTTTTATTATACCAATGTCGAGATTACAATCCTCAATTTCTAAAGGCCTTGAGGTACCCGCTTGTCTCACGAGTCCGGGGCAAACTCTCTTGATTTACAGGAGTAAAGACCACCAACTGATTTTCAGGCACAACCACACCTTGATAAACTTTTGATTACAAATTGATCCTATAACTCTAAATAGCACTTTGATCTTCGAGAGAGGTCAGAGAATCAAACAAGAATGAGATTCTAATTTGATTCACTTGAGAATTCGACAGAATTTCGACACGATCTTAAAAATATGAAAATTTTAGAATATGGATTTGTGGAGAAGAAGAGGGGAAGAAAATAAGAAATTAGTTAGTTAAAAAATCGTTTGTGAAGGCTATTTATAAAGCACCAACGGTCAAAACCATTCGTGAAGAGATTTAAATGAATAGACGCTTCTTTTGAAAATTAAAACTTTTGAATTCAACGGACACCATGTCGACATGGGGCATCCCATGATGTGGACATCCTTATGTTAAAAACAATGTAAAATTTGTTTTGAAAAATGAAGTTTAAAACAAGAGTTTATTTTAAAACAAAAACAAATAATATTTTAAGGCTAAAACATCTTCTGAAAAATCATTTGAAAAGGTAATTTTATGGCTAAAATATTTTGAAAAGCAGCTTTGAAAATCATTTTGAAGTAGTTTTGCAAGCTTCTTCCTGTAGAATATCTCATCACATCAGGACTCGAGAACTTGTACAAAACCAGGAAGTTTGTGGGTTTGTAAGCCACTTGTCGTAGATTTGTAAGCTTCTTGTCATGGTTTTGTAAGCCACTGAGAAGGTAGAAATGGGTTCCATCCCAAATGAAATTCGAAATGAAGATTTCTACGCTATTATAAAGTTTTAACAAAAACTAGACACATATCTTGAAATCTTGATCTTGATACTCATGAGTCTTCAGACTTGATTTCTTCATTCTTGACCTTTATACTGTACAGTCTTCAATAATCAGTATCTGCCTTATATATATATCCTCCATAACAACATTCATATATATATCTAGCCAATAGTGTTAGTATATAAGTAATAATAAAATAAGTTACATAGGTTGTTGTCATCAAAACTACTATCTCTAGTTCCTAACAATCCTAGCGGAATTTCCTAAGACATTTATGTATGATTATTAATTTCAAATTAGTAACATTTTTACATATATTCCACTTTTTCTGTCCCAATAATCCATTTGTCCCAATTAATTGTAACTCCTAAATACATAC
Organism: Allium cepa; assembly: GCA_030765085.1. Lineage (NCBI taxonomy): Eukaryota > Viridiplantae > Streptophyta > Magnoliopsida > Asparagales > Amaryllidaceae > Allium > Allium cepa. Next base: position 95,028,812 of record CM060946.1, on the reverse strand, counting down.
CCATTTATTTGAGTTATAGTCTTTAACTCCCATACTAACCAACTGTAACACATAATCTAATTCTATACATTATTTCCCACTAATTGCCCATTAATTGGGATCACCATCTTCTATTTCCTTTTAATTATTCGCAATTCCTAATTTATTGTCCATTAATAGGAATTACTACATTTCCTAATTTATCAATTCGCTTCCTTAATTATAATTATAATAATCGAACGTTACATAAAAATAACACATGAATAAACGTCGTTCTTCATTATTAACGCAATAAATACATATAAACTACTTATTCCTATCCAAATATATTTTAGTCATAAATATGTAACTAGAATATGATTTTCATATTTAATTTGCTGGAGTTAAATTCCTTAGGAATACTTTCCACGGTGATTTCCATAAATTGGTTTTAACAGAAGGAAAGATTTACTGCATTTGAAATTACAAGGAACAGATAATATTTGGAATGAACTGTGGAACCTGTAGAAAACAAATCTGCACTTTACACATCTCTTCCCTTTTTTATGGGTATTCCTTGTTAAATCAAACGTCGCCCTTTTGAATGAAAGTGAAAAAAGTAAATAAATTTCTAAAAATCAAATGGATGTTCTTCCCACAAATTAAACTATGGAAAATCTGCAACCTAGAAAAATTAGACAATAATCCAAAAATCCTATTTTGCGCACAAGTACAGATCTAGAACAAAAATATACAACATGCAAATTCTAAAAACTTTGGGATTGGTTCCCCGATCTAAGTGTAAACATATTTCAAATTAGATCAAAAACAAGAATATGTAGGCAATAGTTTTCTACGCAAATTTAATCCTACAAATTAAGAAATAAAATTGATTTAGGAATAAAAATCAAATATATGTTAACAGAATAGTTTTAAAATCATAAAAAAAAATCCTACTCACATTATAAAAGTGATCCAAATCTCCAGATCGGAAGTAGAACCTTAAATTCATCTTAAAATCTTTTTTAATCTAAGAAATATGTATAAAAAGGGTATATACATACATTAGAATTATAGATCTGAGAAGAGATTTGAGATTGGGAGAGAAAATAGATGCAAATGTGTGTGTGTATTACTTCAAATATGCCTATAGTTGATTATTTCTCTTTTTATTTTTATTATATTTGTATTCTTCTCCAATTTGTATGAATATTGATGTAAATATCTTAATTTATAATTTAGAAAGAATTTGAAAAGAAGAAATGGCAGAGCTTCACTATTGCCTTTAGAAGAATATGATGAGAGAAGGAAGGGTTATGCCTAAATTTATAGGAGCTAGAATCAAACACGGCTATTCAATTTAAAATATTAAATTCGAGTCATTGTGGTCTAGGTTTATTACAACCATTAGGACGCCATCGGTCGATCGCCTATAGGTCACCGATCAACCATTTGGGGTCGATCGGCCCCAATAACGGGTCGGCCCAGGCCGAGGCAATTAATATAAAAACGTTAATTTTCCTACTTGAATTATTTCCGTTTTGAATTCGTTTTTCGTCCGCAACTTTTTCGTTTGGACTTTGATCACAAAACTTCAAATATGAAAGCTGCTCGGAATTTTGTCGTGGACGTAATAATGCAAGTTTCATTATCAAATTTCATGATTTGTATAAATTTCATTTTTGGTGCAAAATTAATTAACTAGCTAACTAATTAAATAGCTAACATCAAGTTACAGGGTGTTGCAATTTTGATATTAGCACATTGTGAAAAATAATATAGGTGGTGTGGTGTATATATATGAGTTTGGTCGCATGTAACAACAAAAGATTACTTTTGTTAGAAGGTGTTGACCAAATTTCGATGTAGGCTTAAGTAGTCAGACTTAAGGTAGAGCTAGACAATGGTGTTGTGTAATGGAAGTCGAACCAAGCTCCCCAATTCCAATACATGGCATACGCATATGAGTTGGCACATACTTTGTTGTAACAAAAGAAATATCTAACATTATGTGCCTACCAACCCATATTTATAGATCATTTCTCCAAGATATTTAGCTATGTGGGACTATTTTAATTACAAACCGGCATTCCTCTTTGCCACGTGCAAGACAACCCTAACAATCTCCCTCTTGACTGGCATCCCCTTGGAGTACTTATGAGAGCATTGTTTGTCTGCATGACCCAGTTCATAACTTTCGGCTCTGATACCAATTGTTATGTAACGGTGGTCGGACCAAGCTTCCCATCTGCAGCACGTGGCATACACATATAAGTTGACACATGCTTTATTGTAACAAAAGAAATTGCCAGTGCTATGTGTCTACCAATCCATATTTATACACCACATCTCCAGGTTATTTAGCAATATGAGACTGCTCCAATTTCAAACCGCCACTCCTCCTTGTAACTTGCAAGATAACCTTAATACATGGTATGTTGGTCTAGTATAATGACACATGAACAAAGTCTTAAGATGGTACAAGCATTAAAGTTAGCGTAGAAGACGTGTGAATGGATGTGAGCAAGGCGGAGATTTGTTGGGTTGTCTTACATTGTATACGGGCAATGGACACACATTGGAAAGAAGATTAGTCTTACATCATGAAAAAATATAGGTGGCATGATATATATATATATATATATATGACTTTGGTCGCATGTAATAATAAAAATTCCTTATGCTATAATGATGTTGACCTAATGCTATGTTACCCCCACAGAGAATGTGTAAACGGATCCACGAACTTCAACAGTTAGTTTATTTAAGAGATGGTTCTTATTGCAATATTATTTTAGTTCAGATATGCGCATGAATATTTAATGCAAAGGATAAAATTAATTTAGACTATTCCAGTATATATTACTTATGATTTTCTTGATATATCATGTCATACGTATTAGAAAATATGATGTTTCAAACCCACTATAATACATACTCTAATTTACAAACAGTTAGGAAATGTCATAAAGTGTAATAATTTAAATGTTGAAATTTTATTTCTGTGGATCCAATTTGAATACTACTTCAATTTGAGCACAATTTCTTATTTCATATTTGAAACACTATTTTCAAACCAAATTGTATACGTATTGAAATTTACATGTCAAACATATGATAAAACTATTTAAAATTGATATCGCTTACATTTGAAAATTAAGTAACAGAATGTTTAGGATTATCAAGTTAGGGACAATCCGTGGTTAATGTTATTGTTTAGCATATAAAACTACTATACTATAAAATACTTTACATGCTTCAAGTTTATTTAGTAGGTTTATCGGCAATCGTTTGTCGGTAATAGCCAAGAAAAAACTATTCTAAAACTACAACTCAAAAAATTGCGCCATCAGCTTCGTATATCTCAAAAATATAAAAAATGCATCATTTGTTATACAATAAAATGAACAAAAGACAATAGATAGAGGTGACATTTTTATTCATTTTGATATTTATATGATATAAATGAGCTCTCTACTTATAAACTCCAAATGCAACAGAGATTACAATAATGTCCGTTACTATTTTGCCTATTCATCCATATTACTAATATATATTACAACACTGGCCTTCATCCCGCATTGAATCTTAGCTTCTTCCTCATTAACAAGCTCCAATTTCGAAGTCCTTGACTACTACCATCCTTTATACTATAAGGGAATCTCTACCTCTTGTCTACTCTTCTGACTTCCCCGCCCCATCTATAGGCCGCCTTTCCCAACCTCTTTTTGTAGGGCGCCATGTTTGATCGAGACGTCGAAGACATCCCAAAGGAAGAGGTAGATCGAGATCTCCAGAGAGTTAAAAAGTATATTGAATAGGGCAACAAATGGAAAGGCTATGTTGTGCTCTCTCTAAGGTCAACAAGATTAACTATACAAATATTTCCTCCTTCAACTCTGGAAAGAAAACCTATGATAACAGCATTACAGAGTTAAAAAGGGAATTGGTGAAGATGAAGGCTGAGAGAGACTCCACTCTCCAAAGCTAGCATCGAGAGTTTGATTGCTGAGATGAGGAAGGCCCACGATGATGATGTGATGGTGTTGTAGAACACATTGAAGTCTGCCCACGAGGAGGGCTCTGGTTTGAAAACCAAGATCGATGGGAGGGGACTAGCCCTCGTCAAGAAGAATGAAATCATTCGGGCTAGGGACCAAACTATTGAAGAGAAAACGCCTGAGATCCAGAGCCTTCAAGAGGCGAATGAGAAGCTTGCTGACAACCTTCTACTGGTTAAGGTCGAAAAGATGGATGGTGAGGTTGAATATGAGATCGTCGCACAGTAACTAATTGATTTAAAGGAGGCATGAATCAAGAATCAAGAAGAGTTCAATAATCCCTTATTTTACTTCAACGCTAGCATGGTTATATACAAAAATTTGAAGTGGTTAGGGAGCTCATACGTTGAAAATTTTGCAGATGCCTGGGAGAAGGTGTTGCGCCGCTCTAATATAGTCGGTAATGGCCTCACCGAGGAGGAGTTAATAGCTAAGTGTCTTGAAGCTGAATATATAACAATGCTTGAGGAGGAAAAAGCCACATTCGATGTAAAAGACCGTCGTTGTTGTTGTCAATGTTGAGGCTCCCACTGGTGCAGGTGCATTGGTATTAGTGGAATAATCAATTCCAAAGTCCAAGAAGCCTTTGATAGGTGTTTCCAAGACTAAAGAGGCTACCTCTGAGGCCACTCAGATTATTCCAACATCTACAGCGGCTGCTTCCATTGAGGCATATGTCCCTCTTCTAGTTGAACCATTGATCCAATACTCCCCCAAAGAGGGTGAGTTTTCTAAATCTCTTTCTCAACAAAGTCCAAGCAAAGGTATATCACTCATTTCTCTTGTTTTTAAGAAACTTCAATTCTCGCTAGAATCCATCTCTAATCTTTACCATTCTATTTTCCAACTTGTAGGTCAGCTGATCTCCTGCCTCTACCTCTGGCTACTTAAGGATCGGGCTTCATGGCCATCTTTACCATGTCGACCTCCATCTCCATGTGACACGTTCCTCCAATCATATGTCTAGGTCCCAAACTAGCCCTGATTCTCAGAAGATTGCGACCTTGGTAGGGAAATAAGATGTTTTCTAGTCCCCGGGAGAAGACATTTCCATCACTAGCGCTGCAGGCCCAACCGATCCTGGCACAATTTCTGAGCAGTCAAAGATCGATCTTTCTATGGTCAGAATCAAAAAAGAGCCTAGACTTAAGAAGTTCATCAGCTCTGCATCCATAAGCCCCTCTGAAAATCTTCCTGGGATTAAGTTAAGGCTGCCAAAGCTCCATTTCAAACCCTCCAAGACTTATGCCGAGAAGACTGTCGGTGTGCCCTATGCCACAACTAAAAGAGAGACTGCTCATTTTGAGGGTGACACTCCTAAAGAGGGGAAGACCAAATAAACAGTTCTTGAAGCTTGTGGTATGGTATCTTGTTTTTTACAGCATCATTTTGTTGAAAACAGGTCATGTGTGTGCAGGAACGGCCCTCGCTACCTTTGTACATAAAAAACTAAAGTAATGGAGGATTACCTTTTGCTTTATAATCCATGTTCCATATACTTTTCCATATTTTATATACCGTGCCTACTTATGAATAACTAGCTGCATATATAATGTAGTTACTAGTGCTGCAATTTCCCTGTTCCTTTTGTCTAATGCATTTATTTACTAAAACTCTGTACATATAAATAAAAATCTTGCAATTTCTTTGGTTACATTCCATTATTCATCCCTGTTTATCATTGCTGAAGTGTTTCATTTGGTAAAATGGAACCATGATTGGACCAACTTCGTGGTCATGTTGAGTCGAGTTCCTCTCGGCCAACCATTAATCTTGAATAATCCAAGTCCTATGTTGTTCCCCATTGCGCAGGGAAGCGGTTGGAATATTTACTTCCTTCTTTATACAGCTTCATTGTACACCTGTCCCTGGTCATGGGATTTATGGTTTCCAATGCCATAATCCAAGCGTTGATGGTATTGAAATGTCATGGGGAAAATTGTCTAATTGCCCCCACATTCGTGCCTTTCCAATCTTAATTTTGGATCAGGAAGGCCCGCTAATACCTATTCTCGATTTCCTATGACTACCCTCGCTCATCCTTGGCTTGGAGTGTCATGCTAAGCCATTAGTGCTGCTGTGGAAGTTTATTTCTTGCACCAGTTCCTATCTTTGGGAACCTGTGTTTTAATTACTTGATTGCGTGCGTTCCTTCTTGATGCAACCAACTTCAAGGAAACGGTCGATACCTACAAGTTGGGATCGAATTATCCGATCAACTCCCATGTGGTCCTCTTTTCTTGATGTTACCAAACTCCGGGAAATTTCAAGTTCTTGAAGGTTTGGGTTGAATTATTCGATAGACCCCCAAAACGATCACACCTCCCCGACGTCGCCTATCTTCAGGCCACATCGGATTCTCAAAGGTCGAGGTCAAATTATCTGATCAACCCCTAAGTGATTACACCTTCCTGACATCGTCTATCTCCAGGCAGTGCCAAATTCTTGAAGGTCGGGGTCTAATTATCCAATCGACCCTTAAATGATTACACCTTCCTGACGCCGTCTATCTTCTTCCTGGTGTCGTCTATCTCTGGACAACGCTGAATTCCTGAAGGTCGTTGTCGAATTATCTGATCGAACCTTAAAACTAAGCTCCCTTTCCATGATTCGAAGCTTGGGGAGCATGTTCCTTGTCATACTACTAATCGCGCAACATATGAATTTTGCTTACAATAACATGGTCCCATTGGTTTGGTAGCTAATTGATTATTGTCAATGGAAATTGTGGCAAATCCAGCCTTGTTGTACTGCTCTAAAATCCTTAGGTGGCTTATTTATGAAAATAAATTAAGAAAAGCTAAGGGTATTAGTGTTGTGGCAAACCACTATTACATGTGCACGGGATCAAAATTTCATCAACCATTGTAAGCTTTGAAAGTTCTATCTTTGAGCCTCTAATCGATTGCATAGTGTCCTTCCCAGTTCGGATCGATTGCCCTTGTACCTGGAGACCTCATTTCAAAACAAGATCCCTTACCTCAAAGGTACGATTTCGAACCTTGGCATTGAAATGTCATGCCACTCTTCTCTGGTGAGCTTCTGACCTTATGCCAGAGTGTGATGCATCACCTTTATACCCTCATTAACAACGGACATTACAATGTAATATCATCTACTAATATGGAGAATATGGCCGATGAGAAGCGACCATTGGTATTATTTCTTTGGGTGAGTATCAATATGTTTAATTGCATGAGAATATTTTTTCTGAAAGAGGATTCAATGTATCTGATCAAGTTAATGCCTCATCAAAACCTTCACAATAAAAACCCAGTGGGAAAAATACCAGTGAAGGAAAAAGAATACATTATATCATACTGTTGAATGCTCCCTCTGATTTATAATGCATTATTTAGTTAGTTTGTTGATGTAGATGACACATATCAATTTTATACATCATCTTATGAAATGTTGATTTTGGAAGTGCCTTTGTGAATAGATCTGTCGGATTTTCTTGGGATTGATTTTGTTTCATCTCTATTTTGTTGTCCTTTTATAATTCGTGTGTGAAGAAAAATTTAGGAGAAATGTGTTTTTTCTTATCACTCTTGATGTAATCTACCTGAATCTGAGCTACGCAAACTGCATTGTCTTCATAAATAATAGTTGATCTTCTATAGCTGAGGGGAGCTGACATGTATTTCAAATATGCTCGATTAATGATCATAACCGAATACCTTCTTGATTTGCTTCATGTAGTGCTAGTATTTCAGAATGACGTTGGTACCAACATTTTTTTGGTAGATTGTCATGAAATAGCTGCATTACTATTACAGAACACATACCCGATTTGTGATCTTGCTTTATATTGATTAGAAAGATAACCTACATCAACATAGCCAACTAAATTTGGATTATTACCTATGTCAGAATAAAACAAGCCTAAAATTTTGCTTCCATGAAGATATCTTATGACATGTTTTATACCATTCTAGTGTCTTTTCATTAGGTGCTGAACTATATCGTGCTAGAAGATTTACTAAGAATGCAATATCTAGTCTCATACATTGGGCTAAATATAATAATGCACCAATGGCATTGAGATATGGTACTTCTGGACCAGGCACATTTTCATCATTTACTTCTCGGTGGTAATGGTCCTTTTTAATATCCAAAGATCTGACAAGCATAGGCACACTAAGTGGATATGTTATATCCATTTGAAAGCGTGTCAGGATTTTCTCAATGTAGCTTGACTGATGGATCGGCATGTCACTAGTACTATGCTCAATTTGTAGACTGAGATAATATTTAGTTTTTTCCAAGATCTTTCATTTCAAATTCTTTCTTTAAGTAATATTTTGTTTCATTATTCTCTTCTAGATCCCAATCAAATGTATTTCATCAACCTAAACTACTAAAATATCTAATCCCTTTTTCGTTTTCTTTATAAAGATATATAGAAAAATGGGATTGTTTTTATATCCTGCTTTTACCAAATATTCACTAAGACGGTTATACCACATTCTTCCATATTTTTCAAACCATATAGTGACCGTCTCAGTTTTAATGAGTACCTCGACTTTGATTTTTCTTCTGGCAACCTATATCCATCTGGGATTTTCATGTAAATAATGGTATCTAATTCACCGTAAAGATAAGCTGTCACATCTTCAGTTAATCTTATATCCAGTTTTTCAGAAACTACAAGGTTTATCAAGTATCGAAATGTTATGACATCCATAACAGGAGAATATATTTCTTTAAAATCAAAACCTAGTCTCTGCAGAAAACCATGTGCGACAAGTCGTGCCTTGTATCTCACGACTTCATTTTTATCATTTCGTTTTCTAATGAATACCCATTTATAACCTACTGGTTTAACATTTTCTGATGTTTTCTCTATTGGTCCAAACACACCATGTTTTTGAAGTGAATCTAGCTTAACTAAGATAGCATATTTCCACTTTGGTCAATCATGTCTTTTTCGACATTCAATTATGCTAATTGGTTCATTATCATTATTCTCATTATAGTCATGACATTCATTTATTTTAGTAGCTACTACGAATGAGAACATCATCAATTATTATTTTACTTCGATCCTATATTTCTCCATAGTTGTATAAAATATTGAGATCTCATTATTAGGTACCATTTTATTTTTGGAATCTTCTATTATTTCTTCTGGGATAATAGTTTCTTTGGCAATTTTAGCAGGATTGGGATTTTCATTTAAGATATTTTTTAGATCATTTATACCTCTACACGAGGTTGATCAATTGATGATTTTTTTTTAGACTTTCTTTTTCTAAGTGCCAAGTCTTTTGAACCAATTGGTCTTCCACGCTTTTATCTAGCTTTAGATTCATTTGCTGCTTTTGGTACTTCTGCGATTTCAACTCTAGCTGGTGCATTTGCTGTTGGAATGTGCAATTTAGCTATTTTTGCAACATCATTAATGCATCAGGCATTTGATTTGTGACATTCTGAAGATGCAAAATTCTTTGTACCTCGTATTGGCATTGTTTGGTACATGCCAAATGAGACATAGATTATTCCATGATATTTCACGTCGTTCTACTATAATGGTCTTTCCCCTAATGGTGAAAAAATTGTCTCATCAAATTTACTGTCTAAAAATCTTGCAGTGAAGACTTCACCCATGAGAGGTTTAAGATAACAAATTATCGAGGTTGAATCAAATCCCATATAAATTCCTAACCTACGTTGAGGACCTATTTTAGTACGAAGTGGGAACTAATTGGCACATGCACAGTGCAACCTAATTTTCGTAAATGTGAAATATTTGGTTAGGATCCGGTTAAAAGCCGTGATGATGAAAATTGATGATAAGCCGTTGGTCTAATTTTAACCAATTTTGATGCATTCGAAATATCTTGTCCGCAAGCTGAAATGGATAGCTTTGATTGCATAAGCAACAGTCTTGCAATAAGTTGCAAATGCTTAATTAGTGATTCTGCCAGACCATTTTGAGTGTGAACATGAGCTACTGGATGTTCAAATTCAATTCCTAATGATAGACAATAATCATCAAATACTTGAGAAGTAAACTCTTCTGCATTATCTAGTCGAATTGATTTAATACGATGGTCAGGGAAGTGCGCTCTTAATTTGATTATTTGAGCAAGTAATTTGGCAAATGCCATGTTTCATGTAGAAAGCAGACTTGCATGTGACCAACAAGTTGGTGCATCAATTAATACCATAAAATATTTAAATGGTCAACATTCTGAGTAGATTGGGCCACGTATATTACCTTGAATTCTTTTTAGAAACGTTGAAGATTCAGAAGTGATTTTACTATATAAAGGTCGAGTGATTAATTTTCCTTATGCACATGGAACACATGAGTAATCACTTGGTAAATTCAATTAGTTTGATAAATCATGCACATTTGACTTTTTAGCGATTTTACGAATAATTGTTGACCCAGGATGACCCAAGTGATCATGACAATGAATCAATGTCTTTCCATTTATGGTCTTCTGGCTCACATTTATAGAATGAGACTCAACTACACCAATTTTTGTGAAATATAATCCAGTCGAAATTGTTTCAAATTTTTCTAAAATAAGCTTCTAGCTTTCAGATCTAGAAATAATACAAAGATATTCTTTATTGTTTTCATTTATAGTTTCAATATGAAAACCATTCATTCTTATATCCTTAAAGCTTAGCAAATTTCTTTTAGAATTGCTTGAGTATAAGGCATTTTGAATGAAGACATGTGTACCATTTAGCAATACTATGTGGGCTCTTCAGGACCCTTCAATTATATTAGCAAATCCAGTTATGGTGGAAACTTTAGCCGATATATTTTCAGATAATTCAGTAAAAGCTTCTCGTGTTTCAAAATCCTATGAGTAGTTGCACCGTCTAGTAGGCATATATCATCATTCAAGAATTGATGGTCCATACCTTTAGAACTAAAGACAATACAGTTAGTCAATTATTGAAAATAGTCCTAAACGTAAATAAATGCTAATTTTTTCTAAAAAGGATTACAAAGCAAACTACTAATTCAAATCAATATCCATCAGTACACATTATTTCAAATAGTTCTACAAAAATAAAACAAACTAACAAACATCAACTTCAAACTAACTAAAATAAAATGGAAAAACCACACAACAACCTTCAGGCTACTTCTAGTTGATCATGTAGGTCATATCATTGATCATCGCATTGAAATTTTCATCATTTCTAAAATTTCCATCATCATCTTCGAAGAGATCATCTAACTTCAAGTTAGTATTATCAAATATTCTTTCAGTGTTATTTGTTTTAATATTCTTCGAACGTTGGTATTCTTCAACTGTTTTTTTTGATGATCTACATGTACATGACCAATGACCAGAGCATCCACATCTATAACAAACTTTCTCATAGTGCTTTTTATTTTCTGGAGTAAAATCATTAGTCTTTTCAGGCTCATTTTTCTTTTGTTACTTTTTAAATTTGGTAGTTTTGTTGCTTTTAAAACCACCCATAACTGCCTCTGTTGGGGTTATATCCACGTCCACTGCCACGTCCTCTACCTCGACCTCTGCCTCTTCTAAAGTGGAAAAAATTAGCATTAACTTCTGGTAACGCAGCCGAACTAGTTGGTCTTGAGGAGTGATTTTTAATACAAATTCACTATTTTTTTTAGCAATTAATAAACATCCTATGAGTTCAAAATATTTTATAAAATGAGGCTCTCGATATTATTGCTGTAGGAGTATGTTCGAGGCATGGAATGTTGAAAATGTATTTTCAAGCATTTATGCATCATCTACCTTTTCTCCACATAATTTTAGTGTAGAAGTAATTCTAAACATAGTAGAATTATATTCGCTTACAGATTTGAAGTCTTAAAAGCTCAGGTTCAACCACTCTTGCCTAGTATTTGAAAGTATGATCATCTTCTGATGTCATAACGCTCCTTTAAGGACTTCCATAAGTGGAGAGGATCCTTTTCCATTAAATATCCTATTTTTATATCATCGCGGATGTGATGTCTTAAAAATATCAGAGCCTTCACTTTGTCCTGCTGGGATATATTATTACCATTTTGATGGCAATTTCTAAACATTGAGATTGCAAGTGGATCTCAGCATACAGTATCCCTGATAAATAGTTGTCTCCAGATATGTCCAAAGCTTTGAATTCAAGCATAGCAATATTTGCCATGAATTTTGTTTACTGTCAAGAACAATTTACGGGGTAAGTTCAATAATAAGAAAAATAAATAAACCAAAGGTGTTGGAAAATATAAATGGCGTTAAAAAAATATAATTGTCATTTTAGAAATCCAATCCAAGTGCAGATATGAAAATGTGAACTTAAACAGTTATGTAAAAAAAAACTAAAAGCAAGGCAAAAACATGATTTAATAATAATAATAATATGTTCTCATATTATGACAAAGACATCCTATCACCCTACTTGTAAAAATGGTATCATTATGAAATGTTGCAGTTACCGAAAATTATTTAATATCCTATCACTTGGAAAACTGTATACTTAAATAACTTACTAAATGTGTACTTGAGCATCACAAAAGAAAATTATTGAGTTGTGCATGGGCTTTTAAAATCAAATTGTAAGTAAAAATACAATGCTGGAGTTAGCAAAACAAATGACCTTTACTAGTTGAAAAAGAAAGATATTCGCAGCCTAAAGGATGATACATAAAAAAAAAACTGCATCAAATTTTTACAGTAAATTTTGTCAAAGATCTCACAATTTGCAAAGAAATAAATACATAAGATGGTAATTCCTATAATGTTTTTAAGTTATATTCTACCCAATTACCTATGCATCGTGACGTCATTAATTGTATATCAACCACAAATTAAAATGCACAAGTAACATCAGAAATCAACAAAATAAATCACAATCCAAATAACTTAAAGTTAAAGCATAAATAAAACATTCATATGGTATTTAGGGTATGCATGGTATAATTCCAAGTTTCCAGAACATATAAAGGGCGTTTGAGGGCATGGATGATAAAAAAAACTAATATATTAATGATGCATGTATTAACATATTAATGTGGTAGAATATTCATCCAATTTATATGACTAGGTAACACAAACAAAACAACACAGAGATTGCAAAAGAAGCAATATTCTTTAACATTTTCCTGAAGTAGGCTATGTAGAGTAGGTATATAGCAAAATTTGTTTCTGATGTGAATAATGGAGAAAACAATATGTATATACATGGAGTGGAAAAATAGTACTTAAGGTGTAGATGATAGTTGCAAGCAAAATATAAGTATAAATTGTACCTTGTCTGCTGTTGAAGAAATAAAGTGGGTTGATCTTGTTTTTACGAAAGCAGAGAGATAAAAAGAAGCGAGTATTATCACACTGTATCAGTAAAAGCTACAATATATAGTTGGCACAGAGGATTAAATATCCACCTAGAGAATAGGCAGTACAATAGAATAGGTAGCTGTGGATTTTTATTTAAAGTGAGAGAATGAGTACGTTTGGCTCCAGGTTCAAATAAATAAAAGAGTCAACGAAAGAAAAATAAAAATAAAAATTTCCAGAGTATCGTGCTGATAACGTGTTATAAAATAAAAAGATAAGACGTTAGAGAGAGGTGGCATTTTTATTCATTTTGATATCTATATATTACAAATGAGCTCTCTATTTTTAGACTCCAAATACAACGGAGATTACAATAATGTTCTTTGTCATTTAGCATATTCACCCATATTACTAATATATATTAGGGACAGTTTGGCACAGGTCTGTAATTAGTTTCAAAATACACAAAACCTCGATAAAAAAAGTATGTAAATTAGGTTTCTAGAATTAAGTTATTGAATAACGGCATACACATATGCAATTATTCAGTGAATAATTGCAGACATTTATGCAATTATATCCAAAAAAATTAGACATTTTCACAATTATTCACTGAAAAATAGCGGAAATTTTTGCATTTTTTTCGAAATATTGCGGAAAATTCTGCAAATATTCACCAAAAATTGCGTAAATTTTCATAATTTTTTCAAAAAATTGCGGAAAATTCTGCAACTTTGATAAAAAATTGCTGAAATTTCGCAATTATTTATCACAAAAATTACGAAAATTTATGCAATTTTTGAATATAATTGCATAAATATCTAAAAAATTTCATAGAATAATCGCATATGCAATTATTTAGTAACTTAATTTTAGAGACCTAATTTACATATATTTTTTTACTGCGAATTTTGTGTATTTCGAAACTTATTATAGACCTGAGCCTGATATACACTATATATTAACATCATTAAATAAGTTACAAAGTGAAACCCGTGTGCTCAATAAATAAGTTACAAGGTGAAACAGGTGTGCATAACACGGTTCCACAGTGGTTTGTGTAAATTGCTAAGTAAATTTTGCAAAAAAGTACACTATATTTAATTGTGCTCAAAGTCATTTTGCAGCCTTCTGCCCTTTTCATTGTAGCGACATTAACAGAAGCTACAGTTAAAACCCTGACTTTGAAGGAACGGAAACAAAATAATGTAATTTTGTTCACACTTTTTATGGGGTGTGAACAAAATACTTTCCTCTTATTGGAGGAATCTGACGGTCACATATGAGACCTCCAGAATTCCTCCAATAGGAGGCCGGTGTTTTGTTGAAAGTGTGAACAAAATCACTCCCAAACAAAATAGGTTATAGAAAATTAGAACATAATTTCCTATCGAAGCTTGCTACATCTGTCAGCAGGATGATATCAAAAAATTGGATTTCGTTCCCATCTTCAGGACAAAGATGGCTAGGGTTCTTATCTAATTCGAAGAAGAGAGCACTGTTTAATTTAGAAGCAAGTATTCAATTGAGGTCTCAATTAGCTGACTGAAAAATTAAGATCAATAGCAGTATGTTAAACCTAATGTTATTTGTCGATGATTCTGGAAAAGGGAAGAGAAGGATAATTATCATAACAAAAATTGTTATCGAAACAAGAAAAACAGGTTTCTTTTGTAATTCTCCCGCCTCAAAGAATATAAACAAACTAACCATACACTATAGCATACAAAATTTATATTTCAACATGTTTAGAAGCGTTATTCACAAACAATATTCACCAGACAATCAAAAAAGAAACTACTACGAAACATACTATACAAGACGTAAATCCAAGATGTACACATCAAGGTAGACAACTACTATATATAAGGTATTGACATCTTGGTTTAATGACAGTAAAGGTTACCACCACCAGTCCCCTTCGTAATTCCTATATCATTGAAGATTCATCTATACATGCATATCATTATACATCTTCATCTACATCTTTTTTGGGACCAGCAGCAAATGTTTCTTTAACGGCTCCAGCAATTTGACCGACTGAGCTGTGAACCCCACCCACTGCTTCATTCGGCCTGCCAAAACAATCATATACTTAACTTATAGTTCATTGATCGATTACTTCGTATACATGTATATACTAGCAATTGAATTAACGATGGTAAAATGAATCCGTTGCCTGTCGGAAGTAAGGCCTCTGTCTCCTTTGGAACCTTCCATCTCCAGCCTGTTCAATACTGCATTCCTGCACATCTTCTCCTGCTCGTTTCATACAAAGAAAGCAATATGATCATGCCTCAATTTTCCAGATGAATTATACAATGGTTAAATATGTCAAAACACCTTAGTTTCTTTCATAGTCTCCTCGTTATTGCCTGACAAATAGTCCAGTGCCCCACTCGCCTTCTCTGCTGCTGCATCCTTGTACTCCTCCATTTTCCCAACCACGGGGAGTTTGCTCTCTTTTCCCGTTTCCATTTTGATTTTGGTTGATGTGATTTTTACGCCAGTGCAAAATTTATCCTTTTTCGAATCTTTATAATGGGCAAAATAATTGTTGATGGTTTGAAGTCTTGTTGGATGAAGGCAAGCCAGAAGTTTATCCTCATACACATGAATATAAAACACATATATATACACTGCGATACAAGATGAGTATGAAACGTGGTGGAGGAAGAGCAGAGGGAAGGACACACGTACTAAGATGTGTGCTTCTATTGCATCCACGTAAGCATCTGGCTTTTGTTACTTTCTTACTTGGTGGACGATCGAGCTCGGTTAGAACTTTAAATTTTGCCTTTTGAATTTGAATTTCAAAAACAAAAGGAAAGAAAAAAGAAAAAGAAAAAAGAAAAGAAAGAAGACCACCGCGGCGACTTGCTGTTTTATTTAGCACACCATATTCCGAAATTATCTCTTCCCGCACAATAAATAGCATGATACTAGTACAACCGCACAACGGTGAAGAAACCGACCGTTGTGGTGTTTGATATCAAAGAAAAACTTTGATATGAACCTTCACTGATAGACATCTAAGACTAAACATTGAAAACGCTGTTACTGCAATTAATAAAACAATGTTCATAAATCTAGTATACAGATAATTATCGCTCATTGTGTACAATAGTCGTCTGTACATTATGTGCTCTTTTGACATACAAAACATACTGATAGTTGTGAAGTTTTTTTTAAAAATAAAATAAAATAAAAAAGAATTATTTTTTTACTATAAATACATCAGGAGGGTATTGGTTTAAAAACATTATCGAAGATTTGAAGCCAAAAAAAACTTTAATATTCATATTTTTGAACAAAGATTTCGTCTATATAGTTTAGGGCAGAGTCAAATTGAGCAAGAGAAAATTGATTATTTATCCCCCACACATGTCAAAATGTACATATCCTGATATAATTTTAGGCATGACTAAATTTGTTTTCTTTTTTGAATTGCGGCTAAAATGATAAAATACCTTTTGAAATATATACAGAAGAACCCAACTCTACGGGAGTGCCACACTTGAATAAATACAAGCTTCTGAATCCAGTAAATCTACAAACAAGGCGCAATGGTTACGACTATTAACAGCACAACAAATCCAACGAAACATACGGTGAGTATATAGACACACACATGTACATATATACATACATACAGTTACTTACCAGTGTATTATTTGGGGTATCATAGTACTAACCATTTACAAATCCAGCAAATATACATTCTGCAACCATCACATATACCAGCATTGCATTCATGCCTATCCATTCTAATGGTAGAAAACAGTTTCTTAATCCTACAACGTCCACCTGATTATACAGTAAATATTGTACTTTGTTGTATTATAACGTTCATATGTAGAATAATATATACTTTCAGATTCTTGAAAATTCAGTTACGGATCTTGCATATATAATATGTTTGAGTAAGCAACATAGTCAGAAGTACATTATTGTGCTACTTCAACTTAGAAATATGGTTTAATTGCCAGGATATAGAATGTGGAGAAAACAATGGCTGCAGCTCCAGTAGTAACACATACGTAGCTAAAGCTATACAGTTGCTTGTTTAATGGGATCCCTGCATAATCATTATAGAAGCAGATGATGAAAAATGCATGTAAATAATAGATGAATCATCATAGAAATGGCTGCAGCTGTTCTGAGAAGATCTCACCGTGTGAAAAATGCAGAACAAGGCCAAGTATGAGTAGAGCAACACCCATTCCAATCCAATGTTTTAAGCGATCAATATGATTCTAGAGGGAAATAATGTGGTATGTATGATGATTTTTAGACAGAACAAGGAGCTTAAGACATACTTGGATATATACCTTCATGTGAAGAAGTAATGATAAAAGTTCCCAAATTAGATAATAATAATCATCGGTTAATAGCTAATAATCAAATCCGTAGTAATTAGCTTAGTTATAATTTTCAAATATAAACTGAAGAAAGTCGAGGGTCGATAGTGAATGGATCGACATCGGTAATCATATTAGAGGGCATCGGATCATCAACACTTCTCAAATTCAGATACATCACAACGATTAAAATGCCATGAAATGTTCGAATGTATGATATTAAATGCAGGTAGAACTCAAAGTAAAAACCTATTTGCTATCTAGCTTTAAGAAAAGAAGACCTCATGGGAAAACGATTAAAATTATCACTGCAATCAAGAGAAGAAAGCTTCTTTGTATACATATAGTAAATCTAACAGCGTGATTTATAGTTCATACTTGAGTAGATGAAGATGGAAAAGTGAAACCCTAGATTTGTAGTTTGCAACCCATATCTTCCTTCATCTTCGTCGGTTTGATAGGACAAAGGGAGGAGGTGGTGGCAGAATATGGAGGCGGTGGTAGATGAAGCCCGGTACGTAAAAGAGAAGTAAAACGTGAGAGAGTGAGAAATGAAAAGATACCGTGAGAAACAATTGATAGAAGATAAATTTCCAGCCTTATCCATACAGCTTTTAATTATTTACAAAATTACCATATTTACTAAGGGTTATAACCGCTGTAAATGGTTGTAACGGATATAACCATTAAAAATTTGTAACGGTTAGTAGCGTTGTAAATTGAAAGCAGAAAAGTGTTACAAATGGATTGATTAGTGTAGTGTGCTTCCAAACACTTCTACTTATAAACATTTAAAACTACTCAGAAGTTACTATTCAAATCTTCTTTTAAGCAGTTTCAAAATAAGTTGTTGTTAAACGTGCTCCTATATTTCCAACATTAGCTCTAAGTCTGATCACATGTTTTTGCTTTGGCTGGATACTTATGGGCTCAGATGTTTATGTTCATTTTTTCCTCTATATTCAACTC
Organism: Allium cepa; assembly: GCA_030765085.1. NCBI lineage: Eukaryota > Viridiplantae > Streptophyta > Magnoliopsida > Asparagales > Amaryllidaceae > Allium > Allium cepa. The sequence continues at coordinate 95,010,191 of CM060946.1, read as the reverse complement.
AATTGTATGAAAACTGTAAGTAACATTAAACACCAAAAGCATGCATTCAGAAAACTTTTAATGAGCAACATTAAACACCAAATTAGACACCAAAAGCATGCATTCAGAAAACTTTTAATGAGTAACATTAAACACCAAACGCATGCATTCAAAAAAAAATTAATGTATTTATAACCACCTAAAATACTTCTTTATAACCTAATCGGATCTTATCAATTCTACCATGCCAACATGCATAATCGACAAATTTTTACAAAACCCCATAAAATGTACCTTTCTTAACGCTATAGCAAGCTCGTTCCTAGTAAAATTAGCAGCCGCAGAAGTAGTTAAAGGTGTCCCATTTCTAAATTGATATAAGTGAACGCTCTTTTGAATAAACTCCGTAAACTGAACCCTAAGGATAAAAAAAATCACTATAAAATTGCAATAATATAACAGGAATAAATAAGAGATCGGACTATCGAAAACAAGTTACCGATCGCCTCCTTCGCCAGAGGCGCCAAGGAGTTTGCGGTAGTCGAGTTTCATAATTTTATCCTCGTTGCTTTTATGGACAAGGATGTTGTGAACTGTGGATGTTTCAGCTACGACGATGGCGAATCCATTGCCTACAAGGCCAAAGACGCACTCCATTGTCGATCAGAAGAGGATTTTCGATTTCAGTTAGGGTTTTAATCTGAGTTGATAAAAGACGGAAGAGGGATGCGCATAAACTGAACGGGTCTGTATGCGGGAGAAGGAGGGGAGTACGATTAATTATTGATGCATTGATCAGCGGCCGTGCTAAATGCATACTTCAAGTCGGGTCTGTTATTTGGGGGAGAAGCACAGGGGAAAAAAGAACGAAACGGGGTAATGTTTTTTTGGCTTCAGAAAAATTGATTTTGACTAGTAGAAGTAAGCAAACCTCCCTACGGTCGTTTCGATAAACCATGCTCTGGTTAATGTATGGTTTTGATGGAGATAAAAGCAAGATAACTTAACAATTGTAATCAAAGTATGAGTTGCTATAGCTGAGCTCTTTATTTATATATACAATTTTTTTCTTAAACGAATTAGTGAATATATAAAATTGATACACCAAAGTACACATTTAAATATACACAACACTACTAAACCAATTTTATTTGAACACAAATAATTAATGAAGACGGTCTGATGCCTATACCTTCATATAGATCGGCTACAACTATTACAACCATTGATCTATCATATCTAATTCAAGCCACTCACTTTTATGAAACCGTTTTTTGCTTTGGGCTGACTTATTGTCAAAGCCCATACTGCATTTATACATAATGTAATAGTTGCAAAATGATTATTATTAATTACTCTTTAAAAACAGGTACTGAAAATACAGATCTGTATATCATTTTCCCCTCAATAAAATCTTATATTATTTTCATCATCAATTCTCAAATTTAATTTTACATGGTATCAAAGCATCCAAAGGCTTAACAGCCATATTTCTAGAGATCAGAGTCATCATAGAAGTATCATCACTTGGGCGATCAATCTTCATCAGAAAACAGCGTTTTCATTATCTGAATAGTTTGACTCAGTATAGAAAATTAGGTGCCATGCCAATATAGCGTGGTTGCAACAAGATTTTCTTAACAAATCAATCAAGAAAATCAAAAAAAAAATCAAGAAGTCAAGAATCATCACAAAACTGAAGAAAGTGCCTTCCAGCAAGACATATTAGATCAAGAAAAAGAGCAAGTTCATCACTTAAGCCTTGCGATTGCATCAAATCTTGTTGTGAGAAATTCTTACTTCTGTGTTTTGAATTCTATCTTTGATTGATTCTTCCTTTTTGCCTGTCTTTGTTTCTTTGTTTGTTCATAATCTGAAATCATCATGGGTGATGAAACAAATACTGCTACTTCTACCAATGTGAGCAATAGCAATCAACCCAGTGTTACTGCAGAGAAACTTGTTAAAACTGTGACCAGTCTCCAAAGTAATATGGTCACGGTTCACTTGAGTGAAGACAACTATCTCCTCTCGAAATTGCAAATTGAGACTACTGAAAGAGGCTATGCAGTAGGATCGTGTAATATGGATTAATGGAATAGCCTAGGTAGATAATGTAAGTAAAAGCAAGGAGACACTCTAGTCCTACGTCCAGTCTCTAAGCTTCACTTAGGAATTTCACTAACTAACACCCTCACTTAATCCAGAGGAATGGGTTTACAACTTACCCGAACAACCGAACGAGATTTTTTTCCTCAAACACCGAAGAGGACTTCAACTCAATTACAAGAACAATATTAGACTTGTTGTGTTCTTATCAACACTAATGAGTCTAATGTAGTAAAATATTCCTATAATCTTATCCTCGAGAGTATGCAATGTGTTTGTGAAGATTTAGGAAATGTGAATTGCTATGAATCAAAAGAATGTTGAAAACAAAGCAGTGATTCAAGCAATAGAATTGTGAGTGCTTTGGGAATTTCTAGATAATATGTTCAAGAAGATAGTAAGATTAAAGCAAGAGAATTCGGTGAATTGAAGATGTTAAAATTATGTATTTATACTTGTAGAAGAGGTGCATCTGTTGGCTAAGGTTGCAAACAAGAGATGCTTCCATTTCCATTGGTGAATGGTTGCAACTCTTAGGAGGAAGAAGGTGTCCATTCATAGAAAATTCGTAGGTTCAAATTCAGTCGACTGAACAGAGAATTCAATCAACTGAACCTGTACATGTTTGTATATGTGTAACAGGTTCAGTCGACTGAACTATTATGTTGTGCACAGTGAATGTGTATTAAGAAATGAAATTTATAACATGTGTTCTAGTGTTTGTGCAAGCCTCTTGAGGATAGATTTTAACAAATAAATCTAAACTAAGACCTATAAAAATCATACTTATGTTTATTCTTGGTCTTCATCGTTCTTTCTTTAGCTTTGCACATATCTCTTCTTTTTTGTTGAAGCACATTGTCATTGATCAAAATCTTAGCGTATCAACATTCTCTCCCTTTTCGATTGATGACAATACTCATGTGTATAGAGATTATTTCCTCCCCCGAATATATGCACTATATTTTCGACAAAACAAGGTTAGTCACATAGATTTCTCCCCCTTTATCATCGACAAAAAGGAAGTAATAATCACAGAAATATATTGTCAAAGAAATTACTGATATGCATGTCTATCTTTAAGAATGGAGCATAGAATATAGCATAAAAAATGTAGCATGAGAAATAGAATGCTGCATGAATGAATAAAACATAAAATGTAGCATGAATAAAACATAAAAAATTATTTATACAAGCCTTGTGATAATAAGAAGCCATAAAAGAGTTTATTCATCTTTGTCCCAATCATATGAGCCTTCTCTCCCTCCCCTTGGTTCGCGAATAACGGGTCCACCTGTGGGAGGTCTATAACTTCCTCCTCGACCACCACTAGCGCCACTCATGCTGCTGCTTGTATGTTCTTCGGACGATGTCCATGTGAAGGTAGGTGCAGGACGTTTACCGCGTGATGTTGAAGCGGTAGTGGGAGTTAAGCATGAGATGGCATCCCATAATTTATTGAAGAATCCTTTAATTTTATCAAGTTTGTGATCTACCTTCTTGAGGCGATTATCAAGAATTTGTTGATTTCTTGATAAAATTCCTAACGATTGATTGGTAGTAAAACTTGGCTCAATGATACGAATTTCATCTTCTTGGTCGAAGGGTTCTTCATGTGCAGCTTGTGGAGGTTGTTGCGCTTTTAGAGGTTGTTGTTGTTCTTGATGCCTAGCTTCCCATTCGGCAAGAGATATGATCCGAGGAGGTCTATCCGGGAGTTGCATAAGGCTTATTGTCAGTTGATTAATTTGATGGACCATTGTATTTTCGGACACGGGTAATGGCGTATCAACATTGAGGAGAAGTCTCATGATATATTCTCCAAAATATATAGTTCGATTTTTGCCATTGTTAAATGCGAGAAACTCATCAAGGATTAGTTGGAGCCAATTCACTTGAATATTGCCCAAAATAGCGTATAGAGCTCGATAATTGATTGGGTAGACAAGTTCATATGAACCCGTTCATGGAGTAATAGTTCTCATAAGAGCTTTGTGAAGGATTCTAGCTCTAGGTCGTAGGGAAATGGACTTAATATCTCTAATGTTAACATTATCATCCAGAAATTGATGATTTATGTTATCATGAATTTGAGGATTGAATTCTACCTCATCAAGCTTTCTCCCTACGTTAGGTGATCCTAAAATGTGTGTCATACGATCTAAGGAGAACCAAACTTTCTTCCCACACACCATACTCCAAACACTATCATTTGGATTTCTTGGAGTTTGATGACCAAGATTAAGATTTGCATAAAATAATTTGACCATGATATGGTTTATTGCATGGTCATTTCTTTTCAAATCCAAAAGAGAAGTTGAACCTGCCCGATCCGTTAATGCTTGAATGTTGTATGTCTGAAGGCTTTGAAAATCAATGAAGGAGTGCCCGAAAATGCGAAAATTCTTCATTTTATTCCATCTTGTTACAGCTACACCATCATAGAGCCATTGTGCAATTTGAGCATTAATTGGCTCAGAGGATGAAGAAGAAGAAGCTCTTGATCTTTTTGGTGCCATTTTTTCGTGGAATTTGAGAGTAATTTGTGAATTGGGGCTAGGGTTTTGGAAAACAATGGGGAAGCGAGAGCTTTTGGATGGTAAAAAGTGAAGGTGAAAGGGTAAAAACTGGTTGATAAAAGGTAAAAAGTTGTCTGGGAATTGGCGTTCAGTCGACTGAAAAAGTCTGTTCAGTCGACTGAATTTTTGGCCGAAATTTTCTGTGATAAATTCAGTCGACTGAACAGAAGTTTTAGTCGACTGAACTATTGTATATTTGTTTTCTGCCTAGTGTTCAGTCGACTGAGCAGGAAGGTTCAGTCGACTGAACCTTGAGTTTTTGGAATTCTAAAATTTATATAAAAAAAAATTCAATAATTAATTACAACAAAATACAATATATTAACATGATTTGGCCACCGAAATAATCATTTCTTTGGAGATAGACTATTTTTCTTTTTGCGTCCTTCATTCTCCATATATTTTATATCCCATGAATTTGGACTATACTGAGGAGTCTTTGGAGACATTCAAGGATTCACGGGATCGGCTGGTGTACGATAGGACGAAGATGGATCATACGAACTAACCGGTCGAGGTAGAGACTCAGTCACTTCGTTTTTCTTTGAGCCACAAAAACATAAACCGATTTGCTCTAGGAAGCTTAATCGTCTAGCCGTTACTTTTTATTCGAAATATAATTCTCGTTGAAGATCAATTTGTTGTTGTTGAAAGTGATGAATCTCATCAATCTTTCTTTTCGTATCTAGTGAGATAAAAAGACCACGTTTAGCCTCCTTCGATTCCGGTGTGTAGCCACTTTGATAGTTGTTCCATTTATAGACTGGCTCTTGCTTTGGTGTTGGAGTAGGAAGTTTTGGTGATGTTGGTGAGTTATCGATCGAAAAGGTGATGTTGATCGGGGAGTATGAGTTGTTTGAGGACATGTTTATATCTTTTCAATCTTTTGCAAGTGAAAATGAGTTGTGAAAAGGAAAGTAAGTTAAACATGTATTTATAAGATTAACATTCTAAAAATATTGTGGTGATAATTTATCAAAGTTTTCAAACCAAACAAAATTTAATGGTTAAAATAAATCAGTTAGAAATGTATGGATTAGAGATAACCCTTATATTATTATTTATAATATATCATTATTTTGAAAATGCAAATTGAAAGTCATAGTTTTCTTTATTCAGTCGACTGAACAGAAGTTTAAGTCGACTGAATTGTAAAAAATTTGATAACTTCTTATAAAATCTCTTTAAAAGAGATTATTCCTAATTCTCATCGTAACTTTATAAAGGAGTTTTCTAATACAGGTTTAGTAAATATATCGGCAATTTGATTTTCGGTAGAAATATGTTCTAAATTTATGATTCCTTTTTCGATATTATCTCTAGAAAATGGTGACGAATATCTATATGTTCTGTACGAGAGTGATTAATCGGATTTTTAAATAAATTTATTGTACTTGTATTATCACCATATATTGTAGAATTTGTTAAATTTATATTAAAATCCTTAAGTGTTTGTTGTATGTAGATAACTTGAGTACATGCTAAGGCAGCTGATATATACTCTGCTTCACAGGTGGAAAGTGAGACACAATTTTGTTTCTTACTAAACCAAGATACAAGTGATTTCCAATGAAATGGCACGTACCACTTGTACTTTTTCTATCTATTCGAGATCCACCAAAATCAGCATCACTGAATGATACTAACTCAAATGGACACTCTTTTGGATAAAAAAGACCAAAATCTTTAGTATTATTAAGATATTGCATAATTCGTTTTACCGCTCTTAAATGTGATTCTTTAGGATTAGATTGAAAACGTGCACATAAACATACAGTCATCATTATGTCTGGTATACTAGCGGTTAAGTAAAGTAAGGAACCTATCATGCTTCTAAATAATTTTTGATCTATGCTTTTGCCATTTTCATCTCGATCGAGATGAGTAGTGGTACTCATAGGAGTAGGTTTAGCAGAAGTGTTTTCCATTTTGAAACGTTTAATTAGATTAACACTATATTTTTCTTGGTTTATAAAAATTCCATTTGTTAATTGCTTAATTTGAAGTCCGAGAAAATATGATAATTCTCCCATATGAGACATTTCGAATTCCTTAGTCATTATATTTGAAAATTCTTTACATAGTTTTCATTTGTCGAACCAAATATAATATCATCTACGTATACTTGAATTATTAAAATATCTTTAGTAGTATTTTTAATGAAAAGCGTTTGATCAACTTTTCCAATTTGAAATCCTGAATTTAGTAAGTAACTTTTAAGTCTTTCATACCAAGCACGAGGTGCTTGTTTAAGACCATATAGTGCTTTCTTTAATTTATATACGTGATCTGGATATTCTTCATGTATAAATAAAAGAGGTTGTTCTACGTATACATTTTCTTTTATAAAACCATTTAAAAATGCACTTTTAACATCCATTTGATAAAGTTTAAAATTGTGAAAACATGCAAAAGCTAATAGAATACGTATTGCTTTAAGTCTTGCAACTGGAGCAAAAGTTTCTTCAAAATCGATACCTTCTTCTTGATTATATCCTTGTGCTACTAGTCTAGCTTTGTTCCTAGTTATATTACCTTGTTCATCTATTTTATTTTTGTAAACCCATTTTGTTCCTATAACAGATTGATTATTCGGACAGGGAACTAATTCCCAAACATCGTTACGTTCAAATTGATTTAATTCTTCTTGCATTGCAATAATCCAGTAATCATCTGTTGATGCTTCTTTAGTATTTTTAGGTTCGATTGTAGAAATGAAAGCTACATGTCCCATTTGATTTAGTTGATTTCTTGTCTTAACTTGAGAATTGATTTCACCTATTATGTTTTGAGTAGGGTGATCTCGTAATATTCTTGGTGATGATCTTAGTTCATTATTACAATTTTCAAAATTTGTATTTTCTATATTTGTAACTTCTTCATCATCTTTTATACTTAATTATTTGTTGAAATTCTCATCAAAAGATACATGTAAGGTTTCTTTGCTTACGTTTGTGCATTTATTAAATACTCGATATGCCTTACTTCGTTCTGAATATCCTACAAAAATTCCTTCGTCGGCTTTTGAATCAAATTTACTTTGTTGATCTTTTGTATTTAAAATAAAACATTTTGATCCAAATATTTTGAAATAAGATATATTTGACTTTTTCTTGTTGAATAGTTCATATGAAGTATTTTTAGTTAATGGTCTAATTGATATTCTATTCAATACATAGCATGCAGTAGCTACGGCTTCTGCCAAAAATGTTTTGGTAGAAAACTTCCATTTAATAATGTTCTAGCGCATTCATGTAATGTTCTATTCTTTATTTCTACAACTCCATTTCGTTGAGGAGTTCTAGGAAATGAAAATTTGTGATTTATTCCTTTCTTTTTACAAAACGTTTCAAAAGCTTCATTTTCGAATTTGCCTCCATGATCACTTCGTATATTTTTAATCTTCAAATCTTTAGTGTTTTGAATTCTTTTGACAAATGTTTTAAAATGCTAAAAAGTATCACTTTTATTTTTCATAAAAATAGTCCATGTATATCTTGAGAAATCATCAACTATTACAACAACATATCGATTATGATTAATGGATTGAACTTGTGTTGGTCCAAATAAATCCATATGTAGTAATTCTAATGGTTGTAAAGCTGAAATATTTTTCTTAGATTTGAAAGATGATTTTTTTAATTTTCCTTTCTAACAATCATCACAAAGATTTTTTATTTTAAAGTTTATTTGGGTAAACCTCTTACTAATTCATTTTTGGAAAGTTTTCTAATAGTTTTAAAATTTATATGACAAAATCTTTTGTGCCATAACCAAGGATCATTATCTTTGGCTAGTAAACACATACTTGTATTAAGATTAATATTCATATTTAGAACCTAAATATTCCTATCTCTTTTTCCTTCAAAAACAATATTTTTGTTTTGATCAAAAATACTACATTTATTTTCTGAAAAAGTTATTTTAAAGCCTTTGTCACAAAGTTGACTTATGCTAAGTAGATTATGTTTTAGATTTTCAACTAATGAAACATTTGTTATAAAAGGTAAATTTGATGTACCGTAATTGCTCACATCTCCTTTGCCAATGATATAGCCTTTTGAATTGTCTCCGGAGGTAACCGAGCCACCATCAAAGTATGTGATGTTTGTAAGCATATCTCTGTCTCCGGTCATGTGTTTTGAGCAACCACTGTCTAATATCCATTTTTTCTTTTTAAGTGGGACCTGAAAATAAATACAAAATTATTGGTACCCACCTTTTAATATGGTCCTAAAAAGTTAGAATTTAGGAAGCCAAACCCAATTTGGTTTAGTATCCTTTTTATAAATATAGTTTTTATTATTATGAACACTGTCCATAAATGTTTTAATATATTTATTCCTAATTAAAATATTGTTAGTCTTTGGAACCTAAATTTTGACTATCTTGGTTTCTACTTTTGCTTTAATAGGTTCTTTTAATAATATTTGTTGTTTTGAATCAATATTCCTCTTAAAATTTGTATTTTTCTTTTTTGGAATTTTTGACTCCTTTTTATATCCTAATCCATGTTTATTTGAAGAGGATTGAGAATTTTCTAAAATCTTGGATAAATTTCCTCTTCCTTTGTTAAAATTAGAAACATTTTTAGTGATGTTATCTAATCTAGCTTGAAGACTATTATTTTCTAACTCAACTTGTCTAATCTTAGTTTTTAACTCATGATTTTCAGAAACAATTATATCATTCTTTGTCTTTTGAGTTTCAATTTCTTGACTTAAAAGTGATAATTGAGTTTCCGAATTTGAATGAGATTCTTGAACTTTTTCAAGTTCTTCTTCTAAAATTTTCTTTTCGTCTTTTAACATATCCCTTTCAAATTCAGCTTTGTTTTGATTTTCACGAGTTTCTTTGAGTTTCTTTTTAAGAGTTTTTATTGTGTTCAAAAGTTCAGTGTTTACTTCAATTAAGTCATCGAAAGTTAAATTACTTACTTCAGATTCTTGAGTCATGAAGCATACATTTGCCTGTTCATTATCGCTATCATTTTCACTTTCGGATGAAGATGAATCCGAATCATCCCATGTCACAGAGAATGTCTTCTTTTTGAATTTCTCTCTCTTGTTTTTGTTGTTGAGAGCTTTTTGATTCTCCTTCTTTTGCTCTGGGCAATCCTTATGCATGTGACCTTTCTTGTGACAGTTGAAACATTCTATATTCGAGGATATAGGTTTGTTCAAGAAATTCTTATTGAATCCGTTTTTATTTCCTTTTCTATATCTTAATAATTTCTTGAAATTTTTGGCTATAAATGCTAAATCCTCATCTTCAAACTCTGATTCTTCCTTTTCTACATGAAAGGCTACATTCTTTCTTTCTTGAGCTTGATCTTTCTTAGCTTGCATATTTACTTCATACGACATAAGATTTCCAATCAATTCCTCTGGTTTCATTGTAGATAGATCATTTGCTTCCTCGATTGCTAGTACTTTTCTCTCCCATTCATCAGTGAGTGAATTTAGAACTTTAGACACAATGTCAAAATTCGTGTATTTTTCTCCTAGTCCGATTAAAGCATGATGAATGTCTTGAAATCTCGAGTACATGTCATTGATGGATTCATTTTGTCGCATTCTAAAGTTTTGGAATTGATTCTTCAACATGGATATCTTTTTTTGTTTAACCTTGTTTGTGCCTTCATGTATGAGTTTAAGTGTTTCCCAAATTTGGTATGCAGTAGTACATATGCTAACACGGTTGAATTCGTTTCTATCCAGGGCGCAAAATAGCATATTCATAGCTTTGGCATTTGCACTAGCTTCATTCTTTCGAATTTGTGTCCATGTAGGATAATCGGTTGTGGGTACAACGAACTCTGATTGAGTAGCATTACAGGCTTCGAAACTTGTTGCTTGCATATAAATCCTCATCCTTGTAGCCCAATAGTTATAGTTTAGTCCATTGAATAGAGGAGGTCTTTGAGTAGATTGTCCTTCCGCAAATGTAGAACTATAGGAAGATGTTGTGCTTGTACTTGCATTATTTTCCATATTATCAATATGTCTAATAACGGTGTTATGGTTATAGGACGACCTTGCTCTGATACCAATTGAAAGAGGATATGCAGTAGGATCGTGTAATATGGACTAACGGAATAGTCTAGGTAGATAAAGTAAGTAAAAGCAAGGAGACACCAGGATTTTATACTGGTTCGGACCTCTAGTCCTACGTCCAGTCCCTAAGCTTCACTTAGGAATTTCACTAACTAACACCCTCACTTAATCCGGAGGAATGGGTTTACAACTTACCCGAACAACCGAATGGGATTTCTTGCCTCAAACACCGAAGAGGACTTCAACTCAATTACAAAAACAATATTCGACTTGTTGTGTTCTTATCAACACTAATGAGTCTAATGTAGTAAAATATTCCTATAATCTTATCCTCAAGAGTATGCAATGTGTTTGTGAAGATTTAGGAAATGTGAATTGCTATGAATCAAAAGAATGTTGAAAACAAAGCAGTGATTCAAGCAATAGAATTGTGAGTGCTTTGAGAATTTCTAGATAATATGTTCAAGAAGATAGTAAGATTAAAGCAAGAGAATTCGGTGAATTGAAGATGTTAAAATTATGTATTTATACTTGTAGAAGAGGTGCATCTGTTGCCTAAGGTTGCAAACAAGAGATGCTTCCATTTCCATTGGTGAATGGTTTCAACTCTTGGGAGGAAGAAGGTGTCCATTCATAGAAAATTCGCAGGTTCAAATTCAGTCGACTGAACAGAGAATTCAGTCAACTGAAAATATGAAGGAAAATTTTCAGGAACAAATTCAGTCGACTGAGCAGGGTGTTTCAGTCGACTGAAACTGTACATGTTTGTATATGTGTAATAGGTTCAGTCGACTGGTCATCCCTGTTCAGTCGACTGAACTATTAAGCTGTGCACAGTGAATGTGTATTAAGAAATGAAATTTATAACATGTGTTCTAGTGTTTGTGCAAGCCTCTTGGGGATAGATTTTAACAAATAAATCTAAACTAAGACCTATAAAATCATACTTATGTTTATTCTTGGTCTTCATCGTTCTTTCTTTAGCTTTGCACATATCTCTTCCTTTTTGTTGAAGCATATTGTCATTGATCAAAATCTTAGCGTATCAACAACTACAGCCTAAGGATATGGATTTGAAGGTCATATTCTTGGAATCATCCCAAATCCTTCCAAATGTATGATTGATCAAGAAAACAAAATAGTCAAAAATGAGGGTTACATAAGATATCACAGACAAGATAGCCTTATCTGTTCTTGGCTGCTATCATCCATAAGCACGAATCTGCTATCTCATGTTATTGGATGCAAAACAGTAAATGACATTTGGACAACTGTTGAAAAAGTGTTTAATACATAGTCTGCAGCCAAGGTGATGTACCATAAAAAACAACACTATGAGAGAATACCTATTCAAAATTAAAACAACTTGTGATCAATTGGAGGCTGCAAATCACAAAGTATCAGATTTTGAGCAGATTTTAACTATTTTGAATGGATTAAGTGATGATTATGAATCTGTAGTTGTTGTCATAGCATCTTAAAAGGACCTGCCATCTATCGATAATGTTTACTCTATATTACTTGCTCATGATGCCAGAATTGACAACAAAAAGCCACAAGATTCAGAGTTCACTATCAATTACACAACTTACTCCAAGAAAAGAAGTCAAAGCAACATCAAATCAGATCAAACTGCACACAAATAGAAGGATACTTCAACATGGCAAGGGGAAGAGGCAGATACAACAACAATAGACCAAAATGCCAAATATGTTAAAAGATTGAACATACTGCAGTAAAATGCTATTTCAGATATTCTAACCACAACAACAATAATCAAAAAAGCGGTAACTACAGTGTCAATGTGGCTCAAGCTAGCTCTAGCAATCAATCGGATAATAAAGATCACAATTCAAGTGAAAATAATCAATCTGAACATGTGAATGATGATTACTGCTATCCAGATTCAGGAGCTACCAATCACATAACTAATAATCTTGACATTTTGAATCTTGGCAACAGAGAGTATAGGGTAAACAATCTATTTGCATGGGTAATTGTAAGTGCATCAAAATCTCACATATAGGAAGTGTTATTATCAAAGGGAAGTAGCGGTTATTTTTACATAATTTATTGTCCGTGACATGATGGTTTTGATGACAACAACCTTAGAATAGATTATAAAATATAAATACTAATATTATAAGTTTAGATATATATGTATATGCAGGATTTAACCATGCAGGTACCAAGAATGAAGACTGTACAGTATAGAGATTCAAGATATCAAGATTGAAAACTCATAAGTATCAAGATTATCAAGAGTTCAAGAATTCAAGTATTTTATTCTTTAATTAGAAAATTTTGTTAAAACTCCTAGAAAAGCACTGACATCTTAAAATCTAATTTATTCGTGGAATGGAATCCACTTCAAGCCTGTTAAAGGGACGAAACGCTAAGTAGGATGCAACCTACGAAAAATCTAGTGGAACATTGTTTTGTATCCGCTAACCTTTTATTCAAAATGATTTTTTCAAAATTATATCTTCTTTTCAAAATGATTTCAAAACCTTCCTTTTAAAAGCATCAAAAACATCTATCCTGATTTTAAATAATTTTAGCCTCAAAATCATCTTTAATTTCAAAGTCAAATTACTCCTGATTTTAAACTATCTTTTAATATAATATATTTAACTTTTAAATATTTATACTTAGATTTAAATATAAAATTATAGTTAAATTCTATATATATTATTCTCTATATTTACTTATGAATTTTAACTATAGTCAAGTATAATTATAAAGTTTAAAATAGTTTTAATATAAGATAAATGTTTTTTTCAAAGAAAATCAAATCATCAAAAAATGCTTTGGGATGTCGACATACTCATGGTGACCATGTCGACATGGTGTCAGTTGAGTTCAAAATTTCAATTTCAAAAGAAGTGTCTATTCGCCTTAACTCTTCACGAATGGACATGACTATTGTTCTACTATAAATAGGGGTCAGTTTCAACGAATTTTACATCAGATTTTCTGGTTTTTCACTCCGCTTCTTCTTCCACTTTTCTTAATAAAAATTCTTATCATTACTCTGCCGAAATCTACATTGAATTGAACTCGATCATTCGTAGTTTGATTCCCCATCACTATCTCAACAAGATCCTCAGTGCTATTCAGAGTTATAGGCTTTTTGTAATCAACTTAGCGAGAAAAGGTGTGATTGTTGATGTGCACGTGAATGTGCATATTTTTACCACCATATTTATTCTTTTTAAATTAAATAAATAATCATATTGGGTATTTTAACTTATTTTAACCAAAATCCGTATTAATTCCAAATTGTCATATATCCATCTTCATACAGGGGCAAAACGGTCATTTGTGTGCATATATTTCTTCGAGAAAAATTAATTGGAAATTTATATATATTTTTGTAGGAATTTGGTCTCAAATAGGAGTGTTTCATGAAGGAATATGCATGCACAAAGAATATAAAGGAATGAAGATGGAAATAATTCAAAGTGAAGATCATGGAGGACCCCACCTACCCACCACCTTAATGTATAAATTAGAGGCTAATGCACATGCTTATGGAATTAATGGCTTCATGTACACTTAAATAATGATTAGTAGAAGCTAATGATTACTTGGCCTCCACACTTTCTCAAGGGTGGTTTGGTCATTCCCCAAATTATGGATTAGGGTGTCATGCATGTATAAATAACCCCTTATGTTTCATGTAACCTCCCCCTCTCACTTAGTATCTTCACCTTCATTAGTTTAGGCTCAAAATAAAAGAAAAGCTTCTCTTTCTTTTCATGGCTACTTAGCCATTTATCTTTATGTAATTTCTTTTTTTTATGCAACTTCAATACGTGTTCTTTTATTTTTCGTGCTTATTTACTTTCATGTTGTAGTGTAGATTTATTTTTCATGCAAGTAGAATAGTTTTTCTTTATCTTGCTTTCTTTTTTCTTTTCTTTTTCTCTCATGTTGCAAGCTATATTTGTTGTTTTAATGAAAAATATGAGAGGCTAAACCCCTTCAATTTAGGGGGTAATGAAGCTCTCTAATTATGTAGCTTCAACTATTTGTTGATTCATGCTCTCTTTTTGTGCTTAATGATGATGATAGAAATGGTTTAATTGTTGTTTTTGCTTTGAATTTGATAGCCTATATTGTTGACATCAAATAGGCTATGCTTAAACAATCACTAACACAAATGCCTCTTCATCAAAATATGATTATGGCATAAGAAAGTGATTTGAAATTCAAATTTGATGGTCTATATTTCTAATCAATAGTTAATAGACCATACTTAAAATAGATTTCATTTTCATTGTCATTTTTCATAGAGAGTTAAAAGTTGTTTAAGGGGTGTGTTATAGTTTGGTGACTTATGTTGAGCTAATTAATAGCACAAATAGGTCATACTTATGATAAACACCAGCAACAAAACTAACTAATGACCATAAAAGAGAGATTATGATTTCATATGTGTTGAACTACATGATCTAGAGAGTGGATTTATTCTCTAAATTGTCACTTAACTCTTATATTGCTTCTTTTTTCTTTTAGTTAGTTAGTTAATTCTCTAGCTAAACTTTTCGTCGACTTTGGTTTAATTTGATTGAATAGAATTTTAAAATCGTCAATTCCCTGTGGATCGACCCGTATTCTTCATGTGCTATATTCGTACACCATGCGCTTGCGGTTATTTTTATTTCAAAATTCATTCGGCTATTTTCTAACTCGACAGAACTCTAGCCGTTCGAAAAAGTTTTTGGCGCCGTTACCGGGGATTTTTTTTATTTTAATTTTCTATTCTTCGAATTATTTTCGTTTGATTTTTGTGTGTTTGCATGTAAAAAAAATATTGTGTGTTTTGTGATTTTTGATGACATTGTGTCATGTGTGCTTGTTTTCTATTTTATTTTTCATTTGCATTGCATATCATATTAAAAAAAAGAACATTGCATTCATTTTTTTGAGTGTGCAATTCACAAACCAACATTCTGTTACTTTCACTATGCATTGCATTTTGAAGTTTAGTTTGCATTTTGTCCACTGTTTTTACATTTCACATTTTGTCTGCCTACATTCTGTTGTTACACTGCCATTCATTTCGCCTCTTCTCTGTTTCAATTCTTACCACCATACATTCAACTGATAAGACAAATCTGTACTACTCCCCTTCAATCTCTCATTGCTCTATCATCTCCTTGCTGCAAACTATTGCCTGAACAACTACTTGCTTCGACCACACATCATTCCCCTTCCATTGACCAGAGAAGAACCTACTTCAACGACATACATCATCACAGTTCAACCATACTTCACCATTCCACCAGTAACCACACCATTTCTCCACTGTAGCTCCTCGACTGTTGCCACAATAAATCAATCCACTGACCACCATCAGCTCCTCCCCCTTGCATCGACATCCAGCATCAGTATCTCCCAGTCTTCAACTCAACCTACCACTATCAACCTCTAACCACATCACAAACAGTAATCTCCACAACCATTCTTTGCAACTGCTCGTACATCATCTATATAATCAACCTTTATGTAGCCACTGCATTCAACTGATATTTAACTCCCAATACAACCTGTCACTCATCTATTTTCTTCCTTTCAATTCACAACACAAATCATCCTTGTTTCTCCTCACCATTAACCAATATCAGCAACTACTTCTGCCTGAACTTCACCATTGTGCATATCACTTCTGAATTCCCATTTCCCTACTTCATTTCCCCTTCAACAGTTCCCCTTCAACAGTTCCCCTACTAGCCCCTCATCAAACACACCACAATCACAGCCTGCATTGTTAACTTACGATCTCAACGCTTCACAACTACAGTTCAATGCTTTAGTGGACTCAACACTTCGTCATCCTAAATCAACCCAAAACCATCGCCACAAATTGACCGCCTCTGTCGCTTGTAATCGCACACGAATCCATCTACGACAACCCACCAAATTGATCACCTCCGAACACCCCAAATCGCCGCTACCTCCTCAATCACTTGCGGCTTCCACGAACAAACCTTCCGAACTCGAACAACCACCAAAAAAAACAAAGACAAATCGTGACCCAGCGCCCTCAGTAATCGACCACCCACAACCCATTGCTCCTCAAATCACGACCCAAACGACGCAATACTTGACCGCAGTCTCGCCTCGAACAAAAATCACGATCCATCACGATCCATCGAACACCTCATTTGAACGCCGAACTGCACCAGCACCTCACCGTGACCCCTATACAATCCTTCAACCTTGATTTCGTTATTTGTGGTTTCGTTTGGTTGTTGATTTAAAGCATTGAATTGGATTTGTCTTTCTGAGACTCGGAGATATTTTTTTGTGTTTTCTGAAAAAAAAATATGAATTTATTTGAAGAAGTTGTGCCGGGGCTTTCAGAAGTGCGGGGTTGGTTTTAATAAGTGTAGAATATTTAGAATTGTGGTTTTATAAAAAAAATTCCTTTGTTTCTCATTTTATTCTCTCTTTTAAAAGAAAAAGAAAAAAACAAACTGTTTCTTAGTTTCTCTCTTAAAAAAAATAACCAAACAAGTTAGATTTAAAAAAAAATTTCTTTTGTTTTAGTTCCATTGGTTATGGTTCAGTTTCATTTCTGTTTTGTTTTTCATTTCTCTTACTTTCTTCTTTGAAAAAAAAAATTGTATATATATCTTGTTTTTATTTTCAAGTTGCAGAAGCAGACAAGGAATAATAAGTGGATTGCGCTGCTAAGCTTGCTAAAAAAACTGCTTGCTTGCTCTATCTTTTGTTTTTATTTGCTTTGCATTGTTGTTTGCTTGCATTAAAAAAAACAATTTCATTGTAGTTGCATTGTTAATTTACGTTTAATTTCTGCTTTGCATTTCATATTAGATTTGGATTAATAAAAATATTTAGACATCAATAACACTGAATTGTGTATTGACAATTTGTCTTCTTTGAACAATTTAATTTCTTGGTGTCTAGGCTACGGAAGAGCAATAATCAGTTATAAATATTACGGTGAGTCATAAATATTATACTGAATTGTTTCTCTGAAGGTACTTAAACCTTCGGCTGCATTGCTACGGTAATTCGTGGTGCACCGATAAATCATGTCTGTTACCTGGCTGAGAACTATCTTGTTGATTTAAGACAATTTGTGATTATATAATTTTGGGTTAACTTAGGATAAATAATTTGTAATTAGACCCTTGCATTCATTTAGTTGCATTAGTTCATGTATATTTAAAAAACAAAAAAGAAATAAAAATTCAAAATACAAAACTAAAAAAAATTGTAAATATTTCTTAACTTAGTTTTTTATTCTTTTCCTTTGAAAATTTTCAAATCAATATTCCAAAAAAAAATCCAAAATCCAAAAAAAATCTTTTCAAAACAAAAAAAATTGAAAATCCAAAATACAAAACAAAAATCAATTTTTCAGTTTGAAAAATAATTCCTCTTTGTAAATATTTTTTCTTTATAAAAAAAATCTTGAAAATGTCCAAGTTTCCTTTTTCTTACTTACTTGAATTTAGTTGTAAAAATCAGTATAATCCATATGAGTTCACTCCAAATTAGTATGGATATTTTAACAACAACTTTTGTTTAGACAATTCGAATTTTGAACCACAAAATTTCCAAAATAATGGTCAACCCTCAACTCTTAAAAATAGCATTTCGTCGTTACTTGAACTCTCTACGCAACAAAATCAAGAGATAAACGAGTTGTGCAATTCATATTTGTGCTATAACTCGAATCAAAGTTTTCAAAATAATCATAATTTGAATTCACTTCAAAATTCAAATGATTTCGAGTGTAACCCATGCCAATTCAATTTCGAGCTTCAAAATGAATTTCAAAATCAAGATGAAAATGTGAACCAATTTTCAAATAATTTTGACAATGGGAATAGTTTTAATAACGATACGATTGAAAACTTTGGTTATCAACAAATTCCAAATGGAAATGTTCAAATTAATAATGATGAATTTGATTTTGTTGACCAAATGGAAAACGGGGATTTATTACTTGAAAAATACAAAACTTTTCATGAAAATCGTCATCAAATCTCAACTTACAAAGAATCAAATAATAATCTACTGTTTATCGAAATTGACAATTCTTGCTCTCAACAAGTCCAAATCGAAAATTTTCAAGTTAATAATTACAAATTTGATTTTGTTGAACAAATGAATGAAATTTACGATGATTGCACGGATTTGTTGTTTGAAACATATACGAAACAACGTGAAAAACAAAATCATATTTCAACGTGTGACGGGTCAAGTGATAATCCATCTTTTACCACAATTGACGATTTTCAAATAACAACTTTTGAAACTGAAAAATGATGATCTTAATGAAGTTGTTGAAAACACGGTAATTGAGTTGGATTTCAATTCTTTTAAGGGTGTGGAACCAAATTTAAAATTCGATCTTCCTTTTCTCGATTTCGAAAATTTGAATACAACAACTTTGAATTTTGAACATGAGACATGTAATAAAGTTGTTGATAATCCAACAAAGGAAGACGAATTTAATGAAAACGAATTTTTTGGACTTTTGGATGACGAGTTGTTAAATTCCGACGGGGAAGATGAAAATCACCATTTTGATTTTGAAATCAATAACTCTGAAAATGTTTTCAGTGATAAGCTTGAACTTCAAATTGGTGAAAATAAACTTGAACTTCAATCAATTGTTTTATCGACCCCAAAAATCATCGAAAACAGAACAACTTGTATAATTTTCAATAAAACAACATTCGGTTTTTCAAATCAACGTTCAACTTCGAAATCTTTTACGGTTTGGTTTTCTGCGCTTGAGCTATGTCTTACATACTTGGTGAGACCAATGAATCAGTTCTTGGAAGACCGGTTCATTTACTCTTTAACGGCATACTTTCTGATGACTTGTAAATAATCATCTTTTCATTTTTATTTAAATAAAGGTTATCTTTTTATATTTTCTCCTTCCACTTGGGTTGACTGTAGGGATGCATTCAAAATCAAGTATGGGGGAGACTCGTCTTCATTTTTTATTTTTATTTTCATGGTTTATTTTTGCTTTTTATTTTAAAAAAACTCAAAAAAAATTAAAAAATTATCCCAAAAACATATTTTCTTTTGATTTATTTTTAAAGAAACATTATAGGATAAATATATGGTTTAGGTTTATTAAATTGAAACTTTGAAAATTTATTTATCTTAACAAAAATGAAAATGAATTTTGATTACAAATAATAATGGTTTAACTAGTATATAGAAACATTCATATGTGTTAATTATGAAGTATATCCTAATTGAAAATCTTTGTTTTAAAAAGTGGTTAATTTAAAGTAAAGGATATAACATTTTTTTGTCTTCTAAGTTAAATGGTGCTAAGATGATTTTGCAGAACTCTCTCTCTCTCTTAAAAAATAAAATAATAATAATAACATCCAAGTATTCACTCTCATTTAAAAGTCCTCACGGTTATGCATGGGTGAATTACTTGGAATCTTTGATTATGTGCCTTCATACTCATTTAAAAGTCCTCACGGTTATGCATGTATAGAACACATGTAAAAAAAACAGACTTAATAGAAACCGCCTATGGTCGATAGGTGTATGCACGAAAGTGTGTGCACTCGCCACGCTCTGTACTCCCTCACATAAGCCCGAAAGGCAGTGCATGTGTGGTATATCTGGCCTCAGTTTTACCTGAGCTAGGTATCTAGTTTTTCTTGCAAATAATGAGAGAGTAAGCAATTGAAATCCTAGCACTATTTTTACTTGTTGATTTGATTTGTTATCGAAAAGAAATGAAAATACCACTTTGATAAATTTTGATAATCAACTAAGGATCGTTTTCATAATTACACTTTGTTATCAACCGAAATAACGAGTTAAACTATAATCTATTTGCTATGATAACTTGATTTTTGTTGGAAATTTTGATGAGTAAGTAACATAAATTTTAAAGATAATAGCCAAAACCTATATTTAACTTATTCGTGTCGATTTAAAAATAAATCCTTCATTTGTAAATATTTTTAAAAACTTGCATTCATCTCTTTGTAAATAGATCTTGAATTTTGTAAATATTTTCATCCTGCATTTGGATTTTGTGGGTAGTATCCACTGAAAACCCTCACGATACAACACCAGTCCTATTGGAGACACCTAGAGGTTTAACGGCTTGTTGCATATGCTCAACGCAATCGTGCTTCCTACGAAAACGGATTTATCTTAGTTTCCCTTTATTCGAGGACGAATAAAAAGATAAGTGTGGGGATATTTGATGTGCACATAAATGTGCATATTTTTACCACCATATTTATTCTTTTTAAATTAAGTAAATGATCATATTGGGTATTTTAACTTGTTTTAACCAAAATCCATATTAATTCCGAATGGTTACATATCGATCTTCACATAGGGGCAAAACGGTCATTTATGTGCATATATTTCTTTGAGAAAAATTAATTGGAAATTTATATATATTTTTGTAGGAATTTGTTCTCAAATAGGAGTGGTTTCATGAAGGAATATGCATGCACAAAGAATATAAAGGAATGAAGATGGAAATAATTCAAAGTGAAGATCATGGAGGACCCCACCTACCCACCACCTTAATGTACAAATTAGAGGCTACTGCACATGCTTATGGAATTAATGGCTTCATGTACACTTAAATAATGATTAGTAGAAGCTAATGATTATTTGGCCTCCACACTTTCTCAAGGGTAGTTTGGTCATTCCCCAAATTATGGATTAGGGTTTCATGCATGTATAAATACCCCTTATGTTTCATGTAACCTCCCCTTCTCACTTAGTATCTTCATCTTCATTATTTTAGGCTCAAAACAAAAGAAAAGCTTCTCTTTCTTTTCATGGCTACTTAGCCATTTATCTTTATGTAATTTCTTTTTTTTTATGCAACTTCAATACATGTTCTTTTATTTTTCATGCTTATTTACTTTTATGTTGTAGTGTAGATTTATTTTTCATGCAAGTAGAATAGTTTTTCTTTATCTTGCTTTCTTTTTCCTTTTCCTTTTCTCTCATGTTGCAAGCTTCATTTGTTGTTTTAATGACAAATATGAGAGGCTAAACCCCTTCAATTTAGGGGTTAATGAAGCTCTCTAATTATGTAGCTTCAACTATTTGTTGATTCATGCTCTCTTTTTGTGCTTAACGATGATGATAGAAATGGTTTAATTGTTGTTTTTGCTTTGAATTTGATAGCCTATATTATTGACATCAAATAGGCTATGCTTAAACAATCACTAACACAAATGCCTCTTCATCAAAATATGATTACGGCATAAGAAAGTGATTTGAAATTCAAATTTGATGGTCTATATTTCTAATCAATAGTTAATAGACCATACTTAAAATAAATTTCATTTACATTATCATTTTTCATGACAGTTAAAAGTTGTTTAATGGGTGTGTTATAGTTTGATGACTTATGTTGAGCTAAATAATAGCACAAATAGGTCATACTTATGATAAACACATCAATAAAACTAACTAATGACCATAAAAGAGAGATCATGATTTCATATGTGTTGAACTACATGATCTAGAGAGTGGATTTATTCTCTAAATTGTCACTTAACTCTTATATTTGCTTCTTTTTTCTTTTGGTTAGATAGTTAATTCTCTAGCTAAACTTTCCATCGACTTTGGTTTAATTTGATTGAATAGAATTTTAAAATCATCAATTCTCTGTGGATCTACCGGTATTCGCACGTGCTACATTAGTACACCGTGCGCTTACGGTTATTTTTATTTCAAAATTCGTTCAGCTATTTTCTAACTCGATAGAACTCTAGCCGTTCGAACAATTGTAGCCTTGAAAATCAATCAAGTGTGATAAGGTGTGATTATAGCCTTGGGAAATCAATTAGGTGAACTTGTTGCCCATAAAATCAAGTGGGTGAACTTGTAGCCCAGAAAATCAAGTATCCCTACCTAGAGGATTGTGATTCTGGAGGGTGTACATCATAGCCTTGAAATCGAGGGTGTAATTTTAAAGATTGCTTTTGAAAGGAAATCTATACTTGTGTTGCAGGACTGGATGTAGGGTAACTCCGAACCAGTATAAAATCTGATGTGTTCTTTCCTTTACTGCTTTTTATTTTATTTCTGCATCTGCGTTTGTTTCTGTGATCATTCTGTATCTGTATATTGCACACATCTGTGTTTAATTTAACATAAACTCAAAAAGATTTAGTAATTCTTTATAAACACTATTCACCCCCCTCTAGTGTTAATTCAAGCATTAAGATCCGTAATCCGTATTTCTCACAATTGGTATCAAAGCAAGGTTTTCAAAGTTTCGTAATCCGTTTTTTGAAAAAATTTCAAAATGGCTACCAACACTGGTACTGTTACTAACACTAGTATCCCTGTCACTAGTTCATTTGTAGTCTACTTTCAGACCGCCACTTTTTAATGGCAGTAACTATGTATATTGGGCATGTAGGATGAAAATATATTTACAATCTATAGAATTAGACACTTGGAATATTACACAAACTGAATATTCTGAACCCACAACTGATTTTTCACAGTGGATGCTGAGCAAAAGACTGTTGCACAAAATAATTCTAAGGCAATGAATATTTTGTTTTGTTCACTAGATAGAAATGAATTCAATAGAGTGTCAGTTTGTAAGTCTGCATATGAAATCTGGAAAACTTTGCAAGTTACTCGCGAAGGAACAAGCAAAGTTAAACAAACCAAAATTTCCATGCTCACAAATCAGTTTCAATTATTTAAAATGAATTCTAATGAGTCTATTTCAGATATATATATAGTAGATTTCAGGATATTGTGCACTTTCTTATATCTTTGGGAAAGGAATTTTCTAAAGAAGATCAAGTCAGAAAGATTTTAAATACTCTTACTCCAAAATGGGATCAAAAGACACTTGCTATCGAAGAGGCAAATGACATCGGTACTTTAAAGATAAAAGAATTAATTGGAAATCTAATATCGTATGAAGTTCAAATGATCGAAAGAAGAGAAAGCAAAGCATCCAAAAAGAAATCAATGGCATTCAATGCATTGACTGATGGATCAGATTCAAACAGCAATAATGATGAAGAAATAGCTTTAATGAACCGAAATTTTAGGAAATTCCTGAAATATAGAAAGATGAATAATTTCAAGAGAAACAACTATAAGAACTATGGAAATCAGAATGTTGTGCCAAATAATGTCAAATGTTACAACTGTGATGAACTAGGCCATATAAAAAGAGACTGTCTGTATCCAGATAGGCAAAATCCTCCTATGAATAATGATCCGGCAAAGAAACGGAAACGTGCATTTACTGCTACTCTAGATGACTCAGACTCGTCCTAGAGTGATGATGATCAGAAAACAGATAATTCAAATTTGTGTTTCACGGCAGTTCACGACTTCGACGAATTCAGAGGAACGGACTCAAAAAAAGGTACACATTTACAATATAATTGGTTGAAATTGCTTTCTTAGAATTAGATGTTTGATTGCTTGATTAATTGATTTTGAATTGGTGTGTTGTTTGAGTTTTGAAATTTTATTTTCTATTTTTTATTATTATTTTATTATTTTTTATTATTTTTATTTGTTTTATATTATTATTTTTAATAGTATAATAATACTTTCTGAAATATATTATTAGTCTAATAATATTTCAAAAATATATAATAAAGTATATAAATTTATTAGAGAACTTAGGAAAAATAATTCACAAAAATTCACTGGCACGTGTCGACATGGTCCCGACCATGATGTCGACATGGGTACCAGAATTTGAATTTCAAAATTTGAATTCAAATGTTTGAATTTCCCTCCATCTTTTCACTTCATTTAATTCTCTGAAAGGCTACCTTTTGACCAGAGAATATGTCCTTTGAGAATCTATTTATTCACTATCTTTTATCATATTTTTTCACTCTCATTTTCAAATTCAAACTCTCTCTTCAAAACTTCAAGCTCTCTACTCTCTACTTTAATGGCTTCTTCAAGCAATCCCTCCCCCATAAGAATTTTCAGAAAAATAAAAGAGCAACTCTTTAATAATCCGGAGGCAATAAAAGCATACATCAATTATGCTAATTATGCCAAAGTCCATCCCGAAAAGTTTGCTATTTTTCAAGATTTTCCTTCTTATGAACTTGATTCTCTTTTTGCAAACAATGGAGTTCTTAGTCTTATTAATGCTTCTCAAAATGATTTTGTTTGCTATCCAAATCTTGTCAAAATTTCCTATGCTAATTTAAACCGTGGATTTTATAATGGAAATGAGGATGAAATTTGGAGTAGTGTCAAAGGCACTAGAATTGTTTTGAATTATGATCTTTTGGGTACCATTCTCAATTGCAAGTGTATGGGAATGGATCTTTCTAATTTTAAAATCGATGAAAATGATCGTGAGACATTTCATCACATTTTCGAAGGGAATGATAATTTTAAATTCAAAAATCGAAATTTTTGACCAAATGCAAGAATTGTTAATCTTTTTTTGCAACATACTTTGACCCCAAGATCGGGGAATTTTAACAATCCTACTTCAAAAGTTTGCAAAGCACTTTTTCTATTTTTGGAAATTATGACATAAATTGGGCGCAAGTTATTTTGGATGAACTTCGTCCCAAAAATCTTGAAATGGGTGAGAATACTTTGTATCATGGAATTTATCTCACTCGGATTTTCAACTATTTTGGAGTGGATTTCAAAGGCGAAGAATTTGTTTCTAGAAAAGTTTTCAATCATTCCAACATTTCTCTTATGAAAATTCCATTGTTTTTCAACCTTATGAGACCCTTGCTGAAAAGGAAGAGCGTTTGGCTCATCAGGAAATGGAAGAAGAAGAAGTGGAAGAAGAAGAAGAAGGGGGGATGAAATGGAAATTGAGGAATAAGAAGGTGAAACCTCTTTGGAAAGCATCGATTATCTTCCTAATCCATCCACTAAAACCCTTCTCAAAAACCAAAAGACGATTGTTGAGAATCAACGGATTCTTAAACGATCTAGTAAGAAGTTGGACAAAATTTCATCCAAGATGAACAAGTTCATTTCCAAAGTCAGCAAGAAACTTGGACTTTCTTCATCATCATCATCCTCTAACAAGTGTTATCTTTTCATATTTTGTTGTATGTGTTTTAGCTTGTTTTAATTCGAAAGTTCATGTAGTTTCATATGTTAAATCATTGTATCATCTTAGTATGCAATGAAATGAAATTTCCTTTCTGTTATCTAGCTTATCTTATCTCCAGAATAAAAGTTAGTATATTACATAAATATATATACACACAATTATTCACAAAATCTAATTAGTCATATTTTTTCACTAACCCATGTCGGCATTACCCTCTATGACCATGTCGACATGTATTGGTCAGAAATGACAATTCATTTTGAATTTGAAATTTGAATAACTACTATATGTCTATTCATTTCAAATGAATTTCTACACCTATACATACCTATTTCTTCCAGAATTCTTCACTGAAAATTATTTCTTATCTTCTAATCCTTTATTTCTTTCACAAATTCAACTATGGCTAATCCAATTCACAATTTATCTGAAAATCTTGAAGAAACTCTTAATTCATTCAAGAATATTCTCTCATTTATTCTCCATAACCAGCGACACTTAGAATTGAGTCAAATGCAGATGATCAAGGAGCAAAAAAGGCATTTCGATGCAATACGATGGATGATTTCCTCCCTACACAAGGATGATAACGAAGAACATCCTTCTGTCTCTCTCACCAATGACAATAAAAATTGGGATGCTATTAAAGCAGACCCTATCTTTGGAGAAGAAGGATGGATGGAAGTTCCTCGTAACGTTTAAATTTTGTTACTTTGTTTGAATTGTTTGTTTAAATTGATTTGATTTGGTTTAGATTGATACTTGGTGTGGATTGATTTCTTAATTTAGTTTGTTGTTTGATGTATAAAACATGTAAATATACATTGAAATGTATATAGCCTTTGATTAAATTATCATGTTCATAAGTATAATTATTTCTTAATCTATCTATTATATATTTCTTTGTATAGTTTATCAATGCAGGTACTTTAGTCCAAGAATGAGGGGGGGTTAGTTTTTGTTGATGACAAAGGGGGAGAAGTATAAAATAGGATAATTAGGGCATAGATTAAGGGGGAGTTATTAGGATAGAAGTAATATTTTATAAACAAAGGTTGTCATCATCAAAAAAGGGAGATTGTTAGTCTGCGAGATGATGGTTTTGATGGCAACAACCTTAGAATAGATTATAAAATATAAATACTAACATTATAAGTTTAGATATATATGTATATACAGGATTTAACCATGCAGGTACCAAGAATGAAGACTGTACAGTATAGAGATTCAAGATATCAGGATTGAAGACTCATGAGTATCAAGATTATCAAGAGTTCAAGAATTCAAGTATTTTATTCTTTAATTAGAATTTTTTTAAAACTCCTAGAAAAGCACTGACATCTTAAAATCCAATTTATTCGTGGAATGGAATCCACTTCGACCCTGTTAAACGGACGAAATGCTAAGTAGGATTGAACCTACGAAAAATCTAGTGGAACATTGTTTTGTATCCGCTAACCTTTTATTCAAAATGATTTTTTCAAAATTATATCTTCTTTTCAAAATGATTTCAAAACCTTCCTTTTAAAAGCATCAAAAACATCTATCCTGGTTTTAAATAATTTTAGCCTCAAAATCATCTTTAATTTCAAAGTCAAATTACTCCTGATTTTAAACTATCTTTTAATATAATATATTTAACTTTTAAATATTTATACTTAGATTTAAATATAAAATTATAGTTAAATTCTATATATATTATTCTCTAAATTTACTTATGAATTTTAACTATAGTCAAGTATATTTATAAAGTTTAAAATAGTTATAATATAAGATAAAGGTTATTTTTAAAGAAAATCAAATCATTTAAAAAAATACTTTAGGATGTCGACATACTCATGGTGACCATGTCGACATGGTGTCAGTTGAGTTCAAAATTTCAATTTCAAAAGAAGTGTCTATTCGCCATAACTCTTCACGAATGGACATGATTGTTGTTCGACTATAAATAGGGGTCAGTTTCAATGAATTTTACATCAGATTTTCTGGTTTTTCACTCCTCTTCTTCTTCCACTTTTCTTAATAAAAATTCTTATCATTACTCTGCTGAAATCTACATTGAATTGAACTCGAACATTCGTAGTTTGATTCTCTATCACTATCTCAACAAGATCCTCAGTGCTATTCAGAGTTATAGGCTTTTTGTAATCAACTTAGCGAGAAAAGGTGTGATTGTAGCCTTGAAAATAAATCAAGCGTGATAAGGTGTGATTGTAGCATTGGGAAATCAGTTGGGTGAACTTGTTGCCCGTAAAATCAAGTGGGTGAACTTGTAGCCCGGAAAATCAAGTATCACTACCCAAAGGATTGTGATTCTGGAGGGTGTACCTTGTAGCCTTGAAATCGAGGGTGTAATTGTAAAGATTACTTTTGAAAGGAAATTTGTACTTGTGTTGCGGGACTGGATGTACGGTAACTCTGAACCAGCATAAAATCCGATGTGTTCTTTCCTTTACTGCTTTTTATTTTATTTCTGCATCTGTGTTTGTTTCTGTGGTTATATCTCTGTCTGTATATTGCACACATCTGTGTTTAATTTAACATAAACTCAAATGATTTAGTAATTCTTTATAAACACTATTCACCCCCTCACCCTCTAATGTTAATCCTAGCCTTAAGATCCGTAATCCGCATTTCTCATACCAAAAATAAAAATAAAAAACTTATATATGTGTCTCAGTTTGCTAACAACAACAAGTTAACTTTGAATTCTATCCAAACTATTGTCTTGTTAGAGACATTCTAACTAAAGATATTTTATTATAGGGTGATGCAGAAAAGGGCCTATACAGATTTAAATCTGTCCACTGTGCTGATTCTATAAATGAAGAAAATTGTTGTAATCAATGTGAAATAAAAAGCAATAGTAGTGTATTTGATCCGTGGCACTACAGACTTTGTCATCCCATTAATGAAGTTGTTAAGGAAGTTCTTATTGAAAATAGTATATTTTGTGACAATGTATCTCTCCCTTATATATGCACTTACTGTCAAATGGGCAAAAGTCACAAACTACCATTCAATGAATCTCTAACCAAATATTCTAAACCCCTTAAGCTTATTGCTACTGATCTTTGGGGACCAGCCCCAATATATTCAGATTATGAGTACAAATAATATATATTATTTGTTGATGCATACACAAGATACACTTGGATATATTTTTTGAAAAACAAATCTGACACACACAATGTTGTGATAAATTTCATCAAAATGGTTGAAAAACAACTTGGCACACATGTTAAAATCATACAATCGGATAGGAGGACAGAATATAAGTCTCTTAAGGATTATTTTAAAAAGAAGGGAATAATTCATAGAATTACATGTCCCTACACATCTGAGCAAAATGGTTCAGTTGAGAGGAAGCATAGACACATAGTTGAATCTGGACTTAGCTTATTGGCTCATGCCAATCTACCTCTAAAATTCTGGCCTAAGGCTTTTAGTACAGTTTTTTAACCAGAATCTTAGAGGGTATAACCCCTATGGAAAAACTACAAGGGGTAAAGACAGACTACCATAGCTTAAAAACTTTTGGGTGTCTATGCTTTCCATATCTAAGACCTTATAACAATAATAATTTAAATTTCAGATCAAAACAATGTACTTTTCTTGGATATGCTTCTAATCAAAAAGGGTACAAATGTCTTGATGATAATGGGAAACTTTTCATTAGCAGACATGTTGTATTTAATGAGAATGTTTTTCCCTTCAGAAAATATGAAATGAAAACAACAAGTAAGGTTTACAATCCACATGTATCCATACCTGAGATGCCTTTATGCTCAGAGAATGAGAATCCAGCAGAGGTGAGGAGGACTACTGATGATCATCAAACTCATCCAACTGTATCTTCTCAATAAAACTTCGAGTGGGCTGATGATCACAATCATGCCAGTCACTCATCTGCACACTCAACAAATGAAGAAGATCAAAATGAAGAAAGTCAACATAGTGATTCTAGAGACAGTACAAGTCACAATAGAATTGTTGACTTACCCTACATTGAAGCCCCAATCAAGCCAAGTCATCACATGGTCACCAGAGCTAAGAGCAGAATCTTCATGCCAAAGATATATATAGCCAACACAAGCTCCGATGTATAATCATGCCACAAAGGACAAAAACTAGAAAGCAACAATGGATGAAGAGTATAATGCTCTTATGGAAAACAAGACATGGAATCTTGTATGTCCACCTAAACACATAAATGTTATAGGCTGCAGATGGACATATAAGATAAAAAGGAACCCTGATGGTTCTATCAATAAATATAAGGCAAGACCAGTTGCCAATGGCTATACCCAACAGTACGGGTTTGACTTCACTGAGACTTTTTCTCCAGTGGTCAAACCCTCTACAATAAGACTTATACTCACAGCTGCTCTACATAAAGATTGGAACATAAGGCAATTAGATGTTAATAATGCCTTCTTGAATGGCATATTAGAAGAGGAAATCTACATGATGCAACCACCTGGTTATGAACAAAATACAAGTCTTGTGTACAAACTAAACAAGGCAATATATGGCCTTAAATAAGCACCAAGAGTATGGTTTGATAGACTGAAATCAACTTTAATGTCAATAAGATATCAGTCTACCAAATCAGACACTTCATTGTTCATTAAAGTTAATTCATATTCAATTATTTACATATTAATCTATGTTGATGATTTAATCATTACAGGTAACAACCAGAGTGAAATTAAACAAATCATATGTTATCTGGACAAGCAATTCTCAATAAAGATCTTAGGAACCTCAATTACTTTCTAGGAATTGAAGTAAACAAGATATCACATTCAAAAATCATACTATGTCAAAGGAAGTACATATCAGAACTGCTTGCCAAGACAAAAATGGAAGATGCAAAACCCATGTCAACACCTATGATTAGCAACCAAAGTCTATCAAAAAATAGGGGAGAATCCATAATTAATGTTAAACAATATAGAAGTGTTATAGGAGCATTATAGTATGCTACTATAACATGACCAGATATTGCATTTAGTGTTAACAAACTTGCTTAATTTATGCAAAATCCCTTAGATGAGCACTGGAAAGCAGTGAAGAAGGTACTCTGATATTTAAAGGGCACTATAAATCATGGACTGTCATTCAAAGCAAGCAGAAATCTTAACACAATTGGGTATGTAGACACTGATTGGGCTACATATCCAAGCACTACAACAAACAGGACATTTAACAGCGTTTAAAAATGCTATAAAAGCTATTAACAACGTTTTTACATACGTTGTATATCGACATGCAGTTATATGTCAGAGATATACAATGACAAGGAATAAACGCTGTTAAATGTCCTTTTTTACAGCGTTTCCCTGGTGTCATGAAATCATTTAACAGCGTTTGGTCTAATTTGGTAGAACTTTTTTTACAGCGTTTCAAAAACGCTGTTAAATGTCCTTTTTTATATTGTTTTTTCATTGTTGTGATATTTATTTACAACGTTTACCTGTTGTAATAAATCGTTCTTTATGTTTTTAGATACAATTTAGCGGCGTTTTTAAAACGCTGTTAAAACATTCAATGGTGTTTAAAAAATGTTGTGGAATGTTTTAACAACGTTTTAAAAACGCTGTTAAATTGTATACAAAGCTAAGTCATTAGGCTTTTTTTACTTTTCTGTAAATTCCATTTCAGTAAACATCAATCACAATGTGTATATATAGCACATTTCAAAATTAGCATATGTCAATAGCACATTTCAAAATCAACATATTGTATCAATACCACATTTTGGACACATATTTGACAACCAACGTATGAAAGTTCATAATCAAAATACACAATATTCTTACACCAAACATAAATAGTTCGTCATCAATAGTTCATAAACAAAATAGAGAACAAGTAGCAATAACAAAACAAAAGCAAGTAGTACATACGTTAAAACCAAAAAGTAGTTCTAGCAGAAAAAATAACTTCAATCCATAACTCATTGCTACATTTTTTGCATCACAGTCATCTATCTATCTGTAAAACAAAAGTTGCTTGAGAATCAATTCATCAGAAAAGTGTACATAAATTTAAATCGAATTCATAATGCAAACAGTAAATATTCATCATACTATTTCATTAGGCGATTGACTAATACAAAGTATACAGCATGCCATAAAATCAGGTAGCATTTACAAGTGAAGTAGAGTAATTTAAGAAGTACATCAATTTTTTCAAATCTTCAGAGTGGTTAAATTTTCTTTACATATTTGTATAATAATTAAAATACAGTGCAAACTTTGTAAATAAAAGAATAACAGCTCTGTAAATAGAACCAAACATATATAAAAACCTATGTTACGGGTAGACTCAATATGCAATTATACTAGTTAAGGTTTGAAATTCCATCTTTAGTTTCCATTACTCAAAATGCCTTTCAAGTAATAATTTTCATCTGCGTCTAATAAGATTTCAAACTATTTTTCTAATGACCCTAACTCGACCTTCGAAAATCAGCACCGAATACATCACCTATATTCAAATGCCGCAGATTCAAACGTCGAATCTGGTTTGCCGGAGCTTATAACACATTAAGTATAACAATACAGCGGAAGAAATGAATAATATATCATTGATATACAATAGTTGATTACAATGATACAACACTGATCACCAAATATTTTAGAGCATAATATATAATTCTGAAGCGGAATAAATAACTTGAACTTGAACCACCAAGTTAGAACTCCAATATCTGCAACTCCATCTCCAATCCAAAGATAGCTTAAACACCCATCAAGATGAATTAAGAAGATGCGATCCCAAACGTGATTGCCAATATTCAAAGATTGAATGCTATCGAATCTACTCTTACTATTTGATTATCTGAAAAATCCAACTCTAGGCTGCCCGTGTGGAAAATAGTGGGCATCCAGAGTTTAGATAGGGAATAATAAACTCCAGGTCGGTCAGGGGACTGGTATGAGCAACCAAAAGCAGTTTATCTTTAAAATAAACAACAAAGGATTTTAAAATTTAAATCCGCAATGCTTTTTAGAAAATGAAACTACCATAAGGCCTCCCGCCGCACACACAATGCAAACGCAGAATTGGAGGAGATTTCTCCTTACGATAGTCAAATATGCTTGATACGCGAAACCATTTTGATATTATTATTAGTGCATAGTGTACAAATCCTTTTGAAAGTATAATATTAATCTTAGCCAGCATAGACATTTCGCACTTATGCCTACTATAGCTACCATGTTCAATAGCATGTTACCGACACATTCCATGGCAAGTTATACAACTAAAACTGTACAGGGCACGTATTGTTTTGTTTGGATTTCCAACAAATGGTGAGGTTAAGGAACTTCCTACTGCCACATGGGTATGCCACTGGAGGGACTTCCCGGGAACCTACCCTGCTCTCTACCAACGCAACCCCGGGTTACATCTGTAACTAGGTAACTACTACTCGAGCATGTCATTCCTCGGTCGTTTGCGACCATTATCTGAGGTACCTCTACACCAACAACCACAAAGCAATCACAAAGTAATAGATTTGTAGT
The DNA here is from genome assembly GCA_030765085.1 of Allium cepa. Lineage (NCBI taxonomy): Eukaryota > Viridiplantae > Streptophyta > Magnoliopsida > Asparagales > Amaryllidaceae > Allium > Allium cepa. The sequence continues at coordinate 94,976,836 of CM060946.1, read as the reverse complement.
GACCACATGAGTTAACTATCTGGGCTCCATACCATGATACCACCCTTTTTCAGAAGGGAATGACACACCCTAAAGGGCACGACCCTCATAACTTTGCCGCATCTTTCCTGTTTCAACCATTTACGGGGTGTGAGGTCCTGATACAGTCTCGTCCACAGAGCTACACTTTTTCACAAAGCCATGCTTTGATAAACAAATAATCAGCAGCACTTCGTATGCCACATTACCAAATTGGGAATGTATCACTAGTAAATATCAACGACATAACCTCTGAGCTTGTACGTCTCAGAGAAGGGTATTAAGCTAAGAGAATAAATCTCCACCATCAAACAGAAATGTATTTGATAGAAACTGGTTTTACATCTCAAAGTGCAATGTCATACACACATCCATACAAGTCTGTTCTGGGTTTGAACAGAACTGAAGGCACTTAACAAAGAAGCCCTTGCAAATGTGGATAATCCCTAATCACGTCCGGACTTCCCATCACAAAGGATGATCAAATCTCTATACAGGGGATCAGCCAGTGCAGAGACATTCGATGAGTTATCCCTTCGCTTTCGAAAATATCTGGTCTTCACTATCGGTCTTCAAATGATATCCATATCATCATATCATTATTCGGAATGAGTTATATGACACAAGGTCCTCTCCCGGCTAAACTAATGAGCGCAATATTCAAAAACATATGGATATTGGGATTTTAGTTAAGTCAAAACTTTAAAATCCAAAACCTTTCTTCAGATGGTTTAACAAATTTACCATTTCTAATCTTTTAAACAAAAAGATTCATTTCACAAAGTTCACCAACCTTTCACGAAGATTCATTCACCATATTTAAACAATTTCCCTTTCAAATTGGATTAACTCATCCAATCATTAAATCAAAGACTTAATTTATAGCTTTCAAACCCTTTCCAATGATTTATTCATAACTTTCAAAACAATTCCCATTTCAAATCTTTTTTATACAAAAGATACACCATTCAAAATCCACTTCAATTTCAAAACAAAGTTCAACTAATTTTCACAAAGATTTATTCATAGCTTTCAAAACAATTTCAGTTCTTTTTCAAACTTGAAATCTTTCAATAAAAATTGGAAATCCTTTCTTTATATGAAAGCTATTATTATTTGAAAGCAAATAGTTTTCGTTTCAGAAAAATCCGACTACATTTGCATGAGATAAAGCTCTTCAAGTGTAAATTTTGGGTTAAATTCAAATTCCCAAAATAGTACTTTTAAAATGATTTAAAACCCATATAAACACATTTATAACTTGTATAATCTTTTGAAACCATAATTTCCAAATATAAAATTCTATTTAAAATCTTGAATTCAAATTTAAATCAAATTATTTAAATTTCAAACGTTATCAAGTTATTCAAAATAACCTTTATCTTTAAAACTCCTTTTCAAAAGCTTTTCATATTTAACCAAATTCCATTTCCAAAACTATTTGAATTCAAAATTCAACTTTAAAACCATTTCAAAAAAATCTGTGACTAAACCAATTTCCTCGTCCAATCTATATTTGTGTGTGTATAGTGTGGTCCAGGGGTTTTACACAATAGTGCAACATTATTAATCAGCACAGATTCAAATACAGCAATATATTTGATAAGCGGTATAAACCATAACGCTTATCCTTATTCACAGATCATAGATAAATAATATAGGTACATCGCAGATAAATAAATTACATTCATCACAGATAATAAGTTACATTTCACAGCTTAATTAAATTACAGAACATCATACATCAGGGATATCACACAATTCAAAGCATCCAGTTCAATTCAAAAATTCATAAGTAAGATTGGTTAATTATCTGATTAATTTAAATCAGATTACTTACTTAGGAATTACTAATCCTGGTTAATTAATATTAATTATTTACAAACCATTTTGATTAATTATTCTTTAATCATTGATTATCCTTTAATTAATAATTAATCCTTTGATTAATTACCCTTAATTAATTACAATAATTAATTAATTAATCCTAGATTAATAATCATTCCTTAATCACTTTAATTAATTAATTAATTAACCTTTAATTAACTAATTATTCTCCAATTAATTACCTTAATTAATTAGTCGCATTAATTAGTTACCTTTAATTAATTATAATAAGTGATTTTTCTTAATCGCTTAATCATCTTTAACCATTAATTAATTGCCTTTAATTAAGTAATTATTTTTAAGTAATTAATTATTTACCTTTAATTTACTTATCATGAATTAATTAATTAACCTTAATTACTTTCATTTATTAATCCTTAATTAATTATCCTTTATTAATTACACTAAGTAATTAGTTTTTAAATCAATTTAATAAACTTTGGGACTTGATTAACATTCCGTTTGAAACTTATTTATCTTTTAATATACTTTAAAACTTTGTTTAAATCAAAATTTCTTGAAACTTTGTACATTTTCTACTGCTTTTAAATACTGAACAAAAATTACTTTGTAATTTTAAAACCAGTTATATTTAAAACCTGAAACATAGTTCCCTTTTTAATTTTAAAATCTGGTTAGTTTGTAAAAAAACCGAGCCCATATCCCCGAGCCCAGCAGCCAAATTCCTGTGCCTAACTTCGATTTCTTCCCAGAGTTTCCCTCGAGCTCCCTCTTTCTCTTCCCTTTTTAGTTTACTTTGTTTTTATTTTTAAAAACTTCAAAAACCTGATAGCATGTTAAACTACTACGAATCTACTCCCAAGCCAAAACTTCTTCTTCCCGAGTACGAACTCGAGTAACCATCCTCCTTTCCCAAGTTTCGACATCACCCGACTTTGGTGGTATCGCGTGCATGTGCACACTTGGTCGGGGTCTCTCCGACCATCACCACCATTTCCAACAGGTCGACGATGACCTCGACCTTCAACTCGACAACTCAGATTGAAGATATCACCTTCAAATCAAAATTCAACCTAATCAACCAACGCCTATAGCCATTCCCATCGAAAAACCATCCTTCGCCAGCGATCTCGACCGCGAGAACCTCTGCTACTCCTCCCAGAGATGCGTCACACCCCCACACATTTGTCTCCTCTGGTGCGGTAGCATTCGATCCATCCACGGCGATGAAATCGCCTCTGAAACATCCTCGACTCAACCAGCTAGCAAAACCCTAGTCCGACCTCCTCTTCTTTCCACGATTAATTGTAAAATCATTAAACATATTTCTGATGATCACTGATGCTCCAGCTAACTTCACAAAGAATCATGACTTCCCAAACCTTGTCGTTCATCGGAAATTGATGATTTTGAATTTTCCGTTCAACTTGATAATGCCCACGATTTTCAAACTTAAAAATTCCAACCTTTATATCAAAATTCATCGTTTTTGAATACAATTACAGATATACAATCAAAACGAGAAAATTATATATTCGAATTTTTGGGGTGTGATTGATTTTTTTTACTGTTATATGTTAATTTCAAAAGACATGTATAATTTAATACTTTTATTAATTCTTGTTTTCATATCATATATACATTTTTACATACATTTTTCAATTACCTATACTTATACAATTTATAAAGAAAATGAATTGAAAATAATTAATAAATAATCATACATATATAATTCTTGATTTATAAACCTTTTTAAATCAAATTTTATTAAATCAAATTTTATTTCCAATATATTTATTTAATTTCAAAATCACATTTTGTTTTGTACTTATACAATTTCATAACAAATGATTTGAAATCAAATTATTCATTGCTCGTAAAAATTATATATATTAGTTCCTTGAAACGTAAAGTTTAATAAATCTAATATTATTTATAAGATACTTATCCTTGAATTATTTTAAATCAAATTCCATATTAAAAATCCATTAGTATAAATAAATATATCTTATTTAATTTTGAAAAATCCAAATACAATTTTATTTTCTAAGATATTTAAATTTGAAAAATCAAAATCCAAATAAATTATCAATTAATTCACAATTTAATCCTAAAATTTAAATCAATTACCAATTCGATTTGACTCAAAAGTCGGGATCGTTACAGATTCCGCCCCTTAAAAAAAATTCGTCCTCGAAATTTTCCAGGGAGACAACAAAGCACAGATGAAAGATAGAGAAATATCTTTCCAAATCAAATTGAATATATATTCTGCATTTGGCTTACCAAACACCAATAATTATGAGAACAAACTCATTCAATACTACACAGGATACTGGGGTCTCCAGTCTACGAAATACACAGGGGCATCGATTAGTTCGAAGGGATAACTAATCGTTCATAGAATATATCGAGACCCAGACAATAGATATATGGATTTAATCTTCCATAAATCTCAAACACTAGGTGTGGATACCAAACTCAGGTCAGAATACCCCAAAATTTACACCAACTTGTCCCTTATCGAACTTTGACTCTCACAAGAAATTACAATAGAATTTTCAATTTGGTTTTAACCGAATTCATTTTATTGATACAAATCAATTTCGACTTTATATTTTATTAACCAATTTATTTCAAATAAATTTTCAAATTTATTAGAGTTAAAAACGAAAAGATGATAGGGAACCGATGAAGAAAATACGAAATAGGAACTTATCTACATGACTTGCAGGGCTACCACCATACCAAAACTTCTCCCTCGAGCTGCTACGAAGAAAATCAAAGAATTTGAAATCGAATCAAAGGAGATTGAGAAGAAAGTTGTTTCCATTGTTGCAGGTATTGACCATTTGTACTGGTATTTTCCCATCCCCTATCTCCTCCTCTTCGTGCACTCATACTCACTATCAGTGGATAGCAAGAGAATTTACTGAGGTACACGAATGGATATCTTAGGGACATACTCATTCTAGGGTATACTTCACCCTATCTCTAATGGGTTACCTAATGTGTTATACTCCTGAGCTAAAGTTTCAACCTTCATCTCTAATATCAATTCTAACGGTCTAGGCTTTTCAACCATCGACGGTGGGCACTCTCGACTGGTAGGCTTTTCAATCATCCTAGCCCCGCCATGGCTTAGAATGGTACCCTGCCCTTGCTTTTACGGCCAGCCTTTCGACACTCAACCTAACCGGTTAGCCAACCCCTTCCCAGGGACATGTAGAGGTAAGGGTCTCCCGTTCGCCACCAAACGCAAAGCGAGAACCTTCTATCACGTTGTATTAAGAAAGGTCGGTCATTGGACTGGTATGAGCAAACAAAAACAGTTTATCTTTAAAACAAACAACAAAGGATTTTAAAATTTAAATCCGCGATGCTTTTTAGAAAATGAAACTACCATAAGGCCTCCCGCCGCATACACAATGCAAATGCAGAATTGGAGGAGATTTCTCCTTATGATAGTCAAATATGCTTGATACGCGAAAACCATTTTGATATTATTATTAGTGCATAGTGCAGAAATCCTTTTGAAAGTATAATATTAATCTTAGCCAGCATAGACATTTCGCACTTATGCCTACTATAGCTACCATATTCAATAGCAGGTTACCGCCATATTCCATGGCAGCTTATAAAACTAAAACCGTACAGGGAACGTATTGTTTTGTTTGGATTTCCAACAAATGGTCAGGCTAAGAAACTTCCTAATGCCACATGGTACGCCTCTGGAGGGACGTCCCGAGAACCTACCCGGCTCTCTACCAACACAAGGTCGGATTACCTCTGTAACTAGGTAGCTACTACTCGAGCATGCCATTCCTCGGTCATTTGCGACCTTTATCCAAGGTACCTCTACACCAACAACCACAAAGTAATAGATTTGCAGTGACCACATGAGTTAAGTATCTGGGCTCCATACCATGATACCACCCTTTTCCAGAAGGGAATGACACACCCTAAAGGGCGCGACCCCCATAATCTTGCCACATCTTTCCTGTTTCGACCATTTCCGAGGTGTGACGTCCTGATGCAGTCTCGTCCACAAAGCTACACTTTTTCACAAAGCCATGCTTTGATCAACAAATGATCAGCAGCACTTCGTATGCCACATTACCAAATTGGAAGGTATCACTAGTAAATATCAACCACATAACCTCTGAGCTCGTACGTCTCAGAGAAGGGTGTTAAGCTAAGAGAATAAATCTCCGCCACCAAACAGAAATGTATTTGATAAAAACTGGTTTTACATCTCAAAGTGTAATGTCAGACACACATCCATACAAGTATGTTCCGGGTTCGAACAGAACAGAAGGCACATCACAAAGAAGCCCTTGCAAATCCGGATAATCCCTAATCACGTCCGAACTTCCCATCACAAAAGATGATCAAATCTCTATATCAGGGATCAGCCAGTGCAGAGACATTCGACGAGTTATCCTTTCGCTTTCGAAAATATCTGGTGTTCACCATCGGTCTTCAAATGATATCCATATCCTCGTATCATTATTCGGAATGGGCTATATGACAAAAGGTCATCTCCCGGCTAAACCGAATAATGAGCGCAATACTTAAAAACATATGGATATTGGGATTTCAGTTAAGTCACAACTTTAAAACCCAAAACCTTTTTTCAAATGGTTTAACAAATTTACCATTTCTAATCTTTTAAACAAAAAGATTCATTTCACAAAGTTCATCAACCTTTCACAAAGAATCATTCACCATATTTAAACAATTTCCCTTTCAAATTGGATTAACTCATCCAATCATTAAATCAAAGACTCAATTTATAGCTTTCAAACCCTTTCCAAAGATTCATTCATAACTTTCAAAACAATTCCCATTTCAAATCTATTTTATACAAAAGATACACCATTCAAAATCCACTTCAATTTCAAAACAAATTTCAACCATTTTTTACAAAGATTTATTCGTAGCTTTCAAAACAATTTCAATTCTTTTTCAAACTTGAAATCTTTCAATAAAAATTGATAATCCTTTCTTTATATAAAAGCTATTATTATTTGAAAACATATAGTTTTCGTTTCGGAAAAATCTGATTACATTTGCACGAGTTAAAGCTCTTCAAGTATAAAATTTGGGTTAAATTCGAATTCCCAAAACAATACTTTTAAAATGGTTTAAAACCCATATAAACACATTTTAACTTGTATAACCTTTTTAAACCATAATTTCCAAATATAAAATTCAATTTCAAACCTTGAATTCAAATTTAAATCAAATTATTTAAATTTCAAACTTTATCAAGTCATTCAAAATAATCTTTATCTTTAAAACTCCTTTCCAAAAGCTTTTCATATTTAGCCCAATTCCATTTCCAAAACTATTTGAATTCAAATTCAACATTAAAACCATTTCAAAAAAATCTGTGACTTAACCAATTTCCTCGTGCAATCCATATCTGTGTGTGTATCGTGTGGTCCAAGGGTTTTACACAATAGTGCAACATCATTAATTAGCACAGATTCAAATACAGCAATATATTTGATAAGCGGTATAAACTATAACGCCTATATTTATTCACAGATCACAGATAAATAATATAGGTACATCACAGATAAATAAATTACATTCATCATAGAAAATAAGTTACATTTCACAGCTTAATCATATCACAGAACATCATACATCAAGGATATCACACAATTCGAAGCATCCAATTTAATTCAAACATTCATAAGTAAGATCAGTTAATTATTCTTTTACAAACATTGAGACATCTTAAATATACCTTAAGATTATTATTATTATATTTTTCTTCTTTCATGGGGATCCCTCCTCGTTTAATTCCTCTTCCCGCCGACCCATCCCATCCTTCTTCTTTGCATCAGCCCTGTCCTTCTTCTCCCATCCTTGTACCTCCTTCTGCCTCTTCCTTACCTCCCCTGTCAGTCGTTGTCCCTTCACTCATCCCTTGTCCTGTCCCTGTCCCTTCTATCTCTTCACCCTATGCTACAGCTTCCACTGTTCTACCCATCCTTTCTGCCCCGATTCTCTCATCCCCTACTCTACCCCTGCATTCCTCCTCTTCCCTTGCTTGGAACTCCCTGTTCAAGTCTAAACCTAGTAATGCTGGTAAATATGTTCCTCGTGACATTCAACTTTTGTTCAATAGAAAGTCCATTGTTCCACCAGATGAAGTTATTCAGGTTGGCAGTGCTATGTGGAAAGATTTCCTTGTTGGTTTTTTTCTTGATAATCCATTGCCTTACTCTACTGTCTTGTATTTCCTAAAGAAGGCGTAGAAATTGAAGGGATCTATCTCTGTTAAATCTGATGGATTTCTGTTTTTATTTAAGTTTTCTAATGATGAAGATAGGAATAAGATTGCTGAATCCGATCCAGTTGTGATGAAGAATAAGCTATTTATTGTTAAGCCATGGCAAGAAAATATTGGTAATAGTTGTAGTAGTATCAAAGCTGTTCCTATTTGGATTAAGCTATCTAATATTCCGTTGTATGCTCGGTCACCTCTAGGTATTAATTGGTTAGCTTCAAGGGTTGGTAAGCTTCTCTGTATGGATGCTTCAACAGAAAAATTTGAAAGTATTTCATTTTCTAAATGTTTAGTTGAGGTGTACCCAAATCATGAGCTACCTTAAAATTTATCTGCAAACTGCTTGATGGTTCTGAGCAGTTTGTGAAAGTTGATTATTTGTGGAAGCCTGAAATTTGTACTTCATGTAAGGAATTTGGGCATTTGTTAGCTAGCTGCAAGAAAGCATCAGGTGAAGGAAATGCTAATATATGTGAAAATAATGTGCACCTAAAATATAGTGAAGTGGAACAGAACAGAGAGAAGCCAGGGAAAAAAGTAGCTAAGGAGGTCAAAGTGAAACAAGTTTGGTTAAAAGTTAATAAAAACAGGGGGAAAAAGGTCATATGCGTGAAGAAGTGGAAGTTACTATTTTGAAAATGCCAAGTGAGAAAGGAAAGAATGCTTTAAATGGAAATAAGGAAAGTATAACTAATCTCGATGAAAGGAATACCATGCTCAGTGTTGACCATGCTTGTAGTAATGTTACCACCTCTAACAAGTTTAACTTGCTTCAAACGGATGATCAAACCATATTGGAAGATTTAGATGTGGAGGAAGGTGAAATTCCAACTGAAGCGGTATGTGAGGTTAATGCTATGACTTCTTCCCTGAATAAGGTTTGCATTGTAGATGGTTATGATTCTGGAAGTAAGGAAATAAATCAAAATTCTTATGTTGTGGAGCATTCACTGGTTATAAATTCTAATACTTCTTGCAGAAATAAGAATGTGAGTATTGTAACTGCAGATGTGCATGAAAATGGTGATACCCATGTATCAGACTTTGACAGAAACTGGTGCTCTTCTTTTGAATCTCAAGTTAAGGAATTAACTTATTCCGTGCATAAAACTGTTGTGGATGTTCATTCTGCACAACCTTCACAATATAACTTTTCAATTGACTTGCCAGGATGGCCTTTAACCTCCCCCTCCCATGTACCTCCTTTTGATCCATCTCCTGATCCATCCTCCTCTAATCCTACCATCCCTGATCATCCTTCCCCAAGGTCTCTGATTCTTAGGCAATTAAAACTAGGGCTCTTTCTGCAAAGAGAAGAAATCAATCCCACTTATCCCCAAATCTTATCAATGAATAAAAAAATTGCATCTTGGAATATCAAAGGTGCCCATGGCAATTTGAAACTCGATCAGGTGAAAAGTCTTATCATCAAGCATGATATTTGTATGTTTGGTCTTCTTGAAACTAAGCTCAATCAAACCTTATCCACTAAAGCGGCTAGGTATATCAATCCAGATTAGGAGTATCACCATAATCTTGATTCTGCTTCTTATGGTAGAATACTTGTTCTTTTTGATCCCACTTCAAATAAGGCAATCCATTCATTTTCATGTCGTTGTGCTTCAATCTCAAACTTCCTTTTACATATCCTTTGTTTATGCAGATAACTCTGTTTTCTTCCAGGAATTACTTATTTAATTCCTTTCCTCCTCTAAGACAAAATTCTCATCCCTGGGTTGTTATGGGAGACTTCAACTCTTGTTTTGATTTTGAGGACAAATTTGGTGGATCTCCCCTTCTTCCTGGAGACATTGCTCCACTGAATCTTGCGATCATTGAATCTGATCTAATTTTGGTTAATAAGTATGGGGCTAAATACTCATGGAACAATCGTAGCCGTAGTGGTATTAGAACCTTCACAACTATAGATCATGCTTTTTGTAATATTCAGGCTCTTCATCTTTGGCCTTCCTTGTCTGTGTTTCTTCCACAACCAATCATGTTTGACCATTCACCTTTGATTTTGTCTTTTGGTTCTCATTTAAGAAGAGAGAAGAGAAGTTTTAAATTTTTAATGCTTGGGTTAAGCATGAACATTTTCTTGTTTTAGTTTCTCATGTTAACTCTAACTTTAAATGTTTTGGTAATCCTATGTTCAAGTTCTACAGGAAGTTAAAATGCATCAAGCAAGAGATCAAATTATGGGCTTCTACCACATTTGGAACTGGCAGCTTGTTATCAACCACCTTGAAGGAACAACTGAAGATATGTCTAGACAAGATGATGGAGCTTCCTGATGATGTTCATGCTGCTGAAGAGGAGGGTAGATTATTTAAGAAGTTAATAATGCTCTTCTTTTGGAAGCTAGTATGAAAAGACAGCAATTGCACACCAAATGGATTGAAGATGGTGACAGGAATACTAAATTCTTTCATGACTCTTTAAAGGTTAAACATGCCACTGAGAATTTATTTAGTATTTCTGATGAACATGGTCTCTTTTTACAACTCCTGAATCTGTTGACAAAGCGTTTATTGATTACTTCACTAATCTTCTTGGCAATTCTAATGGTTTCTGTCCAGATTTAGACCTAATTTCTTCTCTAGACTTGCCATGCATTTCTCATCATGAAGTTGCTTCTCTTATTGTGCCTGTCACTGATGTAGAAATTAAATCCACCTTCTTTTCAATGAACCAGCAATCTGCTGGTGGACCGGATGGTCTCAATGTTACTTTCTTCATTTCAACATGGAGTGTGCTTGGACATGAGTTTTGCCAAGCAATTCATAACTTCTTTAACAAATGCAGATTACTGGGGGAAGTCAATTGCACCAATATTGCTTTAATTCCTAAAGTCTCTCCTCCTTCCAACGTTACCTCTTTCAGGCCTATTTCTTGTTGTAATGTTGTGTATAAATGTATCTCCAAAATTCTTGCTTCTCGACTTGCTACTGTCTTGCCTTCTGTTGTTTCCAACAACCAAGCTGCATTCATTCCCACCAGGAATATTCTTGATAATGTTATGCTTGCTCAAGAATTATTAAATGGTTATAGTAGAGGTAATGTGTCTCCTGCAGCTGCTCTAAAAATTGATATTTCCAAAGCATATGACTCTATTCATTGGGCTTCTATTGTTAGAATTATGGCAAGGATGGGTTTTCCAAAAATATTTGTGTCCTGGGTTTATGTATGCATTTCCACTCCTTCTTTCTCAGTTATTAATAATGGTAGGCCTGTAGGATTTTTCAGAAGTAAGAAAGGTATTCGTCAAGGTGACCCTATTTCTTCATTTCTATTTCTTTTGGTCATGGAAGTTTTCATAGCTATTCTTAAATTTAATTATTCCCATAAGATCATCAAGTATCACCCTAAGTGCTCCAACCTCCAAATATCTTCTATCATGTTTGCTGATGATGTTATGTTGTTTACCAAGCCTGAGTTCTCATCTATAAGTGGTTTAATGGAGGCTCTACACTCCTTCAACTTAATGACCGGCCTTTCAATTAATCAAACTAAATCATCCATGCTTGTTGCTGGTGTCTCTGATGTTCATGCTGCTGCTCTTTACCAGCATTTTGGTTTCTCTTGTATGACTTCTGATATGAGTTATCTTGGTCTTCCATTAATAACTAAAAGAATAGCTAATGCTGATTGTTTAACCCTATACAATAAAATAACTTCTGTCATGTCCAAGTGGGGCAACAGGCACTTATCTCAATGTGGTATGCTTGTTCTTATAAAAGCTGTCGTTTTTCCTTCCATTGTCTATTTGGCTCGTACATTTATCTTACCTACTAAGCTTTTTTTGTTAGTTAGGTCTGCCATGCATAGGTATTTCTGTACTAGAAGTGTTCACAACTAAAAGTTATTGCCTTGCTCTTTTTCCTTATATGAATCCACTATGAAACAGGGTGGGCTTGGTATTACCAATATTAGGAAGTGTAATACTGCTGCTTTTAGTAAACACTTTGATGATCTTATTAACAAGAAAGACAGTCTATGGGTCAAATGGCCATGGCAATACAATATTAAGAGTGGATATTTTTGGAGTATGGATATAACTCAGAACTGCAGCTGGAATTGGAGAAATCTGCTGAAACTTAGCGATGTTTTCTTACCAATGGTTCAATATCATCTTAAACCTAATACTGCTGTTAGTTTCTGGCATGATCCATAGGTTAGGAGGGGTTTGATTCTATCTAAAGTATGTGAGTATTCCCTGATTCAGCAATCTGGAATTCATAGTGATGCTAAGGCTAATGATTTTTTAATTGAGGGCAATATGTTGTTGCCTTACAATAGCAATCAGTTGATAAGGCAAATGTGGAGGGATATTCTTTATTTTTTCAAGTCTGCTAATCATACTATTTTTGTTACTTGGAAACAGAAGTTACACTCTATATCCTCTGTGTACAACCACTTATCTGCATCTACTCCTCTACCTACTGCTAGGTGGTTCTCTATAATCTGGACAAAAGACTCTGTGCTAAGGGAGAACTTGATGATGTGGAAGGTTGTTAGTCATGCTTTGATGACTAGGAATGTTTTGAACAAGTTTGGGTTGACTTGTTGCACTGATTGTGTTTTTTTTAACTTGTGTGAAGAAACTATTGAGCATCTCTACTTTGAATGCCCAGTTTTACTTATCATGATGAGTAGAATAAGTTGTATTACTGGGTTTGATTTAGCATCTGCCAACTCTGTCTCTGTTTGGAGTTTAATTTATAAAGCAACTAGAAGAAGGAATGATGAGGTTAGAGCTTTGGTTGTTTGCTTGAAAATTTATTTGGATGTGATTTGGAGAGAAAGGAATGCTATAATCTTTGAGAACTTGAGGAAAAATCTTGATACTCTCTGGTTTGAAGTGAGGACTAGAGTTTTCATGCAACTTAAGAGAAGCATTAAACTGTACCCTGATGGCATTATTCATGCTTGGGCTTCCTAGTTTAATTCTTCCTTGTTTTTCTTCTTCTTCTTTTTCTTTTTTCTGTTTTAGCTTGATTCAAAGCTTGTTTGAATCTTTATTTTATTGTTTTGCAATAAATCTGGTAGGGGTCCAGTCAACCTCGTTGGCATTGCCAAAAAAATTATCTGATTAATTTAAATCAGATTAATTACTTATGAATTACTAATCCTGGTTAATTGATATTAATTAATTACAAACCATTTTGATTAATTATTCTTTAATCATTGATTATCCTTTAATAACAATTAATCCTTTGATTAATTACCCTTAATTAATACAATAATTAATTAATTAATCCTTAATTAATAATCATTCGTTAATCACTTTAATTAATTAATTAATTAACCTTTAATTAACTAATCATTCTCCAATTAATTACCTTTAATTAATTACAATAAGTGATTATTCTTAATCGCTTAATCATCTTTAACCATTAATTAATTACCTTTAATTAAGTAATTATTTTTAAGTAATTAACTTATTACCTTTAATTTACTTATCATGAATTAATTAATTAACCTTAATTACTTTCATTTATTAATCCTTAATTAATTATCCTTTATTAATTCCACTAAGTAATTAGTTTTTTAAATCAATTTAATAAACTTTGGGACTTGATTAACATTTCCTTTGAAACTTATTTATCTTTTAATATACTTTAATACTTTGTTTAAATCAAAATTTCTTGAAACTTGTACATTTTCTACTGCTTTTAAATACTGAACAAAACTTACTTTTTAATTTTAAAACCAGTTATACTTAAAACCTGGAACATATTTCCCTTTTTAATTTTAAAATTTGGTTAGTTTGTAAAAACAAACCCGAGCCTATGCTTATTTCCGTCGAGCCCAGTAGCCAAATTCCCGTGCCTAACTTCGATTTCTTCCCAGAGTTTCCCCCGAGCTCCCTCTTTCTCTTCCCTTTTTAATTTACTTTTTTTTTATTTTTAAAAACTTTAAAAACCTGATAGCATGTTAAACTACTACGAATCTACTCCCAAGCCAAAACTTCTTCTTCCCGAGTACGAACTCGAGTAACTATCCTCCTTTCTCAAGTTTCGACATCACCAAACATTGGTGGTATCGCGTGCATGTGCACACTTGGTCGGGGTCTCTCCGACCATCACCACCAGTTCCAACAGGTCGACGATGACCTCGACCTTCAACTCGACAACTTAGATCGAAGATATCACCTTCAAATCAAAATTCAACCTAATCGACCAACGCCCGTAGCCATTCCCATCGGAAAACCATCCTTCGCCAGCGATCTCGACCGCGAGAACCTCTGCTACTCCTCCCAAAGACGCGTCACATCCCTACACATTTGTCTCCTCTAGTGCAGTAGCACTCGATCCATCTACGGCGATGAAATCGCCTTTGAAACATCCTCGACTCAACCAGCTAACAAAACCCTAGTTCGACCTCCTCTTCTTTCCACGATTAATTATAAAATCATTAAACATTTTTCTGATGATCATTGATGCTCCAGCTAACTTCACCAAGAATCATGACTTCCCAAACCTTGTCAATCATCGGAAATTGATGATTTTGCATTTTCCGTTCAACTTGACAATGCCCACGATTTTCAAACTTAAAAATTCCAATCTTTATATCAAAATTCATCGTTTTTGAATACAATTACAGATATACAATTAAAACGAGAAAATTTGATATTCGAACTTTTAGGGTGTGATTGAGTTTTTTTACTATTATGTGTTAATTTTGAAATAAATATCCAATTCAAATACTTAAGATTATTTTTAAATGAAAAGTTATAGTTTTAGAATCATTTCTCGTTTAGATATCAAGGCCTAACAGAAATTGAAGGAATAGATTTTGAAATTTTTTTATGAATTCTTAAGACCCTGTAGAACAGAACATAATTTCCTGTGTACAGGCATACTCATACATTTCACAAACATGCAAGCACATTTTTCAATCATACAACACATTTCACACCACAACATCATAGATGATCACATGCTACTCAGATATAACAAGATTAAGAGTTTATAAAGGAAGTTTTGCTCACCTGTGTGTGTTGAAACAAGGAATCAGAGAACAGACTTGTTAATTTTGAACAGAGACTTGCTTTTTAAATTTGTTTCGTTGATCTGAACTTGTTGTTGCTTTGCTCTGGATCAAGTCAGGTTGAACATTGTTGCGACTGTTTGATTTTGAAGACTTTATATTGGTTTATCATGCTTTCTGCTTTAAATTTGCATTTTCGGACTTGATCTTTGTTTTTTTATTTGATTTCCAGATTTTCTTTTCAAAGCTTCCAGGTTGAATCATTGTTGTTTAAAATGAGTTGAATCCTTGCTAGATCTTTGAATTGCTTTGCTAGCTTCTGATGTGAGATTGTTTGTTTAAACTTATTTTCAGGTTTTGATTTGTTTTCAGGTTTGAATGTTTTGCATTTTCCTTGGTTTTGATCTTTATTTTAGTTTTGAGATTCAGGATGGTTTTGAATAATTGTTTCTCAGATTTGAGAAGAAAATTGAAAATAGCCTGGTTATTTTTTTACATATATTTTCATTTATTCCAACTTTAAGGTGATAATGCCACTTGTTTATTTAGTTTAACACTTGTTAATCTTTGCATCTCTATCTTTACACTTTTTAAAAAAATAACATTTTTATGTTTAAATCCCTTGCTCTAATTTATTTTATAAATTTGTTTTGGACCTTTACTCTCTTAGGTTTACATGTTTATACAAATTATTTTTAACTCCTTTATTTCCAAAGAGATATATATATATATATATATATTAAAGCTTTTATATTTAATTAATATATATATACTACTATATTTATTTCGAATACATAAAAGAAAAGTAATCTAGATCTTTTATCAAATCTCATCTTACAAATTTACAAATCCTTTTCTTTACATATGTGTTTTATTATAAAAAATTTCAAAAGACATGTATATTTTAATACTTTATTAATTCTTGTTTTCATATCATATATACATTTTTACATACATTTTTCAATTACCTATACTTATACAATTTATAAAGAAAATGAATTGAAAATAATTAATAAATAATCATACATATATAATTCTTGATTTATAAACCTTTTTAAATCAAATTTTATTAAATCTAATTTTATTTCCAATACATTTATTTAATTTCAAAATCACATTTTGTTTTGTACTTATACAATTTCATAACAAATGATTTGAAATCAATTATTCATTGCTCGTAAAAATTATATATATTAGTTCCTTGAAACATAAAGTTTAATAAATCTAATATTTTTTATAAGATTCTTATCCTTGAATTATTTTAAATCAAATTCCATATTAAAAATCCATTTGTATAAATAAATATATCTTATTTAATTTTGAAAAATCCAAATACAATTTTATTTTCTAAGATATTTAAATTTGAAAAATCAAAATCCAAATAAATTATCAATTAATTCACAATTTAATCCTAAAATTTAAATCAATTACCAATTCGATTTGACTCAAAAATCAGGATCGTTACAATTTTGGTAAATTAAATCTGTAAATATATCAAAACTAAATTAGTCATGTATGATCGTTGTAACTGTTGTACCATGGAGCATGCATTAGAACAATTAACCATGGCGTTTAGCTTCTATTTATCTTTTGAAACTCCAATTCCAACCACTTGTATTGAGGAGTATATTTTCCTGAATTTTAAACAAACATACGTTGCTTTAGACAAGATATGACAATTTTCGACTGCATAATAGTCTAATTAAAAACATGGTTCATGTTCTACTAGCATGGTAGAAAATAACTGTATGTAAAGTTGTAAACAGGGCGAATACATTCTTTTAAACTATAACAAATTACATTGTTGTCCAACGATATTAAAATCATGATAAAGCATTTAAAATCATAACGATATTGAAATGAACGTGATGGCAAACCAACACCTGGTACACGATTATTTTAAACACGGTCCATTTTATAGTTGTCTAATATTGCAACTGAAGACCGTAAAAGTTTTCATTTTGACAAAAAAATTATAGTAGTAGAATACTGGTCATGATAATCGGCCTAAGGCCCATGTAAATTTGTATGACAAAAAGTTTGCAACTTATTTTTTTGTAAGTCATCAATAAAGAGAGCCTTCTTTAAAAAATAATAGATAAAAAATGATGAAAAAAAAGATCGGAGGAAGCATCAGCTTCCTGGCTATGTGACAACTTGCTATAAATGTTTTTAATGGCAATCTAATAATTTGGGAAGAAAACTGAGCTTAAGTTGTGAATGGAAGTAGCTGGAAAAGAAAGAAGAATAGTGAAACATCAGACCTTTACATAGTCGCTAGGGAAAGCAGAAGTTCGCAGAGTATCTTGAGTTTCATCCAATTCCACAACCCACTCAAGAAGTGGCGGCAGCTGAAGTAATTCTATACCCGTGTTCCCGTCCCATGTGAATTCCCTCACTTGGATACAGAAAATTCAATTCCACAACCTGCTCAAGGAGAGAATTAAACAACATACACACTAATCTGAACATTCGTCATTAGTACTTTTGCATAGTCAACTACAAGGAATAGATTGGTTTATCAAGCCCTGTGAAGTGCATTTGTGAAAATGCTGTATAGACTAGCTTTATTTTGATGTTGATACTTTAGTACCATGCATTGTTATTTGTTATGGTATAATGCATGATATACAAAAACAGTTTTTATATTGCCAGGAGTTATTTAAATATGAGGCATGTATTTGGATATTCATTATACCCAATCAGAATAGCCAGCATTTCTTACATACCAACTCCCCAGCTATTTCCGACAGTAGTCATAGACTCTTAGATGTAACATGGAAGCCTTCTTTCCTTGTTTTATTAATCCACTTGAAAGGAAATGATTCACCTGCTTTATATGACTGTTGCATATATGGAGTTCCTAATTTATGTACCAAATAGATTTCAATTAGAAAGAAATCGATTTTAAAATTGCAATATTGTTAAAAGACCATTCGCACGGACGTAAAATCTTTTAATGTGAAGCCAACATTTGCATTCATTCCTGTAGATTAATTATGACTCCCATTAAATATTATTACAATGTGCAAGGATGGTGTTTTGGACAACTAACCGATGTTTATTTATTATGAACACAATAGGTTTTTACTTTGAATCTAATTTGATTAGTGTTTACTTATTAGTAACTGAGTTTCATTTCTTAAATGTTTAATCGCCAACTTGATTAAAAAAGATTAGCATGGTGAAAGCTGTAATACATTTGTTTTTGAAGGCAAAATTTATGTTATCTCTTCACATCGGTAATGATGTAGTATGATTAAAAAAAATTAATATGATTCCTAAGAAATCACTAATTTTTGAAATTTTTTCTAACAAAATTTAATAAAATCACCTGCAATTAGGACTGGCATAATTTACTCTGTTTTTGAAAATCACCTGGAGACTTTTACATTACTAGTAACATGGACTTCAACCTTTGTTTCATTTTCAGCTATAGCCCAATAGAAAATTCAGCTAGATCCTCATAGTAATTTTAGTTTTGGCCCAATAAATAAATCATTGTAATTAACCTACATATATTGAACAGTCCCCGATATGCTCTCAATTTTATTGCTATATGATCTTATACTAAATGTGCTAATTTAGATTTTGGATCAGCATGACTTCATGCTGGTTTAAGTATGCTATATGCTTATTTTAGCACCCATATTAAGAATGCTAGCAAATGAAAATAAAAAGAAAAAGTACCCATTATGCAGTTATAACCTGAGCTCGCCAATTATTGAACTGAGAGAAATAAGTTGGAACAACAACCCCTGGGAGCAACATTCATCATCACGTTGCTATCACCATTTTCTAAGAAGCGATTCCATTACAATTTTTATTAATCAAAGAGTATGTATTCTATGTAAGTTGCCTTAAGTTTGCTTTAGAGATCCGTTCATAATGTGATGGACAAATGCAGATTATTTCTTGTAAAAGGCAAATTATCCCATGTAAAAGGCAGTTATTTCTTGTAAAAGGTAGATTATCTCTTCTAGTAGCAACAGAATTATTTATCTAACTCCCTTACATGGGCAGGCAGTTCAGGGTTACTATACACAGCATGTGGTTGATCCATTTTTTCTGAGGCTGTTGATCTCTTCTTCAATATCCCATTTAATCCAATTGCATAACGAACAACATAACACGGAATGCATTAGTGATGTTAACAGGAGCAAGATATTTGATATTATCCTAAATATGACTACTATGTATTGGTATAGATCTCAATACGAAACTTTTGTCATCTGCTAAGGTTAAAAAATCATGGAGATGGACATATGCAGTCCAATATATCTAACTTGAAATTTAAAAAAAAACAAAGCAGAAACATGGGCATGCATACTAACACTGAAAATACTAGATCTCCAAAAAGGATAACCTATCAGATATACCATGAATGATACCGAACATATGAGATAAACATAGCAGAGAAATGATGTCATGAAAAGCAACCGAAGAAATTAAGTACCTAGGGTAATGCATCTCTTCCACCAGTAGCATTCGTAACTCCTTCAATTTTAGCCCCATCAAAGCAGTTTCTATTACAACGTTTAGCTTGAGAATATTACAATGAATCGGAAACATGAATTTCTCCAAGAGATAAGACCTGAACTAGTTAGAGGAGGATATAATTTTCTTTGTGCTATGAATGTCTTCTGATTTCTTCAGCATGAAATATTATTATTACCTAATTAATGGATACAAACTACATATTATCTGTTTATGTACTTTGTATACGTAAAAGACTTCATAAGCATTCAAGAAATGGCGAAGCTGCTTGAGTACAAATGAAGTTTTGCTATGTTAAACTGGTTCACATAATAGATTTAATTAATATATATACCAAAGTTGAAAATTGCTTCTGCTATCTCAATATAAATGTATAATCAAAAAAGTTTGGATGTGTAATATACGTTGTCAATCCACATTTTTCACAATAAGGTGTGAAATTTTGCTAAAGATGATCTACACTGTCGAGTTTAAATCGTTAAACACTGTTGGGAAAATTCAAAAAAGATGATCTACAATAAGGTGTGAATATTTACTAAAGATGATCTACACTATCAAGTTTAATTCAATAAACTCTATTGGGAAATTCATAGAAGATGATCTACAATAAGATGTGAAATTAAGCTAAAGATGATCAACACTGTCAATTTTAAATCGTCAAACACCATTAGGGATTGGGTTTTTATTCAATATCAAAATAAATTATACCATTTTGGGATAGGTCACTATCCCCTAGACCCCTGCGACCAGAGTTGCTAGGTCCATCGCCGTCAGTGAAGGCATTGCCCTTGCACCCCCACCTAGGGTGGTTGCCACCTCCTGTACGCCCTACTTAGTGGCAAACAATTGATAAAATTTTATGAAGAGCATTCAACAAACACAACTCCTCTTGTTGTATATAAACTACTAGCAACTCGTATGTCCTCACTCGTGTTGTTTCTATGCAGGATTCAATACAACCACAGCATAATGCCACTCATGCTCAACATGATATGCATGCACAAGCCCCTTCCCATGCAGCACCCCAAGATGCCTTTCATGCACAAGCATCATTCTTAGCTGATATAGCTATAGCCTCAAATCCTATTGCTCAAACCCATGCACAAATAAGTGTAGCTTTTGCTTTAACTCATGGTCAGATTACAATGTAACATCTCCTTGTAATGAGCTACAGTATTCTCCCTAATATGTTGCTGCGTAGCATGATGTAGATTTGGTTTTGTGCTCTGCATCACATACTTATGTTCCCCCACCTTATGCTCCTGTGCAGCCTCATGCCACAGCAACTGGTCAGATCACGACAATCTTTGCCTAAAAATCACATGCTCATGAACTATCTTCGATGCCCGTTTCTGCTCAGGCTGAGTTCGTTCAGCCACATATTAATGAAAACTCAGCTGCATCAGTTCCCAATGGCATTCAATCTTAACATGCTCAGTCACATGCACAGCCAGACAATCTCTCTGCCCCTAACCAGTCACTAATAGTTGTGGATATTTTTTTGTCCCTGCCCCCTCCAAATGATTGACAATGCTTTAGGTGGTAAGATCGAAGGTTACCATTTGTTCTATATTTTCTATGAATGAGTAACCATTTGATCTGAAAGTTTTGGAATTCTCTAGAATTCCGCTCTATAATGTTCAACAGAGTGAGATATATTTAGGTTTATTACTTACAAGTTTCATTTAAGTGAGAAAATTTGCAAGTTTCATTGATTTTTTCTAAATTCCATGTGTAGGTTTATTATTCTACAAAGAATCAAACACTTGAAAATCAGGTAACAACATTACTTTAATGAGTACCTTGAACCCAAAAGTTGATTAAAAGAAGTTGTTTGTCCAATATTAGCAACGTGATCAAGATATTAAAAGATCTAAGACTTGCAAGCAAATATTTTAATAAGATATCAATATCTCAGGCTTGAATGTTCACCTTTAAAATTCTTTATTTCAAATTAATTTTTAGCAAGCAATTCATAAGGAAAGTTGTAAAACCATGTTGAATGATTGAGTCTCCATTCAATATATTTGCTTCCAAAATCTTATGATAATATGCATTGAAGATAAATGACTATAACTACTGATTCAAAACCAGTTGCAGATACTACAGATAGATTGATTTCTAAGGATTGTAGATATTGCATACTTCATCTAATTTAATAAACCGACGCTTTTCATAAAATATCCGAACTCTTGTTTCAGCAATCGCAAAAAAATGTTTGAATTTATCGATCATCACTTAACATTTGATCTGCACAGTTGATTTATAATTATACAAGTTTTTTTTATTGATTGTAATAAATAAACACAGGATTAACAAATATTTTTAGGACCATGCCACATTAGTACTAATTAGTCAAATGCCTTGTATTATTTTGTCAACTTTTAACGGCGCAAGCACATTTTATTCTGGTGCCCAACATTTTCTTCTATGAGCATTTTCATGTAAGTGATTTTACTTCTACAATATGAAATTTGATGGTAATATTATATAAAATTAACAGGAAAGTGGAAAAATATGAAAAAATGGCAACTTGAAAACCAAAATTTGTACAAACCATGATTAAGCAGCAATAAAATACAAATCGTTGGATGTAAATTTAGAGGAAAAGAAAAGAGAAATGGGCGGCCTGGAAAATATTTCACTGAAATTTCATGGAGTTGTAAGCGGCAAGATTTCATAGCGTGTCATTATTTAGTTTTGTTTTATTAAATGGCTAACAATGGCATTCACTATTAAAATGCTATTTTTTTGAATTATTTAATGCTATGAATAAAGATTTTTCTTGTAGTGAGATGATAGAAAATCAGTCACTGGATACTGCATCTTTATTAGAGGAAACTTAATATCATGGTGCTCAAAGAAGCAATCTACTATTTTAAGATCTAGCACTGAAGCAAAATATATGAGCATAGCAAGTGCTACAGCAGAAGTAATGTGGTTACAGTCAATCCTAAGGAAATTAAAACTGGAAACAAACATCAAAGCAACATTGTGGTGTGACAATCAAAGCATCGTTTACATGACTGGAAACCTCATGCTACATTCTACAACCAAACACATTGAAATAGACTTGCATTTGTTCGAGATCAAGTAATTAAAGGAAATTTACAAGTGAATCATATACCTGCTACCTACCAGAAGGCAGACACGCTCAACAAACTTTTATCAAAAAGGAACTTCATAAAGTTCGGGTCTGGTCTGGGAATAGTGGAGAATCAAGCTTCTTCAGAGCTCAATCAGACACAGTATCATCAAATTAAGCAATCGGAGGAAAAACAATCACAAAGTTGTCAACTTTCCTCCAATTTGAAGCAAGACGGCTCAAAGTCTTAAAAGAGCAACTCAAATCAGATCTCTCTAGAGCTCAGTAAGACATACTCTCATCAAATTAAGAAGCAAGAGAAGAAAAGATCACAAAGTCATCAGCTTTCTTTTAATTCAAATCGAGACAGCTCAAATCCTCTAAAGACTTAAATTTGCAACTCAAACTAGGAAGAAGAAAGAAGAGAGATTTTAAGGAAAACCTAAAATTCGTGAATTGCATTGCACAATTTCATTGAAATCAGAGTATCAACTAATATTGTCTTGCAAACTCTAACCCTAGAAATCGGGTTAGGGTTCGAAGAGGGGAATTAGTGAAGACGGTCTGGTGCTTTACCTTCATATAGATCAACTACCACTATTACAACCATTGATATGCCATATCTAATCCGAGCCACTCACTTTTATGAAAGAGTTTCGTGTTTTGGGCTGTTTTATTGTCAAAGCCCATATTGCATTTATATATAATGTAACAGCTATGCAGAATGATTATTATCAATTACTCTTCAAAAACAGATACTGAAAATATAGATCTATATATCATTTTCCCCTTAATAAAATTTGATATTCTTTTCATCATCAATTCTCAAATTTACTTTTACACAAATCTAACTAAAGTTTCTCAAACAGTAAAGCCTTCTACTCAATGTTCTATCTAAAATAAAAATTAATTGTGTTTAAATTGATGAATCATTATAATAACATGAATCTTCATCAATCAGACAGGGTAAATGGTGAATTTAACGTCTTTTTTATTATACAATTTTTTCAAAGTTGAATTTGCTCAGGTCGAAAGGATGATTAGTTACAAAATCACATAGAGATGGTGCGTTGTAATTACGTAGCCATGCAATCTCGACATGTGGCTGCGAACAAAACCACGCAGAAAGTGTACGTGTTTACGAGTGTAACCACGCAAAGTAAATACATAGCTCGCAAATCATATACATGGTTGTAACCATTACCACGTTATCGGTCTACAGGGCTGGCTTCAAATCCATGCACCTCCGCTACATCGTGGTGAGAAGAATACCAGTCCCTCCTCGAGGTAATGAATCTTTATTAATTGTTGCAGATTATACCATACTCAAGCAAAGAAGAGTTGGGAATAAAATTTCGTCGGATTACAATAATGAATCTACAACATATATTGTAATCCATATCTATTTTTCATTCATTTTCATTTTGTAAAGATCAAGATTTTCCGACGCTCGAAAACCGACATCAATACGTCCACTGTATCAACTGCCGAGCAATTAAATGCCGAAAAACCGAAATGTTATGGTTAAAGAAGAAGAAAAAGATAGAAGAAGAGAGAAAAAGATAGAATAGAACAGAAAGAAACAACAGAACAATATCAGAATCTCACATTCACAGCGGAACAACATATAATAGATAAATGAATAATCTTTAAAAAAAGAACTATATCAGTTATTACATTACATCATATTATATTACATTACATCATCAGAGTGTACAACAATAAACAGCGGAAAAGAAGTACTATATACTAGTTTGATATGCCATCCAGCTTGCCTCTAGATTTCTACAGCAACTCCCGAATCCAGAATGACATGATAACCTGACTCTAGACTGCCCGTGTTAAAATTGGTGGGCACCCAGAGTTTAGGAAGGAAAACAATAAACTCCAGGTCAGTCATGGGACTGGTGTGAGAACTTAAAACAGTTATTTATCTTTAAAACAAATCAAGGGATATTTTAAAATAGATTCGCAATGCTTTTTTGGAAAATGAGACTACCATAAGGCCTCCCGCACACACACAATGCAAACGCAGAATCGGAGGAGATTTCTCCTTATGATAGTCAAAGATGCTTGATACGCATTAAAAAGAAACATTTGATATTATTACTAGTACATAATGTAGGAAAAATCATTTCGAAAGTAAAGATATAAATCTTAACCAACATACGACCATTATCGTATGCCTAATATAGCTACCATGTTCAATAGCAGGTTACCGCCACATTCCATGGCAGGTTATACAACTAAAACCGTACAAGGTTCGTATTGTTTCTTTGGATTTTCAACAAATGGTCAGGCCAAGGAACTTTCCATTGCCACATGGGTACGCCTCTGGAAAGACGACCCGAGAACCTAACCAGATCTCTGCCAACACAAGGCCGGGTTACCCCTAACTAGGTAACTACTGACACGAATATGTCATCCCCCGAACGTAACCGATCTATATCCGAGGATCCTCGATTCCAACAACCACAAAGTAACAAATTTGCAGCAGCAACATAGGTTAAGTATCTGGGCTCCATACCATGATACCACCTCTATCCAAAAGGAATGACATACACAAAAGGGGCGCTACCCCCTAATAACCTTACTGCATCCTTCCTGTTTTGACCATTTCTGTGGTGTGAGGTCCGACAAAGTCTCGTCCACAAAGCTACGCTTTATACAAAAGCTATGCTTTGATCATCAAATGCTCAACAACACTTCGTATGCCACATTACCAATTTGGGAATGTATCACTAGTAACCATCAACTACATAACCTCTAAGGGTGTTAAGCTAAGAGAATAAATTCTCCGCCACCAACGGGAACATATTTGATAGAAACCATCTTTACATCTCAAATTGTAACGTCATACACACATCCATGCAAGTCCGTTCCGGGATCGAACGAAACCGAAGGCACTTCCAAAGAAGCCCTTGCAATCCAGATATTCACTAATCACGTCTGGACTTCCCGTCACTAAGGGTGATAAAACCTCTATATCGGAGATCAGCCGATGCAGAGTCATTCGATGGTAATCCTTCCGTTTTCAAAAATATCCGGTCTTCAACACCGGTCTTCAAATGCAATCCATAACGACGTATCACATATTCGGAATGGGTTATATGACCCAAAGGTCCTTTCCCTGCAAACCCGAATAGTGAGCGCTTATTTTGAAAATAAGTGTGGCATTCAAATTCAAGCAAATCACAACAAATATCCATTTAAAGTTAAATATTGATAGTCGGTTATTTAACTATCAATAGACATGCACAACATCATCAAATTCCAAATAATTTCCCAAATTATTTATTTTCCAAAAATATCTTTACAAGATATATAATTCCCTCACTTCAACCATTTGAAAACAAATTTCAAATCACTTTTCACATTTACAACTTTTGAAAACAAATTTCAAATTGTTTCACTACACGGGATATATTCACAAATCTTTATCATTTTCATTTCAAAATGGTTCATTTAAACCAATTAAATAAATCCTTACCGATTTACTTTATATTTACGTTCCAAATCCGTAAATTTATTTCCACACTTCAAAAATAAATCAACGTTTATTTTAAAACAAATTTCCCTTTCTTTTATAAATTCCATAATGAATTTACAATTCCAAAATATCTATGAATATATGATTCCAAAGCGATTTCTAATATTCATTTTCAATTTATCTTTAAAAGATAAAATCTCAAAACATTCACTTCGTATTGGAAAACATTTCCATACTTATTTAATAATAAGTAATTCACAAATCCATTTATTTTCAACACTTGAAAAATATTCAATATACTCAAATCGAAATTAAGCATATATTTTATTCTTTAAGGAAAACGTGGGCTTAAACACATTTATTTGAGTCAAAACGAATGTTGCATAAAACATCGTTACGACGACCCAAAATCACTAGTATAGGGATTCGAAATTAAGATAGATATATAAATTCCAATACTATATAAAACATTTTCTATAACAACAATGTTATAGTCCACCATTTCCTTATTTCTCGAAACGTCTATTTCAACAATGAATGTTGAAATCTATGTATTCGATACTTATCACATTTTAAAACATTTTTAAAACAATTAACTTCATTTTATAATATCACTTCCCCAAAAACATATCCATTTTCTTTAATAATATATTCGCTGTCCAAAATCGTGAATATACTTTATTTACCCAATTCAATGTTTCAACACATTTACTAAAAGATTATCCACTGCCCAAAATCGTGGATATAATTCCCAACCAAACTCTTCATTACTACACCTATCATATAATTGATAATTCGCTATCCAAAATCGCGAATATGTCCCTTTTTATAAACTTCTATGTTTAATTCATCAAATTCAATTGATTTCGGATTTATAAAACAGCGTTTATAAATTCACACACACACATATATATATATATATATATATATTATAAAAACTTCAACTTATAAAGTCAATTTTATTTACCAATTCAATTTATAACTCAATTTTATACCAAAAATCTAATTTATAAGTTAATTACTTATAATCTTTTATTTTACGAAAATCTATTAATTTTAAAATTTCACAATTTATAAATCTATAAATTTTATTCACTTATGAAATCCATTTTTTATTTCATTTTAACACTTACAAAAACTCGTTTTATAATTCCAATATTTTAAATTTATAAATATCAATTTTATAAATCTTTTATATAAACCGTTTATAATAATTCAAAAATCTCAATTTAAATAAATCAATTTTTTTAGTAATTTACAAATCGTTATAAAGCTTATATATAACTCCAAAATCATACTTAAGTATTATTTTCCAAAAAAATATAACTTTTATAATAATGAAAATTATAACGTTTATTTATTTTAACTATTCAAAATTTAATAAAACTTATACTTTCAAAAAATCACTTTAAAATCCTTTTAAATTCAAAATCGTTACTTTAATATTTTTAAAACTCCAAAAATAGGCCAATGCTACAACAGCAACAATATATCAATCACGACAATCAAAACATCATATATCAATGTGATAATCAACAAATATCACAATATCTGTAATCAAATAATATTGGTGAAGAATCCAGTTGGATCCCTCCAACCTGTTTCCCTGCATCTACAGATGTTAGCACAATATCAATTCAGTTTCGATACGGAATATCGCGGTATAGAGGTTCATAAAATATTATCCGCTATTATACGGCACAATAGGGTCTCATCCGCTATATAATGCGGGAAATCAACTCCAAGTACATAAATAATACCAATTTCACTTCAAGGTGAAATATTCACGGTATATGTTTTTAATAAATAACCTCCGCTTAATATACGACGTATAATGTCAATTTAACACAATAGATAACAATTTATCATTCAGGCATACAATCAAGCAATTTTAAATTTAACTATTTAAAATTTAAATCGAAACAATTCGATTGAGAGAGAAGTTCTCACCTTGATTTTCCGATAACAGTTGTAGCGTTTTATTTCGAATAAAATTAAACGTGGGTTTAATTTTATCCGAAATTTTTACTAGCTCCAAACGACTCCAAACTAGCTCCATTGTGTAGTGCTCGACAAAACAAAGCTAACGCAAGTCGTTTCGTGTGATTTCGACCTCGTATGAAAGAGTTACAACATTTTAAACTTTAAACTTTTATATAATTAAATTACAATTTCTTTATTATTTTTAAACCTAAACCATCTCTGCCGCACGTTCTACAGGACGAAATCAAGGCCACGAGTTTGTATTCTTCTCCGTCCAGTGAAAACCGTGAGCACGCACCCATTGTCGTCCCTCTTGCCCTAATTTTTCGAGCCATTATCATCATCCAGGCGATGATCCATCGCCACCGGTCGAAAGGCCCTGCCGACCTCCACCCACGGCTTGAATGCCGTCGAACTCGATGCCCAATTTCCATCGAGATTTGCAAACGAATGGAAACCCTAAGTCACCCAATCGAGGAAGATCTACGCCCTTAGAACGGAAACTCTCCGTTGGATCTGAAGAGCTCAGGGAGCTCTACAATTCTTGTTTTGAAAGTTTTTAACGAAAGCTTGCGGATTGATCGAAAATTTGAGATGAAATGTTGATGTTTACGGCCATTGAATTTCTGTTAGTGGCGGCTCCAGAAAATAGGCTAGGTTTTGTGTTTTGTTGCAAATTAGAAGTGTGAGGTCCTTATATAGAAAAATTGACGAAAACACTATTCACCCAAAATTTTCCGAACTCCAAACGAAACGTGCCGGCTGGCGTTTCTAGGGTTTACCCTGCGTTCTGGACACAATAGAACGTGTTTCGGAGGCTAATTCGATCATATGCGTGAGTTACGGAAATAAACGATCAAATTTAAATTAAATCGATTAAACTAATTTCTATGCGTTTTGGCTTGCCCCGGACAAACCGTAAATCCTATTGACACGAAATTTGAAATCTTATAATAATATAACATTACGGATCCGATGAAATAGGTTTCGTCGAAATCCGAGACTATTTAAAAAATGGCTATTTTTACTCGTCAATTAAATATTAAAATATTCAATTTTCACAAATTAACTTTTAATTCAATTTTAAAAGTTCTATAACATCGTTGTAACTTCAATATGATTAAATAAAATTTTACAAATCATTTTTAATCATATTAAACCCGATTTTCAATTATTTCTGGAATTTCAAATATTAAATTATCGATTTAATTATCCAATTAAATCTAGATATTCGAAATAAAATTTATTTGACCTATAAATTTTACTTATTTATATTTAAAATCAATTAAATATAAAAAATTTAATTGACATAAATTCTGGTTCATTACACATTTAGTGAACAATTGGGTAATATTATTATTTTTCTTTTGCACATATACTCATCCCGCTATAAGTTGGTTCATTGGGGTTCGTAACACAAGAAAATATCTTGGTTTTGTGATCGTTATACCAAAGTAGGACACCTGTGTCTCTAGTAAGAAATCGAGGTGTTTCCATGTGAATTTATTGGTATTTATTAGAGGAATAAAATTAAAAATCCTAGTAACTATAGATTGTCTGGTATGTAGAATATAACGGTTTATGATTTTTGTTTGATAATAATAGACACATACACACACACAGATATATATTAAATGTGTTTGTTATAGTACTATCGCAATACCACAGAACGAAATAACAAATCAAAATTTCAATTGAACAAATATTGTATTCATAATTTCATTGGAACAAATATTTAATCATTTCAATTTCAAATAGTACACACTTATTACATAGCTTCCACTATATTTTACACTTTCAAATAAAACTTTGTTCTTTGCTCTCATATATAACAAAACTCTCACATAAAATTCACTCATTCACTCACACTCGAATTTGATTTGGTATCTTCTTGCTTTAGCTATCTTCAATCTAATCATCTGCTTAGCCTGCCAAATAACAACGCAGTAAAAAGCCCAAAAGAAACAAACTAAACTGCAGAAACAAAAATTATAATTGAACTCAACATTGCCTTAGTCTATTGGGTTTGCTCTTTTTATATTTTTAAATAAATATCAAAATAAATGTACATGGGCAACATACGACATGCATAGTGTATAACTATACATGTCATAAGTTCATGTACGTACACAAAATCAACTTGCATCGATTCAAATGTAGGGAAAAATGCGAGGTCAACCCAAATAGCTCAAAGCAATTCAAACGCACAAGGTCAAGCCAAATTGGATCAACTCGAGTGCTCGATGGTTCAACATGCGCACGGTGCACAATGGTGCAACCATGAGACTCGGGTCAACACAAAGATCAGCCATATGCACAAACACAACAGAGTTTACAATGCAAGTGTGCATGAGTTCAGACAAGAACCAAGCAAGTCAATAATCATAAGTGCATAAATTTGAGTTCAGGGACTAAATATAAAAAAGAAATCATGCAACACAAACATATCAGATTGAAGTAAATGTGCATGCATAAAGGCATTAAAACAAACATGTACATACGTGTACTGAGATGCACAAAACAAGCAAGGGTCAGCAAAGATCATGTACAAGAAAAGGTCTTGCAGTATTTCATAAAGCAGCGTGAACATATAACACATGCAAGTGCACAAAGGGCAATAAGCATAAAGACATGTACAAGGCAGTTCAGCATGCATCAAAGTAATGCAACAATGCATCAAAAGGAAGAATGGCACGACCTAAGTACACAACCTAGTTGAAAATGCTCACAAAACAAGAGCAACTGGGCAGAAAGCACAGTAATATACATATATACATATACTTATATA
The DNA here is from genome assembly GCA_030765085.1 of Allium cepa. NCBI lineage: Eukaryota > Viridiplantae > Streptophyta > Magnoliopsida > Asparagales > Amaryllidaceae > Allium > Allium cepa. The sequence continues at coordinate 94,945,827 of CM060946.1, read as the reverse complement.
CATGTATATATGTACACGGTGAAAATTAGTAAAATAAGGAGCATTTCAATCAGCATCAATGATTTCAAACTCAATGCACAGAATATACCATCAAGGAACAAACTATTCATAGCAGCACCAACACTAAACAAAACTCCAACCTCATATCAATCACAAGGAAACACCAACCAATATCATCAAATACATTAGGGACTGACTTCGGACGTGCATGCAAAGGTCAAAACTAAAGGGGGTGCACATAAGTCTAAAAGAGACAAATACAGAGGATATCATGCTAGAAATTCACCAACAAATGCAATCAGAAACAACCACAGAGGATAGTTCTGGCAGCTAGAATTTCTGTATCGAATATCTCATTTAGAAATAAAAAGAAATAGAAAAATAATCGAGCATGGACCAGGAAAACAAAATTTCAACAGTTGCATTTAACATTGAACAACATATGGCTGAAATCAACAAAGGTCAAAATATATTCAAATATACATACATACATATATATACACACAGATACACAAACATGCACAATATATATGTATGTATGTATGTATATCAAAGAATTCGAATATATATCAAGACTTGGATAAGGCAAGTATTGTGAATCGTTTGATTAGAAATCAATGGAAAAAAGAAAAACCGTAGTCTAGCTTGAAATATTCAAAGCCGAACTTAAATCAGAGTTACACGAAATACGTGGAATTAATTCACTATAAATAACCTGTTATCTCATCAGCAAATTAAAGTCGAGTTCGAAGCAGCATAATAACCCAAAACAGAAAATCAAAATCATATCAATTACCAATCGGAGGAAACTCGACGATGAAGTACCCATAAGCCACCAATATATTGAAAATCAAAATTCAACAGAGAAGAGGTGGAGCGATTCAAAGTTCATTTGGAAATGACGAATTCAATTTGAGAATCCCTGATTGTCAATGACCACTAGCTTAACTGGTTAGTAGTATGACACCCTAGCCTTAGGTGCTGGAGGTCATGGGTTCGAACCCCAAAGACGTCAAAATTAGTGCTCCATTTGAATAAAGTACCAATTTCAAATGTTTATAAGAGGAATAATATAAAAACCTAGTAACTATTGATTGGCGTGTACCAAAAAATATAATTGTCCATTTAGGTTAAAAGGTGTGAAACTTTTTTCTTTAAACAAATGACGTTTGATGGTTGTGAGTGGCGTCCATCATTTTGAGTTGAAGCACAATGAAGGTCATTTGTATGCATGAAGGTTAAGCGAAGAAGAGATCAAAAGTAGTGGTTGAAATGCATAGAAATATGGTTAAAGCTAAGGAAAATGTATACACATTAAATCATTTGTGACAACCCGCACCTTAAATGGACCCGTATTTAAATTAAATCAAAACCCAAGTCCATTAAAATATGAATCGTTGGTGTTGGTAACATATAATAAACATAAGTATATCAAAGAGCGAACTCGTAGAGGAATATTAAATTATAACAAAAGATATATACCAACCAAGGCTACTACATTGGAATCAATATCATTCTTTGAACATCTAGTTGCCTTGTTAATGTCGAACATGAATGAGTAGACCTGTCGGATACCGTTCCTGTCTTGCACGAGCATCCCATCCTATGGGTGAGCAAACACTTGGTTCGGTTCGGTTTTACATAAAAATTCTAAACCAATTTAAAACCAACTAATACTTCAATCAAACAAACCAATTTAAATTAGAACCGAACTTGAACCAAATCGAATTAAATTGGTTCGATTCGATTGGCTAGTTCAGCTATTTTGTTTTAACTAAGTTGAATATAAACTGTCTTGTACGATGTGTACAAAACAATTGAACGCACCTACGACCTACCTCCGCAGCTTCAATTGAATTCTATATGGTACAAACAGTCTAATTGATACAACAATCAAGAAAACCAAGCTCTGCAGCCACGGCTAATTATAAAAATCTTATTAATAATCCTATATATAACCTCAATCAAACTGATAGGTCTTTTAATACTTCTCCATCTCACTCTCCTCCACCTCTACTGAATCCATTGCCGCAAGAGCCACCTCAGCCAAAGAAGGCGCCTGTTATTGATTCAGAAGGTTTTTAGGTCGTTCAAAGCAGAAAATCTAAACAGATGAGAAAAGAATCTGCTTTGCAATTTACAGATAAAGGTCCCCATCAATCCAACCTGAAACAATTTCTTAAACAGAATTACAGAAATGCAAATCAAGGATTCTTCAATTCAAGAAATGTAGTCAATGGAGGAAACTTTGCAAGAAATATGACAAGAACCAACCAGCAAGTTTCAAACTTAGAAAATCAATTCAGAAATTCAAGAATCAATGCAAGAATCATTCAAAATAATGGATCTGCATCCCAATCTAATATTAACCTGATCAAACCCTCTTCATGGGTAGAAATGATCAAAAAGGGTGGTTCAAATTCTGATGCTGACCTGAAATATGTGGCTCCTTTATCCGTCAATGAGAAGAAAATAGTTGTGGTGAGCACAGAGGCCAGTGGAAGAGCTGAGAGTAAGTGGAGTTTCTCAGTTCTTGCCTATGTATTCGGCAATAGACTTGCTTATCTTCACTTCAAGGCAGTTATTGTTAGAACATGTAATCCCACTGGAAATTTCGACATCTTTGCTCGTAATAATTGTTTCTTCCTAATCAGATTCTCTAATGCCACAGACTATGACAATGCAATTAATGGAGGTCCATTCTTTATTAATGGAATGCTTATCATCATGAAAAAATAGAGCAGTAAAATCAATCTTGACAGGGATTTACTCTCTACCATACCTATATGGATTAAACTGCCTGGATTAAATCTCAGATTATAGGATAGTGAAATTTTAAGTGCGATTGCCAGTGTGGTGAGTACTCCTCCCAAATTAGATGAACACACTGCAAAAGAATCAAGACTTTCTTTTGCAAGAATACTGGTTGAAATTAATGCAGACTCAGACCTACTAAATGAAGTTACTATTTCTTTGCATGATGGGGAAAATTTAGTTCAAAACATTGAATATGAATGGGTTCCCCCTAGATGTAAAACATGTTCTTTTTTTGGGCATTCAATAGAAAGTTGTGAAGCTAATTTGGTTTGGAAAGTAAAGCAAAATAGTCAAGTAAATACTGAAGTTAATTGTGGCACCTTTGCTGTGGAGGGAAATGATACTGTTGGAAATTCATTAACAGATCTTTACAACAAAAAGAATCCAAAATCTTATAATGTTACTTCGGGAAAAAATATAAATATTGAAGAATCTCTTAGCATTCAAAACTTCCCCCTTGAAAAGGATACACAAGAAGGTTTCAAAGATCTAACAAATAAAGGCAATGAAACTGAAATCATTTCTGAACCATATGAAGGTCCAGAGAAAAGCACTGAATTATCTCAAGCTAAGGTCACAAATTTACAAGCAAATGAGGTCTCAACTACCACAGAGGTTATGATTTTGGATGATGGTTCTTACATTAATAATATCTTAAATAAAGAACCATCTGATAACCCCAATATCAGTCAGCTTGCCTCTCATCTTTCCCCAATTATCAAAAATTCAAATTCCAGTTCAGAAGGCAATATTCAAAAGGCAATCAGTCTGATTTCAAATTCTGTCTCGGTCTCAACGAAGAATTGAAAATACAGCAAAGATAAGAAGAAAGGCAAAATGAAAATACTAAAGAAATAGTTGACAATGGAAATACTGAAAATTCAGAAGACAGTGAATTCAGAAAGAGATACATCATCAAAAATCTCAATTGGGAAGATCAGTTAAAAGCAATCAGCAAAACTACATACAAGAAGAAAGGGAAAAGGATAGAAACCTTTGAAGAAAAGAGCAGTCACAGTGCTTAGTTGCTGCTGCTTCATGTACCCTTTATGTATCCTTATATTTTTATTTTTATCTTTTTCATTATGTCTATAATCTCTTAGAATGTCAGAGGTCTCAATTCTTCTGAAAGAAGATTGTACCTGTCTTATCTTCTTAAGACTGAAAACCCTAGTATGGTTGGTCTGCTTGAACATAAATTAGATGATTATAAGATAAAAGATTATCATATCAAAAGCTTAAATAATTGGAACATTGTTAATAATAATCAGATGGGGGGGATGGCAGAATCATGGTCATTTGGGATCCTAATATTTGGGATATCTCCCAGTATTTTGTTAATTTCCAATTTATTCACTGCAAATGTATTAATAAAGGTGGTTTTCGTATAGAAATCACCTTATTTTATGAATCAAATAGTGAGTTTAAAAGGCAAAATCTTTGGGAAAATCTTGATCAGATTAATTCTAATATGCATTCCCCATGGATTATTATTAGTGATTTTAATATGCATGCTGATGAAAAAAGGGGGGTCCCTTTTCCTTCTAAAAAATTGGATATTTTAAACAAGTTTTTACTCAAAAATGGTCTTTATGAATCATTTATTTTTGGAAACAAATATACTTGGAAATTTGAAAAATTCAGAAACATTCATTGCAAACTGGACAGAATCTTACTTAACCTTAGCTTCACTAACTGTTTCAAAGATTTTAAATATTACACTCTTCCTCAAGCCTCTAGTGACCACACCCCAATCCAAATTTTTCTCACACAAAATAATTCTTCAAAGAAAAATTTCCCCTTCAGATTTATTAATGGGTGGGTTTATGATAACAACTATAAAGATATTATCAAAAATATTATGTCCATCAAGGTACAGGGCACTGCCCAATACAAATTTAGTAATTTCCTTTAAATTGCAAAAGGTAACTAGAAAAATTAGGACAAGCTCAGAAATAAGAATGTTGTCTCTCACTTTAGAGAGGAATGTAAGACAAGGAAGGATCTCTTGGATTGTGATTGCTCAGACATTGAAAATGTCAACAAATTTTTTGAAGCCCAAAATAATTTAGTCATGTCCCTTCAAGTGCAGTCTATGAATATGAGGCAAAAAGCTAAAGCAGATTGGCTTACTCAAGGTGATGAAGCTAGTAAATTTTTTATGCTAGGATGTCTAGCAGAAAATTTAGAAATGATATTGGTAAAATTATTGATGTTAAAGTTATTGTTATTAATAAAGAATCTTGCATTGAGAAAGAAGCTATTAATTATTTTACTAATCTCTACAATACTAATAGCTACTCTAATAATATTCCTATTGTTGAATCCAAGTACAAACCGAATTCTAATAGCCAAGATATTCTTCTTGCCCCTATCTGCTTAGAGGAAATTAAAAACATTATCTTTCAATCTAATAATGATAAAAGCCCTGTCCCTGATGGGTTTGGTGCAAAATTCTATAAAACTCATTGGGATGATATAAAGTGTTTTTTATTTGATTCTATTTCTGAGTTTTTTAGAACTGGTAAGCTTTTAAAAAAAATTAATCATACTTTTATAACTTTAATTCCAAAAGTTCATATCCCAAATAACTTGGAAGATTTTAGACCTATTGCTTATTGTAGCTTTATATATAAAATCATTGCTAATATTTTATGCAACAGAATAAAAATATTTTTAAAATTCTTAATCTCTAAAAATCAATGCGCTTTGATCCCTGGCAGACTTATTGTGGAAAATACTCTTATTACTCATGAGTTAATTAGAAACTTTAATAATAAAAATAGAAATCTTATGTGTGTCAAGATTGATTTACACAAATCCTTTGATAAAATTAATAGGCATTTTATTATTTATATGATGCAACAAATGGGTTCTGATAAAAAATTCCGTTCTCTTATACAAGAATGTATCAACAATGTCTTCTACTCAATTCTGACCAATGGTTTTCCTAAGGGTTTTATTCATAGCAATAGAGGTATTAGACAAGGGGATCTACTTTATCCCTACTTATTCACTATTACTATGGAATATTTCTCTATTCTTATGGAAACTGAGTTCATCAAGGGAAATATTAAACCCAGTAATAGAATCAAACCATCTATTACTCATTTGTTATATACAGATGATCTTCTTTTATTTTTACATGCAGACTCTAACAGTGCTAAATCTATCTTAAATTTTTTTATGAAACTGGAAGAACAAGCTGGTCTGAAAGTAAATTATTTTAAAAGTAAAATCTATTTTAGTAAAGGATGTAACAGAAAAACTGAAATTCTTAATATCCTTAATTTAAAGAGGGCAAACTACCTGTAAAATATTTGGGCTTGCCTTTGAGTGTAAATCAAATCAATGACACAGACTGCACTAGACTTTTGGACATAATTCAAAATAAATTTGAGGGTTGGGCTTGTAAGCTTCTGTCTTTAGCTGGTAGGTTAGAATTAACACATACTGTCATCATTGCAATCATATTGTCATCATTGCAATCATAATGCTTTAGCATCTTGCTGGAAAGAGTAATGGTTGTCGCCTCTATCTTTTTTGTCACAACTAAGGTCCTTGCCGCTCCTTGATTTTATCAAAGTGTAGTTTTTCGGATCTCTTATGAAATTCACTATGAAAGGCTTCAAAGGTAGCCACGTACCCCTACTTCTACTGAAAAATACTGATCGGGCACCCTCGGGAGTGCTCATCTACACATATGAAGTTGTTTGAAGCTAGCTTCTTTATGGAGCATGTTCATGTTCTTTCTCATCTTTTCAACCAAGTAGCAATAGAATGCCTTCGTAAGGCTAGCAGGGGTATGGGGGTGGGGTCGTTGTGCCTCCGCACCTTTTTACCTAAAAAAGAATCTTTTATTGCAAACTTTGTTGCGGTGTTGGCTTGTTTATCTATGCATGGCTTGTAGAGTATAGTGCTCTGGATGGCTAATAATTCCCTTTTTGTTTTAGGATATATTAAATATCAGTATGACAAAAAGGTGAATTGGGTACACTCGTTCATGTAGGACAAGTACCGATTAGATGCAAAGTGGCGGTTTACACTGGCATGAGCTACAATGCATGTTAGCCTATGAATTCTCTTAGGCAGCAGGCGATCAATCGTAGAATAGCGGATGGGATCGACTCGAACTTGAGCGCATGTTGGCTATGAAGTTCTCTTGGGTGACATGCCGCTAATCTTGAAGCGACCATCGATGCCGAATCGAACTAGAGCTAATTATAGGCTCGGGAACTTTTGTGTAAGTGAGTTGTATTATGGTGAGTCAGGCTAATATGTCTCCTGCTTATAAGAATTTATAAGGAGAATTTTTTAAGAAATGAGAACTTATCTATAATGATGGCCTGAGTCAAAGTAGTGATGGCCTAACTCTTTTAAATGCCTCAGCTGACTACAAGAGGTTGAAGTAGTCGTTGAAGCTTCAGAGTTGGTGATGGCCTCAACAAGAATCACGCCACTGGCCAGTTGGCAGATCTCCTGAGGAACCAACCATTTATTGTTGAAAGTTCTTGCTGAAGCATTTTAAGACCCTTCTTTGTTTTCTTAAAGAAAGTCCCATAACGTTACCTCGCCTTTTGTCAATTGTCTCCAATTTTTTTGACCCCAACTTGAGCGGTGAACTTCATAGCGAGGCAATTGTAGGAGATGCTGACATCCAGTTCAACAAGTGTCGGGTGCCATATTAACAGGTTATAAGCAAATAGGCAATCAACCACCATAAAATTTACCTCGATTTTTATAGGGAGAGATTCTTGGCCAAATGTCGTTACATGCGAGGTAGTGCCCATCGAAATAATACCTACACCCTAAAGCCGTAAATAGGCAAGGCGCATGGGGTGAGGTTGGAGGTAGGAAGCTTGAGAGCTTCAAAGACATTCTTAAACATGACGTTAACCGAGCTGCCCCCATCCACGAAAGCCTGATGCATATTGGAGTTGATCAAAACAAGAGTGATGACCATGGGGTCATGATAAGGTTAGGACACTGCTTCCCTATTTTTGGCTGTGAAACCGATCGATTGCTATGATCCCAATCCGGGTGCCATGGACACTAGAGACTCTAATGAATATATCTGACCGGTTGTGCCCACTTCCCGTTGATGCTAGAACTAAGCCCCTCGGTTGTTTCCAGCCACTTGCAAACCTCCATATATCGTTAGGATCTTGATGATAGCCTTAACATTTGAGTTATTTGGCAGAGGGGGCTGATTTGGCCAATCGTCACGGTTTCCCCTTTGCTCGACCTAATGCCAAACAAAATACAAAAGTACCCCTTCTTGGGTAAGTCTCTTGATCTCATCCTTAAGCACCCAATAATATACGATGGAGTGGCCTTTGATCTGATAGAATTTGCAGTATTTGTTGTTGCCATAAGATTCCTCCTACTTACCCTCCTTCATAGTAGTGAGTTGCTGAAATAGCACATGCTTTTGAGTAGCGAGATAAATTATGGTGATATTCATGTTCAAGTTAGAGTAACTATTATATCAGTGCTTGTAGTGAGGGTTGCCCTCTAATTGCCTTTAGGTGTCAGCTTGACGCCCATGTTTCTACGATCGTTGTTATTGCAAGAGCCGGCTTGAGTGGGGTGCCTTGCCTCATTGTCGCTATTTAAAGGATATGCCTCTTCCATCCTAATTATGCTATTCGCATAATAATAGAAATCGATCAGGGATGAAACTAGCTGCTTCTATATCTCTCTCCACATCTTAGACTTGTATTTAACCTATGAATATAGGGTCATGACCAAGCTATTCACATCTGCCTCTCTAGTTCGGGTAGATATTTCGCTGAAGCAATTGACCTACGACTGCAAGCATTTTGAAGGACCCTGTCAGGCGTTGCCCGACTAAATAACCATTATGACACAATTTATAAAAGTGAAGAAACGAGTCTTAAAATCTACACATAGCTGGGCTCAGGAACTGATGCTTCCCAATCACAGATCCAAGAACTAGGGAGAGGTCAGTCATGTGAGGGTGGAGGGGAAGTAGACATTTAGGTGTGTTGGAAAGATAACCGACACGGGTGATGGAAATAAACATAGTAATGTAGTCGTATGGGTCGACACTCCCACCATACTTGTCAACACTATTGTAAAAAGCATTCTAGGCTTCCACATAGGCCCCGCTTAGGTGTTGGGCAAGGCTTACCGCCTACGATTTAGTTAGGCCCGACAAGATTTACCGTCTCACATGTGACGATCCAGAATTTCTGGATATTTGAAATTGAAATATTTAATTGATTTTAAATATTTAAAAGTTAAATTCTAACTTGAATTTCAAATATCATTGTTCATTTGTTAATTAAATTACTGAATTTAATTATTGAAAATTGGGTAAAATATTGAATCTTCAGTTTTATGCTTGTTAAAAATATTATAAAAGGCTTATAAAATTCATATTGATAATACAGAAGGTAACAGAACTTTTAAAATTGAAACTGAAAGTGATTTGTTCAGTTTTGAATTTAGATCGTTTAAATTGATATTTAAAAAAATAGCCGTCCGAGGCATAGTCTCGGAATTCAACAAAAAACAGTTCCATTAGATCCATAATAGTGTTTTATTATCGGATTTCAATTTTCGTAGAGTTTGGAGTTGTCGTGTGATCGTACGGTTTGTAAACGTGCTAAAATCTATATTGAAAATTCAATTCAACACTGGTCTAAAAAGCTATCTTCTCCATACGATCGAATTTGGACTTGGAACCTTTTCCATTGCATTCGAAATAGGGGTATAACCTTATAAACGCCTGGTGGCATGCCACGATAGTAGTTCACAATTTCGAGTTACAATTTCTAAACGATTTAAATTTGAATTTAAATTTAAAAATATATAATATAAACATTGTAGCTAGCTCTAGCATGTATTAGGAGTTTATAACACGTGTTCCTTTTTCTCTGAATAATTCACATGCGTTCGTTAAAAGAAAAAAAAGATTGAATGTCTCGTTCAAATCAAAATCGAACCAGATAAAATAAATTAAAGAAAAAAGACGAAAATGTTTCATCTCAGAAACAAAATCGAAGAAAAATTAATGGCCTCGTTAATAAAAATCGAAGAACCCTATCTCATTCGAATTGAAATTCCCCTTCCTAAATCACGGCCGCCTTCTTCCAATTCAATCGAAGCAATCGATCTCTCACGCGTACGTGGGCGGCGAGTAGTGCATTGTTGCGTGTGGTCAAATCGAAGCGCATGGTTAGGGAGATAGGTTGGAGGCAAATAATTGGTGTCGCATATCGCCTTCGAACCAAGCGACAGCGGTGAGTTCGAATTCATCTGTTAGGTGGATTCATGGGTTTCGCAGCAGCGCATGTAGGCGCGTGCATCGGTGAAGATGGTGTCGTCAAGTAGCTTGCGCGCGCGCAAGGCCGTGGGTGGTGATGCAATCGAGGAATGTCAAAGCAAGGCCGAGGTTGATCAGGGTTTCGGCATCGCAGTTTCATATCAGCAGCGAGGTATATATATATATATACATGATTCTTTTTTTCAATTTAAAATATAATAACAGGTGTGTGTGTGTGTGTGTGTATTATTATACATGCAGAAGTAAGAAAATATATACAGTTGCAATTTTTCAAATATATATGTATATATGTGATCAGATAAATACAGTTTTTCAATTTATATATATAATCAGATGCAAAAAATTTATATATGTACATATAAGGCTTTGGATAAAAATATGAATTTTATATAAAGATTTGATTTTACATAGAACAGTTTTATAAGCATATATGAAGTTTTAAAAATAAAAATAAAAATATTCATATGTACATATTTCCACTTGCTAGCCAATTTTAAATTATGGAGATTAATTTTTCGAATAAACTTATTTAATTCAGTTGATAAAAATATTTTATTAAAAGAAAATTAGTTTAAAATTTAATTATTAGTTTAAAATAAAAATCACTGATTAATTAAATTATCAAATGGAACTTAATTGTTCGATTTATTCGAATATTAATAAAAATAATTTAATATTCATACAAGGTCCAAAAATCATGAAAACAAACTGGAATGGAAACGAATTGCAAATAAAAGGGCAAAGGTGAGGTCTTCTCACTCAAATCGCAATAGATAGAATTTAAATTATTGATTGATTATTTGGATGTGATAGTATATATGATAGTGTGTGTGAGTGTGTGTGTGTATTGGAGTAATTGATTTCCCGCATTATATAGCGGATGAGACCCTATGTGCCCCGCATAATAGCAGATGACCCTTTAAACCGCGATATCCCGCCTTGAAGTGGGATTGGTATTTAATTCTCGTGCTAAAATCTGTGGATGCAAGGCAACAGGTTGGAGGGATCCAACGGGATTCCTAAAATGCGTGGATTTATTTCATATGTTATGATATAATTTATTGATAATCTATGATTGATTATATTGGTAATTGAAATTAGGCTATAGTCTGGCCGAATCTATTCTGGTATTTTTTAAATACCAGAAATATAAAATTTGATTTTTGGAAGGAAATTAAAATTGAGAGTTTTAAGTAAAATAATTTTAGAGAATTGGAGAAATTGAAAGAAGGAATTTTGTAAAGGACAAAAAGTTGATTTTTGAAATCCTATCGGATAAATTCCAACTATGGGGAAAAGATTTTAATAATTGGAAATAAATGGATTTTGGGTAGTATTGTTTAAAATTTGAAGTATTTATTTAAAATTCGGATTTTAAATGGTTTAGGAGAAATAAGGTTTATTTTGAAAGGTAGTAAATTTTGGAAATCGATTTGAAAATTGATTTAGCATTTGAAACTGTGTTTTAAGAAAGAAGAATGAGACTATGAAATTTATAAACGGGATTTATAAACAAAGTGAAATATTTATCAGAAGATAATTTGGAAGTGCAAATTCATGGTGGGAATTTATAATGGAATGGGTAATTTGTTAATAGTTTTATTTTTAAAGGTGTGAAAGGAAAGTGTTTTTCCCTGATAAGCCAAGTACGATTTCAAGCAGATTTTTAGGTAAAAGTTAAAAGTTTTTAAAGTCGTTTAAAAGGATGTTTCTTTGAGAAATTATTATTAAATTTTAAAAAAAATTTAAAGGTAAACATTTTTATTAAATTAGTTATATTAGTAACAATTTTAAAAGGCTGACTGGTATTATGATTTTAAAAGATAATTATTAATATTTAAATTTTATAAAGTAGTTTTATTTTAAATATAGTTTGGCTAAAGTCTTTATTTGGAAAACTTGTATAGAATTCAATAGCATTTATTTTTTAAATTTGTTTGGCTTAAGTTTTCATGAAAAATTATTATTAAATTTCATAACTGGTATTTTAAATAAAGTGTTTTAAATATTTTTTATTTTAAGTATTTTAAAGTATATATTTTTAGATAAAGTGATTTAAATTATTTTAAAATCCAAAGCATTTAGTCTTGGCAAATTTTTCAGTGGAAATAAACAATGTTTGGAAATTTATTCCGCGAGAGGAAAGTGATTTGAAAATTATTTTCAAAGGGTAGAAGTATGGAAATATATCTTGCAAAGATATTTTGAAATAAATAATTTGGGAAAATTATTTAAATTTGATGGTTGTTGTGAATGTTGTTTGATAGTTGTTAGCGCCAAAATTGGTCACCAACACCCAAATCCTTATGAAAGAACCAAGCACCAGTCATAGATAACAGATAAATTGTATGAAGAGAATATAAATATGAAGAATAACAGAAATTAAAATGAAAGCAGTAAGGAACAACAGATTTTATAGTGGTTCGGCTAACTCCGGCCTACGTTCACACTAGAAATTTCCTTTTTACTACTGTAATAATCGATTACAGTTACAATCCAAAGTTTGACAATGGCTAAGTGCCTTAGCTTTAGAGAAGAGAAAGTCCGAGAGCCGAAAGAAGAAGAAGATCCCTTTTTTGAACCCCCACATGCTGTATTTATAGACAAATCCTGAGTTGTTGGGCTTTATGAATGGTATAAGCCCATCAAGGCCTTCTACTGAGCCATATACCTCTACCATGCCGAGCCACACTGGTCTCACCGCAATGCTGAACCACCTACCTGCACCATGCCGAGCCACACCATTCTCACCACAATGTCGAGCCACCTACCTCTACCATGCCAAGCCACACCAGTCTCACCACAATGCCGAGCCACACCGGCCTCACTACTATGCCGATGCATCCCACCAATGTCGAGCGAGGTGCGATGTCGAATGAGGTACGATGCCGAGCGAGGTGCGATGCTGAACGAGGTACGACGCCGAGCGAGGTGCGATGTCGAACGAGGTATGATGCCTAGCGAGGTGCGATGCCGAACGAGGTACAATGCCGAGCGGGATGAGATGCCGAGCGAGGTACGATGCCAAGCGGCCTCTCCGATGCCGAGCGACCCATGATACCGAGCGGCTTCTCCAATGCCAAGTTGCCCGTCCAATGCCGAGCCGCCTCTCCTAATGCCGAAAAGCCTCTCCAATGCCGAGCGGCCCTTCCAATGCCGAGCCGCCTCTCTAATTCCAAGTCATGCATATCGAACTATTCATGACCGATCGTCAATCCATTCAGCTGGTTAAAACCAATCGTATTCCAATTTCGACAAATGAACAGTCGATTTGGTTAAATCTGCCTGTCTGTGGCCTTGTAAAAAGGTGGGTTAACAGTTGCCCCCCAAAACATGCCTTGCTTTTGGAAGGTGCATTTTGAATAGTCGCAAGTCTGATATCCGAAATTCGTATGTTAACCACATCCATACCTTCCGGTTCATAATCCAACCCAATACCGAGCCATCTTATTCACCCACCAAGCTTCGATCCATCAATTCCCAAAAGCTAAATTTATAATCTTTCTGAGTCGATATCCAAATTCTAGACCGCTCCAGGCCTTTTTGCCAAATTCAGGACCTCACCGTGTCCGTCTACCCTAAGTCAAAATTCGAATCCCTTACCTCTCCGGGTTTAGTCTTTGAATCTGCGGACCTCGCCGGGTTGTGTTTTCATGTTCCAGCCTCTTCCTGTCAAGGGCTTGTATGTTCTCCAGCCTCGACTCTTCGGTCAAGGACTTAGATATTCACCGACCTCGGCAATTCGGACAAGGACTTTGATATTCACCAGTCCCGGCACTCCGGCCAAGGACTTTGGTATTCACCGGCCTCGGCACTCCGGCCAAGGACCTTGATATTCACCGGCCTTGGCATTCCGGCAAAGGACTTTGGTATTTACCGGCCTCGGCACTCTGGCCAAGGACTTTGATACTCACCGGCCTTGGCACTCCGGCCAAGGACTTTGATATTATTAGAGTCCATTCCACCGCTCTCTGGTGAAGGGGTTTGCAACTTACGATCACTGCTCCGTCTCTCCGGTTTGGACAGTAAACGCAAAACCTGAATTGTTTAATACATTGATTCGAATCCGATCAGAAAACAAGAAATCCACACCAAATATCAAATATCCAAACCAAAATGGCAAACCAAAAAACCAACCAAGCCGGGAGTTCATCCCTAACTCCAAAACCATACCAAAGAAAAGTAAATGTCCAAAGTACCAAAGAGAAAACCAAAGTCTGCAGAAAAACAAAAGAAAAAAAAACAGAATTTCATAGACCTGAGCAGCATGGTTTTTTGTCATCTCAAAGCATGCCTAGAGACGGTCCTTGATCCCGTACGTGTGTAAGTGACCTAGCAATATTACTTTGGGTACTATTACTTATTCAGAACCATTAAACCATTCGGTTTACAACAAGCTGGCGTTGACCAGATCCAGTGCCACCATTGCTACAGGTAGGCGATGGCTGCTCCTGTCCCACTGCCACAGCTCGATTCCTTACATACTTCTGTAGATGACCATTCTTTACATGCTTCTCAATGATATCTCTCAAATCCCTGCTGTATTTTTTGTTGTGCCCATCCAGCTCATGGAATAGGCAATACTTTCCCGATGTCTGCTCCTATTCAAAAGGCTATCTCTTTGTCGGCCTTCGATGCTGGAGGCGCCCTCGAGTATCTAAGTAAATCCTTTCCAGTGTCTCTGTCAAATCTGTGTAAGAAGGAAACTTTAACTCCCTCTGAGGTTTCTTCAAAGTGCCACCATTGCCATTTGTTTTCCTTTTTTCCTTTATTGTCATTACTTGGATCCTCGAAGGGTGGGCCTCCACCCTTCACTGCATAAGCTTCAGCCTCTCTCCCTACCCTCTCATCCTACGCATCCTCCTGTCTCAGAATCCTTTTCGCCTCATGGTAGAACTCCTCGAGGTCCCTCGGTGGGTCCCATTCCAATGATATCTTGAAATCCAAATTATCCATGATTCCTAAGACTGCTGCCATCAAAACCATTGACGGATCGGGTCGATCCACTGATGCTACTACTGTGATAAATCTAGTTAAGAAGTTCCTGAGTGACTCTCCCTTCCATTGCTTCATCGATGTCAAGGTCATTACGTTCTTAGGTCTGACTATATAGACCGGAAACTGTCTCATAAACTTTTCAATCGGCTCCGTCCATGTACCGAGAGAACCACTCTTCAGCTATCTGAACCACATAGCTGTGATATCCGTCGAATACAATAGGTGGCATCGAGCCATGACCTCATCTGATGCACCCAGTATCTCCATATGCCTCATGTATCTTGTCAGGTGAATGGTGGAATCCGTTCTCCCATCATACATATGCAACATTGGTAGCTTAAAGTCTGGTGGATTCCTAGCTTGTCTGATATTAGGAGTAAATGGACTCCTATTCACATCCTCCAAGTCTTTGTTTACCAATCCACCTCTCACAGCCCGTCTGACCATCTCCGCTAATCTGTTGTAATGACCCGGGATTTTGGACATCTCGAGTTATGAATATTATTTATAATATTCAATGATATTGTATTTAATATACAATATTTCCATTAATCAATGATTAGTCATTATATAAAATTTTCTAAATCAATATAACTTGGGTTTTCAAAACTATATTAAATTATTAAGTTGATTCAAATAAAATCTCTTAAATATATATATTTTTTAAAGTAAAATATGTATATTTGTTTTAAAATTGAAATATAATAGGAAATTTAAATTTTATTGAAAATCCATTATTTTCATATATAGGATGATAAATTTTTAGGTAATAAAATTAGATGAAAATTCTTAATGAGGTGAAAATATTATACTTTAATTTGGTATATACAAACAATATTGTTTATATTGAATAAAATAATTTTAAGTTTCTTAAAATATATGTACTTTGAATAAGGAAATTTTATATATGTTATGATAAGTTAAAAGGAAAATTTATAATATTTAATAGATAAAAATGTTATAAATTGATGTGTATAAAATCACTTGAATAAATAGTACGAACTATTTACATATATGTGTCTAGGTATATTAACAAAGAAGTTATTTTAATTTTTCTCACCTTTATTTTAAAATATGTTAGTGAAAAATGCAATGCTACTTTGTCAATATAACTATGGGTTGTTTAACTTTATAAATACACTTATATATATATATATATATATATATATATATACTTTAAATGTTTTATGGTTTATATGTGAAAATAAATAAGGGAAAATAAAATGTTAAACCTTTAAATTTAATTGAAAGTCTTGAGTGATTTTATATATAATA
The DNA here is from genome assembly GCA_030765085.1 of Allium cepa. Classification (NCBI taxonomy): domain Eukaryota; kingdom Viridiplantae; phylum Streptophyta; class Magnoliopsida; order Asparagales; family Amaryllidaceae; genus Allium; species Allium cepa. Next base: position 94,929,425 of record CM060946.1, on the reverse strand, counting down.
ATTATTAATATCCAAATGTTAAATTAAATTAAGTATTATTTCAAAATAGTTCTCACTTACATTTTAGTTTTAAATGTGTAACACAACACTACTTTGACAAGTAATGTAAATAGGCTGTTTAAATTCTTGAAACACTTGCATATGTTTTATTTTTTGTATAGTTTATATAAATATAACAATAGGTAGGTTGCAAAAATATTTACTGTTAAATAAGAATAAGTTAACCAAAACCTGAAAACAGTTTTAACAAATGTAAACAATGGGTAAATAAGTGAGAAATTGTATCAGTAAAACAAGCTAACATTTGGCACCAAAAAATTTGAGGAAATCCAACATAATTATTCAAGTTTCTTTTCAAAATTCTCTCTGCTTAGAAAATATCACTTCAGCCTCCAAAAGTCATTTCTGTCCAACATTGATGTTGTAAAGTTTATAACTGTATAGGTTCTAAAATCAGTAGCTAAAGGAAATATATCTGTTAACATTTTTAAGCATCAGTAAATATAAAAAAAAAAAGAAATAACAGCACTCTGGTACTCTGCAAGTAAGAAGACAGGCATCCTTTGTTAGATTCAAGCTCAGGGAATTCAAAACAAGATTTCAACTTTTCGAATCAAGGACTTCAACATCAAGTTTTAAAAAAAAATATGGAACCAAGATGTTGAAGGTGAGAAAACAGTTAGTTTCAAATTGAAAAAAAAATGCATGCTTTGTTGACAGTGTTTATCATAACTATTCACTTCAAACACCTATATCTTTTGATCTGGTTTGAATTTGGAAATTTTGTGAACTAGGAATATGTTTATATTCTAGTGTAGTTTAAGTTAAAAATATTTTCATGAACGATTTATGTTGTATAGTTAGTTTGGGTCTAGTTTTACAGTAAAAATCATATTTTTTTTCAGTATATTTGAATCAAAGATTCAAGCATGCATGTTGGTTTCCTTGTTAGAAATAGGATTTTTGGAGGTTAAATTGTGATTTTTAACAGCCTAGATTGTAAGAAATTTAGGGATGAACTTTTTCTATCCAAAAATTAATTTCCGACGATCTCATTGCCGTGGGGTGGTGCAGCCAGGACTGGAAGGTGCTAGTGGACTTGGGGAAGGTGATGACTGCGGCGGAATTTTCCATTTGGCCTTTGGTAGTGCGTGCATATTGGTTTTAGGGTTTAAGAGGGGTTGTAGCCATGGTTATCTCGTGGTGGTTTTAAGAAACAAGGAGGTAACCGGAGTTCTAGGGTTTCGGCTCAAGGGTAGCTGCATGTGTGAGCATTCGATCGTGGGGGATTGTGATCGAGGTTGTGGTCAGTTGTGGAAGCAAAGGGTGGTTTTTTTGTGGAGTGTGGACTTCGCGTTTTGAAATCCACGATCTGGAGCTCGAAATTTTGATCGTCAGTGAAGGTTGTCTCGGCAACTAGCATGTTGGATTCGAGCGACGATGAGGAGTTGGGATGAGGCGTCGTGACAGTGAGATGGCCGGAGTTTTGGCCGTACACGTGCATGCGTATCAATGCACGTGGTTCCAAGTAGAATGTTGCAGTGCGTTGGGTTGTTCGTCGTCACGTTGGAGGATGAGTGACGTTGTGGTTCGGTGATTGTCAACGTTGATTCGAGGGAGTGTTGTTTTCAGGCGATGTGTCGCCGTTCGATTTTGGTATGTATTCCTAGAGGTGGAATGTGGTGGGTTCAGCAAAGTTTTTAGGGAAGAAGGGAGAGGATGTTTGGTGTATTTGGGTTGGGCTTTGGCCCAAACTGGTTGGCGTTGTTATTAGTGTAGGTATTGGGCTTAGGATTTGTGAAGTTAAATAAAGGTTTCAAATGTTTGGTCTTAGGTTTATTTGGGGTTCGGCCCAATAGTTTCATTTGTAAATAAATGAAATGCAAGTTTAAATTTTATCAGATACTAGTCAAAAGGGGTAAATGTTGTGTAAGTCTTTTAAAATGAATTTGACTATCCACGTTATAACAAGTATGTGATTAAAGTAAATCTTTAAAATCGATTTCCATGAATACAAAGTTTATTATTTTAAAGAATTGGTATATAAAAAGTTTAAATTCATATTATTTTTTCCCACATTTTAACAAGTATGATGATAAGTGAATCCTTTAAACAACATCTTTGATCTTAAATATTATTTAAGATTTAATTAAAAACAATGGGTTTTAATAATAATAAATTGTTTATATTAATACTTAATTATGGTTATTTGAGTAAATTGTTATCAGTATTTGATTTAACTTAAAAGATAAAATTCTTTTACTTAAGTTTAATTGAATAATTTGAGTAAGTAAAGATGATTATGAAGATTATTATAATTAAGCTTTTGTATTAATCAAGTGCTTAAGAAATTTTTTAAATTTATAATAATTAATAAAATGATTACGGGTTGATTGATCGATTAAGGAATAATTAATCAATATACAGTTTATTAAATAATTAATTAAAATTATATGAGGGTTAATGTAATTAATTATAGTCGATTAATTAATAAAGCAATTAAAGGTTAATTGCTGAAATGGTTAAAATATTTAATTTGTGTAATTAATTAAAAGTTAATTACTTAATATAATTAGAAAATAATTAATTAAGGATGATTAATTTAAAAAGTGAAATATAATTGAAATAATAAAGGGAAATAAATGCTTATACTTTGAAGTGAATTCGAGTCCTTAAGTTATATTGTATTATAATCATTTCATAAATAAAGTGTTATGGAATGAATGGTTCGTATCGACGAACGTTACGTCATCGTATGATCCATTGTGAAGTTAAATATGTGAAATTGTATAAGCTTGTTTAGATAGGATCTAATTATCAAACGGGAATGAATGCCATTTAATAATTTTACGGCCAACTGTTGAAATGTTTCCAATTGATTAGTTGTATTTATTTAGATTGTTTAAACTAGATGACATTCGGACAGCGGAAACTGACACCATTCCGTTGTATAATTAATCTAATTTTTTTGTAGGGTGTAAGCCATTGATCTGATTGTGTCTGAATAATTATTTAGTAATGATAATCTCTAATTTGTTGTTCTTGCATATATCTTTTATGTGCCTATTAATTTTATTGAGAATATAATGTGGATCAATCTATGGAAGTTGATTGATGCGAATATCTGTGACTGTGAATTATGAAATGTGAATTGATAAGTACCGTTTGGACTGATATGCCTTGTTCGATTTGGAATGATTTGTGAAATTAGTTTTGTATAAAAAAAATATTATTACCATTTTTAGAAATGTTTTAAAGATTTATAAATATTTTGAAATATTGAAAGTAGTTATTTATTTCTACCTTTGAAAATCTTTTTAAGTTATAATTTTTATAAATAAATAAAATTTGAAATTGTTCCAAGTATTAACTCATTTTGTAATGACACTTTAAAGGATAATTTTTATTAATATTTAAGCATATTTTCTTAAAATTAAAATCTCTTTAATAAAAGTAGTTTAAATAATAAATTATAATAACTTTTATGAAGAATAGTTTATTTATTAAACTTGAAATAATATTTGGAAATTTACAAGTATGATTTGAAAGTAAACAGTTTTATATATTTTTCAAATGAAATAAGCTTTCTTAAATAAATGGTAATTCACTTGGATTTTAAAAGGTGAACAAGGTTTAACGGTTGCAATGGGAAATAACTTTGTTGTATTGATTGATTGCTATGATAGTTAAATAACCGACGATCAAAATTGGAAAAAACCTGACTTTGGAAATATCTAGAGGAGACTCAAGAATTATATGGTACGGTTACCGATCGAGGTGCTATACCGCACGTATATACTCGTTTGTTCTCTAGGACGAAGTACAAGGAGACCCGCACACTAACGGTTAGGAGGTGAACTCCGATTCCGTATTTCGTCGGAGTATTCCTAAAGAATCGGGGTTGAGTTTACCGGAAAATAGCGAACGTTGTTTCGAAGAAGATCGGGATCGGATTTGAAATCCGAAAACCACTTTGATCCAACGATACGTTTTCGGGATGAAGACAAGAGCTTGGAGTCGAAGATGAAGCAGTGAAGTGCAAGGGCTACTCGCTACTAATCCTAAGGGTGATTCCAAATTGGATATAGTAGGAATAGTGCCTTCGGTTCCGTTCGAACCCGAAACGGACTTGTATAGACAAATGCTTTCAGAACATCGTCAGGTGGACGATGAGCATTCTAAGGATATGTTCTAAAAAGGTAACGCTTAGCCTCAAGCCTCATCAACCAGAAATGACTGAAAATCAGGGGTTATACAGCAAGGCTAGGTGGGTAGCACCCATTTCAGGGTGAGGTCATCCCTGTCTAGATGTCCCTTTTATTCGGCTTAGTGGTGTGGTTGCTGATCCCAACCGTGGGGTGATCTTACTCGGGATTATCCAGTAAGGGATAGTCCCGGCCTTGTGTTGTTGGGGTCGGGAGTGATCCTCGATTCTGTGATCTAGGCCACGTACTATGACAGGTGGTACCCCAGTGCCTAGTCATTAGTTGGAAATCCATTCTCCCTACGCGCCTTGTACGAGTTTTGTTTGTATTACCCATTCTGTGGCTAGTAGTTGGAATTTAATAATGTAACAATTTTGGCTATTTTAATAAGTATTTGTATATAGACCCTATTACAATATCATAGGATTTCATAAGAAATGTTTTAGCTATCGTAAGGTAAAAACCCGACATGTTTATTTGTGGCGTGGTCTTACGAGGTGCTTTTGTTTTCAAAAGGAACTTTCAAAATTTAATAATCAAGTGGATTGTGTTTCTCACGCTGGTATACCAGACTGAACCGGGATAGGTGTTTTTCCTATATGATCGGGTCAGACCGAGCATATTTCCAGGGTTAACTGGAAGAGTGGAAGCTTCAGGAGAAAGAGCTGGATCAGGAGACGTATTCTCGTAGATGTTTATATTCAGCTTGTTTTTGGTCGTGTGGTTATTGATGTAAGGACAGGATTAATATAACTGTCCGAGTTTATGTGGTTGTAAACTCTGATATAAAGCTGGTATATGATATCAAAGTAACAGTTTGGTTTTGTGTAAAGATTTGTTTATATTATAATTTATTCGTTCCGCTATGAGATTCTGATTTGTTCTCTTTTCTTCTATCTTCTTTATATTTCTACCTTCTTTCTTTCATTATCCGTCTTTTCGAACGGTTCAGCTGACAAGAGTGTTTAATGCCGGTTTAAATCGGTACGGAAAAATGGGTCCTGACATTTGTTGTTGTCACCGAGCTGTAATCCTTGTCTGTTGCCTCCGGTCTGCCTCTTGAGTACACAAGGGAACTCTGGCACATACTCCTCATCTCGTAATCCTACACGCCTATTAGTGTCAGGTTGCATAGTGTTATCTGGTATCCCTCCATGGATTGGTCCAGCGTTTCTTGGTAGTATGCCCCCAAGTCCAGATTCATCCAAGTTGATAGCCTCCTGCTGATTGAGCGCTTCTGATCCAGCTCTATGGATTTGAACTCCTGCATTTCCTGCTTGGGTAAATTGTCTGAGAAGAGACTGCATCATCTCCTCTTATCTTTTCAACATTGCTTCCATCTCGTCTCTGGTGATGTAGACGGATGCTTGACCTGCACCAGCTCCAAAGGAAGCCTCTTGACTTTCCTTCTGATTGCTTCTTTCTGTCACTTGCTTTCTTGTTGATGGCCTAGCCATTGCTTTCTAGAATCCAAGTTCCTAGCTCCAAAATCCCCGAGTGCTTTACTTCTCAGTGGAAGCACCAAAATTGGTCACCAACACCCAAATCCTTATGAAAGCACCAAGCATCAGTCACAGAAACAGATAGATTGTATGAAGAGAATATAAATATAAAGAATAACAGAAATTAAAATGAAAGCAGTAAAGAACAACAGATTTTATAGTGGTTCGGCTGACTCCGGCCTACGTCCACTCTAGAAATTTCCTTTTTATTTCTGTAATAAACGATTACAATCCAAAGTTTGACAATGGCTCAGCGCCCTAGCCTTAAAGAAGAGAATGTCCGAGAGCCGAAAGAAGGAGAAGATCCCTTTTTTGAACCCTTACGCGTTGTATTTATAGACAAATCCTGAGTTGTTAGGCTTTCTGAATGGTATAGGCCCATCAAGGCCTTCCACCAAGCCATATACCTCTACCATACCGAGCCACACTGGTCACACCGCAATGCCAAGCCACCTACCTCCACCATGCCGAGCCACACCGGTCTCACCACAATGCCGAGCCACTACCTCTACCATGCCGAGCCACACCGGTCTCACGACAATGCCAAGCCACACCGGCCTCACCACTATGCCGAAAGAGGTGCGATGCCGAGCGAGGTACGATGCCAAGCGAGGTGCGATGCCAAGCGAGGTGCGATGCCGAACGAGGTGCAATTCCAAGCAGGGTGTGATGCCGAGCGAGGTACGATGCCGAGCGGCCTCTCCAATGCCGAGCGACCCATGATGTCGAGCTTCCTATCCAATACCGAGCGGCCCTTCCAATGCCGAGCCACCTCTCCTAATTTCGAACGGCCTCTCCAATGCCAAGCCGCCCTTCCAATGCTGAGTCACGCATATGGAACCATTCCTGACCGACCGTCAATCCATCCAGTTGGTTCTAACCAATCGTATTCCAATTTCGACAAATGAACAGTCGATTTGGTTAAATCTACCTATTTATGGCCTTGTAAAAAGGCGGGTTAACAATAATTAAATAACCGACTATCAGTATAAACAATTTGGAAAATTATTGAGGCTCGATGGTTGTTATGAATGTTGTCTGATAGTTAAATAACCGACTATCAATATTGGCCTTTAAGACGGACTTGAATTTGTTTTTTAATAAGCACTTATTATTCGGTTAAGCTGGGGGAGGACATTAAGTCATAAAACCCATTCCGAATAAATGATACGACGAAATGGGATTGCATCTGAAAACGGTGGTTGAAGACCATGTATTTTCGAAAACGAAAGGATTACCTGTCGAATGTCTTTACACCGTGTTGCTCCGGTATAGAGATTTATATTACCCTATGTGATGGGGAGTCCGGACGTGATTAGGAAATATTTGGATTTGCAAGGACTTCTTTCCTTAATTGGAGGAAGTGCCTTCGGTTCCATTCAGGCCCAGGATGGACTTGTATGGATGTATGTCTGACATTACACTTTGAGATATAAAGCTGATACCTATCAAACGTATTTCTATTGGTGGCGGAGAATTCATTCTTTTAGCTTAACACCCTTCTTAGAGACGTACAAGCTCAGAGGTTATGCAGTTGATAGTTACTAGTGATATATTTTCAATTTGGTAATGTGACATGCTAAGTGTTGATCATTGGTTGATCGAAGCATGACTTTTGTGAAAACGTAGCATTGTGGATGAGACTTCGTCGAACCTCACACCCTGGAAATGGTTGAAACAGGAAAGGATGCAGCAAGGCTATGAGGGTCGTTCCCCTTAGGGTATGTGCATTTCCTTCTGAATAAAAAGTGGTATCTGGTATGGAGCCCAGATATTTAACTTGTGTGGATACAAAATGGTATTTTCGTATGGAGCCCAGGTTATTTACTTATATGGTTGTTGGTTGTAGAGGCGCCTCGGTAAAGGTCGGTTACGACTGGGGGATGGCGTACTCGTGACATTTAGTTACCTAGTTACAGAGGTAACCCAGCCTTGTGTTAGCGAAGATCCGGTTAGGTTCTCGGGGCGTCCCTCCAGAGGCGTACCCTTTCGGAAAGGAAGTTCCTTAGCCTTGACCATTTGTTGGAAATCCAAACAAAACAACAGCATCTCTTTACAATTGCAATTGTACAACCTGCCATTCTTAAATGGTAGTTATAGTAGGCATAATATAATGGTACCTATGCCGACTAAGATTAATATTATACTTTCGAAATGTTTTCCACACTATGCACTAATTATAATATTAAAAGGATTTTCGCGTATCAAGCATGTTTGACTGCTATAAGGAGAAATCTCCTCCAAGTGTGGATTGCATTGTGTGTGTGCCGGGAGGCCTTATAGTAGTTTCATTTTCCAAAACATAACGGATTTCTTCTCCTTTCTTTTTTGTGCAAATAACTGTTTTAAGATCTCACACCAGTCCCGTGACTGGCCTAGAGTTTATTGTTCCCTTTTTAAACTCTGAGTGCCCATAATTTTCCACACGGGCTGCCTAGAGTCAGGTTATCAGTTGTTCTGGAGCGAAGTCAGGAAGTATGTTGTAGAGATCAGGAGACAAGCTGGATGGCGAGACGTATCATTTATATTATGTATTATCCGCTGCGTATGGGTTGCTGCAAATTCAATTTCCATATGGGCAGGTTATCATAACTGCAAGTGTTGTGTTTTGTTGCTGTTGTACTCTGATGATGTGATGTATAAATAGATATAGTTCATTTGTTTTAAAGATTAGTCATTTATCTATTATATATTGTTCCGTTGCGATTGTGAGATTCTGATATTGTATCTATTTTTTCTTCTATCTTCTTCTTCTTTAACCCTAACGGTTCGGTTTTTCGGCATTCGATTGTTTGGCATTTGATACAGTGGACGTATTGTTGTTGATTTTCAGGCGTCGAAAAATCGGGTCGTTACATGTGGTATCAGAGCTTAGGTTGGCGAGAACCTTGGCTCTGTGGGGATTACTCATCAGAGATAAAGTATGTAGTACTCTAGAATGAGTTTGAGTATAATAATAGATATCAGCGCGTATTAGTTAGTGAATATAAAATTGTTTTTATATTGTGTTGACTTATCGGTTGAGTGTTTATGAATTCTGGTCGATATGTGAGACGATATTTTATCGATAGGGGTTTCTAAACTCTTAAGATAAACCAACACAGTATTGTTTTAAAATAGGGTAAATGAAATAATTTTACACAAATTATTTTTGTATATAAAAGAAATAATTTTTCGTAAATTATTATCACTGTTGTGTAAAAAATTGAATAAGAAATTGATATCATAGCTAAAGGTTAAAGAAATAAATTCATATACAAATGGGATTTGTAAAATATAAATTGTAAATTTGATTTATAATTTGGAATAGAATTCTAAAAGAAATATTTGGAAATAAATTGAAAGGATTTGGGATTTGAAATTTTGAGAAATTGAATTCCTATTGATTTTGGAAATGATTTTCAAAGGTTTTGGAAAAATAATGGTGAAATTATTTAAAAAAAAATTTGAATTGGATTTGGAATCTGGTGGGATTTGGAATTTAAAATTATTTGAAAAAATATTTTTTATGGTATAAAAGTACTAAACTCTTTTTGGTCGCTGGAAAATAATCCCGATGATGATCGCGACATCATCGGTGTTTGTTTCGAGTTTCTAGGAGAGGAACTGCTGCTAAATTATTTTAAATGGGAGTTGTTTGCAAAAGTGGAGTTTGATTTTGAAATAGTTTGATTTTGAATGTAATTGATTTCAAAAATGATTTTGAAATGCTAAGAAATTGTTTAAAAACCCTGGAATCTTATTTAAAATGTTACGGAATATAAATAAGCTAAAGTTTGGAAATAAAATCCATTGAGATTTAAAAATAAATTAGTAAGTAGAATTAATTAAAGAAATGGGTTTGAGAAAGGGTGAAAAAAATTCAATATTTAATTTGATTTGGAAATAAATTAAGAACTGAAGATAAAAAAAATTGAATTCAAAATGGGATTGAAAATTTGAGTCAAATAAAATGATGATATGGATTAGAAGGATAGTTGATAAAAATTCAGTATTCAGAATTTAAGATAAACTGGATTCAAATGAAATAGAAATGCAAGTGAATATAAAAGGGCATAAAACCAAAGTGATGAAGTAGAAAATAATATAAGAAATATATAAAATACTTATATTGAACTTAAGAAAATGAATGGTGGAATTCTTAAGGTAAAGTTGGAATTGAGAAATAGTCTAAGTTAAAATTTGAATGAAGCTTTAATAAAAGGGTGAATAAGTGGATGAAAATCAATATAAATGTGAATAAAAGAAAATGCAATTGATATAGCTAATAATCAATTGAAATAAATACGTAGTATGTACGTATATTACTTTATTCGCATAGCAGTTTGATGCAGATTCGAGCATAGAATTTCGATATAGTTATATCAATCCGAGTTGGGATTTTTCACTCGATTTTCGAAGGCGAACCATGGATATGGATTTTTGGTTGATTCTGGAAATTATCTATCATAGTTTATGGCTATGCAAGGAGAATGATGGTTTCTAATCAAGAAACCAGATCTAAGTCCGCCTAGGAAGTCGCATGGACGATACTAGTTCGAAAGTGAAATTGTGTGATCGAGTGAGCGATCAAACTTGGTATTGCATACGGATGATATATATGTATTGTACGGGCTTGAATGAAATGAATATTGAAATTTCATAAAGAAACGTATAAAATGATTTTGAATATTATAACTGGACATTATTGCCAGTAGGAATACAGGTGATTTAAAAGCAAAGAAAATTGGGATTTTTGATTTCCGAAGATAAATTCAAATTGTCCAACAAAAAGGTATGTGTTTAAATTTCTGTATGAAATTTGATGATTCTCTAGCCACTTGGCATTTTGTTTTCTTTTGAAATCTGGGGTCCCGTGGTGGCATTTTATAGTCGTACCGAGCTAGCTGCACAAAGGAGATGCTGACGAATTTTTTTGAAAATTTAGAGAGTTAGAAATTTTTTGAGAAAATTTGGATAATTTAAAATTTTGAATTTAAATTTAAATTTGAACTGTTGAGAAAATAATATTGTTTTGAACTTATGGTCGAGTATGGGAAGTTAGTAAGAATGATAGTATCTTTAATAAAAATTGTTTTGGAAAGTTGAAACTGTTGGGTTTTGGGAAGTTGTTAAAAACTATTTGGATTGGGAAAATATTGAACGGGTGATTGACCATTCTTCTTAACCAGTAATTTCGGGATGAAATTCTTTTAAGTAGGGAAAAATGTGACGACTCAGAATTCCTGGATATTTGAAATTGAAATATATAATTGATTTTAAATATTTAAAAGTTAAATTCTAACTTGAATTTCAAATATCACTGTTTATTTGCAATTAAATTACTGAATTTAATTATTGAAAATTGGGTAAAATATTGAATCTTCATTTTTATGCTTGTTAAAATATATTTTAAACAGCTTAGAAAATTCATATTGATAATACTGAAGGTAATAGAACTTTTAAAATTGGAATTGAAAGTGATTTGTTCTGTTTTGAATTTATATCATTTAAATTGACATTTAAAAAAATAGCCTTCCGAGGCACAGTCTCGGAATTCAACGAAAACTAGTTCCATTGGATCCGTAATAGTGTCGGATTTCAATTTTCATAGAGTTTGGAGTTGTCATGTGATTGTACGGTTTGTAGCGCTAAAATCTGTATTGAAAATTCAATTCAATAACTGGTCTAAAAAGCTTTCTATTCCATACGATCGAATTTGGACTCGGAACCTTTTCCATTGCGTTCGGAATAGGGGTATAACCTTATAAATGCCTGGTGATGCCTCCATAGGAGTTCGGAATTTTGAGTTGCAATTTCTAGACGATTTAAATTTAAATTTAAAAATATAAAATATAAACACTTTAGCTAGCTCTAACACGTATGGGAGTTTATAAAACATGTTCCTTTTTCTCTGAATATTTCACATGCGTTAGTTTAAAGAAAAAAAAAGATTGAATATCTCGTTCAAATCAAAATCGAACTAGATAAAATAAATTAAAGAAAAGGGGTGAAAACGTTTCATCTCAGAAACAAAATCGAAGAAAAATTAATGGTCTCATCAATAAAAATCGAAGAACCTATCTCGTTCGAATTGAAATTCCCCTTCCTAAATCACGACCGCTTTCTTCCAATTCAATCGACGCAGTCGATCTCTCGCGCGTACATGGGCGGCGAGTAGTGAATTGTCACATGTGGTCGAATCGAAGCACAGGGTTGGGGAGATAGGTCGAAGGCGAAGAATTGGTGGCGCAAATCGCCTTCGAACCAAGTGACAGCGGCGAGTTCGATTGATCTATTGGGTGGATTCAAGGGTTTTGCGGTAGTGTATGCAGGCACATGCGTCGGTTAAGATGGTGTCGTCGCGTTGCTTGCGCGCGTGCAGGGCCGTGGGTGGTGACGCATGAGGAATGTCAAAGCAAGGCCGAGGTTGATCAGGGTTTGGGCGTCGCGGTTTCATATCAGTGGCGAGGTATATATATACGTGATTCTTTATTTAATTTAAAATATAATAACATGTGTATATATATATTATATACATGTAGAAGTAAGAAAATATATACAGACAATTACAGTTTTCAATTTATATATACAATCAGATGCAAAAAATCTATATACGTACATATAAGGCTTTGGATAAAAATAAAAAATTTATATAAAGATTTGATTTTATGTAGAAGTTTTATAAGTATATGCGAAGTTTCAAAAATGAAAATTAAAATAAAAATATACATAAGTACATATTTCCACTTGCTAGCCAATTTTAAATTATGGAGATTAATTTGTCTAACAAACTTATTTAATTCAATTGCTAAAAATATTTTATTAAAAGAAAATTAGTTTACAATTTAATTTTTAGTTTAAAATAAAATCGTTGGTTAATTAAATTATTAAATGGAATTTAATTGTTCGATTTATTCGAATATTAATAAAAATCATTTAATATTTATACAAGGTCCAAAAATCGTGAAAACAAGATGGAATGGAAACGAATTGCAAATAAAAGGGCAAAGGTGAGATCTTCTCACTCAAATCGCAATAGTTAGAATTTAAATTATTGATTGATTATTTGGATGTGATAGTATATATGATAGTGTGTGTGTGTTGAAGTGACTGATTTCCCGCATTATATAGCGGATGAGACCCTATTCGCCCCGCATAATAGCGGATGACCATTTATACCGCAATATCTCGCCTTGAAGCGAGATTGGTATTTCATTATTGTGCTAGAGGGATCCAACGGGATTTCTCAAATGTGTGGATTTATTTCATATGCTGTGATATGATTTTTTGATAATCTGTGATTGATTATATTGCTAATTGTAATTATTGAAGGCTATAGTTTGGCTAAATATATTCTGGTATTTTTTAAAATACTAGAAATATAAATTTTGATTTTTGTAAGGAAATTAAAATAGGGAATTTTAAGTAAAATAATTTTAGAGAATTGGATAAATTAAAAGAAGGAATTTTGAAAAGGATAAAAAATTGATTTTTGAAATCCTATCGAACAAAAAAGATTTTAATAAATGGATTTTGAGTAGTATTGTTTAAAAGTTAAAGAATTTATTTAAAATTCGTATTTTAAATGGTTTGGGAAAAATAAGGGAATTTATTTTAAAAGGTAGTAAATTTTGGAAATCGATTTGAAAATTGAATTAGTATTTGAAACTGTTTTTTAAGAAAGAAGAATGAGACTACGAAATTTATAGGTGGGGTTTATAAATAAAGTGAAATATTTATCAGAAGATAATTTGGAAGTGTAAATTCATGGTGGGAATTTATAATGGAATGGGTAATTTGTTTTAAAAATAAAAAGAAGTTTATTTTTAAAGGTGTGAAAGGAAAGTGTTTTTCCCTGATAAGCCAAGTACGATTTGGAATGGATTTTTTAGTAAAAGTTAAAAGTTTTTAAAGCTGTTTAAAAGGATGTTTCTTTGAGAAATTATTATTAAATTTGTTTAAAATTTTAAAGGTAAACATTTTTATTAAATTAGTTATATTAGAACAATTTTAAAAGGCTGATTGGTATTATGATTTTAAAAGATAATTATTAATATTCATATTTTATAAAGTATTTTTATTTTAAATATAGTTTGGCTAAAGTCTTTATTTGGAAAACTTGTATAGAATTCAATAGCTTTTATTTTTTTTAAATTTGTTTGGCTTAAGTTTTCATGAAAAATTATTATTAAATTTCATAACTGGTATTTTAAATAAAGTGTTTTAAATAGTTTTTTTTTAAGTATTTTAAAGTATATATTTTTATATAAAGTGATTTAAATTATTTTGAAATCCAAAGCATTTAGTCTTGGCAAATTTTTCAGTGGAAATAAACAATGTTTGGAAATTTATTCTGCGAGAGGAAAGTGATTTGAAAATTGTTTTCAAAGGGTTGAAGTGTGGAAATATATCTTGCGAAGATATTTTGAAATAAATTTTTTGGGGAAATTATTTAAATTTGATGGTTGTTGTGAATGTTGTTTGATAGTTAAATAACCGACTATCAGTATAAACAATTTGGGAAATTATTGAGGCTTAATGGTTGTTGTGAATGTTGTTTGATAGTTAAATAAACGACTATCAATATTGGCCTTAAAGACGGCACTTGAATTTGTTTTTTTAATAAGCGCTCATTATTCGGTTAAGCCGGGGGAGGACATTAAGTCATAAAACCCATTCCGAATAAATGATACGACGAAATGGGATTGCATTTGAAGATGGTGGCTGAAGATCGTGTATTTTCAAAAACGAAAGGATTACCTGTCGAATGTCTCTGCACCGAGTTGCTCCGGCATAAAGATTTATATTACCCTATGTGATGGGGAGTCCGGACGTGATTAGGGAATATACGGATTTGCTAGGACTTCTTTCTTTAATTGGAGGAAGTGCCTTCGGTTCCATTCAGACCCAGGATGGACTTGTATGGATGTATGTCTGACATTACACTTTGAGACATTAAGCTGGTTTCTATCAAATATATTTCTATTAGTGGCGGAGAATTTATTATCTTAGCTCAACACCCTTCTCTGAGACATACGAACTTAGAGGTTATGTAGTTGATGGTTACTAGTGATATATTCCCAATTTGGTAATGTGGCATGCTAAGTGTTGACCATTGGTTGACCGAAGCATGGATTTTGTGAAAAATGTAGCTTTATGGACGAGACTTCATCGAACCTCACACCACGGAAATGGTTGAAACAGGAAAGGATGCAACAAGGTTATGGAGGTCGTGCCCCTTAGGGTATGTGCATTTCCTTCTGAATAAAAAGTGGTATCTGGTATACAGCCCAGATATTTAACTTGTGTGGATACAAAGTGGTATTCTGGTATGGGGCCCAGATTATTTACTAATGTGATTGTTGGTTGTAGAGGCGCCTCGGTAAAGGTCAGTTGCGACCGGAGGATGGCATACTCATGACAGTTAGTTACATAGTTACAGAGGTAACCTACCTTGTGTTGGCAGAGATCCAGTTAGGTTCTCGGGGTGTCCCTCCAGAGGCGTACCCTTTCGAAAAGGAAGTTCCTTAGCCTTGACCATTTGTTGGAATCCAAGCAAAACAACATGAGCCCTTTATGATTGCAGTTGTATAACCTGCCATTCTTAAATGGTAGCTATAGGAGGCAAAATACAATGGTACATATGCCGGCAAAGATCAATATTATACTTTCGAAATATTTTCCACACTATGCACTAATAATAATATTGTTACCCGGTGGTTTGACCAGGCAACAAGAGACCTGACGTAGAAGGCTCGTCTAGCATATTGGGCCGCTCGGTACGGCAATGTCGTTTGGCATTTCGCATCGTCGGCATCCAGTATCGACCGGCATCCAGCCTCGTTCGGCATTTGTGCCTCGTTCGGTATCTAGCCTCGTTCGGCACTCCAGCCTCGGCACTGTAGCCTCGCTCGGCATAAGTATGCCATTCGGCATCTCCCCTTGTTCGGCATCAAATCTCGTTTGGCGTACACGTTTCACTCAACGTACTGCCTCGTTCGGCTTGGAGACATGGCTCGGCACACAGAAGTCACTCACAGCGGGCCAAGGTATCTTGCTACTAGGCCCATCAGGGAAGTCTAACCCATTTTCGTCCATAAATAGGGAGGCAGGGGCACAGTGAAATGGACTTTTTTGGAGAACACCGGGGAGACTCTACCGCATTAGAGACTCATTCAAGACTTATCTTTTTTACTTAGAAATTGAATCCAAATAATTGGTGAACGGATTATACCTGTAACCAATTGTTAAGAAAAGCAATAAAGATTAACCTCAAAGTGGACATAGGCAATTACGCCGAACCACTATAAATCTGGTGTTTTTGTTTTCTGTATTTTATTTAGCATATTGTTCTTTATTTAACTTTAATTTCTCCATTAATCTCTCTACACAATCTTTCTTAAGGGTGTTAGTGACCAATTCTGGTGCTAACATTTTGGTGCTTTCACTGAGAATCGAATTCTCAAGCCGATAGGATCTATTTTGTAGCTACTGGATTGAAAAATCCCCCGAAGGAGATCCGACCTACTCATAGGATGCCCATTGAATCTATTCAGAGTTTCGACCAACAACTCTACTATAGGAAAACCACGTAACCGATCAGCCTCTCACAATGCAGACGTCCACGAGACTACTAGCGTGCAACAAGTTGGACCTAGCAATCAACAAGCAAGTTTAAGTGTAGGGACTACCGCCCAAACTCAAACAGAAGTTGTCACCAGGACGTACTTCAATGATTTGATGAGGGAACCCCGGGAAAGTATAAGGCAACTCGCTGAGCAGATTCAGGCCAATGCTAATCTCGTGACTCAGTTGACTCAACAACAGCGTTAGAATGCTGGAGGTAGCCCTACTTCTTATTCTTCGTCTGATAGCTCGACCTCAACCGATGAACCTCCTAGGCGTAGACGCCGTAAGACTGAAGTTACACAGGCAAGTGCCACTGATCAATCCACTAGGGATCAGGCACATGAGGAGACCGGACGCACGGCTCACCAAGACCCTAATGAAGCTGGCCTTCAGGATGCACGTTTGGCCGACCGCCAGCAGAGGGGACATACCCCTGAACAGTCCCATGGAACGGAACACAACCTTCCATCCTCCATACAAACTCCAGACTTATTAGCCATGGTTAGACAGTTGATGAGAGAGAACCAAGGCTTGACCAACAAAGTTTGGGGAGTATCCAGGAGTCATACTCCCTTCACATATACTATCATGCAGGCCGAGTATCCCAGGAAGTTTAGTATGCTAACTATACCAGCCTACAAAGGAAAGACTGACCCTAAGCAACACGTGATGAGGTACGAATGGATGATGGATTCTGCAAGAGCGAATGATGCGACCAAATGTAGGTGCTTTCCAATTACTTTATCCGGAATCGCCACCATGTTGTTTACTCGACTTCCCCCATGGTCTATATCCAGCTTTGACGAACTTGCAATGAAATTTGTAGAACATTGCTACTCATCCAAAGGATGTGATGTCCTTGTCAAGTGTGATTCAAGCTCTGGGAGAGTCATTGAAGGCGTACTTGCAGAGATTTCACTTTGCAGCCACTGAGGTTAGCAACCCTAATGATTACGCAATTATGATGGCAGCAATGTGGGGGTGTAGATCCAGACTCGAAGTTTGGAGATTGGTTGGCGGGAAAGCCACCGACAGCGTTGGAGCGATTCTATTCGAAAGCTCATCAATTCATAAGAAGAGAAGAAGCTCGATGGACAAGACGATAAGGCACCAGGGCCTGTTCAGGAGACTGTAAAAAGTAACATCGCCGTGAAACAATCCGACGACAACTTGGGAAAAGTTCAAGTCAACGTCCAGAACAAACCTGGGCAATGTAAAGGATCCGGAGGTGGAAATCTCGAAAAGAAAAGAAAGACAGCGAAATGGAAGTCGAGGATTCCAACCTACAACGAATACACCCCCCTGAATACGTCTCTCGAAAATATTCACCTATCTACCTATAACACCTTTCAATATAGAAAGCCACGCCCAAAGGAGTCCATAGAGGAACAGAAGCGGACGAGGAAGTATTGTCGCTTCCATGAGACCCGCGGGAACAATACTGAGGAGTGTAGACACCTCCATAACGCCATAGAAAAGTTGATCAGACAGAAAAGCTGTAGGAGTTTGTTAAGAACCCACCAGAGGGTAGGCAAGGAACGTCAGACCCTGGACGCCGGCCGGCTCCACGCCATCCAGAGGAATCTGCCCGAACCGTGGGTAGGTTGATCATCAACACTATAGTTGGAGGACCTCATCCGACGGACAAGAATTGGCAGGAGATGGAACGATATGCTACCTCCTTGAGGCATACGGATTATGAATGTTGCTCGAATGTGGAAGATGGAACCCCTACGAAACAACAACGCATGATGACAGACGATATAGTGTTTAGGAGTCGAGATGCAAACAAGGTGGAGGCTCCTACTATCGACACGATGGTCATATCCACGACTATCGGGCCAGCTTGCATCAAAAGGATTTAGATTGATTGTGGAAGCTCTGTCAACATTATCTTTAAGAAGGCTTATGACAAAATGAAGATGGAGACAAAAGATTTAAAACTATCTAAAGCCCGTACTCACGGCTTTAATGGTGCCACGACTGACGCAATGGGGTTTATCGAGTTACCATTTGAACTGGGAGAAGGCGAGCGTAGGAGAGTGTGAATCCTACCATTCATAGTGATCGATGTTGACTCTCCATACAATGTATTTCTGGATCGTCCGTCCCTGGCAGAGTTTAGAGCAGCTTTGGCCCCATGGTGTTTGACATTAAAATTTCTGATCGATAAAGGTGTCAGCATAGTGCATGGCGATCAGGCGACCGGTCGAGCACGTTATGTGGCAGAGCTGAGAGGGGCTCAGCGGAGAGAAAAAGGGAAGGTTGCGGACAGCCCCGTCCGCATCCAAAACACTGACAATTGACAAGTAGTGCCCGAGCCATAGCTCGGGCAACATTCTCAGATCTACAGAGACATAGATCTGAGAGATGATGATGGAGGACCCAGGAAAGTGAATGTAGCACCGGCTGAGCTGACGATTGACATTCCAGTCAGCCGGAATGACCCATCATGAGTTCTTAAGATTGGATCGCAACTCGACCCGCCATTGGCCGAGGATCTTATTGATTTCCTCCGAGCGAACCTGGACGTTTTCGCTTGGACACACTTTGATATGTGTGGGATTTCTCCCGCCATTGCAAGTCATATGTTGAACATAGACCTGAAGTACGTCCCAGTAAAATAGAAACGGAGAGGCATGGACCTGGAGAGGTCCGCTGCTCTTAGAGAGGAGGTGGACAAACTCAAACCCAATGGGTTCGTCCTCGACGCCCTCTACCCTGAATGGGTATCTAACCTTGTGCTGGTAAGAAAAGCAAATGGGAAATGGAGAACTTGCGTCGATTATTCTGATTTAAACAAAGCATGCCCGAAGGACAGTTTTCTCTTACCTAGGATCGACCAGCTGGTCGATTCAACGGCTGGACATGAGCTACTGTCATTTGTGGATGCGTACTCGAATACAATCAAATCCCGATGCACATTCCATACTAAGAACACACAAGTTTCGTCACAGACGTTGGGTTGTATTCTATGTAGTGATGCCCTTTGGATTGAAAAATGCAGGAGCGACTTATCAACGTTTGGTGAACCGAATGTTTAAAGATCAGATTGGCAGAAAAATGAAAGTCTATGTGGATGGCATGCTCGTGAAATCACGACGTTCAAACGACCACATTCGAGACTTAGCAAAGATGTTTGATATACTCAGGCATTATGGGATGAAAATCAAACCTTTGAAGTGTTCTTTTGGAGTTGCATCAGGAAAGTTCTTGGATTTCATTGTGAATGCATGTGGAATTAAAGCTAACCTAGAAAAGATTCGGTCTATTCGGGATATACAAGTGCCCAGAACTAAAAGAAAGTACAAAGCTTGAAGGAAAGGTGGCCGCGCTGAGTCGATTCATATCCATAGCTACAGATAAGTGCATTCCCTTCTTCGATGTGATAAAGAAAGGAAAGAGGAATTTTGAGTGGACGTCTGACCGCAAGGAAGCATTCCGAGCTTTGGTTAAACATCTAGAAAGTGCCCCAGTGCTATCAAAACTAATTGACCACGAAATGCTGTATGTATACCTGGCTGTGTCCCAACACGCTATTAGTACGGCTTTGGTTCGGGAGGAGGACCAAGTTCAAAAGCCAGTGTATTATGTCAGTAAACGATTGACGGGGGCAGAAGGAAAGTATCCCAAGATTGAGAAACTAGCTTACTACTTGGTGATTGCATCACGCAAGCTACGTCTATACTTACAGGCACACTCGATCAGTGTTTACACTGATCAACCCTTGCGACAGGTACTCCAACGACCGAAAAATTCTAGAAGGATGTTAAAATGGAATATCGAATTGAGTCAATTCGATATTACCTACCTGCCACGAAGGGCCATACAGGGGCAAGCGCTAGCATATTTCATTGTTGAATTCCCTATGTCAGACGAATCAAACGGCAAAATGTCATACCTCCCATTCAATGGAAGATGTACACTGATGAGACATCTAACGACCGTTGTTCCGGGGTTGGCATAGTTCTTCTGACTCCTGAAAACCGATCAATTTGCTATGCTTTGAAGCTCGAATTTACAGCAACGAATAGCGCAGCCGAGTATGAAGCATTAATTGCTGGCTTGAGACTTATCAGAGATTTGGGGGTAATGTCGGTTGAAATCTTTTGTGACTCACAACTGGTGGTGTACCAAGTCCGGGGGGACTATCAAGTAAAGGGGCAGAGACTTGCCCCATACCTGGCCCAGGTTCAAGAACTGCTGGCGAACCTCGAGTATTATGATATTTCACATGTCCCGCGTGAGCAAAACAGAGCAGCTGATTCATTGGCAAAATTTGCAAGCACTGGCGATGCACAACAAATGGTATTGTTTCCCGTTGAGACCTTACATGCTTCGAGCATAAATATGATGGAGGCAGATTTCATGCTAGAAACAGAAATCGAGAAGGAAACATGGATGACCCCATCCAAGCAGTACTTGTTACATGGGGTCGTATCCGAAAGTAGGAGTGAAAGATGACAAGTCATTCGTAAGGCTTCGCGTTATGTAATGCAAGACGGGGTAATGTATCGTAGGGGATTCTCGACCCCCTTACTCCGGTGCATTGCCCATGATGAGATAAAACGAGTCCTGAAGGAAGTCCACGAAGGGGAATGTGATGATCATATTCGTACGCAGACGTTAGCGAAGAAAATCCTCCGCTATGGACACTATTGGCCAACTGTAAATCGGGATGCCACGGACTATGCAAGAAGATGTGACAAATGTTAGAAATATGCAAAAGTCCCAAGAGCTTCGCCAACGGAATTCACACAAATGGTTAGTCCCTGGCCGTTTGCAATGTGAGGGATCGACATAGTCGGTTCCTTACCCATATCCAAAGGTGGTCCGAAATACGTGATAGTTACGGTCGATTACTTTACCAAGTGGGAAGAAGCAGAGCCTTTGGCCACTATCACCACCAAAAAGGTCATTAATTTCATTGTATGAAATATTATATGTCATTTTGGCCTTCTACGAACCATCACTACAGACAACGGAACTCAATTCAAAAGCAAAGAATTCAAAGAATTTTGCCAAAAATATGGTATTGACAAAAAGTTTGCAGCAGTTTCTCATCCGAAAGCCAATAGACAAGTGGAAGCCGTGAAAAAAATAACCAAATCCATATTGAAAAAGCGTTTGGAAAAGGCTAGAGGCAAGTGGGTGGATGAGTTTCTAACAGTGCTTTGGGCTTATAGAACCATCCACAAGTCCGCGACTGGCCACACTCCATTCGCATTAGCATGTGGCATGGAAGCTGTTATAGCCGTAGAACTTAAAGTTCTATCACATCGGGTAACTCATTATGACTCTGAGTCGAATCAGGAACTAATGCTAGAATCACTGGACTTCATTGACGAAAAACGCGAGGAAGCTAATTGGAGAGCGGCCGCATATAGACATCGAGTCGCTCGATATTATATTGAAAAAGTACGACCGAGAATTTTTGGTGTGGGTGACCTCGTTTTGAAATGAGTTTTCCCAGTTCCATCACATATGAGCCCCGCATGGGAAGGTCCATACATCATTGAACGGAGGCTTGGAGAAGGAACTTTCAAGCTAGCGATCGTTGATGGTGTGACACTCCCCCAAGCCTGGAATAGTGAGCATTTGCAGCATTACTATACTTAGTTCATCTCTTTCATATTTTAGTTGAAATTATTTCCAACATGTTTTTATTCCTAGTTTATGGCATGTAATAAGACAATTTAGCTTGTTTGCATTAATAAAGGCTTGAAGCCATTTTTTCCATGAATTGTCGATGTTTCTATGTATGATAACTCTATGACAAATAACTAAGAGATACATTATTCTGTCTGGCGTATGAACACGCAGGAGCACTTAAAAATCTCCAGGTCCCCTGAATGCGGACTGGAGTATTCTCAGTCCCCTGAGTGTGGACCAGAGTATAAATGACTTAAAATCTCCAAGTCCCCTGAGTGCGAACTAGAGTACTCTGAGTCCTTTGAGTGTGGACCAGAGTATAAATGACGTAAAATCTTCAAGTCCCCTAAGTGCGGACAGGAGTACTCTGAGTCCCCTGAGTGTGGGTCAGAGTATAAACGACTTAAAATCTCCAAGTCCCCTGAGTGCAGACTGGAGTACTCTGAGTCCCTTGAGTGTGGACCAGAGTATAAACGACTCAAAATCTCCAAGTCCCCTAAGTGTGGATTGGAGTACTCTGAGTCCCCTAAGTGTGGACCAGAGTATAAATGACTCAAAATCTCAAAGTCCGCTGAGTGCGGACTGGAGTACTCTGAGTCCCCTAAGTGTGGGCCAGAATATAAACGACTTAAAATCTCCAAGACCCCTGAGTACGGACTGGAGTACTCTGAGTCCCCAGAGTGTGGAACAGAGTATAAATGACTAAAAATCTCCAAGTCCCCTGAGTGCGGACTGGAGTACTCTAAGTCCCCTGAGTGCGGACCAGAGTATAAACGGCTTAAAAGTCTCTAAGTCCCCGGAGTGCGGATCGGGACATGAATGACTTGAAGTCATCAAGTCCCCGGCGTACGGACTAAAAAATGTTCTAAGTGTTTAAAGCGTGGAATACAGGGTGAACAACTCCAAATAATTCAGAGTTATATGAAGATAAATTGAGAAGTTCATGTAACCCATAATAGCATGGGTTTCAACCGTAATCACACGAAAGCTGAATGACAAAAGTCTTTCGAAAGACAAAAGAACTAGGCTTTATTTATTCAAAAATAAGTTTCTACTAAAACTCCTCCAAAGTTCGGAGTCAAAAGTCTATTTGCATGGACTATGAAAATAAATAAAAATAATTACATGGTCTAAACTAACTCTCGTTGAATGAGAGTAACGATTACTTCTTCGACTTCTTCCCAGACGACTCCTCTCCTGTGAGTTTGCCCTTGGTAATTTTCTTTGATGTGGAGGTAACAACTGAAGAAGTACGGGAAACTTCCACTGGCCTGGACCTGCCAAAGAGGATGACCTTCAATGGCTTGTTCAAAGGATCGTCCAGGTCCATAACTTGAGGCTCGACTTTGATTTCGACCGTCTTTTTCTTTTCCTTCTCAAGCTGCACCTTCATGCTCAGTTTAGATGTATGTTCAGAGGTGCCTGTAATCTCGATTTCATAACTCCCATCGATGAGAAAGGAAGTTTCGGACTTATCCTCATCAAGCACTCCGATCACCTGAGCATCTGGACCGGGGCCTCCCCTACGTGAGTAGCCTCACTTGTTTTTTCCTTCACCTCCTTGGCGACATCGCTCCTCGGAGTGGGCTCGGTATCAGAACGGCTTGCACAAAATCATGAAAAACAAGCATTAGAATACAATAGACCCTCGTGAAAAATGACGACTTTTGTAATGTTAAAGTGAAGGGTTATCTACCAGGTTACGGCTGGTTCTCAGCCGTCCGAAGGGTCTCACCCTCTAGAATGGGAGACAGATTGTAAACGCCGAGGCCAGGGTCCTTCGGGTCGTAACCAATATGTTTCTCAAATGGATCAAGTATCGGCCGATTGAGTAGGCGCATGAGCTGGAGACTCAATCCCGTATGGACCGGCAGTAACATCTTTCCCTTTCGATGAGGGGGAGCCTTTGTAGTAAAGAGCTTTTGCCGCAGACAGGTCTGAAGGCTCGTTCCCCTTAAGAAATTCCCTTATCAAAGCATCCCCATCGACCTCCTCGGTGCCAAGTTCAACCTTCTTGATTTTTACTAAAGTCTCTCATGCCTCAGCTAGGGATTCGAGGTAGCTCTCTCCTAGAAAAGTTAAGTCTCGATGCATGAGGACGCAGGCATTGAATTCTGCAATCAATGGGTCGAACATACATTTGACCTCCTCCCTACCATCCTCTTTAGCCGTCTCCAAGCGAGAGTCAATCTCCGCAGATGCTATTTTCTTCCCCTCCTCATAGGCTTCATCTTTTAGCATCCCGACTTTAGAAAGTTCATCATCGAGCTTCGTCTTTAGGAGTCGTGTAGCAACGATTTCATAACATCATTGCGACTCTTCTTGGGCAGCAATCTTCTCTTCTTTTTCTTTGCGGAGTTGCTCCTCCAGTTATTTGACTCGGAGGCCAAATGCATCCTTCTCTTTTTGCATCAAGTCCTTCTCTAAAGCTAGGGCCCCACAGCGTTGGACTGCATTATCGATTTCTTTTTTATGGGTTGACTCCAGACGATTAACGGCCTCGGCAGTGTCTTTAGCGCTCTACTGGGCGGCTTCAAGCTAAGACTTATAAGAAGCAAGCTCTTCGTCTTGAGCTTTAATAATGTATTTATCATTGTAGCCTCGAGCTTCAGGCGATCAATCTCATGCTAACACTCTATGGAAACTTCTGAAACTTTTTCGGCTAAGTGCACGAAAGCACCATGCTGAACATAGACGTCATTGGTGCAGGCGATAGCACTTTGCTTGACATGCCCTGGAATCTGATGAATCGCCAGAAGGAATTTTAAGCCATCGAAGCATATCTTTGAAAATGAGGCTTTAAGCTCAGCGAGTCGCTCAGCGACCGATGGATCAGATATGGGAGCAAGAGGAGTCTGCTTGGAGACCGCAGGCGTTTTTTGGGGATCTCGAGATTGCCTGGTGCTTGACGAACCGAAGTGTTGGTCCCGATGAGCCTCAGGCTGAGACCCCTTATATGCAGGTTTCTCTTTTCTATGCTCCGGTTGAGAAGGAGTATCATAAGGGTAGGAGGACTGACTATAAGATTTTCTCCGGTAGGACGATTCTCGACGGTGGTAGTCTCGATCACCGGAGTCGTCTCTATCTTGATGCTTGTCGGAACCCGAATCTCGGCCGGATTGGTGAAAAATCGATGAACCGCAAAGGCGATCAAGTCCATGCATACGCCCCATGTCACGTACATAGAATTTAAATAATGACAAGTTAGCAAATAGTAGAGTGATGACAGAAAGTTAAGTGCGAGGTGAAGTGCACGTGTTTGTGTGTGTCCTAGTGTTTCCCCCCGACGGACCAGTTTCTTTACTAATAGGAGTTTTTTGTCCTTGGTTTTGGGCTTGAGCACTTGTATCGCCTCGCACGGGCGAATGAAGCTTAAGGGCCTCTGGATCGTCGAAATCATAGTTGAGCAGATCTTCAGGTATAGAGAGGTTCGATAGGCCTTTCAGAGAGCTTTCCAAGTGCTGCGAGGAAGCTTCTTTCTCTGTTGGAACAAAAGTAACTCTAGAAGTTCCGCCGACTGTTTTCTTCCTCAGCTTGTATGTCAGTTTCTTCTTCCCCTTCGAAGGGGAAGGCATCGTTTCAATGAACTACGACTATTGGGTCCCGAGATGGACTAACATTTTCGTCATGTACTTCGGGCGTTTTGGTTTCTTCAATCTCCCCCTCCTCTGGCGTGTTAGGGGTGTTATGTGTTGAGGATTCGGCCTTCTTTTTTCATTTACCCGAAGCAAGCTTGGGTATGGAAACACCTTAGGGGAGACTTATCCGGCGACCTTCCTCCAGCAACCCAAATTTCATGAGCGACTCATTCGAAATGAGATTCCTGATGTCCCGGTCTTCGGCGGGAATGGCTCGAATAGCTTCGACCGCTTCGGAATATCCGGGGTCATCGGGACGTGGATTAATACCTGAAAAGATGAAAGAAGAGTTAGAAAAGTTACATCTTCGACCAAACATGAGTTTTGGTCCGGGAAAAAAGACTTACATCCTTCCACTCATCTCCTCGCGAAGCCGGGGGGACAGCGCACATAGAACCACTCTTGTTTATACTGGGCAAACTTGCTCCATGCCGCAGTTAAGATTTGGCATTTTCTATGGGGCTCGAGAAACATGAAAGATGGGCTATCCAACCGTCTCTTGATGCGATAGATGTATCGGATATCGCCCGAAGTCGGAAGCCTAAAGAGGACACTCATGAAGAGGATCCAAGTGTCGTATATGAATGCGTGGCTGTTCGGATGCAGTTGCGATGGGGTAATCTCGATATACTGCAACACGTCTCGAAGAAATGAGTTGAATGGTGGCACGCTGCCAACCCAGCACATGAATCTGTTGCAAACTGTATATCCGATTGGGGGCAAGTGTGGACGATCGTGCCCCGATGGAACTAACACGTCGTCGAAGGGGATTCCATGGACAGAGCATATCCAACGAAGTGTACTTTCATTAATCTTTGAGGCCTATGAATCGACTGGGTCATCTAAGAAAATTGCTGCCTCCACAGCGTCGGGAGCCAAGTCGACAGATACCTTCGCAGGGATCGGTAAGTCTTGAGCAGGGGTAGTTGACGGATTTGAAGTTCCTACAACTTCTTGTCGAGAGGATGGTCCATGTCTGTCTGAGATCGTAGCGGAGCTAGGTTTCCTAGACATCTCTAGTGAAGATTGAATCTGCCAAGGCACATGTTTGAACTATACTTGAAAAACAATCGACATTAGACTTAACAACATAAATATTCCGCACATGTGGTGTGTGAACTAGTGCGATCATTCAAATATAAGTGTCGAACAGTGAAAAGACACTGGATTGATGAAATAAGTTTAAGCTTTGAATTGTCGTCTTTGAAGACCGTCATCGCTGACCGTCTATGAAAGCTTGTCGTAAGACGGTTTATATTTTGAACTTGGCACCGACACTGCATTTGAAAGGTTATTAACTGTTAAGCAAATTAAGTCCAAGCTTTCAAATATCAAAACACAAGAGTTATTAGTCCGGGTTGTCCTATATGCTTTGTTGTTCAAGTCTGTTCTTTTTCACTATTATATGTTCACTCGTGAAATGTTTTAAGTCAATTGTGCATTAGGTTCAACTAGTATTATTGTTGTGCAAAACTCTCCTATCATCCGCCATTACCGTTTGGCATGCGACAAGGCATGTCGAACCACATTCATCTCGGGCCGCGTCGTTCGGCATTCCACACTTCCATCTGTCCTCTCCACCATTCGGCATAAGAGAGTCATGCCGAACCACATTCATGCCGAGCCGTATCGCTCGGCATTCTACTCTCAACAACAACGCTCGTCCACCTATCCACTTCACAGTTCGGCATGCGGAAAACCCTGCCGAACCACAATTATGTCGAGCCACATCGCTCGGCATTCAGCCCTTACCACCGATCTCACCCCTTCCCTCCTGCCCCGTTCGGCATGAGAGAATCATGTCGAGCCATGGCTGTGCCGAGCCACATCGCTCGGCATGCTGAGCCTTAACTCCAATTCACTTTTGAACATCCGCTCCTTGCTCGGCATAAGGAAGCCTTACTGAGCCGCATCAATGCTCCTTCCACCAACACCCTCCTTTGAACACCTCTAACGCCTCCTTCTTTCCATCACTCAGCCTATCCCTAAAAACGTGTTTGACCTTGAATTTATTGTCCTCTATTCATGCATTTCCTACCATCCTCAGTCTTACAGAGATTCATGAGTTCGAATCTCGTGCTGTGTTTCTTATTCGGGAATAAGGTGTTAAAAGGGAAAGCCATTACCTAAGAAACAAATCGAAGCTTGGGGATGTTCTGGGATAGGAAGCAAGACTCTATTTGTATTCGTTGATTTGGGAAGGGAGGTGAGGCAATGTATCGAGTTTGAGAAGAGAAAGAAAGTGTAGGTAATTCGAAGAAGTAAGAGGCAAGTTCGTAGGTTCTACAGGGTTGAGGTAAAAGTAAAAAAGAAAAAAAGAAGTGAAGTGCTGACCTTTATAGGGGGAAGAAGGGGAGACGAAGGGACAACGACCGGTAGAACCGGTCAAAACACCTCCTTCGCTCGGCATTAATATCGTTCGGTATTTGTATGTCGCTTGGCATCAGCTAAGACGTTCAGCATTATATGTCGTTCGGCATTAGCATGTCGTTCGGCATACAATGCCTCGACCGGTGTTCAGGAGAAGACACCATCGAGAAAACAAGGCCAGGGCTTGAAGCGAAACATGGAGAACTCGTAATTCAAAGCGCAACATGTCCATCCACATGATGCACTTTGGGGGGCAAGTGTTACCCGGTGGTTTGACCAGGCAACAAGAGACTTGACGCAAAAGGCTCGTTCTGCATATAGGGCAGCTCGGTACGGCTATGTCGTTCGGCATTTCGCATCGTCCGGCATCCAATGTCGACCGGCATCCAGCCTCATTTGGCATTCGTGCCTCGTCCGACATCCAGCCTCGTTCGGCACTCCAGCCTCGCTCGGCACTCCAGCCTCGCTCGGCACTCCAGCCTTTTTCGGCATTCCAGCCTCGGTCGGCATTCTATCCTCGCTCGGCATTTCAGCCTCGCTCGGCATTCCAGCCTCGCTCAGCATAAGTATGTCGTTTGGCATCTCCCCTTGTTCGGCATCGAATCTCGCTCGGCCTACACGTTTCACTCAACGTACTGCCTCGTAGGCTTGGAGACATGGCTCGGCATTTGTGGCTCGGCACACAGAAGTCGCTCGCAGCGGGCCGAGGTATCTTGCATTTAGGCCCATCAGGGAAATCCAACTCATTTCCATCTATAAATACGTATGCAGGGGCACAGTGAAATGGACCTTTTTTGGAGAACACCGGGGACTCTACCGCATTCAAGACTCATTCAAGACTTATCTTTTTTACATAGAAATTGTATCCAATAGTTGGTGAACGGATTGTATCTGTAACCAGTTGTTGAGAAAAGCAATAAAGATTAACCTCAAAGTGGACGTAGGAAATTAAGCCGAACCACTATAAATCTGGTGTTCTTATTTTCTGCATTTTATTTAACATACTGTTATTTGTTTAACTTTAATTTCTTAATTAATCTCTCTACACAATCTTTCTTAAGGGTGTTAGTGACCAATTCTGGTGCTAACAAATATCAAAAGGATTTTTGCGTATCAAGCATGTTTGATCGCTATAAGGAGAAATCTCTCCCAAGTGTGCGTTGCATTGTGTGTGCGTCAAGAGGCCTTATGGTAGTTTCATTTTCCAAAAAGCATAACGGATTTCTTTTTCTTTTCTTTTTGTGCAAATAACTGTTTTAAGATCTCACACCAGTCCCATGACTGACCTGGAGTTTATTATTCCCTTTCTAAACACCGAGTTCTCATAATTTTCTACACGGGCTGCCTAGAGTCAGGTTATCAATTCTGGAGCGAAGTTAGAAAGTATGCTATGGAGATCAAGAGACAAGCTGGATGGCGAGACGTATCACTTATATTATGTATTACCCGCTACGTATGGGTTGCTACAAATTCAATTTCCATATGGGCAGGTTATCAGAAATGTCATTGTTGTGTTTTGTTGATGTTGTACTATGATGATGTGATATATATTTGTTTTAAAGATTAGTCATTTATCTATTATATATTGTTCCGCTACGATTGTGAGATTCTGATATTGTTTCTATTTCTTCTTATCTTCTTCTTCTTTAACTCTAACAGTTCGGTTTTCCGGCATTCGATTGTTCGGCATTTGATATAGTGGACGTATTGATGTCAATTTACGGATGTCGAATAATCGGGTCGTTACATCATAAAAGAATCAAAACATGTATTTAGGCGTCGATTAGTAATTATTTAAGGTTTGATGTCACATATGAACATTATTGTGCTATTTTTAGGAGGTCTTGCCTCCTTGGCTACTCCTAAGCACATTCAAAATCCTAAAATTCTAATTTATATCAGCCAAAACTAATCAAAACACTAAGGTAGTGTTTAGTTTAAAAATGAATTTTGTGTTTTCGATTTTCAATATGTATCTCAAATATGAAAAGAATTAACGGACGACGGATGGGATGAAAGAAAGACGGATGGGAGGACGAAGGGGATAGAGGGACGATGGAAGAATAGATTGTCTCACATGCTTGTGTTATTTTCCAAAACGCGGAAAATAAAAAAAAAAGTTGTTTTCTGCTTTGTGTGTTAACTTCGTTTTCTAAATCAGTCATTTTCGACAATACAAATGCGTGGTGTGCATTTTTGTATGGACGAAAACCCAAAACTAAATATAAAAAACTAACAACTACATAAAAATTTATCCAAAATACATAAGTTATCGAAAATTCCTAGCTTTGAATAACCATTTATTAATCCTCACATAATCGATTAATCTCTAGTCCATACTAACCGCCTAGAGTCCACCAAGCTATTTTTACAAGTCGACTCGTCAGTAGACAGTAAGGTATACCACCGATGGACGTAAGTGTCCAACATTTCATTAGGAATGGTTCTTGGTTCTCATCATTAGAGAATGCCTTGCCTCCAGTATTTCAAGCTTGCATTCTTTTGAGTTGTTAGCAGAGGATATGCATTTCTCCCCTATGAAAGTAGAGAATAAGAATGATGATGGTGAGCAAGAGATCTCTCCCTACACATAAAGGGCAACCTAGAGTGCATGGCCCACCCTTCTCCTTTTCCATACCTAGCCATAGCTCATTAGGACCTAGAGTGCACTGAGAGAGTCACGGGTGCCATATCAACGGTAGAGGCACGGCCATTAAGACGGTCAAAGGGGAAACTCGAGGGTAATCAAAAAGTTGTGGTCATTCTGTTGAGTGGGAATGGTGATGTCTTAACTCCACAGATGTAGTCACATCTGAGGCGATATTAATTCGGCTATGCACATATGCAGCGTACTCCTTGGGATGGTCGTGAATATCCACAAGTGAAGTTTTAGCACTATTCTTTCTTGAGTTTTACCGGTGTTAATGAGCTCAAATCCATCGGGAAGTACTGGTATGTGAATAAGCAGGTCGACTAGGTCGGCTATTGGAGGAGCGGGCATGACAAAGTTTATAGCAGCTTGGACATGCAGCCGTGTCCTCAGACCATTCACTTTGCGAGGCAATTGGCCCACGTTCGATATGTCGTAGCATCAGACATGCCACATTTCTTTGTTGACGTCAAAGTTGGGTTAGACAACACTGGCGAGAGTATTTCCACTAGTTCCATGCTTATTGGAGTTGTTACTTTCGACTTATAGAAGATTGTCCATGGTAACAAGTCAAATCGGGTATTTGTAGAATAAAAGTGAGAAAATGTGAGAGCTTTTGGGGAAGGCCTCCTTCTAGCATTTAAATATTGACTAGAGATTTAGCCAACTTTGAAATTAAACTAACACGCATTTCTCTTATAATTATTGGGAGTTACAAGATAATAGTAAGAAAATATAGCCCTTAGACCAAAATGGCTAGATAATCTCAAGTTCTTAAGACTGTAAAACTGGCGAGAAGAGTTCCTGGCTATTGATTTGGTGAAATGGGTAGATGGAAGATAGGTGTAAAGGAGCAAGGGGATGTGCAGGGGAAAAAATATACTCATTGGCCTTTTGTATCATGCATAGACTCAGCATTTAATGTGCATTTAATGTCGATATTCTGCCATATATCGCATATCCCCTTGGCTAATGTGCTTTGTACAAATGGATGGATAGCTTATTGTTTACTCTCGTGTGCTTATGTGGCAAGGCTTGCTAAGCTAACCGACCGGCTGTTGAAGATATGAAAGAAACTAAGAATTGTTAAGGACCAGGCCTTATGTAAGGCAATAAAGAGGGCTGTTGAGCCTGTCGTGTGGGCTATATTGAAGCAGGCCAGGGACGGATCACGCTTGAGCCGACCTTGTTGAGTATGCTGGTTGCTTAAGGCAACCCAGAGAAGTGTCAGCCGATGATTGAAGCAATGCCGAAGTAGTTGGACTGACTTAGGGTCCGGGTGAAAACATATCGGTATGAAGGAGCCGACCGTCATTGACCCAGGCTAGAAAAGAGCGGGAATGGCCAAGCTCAAGTCTGCTTTCCTAAACAATTTATAAAGATAGTCTAAGGATAGGATAGTCGGGCTTCATCTTGATATTTCGCTTAGCATAAAGGTTGGTTTGGGACCAACTTGAGTTTGGATCGGCTCATGAGAGTCGATCGTCCCTTAATTAGCATGTTAATTACTTGCGAGAAAATCGTACGGTGGATGTGAATCTAGAAAAGGTTTTTCACTTAAATCCTATTTTTTTCATCACGCATCGATGAGAAAGTCTCATATCGAAATTGGTATCTTAAATACTTGAGTTTTCAAAGCTCACAGCAGCACATCAGAGATAGAGAGTGTGTCTGTCTTTATGTATAGGAGAGGAAGGAGGTAGGTTTGGTTAACAGATAGAAAAACTAGAGAAAGGGAGTGAAAAATAATGAAAAGGATGCTTGGTTTATATAGAAGAGTATGGAGAGATATATTCTCTAAACTATCTTCTCATTTTACTCAATCCCTTAATTCAAACCATGTTACATCGACAATCCATATGCATAGCCAACACCACCACCAAACCGCCATCCCCCCCCCCCCCCCCCAAAAAAAAAACCCCCTCAAAACCCAGTGAAACCAAAAACAAACCTTCTTTCTATTTCAAAATTTTCGGGACCCTAGTGATATAGTAGTAAATTTAAATCAGAATTGGAACATTACTTTAATATTAAACGCTTATTTAATATTTTCGTGTACATATAACTTCTATATATACACCCAAATAATTACTTGGAGCATCAAATAATTTTTTAAACCTATACCATAATCACCGCACCTCAAACACTAAAAATATTCGATAGATGATATAATAATTATATTAATTAGTTTATAACGATTTATAAACCAATTATGTAGGGCGATATTTTAAAGTGCACAGATTGATTGTGCGACTCACACGTGCGATTTCGATTGATATCAAACACTTAAAATATTAGTGTTCATACATTGTCTTAGTCAATGATGTGATAGTTTTGATCGAACTCATCGCTTAGGGATCTTGCATTTTGTTTCTTTGTATTTGTATTCCATTTTTTGAATCGCATGAAGCATCATGCGTAAAATAATATTGGACGAATTATAAATATTGAAAAGCGAGTAACCAGAGTCATAAGGACATCCAACTTAGCATGTTGAAGCAATCCATTGGGCTAAGTGCAACACAGAGAAACTGTATATATCGCTTGGACATACTTGTAAAATTCACATTAGTAAACAGTGTTTAGTGCATCTATATTCACATTAGAAAACAGAGTTTGATCACATAAAGGGGGAATTTTCTTTTCACTCTTACATAAAGCTCATAGACCTTATTTACGTGGAATGCACATCTTCCTCCTCACTCATGTCTGAACCTCCATATTCTCCCATCTCCTCAAAACGTCTTCCAAAATTTTACAAGATCATGCTTTGGGAAGAATTGAATGGTGTTCCCAGCCAGTATGATAATAGCTATTGCATGAAGATGATACAGATGCACGTTTCTACTCTTTTTTTCCTTGACTTTTTTTCTTCTTTAAATCTAGCAGTGAATGGAAAGCCTAAAGCAAGTTCAAATAGAATTGACCAACTAAATAATACGTTGATTACTCAAACCGAATCTGAACAGATACATTTTCTTAACAAAATATACTACTCATTCCAAAAGACTAAAATCATAAGCTACAGTGAGCGATGCAACTACGCTAACCTCACGAAGCAAAAGCCACACACTTATAAAATCAAAAGCTTTGAAATCAATCAAGTACAAGACAGATAACCAAACAGAGACAAATTGTATAATTACTGCAATCAAGCTCATAAGGCTCTATAACAATCATGTCCAATGTTTTTCAATATTTTTAAGACAACATAAGCAATCCAATCAGTTCCAATAGCAACTTAACTCAAAGATAATAAAACTAAAACGGTGGATACATAAAAAGACAGCTTCTTCATTGGCATTAAAATGATGGGAAAGGGATGAATCCTTCATTCCCAGAAAATCCTGCAAAATCAGCAGCTCCGGGAACCTGATCTCCTCCATTTGCAGTTCCATGGAAACCAGCACCTATCTCATCAATGCCAAAAAAATTGCTGTAGCTACATACATCATCACCGAATTGGTCAGAGAGTGCAGCATTGAACACACCATCCATGTTGAAACACTCTCCATTCCTAAACTGTTCGAACATATTCGAAGAAGAACCTTGATTTCCCGCTACGTTTAAATGGTTATCCATTTCCAAGTTCATGCCCCCACTCTGCAACGTCAAACCATTATTAGCAACATCAGTACTCACGAACATGTTATCAGAAAAGCCATTCTGATCCAAGGCGTAGTACAGATTTCCATCATGTGCGGTGCCCATCATGGTGTTCGTAGGCATGGTATCAGAGATGCCAGAATCGATCAAGTTCTCGGAAGGTATGATAGATCCGGTTATAGATGGTTCGTACAGTTGTGGTGGTGGTGGTGGTCGCATTTGCAGAAACTGCAAATGTGGAGTTCTGTATTTGCTGATGTCGAAGTTGGTTACAGCATTTGGTCCACGGTAGTATAGTGCAGCCAGGTCGTAGGCTGTTGCTGCTTCGTCCTCACTATCTGAGAATTTAAAACTTCCATTATGAAACAGCTTATTATGCAACCATACATTCATGTTCTTCAAATTTTCATTCCCTGAAACTAGTGAGTGTAGGGTATAAATCACACTAAATTTTAATTGCAAGACAAAAAGGACAGACTGAATAACAGTCTCATATTGTCATTTAGCGATTTAATTGTAAAAAAATTGAACAAAATGAAAATCTATTTATTAAATTAACTGGCTGTTTAGTGAAGTTTCCCTTACCAGTGGAGGTTAAATGAAACCGTTTAAAGCCAACTTTTCAAGGAAAAAATATATGTTATACAAAACATTAATCCCCTTTAATCTCACTCCCCACCACTCTTTAAAATGTTCGGTAGATGCCATTCCTATTTAACATAAATAGTCATATGTATAAGTCTACTAAAATTAAAATTAAAATTAAAATTAATAGATTCATTTTAATTAATTATTAAATAAAAAAATCATCAATTTCAAATAAGATTTCACGTCATAAATCCAATTTAAATATTTTCAATTTTTTACAAAGTCATTTTTTATTTTCTTCAAAATTTAATAACATTTAAATAAGTAAAATTAATTTAAACAATACAAAGAAAGAGATTTGGAAGATGCAATTTCATATTTGGAAGTAAAATTTTAAAGAAGCATCTTATTTTCCAAAATAAAATAGATTTGGAAAATGTTTTCCGAGAAATATTAAAATAGAAATGAATATAATTTGCCAATATTATTTACGGTTAGGTCAATTCACATCATCGTGGGTACAACTAATTTTATATGTTTATACGTCAAATATGAGTAGAAAAGTGGATAAATTGTGGTTTGGACAATATTAGATTCAAGAACTGATGTTTCAAGTGAAGTAACATACAATTTTTCAAAATTAACCTTAAAACACTAGAAAAATTAACTCGAACTTCAACCAGATGGTTCAGATCAAACTGCTATATTCAATTGGGTTATCTAAGATATTATATCGTGTACTCTAGTTTTTTTTTTTTTTTTTAAATCTGAACAAGCATCCATGTTGCAATCAAATGAGAAGAGAGCAAAGTTGTTTGGTAACATACTGAAGCTTCCCAAGTAGACATACTTCCTGCCACACACATTGCCAATCCTTGCCTCCCATCGCCCTTTCTTGTAGTGTCTAAAATTAATTTTCAATCATTTAGTTTTAAGATAATTATTATGTATTTACTGACTGGAATGTCAGTATTTGTATGCAGTCTGTTTAGTTGTGTGATGTTTTACATGATATACTCGATTCAAATTTATAGATACAACAGGATAAAAAGGCAAAAATTATACTTGGTAACCCCACGGTACTTGCAATCCCCTCTTGCAAATCCACTGCTTTTGCGACGAAGTCTGGCCATGTATTCACTCTTGGAAACATTCTTCATCTCTGCATATTCCTTCATGTATGTATGCAACTGCATTTGTTTCAGTTGATGAAATAAATTACAATATGGATAAAAACAGCTATCATATGTGGTTTACTCAATTCGGTCATTAGAAATCTAACATGATATACATTTTAATTTCGTATACTTACAGGAAAATTGAGAACACAACGAGGGCCAAAATATTTGAGTGCTGCAAGATCATAAGTATAAGCGGCTTCCTCCTCATTGTCATATGAACCTAAAAGGAGTATAAAGTTAATAAATATCATATTAATGAAATGCATCTACCAATACAAAAAACAAGTATATATAAGGACGACATACCTATATAAACTAGGCATCCGCGCAAAGCATCAAGCAGTAGATATAAACAAAGGTAGCAGAAACTTTAGTACACAAGTAGCAAAAAATAAAAAAATATGAATAAAAAATTAGAACAAAATTAGCAAGAACTTTTTTTTTGTTCTTAAAAGAAAAGGAAGAAGAAGAAGAAGAAGAAGAAGAAATGAACAGTACCATGTATTAACGTATATCTTATATACTAGTTTGATATCATCTTTACAGTGTATCAAAGTTCTAAATAACCAATTGAAATGATACATAGTGACAAACATATATATAGTTTTCTTTTTATACCTTGCTTTCCTCTCTTATTTTGGCTCAGGTTCCAAGAAAATTTGTCCCATAAATGAACCTCATACCGACCGCTGTGTCTGTGCCTGTTAATTGCATGGACATAGCGTGCATCACAAATACGTTAGAAGTAATTTGAAAACGTGGTGTGGAACACATAAAGATTCATCTGTATTATACTTTAAAAATGACCAAATTACTCAAATGGTAGATCAAGCAATTTTGTAATTACAGATAAGTCTAGTTGTTATAAAAAAAAAACTATCACAAAAAATCGACAAAGCACAAATGTAGCAAAATACTTACTTTGTGACCCCCCTAAAAAGTGAGCTTTTTGGCGTTTGGCCAGCATCATGATTATCACTTTTCTTGACAACTTTCCTCGGTCTTTTTACCAATGTTGCAGGCGAAGTAGGAGGTGGGGGAGGACAATGGGTTGAATTCATCATAGAAACTTCCCTAAGAGCATTATGTTGGTTCTGCAAGCTGGAGTTAGAACCAAGAATAGGATCCATATTTTCTTATGATTGCTTCTAATATTTCTTTTTACTGATGTGTGCAGTCACAGAGAAATTGAGAAAATTTATAGGCAGAAAAGATGACATGGAATTAATTGTATTGAGGTAATTTTAAAATTTAATGTGAACGTTTAAGAAATGGACAAAATAGAGTGAGTTTGATTTTTTTACTTTTGGCAAAATCATAATTTTCTCCTTGTGAAATGCATGCTTGCTAATATAACAGCCATTGGCATGAGTACATGTACATGCACTTGACAAAAATCAATATGTTCAAGTTGTTGCATATTATTGGATATAAGTTGTTAAATTTCGTAATATTGTGCTTTTGCTAGTACCATGTACTTTTTAAAAAAGTGTTGAGCTGGTTTACGACCATATTTTTTATGATTACATGTAATATATCTTTTTACTGACGTACAGGTCACATATAAACAGGAAAAAAATATATAGACAGAAAAGAGGATATGCGAATTAGTTGCACTGCTATAATTTTGAAATTTAAAGAGGACTTCTCAAAAATGCGCAAATAAAGCCAGTATGATTTGTTATTTTTATTTTGGAAAATTCATTACTTTCTCCTTGTGAAATGCATGCTTGCTAATATAACTGCCATTGAGTACATGTACATGCTCATGTACGTGACAAAACTCCATATGTTAAATTACGAAAATTCATTACTTTCTCCTTGTTAAATTAATGCATATTGAAGTCTATAAGCTGTAGTGTTTTGAATACAGCTTTTTCCATTACTCAGTATGTTTTGAAGTTCAAATTCATAGCTGTTTTGTTTTCACAGAAATGATTATATTCCTAACAACCGGTAAGTTTGTGTAAATTGCAACATTGGAGCAAGTTTCTGGAGATTATGAAGAAAAATGAAAGTTGTGCGTGTTTATTTGGTAACAAATGCAATATTATCCAAAAGGATAAATTATATTAGTTTATCGATTGAGGGTAAAACTTATATTAGATTACAAAGAAACGTGAAAAATCTACATAAATTGTCGTGTATTTAAGGCATTAGTGTTGCCGATTAACGACTTTTTGTTTAACGCCGCCTTTATAGCTTGCACTAGATACAAACACTGGATAACTTTTTGTAATATAACGACTTTTTGTCGTGTATTTAAGGCATTAGTGTTGACGATTAACGACTTTTTGTTCTATTATTTTGTGTAATTTAATTTAGAATTTCTTTCTATTCTTAGAACTAGTCAAACGTAGTGATATATTAATTCTAAACTCAAACGTGCGTGCACGTCACTACTTTCTACGAGCTTCCCCATAAATGGCTAAATTTTGAAAAAATGGACTGAAGAGATGTGAAAAAATGGAAGTTCTGTGTGTTTATTTTGTTAAAAATATAACAAACTATCAAAAGTAGGGTTATTACGATAATGATAATTCTAAAATTAGCATACCGTTACCAAACCATTTGTAACAAATACACGCAAAAAAACAAAATTAATATATGGTAATAGTAAATTTCCCGATATCATTGGTAAAGTAGCCATAACAAAATATTAAAATCGGCCGTAAAAGTAAACTTATCAATTGTTCCGTATTATTATATTATTAACATTAAACTTACTACTAACACATATTTTAGGATAATAATTGACTCGTTTTATGATTATAAAATTTTTATTGTTTTTCAATTTTTTTGACTTTATTTTTTGTGAAAAACATATATGTTTTAAGCTATAAATGTTGAATTAATCCAAAATCTAATAGCATTTAAAGCACATCAATATAATTGAAATACGTATTAGTAGATTTGGAAGTGATTATGATAAATATGAGTAATTTGTTTATTAGCGCATTAATATACATCCAAATTTTTATTCGGTTTTACCTAACAGATTTAGCAATATTGGTCAACGTAATCAATTTATCGTTCATCGATCATCGGTATACCAAAGTATCGGTAAAGATAATAGTTTTATGTTTTATTTACCAGTAGAATCGATATAGTATCGATTTTTCCCTTTCAATGATAGCAATTGTTACCATAACAACCCTGGTCAAAAGGATGAATCATATTAGTTTATTCATTGAGGGTAAAAGTAAAATTTGTATTAGAGTATGAAAAGATATGAAAATCCACACACTAATGTTGATGGTTAATGACCTATGTTTAATGCCTTTAAAACTAGCACTAGATACCAACACTAGATAACTAGCCAATCATAATGATATTTTAATTCTAAACTCAAACATGTCTGTTTTAAACAAATTAGTGTACACATCACGTTACCTTCAGCTATTTCCCTTGTATGTCGGTTAAAATCTCAAAAATATTCACTGAAGTTAATGAAAATATCACATCGTATTTATTTTAAAATTAATGTTGAATCATTATTATTATTTCCTTTTCTTTATTTCTTCCACAAAACCAAAAGGTTCATTTGGGATTTTTAAGCCAAAATTTGATGGATGTTTTGAATTGGATTAGATTGATTAAGATATTTCATTTTAATCGGTTGCAAATATAAATGTAGGAGTTGGGTTTTAGATTAGCATTAAAGAAAATCAGGTAAAATCAGACAAATTAATACCAAATTATTTCTAGTAAAAAACAAATGTTGAATTATTCTTCTTTTTTCAGTTTTTTCCTTTTTTTTCCTTGCTTGCAAAATTGTAGGGTGGTTTTGGAATTTTTAAACCAAATTTTGATGGATGGTTTGAATTAAACTAGATTGGTTACGATGCCTCGTTTTAATTGGTTGTTAATATAAAGGTGGGGTGGGGTTTAAGGTTACCATCAAGGAAAGGATTTTTGAGTTTTGAAGATTATGGGTCATTTACTATAATTAATTTAGAAAAATTAATAGTGAATGAAGGTCAATGAACTCACAAAAAAATGTTTATTAAGAATAGTATATGAACAAACTTACATCTATATACATACAAATAACATCGAATGTGTGAAAAAAATGCCCCCAATGTAACGTTAAGACGTCTAGGATGTTCCAAAAAAACATTGTTCAACTCATGAGAAGTGAAAATGGGTTTTTTTTCCGTAGCAAAAGATTAGTATTAAAATATGATCTGTGTGTATGTAACAACCCTGCTTCCTACGCCACATAAATAAATAAATTCAATTAAAATAAAATTGGTCAAATTTGATGTTCGATGATTTATATTTTGAAAATAAACTTTAGTTAATTAATTTTAATTAATTCTATTTAATATAATATTTTGATATAATAAATTGAATTAAATTAATAAATTCTTTTCAAGCGATATTTTGAAACTAAATAAAAGGTTTAATCAATATAAACTAATTTTAAAGTGTACTTTGCAAAATGAATAATTATACTTTATGTTAATACAATGAATAATTAAATATAAAAAAAGAAACAAGTAACGATTGGAAGAATTGTTTCCTCATTGGAATGTACTTTGCAAAATGAAGTGTCTACCAACTTAAATTAGATGGAAATATACTTCGTAAAATAAATAGAAAATCAAATTTAAATTGAATATGACTATAATTATAAATAAATAATAAAAAGATGTTAAATCAAACCCTTAGCAATATCAAGACCCAAAGACTATTCAGGCCCAAACCCAAAATTATACATTTCATTCTCAAATCCTCTAGCCTAATTCAAAAAAAACTCCAAAAATCCAAGATCGACTAAAAAAATAAAAAACAAGAAAAATGAAAGTCATGAATACGGCCTTCATTAGCTCGAATCGACGACGGCGAGGGTGCCGCGGGAAGGTGGTGCTACAGGTTAGGTGGGGCTGGCCCAAGTCGATATACAATGAGGCAGCCACGAGGTTGGCTTTGGCGAACGATACCAGGTGGATGCATGTGATTTCGTGCAGAGCAGCGGCGGCAATCGACGTCGCGAGGTAGACGAAAGGGCGATGGTTGTTGATGGAACGCACCGTGAATTTCGATGGTGGTGATGTAGCAGAGGCATGGCCTGAAATTGGTGACTGAGACAGGAGTATGGTTGGCGCTGCTGAAGGGGTGAATGCTAACTTGATTAAACACAACGTGGAGGTGCTATGTGTTTTGGGTAGTGCACAAATTCTGGTCGCAGAGCAAAGGTTTTATGCAGCCATTGATTTGGGTTTTTGGTGTATCATGAAGCCTAACGAAGGCTTTGGCAAGCATCGTTTAGGGTGAGTATACACTCACAACTATATCTATAATTCATTGCCAGCTCTATATATAGATAATCCTGATATCGGTTGAATCGTTTGGTTTGGTTGTTTATTTGAGATTGATTGTTGAATTGGATGTTTGTTGATAGTGTCATTTGGAAGCATCAATTTGCAAACGAAATTATGTTTGATTGCAAATGGAAATATATGTGTATGTGTGTTCATGTGCGTATTTTATGGAAGATCGAAGTTCGACAGAACTCGACTCAGGTCATACGATAAATTTATAAGTGCTGATAAATACACAACAAATATTCTAAATTTCGCATGGTACCAGAGCAGCAATCCTCCTAGGTTTCATTCTTTTTCCTCTCCTCCATGTGTTCTTTTTTTGCCATGGCTAAAGATAGCTTCATCTCAAAGGTAACCTCCAAGTCGTCCTCATCAGATCAGTCACCTTCTACTCATGGCAATGAAGTTGTCTTCCTGGTTATCAGCCACAAATTCAATGGACACAACTATCTTTAATGGTCCCAATCTGTGTTGATGTTTATTGGTGGAAAAAGCAAGGAGGAATATCTCTCTGGTGAAATCTATATATGCTCCAAAGCATGATGATCCTACATTCAGAACTTAGAAATCTGATAATATGATTAAATCATGGTTGATAAATTCTGTGAATAATGAAATAGGAGAAAATTTTCTCTTATATGCCACTGCAAAGGAATTATGAGTTGCCGTCAAAAATTCATATTCAAGTTCTGAAAATACATCATAACCTTTTGCTATCGAATCTGCCTTGTACGGTCTCCGCAAAGATGATACCTCTATCACCCAATACTTCAACACTCTCACAAGCTATTGGCAGCAGCTGGATCTATTTGAAGAATATGCTCAGAAGCGCACTGATGATACTACTTTGTACAATACTATTGTGGAGAAAAAGAGATAACAATAACAACTAAGTCATTATGCCCAAACAAATTAGGGTCGGCTAGAGATGGAACCCAAAACTTAATAACAAAGTCAATTTAAAAGTAATAACAACAATAATAATAAACAATGCTAATAATAGTAAAATAAAGTAAAATAATTAAAAAATTATAAGTAAAATAAAAATAAAAATAAAAATAACTAAAAATAAAATAAATATATAAAGAAATTAAAAAACCATGATAATAATAATAATAACGGTACAAATAGTAATAGGGACCGAAGACCAAACACTACGTCTTAGGCTCATATTTACTAGTCCTATAATCTAAAACTTATAACAATACCCCTAAACCAACCCTAAGCCAAAAACTCTTAGCTCCTGATTCTGGCATATGAATCGCTAACTTCCACACGCTACTGTCCGACACCAATTCTTCGAATATATTTCAATATT
Source organism: Allium cepa (assembly GCA_030765085.1). Lineage (NCBI taxonomy): Eukaryota > Viridiplantae > Streptophyta > Magnoliopsida > Asparagales > Amaryllidaceae > Allium > Allium cepa. The sequence continues at coordinate 94,886,774 of CM060946.1, read as the reverse complement.
TCAAGTTCATTTTTACTACTTTCTACCATGTCAACCTTGATCGACATCTACCTTTCTTTGAGCATTCGATGCGGCCTATAATTCCAACATACATAGGTGCTTCCGAAGGTTTTCGTTGGAGATGTCCAAACCATCTTAAACGGTGTTGGACTGGCTTCTCTTCAATTGGATCTAATCCAAATTTGTCACGTATATCATCGTTTCTGATTGGTCTCGTCTTGTACGGCCACGGATCCATCGCAGCATACGCATCTCTGCTACACTTATCTTCTAGACGTGTTGTTTTTAATAGGCCAACAATATGCACCATACAACATCGCGGGTCTAACTGTCGTTCTGTATAACTTTCCTTTAAGCTTTTGCGTGACTTTCTTATCATAAAAAATGCCAGACGCTAGTTGTCGTTTCACACATCCTGCTCGAATTCTAAAACTAACATCTTCATCAATCTCACCATCATAGTGCAACATAGATCCTAAACATCGAAAGAATTCCTTCTTTGGCACTACTTGTCCGACCAGAGTGACATCTTCATCCTCTGACCCGATCTTGTTGAACTTGCACTTCATATACTCTGTTTTATTTCTGTTTAGCCTAAAACTCTTTGATTCTAAAGTCTATCTCCACAGCTTCAGTTGTCTATCAACATCTATCATATTTTCGTCAATTAGCACAACATCATCAGCAAAGAGCATACATCAAGGAATCGCATTCATCACTAGGACAAAAATGTATGGGTTCAAAGCTGACCCTTTATGTAAACTTATGTTAATGGAAAAGTCAATGGTTTCATCATCGCATGCTCTGACACTAGTCACAACATCATCGTACATATTCTTGATAGGGGTAATGTACTTTATTGAGACTCTCTTCTTTTTCATAAACCACCACATAAACTTTCTCGGTGCTTTGTCATAAGCTTTCTTCAAATTGATAAATAGCAGTGTAGATCATTTTTTGCTCATTAAATCTCTCCATAAGTTATTTTATCAAGAAAATCGCCTATGTGGTCGATCTTTTAGGAATGAAACTAAATTAGTTTTTTAAAATGTTTGTCATCATTCTTAATCGATATTCAATGACTCTCTCCCAAAGCTTCATTGTATGACTCATAAGCTTAATTCCTCTGTAGTTTGTGCAACTTTGAATATCTCCTTTATTCTTGAAGATTGAAACTAATATGTTTCTCTTCCACGCATCTGACATCTTGTTGAATTGAAAATATTATTGAAAACTTAGTTAACTAGACTACCTCTGCATCTCCAAGGAGTCTCCACACCTCAATGGGATGTCATCAGGCTCCAATGTTTTGCATGCTTTTATCTTTTTTAGTACATCCTTTGCCTTAGACTTTTGAATTCTCCGAACAAAACGTCTACTGGTGGCATCAGAAGTGTCGTCCAGCTCGATTGTAGTGTTATCACCTTCTTTATTGAATAACTTATCAAAGTATTCTCTGCAACTATTCTTTATATCATCATCCTTCACCAAAAGACAACTTTCAAATTTCTTCATAGTCTCAACAACAATCTCGATGTGGTCCAGAGTCGAATCATGAGCACCAAGCCCCTTCCTAAGGTCAAAGAAGCATTCTCTGAAGTTCTTCTTGAAGAAAGTAGGAAAAAGGTAACGATGGCCTCTCCAACTCTATCTTCAGATCACGAATCATATGCCCTTGCTGTCCAAGGACAATCTCATGGTGCCAATCTCGATAATCGTCGAAATAAGAGACGCCCTTGGTGTGACCGCTGCCGAAAACCTGAACACTACAAAGAAACATGCTCGAAAATCCACGGAAAGCCTACAAATTGGAAGCCAAAGTCGTGGGGTAATCGTGAGAGTCAGGGGAACATTGCTGCCACTGCTAGTTCTACTACTGAAGGGAAAATGATGTAACCGAATCAGCTCTGTTCACTAAAGCTCAGCTTGAAGCTCTTCAGAAAGTCAATCCTCCAATCAACCGACTGCTATTCAAGGTACGGGACGGTTGGCCATGAGAGGCAATAAATCAGTAGCTTGTTTTGTCATAAAAGAACTACTAAACCTTGGATTCTTAACTCTGGCGTTTCAGATCACATGACTGGAGATGCATCTATTTTTCTAAGTTTCACATAAGTACAGGAAATCGTACCGTTAAAATTGCAGATGGCACACTCTCTAAAGTTGAGGGTTTGAGTTCAATCATCATAAATAAGGACCTAACTCTCACATTTGTTCTCTATGTGCCTAAACTGGATTGTAATTTACTTTCTATTAGTAAATTTACTCGTGGCCACCATTGTTTGACTAAATTTTTCTCAAATCTTTACGCATTTCAAGACTTGGATTCGAGGAAGCGGATTGGCAGTGCTGCGATGTATTATGGTCTTTATGTTCATGTTGAAACTCCATCCACTAGCACACAAAAGTTCAATTTTTTTTCTTTGAGTAATCAGTCTATGCCTTATTCCAATAAGGATAGTGATATTATGTTATGGCACTTTCGTCTTGGTCATCCGAATTTTTTGTATTTCTCAAAAATGTTTATTAATAAAAATCCAAACTCTTTTTGCTATGTTCTGTCAATTTGCAAAACACACTCGCGATAGTTATTCTAGATTAACATATAAACCATCCAAATATTTTCCACTATGTGATGTATGGGGACCTTCACGTGTAAACACTATAACCTGAAAAGGATTGCTAATATCATTTATAGATGGTCACACTAGATTGACTTGGGTGTTTCTTATAAAAAACAAATCAGAAGTGAGTCAGACTTTTCAGCGCTTTCATTTTAAGATTCAAATTCAATTTCAAAATAAGATTCAAATTCATAAAACTGACATTGCCAAAGAATTTTTTAATTCTATTCTTGGTCTCTGCTTAATACAACATGACATCATTCACTTAAGTTCTTGTGTTGACACTCCTCAACAAAATAAAATTGTTGAACGCTAAATTCGTCATCCTCTTGAAGTTGCTCGATTTCTCATGTTTGGGACTCGTTCTTAAAAATTTCTGGGGTGATGCCCTTCTTACTGCTGCCTTCAATTGGATGGCATCTAAAGTCCTAAAATTTCAAACTCCTTTTCAAACTCTGTTGCAACTATTTCCTCATACAAGGTTCATTAGTTTTGTTGATCCTAAGATATTTGGTTTACCGTTCTTGTCCATCTATATTCGCAACATCGTAGTAAGTTAGACTCTAAATCTATCAAATGCATCTTTATTGGTTATTCATCTCATCAAAAGAGTTATAAGTGTTATTCTCCTTCCACTCGAAAAACCTATAACTCTAAGGATGTCTTTTTCAAAAAACATACTATAAATTCGAGATTCGAAGGGAGAACGCAAGTGAATCTCATCTTTGGGATATTATTCCAAGTACTCATACTCCATCTTTTGTTCAACCTTCCGATCCAATAATGGAAAATCCATTCAGTTCTTAAGGTATTCATACTCCACCTTTCGTTCAATCTTCCAATCCAGTCATGGATAATCCATCCACTTCTTCAGTATTGGAAAATCAAGGTCCATCTAATACTTCTCAAATAGTAGGAAATCAATTTGATAAATTATCTGGGCTACCTATGACTATTTACTCTCAATCGGAACCTAAGCAGCTTCGTGTCTACCAAATAAGGAAAAATCAATTTGGTAATTCATCTAGGCCACCTATGACTATTGGTTCTCAACCAGAACCATAAGAGCTTCGTGTCTACAAAAAAGGAAAAAATTTAAGGTAGAATTAGAAGACCAAACACATCCCAAGGACCACCATGCATCGAAACTAGATCAACATCCTTCAGAAATACATTCAGGTTTGAGTAATCCTAGTCATGATAATGTTTTTCATATAAATGATGATCAGCCTATTGCTTTGAGAAAGGGATCCGTACTTGTACTAACCATCCCATTGACAACTTTGTGTACTATAAAACCTTATCTCCATCATATCAAGCATTTGTCTCTGTTCTTGATGGTGTACAGATTCCTCATACAATCCAAGAGGCACAAACTAATCCTAGTTGGAAAAAGGCTATAAAAGATGAGATCAATGCTTTGATGAAGAATGGTACTTGGAAAATTACAAAATTACCTTATGGGAAGAGAATCGTGGGATGCAAGTGGGAATTCACTGTTACACAGAAAGCAGATGGTAGCATTGAAAGGCTTAAAGCTCGCCTGGTTGCTAAGGGTTTCGGTCAGTCTTACTGGATAAATTATCAAGAGAACTTCGCGCCTGTTGCTAAACTCAACACCATCCATGTTTTATTCTCTCTTTCTGTGAATCGAGCGTCGCCGTTGCACCAACCTGATATTAAGAATGCTTTCTTGAATAGTTTTCCTGTTAGTGTGGTGAGTCAATACATGAATAATCCAAGTGAGGAACACATGGAAGCTGTTACAAAAATCCTTAGATATCTCAAGATGACACCAGGAAAAGGTCTTCTTTTTAGAAAAAATGATAATAAAGAAATCAGAATCTTATGCAGACTAGGCAAGAGATGTAACAGATAGGAGTACTTCAGGTTATTGTTCTTATGTTTGGGTTAATCTAGTAACATGGAGGAGTAAGAAATAGTCAGTTGTTTCTAAAAGCTAAGCTGAAGCTGAATTTAAATCTCTCGGCATATATGAAGGATTTAGCTTAAAAAGTTGCTTGGATAACTGGAAGTATCTACAGAAAAATCTGCAAATGTTTTGTGACAATCAAGCTGACATTAGTATCGGAAAAAATCATGTTCCTCACGATATGACTAAGCATGTTGAGAAAGGCAGACACTTCATCACTAAAAAAATTGAGAACGCCATTGTTCAAACTTCAAATCATTTATACTTCATCAAGATTTAAAACAGCAAACATCCTTACCAAAGCTCTCTCAAGAACCAGTTTTGAAGAATTAATGTGCAAGCTTGGAATGTTTGATATTCACAAACCAGCTTGAGGGGGAGTGTGGATTTATTTCCTAAATTAGGAGATTGACCAGAGCTGCAAATATGAATTAGTTTGGTATCAATACCCAATATTATTTCTATTTTCCTTCTAGGTTGTATATATATTCCTTCATTTGAGATAATAAAATACACAACACATAATCTAAATCTCACAATATAAATATAACTTTCACCTAGAACGTAAAACCCATTAAAAAATCATTATTGTATTTATTTGTATATTTTAAATCTAAGAATGGTTTTGAAATCATTATTTAGAAATTTTATATATAATCTAGAAGTATGAAATGATTTCTAAAGTGCATTTAATTGATTTTAAAGAGCATTAACTATAACTTTGGACAATAATTTATAGTTGGTATAAATAAAACCTATTTTGCAAATTATAAATTTTATTCGAAAATAATTTTGTATGTATGGAATGTTTTGAATGTATTCAAATCTTTATACTGGAATTAAACAAATAAAGTTAAAGTAATATTCAATATATAATATATTTTTCAAGATTTTTATTGACTTCAAAATATAAAATTTATTTCAAAGTTTTATCTAAATTTATCATTTTATTGGAAAGAAAATTTTAATTAATTTTAATTAATTATTTAAAATGATTATTATAAATTATCGAAGTATGTTATACACACACGTGTATTTTAATATTTGACCTAAGCGTTGAAAAAAGATTTGTTTAGTTTTATTATTATTTCATTTCTGAATCAAATAGATTTTCTATATAATCTCAACCCGTTATGATTTCTCACTTTCCTATACTAATTTCGATGTTACAAATGATTCACCATTATATATTTTAATTAATTTCCTTTTATATAATTTCATTCGGTGATGACATCATTCGTTATGATTTTGTGATGATTTTTATTCTGTGTGACGAGAAAATCTGAACAAACGGAATTATAATACTGTTTGGGTTTGGATATTAAATAATATTTCTCTAATTATTCTTTGGACTCGTCGTATAGGATATTTGTGGGGATTGAGTATAGTTTATGAGCGGTAAATAAACGTTTGAGTATCACGCGGTGGTATGGGATGTTGTGAATTTATTAGGTTATTCATTGTAATTAAATGACTCATGTGATGTGACGGGAATAATATTATGAGCTTGTACTTACATGAGGTGATGCTCGTAGGTGCAAGCAAGGTAGGTGCCCCTATATTTATTGATATTGTGCGTCACTGTCATGATGTACTGCTGTTATTAGCGTTGAAGAAAACCAGATGGCTAAAATCCACCCTAGCGCCTAATCTTGGGGTCGCGTCGTAGATCTACCACACCATATTGATTTTATTTTTGATGCGTATCACATGATTTGGATTAGGTGACCATCGAGTAGGTGACCCCACATCACATTACTTGGGTTAGATGACCCAAGGGTATGTGTCTTATAACCCCTTTGTTATGTTGCATAGGCCAGCAGTTTGTTGTCCATTGGGGAAAAGCAAGGTCATGACAGACTACGCATTGACGAGCCATTTGAGAACATGTGTCACGATGTCCGTCGAGATAACTAAAGACTGTAGGAATAAATCCAATTAGGTGACCCTGGGCTCCTAGAGCGGGCAGACGACCGTCAACCTCCCTTCTGGTTCTAACAGAGTGATAGATTGGCATATTGTATTAATACACCTCACTTAAGTATAGATATGGGTTAGGCGATCCAGGATTTGGTGACACATATATTGATGTATATAGATGACTACTTGGGATTTTAAGTCTATTGTACAATCATTCTCAGTCATGATATTTTTTGATTTATGTGCAAGGAGATGAGATTATATCAAGATATGTGTCTAGAGTATAATGGATTCTTGTATCTTTTATATGTTTAATGGGTAGACGCACTACACTTTATAGTCAGACAGTCTATTTTACATTGTTTAAATAATAGTAAAAAAGGTGGAATCCAGTGCACGAGGCTCCCGCACGATAACAGGTTCTGAGGAGGTCGATAATGTACGCAGTATTTCTCTCGTATTACGAAGAGGCTGTTCCCGAACTCGGATCTGAACGCCCAGATCACCATACGGGCGACCTAACCATTACGCCAAGACTCCACCTCATTGTTTTGACAATAGTATTTTATTATTTGAGATTGAGAAATATACCTAATGACTTCTCATATTTGATGATTTAGATTTTGATAAAAATTTTTGCATAAGGATGATTCACTCATTTGATGTTCATGATTTCTGATTTAATGAGTTTTACATGGATGATGACCTTTTTATACCGGATTTTGTGGTGTTCTACATTATATGATATTTGGGATTGTTTGAGATGATATTATTACATTTATACCCAGTATATACAGGGTTTCTTATGTTTATAGACCTTGAATTTAGATATAGTCTCATCCATTTATTATTTATATAATACTCGAGTAAGTCCGAGACATTTCAGGTTCGGAGGCAGCGAGACCAGCTTGTGTTATTTAAGCATAGAGGAGCTAGTTATTCGGTGTTGTATTATATTATTCTGTATTGTACAGACTCATGTGTATATTTGACATTGTAATGTAAATCATACCTTGTATATTTTAAACTATATCTTATTGCTACATTATTGATTTTGTGTTCTCTATCATATACTTTATTTTGTATTATTTTATCCCGGAGGCATACGTGTTTATTGATTTGTGTTGATACGGTGTACGTTCGTTGGTTAGTTATATTCCATATTTAAATATGTACATAATTAGTCCAAGGGAATATTCACGTGCATAGCTCATATCACCTTATTCTTTGTATTATACGACATTATTACTCTGTAGCATTCTTGGATAGTATGGGTATAGAGATGGTGTGCTTATAGTATGCATAGGCGAATCTATTGGGCTGAGAAGATCAGTTGACCACCCTCCCGCTAAAAAAAACCCATATGCGCACACATGCAAAAACCATCGGCATTCTACCATTTGCGTTCCGCACTAGATTGCAAAAATATAGGGATTTTCTAATAGTTCATGCCTTACCTCATTTTGGTTCTTCGGCAATTTGGTTCTCTCGCTTTGCTTCTTTCTTCTCGAATACACAGTAATACCAAATCCTAGTTTTTATCTATCACATACTGTCTCGTTTGATGTACGGTTATTAAATTGGTTTTTTGGTTTGCTCTTCTCCGCTAAGACACTTCAGTGAATCTGGTTTCATTTAAGTTATTCATTTATGTTGTTTTTTTAATTTCAAATTGATAATTGGTTAATGGTAATTTGTTGGTAACTCGCTTCTAAATGACCGTGCCAAGCAAAAAATGAGACCACAGATAAATCACAAGCAAGTGAGTGTACATCCTCCTTATATTCTAATTTACCTTGTACTAACAATATTTGAGTGAATGTCCGTCAAGGTTTTAAATCTCAGATTTTGGTCATGTCTCGTCTCGAAGATTTTAGGGACCTGATCTCGTATCGGTGAAATCTCGCACATGGTAAATGTATATCGGGTGTTCATATCAAAATTATATATTGGACCTTAAAGTACATTTTAGAACGATCTCAGACTATCTGATATTTTCAATATTGGTTTACATTCAAGCATGCAACTAAAGTGAAAATACCAATTACAAAAAAGATTAAACTTATTTGATTTTCAATCTCGAACTATTTGATATTTTCAATATTGGTTTACATTCAAGCAAGCAAGCACACTCTTTACGGAAATATATATATATATATATATATATATATATAAACTGAAATGTTAAATTCATTACTAAATTTCTTTTATTAGGGAATATATAAATTAGTAAACCATTTTAACCAGACTAACAGCAAGACCTTACGACGTCTCTTAAAAAGAATGATTTGAATTAGCAAAAGGCGTTGGCATTTCACGTTAGAAAAAACAAATTCACAATAAAAAACATAGAATTAAGTTGAGAATGAAGAACCACATTTTAGGAAGAAAATCGACGTTTCAAATGAGAAAGAAAAACCCAAGACACGTATTCGCGGCTAGAGGGTGGAAAAAAATGAATGGTTGGAAATGAAATTGACAGTCCAACCCGTCTATTGAAATAAAGCATGAATTTTAAGCCTAGACAACAAGGCATATGTTCCAGGCCTAGTCCATCAAAAAGGTAAAATTCAAAAACACATCATTTCACTGAGATCTCGTAATCGATCTCGGCCGAAATTTGAATATCTAGCTCGAGATTCATTTGAAGCGAGATGTATCTGATTTTTCTTTTTTTTGAATCATTGATCTTGAAAACAAGATCTCGGCTGAGATTGCCGAGATTTAAAACCTAAATGTATGTGCGGTTTTAAAATTGAGATGTTCACTTTTGCATTTAGTTTATTTTTTTCTTATTATTATTATACATTAATGTATTGTTGTTCCAATAAATTCTACTACGATATTAACTATGAAAATATTCCATGAGAGTCAAGATGAGTATAATATGACAACTCTTGCAAAAAAAATAGGAAGAAAAAGATTTGTCCATTTATGTACAAGCTCGTCGTATTTATGTTGACGTTTTCTTTACCCGTAGAATCTGTGTAGTCGTATAAAAGATGATAGGTTCAGCGCTTACTTGGTTATATATGTTGAAAAAGATTGTTTAATGAAATTAATAATGAAGGCGCTTTGCTATGATTTCAATCTATGCAATGACTGAAGATCAAGCTTAAAAGCACGTCGAATCAAATGTCGAGTAGGGTTCAACCTCATGTTGCGCACAGCTGCATAGTTGACTCTTGCTTTGAGTTTGAATCTTCTTGTATATTCGAGTAACGCGCTTTCCATACAATGTACTAGCGATATGTTGCTCGTCATTGGGGATAGAATGATAGTCAGTTGCGCATGAGTCTGGGCATCGATCCGATGATTCTATCTCTAAGCATCCTTTCGGTCATAGCCTTCGTTGTAAAAACTACGTATGAATTACAGCATTAAGCTATCGCGGTCAATTTTTGAATGATCGCACTTCTACCCCCGATCTAGAGTTGATAAATGTACTGCATGGACGGTCGAGTCTCGTCCTAGTCGTGTTTATACTTCCACCTGAGCTCCAAAGACTTAGAGTTGATCGATAAATGGTCAGTTCATATTCATCTTGATTCTCGCTCGTGCACCCAATTCAGGGGTAAATGTCGATAAGTGGACCGACATGTCACATTTGGTTTTGGTTTTACACTCTTTCCCGTCGAATCATGGGATCGAGTTAGTTGATGGAAGGATGAGTCGCATCTATTCTGGATTGTATTCTAGCTTTTCCTTCTCGGGAAAGACTTCAATGCCCCATCAAATTTCGGGTATGAGCTAAGTACTGGATGGTCAATCACGTTCACTTTTGATGCAAATGTCCTCATACTCTAAGCAAGAACCAAAGATTGGATGGTTTAAGTCACATCCAATCTATGACTGATGTCCTCCGTCAAACCAAGAGCAAGGATCAGTGTGTGGATGGTCAAGTCATATCCATTTCGAATTGCTTTTCTAGTTAAATCATGGTCAGAGCTAGCGAATGAACGATCATGTCAGATTCCTACGGAACTGTACAGTCGTTCACGTCTATTTTGATATATGCTCTCATGTAGGACCAAGGAATAGATTTAGCTCAAGAGCGGTCGAGTAATGCTCACCTGGTTTCATACTCATGACAGATCAAAGGAGGGTGATGGAGATGAATGACCAAGTCACACTAATTCGTGGTTTATTCTCATATCCACACTCTGATGACCGAAGTTATTCGATGGACATTCAGGTCACCTCCATTTGTGGTTGTTGCGGATCGATATTGACCCTCGATCTGATGGTACGATATAGTTGGTCTGGGTGTCGTTCCGATTGGTATTTGTGTTAAGGCCTCAATGCGGTCATTGCCTTGAGCCGTAAAGAACACTAAGCCGCAGCTATAATGAGTCGTCATCGTGTTCAGCTTTCGGTAGTTTATACTCTTGCCTCCCGTCTTAGGTTAGAGGAGTTAGTTCGTGGATGGTCGAATTCCATCTTTGATGAGTTTATACTTTTCATGTCGAATTCAGGTCTGAGTTGACGAATGAGTGGTCAAATCACATTCACTCGTTTGTCTATACTCTTATCCGCACTCCGAGGATCGAAGTTAGTCAATGGACGGTTAATCACACCTGTTTGATGTTTATACTTTAGTCCACACTCTGGGAGCTGAAGTTGTTAAGGAAAATGGTCACATTTTCCATAGTCATTTCTTATGCTCTGAAGTCGGGGGAGAAAGTCGAAGAGTGGTCGATCGTATCACGTTTACTCTTATTTGGAGTTCTTCCCGTAGAATCGTGGTAATGAGTTGATTAGCGGATGGTCGAGTCACGTCCGTTTTATTTTATACTCAGTCTGTCAGTTTATACGGAAGAGTTAATGGGATGAACGATCGAACCATGTTCATTTTCTACCCATACTTTTATCCACGCTCCGGGGACCAGAATTTGCTGATGCTCGCACCCATTTGATATTTATACCCCAGCCCTCGCTCTGGGAACTAGAGTTATCGATGGACGATCGAACCACGTCCATTATCTGATATAAGCCCCATTTGTCAAACAAAGAGTGAGAGTTAGTGAATGGACGGTCGAACCACGTCCACGTGGTGGATTTTTACTCCAATTGTCAAGGCAAAGATGGGAGTTGGCGAGTGAACCATCGGATCATGTTCATTCGCGGTTGAACAGACAGTCGCCTCTATTCTGCGTCGGATGGTCAGGTTGCCTCTGATTTCATTGTTTATAGTTGTGCTTGGGGAACAAAGTTGATTGATAGACGATTAAACTGCGTCCACTTTTTGTGTTGATTTCGGGCTTGCCGATGTTCGGACAAGACTGGAATTGTTCGTCGTACTTCAGGTGCAAGCAAGGTCACGGATGGACGTATCACATCCTCCTTGAATTGGAACGATTGAATTACGTCCAATTTAGATTTAGGCTCTCAAACAGTCTCCTTTATCCGAGGCAGGAGTCGACACGTAGACAGTCATACCGCATCCACTTTCATTCGGATCAGTTGGAGTGTGAAGCGATCGGTAGTGAATGTAGGGATCGGCTACAAGCGATTGGTGGACGGGATCGGTTCAAGATTTCAAGAATGAGGGATCAAATGTGATCCCTTTTTTAATGCAAAAGGGATCGGCTGGAGGGATCGGTCGTTGCATTTGGAGTCTGAAACTTGACAAGGCTTAACTATATAGAAGAGGCATCGGGTACAATCCCTTTCTTTATGGGGGGATTGACTATTTTTTGGCTCCACTTACTTGAGTGTGAAATTCAGTATCTGATCCCAAGTACTTGCATACATGAGTGAATCCAATCCCTTTCAAATGGACATGAACACATGAACAACTCCAAACAAGAACATTGCCATCATCATTTCCTTCAACTTCGTGGGAAGTTGGTAAATTCCTCTAACCATGGCTATTGGGTTCCTTTAGATTTCCTCCAAATCGAGTAGAATCAAAAGTTTTCTAGAGATGAATCTGAATCTCTTCCTCGGATTTATGCAATCCAACAATAGAATAAGGGTCCAAATAAGCTGAGAATCAAGTTTTTCGGTAAAAGCACCAAAATATTTGCACCAAAAATTAGCATAAACGCCAAATATAGATTTTGTAGAGGAATAAATGAAGAATAATAAATGTAAACTGAGAGAATATAGCAGTGAAGTAATAAGAAACAAGCTAATAACAGAGAAACGGCAATTTATAATGGTTCGACATTGTTTGTCTACATTCATTTTGAAGAGATAGCTTTATTGATCACTTTGCAAACTGAATATAAGAGGGATCAGATGTAAATCCTTAATTATAAAAGAATACAAAGCAACCAGCCGCGTAAAGATCCTGAAATTGAACGATCAAACCTGTATTTATAAAGGAAAACAGCGAAATATCTCCTTGAAAATTCGACAGAAGGCTTTCCAGATCCATAGAGGCCCACGCGAGGGATCGTATGTCGCAAATCCAAAGAAATGGGGATCGGGATCGATCCTTATTTTGGAGGAGTTAGGGGCTACGATCCCTATGAGGGGTTCTTCATGTTGTGATGCACTTGTCCTCCAAGTTTCATGCTGATTGGGTCTATACATGTTAAGTTATTGATCGATCGTTGTTGCTATGTGTTGTGTAGTCTGATCTGGCCGATCCCTATGGAGGGAAGAATGTTGATCCCTCTTGCTTGCTCCTTTTGGGGGTGTGATCCCTAAAGTGAATTCCCTAGAGGTTTCACTTCTTGTTCCCAAGTTCCATATGTATCCGACTTCTGAATTTTGAGATATCAATCGTTTTCTTTTGAGTTGCACTATTTAGCTGAAGTAAACTCATCCCTTTGGTAGAGAGGGATCATATTCAATCTCTTTTCTAGATTAGACTATGTCTCATACTTAGACCATTCTGTAGAGCATATTTCTTAATTCCATTCAATCACGGCTTCATATTATCATCTGTACTTGATTTCTGAACCCCACAATCATTGCTCTAAGTACTGACCTTGATGACAATCAAGTCTGATTTGTCCAGTAAGTTCGGATATAACATGGTCAAAATGCCGATAACAAACTCTTTTCTTACGTGTAAAATATAGGAGTTTTGTTAAAACCATTCCCCATGTATGTGCAATATTATTGAAGTTATTTGCAGAATTAACTATGATCGGATTTATCTAAAAATTATTGAACATGTCTGCACAAAAAGTTAGTTTTCAAAATTAAGGAATGACAAAAAATTATCAAAACAAGTTTGGCTTGCATCGCTATTGGGGAAAAAAATACCTTCGGTCAGCTTGACAAGTTTGTCTTGATTCAATAATTAATTAAAAGAAAAGTAAAAAAAGATCCGGTATAAAAAAAGAAACATTATTTATATATAAAAATAGACAAATCTATCCGTACATACAGCTGCTTATCTAATAAATGAAATATAATATCAACAAATCTCATTACTTAATTTAATGTATTAGTTATTAGATACATGCACATCTATAATATTATCGAATCCTTTCATGCGTGAGGAGCTAGATGATAAGAAATTCTCATGTCCGATTCTGTGGTAGAGGTGGGAAAAAACCATCAACTAAAACCCAAAAGAACCAGATTTCATAAGCAACGTAAAGGGATGATGAAAGGAATATCATTGCATGTAATGTCGGCTTAGTAGTCCTAGAACCATCGGTGATTGGTGAATCGACAGACCCATTTGCAGCTCCTTTGAAAATATTGCCTAAATGGTACTTTTTTCATATTTCAAATACTCTGCGCAGTATCCAATAAATTATTGGGTGCTTTTTTTAATGGTTTCAATACCAATAAGATTATTAACAGTGTCCTTTTTGGAGAATGTTGATAAATTTCTTAATCCATTTTCTTGTCCAATAGCTACAACAGCCTTTTTGATCGGTACCACGGTAGCTCTTTGATTAGGTATTAGAGCAACATTACCTATTGATAAATCTCTAACTTTAGGTCTTTTTCAAATTGATTCAAATTGTGAAATACCACGATGTAGGTATCTAGAGAATAGTCGCTTCTAAACTGAATATTCCCAAGATACATGAATTTTATTATGATCTATTTCACGAAAATACAACAGTTTGAAAAGGTTCGATTATATGAAATGAATTTCTAGATCCAAAAATTTCTTACCATCAAGTTGATAAAAACGTCGAATTCTTGTTGGTAAAAAAATGAAATATGTATTTCTGTAAACTTCCTTAATTTCCTTAAACCCACTTTGTTTTATTTTTTGTTTATTGTAGTATGTTCTAAGGGTTGGGTTGTTCGTCCATTAAAGCGCTACGTGAGCTGGATTCAGAACATCATGAGATAGTTCAGTCCAAATCTGATGCGGGCGTTAAAGCATTGAGAGGACTTCTCCCTAGTATGAGAGAATCGGGAAGGACGCACTTTTGGTGTACTAGTTATCGTGTCTACGGTAAACATTGGGTAGCCAAGTACGAAGCGGATAACTGCTGAAAGCATCTAAGTAGTAAGTCCGTCCCAAGATGAATGCTCTCCTATTCCGACTTTCCCAGAGCCTCTAGTACCATAGCTGAGACAGCGATAAGAAGGCTTCATATCTTAATGCATGTATTTAATTTATTCGAAACTATTAAAGCCGGATCCACTTTTTGAAAAATATGAGTCAAAACAATAACAAGAATATTTCTAGTGGAACATCTTTCACAATCTCTAAAGAGATCTCTCTAATAAACTGAGGGATAAGCAATTCGACTCATTCACATACAGATCATGAATGTTTGGAATCCATATTATGCAACGAGACATTGCCAATTCGAATTGAAGGGTGATATCAAACAGGTCTATTTTCGACGGCATATACATAGTTAGCACATTCGTCATAGTTAGCAGCTCCGTATCAAGGTCATCGTTTAAAAAAACAGTTCAAAGGTATGGTGGAAACTTCCCAAATCACCAGCAGGACAGAACAAATGATGAAGCAAGCGTTCTTCAATTTTGTGTTGGAGGTATCAGATGAGTTACACCGCAGTTGGAGACGAAACGTCCGGTAATTAACCAACTGGATTTTGGCTTTATGAGACATGTTAGCTGATAGACTTTGCCAATGCTTGCTATATTCTTCACCTTGTCTCGAGCTTTCTCGTAATATTATTCCCCATGTTGCATTTCCAATTTTCATTTGCCTTGCTATATCACATTCTTTGCTTCCTAAGTTGTTATAAATGATTGCCCTGAATCAAAGATTTCTGTTAGGTCAAATGTTACAGTATCAAAGGTTTCTGTTGGGTCAAATGTTACAGTTTGTAGAAATAACTCTCGCTTACTATATACTCTCTTTTTCCCTTCTTCTATCCACTCTGCAACAATAATTCGTCACTGGCTATTCGCAACCTGTTACAACAAAAGCCAATTCACAACTTTTGCAAATTTACAAGCGCACCTAATAATTAAAAAAAGGGAAAAAAAAACAAATTCTTTGGTCTTAATGGATGTTCGTAAACTGAGAAATATCAATCAGCAAAAGAGCCATAATAATTATTAATTAATAATGATAATAATCCTACTTCTATTGTTTTCTATCCGTCAATGGTACACATACTATTTATACATTTAACCATAGTTGCCAGGCACTGGATAAGTTTTCTTATCGACCTTCAAAACCAAGTGTTCAAACAAAAACAATTCAATTAGCATATAACAAAGAGGTTCTTCAGTAGTCATTCAATATGACTAAGTTTCTGGCATTTATAAGCACCGCTGTAAGCATATACAAATATAACTACAAGATCAAATTGATTAAATAAAAGCATGGAATTATTATAACAAGCAACAAACTAGAGAAGCCAAAATCTGTAGGAAAACTTGGAAATTTAAGAAGAAGAAAATTCAGGATAAAAAATTTGTTTCGCTAGGAAAACATGGACCATGAAGAATTATGAAGTATGATATGGACTTTGCAACAAAATACAATGGATGCTGCGGGACAAATCCTCAAACCAATTTTAAGTCACTTATATTAGAGAATGCACAATACATTACTCTTATATAGAGTAATATGGTTATTATGTATGCCAGGGGATTCGAATCCAAAACCTCTAGCAACAGCCCAAGCCGTTTTACCACTTGAAACAGTGGCCATTGGCAACTCTTTATATTAAACCAATAAATAGGCACCAGCTTTCGATATCCACATAACTAAAACATAAAACACAGTTCAAACTAACTATAAGAAGATGTATCAAAGAGGTAGAAGACATGGAAACTTGTCCGCAAAAACAGTGTTGGTGTTTGCATTGTTGTTTGTCCATGTATTGGAAAATATGAATGGTAAATTCACTACATGCTGTAGAAGTGCTAAATTCAGCAATATGAGACAAAATCACTCACAAACAACATATATATTGTCCTCAATGAACTGAAGGAGAAGGCACCAATTGATGGTAAATTTGAGCACGAAACAGAAGTAATATCAGGCCCAAGGGTCTTCGGGACGGCATTATGTTTCTCTTCACTGAAGAGAAGCGTGGAAACATGTAGAAAGTGCCTAGAAAGGTGATAAGCACTATCAAGAAAGACTGTAAACACAGTGTTCATGCAAGTGGTGGTTCTGCAGCAGGTGTAGCATTCACTACAACAATGCTAAAATAAAGACCTCTTGGAGCATTGTCATGAGATTGTATGTCTGATAATTGTGCCATATTTGCTTTAATGTGCTTAAGTTTCTTTAAGAGATGAGATGTTATTGTCCACTTAAATTGTTGTTTTTTAGCTATAACATCTGTTTGTCTACTGAAAAGTGTATGGATTTTTTATCATCATATTACAAGAAAGTGTACAAGTTTATAATTTGTGTCATAAGAAAGGAAAATATGGTTGATTTTTTCAAAAATATTGCCAGCTAATTACTATTTGTTGCTTCCCACCATATTAGAAGTTTGATTTTCAGTTTTCATATGACACATCCTCTATTCGTTATATAGTATTCCTGTTAAGTGCTAAAAGATTTTAATGGATCCAAGTTGATCCTGGATATCTAATCAATTTATGAATTTAATATTATAACCAGCTTAGGTGGACTTCATGTCAAAAGTTACAGGTCAGCAAGTTGCCACATCATTATTTTGATTTTATTTTTTAGACAAATTAGATTTATTGAAAGAATATTGGTATAATTGAGTATAACATTACAAACCCTGGCACTTACAGTTATAACTACACAAAATATTATAGTTAGAATAATTCTAAAATTGCATGATAATGTTAGCATTGGAAAACAAGTTGGGACTTACTTTCACTACCAGTCACCATCTTCAATTCCCTGACAGGTATGCTTCATTAGAAATACATAGTTTGTGATCAATTTGAATCTATATTTTCTGTTTGGCCAAATTTTCCAAATAGTTTGGGTACCCTGCAGTCGAACATCCGATACCAGTCTTCAACAAATACAATTCCCTTTGCATCCAAGCAAAATATACAAATGATCCTTCTTATCAATCCACAAGACGGAAAGAAGGATGAACTCAAGCAGTTCAACAGATACCCGTCATATATCAGATATCAGTCTGCACAAATGCAACTTGTCCTATATTATTTGGAAGTGTTAGGTCGACATATTATTTTTCTTTGTGATATTCTGATATGTTTATTTTATGTTGCTTTTTTTTTTACTCAATTTTTACTTTCATTTATTTTGTATTATTTTAATCACATCAAACTTTACCCAAATATGTAACTTAGACTGTATCTCAATTTACCCAGATGTAAACGCATGTAAATTAGGAAGTGTTACTGTATCAGTGTGAATAACTAAACGTAATAAATTCAAATATCGATATTGGTTTGTGCACACATAGCCAATATTATATTACAACTTGCTTTGAAAATATTATTATATTACATAAAAAGAACTAGTTTTTCAACAACGGTATGTATTTGTCTTCAAGCATAGAAGATTTAGAAGAAGAACAAAACCATTCTTCAGAACCTAAATTAACAATTTAATTTGTGAAAAGACACATTATTTGCATTGTTAACTATTGTGCGCCATTTAGCATCTTCTCCTATGCACCGCGTCATAGGGGTAAAAGGCAAAATTGTTGCATCTAACCATGCGGTTGGTGCAATGGCACGCCCTGCATTACTATGATTCAAATTAGCATGAAGACCCAAAAAAATATCTGGTTCAACATAAAAATAATAGCAGCTGAGACCAAACAAAATAATTGACTAATAGAAGCCAAAGTTTTCGAAGCGGTATTCGAATTGTAAATAGTAAAATTCGAACTTTAAATCAAATCCAAAGATAAAAATTAAAACTGCCAAAGGCTGTGAGAAAACTCATCTATTTGACTATTTAACCATACCATCTGACATGACGATATGGATACATTTGTACTGCTAACTACCCATGTGCATAGATACTGCACTAGTTTATATTAGTTCAACTTACTGCATGCTAGAAGTTTTGCTTCATAATGATTATCAAATGTTATTAGAGCATGTAAAACAATTAATGTGTTTTCCTCAATTCAGATTAGTGGAACTTTGGAAACTATGATATGCTGCTGCATTTGCTTGGGTCTCGGATGTTACAATTTACTCAGATTGTTGTTTCTATGACACATTATGTTTGTTCACGCCACTCAGACAAGCATCATTTGAAATTTCTTAATTATATTATAAGAAGCAAGGTTCGAGGACGGTTAATCACACCTGTTTGATGTTATACTTTAGTCCACACTCTGGAAGCTGAAGTTGTTAAGGAAAATGGTCACATTTTCCATAGTCATTTCTTATGCTCTGAAGTCGGGGGCGAAAGTCGAAGAGTGGTCGATCGTATCACGTTTACTTTTATTTGGAGTTCTTCCCGTAGAATCGTGGGAATGAGTTGATTAGCGGATTGGTCGAGTCACGTCCGTTTTATTTTATACTCAGTCTGTCAGTTTATACGGAAGAGTTAATGGGATGAACGATCGAACCATGTTCATTTTCTACCCATACTTTTATCCACGCTCCGGGGACCAGAATTTGCTGATGCTCGCACCCATTTGATATTTATACTCCAGCTCTCGCTCTGGAAACTAGAGTCATCGATGGACGATCGAACCACGTCCATTATCTGATATAAGCCCCATTTGTCAAACAAAGAGTGAGAGTTAGTGAATGGACGGTCGAACCACGTCCACGTGGTGGATTTTTACTCCAATTGTCAAGGCAAAGATGGGAGTTGGCGAGTGAACCATCGGGTCATGTTCATTCGCGGTTGAACAGACAGTCGCCTCTATTCTGCGTCGGATGGTCAGGTTGCCTCTGATTTCATTGTTTATAGTTGTGCTTGAGGAACAAAGTTGATTGATAGACGATTAAACTGCGTCCACCTTTTGTGTTGATTTCGGGCTTGCCGATGTTCGGACAAGACTGGAATTGTTCGTCGTACTTCAGATGCAAGCAAGGTCACGGATGGACGTATCACATCCTCCTTGAATTGGAACGATTGAATTACGTCCAATTTAGGTTTAGGCTCTCAAACAGTCTCCTTTATCCGAGGCAGGAGTCGACACGTAGACAGTCATACCGCATCCACTTTCATTCGGATCAGTTGGAGTGTGAAGCGATCGGTAGTGAATGTAGGGATCGGCTACAAGCGATTGGTGGACGGGATCGGTTCAAGATTTCAAGAATGAGGGATCAAATGTGATCCCTTTTTTAATGCAAAAGGGATCGGCTGGAGGGATCGGTCGTTGCATTTGGAGTCTGAAACTTGACAAGGCTTAACTATATAGATGAGGCATCGGGTACAATCCCTTGCTTTATGGGGGGCTTGACTATATTTTGGCTCCACTTACTTGAGTGCGAAATTCAGTATTTGATCCCAAGTACTTGCATACATGAGTGAATCCAATCCCTTTCAAATGGACATGAACACATGAACAACTCCAAACAAGAACATTGTCATCATCATTTCCTTCAACTTCGTGGGAAGTTAGTTAATTTCTCTAACCATGGCTATAGGGTTCCTTTAGGTTTCCTCCAAATCGAGTAGAATCGGAAGTTTTCTCGAGATGAGTTTGAATATCTTCCTTGGATTTATGCAATCCAACAAATAAGCTGAGAATCAAGTTTTTCAGTAAAAGCACCAAAATATTTGCATCAAAAATTAGCACAAACACCAAATATAGATTTTGTAGAGGAATAAATGAAGAATAATAAATGTAAACAGAGATAATATAGCAGTAAAGTAATCAGAAACAAGCTAATAATAGATACACGGCAATTTATAATGGTTCGGCATTGTTTGTCTACGTCAATTTTGAAGAGATAGCTTTATTGATCACTTTGCAAACTGAATATAAGAGGGATCGGATGTAAATTCTTAATTATAAAAGAATACAAAGCAATCAGCCGCGTAAAGATCCTGAAAATGAACGATCAAACCTGTATTTATAAAGGAAAACAGCGAAATATCTCCTTGAAAATTCGACAGAAGGCTTTCCAGATCCATAGAGGCCCACACAAGGAATCACTAGAACTAATACCATAATTACTTGTTAAACTAACATTACTTCCATCGGCATTACCACGATCATCATTTGACGAGCTGCTACTATTTTCATTGCTCTGGTTTCTTGTTGGTCGTGCAAGTATACCATCAATAGCAGCAACTGTATCATTCGGTGTATTGGTCATTCAAGAATCGTTGTCCAACAAGGATGATTCAACTTCAACAGTTCATTCTGTTAATAGATCTTTTTCATGGAATATATAGATCAATCAACTGATTTTCAGTATTACGGCGTCTTTAATTTTTTTGCTCTTAGTCTCATATTGTAATGCACGTACGCCAATTTTTCTAGATTTTTCATTTTTATTTTATTTCGTAATTTTGTATGGATCATTGTATACGTAGTCCAGTTTCTTTCGCAGTTTAAAGATGAAACTGTTTGGCTTAAAATATGCATTTCTAAACATGTTACATTTGGAGCATCTTCTTTTCCAATTATTGATCGTCATTGAGCGGGGAAACATGTATTTACGACTGCGTATGCTTTTACAGAACCAAATGCATAAATTTTCATTATATATCTTTCTACCTGTGATGTATAAGTTAAATATTTAGTATGTCTTAAATGTTAAATATTTATCATAATTATTACATATGTTAGTTTACCTCTTTTCCAATTTCAACTTATGTTACAATATCTGGCATCATTCTTTCAACGACGTTATTAAATTCATTTAATATCTCTTCATCGTTTGTTGTATCCCTATATTGAATGATGGAATTAAGAAAATAACATATATGGAAAAAGTGTGACATATTATTGAAATGTTATGTATTTCATTATTTGTATGATGATAAGATAAAAAAAATTACCTGCCGCGTGAAGAGATCGATGTAATTGTCTTTCTCATCTTCTGTTTATTATATCCCATCATTTTTGTCATTGTCTTCCACTGATACTTTTTCTTATCGATTCTTTTGCTCAATCAATCGCCTCATAAAGATATTCCATATCTACTTTGTCATCACCATCCACTATTTGTAAAGCCTTCTCGAGTGTCTCAAAAACAAGAATGATGGAAGCGGCACCAGTCCAAAAAACATTGTTATCAATTAGCGTAGAGACAATATTTGATGTTCTTTTGTCTTTAGTATTGAGTCTAGGAACTCTCGATGTCCACTCTTTCAAAACAATCATCATTCTCACATCATCTTTATATTTATGAATAGAGTCTAATACAAGAAATGTGTTACAAACTGTCGGTTTAATCAATTCTTTATTGTTGGTCCTTTTTCTCATTATGGAAATTAACCAAGCATGATTGTATATAAATTTGTTGTTAATTGACAATTTGTGATAATAATTGTTACCTCTGGCTCTTTAGTAATATCTTTCAAAGTCAAATCAATGCATTGTGTTGCACATGGTGTCCAGTATAAATGCTTACTTTTCTGCATCAATAATTGACCGACAGCTTTGTAGTTTGCTCTGTTTTCTATAACAACTTGCACTTTTCTGTTTTCATCAATTGTTTCAACAACAATATCTATTAATCCACCTTGGAATTTATTTGTAGCATCCACAGATTTGATAAATGTCATTTCATAGGTGAAGTACACGAGAAAATTTATTATTTTTCATCAATTTTGTATCCTCCAACCATCACACATTAGTGTGCAACCATATTCATTCTAGAAACTGTGCAATGTTTTAATATATTGTCTAATTTCTTCTATTTCCATTTTAAGGTACGAATATGATATTTAATATGCAGTTGGTGGATCAATTCCACGACCGCATTCTGCAATCGTATCAACCGTTGTTGTATAATATGGACTATTAACAACCTTATGCAGAATACGGTTGAAAAAAAGAACTTGAAAATTGCTCGACCTAAATGCTTTTTGGCATCTTTAATACCTTTCATTTCAGATTTAGTAGAAAGTTGAGTTCTACCTCCTCGTTTTTGCACATATGAGTCGATTTGTCCAACAGCATGAGTGTCAAAATCGTCATCTACTCTGATAAATTTTCCAACAGTATGAGAACTATGCAATGTTTGACTTAAACCACAACCTGATCGTCTAACAGTATGAGATTTGTGCGACTCTTCATCTCTAAATGCATCCCTGCTTTGCGCATGATATGTTGAGTTCTTCACCATCTTCATTTTCATTGTTTGATAGTTGGTGCGGTCTGCTCATTAATTCCTCTTGTAAGCGTTGTTTGTCTAGTTTTTCTTTGCTTCGTTCATTTCTCTTTTGAACGATATTGGATCGTAGAAGTTGTTTAACTTCTTTAAGGACAATTAGACATGTTGATACATCGTCGCCCACTCCTTCAAGATGTTCTTTCAAAAGTGTCACACCACCGCCATCAATTACTTTATTGCAAATATTACATTTTTTCGAAGGTTGTCATCAATCGCAGTACCATAATTCCAACCAATTTCATGTGGATTTTGTCATAACGTACCAGAGATTATAAATAAACGATACGATACACACATTTATAATTAAACAAAAGTCAATGCTAAGCAATTTAATATTTCAAATCAAATCAAAAATAAAATACAAATGCATAAATAACATTCGTCGAAGTCGTCAGGATTCATTGTTCAAGTTCAATATTTCAAGTCAAGTTCAACGTCCATATCCAATATTCAAGTTCATATTCCAGTCCAACATATTCAAGTTTAACATTCAAGTCCATATACAAATCAGCATATTCAAGTCCAATATTCAAGTCAGTTCAACGTATTCAGGTCGGTCGACTTATTTTAAGTCAGTTCAACATATTCAAGGTCGTTTACATATGCAACATCAAATAATGTCCATGTTCAACATATAATAGGAAAATGAAAAGACTAAAAGAACAATGTCCAAGGCCAAGGCCCAAAAAAACAAATGCCGTTAAATAATCGTACTCTTTCCTCCTCCTCCCACTTCACAACCAAACATGGACGTATGCAAAAAAAAAAATCGAATGAAAGCTAGAAATGGTTGAAGGCGGAAAACCAAAATTAGCAAAAAAAAATCACCTTCCTTCGCGAATTGAAGCTCGGTTCCCCTCCCTAAGATATCTCAAATTTGGACGAACTCGTGATGCTTCTCGCTCGAAGTGGGAAAATTGCTGAACACAAATTGTGATAATTTATGTTTACGATTGTTTATTTATATGCAAAAAGATTATGCTTTAATTGTGCAAGCACAAGATGATTTTCTGTTTGTTTTGCTTTTTCAATTTTGGATTTCGCATGCATTTTGTTGCCGGTTGTTGCTTTTCTATCCTTCTTCTGATTTCGCAAATTGGAGGTTTTATTTTTATCAAAGTTTGAACGGGATGGGATTTTGCCCTAACCTCGTTTCGATGATGGCCGGAACCGATACAAGGTGGTCGGAATCTCGTAGTCCCGGCCAGATCCTCAATCAATGATAAGAAGTAACAAATTATGAGAAATATTAGATAAGCATGCAAGAAAAATTATAACAAAAAAAAAACATGGTCGAAATTCTAAAATATTCAGCTAATCGCTATTAGATGGTATATGTTTTAACCAAGTACCCTTCCTATTAAATATTAGAAGATATAAATCCACTTCTCATACAACACATGTTGTCATCTTAGTACCTATTATTTATATTAACCCGAGGAAACTTAAATACCTAATGCAACCATTGAAGAAACAAAATTCCACAGAAGCATGAATGAGTATCTACATAAATTATAGGGTAGTTTTTCCAAATGCTAGGCCATTTTGCCAATTTTTGATCAAAACAAATAATTTTGAACACAATTGGCAGTTGCACCAATACACAATTACATCGGTGCAATTGCCAATTGCTCCAATACAAAAATATAATGACACAATTGTTAATTGCTCCAATATAATTTTGCATTGGCGCAAATGATAGCTCCTCACATATTATAATGATTTCACAAATATAGAAGAAGAAAAAAGAAAAAAGAAAAAAAAAACAGTTGACTGAACTATTAAAAGTAGCTTATATTTGCAAATAGTTAGATATATAATCTATTTTTGCTAATTTAGAACAGTTTCCATGTGTTTAGTCACAGCCTGATCCAGGTGGCAGCATAACTCTTTTTCCGGTTGTCATGCCCAACAGCTCATGGTTAGTCGTGGTTGAACCACTGGCGGGTCTGGTCTTCAATACACTAGTGGCTAGTAGCTGATGCACGTGCATGATTATGCAATGAATATTGAGGATAACATCTAGAAGCGTTCATATCTCATACAACATTCCTATGGTGCTTATCTGACATCTTATGAGTTCACTGTGTATACATGACGTCAAAAAGTAGATCAAAGTTTGGGTAGCCAATGATGTTTATTACAGGGACTTGGAAACCGAATAAGTGATTAAAGAAATGTTTTACACGGTAATTTTTATAAATAGTGATGTGTGCCAAATTCTCATTTGTAGTTATACAGGCTGAATGATATTTTGGGTCATTAGTGAATAAAGTATATTAGCACAACTCACAGTTGTCTTTATATAAAATTGTGGAAGTTTTCTTGTGAAACTTATTGCTGCAACATATAAAAAAAAAAAAAAAAAAAAAAAATCGTGGCAACTACAAAAAGTGGCAACTAGCATCCACATACAGTTGGTGAAAAAATCACAATGTGACTGTTAACATGGCAAGAACTAGCTTATACATTCGAAACTGCAATGTGATTCAAAAACATGGTTGTTTTCCATTAATTGGTTTTCTATGAATGCAAAAAATTGAAACTAATTCATTGTGAAGTATGGGACGAGTATTCAAAAATGTTGTTTTTAGTGAGAGGGAAATTTGTAATATTTCAATTTTATTCACTAACTAATGCAAAAGATGTAGATAAATTGACTTTTACAATAATTAGAACTAAAATTATGTTGCATTAGTATGTTGTGAGGAGGGTAAATAAGATAATAGTAATAAAAAATAAAAATAAGACTAAGATATGACATTTATCATATTGCAACCTAGGTTCAAGCTTATGTCAGCATATGTGTATCCATTCCAATCTTCAGCATTTACAAATACGTATGGATTAAAAAAAAAAATCCCATAATAGGTAATTTAAGACCCATTTTCATTTTCTAAATCATCTTCATGTTTCATCTTAGCATTTAAAACAATAATTCCTACTTTATTATGTAATATCCTCTTTCTCAATCTTTGAATTGAGGCAACTTTCTATAAAAAAAATGGATCAATTCATCATTTTCGCCATAAAATACAAAATTATCTCTTTCAAATGACAAATGTTGTGTATACGTCAAATGAAGAAAAAAATGCGATAGTAATTTCCAATAAGAACATATTCCTTCGGAAGTATAACTTCCTGTTTTTGAAAATTCAAGTGCATCTTCCTTCTCAAGAAGGAAGACTGTCTTCATTTTAAAACAGAAACACTATCTTCTTGACAGTGTCTGCTATTTTTCTAAAAGGAAGTGTATCTTCCTCCCTAAAAAAGAAGACTAACTTCCTATTCGAAAAGGTAAAATATCTTCATTCCAATATTTATAAATAAATAAATAAAAATAAAAATAAAACTTTCTACTGCATATAAAGGAAAATAATGTTCTATGTTGAAAGGTTGATTATATTCATCAAACCACATATTGTTTAGGAAACCTTCAATGCGTATGTTTGAATAATCAAGATATGATTTTATTTCATTTTTCCTAAAATATTAAATTTTGAAATACTGTTTCCACGAGTTTGGTGTTACACATATAACATCACTCAATAGAAAACTCATAAAATATGTGATTTATAGTGAAAATAGTTTTCCGTTTTGATAATTTTTGAGAAAGTTATCGTGATTTAAAGTTTACGAGCAGTTGAGGACAATTTTGTATAAAAGGAGATGACAAACTTGTAATTTAATTGCACTGAGGGACCCAGAGAAACTGGTAGAGGGGTGTATAGTGAACTTAATTTACTACTAGGGATATATATGGTGGAAAAAAAACCATCTCATAACTATTTGTAACATGCTACGTGCAGCACATAATGATTTTGCCCTCTATCTTATACTTTTACAAACCAGCATGTAGGAATAGGAATTGGAATGTAAGCAAGTGTTGTACATTAAAATAACCAGCCAAGAACAAATTACCTCTAAGAATCCAAATAGTCAATTAAGCCATCTCTAAATGCAATTGCAGCTTAAGAACAATTGTTGAAGGCATCAAAGTAAGAACAGATTCATTTAGAAAATCCTATGTCTTCTCCCACCTGCATATTTGTACATGTAATAATCAGAATTCAAACTATATTCAAATTTCAATACTACAAAGCAGCAAATAATACCAATATCAGATTTACAAAACATGACTACAGATGTGTATCTACAATCTGACACATAAGATGTTCATTGGTCATGGATGCTGATACAAAAAAAGCCAACAATGAACAAAGGTCCAAGATACAAATGCAATTTGGTTACATATGCACCAACATTGTTGCACATATACTTGTGTTTTCAACATAATTTCATAATCATAATTGTATAAATTACTTATGTTAAAATATAGCAGAACTTTGTTTCTGTTTTTATTTTTATTTTGTTTTTGTTTTTATTTTATTTTTTTGTATGCATCTTAAATCCTTAGTTTGCGACTGCTAAATTCATTCATAACTTGTGCAAAGATATCTGATTTCTGTTGATCAGAAAATTGAGTTGTCGGATATCGAAGTGATAACTGAAAACATTCCAATTTACCTTTCAGTTATTGTGTAGGAATACCACTACTGTGTATTGTAAAAGAGTGAGTCGGCTTATGCCAATTTAACAAACAGTCTGGCTTTTGAACCCAGCACAAAGAAGTCAGTCTCAATTTAACATGCAGTGCCTATGACTATACTTATAAAATGATTCTTGGTTTATTCGTATGGAGGAACATGGACTTACACAGATAACGTACATGTTCATGAATGTGCAAGGACTGCTAAATTAGTAAGGTAGACAATCTCATAATCAGAAATATTATGAACAGTAAATTCAACTGATTCTTGTTCATGTCATTTAGGCTCTAAAGTACTAACACCATGAACACCAATGTATCTAATTTTAAAAAATAAATAAAAATACAACTTAAAAACAACAATCGTCCTAATTCAGCACATTTCAACAAATCACCATTAAAATAAGAATACATGGAACACGACAATGGAGAAAATGACTTCAAAAGTTGCAAAAGCCATACCACTTGACTGTTGGCTTCATTTTTCTTCTTGATAGGAATAGTAGGCAAGTGTTCAAGTGGACAATAATCATCATATAATACCTGCCTCGTCAGTTCATAATTTCCTCGGCTGCAATAATCTATGACTTGCTTGATAAGTGAAAGAACAAAAGCAAACCAGCGGCCAACTTATCAAAAGGTTACACAAAACAACAAAACATGTCTATTTGACTTGTAAATTGTACTCAAAACCTCATATGCAATATTCACTTCAACTTAGGGTGCTTTAGCGGCAAAGATTATAATGTTCCCGCAGTCAATGTGGGAACGGGTAACCAGAGAAAACGGCTCTTTCCCATGAATCAGAAGGGGGAAAAAAGGCCCATTGGCGTCCAACATTGTAAATGATAAAATTGAGCAAAATGAAGCCATTGGAAAAATATAGCAGGAGTCCACGCACATAAACGGTCCATTTTTTTCAAAACTCATACTTAAACCCTTACTTAACCATGTTTTATGGTAAATAAGTAATGATCAATAACAATATTTTCACAACACAAATCTCCTTTCAATTCCCTCTCCAAACAAAAAAACATATACCTCATTCGCCAAACTTTCCTATTTCAGATACCCCTTTCCTCAGCCCCTTTAGCTTTGCTAAGAAGCCACCCATAAAAAATTTCATGTCATACTAACTAGTTTATGAGTTGTTTTCTGTATTCTGCCTATTCAAAATCAATCGCGAATGCTGCTTTATATATTTACTGCAAATTTTGAACTGTATAGGCAATACAGAGGCATCTGTTCAAACAAACAAGTAAACCTGTGCAAAAAGAAAAAGAAAAAGGATGGTAGGAATCACATACTCTGACCACGCCGTCCGTTAATGGAAGGTTGGTGTGTCGTCAAAATACGCGATCCCTTGCAGCTTGCTTGTGCCTGCATTATGACTCGCTGCCTAATCTTTTCGACAGTTACAGTACCACGAAGCATTGAAATCAGGGATTTCGAGTAAACTTTGATAGGTAAAATTGTGGAGAAACTGAACGCTAGTGATTTATTTAGAGAGTGCGCCGTCTAACGAGCGCAATTAGAAGCTGAGCAGACTGCGAGAAGCATAAAGAACAGGTTGGACGGACGAAGATATACGCCGTTCAGAGCCGATTTGCAAATTTACTGTAGGGCCGCTCAGCAGCCGCATTAGCATTTCTCTAACTGTGACGCAACTGTGATTTAGCGTTTATTTTAAAATTGGTTGCGCAGAGGGGGCTGGTCAAATATTAACCGAGCTACTTTTTATGTAGCATGTAAATTTTCTAGAGTGTAATGGTTATTTTTCTTATAAATTTTATATGTTTGAATCAGTCAAAAAAACAATTTTTTATTTTCAAGTGATATTTTGTAAAGAAATATTTTGAATCTGTAAATAAGATTTAATTTTAGATTCTATTTTTAGAAGCGTTTTGAATTTTAAAGTATGTTTAGTCTGCATAGGTTTTGCTACTGCATATACATAAAGCAGCAATCTCACCCTCTCGTATTTTTGAATTACTCAGAGAAACAAGCTTCGCTTGTAAACTCTAGAGAAGTATGTGCCTACCAAACACATACTTAGGATACTTGTTACAATTCATCTTCTCATCCTCTTGCTCACCCTCTCATTTTATATCAAACGCGTCTTCTACATCCCCTTTTGCAGCTCGAATCCAACCTCCCTAAGTCTTAAAATTTGGTTTCTCATCAATTTCTGTAACGACCTGTAAATTTTCAATAATTAAAATTGTTAATTTAATAAGATTTTGGTAAATAAATTTAGAAGAAATAAAAATTTTGTAATTTAATAATGAAATGAATGTTAAAAATGAAATGTAACCATGCTAATTAAAACTAATTATTAACAATTGAAATGAAATTACAATTAATTGAAGTAATGCAAATTGTTATACTTGGCTATAAATTGATGTAAGAAAACAAATGCAAGTATTAAATTTATAAGTGAAATGGTATGAAATAAATGACAATTGAATAAAGACTGGGTATATAGGAATTGTAACATTTGAGTGTAAATAAATGAATTAGTATATAATTTATGGTAATTAAATGAACTTTAATGTTATATTAATGAGAATAATGCAATAACTAAAGGTGTGAATGTAATAAAGTAAATAAAAACGTAAATTTGTTCATGAAGTAATAATTGATAAAAGAATGGAAATAAGATAAAATTACTATTGGATTTAAATCTCAATTAATGTAATTGACAAAATTACACATTTTGAAATATAGTCATGAATACAAATTTAAGATGTAAATAGGGGTACATTAATGTAATGGAATGTAAAACTAATACAACTTTGCTTATAGAATAATTGGTTTAGATAAAAGGGATTGTAGTTGAATCAAATCAATTTATTTGAGTTAATTATAATAAATTGGAATTCAATTCATAATAAATGGATTTATTGTAGGTAAATGAAATTAAATACTTCGTTAATTGGAATTAGGATGAAATGGGAAATTTTAATGTATTTGGTTATAAACCAATGTTAATTTTACCATTAGGACGTTAAGTTAATAATTGATTTAATAACAAGATTGGAAAATTAAATAAATGGATTATTGTAACTTCAATTGATAATTTATGAATATATTGAAATTGAAATTTAACACTGTAATTGGTAAAATAATTTACATTGAATTGATATAGAAATTTATTATAAATGATTATCAATTACTAAAGTAATCCAAGGTGATAAAATTATAAATTATAGAATTTGAATAGAAAGTGATTTTATTAATTTAATATTAATTTATTTAATTAACTGAAATATAACTATTTTGGTCACTGACTCGGATTTCGACGAAACCGGTTTCATCAGATCTGTAACGGTAGATTATTGTAAGATCTCAAGTTTTGTATCGATCGGACTTCTTATTTGATCGTACGGGCTCGAAACGCCTAGAAATCAATTTAATTGAAATCAATTGAAATCGATTTGAAATAACTTGATTTTATCATAACTTCTTTATACGATGGAATTTGGACTTGAAACCTATTCTATTGCGTTTAAAATATTTAAAAACATCTATTCTGATATATGAGTTGACCCATTTTCGTTTCGGAGTCGAAACGGGCTTTTCGGGTCATGTATCGTTCAATCAATCTGGTCCATTTTTTCTGTTTCCAGCTTTGTCTATAAATACCTCGTCATAAACCTTAGCCACTCCTCATATTCATTTGTTTGTACGTGCATCTCCTTCTCAGACTACACATTCCAATGGCAAACAAAAACCTTATTGCCAAACTTCTCAATTCAATTTCAAAATCAAATTCAATTCCAAAATTTTAAACTCCTCAATATATATCAAATTATATACCGATCTGAAGCTTTCGGCGAGCGCATCTCAGATCACTAATTCATTTTCCACATTGAACCTCTGTCTTCCCATAAATTGAAGGACAGTTCTCGACCATCTGTTGTGTTGTGATCGACTTCGACTGATCGTCGAATCAATGATACAGCTTTGTAGAGTGGACCTAGGGTAGTGCATCGGCGTAATTCGTTTGTCGAATGGACGGTCAGATCGACCAGAACAATTTGCTAGGGTTTTGATGTACGGTGGTGGCTACTTCCTTTTCCAGTCGATCGAGGCTTCATGGCACGAACGTGGGTGGTCGTGGATGGGTATAGGGGAGTCGGCGATGGTTGGGTGGCTCGCGCCTGGCCGTGGATGGCGCAATGTTGATGCAACGTGGTGGTTGATGCCATCTGCGTTCGCGTGGTCGCTCTGGGTTCGAGAAAGTTGCGCGTGAGTAGCTGAAGGGTTTTCGAGCACTATTGGGTAGGATGACATGGCATAGTTTAGAGGGATGAGTTATTTATTTTGTTTTAATTTAAATTTTGTTTTCAAATGATCTAACGCATATAACTTTAATATGCGATGTCCAATTCATGCGCGGTTCGATCTCAAGGTTCGATCCTTGGGATTGTATCAAAATTCCGGACATTTTGACGCCGTTTGGACAAATTCCGAGACTGTTTGAATTTTGGGTTTAAATTGGATTTCAATTCAAAATGTGAGTGTTTTAACCCACTCACAACTTCTAAAATTTCTTATGTTTGTTGAATTAATTTTTAATGTGATTAGAAATTTATTTATGACTGTCTGGTATATTTTAAATCAGCATCTCGGTTAATTTGTATTTATTTGAATTAAATCGTTTTATTATTTGCCAGTTAAATACCGGTTATTGATTATCAATTCTATATTGATATTCATTGATTGATTTGGATGATGGTTGTGATGGATGTTGATTGTTGATATTTGATGAATGGATGTTTTATTTTATATTGTTATAAACTGCAAGTTCACTATGGGTCGAAATGATACATACTCGAATGATCTATTGATTAGGAAAAAATCGTTACGGGCTGAAATGATAGACTCGAGCGATTTTATGGATGTTTATAGTTTCGGAATTGCGGATTGAAATGATATATATCCGTAAATATAAAAAATTTAAATTGCGGATTGAAATGATAAATATCCGTATTACTCAACCCTAGGGTAGAGAATTATATGCGGATACCGGATTGGTTAAATTAAATGATTTTAAGATCCTTAATATTTGAATTTAATTAACTGATATTTTGAAATAAATTTGATTTATATAACCTGAATTATTATTGGAAATCAAGTTATTAAAACTTATAAATTGAAAGGTTTGAAATTGATTTGCTGATTTGGGAATTGAAATTGGTCTGACTTTGTTGAAATGAAATAAATAGTTTTAAATTGATATAAATTCCAAATTCATGTTTCAAAATATAAACTGTTTTAAATTATATTATTTTTAAGATTCTAAATTTTAAGATTTTCAGAATTTATAAACTATTTTAACCTATATTGACTATATTAAATCAATTTAACCTATTTTAAACCATTTAATTTATTTTAAAGCTAATTAAATCATTTTAACTTATATTAAATCTAATTAATCTATTTTAAAGCTATTTAATCTATTTTAATTATATTTAATCTATTTTAAATCTATTTAACTATTCTAAATCTATACTATTCTAGAGTATTTTACCATTGAAAATCTATTTAAACTATTTATAACTAATTTAACTATTTATAACTATTTAAACTATTTCTAAATTTTCAGACTAAGTAAAAAAGGAAGCGTTTTATTCAAATTCATTGGTTTAAAGGCAAAATGATGAAATGATGAAACGACTAAATTAGGATTTAAACGTATAATAAATTGAAATTGATGATTTTGAGGTAAGGATTTAACCTGTTTTTGGAAATATGGTTTTGGAACAAATTATGACTTTTGAAAGAAATATGATTTGAAAGTTAATATGATTAGAAAGTGAATATTATTTGAAAGTGATATGATTTGAAATCAAATATGAAATTTTGATATTAATTGTAAATTGACTTTTTGAGAGGTAAAAGAACAATCTATTGTGAAATAAGCGTTTGATTGTTAAAGAAACCGGGATCTGATATTGTCATACTCTCTGCCAATACCGAAAATCACTTTAACAACTGTGTGTGTGGTGGAGATTCCAGAAATGAAGTACGATGGTTTGGCGAACGATTTCTGTAAGGTATGACGTGACCCTGACTCCCATGAGTCAGCTTGGATATAACTAAACTAGGAGCCACGTCGGGCCAATCGAGGTCATTCCTTTGATCGGGCACATTCCTTCGATATTATATTCTGATTTTGTGATTTGATTTGGTGGCCACCTTCGATTTTGACCTGGGAGTGGTTCCGATGTGACGACCCAGAATTTCTAACAATTTAAATTGGAATATTTAATTGATTGTAAATACTTAAAAAGTTAATTTTAAACTTGAATTCAAATATTATTATTATTTAGCAATTAAGTTATTAGATTTAATAAACTGAAATTGGGTAAATTATTGAATCTTCAATTTTAAGCCTGTTAAAAATAATTTGAAGGCTTATAAAATTTATAATGATGATACTGAAGATAATTGAATGGTTGAAATTTAATTTAAAGGTGATTTGTTCAGTTTTAATAATGTATCGTTTAAATCAATATTTAAAAATAGCCTTCCGAGGCACAGTCTCGGATTTCGACGAAATCAGTTCCATTGGGTCCGTAATATTGCATTATTGTCGGATTTTGATTTTCGTAATGTTTGGAGTTGTTGTGTGAGAGTACGATGCGTAAGCGCACTGAATTTTATATCGAAACATTTTGGGAATTTTTAATTTATAATAGGCTGGTCAACCACTTTTCCTTCCTATGCACGTGACATTCTTGTCATATAATCATACCCTTTCCCTCAAAGCCGTTCAAAAAAAACAACAGCAAAACTTAGAAGAAAAAAATCGAATGCTCGAAATCTTCACCATAGAAAAATTCGAAACTTGTCCCTAAATTCATACTTTTGCACTGCCTTCCCTCTGGGATGAATTTTGGATGGTGCGGCTTGGGTTTGGGGAAGTTGACGGTGAAGTCGAGGGGATGTTGGCAGCTAGGGTTTGCGGTCGTTGGGATTTTGAGCCTTGATTCTTGAACTGAAGCTCAGATTTGGATTTGTTGGATCGAATAGCATGCGGTGGTCATGATTTGACCTCGCTCGGTTGGATATTGAAGATCGCGACTTCCTAGAACCATGTGTGAAGCCTCCACGTCGCGAGCATCTTCGCATGGTCGAGCTGCTCCTCATGGGGATGATCGCGGAGAGAGCGAGGTTAGGAGTTCGTTGGAGAGATCGTGAGGCGATTTCATTGTGTGATAAGGGAGAAGGATAAACATGAAGTCAGTGGCTATGGAAGCGCGTGACTCGACCAGGTGGCATCGGTGCTGCAAATTTCGTGATGATTTGGGGTTCGTATTGGGTGTGTGGGCAAGAGCAAGCACGAGTTAGGCTTTGGGTTCGTATAGGCAGTAAGGTATTATCGTTTTTCCTTATAACTGAATGCTCGTTTACATGTTAGAAAGGGATTTGGAATTTACAGTAAAGTTTTTATAAATAAAATAAATATGCATGTTTCGAACTTACTGTTAATTGAGGATAATGCATTATGGTGATGAATTTGTTAATTAACACATTTAATTATTTCAGTCACTAAGCAATTTATTAAAGGAAAGTTCAAATTTAAATTTATTGAATGGAAAATTAATTGTTTGGTTAATTTAAATATTAATAAATTGTATGATGTTTATTCAAGGATTAAAATCATGGAAATAAGCCAGTTTGGGAGGGTTTTCAAACGGCAGAATTTAAGGTGAGTAAATCTCACTATTCTGGATTTTTATTTAAATTCTAAATGGTTAAATTTAAATAATTAGTTGAATGATTGAATTGATTTGATGTGCACTGATGATCTAGTGACTTTGATTTTGGCTGGTTCTCAAGTTAATTGTTGCTTGACTCGAAGTATTCGAGTTTTAAATTGTTTTTAAACTTAAATAAAAAAAATAAGAAAATGTTTTCATTTTATTGTTAATAAAGACTAAATGATTTGTGATTCATTAAATTAGTAGGGTAATTAAAATGGATAACTAATTAATTCAATTAATTAATGATTTGGGTTGATTAATTTAGTAATTAAAGGTTTGAATTAATTAATTAAGGTTTAAGTTAATTTATTAAGTTTAATTAATTTAGAATAATCAATGGATGGTTTGATAGGTAATTACTTAATGTAATTAATAAAATATGGTTACTTTGTGAAATTAACCAAGGGATTAATTAAGATAGTTAATTAAGGAGTAATTAATTTATTTAATGAAGTAAATAAAAAGGTAGATAATTACAGGATGAGATAAATCAAGAGTGATTAATATTTGTGGTTTAATTAATGATTAATTATTTAATGTAATTAATTTAGATTAGGATATATTGAAATGTAATTAGAAATCATTAATTATATAATCAATGATGTAATTAAAGTCTGATTAATTAAGATTTATTAATCAATAATAAGTGACTTATGAGAAATTAACTAATATAAGTAATAAAGGATTAGTGTAATTAATATAGTTAATTAATTTATGAAGTAATTAAGATTACTTATTGATTTTTGGTCAAGAATAATTAATATTGTGAAACTAATTAAAGTTAATTACTTGAATGTAATCGAAGGATAATTAATCCAGGGTGATTAATTAAGATGAATAATGAAGGGATGTTTGATGAATTGATTTGAAATTAATTAATGTTAAATGAAGAAATCTAAGTCGTTGAGGTTAGTAATTCAATCAGGATTAATTAAATTAAATTTGTATGTGATTAAGCTTTGCTTATGAATGATTGAATGGTATTGGATGCTTTGAATGAGTTGATATATCTGATATGAAATGTTGTGTATTTCATTTGGATAACTTAGATTAGGATGACATTGAATGATTGAATGGTATTGGATGCTTTGGATGAGTTTACTCACGCTAGTTTCCAGCCTGACCCGGGTGTTACTTTGATGTAATGCTCGGGCTAGACCGAGTATTAAAGATTTTCACGTAAGGACGTTCAGGAGCTCATGAGTCGAGCTGAATGGCAGAAACGTATAGAGTATTTCCGCTGTATTATATTATTGTATATCTGAGGCATGGTAATTGTGTATATCCAGTGTATGTATATATGTGTAACTCTGATGTATTAAAATGTAATCGACAAATATAATATTCTTTTGTAATTGATAATATTTATTATTATATTTTATCCGCTGCGAATGTGAGATGTTGATGTTTCTGATCTTCTTCTTCTTCTTCTATCTCTTTCTTTTTTTTCTAACTATTTGGAATTTTCGGGATCGAAAATTTCGGGTCGTTACAGTTGGTATCAGAGCTGAAAGGTTAAGCGAGAACCTTGGCTTTGGTGGGAGTTACTCGTTAAGTAGAGTCCGTAGTACTCTAGGATGGGTTGAGTGTGTGTGTGTGTGTGTGTGTGTGTGTGTGTGTGTGAGAGCGTACTTGTCATTTTCTTATATAAAGGTTTTAAATGATTTTATATAAAAATATATTTTGATATATAAAGCACTATTTCCTTCTAATAAATATTAAGGTGATTGGTTGTTAAATTAATAGAATTAAATTAAGAAGTAATATAAAATACAACCAAACTGAAATCTTGAATTGGAATTAAATTAAGCGGTAACAGAAATACAACCAAATTAAAATTTAATTAATTGAAAATGAAATTCTAGAATTAGAACTCAAAAATTAAATTGTTTAAAAACTTTAAATGAACAAAGTTAATTTGGTTTAAAAGTTAAACCAACCTTTGAGAATTTAACTCAATCTATATAATTCGAGACGGTTTAAAATTTGAGATTGAAATTGAACTAGTTCAAATTGAATCTGATTTGAATAAATTGGATTTGAGATTGAAGATGTAAAAGTTTAAAAAAAAAATAGAAATTGAAGTTATTCAAGTTAGAATTGAGTCAATTTCAATGGAAGTGGAGCTTTAAATTAAATTGATGGGAAAGTGCACAGTTTTGACTCTGGACTATTTTCAATATAAATTGTTTTAATATAAACTTATTTTTCCAAGCTATTTAATATATACAACCTTTCTTTTTAAAGCCAAATTATTTATATTTGTTTTACAATTATTTTTGAAACTATTTAACAATTTTTCGACTGTTTTATAAATTAATTACTATTTTTAAACTATTTTGTTAATTAATTACTATTTTACAACTATTTTGCAATTATCTAAAATTTCTGAAACTATTTAACTATTTCTCAGCTATTTTATAATTAGTTAACTATTTTACAGTTATTTTGCAAACTAATAATTATTTTTCAACTACTTATCTATTTTTAAAAAGATTCAAGCTATTTCCTAAAAATAAACTGGTCGGAGTTCAAACTGTCATTAATTAAATACGCAACTGAGATAAGGATTGAAGTGATAATCCAATGGAATTGAGGCAATTGTAAATAAGTAAATGAAAATTTAAGTGAATGTGAATAGAAAGGAAATTGATTTGGCTAATAATCAATGAAAATAAATATGTAGGATATACGTCTATTATTCTATTCGTATAGTGATTTGATCCAAATTCGAGCATAGAATTTCGATATAGTTTATCGATCCGAGTTGCGATTTTTCACTCGATTCTCGACGGCGAACCTAGATATGGATTGTTGATTAGTTCTGGATATTCTCCATCATAATTATGGCTATGCAAGGAGAATGACGGTTTCTAATCAAGAAACCAGATCTGTGTCCGCACTAGGAAGTCGGGTGGACGATACTAGTTCGGAAGTGAAATTGTGTGATCGAGTGAGCGATCAGATTGGTATAGCGTACAGATGCTAAGTGTACATCGTACAGATTTGAATGAAATTGATATTGGAAAGAGTAATCAAATTTGAATATTTGATTTTGAATAAATAAAGTCATATATCTTTATTATATAAGATAAAACTCCCCTTGTTGAATCTATTGCCAGAAGGAAAGGATTTTAAAAGTGTTTAAAGTATAAAAAAGAGTTTTATACAAGATTGAAATGATCCAAAGTTTTTAAAGAAAAAAATTATATATATTTATATATATATAAAGGATCTTATGAGGATTTTGGAAAAAGGTTTTGGGAACCTTTGATTTGGAAAGGCTTTGATTTTTGGATAAAATCAATATTGAAATTTGGAGAGCCTAGTTTGAGAATTATCGATTTTGGGATAATCGATTTTGTGTAAAGGATCTTTGTATGAGATCATACTAGGTGAATGATTTGAAAGATACTATATGTGTATGGTATAAAGTGTTTTGCTGATGGCTCTGGGAGAGAAGGCGCTTCCTTGAAATGAACTTCTTAGGAGTACCACCGGGTGGTGCTGCCTTGAGCCCCAAGGGGGGGGGGGGTTCTAAAGTTAATCATGTGAGGAGTCCGGACAAAACTAGTTCATAAGGATTATGAGTAGTGTGTACCATAGCGAAAGTCATGTGTGCCGTTGAGAGCCAATGGTCTACGTTTGGTTTTATATCGGTATACTGCGACCTATGGTACCATAGCGAAAGTCGTGTGTGCTGCTGAGAGGCAACAATCTATGTTTGATTTTACATCGGTAGACTGCGACCTATGTAGGAGTGGAGAAGTTTCATTTTGACAGCGAAAATCGAGGGGCGCTGATGCCTACAGTTACATGGACTTTTGCTGCAATGGCAACGTAACCCTGGAATGTAACCGCGATCTGTTGTGGGTTTCATGGCGTAATCAAGGGGCGTAGAGTGCCTACAGTTACATGGACTTTTGCTGCGATGGCAACGTAACCCAGGATGTAACTGCGACCATGGATGGGAGTGATGATTTTCAGAGCATTTTCACAAAGATATTTCCTCTATTTTCAAAAACTGTTTTCTATATTTTCAATAAAATTATTTTCCCAAGTATTTTCACTGGATGTTGAAAATGGATCTGCCAAACACTTATAGATTTACAGTCCTACGCCTGATCAACGTATGACTGAATTTCTGTGAGAACAAGAATGGACTGGTTGAGACATCGAATTATAAGAAGTATTTTTATAAAGAGCTATTTTAATAGTATTATGTGAATTTAAAAGCATTTCTAAAATTTTAAAACAAAAATGTTGGAATTTTGGAAAATGAAAGAAATCCATACTGGAATTATGAAAATTTTTGAATTCAGGAAAATTTAATGAAGTGATTTTTGTAATAAAATCGAATATTGATTTAAAAGTTGGAAGTAAGCTAATTAGTTAAATAACTTATTTGATAGAGTATGTTAATAAAATTTAACTCAATTAAATAAAATGGATTGTAAGTTAATAATGGAGTTTGGAAATGAATTCGAATTGTAATAGAATTCGACTTGGATTTGATAACAAATTAAATAAGTGGGAATGTCGAAATAGTGATGGTTTGAATTATAAATAAAATTCAAGTGTGATATGAATAATATTTAACGTAATTTGCGAGTAAATTAGATATAATGGAGGTGTTGTCGAATGAAATGAAAGTGAATTATAATAGACATGGTTTGAGTTGCAAACAAAACCCAGGTAAGTGGAAATAAATTGAGAATGGCTTTGCATTAATAAAATAAATTCGAAAATGAATTAAGCAGGTGAATTAAAAATTTAAAATGGGGTGAATAAATGGGTTAATTGAATTAAATAATTGGTTGAATGAAATCTGATTGAATAGAAATTAAATCAAAGTTTTAATTGGAATTGGGTTATCAGAATGAACTTAAGTTATGAGGCATATTAATTTGAAGTAAAACTACTTAAGTCAATAAAAGCTTGGTTTCGAATAAGAATGGAAGACCATTAAATAAAAGTTTGGGTTAAATTTATTTGGAAAAAATGGATATTAATATAAACATCGAATGTTGTCAAGCTCAATGAAATAATTTTTAAATGAATCCAGTGCAGAGATAAAATGAAACGCAAATGTATGGTTGGTGAATAAATTAGAAATGAAATGGAATTAAATACAGAATGAGTTGAAACTAATTTGAAGTAGTTATAAACTAAAATAAATACTATATTAAGCGGGTATTGCCGAATTTGCATTGTCGTTTGGCGTAAAACAAAAGTAATTAAATTCTATAAGTTGATAGAGATTAAATAAATTGATCTTAGGGTCAATTGAATTGAATATGAGCTTGATTGATTTAAAAATAAATTGAATGTAAGCAATTGAGTTGTGAACCATTAAAATTGGATGAAGTGGCATATGAATTAGTTGAAAGCAATTGAATTAGCTTTAAAATCCTATAAATCGCTTATGGAAAGCGTTTGGTGCTTGTTGCTTATGAAATGCATGTGTTAGCTATTGAAAGTAGGTGAAATGCTAATAAATTTTCTATATATGGCACTTACATATTTAAATTGAGTAAGTACAGGTACTTGAAGACCGTTTGGTTGGATTTGGTTGCGCTAATTGCTAAAATAATAAACCGCTTGCTTAAAATGCTAAATAAAGGTATGCATACGCAATAAAAATAGGAAATATGAACTGTTTTTGCTTTCCCGACTGGGTGGGTCGATGTATATATATTTATATCTCTTGTCAAATTGCAAAAGCTTCTCCGTACAAAGGAGACTCTGCCCAAATTTTTCGAAAATTTTGGGGGTTAGAAAATTTTAAAAAAAAAAATTGGGAAATTTTTTTTAGCGACAAAACGTTTTAAATTGAAAATTGAAATAAATGGATGAGATTAATTTAAAATAATGATACGAATCTGTTATAAATGGAAGATAAAATTCAATATTCAGAATTGAACACAAATTGAATTCACATGGAAATGGGAAAAAACTAATTTGAATAGAAGTAGATACGAAACTTCTGTAAGGAAATGCATAAAATGATTTTAAAAGTTACGATTGGATATTACTGCTAAGTAAGATATGCAGGTATTATAAAGGGAAAGGAAAATTGGTTTTGATTTCAGAAGATAAATTTAAATTGCCCGACAAAAAGGTATGTATTTAAATTTCTGTATGAAATTGGATTGGGTTTTTGATCTAGCCACTTGTTCTTTTGTTTTCATTTGAAATTTGGGTGCCCGTAAAGGCATTTTGTAGTTGTACCGAGCTAACCGTGTAAAGGAGACGCTGACAAAAAATTTCGGAAATTTAGAGAGTTAGAAATTTTTTGAGAAAGTTGTGATAATTTAAATTTGAATTTTAAATTTAAATTTGTATATGTGAAGTAAATAATGTTGTTGGAAACTATGGAAGGTTTTGGGAAGTTGGTTAAAGTAATAGTGGGTCTTTAATAAAAAATATGTTCTGCCAAGTTGATATAACTGTTGGTTTGGGGGAGGAGTGAACGGGTATTGGACTGTGGTATCCCAGAAATTTTAGCAATATCAATTTAATAATACGTATTTAAAATTAAATTGATTTGATAAAATTTTAATAAAAATTTACTTAATTTAATAATCCAATTAAATAAATGTTTAATTAGTGAATTTTATCTTTTTAAAAGCTAATAATTGTTTTCCCATTTATAGTGTGTGTGTGTGTGTGTGTGTGTGTGTGTGTGTGTGTGTGTGTGTGTATTGTGAATGGATAAGTTTGATTTGAAGTTAAATGAACAAATAAAATATGGTTTTTAAAATTCTAATATTCATTTGATAATTTGAAGATTATTATTTTATTTAATAAATAACTAATTGGTTTAAAATACTTAAAGAAATTGTTTTAAATTGTATAATTGCATTCTAAACATAGTTTAAATTTTAAAAGTTTATTTTATTTGTTTTAAATATAGCTTAATAATTATAATTTGGAATTATATGAAAATTTAAGATACTCTTTATATATTAAACATTAATTCTTTTAATTAAGATAAATAAGACAAGTAATTTATGATTTCTTTTATAAATGATTTAAAATTGATAAATATGTTATTTTCAAATAATAATGATAAATGTATAAATATAGATAGATTTTAAAAGGGCAATATTATTTTAAAATTAAAAATATGCTAATGTAAACTAGTTTAAATTGGATTTTTAAAATGTATAAATAGAATTTGATTTTGAATTTATTTTGAATTCAAATGAATTAACATAGTTAAATTTTATAAATAAGCTTTCATTTTTTTTAAATTGTTTTATTTCATTAAAAAGAAATACACATTCATTTATTTATGAAACTACTTTATATGTGTTTAATAAATAAAGAGGATTTCAATTACCTTTAATTTAAACAAAAATAAACTAAATTACTTAAGACACATGTTATTTAACTAAGTGGTAATTATGACAAGTGTACTTAGAATGAGAGATTAAATGTAACAAGTGTTATCTCTTTATACAAGTGTCTTTTATTTTTTATATTTTCTTTTAAATTTTTTAATAAATCAATTACACTCCTATAAAACATGTATTTCTTCAAGTTCTTTCTTTTTCTATTCTTCAAATTTTTTCCCAAAGATAAATCTTAGCTGAAAACAAACTAGTCTCTAAACTCTCCAAAACCAGAAAATTTTCAAATACCAGATTTTTCAAAAGAAATGCAAACACTCCTCAAAACTGAAATCATTAAAACCCAAACTTAAG
This sequence comes from Allium cepa, assembly GCA_030765085.1. Taxonomy (NCBI): domain Eukaryota; kingdom Viridiplantae; phylum Streptophyta; class Magnoliopsida; order Asparagales; family Amaryllidaceae; genus Allium; species Allium cepa. Next base: position 94,843,620 of record CM060946.1, on the reverse strand, counting down.
TTCTAATGCCTGAAAACCAAATTCATACTATAAGTAAAATAAGGAAAAGCCCGCATCTGGGAATCAAGCATTCAAGGCCTTTCAGTTTTAAAGTTCAAAAGCTTTTCAAAATTTAAGAACTATGTTCTGCATGCTCAAGACAGGTGAGTAACTTTTTTTTTTTAAATAAGTATAATCCGTTGCTTGATTTATGACTGGAAATAGTATGCCTTGTGTATGTATACCTGGTTGCATGTGCTTAGTATGTTTGGGTATATATAATTTTAAATGCTTTGCTGTACATGTATATATGAATAACTGATTGAATGTAAATGGATTTTATGTGCTGGATTTGCTTGCCTATACCTGTTTCAGAAGCAAGGATTTTGATAAAAATCCATTTTTCTCTTAATCAAGTTCATGTTAGGATTTAGGATTCAAACGATATCTGATTGATTGATTATAATGAAAGCTTTAAAATTTTATCTATGCCAAAACAAATTGTAATTTGCTCTGGAAATAAGAACAACAGGAAAGTATGAGTTTATAGTAAAAATTCAAACTTACGAATTCATGAATTCAGGATTAAATTTTAAATGCTTATACTAAATCATGATTTTTAAAAATCAAATTACAAAGTTTAAGGGTAGGATTAAGGAGCAGTTTTGGTTTTGGTGTAAATGAGTATTTGGGGGTTTGCTGATGCTCTCGAGGGTCAGGGAGGTTGAGATTGCTTCTGGTGATAGTGGGGGAAACAGTGATGATGGGAAAATTATTACGGTGGTGATTAAGTAGTGGTGGCGGCGGCGGCGGCTGTTGCAAGTTTTTAAACCTAGTTTCTAGGCATTGGGAAATTTTGATCGGCATGAAGACTATAGAGGTTCGAGTGATACAATATTCGAGGAGATGGTAGCTTGGGTATTGGAGAAGGGTTGGACGGAGTTTCAAGACCGCCGGTGATCGAAGGAGAGAGAGTGAGGTGTTTTACAGGTTTGGGGGTGGAGGTGCCCGTTGCTACCAGGTTTTGGATTGAGATTCTCGAATTCGATTTCGAGTGGATTGAGGGGTTTTGACGGTCGCGAGGTGATACAGAGATGGACGTCGACTTGCTTGTTGATTTGGTGGTGGCTGGAGGTGGCTACAACCACCGTGCATATGCACGGTGAAGAAGGAGTGTCAGGGAGGTTTTGGGGATTGTTGTGTTTTTGACCCGGGTGATACTCGAGTAGTTCGAGTTGTTACTCGAAGCAGCGCAAGGTTTTACTCGAAGTCAAAATAGTTGTGGCTCGGGCATTTTCTGAAGTTACAGGTTTCTTTGAAACCTGTATAAAATTTTCAAACTCAATTTGTTTAAATCTGAAGCCAGTTTTTAAAAGAGAAATAAAACTTAAATTTAAATTATGGTTTTCAAACTGAGTATGAATGCAAGTTTTAAAATCTAATTTAAATTTTATTAATTAAAATGTTTAAACAACTTTAAAAGAGTTTAAATACTTGAATTTAAGATAAAGTTTTAAATTTAAGTAGAGATTCAAACATGAGTTTAAATCTGAAATCAAATTCCAATTTGAAACAATGGTTTGAAAATAAAGGAAGTTTAAGGGCAATTTAAATGTTTAAATAAATTTGGACGTTGAAACACATTTAAATATGATTTGTATTTTGAAATGAATTTGGGATTTTAAATTTCTTATAACTTCTTTTATAAAATAAGAAAATCTTTAGTATAAAGTTTTAAAAGATTTTAAAATGTTTAAAACTTTGTTAAAGTTAAGTTTGATTTCATTTTTAAATTTAAAATTTAAAATGTAATATGAAAACAATTTTAAGTTAAATTGTTTTAAATTACTTTGTTAATGATTAAGTAATCATGAATAAGAAATGTTTTATTTTTAAAGTAAATTTAAGATTTAATGATCTTTGTTTCATTAAAATTAATAATTTAAATAATTTAATTAATTAATTTGATTAATTAATTAAAGATTTGAAATAAATTAATTTAGGATAATTAAATTTGTAATTAATTTAAGTTAATTACTTAAGAAAGGTAATTAAGAATTTGTTAATAAGTTAATGAAGGTCATTAACTCGTGATTATTTATTAATTAATTAATGCAATTAATTTTGATAATTAATTGGATTAGTTAATTTAGATAATCAATTATGAAAATTAATTAAGTATGATTACTTTATGGAAATAATTAAAGATATTGATTACTCTTTGTAATTAATTTATTAATTGGATTAGTTTAAATTAATTAATTAAGTTTAATTAATTTAGAATAGTCTTTAGATGGGTTGATGAGTAATCAGTGAAAAATAATTACTTAGAGAAGTAATTAAGATAAGTAAATTACTGAAGATAATTAATTGAAGTATGGTATTTTGGGATTAATTACCTTGTGTAAATAATAATGAGGATAATTACTTTGTGAAAGTGATTAATAATTAATTACTTTGTGTAATTAATTTAAGCATTAATTGATTAAATCATTTGAAAATGATTAAGTGATGTAATTAATTAAGAGTAATTAATTACTAATGAGATTAATCAAGGATGATTAATAACTATAAATAATTATTAAATGTAATTAATTTAGAAGTAATTAAGGAAGTACTTAAGGGTAGTTAATTTCTAAATGTAATAATCAAGAATGATTAATAATTGTGGTTTAATTAAGGTTAATTACTTAATGTAATTAATTTAAATAAGTAATTAATTAAAATGCAATTAAGGATCATTAATTATTATAATTAATGATGTAATTTAGGGATTAATTAATTAAGATTAATTAATCAATGATAAGTGATTAAGAAAGTAATTAATTAATGTAATTAATGTAATTAATTATAATTAATTAATGAAGTAATTAAAGGTTAATTACTAATTTTGGTTAAGGATAATTAATTTGTAAAATTAATTAAAGATAATTACTTGAATGTAATTAAAGGATAATTAATCAAAGGTGATTAATTAAGGTGATTAATTTGAGGATAATTATTTAATTGATTGGTTATCAATTAAGCGTTAAGTAAGCAAGTTTTAAATGGTGAAGTAATTAATTTAATTCATTTTAAATTAATTAAAGATATGTAATTAATTTAATTCACTTTAAATTAATTAGAGATAGAAGAAATTAATTTAATTCATTTTAAATTAATTATAGATGGTGTGATTATAGATCTATGCTTATGAATGTATGATATGGTTTACCTGAATGGTTTGAATCTCAGACATGAGATAAATAGTGTTGTGTGATATGGATGCATTGGTTGCATTGTGATGATAATATAAGTTATCTATTGGTGATGATAATATAGATTATCAATTTGTGATGATTGCCTGTTTATGATAATATTGATGATTATCTATTATAATGATGTGAATTATCTATCTGTGTGTATATGGATAATTAGAATTGAATTGTTTTAAACTTAAAACAATTTGGACCTAAAAGACACGCTTTGGATTTCAATAAGACCGGGATCGGGTTTCCATATTTGGAATCCGAAAACCACATCGATTCCAATTAAACGTTAGGTCGTTAATCCAAGTGGAGCAAGTGAAGACTCGAGGTGTAAGAGCTATACGTCAGTATAACTCTGTGGGTGATTCCGTAATGAGTTTGACGGAATAGTGCTTATAGATTCGAGATGGTGAATCAGAGTGCAAGGGCTATGGTCGTTGACTCTGAGGGTGATTCCAATAATGAGTGCAACGAGATAGTGCCTTCGGTTTCGTTCAAACCCGGAAGGAACTTGTATGGATTGAATGCTTTCAGAACATCGTCAGGTGGATGATGAGCATTCTAAGATAGATGTGTTCTATAAAGGTAATCGTAACCTCGAGCCTCATCAACCGGGAATGGCTAAAACAGGGTAGGTGCAGCAAGGCTTCGTGGGTAGCTCCCACTGGAGAGCAAGATTGATCCCTGTCTAGAGGTCTCTTTTTATTTCGGCTGTGTGGGCGGTTGGTCGCGACAGCTGCCGGGGTTGTCTTGTTTGGAACTGTTCAGTAAGGAATAGGTCCGGTCTTGTGTTGCAGGGGAGTGGGAGTACTCCTCGGTACGGTGATCTAGGCCACGTACTGTGACGGGCGGTACCCCAGTATCCCTGCCATTGTATGGAATCCAAAATCCAATAAGTGCCAACGGTTATTCTATTACCCACTTTTGTGGTTAGTAGCTGGAATTTAATAATGTAACAATTTCGGCTATTTCATATTTATTTGAAAACCCTAGACACTATTATAATATCATCGGATTTCCTATCAAATGTTTTGGTTAGCATAAGGTAAAAACTTTTCCATGTTTATGTGTGGGAAGTCTTACGTGATACCTTTCTTTTAAAGGTTTTTGAAAGTTAAGCAACTTTAACATGTTACTCACACCAGACCCATGTCTGACCCGGAGTTTATTTTTGTTTTCCATAAACTCTTGGGTACTCAAATTTTTACGAGTAGCCAAGGGATTCAGGCTAGGATTCAGGTTGGCTTTGACGAATTGTGGAGGAGAAATGGAGCAGGAGGCTTCTGCGTGTAGATATATATATAGTTTTCCGCTATGTGTTTTCTCTGAGTTGTTTCTTGTACTGATTGAGTTGTAATAACTAGACAGGTGTTTATAACTGTCTAGTATGTGTTGAATTATCCGTGTACTCTGATAGTGATTGTAAACTATGTAATGTTTTATGTTATTAATATAATTTATTCGTTCCGCTATTTAGATTCTGATGTGTTGTTTCTTCTTCTTCTTCTCTTTCTTTCTCTTTTCTATCCCTTTCTTTCTTATTAGCGATGCGACTTCCTGGAGTTTGGAAGTTGGGTCGTTACAGTGGTATCAGAGCATTAGGTTGAGTGAATACCTAGGCTCTGGAATGGTGTCTATCTTGAGAGAGCGTATTTGTAGTTTTGATATATATATATATATATATATATATATATATATATATATTTATTATTTTTACCTATCTGTTGGGTTACCCGTTCAGGTTTTCCAACATAAGTTATAAAGGTAGATAAGGTGGTGGTGTGAGTAACACGATTACTACCATTGGTTGGAGTTTGAATGTTTGAGGTTGGAAGTGTATTTGTCGAAACTGTAGACCTAATACCGTCTCAAGTGAGTTGTGCAGAGTGTAGAAATTTAATCGATCTCTGAAGGAAACCTGTAAAGGTTCAGAGTTCATCTTTGAAGATGGATGAGTTGAGTTTGGATCTGTCGGTTTGGCAGAAGTATGTGATGGTATTTTGATACCTCAGGAAGTGTGTCTACTTCGGTGTTGTGGCTGAGTTCAGCAGGATGTGGTGGTTGGCTTTGAGGGCCGAGTTTCTCGAAGGACTTCAGCTAAGAAAGTTTTGGCATTGGTGTCAGCAGTGCAACTCGGAGTGTCTGCGTTGGCAGAAATTTTCTGCCTGAGTAGTTTCAGAAGGTGGAGATCAGAAGCAGCAGAGTGGACCCAATACTTTATTGGATTGGCTAATTAAGAGTAAGTTGTTCTGTTTGGTAAAGAGAGAACAGTTTTGTTTGGGAATTGGTCTATATTGATCGCAAAAGTGATTTGCGATAGTTTGAGTGTTCTTTTGAGGTATTGAAGAATTTTTGGTTGTCTTCTGAGAAGTCGGAGGTTTGTCCACTTCTGAAGATTGAGTTTTCTTATCGTCTGGATTCCAGGAGTGCTACCGGTGGATCATGTAACGATCCGGAAAATTTTAACAATTTTAATTGATTTTTATAATGTATTTAATTGAATATTTGTGAAATTTTATAATAATTGGATTTTTAAAGTAAAATGTTTATATATTTAGAATACGTATATTTCAATATAGCAGATTGTAAATTTTGAATTAATTTTATGAAAGTTTATTTCATGGTGAAATTCTATTTAATTCAAGCTAGCTAATAATTGTTGATAATAAAATATTTTTCAAACCCGAATATTTTTACATAGAAAAATTCTAAATCGTCTTCTAACTGGGGCGTCATTTTTCGTTTTCCCAAATTTGGACTTCTTTAGCTCCGTCGATCTTATTCTCTACGTTTTTGCTGCACTTTCCGCTAGTAGAAAAATTCGAATTTTATAATCCAGTCATACCACCAATATCGGTATAACGTTTTGATCGGCTCGTCGTACTGATCTCTGCGGTATATTTGTTTCTGTTCTTTTGAGGTCTGGTACGCGAAGGGACCAATAAACTAACTGTTGTAAAGGTACCTTTAATTATGACCGTTAATTTCCTTCCATTTTAAAATTCGAAACGTATCAGATAAATTGCTTTAATAACTACTTAATCAATGTGTAGCCCGATATTTTATATTTTTGAATTCAAGGGTCACAATTTCTATTTTCTGACTTTTCCTTTCGTACCGTTCACTGTTTCCTTTTTTTTTTACCATTCGTTTCCACTTTTGCAGCCGTTAATTTTATCAATTCCCTGAAATCACGCGTAACCTTTCCCTTTCCCATTTCGAAAATTTTTCCATCTGTCCTTTTTCTTGCTTCTTCTGAAACGTTAAGAAATATATATATAGTACTTTACATACAATTCTCCTTCCTTCAGATCTGCTCACCCCTTTTCTCCTTTCTACCTGTGCCTGCCACCATTATAAGCCTCCTTCAACTTTTGTTCCAGCACCTCTCTCCTCCTATTTCCTTCACCGGCCTCCGCACGCACGTCTCCAACCCACGCCAACCGCCCACGCTCTCTCCTCTCCAACCCGAGACCCGCTTGCATTCCTTCTTCCCGAGTTTGCCATCACCTCCGCCTGTGCTCCACAAAACTCGATTTGCCTCTTCTTCTTGTTTTGGTTATGCTCATGTATACAGTATAATACGTTGGTAAATACTTCTCACAACTTAGATTTCCTTATGTATATGGATTCTATGTTGGTATGTATCAGTACTTGACATGTTTGCAAACGTTTACGCATATAAAGTATTTAGATATCAAGCTGCATATTTTTCCTCCTTTTTCGCATGCATAAATCTTGTGCAAGTTGATAACAGTGTGTTAGATGCTTGGCCTTCTTTTATTTTACAGTTTGGTATAAGTAATATATGTTGATTTGGAATAAATTTTGATGTTGATAACGTAAGTTGTACCGTTGATGATAAATATTGTTAAGGATATAAATTGTATATGATTCTTTTTTTTCTTTCAATATTTTAAATTTATATAAGTTTTTTTTTAGTCACAGTATATAAAAGTTTCTATGGGTTTGTATAATTTGTCTGAGTCATATACTTCTCCTATGTCTGGATGTAAGGGTAATACCTATATATAGTTTATTAGTTGGATATGTTTTGTCTGCTGGTTTATATAGCATTAGCAGTTGATAAATTAGCTCAATCAAGGTATATTTGTCATATATTAAAATATATATTCATGTAGGTTATGGTCTAGTAAAGAAACAGTTCAATAATAATATATAGTACATACCTAAACAACGCATGTCATATATGCTTGGCCAACTGTGTTCGTGCTTTGTGTAGTAGGCATACATTGTTTAGTAGTAGGCATACATTTTTTATGTAAAGAAGTTATGATAGTTTAATTATATAATATGACTTGTTTTATAATCTGGCTATGTACAAGAGTCTGTTGAATTTTGTATAAGCTTACATGTATTATATTTAACTTGTATAATAGTGTATTATATTTAATTTGTATAATAGCTAGTCTGCGCATGTAATTGAACAAGTTATACATATTGACTTGAGCATGTATCCTCTGTTAGTGTTTGTACCAATTTATTATGCGTTAATAATAAAAAAATAAAATAAAATTAAAGGGTTGTTTTCATTTTATATATATTTATGCGCTAGTATATAAGAAAAAAAATGAAATGGTATAGATTGGTTAACTGCAATAGTAGTAATATTCTGGCGTTGATAAACTGAAGTACCATGTCCAAAATTAGGGGCCGATATGTAGTTCAGGTAAATGTTAAATATGAAGGCTTGGAAGTTGTGAGGTCAATGCTTCATGTTTTTTTTTTTTTAACGGATGGCCTGCTGAAGTCCCACGTAGAATTAGCAGTACTAGTGACTTGTGTAGTAAATCACGGTAGCATTGGAAGTCAGTAGATAGGTGATTGGTTAAAACTGTGTTAGTTAGGTATAAAGCTAAGTTGTAGTATATTAGCTGTTAGTGCATGTTTATTGATTTTATTAGTAATTTTTTTAAGATAAATTTGTTGACATATTTTCAGTAATATAAATTAGTACTATATTTCATTTTAATCTGTATCAACCAAATTCTGATTTGATTTCATCGATTTCTCGTTATCAGCTTTGATCGTCGGATTCGTGCCGATCTTTCTTCGCTTTGATTCGTAACTCAAATCAGCTTCGTTGTCCATCTCTCTAGTCTCAAAAGGTGAGCAATCACTCACGATTAACATTTTTTTATTTATTAAATTTGATTTCAATTGAAACGACAATTGAAATATGCTGCTGTAGTTATTTAAATTGTTATATTTATGCTATTATCTGTAACTGTTCACTTATGGGATATGACACCATATCCTATTGTTTATATTTATTTTGATGATATATGTCTGTTGTTGTTATTATTTTCATATCTATTATCACTCTACAAGTTCGCTGTTAGTATAGAAATCACTATGGGTTGAAATGATACATACCCGAACGGACTTTAGAATAGGAGAAAATCGTTATGGGTTGAAATGATAAACCCAAGCGATTTTCATTTAATTGAATTTGAGATTACGGGTTGAAATGATATCCACCCGTATATATTTAGTGTACGGATTGAAATGATAAATATCCGTAGCATTTGACTATATGGCAGGAAATATATACCGACACCGTTGGTCCAGATAAATATTTTAAAGATAAATTTCTACAGTTTGAAAGGAAGTATATGAGATTTAATGAATATTGGTTTTTAAAATAATATCTACAAATGAAATTTTTATATATAGATTTAATGATAATATTATTGAGATTGATTTAATCCATGTAATATGTTTAAATATGATTTAAGATTTATATTTCAAAATTTACCGTTGTAAAGAACTTGAATAATTAAGGTTGGGAGATAAATTGGGTTTATTAAGAATGGTATTTAAATAAAGATTTATTTAATTAAATCAATTTGAAATTATTGAATGGGAAATTTAAGGGTATGATTTTTGTAACTGGATTTTTGATTTAAGTGATTTAATGAATATTTCACGTTTAAATAAATTAAACAAAATATTGAGTAAAAGGGAAATTTTCAGGTTACTTAAATAATATTGAATCTAAGGAGGAAATATTTCAAGGCTAATAACAATTTGATTAAATTAAGATCTTTATGAAACTGTTAAATTGAACCTTGGGAATGTAGAATATTAAAGCTTTGAACTATACTAGAATTTAATTGGTGTTTCAGATCTGTATTTGAATCAATATAAGTTGAATCTATTATTTACAAAACTGAATTGAAGTAAAATTTAGTTTGAAGCGTTTAATATTTAAAGTTTTGAAATATTGAAAAAAAAAGTATTTGTGATCTCAAATCCGGAATTTGAGGTCGATAAAGTTTGAAATGGTTATTTAGAAATTAAGTTGAATGTAAATTGATTTAAATTGAGATTTGACTAGATTTGAATTTGGATATTTAGTAAATTGAAGCGTAACTTTGAAAGTGGAATTTTTTTTTTGGAAATAATTATATATCTAATGAAAATGATATTTTGGTTTGAAGTATAAATAAATGGGAATGACCACGGTGTTATAGTGTATATTTCTACCCTGTAGATAGTTCCATGGACCCTTAGAGGATGGTTATTCCAAACATCCTTTAAGTTATTTGTATTTCAGTTGATATTTCACTTGAGTTGGATTTATTGATATAAGAATGTTAATCCTGACTCGAGTGTTTTGTGTTTTGCTTTACGCTCGGGTCAGACTGAGCGATACACCATTTGAGACTCACCTTCGAAGTTGGAGCCTTGCTTGAAGATCCAGCTATCTATCCTTTAGTCATCCTATTGATTTGTTCAGAGAAGTCATCTGCGCATACTGGAGACTACACTACATCTAAGATATTCAGTTGTATTTTATTTCTAACTCTGATGTACATAGTAGCTTCATGAACTACTATTCTTTATCTATTCCGCTGCATTTTTATTACTCTGTGTCTGTGATCCGTGTTTATTTATCTACTGTATATTTTAAGTTTTGCCAAATTTTATTAACAATTCGGTATTTTGAATTATTCAAGTCGGACATGTACGGTTTTATTGTCGATTTGAATGGTCCAAAATAGCGGGCCGTTACAGTTGGTATCAGAGCTTTGGCTCTAGGCAAAACCTAGCATATATGGTAAATTCATTTACAGAATCACTTTCGTTCGAGTTGAATCCCTTCTTTTTGACTTGATTTCCTTTGAATTTTGAAATGTCCCTCGGTTCCGAAATTCATTCTTGTCTCTCCCTATTTATATTCGTTTGATTCTGGAGTATCCCATAACTCCACGGAATGAATTGTAAAGGGGGTGAAAACTCCTTTACAATTGGCATTGATTCACCGGAGATTTCTGTATCCTCGGTTTACGATGCTGCTATATCTTGGTATGCCGAATTCTATCTCTGGCAATCGAATGTTGATTTTTTTTAGAATTCCGCATCAATTATATTCATGAAGTCACGGTTGACCCGGTTAAGGTCGCCCGAGATTTATAGAAGTATATCCATCTTCTATTTTGTAATTTGATTTTCTCAACCTTGTTTGAGCCTATCTTCGAATCAGGATTCTATTGATTAGAGTTCCTCTAAATTAAATCTCTATCTTTGTTTTGAAATCCATTCTTGAATCATCCTTTGAAAATCGGGTTTGTTGTATTTTAAAATTGTTTTATACGAAATTATTATTTTGATAACTATGATTTTATTCTATATATAAAAGTGAAAATGTTTTCGATAAGGATTATATACCTATATATAAAACGAATAAGAAATGTTATTCTATATATAAAAGTTTTGAAAGGATTGGAAATTTTGAAAATTTATAAGAAAGTGATTTATATAAAAAGGATTTATAAGGTGAAGGGTTAAATTTGAAATTCGAGAATTGAATTCCGATATTTTGAAATTGGTTTAAGATTTTGGGAAAATATATAAAAATAATACGATTTAAAAGTATTTTTCCGAATAAGAAATGTTTCAAAAGGGTTCAAATGAATTCCAACAATTTTGAAGAAATTTCAAAGAAGTTTTCAAGAAAATAGAAGTCGAGAACTCACGTATGTCGTTGGAAAATAATTTCGGTGATGAGTGCACGCATCATCGACATTAATTTTCGAGTTTCAGAGTGGGGGAGAGGCCACTTTAATAGCTTCGCTATGCAAGTGATTTTGTAAAACCATTTTTGATTTCAAATCCCGAAGTATAATTTGATATTTTAGAAAGATATGAGTATATATTTGAAACAATTTAAAATGAGACCGGTGTTCAGTTCTCGAGTTTCGGATTTAATAATTGATTTATTGATTTAAAGTTGATTTTCAACTCTTGAATTGGAAATTTGATTTCCCTAACTATTTTGAATGTTCGAACACTTCCAAATCGAGATTAAATTTTCAAAGCTAAGAAATTTCGAAGAGTATAAAATGTTTGATAAAGAATATAAATATAGTTTTGAAATGTTTTTTTAAAAAAGTTTTGAATAATGGTTTTCAGAAAGGTAAATTGGATATTTCAAATTGAAATAGATTAAAAGTTTTAAAGGGATAATTATAAATTTGGAAACCATTTTTTTGGGTATAATTGATTTTGAGAAAATATTTGGTTTTGAAAATTTAATTGAAATTAAAAACCAGTACTTATATGGTGATTTTGGAAATGAAATTGTTTGACTTGAATTATTTTAATTTGGAAACTGGGATAATTCTCTAAACCTATTATTTCGGGAACTTTGAAATTGAGATATTAATTTGGAAGAAATTTGGTGAAATCATACATGATTTTTAAACTGAATTGATATTAAATGATTTGAAATTGAGAACCTTATTAAGTACTTGATTTGGGAGTGGTCGAACTTATATAAATTCGATTTGTAAAAGTATGAAATTGATTTGAAATCTATTGATTTGAAATCTATTGATTTGAAAGGTACTCAATTTGGAAAGAGATTTTATATAATCGAAGTCTATATAAGTATGATTTGATCTACTATTGATTTGGAAAGTATTCAATTTGGGAAAAATGGAATCCTATATATATGGATTTTATATAAGTACGATATTTGGAAGTAATTTGAAAAGGTACTATATGATATATATTTTTGAAGTAAAGATATGGAAAGTGCCTTCTGCTTGATATCCGCTTTGTGGCCACATCGTGGATTCATTCTATCGATATTATTTTTTCTGATTTTTGGTTTTCCGGATGTAATACTCGAGTGTTCCCACCGTGGCGTAACCCATGGTTTCGTTTTTTCTCTCGTGAATGCATAGCGAAATTGCCTGGCTGAGTCTTGCCTAAGGGTACAGATTGTTTCCTGGGGGATCCAGGCGTAACCATTGTGTATCCTGCAATCTGTGTAGGTCGCGAATAGTAGCGCAAGTGCCTGGCTGAGTCTTGCCTAGGGGTACGGATTGTTTCCTGGGGGATCCAGGCGTAACCATTGTGTATCCTGCACTTTACTAGTCATCATGGCGTAACTCGCAGGGCTGAGAAAGCTTACGGATATGGATCGTTTCCTGGGGGATCCAGGCGTAACCATTGTGTATCTGCGAACCATGGTCGGACAAAGGTTTTGGTTTGGTTGTTCGTTGGATTGTACTTTCCATATATGTTTTAAAGGTTTTTCAAGTATTTTCACTGGGTGTTGAAACAAGGCTACCAAGTACTTGAAGAATTCTAGCTTTGCGCCTGATCAACGCATGGCCAGAGTCTGCAAGAACGAGGATAAACTTGTTGAAACATCGAGTTATAAAAGTATTTTCAAAAGGAAAATTTATTTCGATATAATAGTATTTTATTATAAAAGTATTATTATAAAGTTATTTATTATAAAAGTATTTTTCCCAACAAAGAAATTTTGAATTAAAATTTGAAATTTAAATTCTTATGGTTCTAGATTAATTATTCGTGCCCGATACTATTCTTTGAATCTACCTTATCTTCTCAGCTTTAGTTGTTCACCTATATTCCGTTTCTAGAATCTACCTTCCTTTCCTTTTTAAATATATTCTTTTAAATATTGTTTATCTATATACTACATTGTTTAATAGTAAACTTTAGTGTTATAAATATTTTGAAGTTATTAATTAAATAAAACATATTTAAAGAAAATGATTATTAATATATTGATAATATTTGAAAGTATCTTGAGATAAATTAAAAATTTCATGAATTTTGGATTTAATATTTTTAAATAGCTTCTTTGTAAATATAAGTAATAGTGTAAATAATTGTTATCAAAGGAGTTTTGAAAATTTTTAAAGTATCAAAGATAACCGTATTGCAAATGAAGTTTTCAAATTTCAAGCAAAATTTATTTAGTTTCAAAGTATTGGTTTAATCTTGACTTCCAATCTACTTTTATTTCTGGTTGTACAGTCCTCCTACCTCCTTCCTTTTCGGAGACGAAAAGTTTTGAGTGGGGGAGAGTGTAACGATTCGGAAAATTTTAACAATTTTAATTGATTTTTATAACGTATTTAATTGAATATTTGTGAAATTTTATAATAATTGGATTTTTAAAATAAAATGTTTATATATTTAGAATACGTATATTTCAATAAAGCAGATTGTAAATTTTGAATTAATTTTATGAAAGTTTATTTCATGGTGAAATTCTATTAAATTCAAGCTAGCTAATAATTGTTGATAATAAAATATTTTTCAAACCTGAATATTTTTACATAGAAAAATTCTAAATCGTCTTCTAACTGGGGCGTCATTTTTCGTTTTTCCAAATTTGGACTTCTTTAGCTCCGTCGATCTTATTCTCTACATTTTTGCTGCACTTTCCGCTAGTAGAAAAATTCGAATTTTATAATCCAATCATACCACCAATGTCGGTATACCGTTTTGATCGGCTCGTCGTACTGATCTCTGCGGTATATTTGTTTCTGTTCTTTTAAGGTCTGGTACGCGAAGGGACCAATAAACTAACTGTTGTAAAGGTACCTTTAATTATGACCGTTAATTTCCTTCCGTTTTAAAATTCGAAACGTATCAGATAAATTGCTTTAATAACTACTTAATCAATGTGTAGCCCGATATTTTATATTTTTGAATTCAAGGGTCACAATTTCTATTTTCTGACTTCTCACAATTTCTATTTTCTGACTTTTCCTTTCGTACCGTTCACTGTTTCCTTTTTTTTTTACCATTCGTTTCCACTTTTGCAGCCGTTAATTTTATCAATTCCCTGAAATCACGCGTAACCTTTCCCTTTCCCATTTCGAAAGTTTTTCCATCTGTCCTTTTTCTTGCTTCTTCTGAAACGTTAAGAAATATATATATAGTACTTTACATACAATTCTCCTTCCTTCAGATCTGCTCACCCCTTTTCTCCTTTCTACCTGTGCCTGCCACCATTATAAGCCTCCTTCAACTTTTGTTCCAGCACCTCTCTCCTCTTATTTCCTTCACCGGCCTCTGCACGCACGTCTCCAACCCACGCCAACCGCCCACGCTCTCTCCTCTCCAACCCGAGACCCGCTTGCGTTCCTTCTTCCCGAGTTTGCCATCACCTCCGCCTGTGCTCCACAAAACTCGATTTGCCTCTTCTTCTTGTTTTGGTTATGCTCATGTATACAGTATAATACGTTGGTAAATACTTCTCACAACTTAGATTTCCTTATGTATATGGATTCTATGTTGGTATGTATCAGTACTTGACATGTTTGCAAACATTTACGCATATAAAGTATATAGATATCAAGCTGCATATTTTTCCTCCTTTTTCGCATGCATAAATCTTGTGCAAGTTGATAACAGTGTGTTAGATGCTTGGCCTTCTTTTATTTTACAGTTTGGTATAAGTAATATATGTTGATTTGGAATAAATTTTGATGTTGATAACGTAAGTTGTACCGTTGATGATAAATATTGTTAAGGATATAAATTGTATATGATTCTTTTTTTTCTTTCAATATTTTAAATTTATATAAGTTTTTTTTAGTCACAGTATATAAAAGTTTATATGGGTTTGTATAATTTGTATGAGTCATATACTTCTCCTATGTCTGGATATAAGGGTAATACCTATATATAGTTTATTAGTTGGATATGTTTTGTCTGCTGGTTTATATAGCATTAGCAGTTGATAAATTAGCTCAATCAAGGTATATTTGTCATATATTAAAATATATATTCATGTAGGTTATGGTCTAGTAAAGAAACAGTTCAATAATAATATATAGTACATACCTAAACAACGCATGTCATATATGCTTGGCCAACTGTGTTCGTGCTTTGTGTAGTAGGCATACATTGTTTAGTAGTAGGCATACATTGTTTATGTAAAGAAGTTATGATAGTTTAATTATATAATATGACTTGTTTTATAATCTGGCTATGTACAAGAGTCTGTTGAATTTTGTATAAGCTTACATGTATTATATTTAACTTGTATAAT
The DNA here is from genome assembly GCA_030765085.1 of Allium cepa. NCBI lineage: Eukaryota > Viridiplantae > Streptophyta > Magnoliopsida > Asparagales > Amaryllidaceae > Allium > Allium cepa. The sequence goes on along the minus strand of CM060946.1, from coordinate 94,828,041 downwards.
AGTGTATTATATTTAATTTGTATAATAGCTAGTCTGCGCATGTAATTGAACAAGTTATACATATTGACTTGAGCATGTATCCTCTGTTAGTGTTTGTACCAATTTATTATGCGTTAATAATAAAAATAAAAATAAAATTAAAGGGTTGTTTTCATTTTATATATATTTATGCGCTAGTATATAAGAAAATAAAATGAAATGGTATAGATTGGTTAACTGCAATAGTAGTAATATTCTGGCGTTGATAAACTGAAGTACCATGTCCAAAATTAGGGGCCGATATGTAGTTCAGGTAAATGTTAAATATGAAGGCTTGAAAGTTGTGAGGTCAATGCTTCATGTTTTTTTTTTTAACGGATGGCCTGCTGAAGTCCCACGTAGAATTAGCAGTACTAGTGACTTGTGTAGTAAATCATGGTAGCATTGGAAGTCAGTAGATAGGTGATTGGTTAAAACTGTGTTAGTTAGGTATAAAGCTAAGTTGTAGTATATTAGCTGTTAGTGCATGTTTATTGATTTTATTAGTAATTTTTTTAAGATAAATTTGTTGACATATTTTCAGTAATATAAATTAGTACTATATTTCATTTTAATCTGTATCAACCAAATTCTGATTTGATTTCATCGATTTCTCGTTATCAGCTTTGATCGTCGGATTCGTGCCGATCTTTCTTCGCTTTGATTCGTAACTCAAATCAGCTTCGTTGTCCATCTCTCTAGTCTCGAAAGGTGAGCAATCACTCACGATTAACATTTTTTTATTTATTAAATTTGATTTCAATTGAAACGACAATTGAAATATGCTGCTGTAGTTATTTAAATTGTTATATTTATGCTATTATCTGTAACTGTTCACTTATGGGATATGACACCATATCCTATTGTTTATATTTATTTTGATGATATATGCCTGTTGTTGTTTTTATTTTCATATCTATTATCACTCTACAAGTTCGCTGTTAGTATAGAAATCACTATGGGTTGAAATGATACATACTCGAACGGACTTTAGAATAGAAGAAAATCGTTATGGGTTGAAATGATAAACCCAAGCGATTTTCATTTAATTGAATTTGAGATTACGGGTTGAAATGATATCCACCCGTATATATTTAGTGTACGGATTGAAATGATAAGTATCCGTAGCATTTGACTATATGGCAGGAAATATATACCGACACCGTTGGTCCAGATAAATATTTTAAAGATAAATTTCCACGGTTTGAAAGGAAGTATATGAGATTTAATGAATATTGGTTTTTAAAATAATATATACAAATGAAATTTTTATATATAGATTTAATGATAATATTGTTGAGATTGATTTAATCCATGTAATATGTTTAAATATGATTTAAGATTTATATTTCAAAATTTACCGTTGTAAAGAATTTGAATAATTAAGGTTGGGAGATAAATTGGGTTTATTAAGAATGGTATTTAAATAAAGATTTATTTAATTAAATCAATTTGAAATTATTGAATGGGAAATTTAAGGGTATGATTTTTGTAACTGGATTTTTGATTTAAGTGATTTAATGAATATTTCACGTTTAAATAAATTAAACAAAATATTGAGTAAAAGGGAAAATTTCAGGTTACTTAAATAATATTGAATCTAAGGAGGAAATATTTCAAGGCTAAATAACAATTTGATTAAATTAAGATCTTTATGAAACTGTTAAATTGAACCTTGGGAATGTAGAATATTAAAGCTTTGAACTATACTAGAATTTAATTGGTGTTTCAGATCTGTATTTGAATCAATATAAGTTGAATCTATTATTTACAAAACTGAATTGAAGTAAAATTTAGTTTGAAGCGTTTAATATTTAAAGTTTTGAAACATTGAAAAAAAAAGTATTTGTGATCTCAAATCCGGAATTTGAGATCGATAAAGTTTGAAATGGTTATTTAGAAATTAAGTTGAATGTAAATTGATTTAAATTGAGATTTGACTAGATTTGAATTTGGATATTTAGTAAATTGAATCGTAACTTTGAAAGTGGATTTTTTTTTGGAAATAATTATATATCTAATGCAAATGATATTTTGGTTTGAAGTATAAATAAATGGGAATGACCACGGTGTTATAGTGTATATTTCTACCCTGTAGATAGTTCCATGGACCCTTAGAGGATGGTTATTCCAAACATCCTTTAAGTTATTTGTATTTCAGTTGATATTTCACTTGAGTTGGATTTATTGATATAAGAATGTTAATCCTGACTCGAGTGTTTTGTGTTTTGCTTTACGCTCGGGTCAGACTGAGCGATACAGCATTTGAGACTCACCTTCGAAGTTGGAGCCTTGCTTGAAGATCCAGCTATCTATCCTTTTAGCCATCCTGTTGATTTGTTCAGAGAAGTCATCTGCGCATACTGGAGACTACACTACATCTAAGATATTCAGTTGTATTTTATTTCTAACTCTGATGTACATAGTAGCTTCATGAACTACTATTCTTTATCTATTCCGCTGAATTTTTATTACTCTGTGTCTGTGATCTGTGTTTATTTATCTACTGTATATTTTAAGTTTTGCCAAATTTTATTAACAATTCGGTATTTTGAATTATTCAAGTCGGACATGTACGGTTTTATTGTCGATTTGAATGGTCCAAAATAGCGGGCCGTTACAGATCAGCTAGTAGAAGGATGGTTTCTCGAGATAGGTTTGGTGAGGCAGCTCAGGATTGGTGAAACATCTGAGTTTTCTTTGGATATGTTGAGCCATATTTCTGGGAAGTGATGTCCAGTTTATGCTCATCAGCAGTGTCTTCTGTGCCAGTTCAGAGTTGTGCAGCGGAAGCAGTTTGGGAATGCTTCTGTTTTGTCTTTTCTGGATAGAAGAATTGAGATTGTTCTTCTGATGTTTGAAGAGTGGAGTTGGTGATCTTAGTCTTGGTTGAACTTGAGGAGATCGTTGTGTTGGATTGTTTTTGGTTCTGTTTGTTTCAGAGGCATCAGTGAAGGTTAAGCTGATCAGTTTGGATATAGGAAGCCGGGATCGTCAGAAGAGTTTTGGAGATAAGAGATGAAGGAATTTGGATTCCGGAGTCGGAGTTTTGTTTTGGATCTCTTCTGTGTTTTGGTTGGATTGGTGTTTGGTTTTCAAGAGTTGAATTGCCAGTTTGGATAATTGGATGTATGAGTTTCACGTATCTCTGAGGGAGTACGTGTATGAGCTATCTCTAGAAGTGGAACCAGCTATTCAAGAAGATTTAGTGGTTGAGTCAGACTCGTCTGTAGTCTGATATCTTGTCTAGTTCTATAGATCTAGATGAGTAGAAGCTCTGTAGCTTCGTAGTTTAGATTGTTTGTATTTTGTAGGGCGAGTATCCCGATACACACACACACACACACACACACACACTTGGGGAAACTCGTGGGAATTCATCCAGAATTTTATCTGGATAATTAAATTTGTTTGATTTGATAAATTGGTTTCTATGGTTGTTAGCATATGATTGATATATGCTTGTGTTTAAATTTAAAATCTTAAATGAGATTATTAAATTACCTTTGCTTTTAAATTTCGGGGACGAAATTCTTTTAAGGGGGAAGGAATGTGATATCCCAGAAATTTTAGCAATATCAATTTAATAATCTGTATTTAAAATTAAATTGATTTGATAAAATTTTAATAAAAATTTACTTGATTTAATAATCCAATTAAATAAATGTTTAATTGGTGAATTTTATCTTTTTAAAAGCTAATAATTGTTTTCCCATTTATAATGTATGTGTGTGTGTGTATATATATATATTGTGAATGGATAAGTTTGATTTGAAGTTAAATGAACAAATAAAATATGGTTTTTAAAATTCTAATATTCATTTGATAATTTGAAGATTATTATTTTATTTGATAAATAACTAATTGGTTTAAAATACTTAAAGAAATTGTTTTAAATTGTATAATTGCATTCTAAACATAGTTTAAATTTTAAAAATTTATTTTATTTGTTTTAAATATAGCTTAATAATTATAATTTGGAATTATATGAAAATTTGAGATACTCTTTATATATTAAACATTAATTCTTTTAATTAAGATAAATAAGACAAGTAATTTATGATTTCTTTTATAAATGATTTAAAATTGATAAATATGTTATTTTCAAATAATAATGATAAATGTATAAATATAGATAGATTTTAAAAGGGCAATATTATTTTAAAATTAAAAATATGCTAATGTAAACTAGTTTAAATTGAATTTTTAAAATGTACAAATAGAATTTGATTTTGAATTTATTTTGAATTCAAATGAATTAACATAGTTAAATTTTATAAATAAGCTTTCATTTTTTAAAATTTTTTTATTTCATTAAAAAGAAATACATATTCATTTATTTATAAAACTACTTTATATGTGTTTAATAAATAAAGAGGATTTCAATTACCTTTAATTTAAACAAAAATAAACTAAATTACTTGAGACACATGTTATTTAACTAAGTGGTAATTATGACAAGTGTACTTAGAACGAGAGATTAAATGTAACAAGTGTTATCTCTTTATAGAAGTGTCTTTTATTTTTTATATTTTCTTTTAAATTTTTTAATAAATCAATTACACTCCTATAAAACATGTTTTCTTCAAGTTCTTTCTTTTTCTATTCTTCAAATTTTTTCCCAAAGATAAATCTTAGCTGAAAACAAACTAGCCTCTAAACTCTCCAAAACCAAAAAATTTTCAAAAACCAGATTTTTCAAAAGAAATGCAAACACTCCTCAAAACTGAAATCATTAAAACCCAAACTTAAGTTCTAATGCCTGAAAACCAAATTCATACTATAAGTAAAAAAAAGGAAAAGCCTGCATCTGGGAATCAAGCATTCAAGGCCTTTCAGTTTTAAAGTTCAAAAGCTTTTCAAAATTTAAGAACTCTGTTCTGCATGCTCAAGACAGGTGAGTAACTTTTTTTTTTTTAAATAAGTATAATCTGTTGCTTGATTTATGACTGGAAATAGTATGCCTTATGTATGTATATCTGGTTGCATGTGATTAGTATGTTTGGGTATATATGATTTTAAATGCTTTGCTGTACATATATATGAATGACTGATTGAATGTAAATAGATTTTATGTGTTGGATTTGCTTGCCTATACCTGGTTTCAGAAGCAAGGATTTTGATAAAAATCCATTTTTCTCTTAATCAAGTTCATGTTAGGATTTAGGATTCAAAGGATATCCGATTGATTGATTATAATGAAAGCTTTAAAATTTTATCTATGCTAAAACAAATTGTAATTTGCTCTGGAAATAAGAACAACGGGAAAGTATGAGTTTATAGTAAAAATTCAAACTTACGAATTCATGAATTCAGGATTAAATTTTAAATGCTTATACTAAATCATGATTTTTAAAAATCAAATTACAAAGTTTAAGGATAGGATTAAGGAGCAGTTTTGGTTTTGGTGTAAATGAGTATTTGGGGGTTTGCTGATGCTCTCGAGGGTCAGGGAGGTTGAGATTGCTTCTGGTGATAGTGGGGGAAATGGTGATGATGGGAAAATTATTACGGTAGTGATTAAGTAGTGGTGGCGGCGGCGGCAGCTGTTGCAAGTTTTTAAACCTAGTTTCTAGGCATTGGGAAATTTTGATCGGCATGAAGACTATAGAGGTTCGAGTGCTACAATATTCGAGGAGATGGTAGCTTGGGTATTGGAGAAGGGTGGGACGGAGTTTCAAGACCGCCGGTGATCGGAGGAGAGAGAGAGTGAGGTGTTTTACAGGTTTGGGGGTGGAGGTGCATGTTGCTGCCAGGTTTTCGATTGGGATTCTCGAATTCGATTTCGAGTGGATTGAGGGGTTTTGACGGTCGCGAGGTGATACAGAGATGGACGTCGACTTGCTTGTTGATTTGGTGGTGGCTGGAGGTGGCTACAACCACCGTGCATATGCACGGTGAAGAAGGAGTGTCAGGGAGGTTTTGGGGATTGCTGTGTTTTTGACCCGGGTCGATACTCGAGTAGTTCGAGTTGTTACTCGAAGCAGCGCAAGGTTTTACTCGAAGTCAAAATAGTTGTGGCTCGAGCATTTTCTGAAGTTACAGGTTTCTTTGAAACCTGCATAAAATTTTCAAACTCAATTTGTTTAAATCTGAAGCCAGTTTTTAAAACAGAAATAAAACTTAAATTTAAATTATGGTTTTCAAACTGAGTATGAATCCAAGTTTTAAAATCTAATTTAAATTTTATTAATTAAAATGTTTAAACAACTTAAAAAGAGTTTAAATATTTGAATTTAGGATAAAGTTTTAAATTTAAGTAGAGATTCAAACATGAGTTTAAATCTGAAATCAAATTCCAATTTGAAACAATGGTTTGAAAATAAAGGAAGTTTAAGGGCAAATTAAATGTTTAAATAAATTTGGATGTTGAAACACATTTAAATATGATTTGTATTTTGAAATGAATTTGGGATTTTAAATTTCTTATAACTTCTTTTATAAAATAAGAAAATCTTTAGTATAAAGTTTTAAAAGATTTTAAAATGTTTAAAACTTTGTTAAAGTTAAGTTTGATTTCATTTTAAAATTTCAAATTTAAAATGTAATATGAAAACAATTTTAAGTTAAATTGTTTTAAATTACTTTGTTAATGGTTAAGTAATCATGAATAAGAAATGTTTTATTTTTAAAGTAAATTTAAGATTTAATGATCTTTATTTCATTAAAATTAATAATTTAAATAATTTAATTAATTAATTTGATTAATTAATTAAAGATTTGAAATAAATTAATTTAGGATAATTAAATTTGTAATTAATTTAAGTTAATTACTTAAGAAAGGTAATTAAGAATTTGTTAATAAGTTAATGAAGGTCATTAACTTGTGATTATTTATAATTAATTAATGTAATTAATTTTGATAATTAATTGGATTAGTTAATTTAGATAATCAATTATGAAACTTAACTAAGTATGATTACTTTATGGAAATAATTAAAGATATTGATTACTCTTTGTAATTAATTTATTAATTGGATTAGTTTAAATTAATTAATTAAGTTTAATTAATTTAGAATAGTCTTTAGATGGGTTGATGAGTAATCAGTGAAAAATAATTACTTAGAGAAGTAATTAAGATAAGTAAATTACTGAAGATAATTAATTGAAGTATGGTATTTTGGGATGAATTACCTTGTGTAAAAAATAATGAGGATAATTACTTTGTGAAAGTGATTAATAATTAATTACTTTGTGTAATCAATTTAAGCATTAATTGATTAAATCATTTGAAAATGATTAAGTGATATAATTAATTAAGAGTAATTAATTACTAATGAGATTGATCAAGGATGATTAATAAATATAATTAATTATTAAATGTAATTAATTTAGAAGTAATTAAGGAAGTACTTAAGGGTAGTTAATTACTAAATGTAATTAATCAAGATTGATTAATAATTGTGGTTTAATTAAGGTTAATTACTTAATGTAATTAATTTAAATAAGTAATTAATTAAAATGCAATTAAGGATCATTAATTAATATAATTAATGATGTAATTTAGGGATTAATTAATTAAGATTAATTAATCAATGATAAGTGATTAAGGAAGTAATTAATTAATGTAATTAATGTAATTAATTATAATTAATTAATTAATGAAGTATTAAAGGTTAATTACTAATTTTGGTTAATGATAATTAATTTGTAAAATTAATTAAAGATAATTACTTGAATGTAATTAAAGGATAATTAATCAAAGGTGATTAATTAAGGTGATTAATTTGAGGATAATTATTTAATTGATTGGTAATCAATTAAGGGTTAAGTAAGCAAGTTTTAAATGGTGAAGTAATTAATTTAATTCATTTTAAATTAATTAAAGATATGTAATTAATTTAATTCACTTTAAATTAATTAGAGATAGAAGAAATTAATTTAATTCATTTTAAATTAATTGTAGATGGTGTGATTATAGATCTATGCTTATGAATGTATGATATGGTCTACCCTGAATGGTTTGAATCTCAGACATGAGATAAATAGTGTTGTGTGATATGGATGCATTGGTTGCATTGTGATGATAATATAAGTTATCTATTGGTGATGATAATATAGATTATCAATTTGTGATGATTGCCTGTTTATGATAATATTGATGATTATCTATTATAATGATGTGAATTATCTATCTGTGTGTATATGGATAATTAGAATTGAATTGTTTTAAACTTAAAACAACTTGGACCTAAAAGACACGCTTTGGATTTCGATGAGACCGAGATCGGGTTTCCATATTTGGAATCCGAAAACCACATCGATTCCAATTAAACGTTAGGTCGTTAATCCAAGTGGAGCAAGTGAAGACTTGAGGTGTAAGGGCTATACGTCAGTATAACTCTGTGGGTGATTCCGTAATGATTTTGATGGAATAGTGCTTATAGATTCGAGAAGGTGAATCAGAGTGCAAGGGCTATGGTCGTTGACTCTGAGGGTGATTCCAATAATGAGTGTAACGAGATAGTGCCTTCGGTTTCGTTCAAACCTGGAACGAACTTGTATGGATTGAATGCTTTCAGAACATCATCAGGTGGACGATGAGCATTCTAAGATAGATGTGTTCTATAAAGGTAATCGTAACCTCAAGCCTCATCAACCGGGAATGGCTAAAACAGGGGAGGTGCTGCAAGGCTTCGTGGGTAGCTCCCACTGGAGAGCAAGATTGATCCCTGTCTAGAGGTCTCTTTTTATTTCGGCTGTGTATGCGGTTGGTCGCGACAACTGCCGGGGTTGTCTTGTTTGGAACTGTTCAGTAAGGAATGGGTCCGGTCTTGTGTTGCAGGGGAGTGGGAGTACTCCTCGGTACGGTGATCTAGGCCACGTACTGTGACGGGCGGTACCCCAGTATCCCTGCCATTGTATGGAATCCAAAATCCAATAAGTGCCAACGGTTTTGATTCTATTACCCACTTTTGTGGCTAGTAGCTGGAATTTAATAATGTAACAATTTCGGCTAGTTCATATTTATTTGAAAACCCTAGACACTATTATAATATCATCGGATTTCCTATCAAATGTTTTGGTTAGCATAAGGTAAAAACTTTTCCATGTTTATGTGTGGGAAGTCTTACGTGATACCTTTCTTTTAAAGGTTTTTGAAAGTTAAGCAACTTTAACATGTTACTCACACCAGACCCATGTCTGACCCGGAGTTTATTTTTGTTTTCCATAAACTCTTGGGTACTCAAATTTTTACGAGTAGCCAAGGGATTCAGGTTAGGATTCAGGTTGGCTTTGACGAATTGTGGAGGAGCAATGGAGCAGGAGGCTTCTGCGTGTAGATATATATATAGTTTTCCGCTATGTGTTTTCTCTGAGTTGTTTCTTGTACTGATTGAGTTGTAATAACTAGACAGGTGTTTATAACTGTCTAGTATGTGTTGAATTATCCGTGTACTCTGATAGTGATTGTAAACTATGTAATGTTTTATGTTATTAATATAATTTATTCGTTCTGCTATTTAGATTCTGATGTGTTGTTTCTTCTTCTTCTTCTCTTTCTTTCTCTTTTCTATCCCTTTCTTTCTTATTAGCGATGCGACTTCCTGGAGTTTGGAAGTTGGGTCGTTACATGGACCATTCTTCCTAACTAGTTATTTCGAGGACGAAATTCTTTTAAGGGGGGAGGAATGCGACGACCCAGAATTTCTTAAAATTTAAATAGGAATATTTAATTGATTGTAAATATTTAAAAAGTTAATTTTAAAATTGAATCCAAATATTATTATTATTTAGCAATTAAGTTATTACATTTAATAAACTGAAATTGGGTAAATTATTGAATCTTCAGTTTTAAGCCTGTTAAAAATAATTTGAAGGCTTATAAAATTTATAATGATGATACTGAAAATAATTGAATGGTTGAAATTTAATTTAAAGGTGATTTGTTCAGTTTTAATAATATATCGTTTAAATCAATATTTAAAAATAGCTTTCCGAGGCACAGTCTCGGATTTCGACGAAATCAGTTCCATTGGGCCCGTAATATTGCATTATTGTCGGATTTTGATTTTCATAATGTTTGGAGTTGTTGTGTGAGAGTACGATGCGTAAACGCACTGAATTTTATATCGAAACATTTTGGGAATTTTTAATTTATAATGGCTGGTCAACCACTTTTCCTTCCTATGCACGCCTCTTTCTTGTCACATAATCATACCCTTTCCCTCAAAGCCGTTCAAAAAAAACAACAATGAAACTTAGAAAAAGTAAATCGAATGCTCGAAATCTTCACCACAGAAAAATTCAAAACTTGTCCCTAAATTCATACTTTTGCACTGGCTTCGCTCTGGGATGATTTTTGGATGGTGCGGCTTAGGTTTGGGGAAGTCGACAGTGAAGTTGGGGGGATGTTGGTATCTAGGGTTTGCAATCGTTGGGATTTTGAGCCTTGATTCTCGAATTGAAGCTCGAATTTGATTTGTTGGATCGAATAGCATCCGGTGGCCATGATTTGACCTCGCTCGGTTGGATATTGAAGATCGCGACATCCTAGAACCATGCGTGAAGCCTCCAGGTCGCGAGCATCTTCGTGTGGTCGAGCTGCTCCTGATGGGGATGATCGCGGAGAGAGCGAGGTTAGGAGTTCGTTGGAGAGATCGTGAGTAGATTTCATTGTGTGATAAGGGAGAAGGGTAAATGCGAAGTCAGTGGCCATGGAAGCACGCGACTCAGCGAGGTGGCATCGGTGCTACAAATTTCGTGATGATCTCGAGTTCGTATTGGGTGCGTGGGCAAGAGCAAGCACGAGTTAGGCTTTGGGTTCGTATAGGCAGTAAGGTATTATCGTTTTTCCTTATAACTGAATGTTCGTTTACATGTTAGAAAGGGATTTGGAATTTACGGTAAAGTTTTTATAAATAAAATAAAATAATTATGCATGTTTTGAACTTACTGTTAATTGATAATGTATTATGGTGATGAATTTGTTAATTAACACATTCAATTATTTTAGTCACTAAGCAATTCATTAAAGGAAAGTTCAAATTTAAGTTTATTGAATGGAAAATTAATTTTTTGGTTAATTTAAATATTAATAAATTGTATGATGTTTATTCAAGGATTAAAATCATGGAAACAAGCCAGTTTGGGAGGGTTTTCAAACGGTAGAATTTAAGGTGAGTAAATCTCACTCTTCTGAATTTTTATTTAAATTTTAAATGGTTAAATTTAAATAATTGGTTGAATGATTGAATTGATTTGATGTGCTATGATGATCTAGTGACTTTGGTTTTGGTTGGTTCTCGAGTTAATTGTTGCTTGACTCGAAATATTCGAGTTTTAAATTGTTTTTAAACTTAAATAAAAAATAAGAAAATGTTTTCATTTTAATGTTAATAAACACTAAATGATTTGTGATTCATTAAATTAGTAGGGTAATTAAAATGGATAATTAATTAATTCAATTAATTAATGATTTGGGTTGATTAATTTAGTAATTAAAGGTTTGAATTAATTAATTAAGATTTAAGTTTAATTAATTTAGAATAATCAATGGATAGTTTGATAGGTAATTACTTAATGTAATTAATAAAATATGGTTACTTTGTGAAATTAATCAAGGGATTAATTAAGATAGTTAATTAAGGAGTAATTAATTTATTTAATGAAGTAAATAAAAAGGTAGATAATTACAGGATGAGATAAATCAAGAGTGATTAATATTTGTGGTTTAATTAATGATTAATTATTTAATGTAATTAATGTAAATTAGGATAAATTGAAATGTAATTAGAAATCATTAATTGTATAATCAATGATGTAATTAAAGTCTGATTAATTAAGATTGATTAATCAATAATAAGTGACTTATGAGAAATTAACTAATATAAGTAATTAAGGATTAATGTAATTAATATAGTTAATTAATTTATGAAGTAATTAAGATTACTTATTGATATTTGGTTAAGAATAATTAATATTGTGAAACTAATTAAAGTTAATTACTTGAATGTAATTGAAGGATAATTAATCCAGGGTGATTAATTAAGATGAATAATGAAGGGATGTTTGATGAATTGATTTGAAATTAACTAATGTTAAATGAAGAAATCTAAGTCGTTGAGGTTAGTAATTCAATCAGGATTAATTAAATTAAATTTGTATATGATTAAGCTTTGCTTATGAATGATTGAATGGTATTGGACGCTTTGAATGAGTTGATATATCTGATATGAAATGTTGTGTATTTCATTTGGATAACTTAGATTAGGATGACATGAAACTCGAAGAGACCGGGGTCGGTATTAGAAAATACCCGAAACCACTTCGAATTTTTATGGATTGATATGTGAAATCTATAGGCTGGGATGAGGTGATTTAAAGGAATTGGACTATTTTAAATCTAAATCTTTGGTACATAGAAAACTTATGTGTGAAATAAGTTATGTCTATAACATATCGTGAACTTGTAAATTGGTTCGAGTTACCCCGGGTTTTATATAAGTTGCATGCTTAGTATTTCATGTTGGATGAGTTTACTCACGCTAGTTTCCAGCCTGACCCGGGTGTTACTTTGATGTAATGCTCGGGCTAGACCGAGTATTAAAGATTTTCACGTAAGGACGTTCAGGAGCTCATGAGTCGAGCTGAATGGCAGAAACGTATAGAGTATTTCCGCTGTATTATATTATTGTATATCTGAGGCATGGTAATTATGTATATCCAGTGTATGTATATATGTGTAACTCTGATGTATTAAAATGTAATCGACAGATATAATATTCTTTTGTAATTGATAATATTTATTATTATATTTTATCCGCTGCGAATGTGAGATGTTGATGTTTCTGATCTTCTTCTTCTTCTTCTATCTCTTTCTTCTTTTTCTAACTATCCGGAATTTTCGAGATCGAAAATTTCGGGTCGTTACATCCGAGGTGGGCGATAGTAGCTGCTATGAGTTACCACCATTCCGGATACGCAAACGGTATATCTACTCTGGCATTTCCTCGTGTGCCGTGTTCACATGCCCTAGCGCACCTTCTACAAGTTTGTTTTGTACCATACCTATGTGATGTCCTCTGGGTAAACCTCTAGTTTACGGAGGAGAGTATGACATTATATAGACTATGGGAATATATAAAAATGTGTCAAGGAGATATGGGTAACGCCTTAACACTGTTTTAATACCTTTACTTTGCTGTAGACATATTATAATAGCGTATTTTACTACATAGTAGATAGTTTAACGGATCCTTAGGAGATGTGAATCCCAAGCATGTCTTAAGTTACTGCACTCATGATAGACACTGGATAGGAGATGTCAAACCCCGTAAACATCTCTGACGCCGTTCCACTCATATTTATTTACCATTGATTTAACTTACATAAGATCTTTTAGTTCTAACTTAAGTGTTTTGTCTTTCAATTCGCTCGGGTCAGCCTAAGCATTTCAGGATTTGAAGGCCTTATTTCTAGAGGACGAAGACAAGATTGTATTATTGTTATTTATTATATTTCACTACATCATGTATTCCATTGCATTATTTATTATTCTCTTGTATGTGTAACTCCAATCTGTGTTGTATAAGTATAATCAAATGTTGTTGTAAAACAACTTCATGAACTGTTATTTGATTATTATATTTTATCATTCCGCTGCGAGATTCTGTTTTGTTTTTTTCTTTCTTTGTTTTTTCTTATTTACCCCATAACAATCTGCCTCTTTGAATGGTTTGAATCGACATGTATGTCTGCTTAAAATGTCCAAAAAGGCAGGTCTTTACAATTTCACATAAAACTTACAAAAAATTTCATCAATCTTCGATTAAAACAAATCTATAACAATGAAAGAGGGATCTTGTTCAACAAAATATGACTTTAATATTCTTTAAATCTTAATTTTTTTTGTTAGCTTTTAATTTGCAAATTATTTGTTTCCATTTGTAATCAACATTGTCAAATAGTTTGTTCTAGGTAGTCGTAATCTAATTTTTACTGTTAAACCAATCGTAGCTTGTAAATGATGTTATTAATTTGCTTTTTTGGTATGAACTTCCAGAACCAGAAAGCGGACTCGTCGATGGTAGTGTTTTATATTTGCAAGATAATCACCGTACAAATTTTAAAGATTTAATGAGGGTAACTTTTTTAGGTAAATAGTTGAAGAATTTTAGCATTTTGAACTAACTATACGTTATAATTTTCTATTTTGTAGAGCTAAAACCTATCGACTGTTTGAACCATTCTCAGATTTGTGAAGACCTAAAGTAGATGGTTAATCACCAATGAGTTCACCATTTATTTCATTAAGAGGCATTTCGTATTCATACAGATAAAGTATATCAGATTCGATAGGTTTTTTCTCACAACATTATGCGACAAATGAAGACTAGAGACTAGCACTTTTCATTTCTCTGCTGGAGAAAAGATTTTCTGCATTTTGCTTGACCTTCCTATAGAAGGCGTCGTTCTAAATTACTTTTGTAATATGGACGTAGATGATATTTTTCACTGTTTGCTTGGTGAGATTCCACCCTCTGAAACGGTGGTTAATAGAAAAGAACTAAAAGTCAAATGGATAAACGACTTTACAATTGGTCAGAACGTCACTTCTGATTCATCAGTGAGGAGCTAGATCAGTTCACAAGGGCCGTTTTATTGCTTCTTATAGCATCCCGTCCTTTACCAAACCAATGCAAGGGTTTGAGTAAGGGTCGAATACTTATACCTACTACAGGACTCCGCCACTATTTTTTATTATTCGTGAGGTAGCACGGTTTTATGTGCTTTGTATAAAGAGTTGGATAATGTGACACCGAAGAAGTCGAACGGCTTATCCGGTTTTCTAACCCTTCTCTAGACATGACATTTTTCACATAATAATTTTATTAATATTTTAAAGACCTTGCTAACACTGACAATGTGCAGGTTTTGTTATGGACGCGTATTTCTATTAGTCATCCAAATATTCATGCCAGTGTTACTACTGGATTGCCTTACGGGTTTAGGTAAAAACCGCTTGTAATTTCTATTGAAACTCTATGTTTTGGTACAAGTTCACCCATTATTTTGTTCATTGATTGTAGATGGACAAAAGATAGACGTTGGAGAGATAATCCAGCCCATCATGGCATACTCTATCGCAATGAGCTCGATGTTATGGAGTAGTATATTGTTGATTGTGTTGAATATGCGAGTATATGATTTTTGTTTGATGATAATAAACATGTATATATTCATTTAAATGTATTTGTTAATGTACTGTTTTATTTTTCACATAATTAATATATAAATATTTGCTGAATAAAATAAATAACACAGAGTTTAAATTCAAACAGATATTTTATTCAAACAAATATTTATTACAGTTTTGAATAGTACAAATTTGAGCTCTCACTATACATATACAATTTTGATTACAATATAAATTTTATTACATCACAATTTCTAATTTACAAATGCACCTCACTACAATTTATTCATTCACTAGTATTTTATCTTCAAATTGAATCCAGCATCTGGGCAATCTGCAAAAATACACACTGATGCAGTAAAATTGAAAATAAAATATTTTTGCAGTATAAAATAAAATGTATTTTGAAAATATTATTTGCCTCGGTTATTTGGGTTGTTCGTCATCATTTGAATTTGAATTCATCATACATGAACAGTCTGTGGCATGCACAGCATATCACTATACATGCCACAAGGCCGTGCATACCGATATATACACTTGATAAAATTACAGGGACAAGTGAGCATATGTCAAACCCAAATGAAAAGCCGGGTTTAACTCAAGTGTAATACAAATAAAGTCATAACACGAGAACAAGGTCAAATTCGAGCTACTAGCTAGATTCAACACAGGTGCAATTCCAAAAATTAAGATGAAGTTCAAGTTGAGATGCAGCAACCAAAACAAATGCAACAGTGGACCAATGAGCAAGGCTGCATAATGAAAACTGTATGCAAACCAAGTGCACCAATACTAAACAGAAGAATACATGAACACAATATCCACGGCAAACAACATGGTGCAGCAGCCTATATATATACAGTGAACAGTGCAGTCATGATAAGCAAGCATCAGGTCGAGTATGCTACACAATGAACACAACACAAATGTACTCAATTCAACTACAAATGCACAACACACATCAAGTATACATGTACATGAAGATAGAAAATACAACTGATTCAAGTGAATACAAGTACAGTTAGCAAAACCAAAATGGACAGCAGCTACAACACAAACGCAAACTGCCTCGATGCATACATATGGCCAAGCGATGCATCACTGAGACATGAATACATGGAGCAAATGCAACGGCGGCAGTGAAGACAACAAAACAACATTAAGAACAGGGATGCAAGCATCAAGTGGCAGTTTTGATCAAAGAACGGTATAACATGGACAAAGTACATAAAACAGTGAAACAATGGCTCAATATCAATATGTAAGAAATCAAGCTACAACATGTACACCAAGCAGATTGTACATGAAACAAATATGCAAGACTGGACAACATGGATGCACAGACAACATGAACACATGAGTCAATGCTACAAAAGAAACAATGGCATAGTCTCAACATCAAAGACCGGAGGCATACATATGGTTGCAATAAAGGCAAAGCTCGAGGATACCAAGTTAAACAATGAAAATTGCCTCAAAGCAATATGAAACAACTACAACATGTACATCAATGAAACTCAAGTCAAATACTATGTAAATGTACAAAGACCCCAAGCATTTCAAACATAAAGAAAATTAATCACAGTGCAGTTTCCATCAATTATAGAATGCAACATGGAAGTAGTGACAGTGTCGAAGTCACAAAGACAACGGTCAACATCAAGCATCAGAAAATGGCCAGAGTAAATCGCTACCAAAGTCAAGGCCAATTTCAATCTGAAATAACCAGGGTACAAGTTCGAACAAAGCTCAACAGCACAACATCAAGCAACAACAAGTGGACAAGTAAATGAAGTTTCATGATAAATGCCTAAGTCATGCAACAGCAGGCACAAGTCAAGTATGCCACAAAGATGAACAAAAGTGCCAAAGTCACAAATGACCGAAGTAAAAAAGAAACCAAATCAAACAAGCCGTGGCAGTCACGAAAGTAATTCGAAGCCGTGATGAACAAGACATCATCAAATTATATGAAATTGAGAAAGTCAGAGAAATCATCAACATCAAAACAAAGTCGAATGGCCGAGATAAAAAAAACCAACAAATTCAAATAAATGTATACAAACGAAAAATCAGGGGTTCGAACCCTATATAAGCAAGCAACATCATCGGCAATTATGCATCGAGTTCAAGTATTCAAACCAGAGAGAAAAAGCATAAATTACATACCGAAATCAAAGTCGAACTCAATCAAATAGAAGCAGCCGAAAGCATCTCAAGAGACGATAAATCGACAGAGCAAGGAAATCGAAATCAATTACTCGATCGATCTAATTAAAGTCGGCGTCTTCGAATTTGTTTGAAACCCTAATTTTTAACCAGAGAGGAACGAACGAGAACGAGCAACAGGAAGCCACCACTTTTCACAAGGAAGCGGGCCGATAAAATTAAAGGGAATAATATTTCACTTAACAACAATTTGGGCCGGCCTTTACTTTTGTGTTGATTTATAATAAAAGACTTATAATTAGGGTTTTTTTTTGTTTTAAATTGTGTTTAAATTGTATTTTCCATTTTAAACCGTTGTAATTTCTAGTCGTGTGACTAGGGGACAAACTACATGGCGTAGTTCGAGAATTCGCAACTCAGTGGCTGAGTTGTGGCACGGTTTTGAGCGTAGAGTTAGGTTAGTCAATAGAGGGTGTCGCGGGTGTACGTGTGACTACTTAATTTCTAGTAGAAACCATAGGGGCAGCATGTAGGCAGGTTTTTGCCGAGCTGGGTAAATTCCGTGACGTTCTATTTCTGCATTTATTCTGCTATTATCTGTGCTGCTATTATCTTGATATATCTGTGTTGAAATTATTTCATAAGCTTTCGCAATAATTTTTATAATTAATAATATCACCCTATTCACCCCCCTCTAGGGTGAAATCGATCCTACAAGTGGTATCAGAGCTAGGAATAGAAGTCGACTTTTTTTTAAAAAAAATTCGATTTTTTTTTCAAAAACCAATTTTTGTTTTAAAAATTTGAATTTTTAAAATGGCTTCTTTTAATAATGCTTTTGCGGAGGGTCAGTCCATAGTTAGACCACCAATGTTCAATGGTGAATATGCTTGCTGGAAAAATAGGATGAAATTTTTTCTGAAAACCATTGACGCTTGGGATATTGTTTAAGACAGGGTATAGAGCACCAACTATAATTGTAAATAATCAGGAAATAAATAAACCGAAGGATCAATGGACAGATCTAGAAAATAAGTTATAGAATACTAATGCCAAAGCTATGAATTCAATTATTTGTTCATTAGACCAATTTAAATTTAATCGTGTCTCACATTGTCTAACTGCGCAGGAAATATGACACACACTGGAAGTGACTCACGAAGGAACATCTCAAGTTAAGGAATCTCGCCTTGCCATGCTGAGTAGCGAATACGAGAATTTTACAATGGCCAAGGAAGAAAATGTTAAAGAGATGTATGGACAGCTTTCCAACGTCGTATACAAATCAAAAGCTCTCGGAGAATCATACATAGAATTGGAAATAGTCCAAAAAATCCTCAGAGTCCTTCCACGAAGTTTTGAAGCAAAAGTGACTGCCATTCAAGAATCGAAAGATTTAAAACAAATCAAAGTTGAAGAACTCATCGAAAATCTCACCACTTATGAGCTAGAAATGAAATTCAAGGAAGAGCATGTAGGAGGAGATACTCGAAAGAAATCAATAGCTCTCAAAGGAACAACTGAAAGTGATGACGACGACGATGATGATGGAGCAGCAGAGTTGGAAATAGTCATAAAGAGATTAAAAAGGTGGAACCACAAATACGGAAATCCATCTCTAAATCAAAAATTAAAAAGCAGAATAATCAAAGTTTTAGATAACACAAAACATCATCAAATCATCTGTCATAAGTGCAACCAACCTGGACATATCAAGCCCAATTGTACTCAAAACCAACACGACTTTGAAAAGAAATCAAAAGGGAGAAATTTTGCAGCCACGTGGAATACAAGCGACGAAGATAATCAAAGTACTAGCAGTAAGAGTGAGAAAGCAGATATGTGCCTTCAAGGTAATATAACTGATAGCGGCGATGACGAGCCAAGCGAGGTATCAAAACTCACTCACTCAGAATTACCTATATATTTTAACGAAGTAAATAGTTGCTTTGAAAGACTTAGGGAGAAATATGCTAAAATTGAATCACAGAGAGATAGTTTGATAGAAGTAAATGAACAGCTTGAACAATTAGTTAAAACCTATCAAAGTAGGATCCCTAAGTGTGATAAGTGTCCAACATTCGAAGAAGAGATTAAAAAATCAGAAATCAAAATTAAATCGCTTGAAAATGAATTTCTGATTTTGAAAGAGAGTGAAAATACTAGGAGAGAAAATTCAATTAAAAAGTGCACACAATTATTGAATGAAAACGAATCTCTTAAAACACAAGTCCAACAATTGTCTACAACTTTGGAAAAATTCTCCAAAAGTGAAATATCACTAAATATGTTAATATGAAAACAAACTGCTAATATAGATAGACAAGGACTTGGATATAATCAATCTGAAAATATTAGAAATGAAATTATTCAAGCCAATTCAATGTGCACAATTTGTAGAAAATTTGGACACAATCAAAACAATTGCAGGTATAGACCCAAACACGTGAAAACTATACCAATTTGGGTTCCAAAAGGCATAAATATAAAATCTCTCATAGTTAAACAAATCTGGGTGCCAAAGGAACATATATAAATAGTTATGGGTCTCCGCGAAATTATTTTTCAAAATATCATGCCACTAACAATCATGGACCTATAAAAACAAATAGGTCACAAAAATCTTTCATCATGTAGGAGTGGTGGCAGGCTAAGGAACAACAGCAGTGTTATCTGGATTCTGGCTGTTCCAGAAACACAACGGGCAACAATGCAAAGTTCCTTCGCCTAGTATAAAGGTGACAGAATCACAATGGGCAACAACGAAAAAATATATCGTAAAGGTAAAAGAGGTAATGGTATATTCATCTTGAATAATATATTAAATGTGATAATCTGCACCGTAGTCTGAATTAAATCAGCCAATAATGTGATGATGAAATCAATGATGATTTTGATTCTGTCTTATTCGAAATTGTTGGCCAATTATATTTTTATGCCAAGAACACTATAAAAATCTCTAGAGTCTTTGAACTACATCATATATATTTGTTTGGATTAATGATAGTGTTTTATTGGATGATAATACATTTGGTTATTTTACGGCTGGCTCTATATCACGATTTTTGATTATTTACACAGCTTCAATTCAAATTCAAGAGAATTTCATTTAAAACCTATTAAAATTGATTTTAAGATATTTTGATACACACTTCATGGTATGGTCTATCAAATTCAATTAATGATAATTTTGAGTGAAACAAATATTCAGATGTAGATTACACTGGTAATCTAGTTGATAGAAAAATTACTAGTGGAACGTGATTTATGTCGAGACATTTAGTAACTGCATCGTTTTTCAAAGAAAATATCTGCTATTTTTCATTTCAAATAATTTTCAAATAGCAGAAATTTTTCTCATAAAACCCCTTTTAGAAAATCATTTTTGACCTTGTTTTCAGATTGGTCATTTTTAGAAAAATTGATTTTATAATTATTTTTGAATTTGATTCTAAATGATTACATTGACTAATCTGACTCCTTTATCAAAAGGATAAATAGTGATTGAAAAAGTGATGAGTGTTGATATTAATCACATATTATAACTTAAGACGGTATAATTAGTAAATTTCTTTAGAAAGTCAAACAAGAGTTATAAAACTTCTTGTTGGTAAAAATTCCATGACCATCTCTATTTCTATCATATTTCTAACGACCATCACTCATCAAAATTCAATATAGTTAGTCGATATGTGGTACTTTAAACGTGAATCATTCGTTTTTCATTTTTTTTTAATAAAAAGGTAAGAATAAAAATAAAAGAATAAAATAAAATAAAATCCAAAGTATTCACTCTTAAAAGTCCTCACGGTTATGCATGGGTGAACTACTTGGAATATTTGATTATGTGCTTCCATACTCATTTAAAAGTCCTCACGGTTATGCATGTATGGAACGCATATCAAAACTGATTTATTAAATAAACAAGTTGATTCTAATCCCATTTAAAAGTCTACACGGTTATGCGTGGTTAGAAGATACTTGAATTCATTTTTTTTAAAATAAAATTGGAATACTACTAATCTCGTTTAAAAGTCCTAACGGTTATGCATGGTTGGTAGATATTCAAATTCCTGATATAAATATCCACAAATGGACACAACTGTATGGTTTTATATGATGACATCATTCACAACATTCTAAAAGTGGAATATGCGCCTAACAGAGTATTTATGATTTTTGTTTGATTTTTTATTGAAATTTAATATTTATATTCAATTTATTTTTAATGTTGTATTAAATCTATCACTTTATCTCTATTTTTCTAGCACGGTTACTCTTTTGCTGATAACAAAAGGGGGAGACAAAAGTTAAGATTTTGTCAAACAAAATCAAGTAAAGGTCAAATATTTTCTATTAGCATATTGCTCATTTGCATATTTTTAAGTGTATGCATATATGAAGGGGGAGCTTTGTGTAGAGAGGAAGCATTCAAACAGGGGGAGCAAATTGAATGATCAAATACATTTAACATATTCAAAATCTTAAATATGTGCTTGTTATCATCAAAAGGGGGAGATTGTTGAATATGCGAGTATATGATTTTTGTTTGATGATAATAAACATATATATATATATATTCATTTAAATGTATTTTTTAATGTACTATTTTATTTTTCACATAACTAATATATAAATATTTGCTGAATAAAATAAATAACACAGAGTTTAAATTCAAGCAGATATTTTATTCAAACAAATATTTATTACAATTTTGAATAGTACAAATTCGAGCTCTCACTATACATATACAATTTTGATTACAATATAAATTTGATTACATCACAATTTCTAATTTGCAAATGCACCTCACTACAATTTACTCATTCACTCGTATTTTATCTTCAAATTGAATCCAACATCTGAGCAATCTGCAAAAGTATACACTAACGCAGTAAAATTGAAAATAAAATATTTTTGCAGTATAAAATAAAATTTATTTTGAAAATATTATTTGCGTCGGTTATTTGGCTTGTTCGTCATCATTTAAATTTGAATTCATCATACACAAACAGTGTGTGACATGCACAGTATATCACTGTACATGCCACAAGTCCATGCACACTGATATATACACTTGATAAAATTACAGGGACAGGTGAGCACAAGTCAAACCCAAATGAATAGCCGGGTTCAACTCAAGTGCAATACAAATAAAGTCATAACATGAGCACAAGGTCAAACCCGAGCTATTAGTTGGATTCAACACAGGTGCAATTCCAAAAATCAAGATGAAGTTCAAGTTGAAATGCAGCAACCAAAACAAATGCAACAGTGGATCAATTGATTAATGAGCAAGGATGCATAGTGAAAATTCTATGCAAACCAAGTGCACCAATACTAAATAGAAGAATACATGAACACAATATCCACAACAAACAACATGGTGCAGCAACCTATATATATACAGTGAACAGTGCAGTCATGATAAGCAAGCATCAGGTCAAGTATGCTACACAATGAACATAACACAAATGTACTCAATTCAACTACAAATGCACAGCACACATCAAGTATACATGTACATGAAGACATCAAATACAACTGATTCAAGTGAATACAAGTACAGCTAGAAAAACCAAAATGGATAGCAGCTACAACACAAATGCAAACTGCCTCGATGCATACATATGGCCAAGCGATGCATCACTGAGACACGAATACATAGAGCAAATGCAACAACGATAGTGAAGACAACAAAACAACATTAAGCACGGGGATGCAAGCATCAAGTGGAAGTTTTGATCAAAGAACAGTATAACATGGACAATGTACATAAAACTGTGAAACAATGGCTCAATATCGATATGCAAGAAATCAAGCTACAACATGTACACCAAGCAGATTGTACATGGAACAAATATGCACGACTGGACAACATGGATGCACAGACAACATGAACACATGAGTCAATGCTACAAAAGAAACAATGGCACAGTCCCAACATAAAAGACCGGAGGCATACGTATGGTTGCAGTAAAGGCAGAGCTCGAGGCTACCAAGTTAAATAATGAAAATTGCCTCAAAGCAATATGACACAGCTACAACATATACATCAATGAAACTCGAGTCAAATACTATGTAAATGTACAAAGACTCCAAGCATTTCAAACACAAAGCAAATCAGTCACAGTGCAGTTTCCATCAATTATAGAATGCAACATGGAAGTAGTGACAGTGCCGAAGTCACAAAGACAATGGTCAACATCAAGCATCAGAAAATAGCCAGAGTAAATCTTTACCAAAGTTAAGGCCAATTTCAATCTGAAATAACTAGGGTACAAGTTCGAACAAGCTCAACAACACAACATCAAGCAACAACAAGTGGACAAGTAAATGAAGTTTCATGATAAATGCCGAAGTCATGCAACAACGGGTACAAGTCAAGTATGCCACAGAGATGAACAGAAGTGCCAAAGTCACAAATGACCGAAGTAAAAAAGAAACCAAATCAAACAAGCTATGGCGGTCATGAAAGTAATTCGAAGCCGTGATGAACAAGACATCATCAAATTATACAAAATTGACAAAGTCAGAGAAATCACCAACATCAAAAGAAAATCGAATGGCCAAGATAAAAAAATTGACAAATTCAAATAAATGTATACGAACGAAAAATCAAGGGTTCGAACCCTATACAAGCAAGCAACATCATCGACAATTATGCATCGAGTTCAAGTATTCAAGCCAGAGAGAAAAAGCATAAATTACATACCGGAATCAAAGTTGAACTCAATCAAATAGAAGCAGCCGAAAGCATCTCAAGAGACGATCAATCCACAGAGCAAGGAAATCAAAATCAATTACTCGATCGATCTAATTAAAGTCGGCGTCTTCGAATTTGTTTAAAACCCTAATTTTTAATCAGAGAGGAACGAACGAGAACGAGCAATAGGAAGCCACCATTTTTCACAAGGAAGCAGGCCGATAAAAATAAAGGGAATAATGTTTCACTTAACAACAATTTGGGTCGACCTTTACTTTTGTGTTGGTTTATAATAAAAGGCTTATAATTAGGGTTTTTTTGTTTTAAATTGTGTTTAAATTGTATTTTCCATTTTAAACTGTTGTAATTTCTTGTCGTGTGACTAGGGGACAACTACGTGGCGTAGTTTGAGAATTCGCAACTCAGTGGCTGAGTTATGGCAGGGTTTTGAGTGAGAGTTAGGTTAGTCAATAGCGGGTGTCGCGAGTTTACGTGTGTAAGCATGTGACTACTTAATTTCTAGTAGAAACCTTGGGGGCAGCACGTAGGCAGGTTTTCGCCGAAGCTGGATAAATTTTGTGTCGTTCTATTTCTGCATTTTTTCTGCTATTATCTGTGCTGCTATTATTTTGATATATCTGTGTTGAATTATTTTACAAGCTTCCGTAATAATTTTTATAATTAATAGTATCACCCTATTCACCCACCCCCCTCTAGGGTGAAATCGATCCTACATATTGGATGCCATACACAACTGAGATTGTACATGATTTGTCGTCAATTTGCTTGGATGGGCAAAAAACTTGGTACTTAAGAACCCCAGTCATTTGCTTGCAAAGTATGGCTATACTATCTAGATAGACTGATGAGGCAATTTGGCCTTAATCGGTATATATAGGATGCAGCTGAGCAAGTCTTCTCGAATTGTTGGAATAGATATTTGTATAGCACTTATGTAGCCAGATGGGATCATAAGTTGGATCATGTACAAGTTGAATGCGTACCAAGATCATTATCGACGAATGCTACAGTTGAAACTTGCATACAACGCGACGATTTATTCTTAAAGAATTGTCTACTAGATTTCCTAGATATGCCCAAGAGGACCTGTGGAATGCGACTTGATATGATTAAATAAATTTTCATCTCATAACTCATTCAACTAGCTTCACTTCTTCTGTCAAAACTTGTTTCATTTCAGGTTCAAGGGTTGTACCTCGTTTCGAATGAAGTTGACGATGTGCATGCTGAACCTGTAGACGAAGATCGATTTAAAAGTAAATGCCTAAGCATCAAAGGGATTATTAAGTCGATTTTTGGGAGACACAAGCTCGAACGACCACTGCCTTATGTTCCTCGTTCATCTCAAGCTTAGTCGAACGTACCAAAGTAGACTACCTAGAGACGCTAGTGGTTCTTTACAAGCCACTCAAGGGGGCATAATATAATTGAAGTTGGACCATCTCAACCACCTCCAACCCAAACACAAAGAACACTACGATAAATTAGGAATATATGACGATAGGTTGCATGTTAGGTTTTCAACTTGTTGTTAACGTATGTTGATATTTGAAATTGATTTAGTTGATGTAAGAACAAGATGCTTGTGTTGTTTAATTTGATTTGTAGTTAAGTGGGGTTTGAAACTTGTAGTTGTAATTTCTATGAAACTTGTTTGAATGAAACTGGATGATGTATGTAACGATCCACCTTTTTGGACGATCTAAATCGTTAATAAACCACACATGTCAACTCAAACCATTCAAATTGGAGGATTGTCAATGGGGTAAATAAAAAAAAATAGAAAAGAAGGAAAAAACAAAACAAAGCATCTCACAGTGGAATGACAAAATATAATAATCAAATAAACAGTTCATGAAGTTGTTTTAAAATAACAATTGATTAATCTTTTACAATACAATCAGAGTTATACATGCAATGGGTATAATAAAAAAATGCAACAGAACAACATGATGCAGTGGCAAAATTACTAATAGTATAACATATCAAACTCCATCTTCGTTCTCCAAAATAATGTCTTCAACATTGAAAAGTTCAAGCTGACCCGAGCATAATGAAAAGACAAAACACTCGAGTCGGAACTAAAAGACCTTATATAAGTTAAATCAACAGCAAATAAATAAGAATGTAATGGATACAGAGATGTTTACGGGATTTTACATCTCCAATCCAGTGTATAACGTGCATGTAGTAACTTAAGAGATGTTAGAGATTTCCATCTCCAAAGGATCCGTTAAACTATTTATATGTAATAACATACGCTGTATATGTCATGTCTATGAGTAAAGTAAAGTATTAAAATAGCGTTAAGGCGTTACCCATATCCCCATTAACACATTTTATAAATGTCATAATCTATACGATATTGTAAACTTCACCAAACCGGTGGGCTTCAGGGAGCACTCCATAGGTACGCCACAAAACAAAGTCGTAGTGGGCTTGATAAGGCATATGACAGGACACATGAGGCTATACCCACGGTAGGATTCAGCAAGATTGCAGAACTAGGCTGGTGGTAACGCATAGCAGCTACTACTTCCCACTTCGAACAACACTCCCCTAATCAAATTGAAGTGGCCACCAATTAATCACAAAGAACTGGATAAGGTATCGAAGAAGCATGTCCGATAGGATGAGCGACCTCACTTGGCATGGTTATGGCTCCTGATTTTAGTCATATCAAGCTGACCCGTGGAGATCAGGGCTGCGTTCTTACCTCATACCAGAAGCATTCGCCAAACCATCCTACTTCGTTCTAGATTCTCCACCACGTGCACAATTGTTAAAGTAGTTTCGGAATTGGCAGAGAGTATGACAATATTCGACCCTAGTTTCTTTAACAACCAATCGTTATATTTTTCACACCGTGGTCATTTTATAAACATTTATATAATAAATCCAGAAAACAATTCATACTTTCATATCAACATATTCATATACTTATTCCAAAAGTATAAATATATTAATAAATATCGATGAAGATTTTTTTTAATCAATTTCGAAAATAGTTTATAAATCTCTCTTCAACCATTTATAAACTATTTATATGCTTTAAAACCATTTATAAAGCTATTAAATAAATTGAAAAACAGTTTACAACTCTTCCTCATTTATAAACTTCTACGCAAATTCCTTTAAACGCTTCCAAATCCCTTTTTATACAGTTCTTTTATAAAAACCCTTTATAAAATCTTTTAAAACCTTTATAAACTCCTTTATAAAACCAGTATAAAAAACCTTTATAAAAATCTTTTATAAAAAATCATATTATAAAATCCATTATAAAATCTCTTACAAATTTTTTATAAATACCTTACAGAACCTCTTACATTTTCTAAAAATCTTTTATCTAATGAAGTTATTATAAAAATCTATATTTATTATCTTAAATCAAAACTATTTATTATATTAAATCAAATTTAAAAAATATATATTACAACTATATTCAATATTTTATTAAATTAAAATTGTAAACTATTTAAAATATATTTTTAAAACTAAATCAAATTATAAGTTAAAAGATTAAATTTACATTTAAAACCGTATATTAACTTTTAGTTTGAAACTTTAAAACATATAAAATAAATTATTTTCCAAATATAAATTTTAAATAAAATCATTAAATAAAATTTAAAAATCAAACACACGTTACTATTTAGAAAATAATTTAAAATCGATCAACGGTGCCCGTATATAATTTTCTACTTTATGGTTAAGTGGTAGGGTATGTATCATTTCAACCCCAAAATAGTTAATTTTTTTGGGTATATATCATTCCAACCTACATCCCGAATCAATAATTTCCAAATCAATAAAATCGCTTAGGTTTATCATTTCAACCCATAACGATTTTCTCTAATCTATAAGATCGTTCGGGTATGTATCATTTCAACCCATAATGATAGCCGAGATATAAACATCCAATCATCCAAAATGTCAAAATAAACATCCATCATAATCAACATCTAAATCAGCCAATAAATTACAACAATTAACTGATTATCAATATTAGGTAGTTAATTATCAATTTAAATTCAATATTAATTTAAATGGAAAATTAATTCAATATAAATTCAAATTAAATTTAAATGACAATTTAAATTACCAAACAACAATCATAATATTCTTATCACATCATAAATTTAATTTAATTAATATAACATGGTTTAGTATTTGCGAGTGGGTTAAATCGCTCACATTCGACTTGTAGTCGATTGAAAATCCAAATAAAGCCCAAAAATCCGACAGTCCCATAATGCAGCCAAATTAGTTTTAGATTGTTCGGAATTTTGATACGATCGGAATGGAAGAAACCTCGTCCAAATCCGAGCTCGTATAAACAAGTTATGATAGTTAGAACATTTGAAAAATTAAATTAAAATTAAATGATAAAACAAAGGTTAAAATTTAAAAAACACATCACCTCTCCCCATCCTCAACTCTACGGCCACGTCCACGTCTCTGAACCCACGAACACAGCTCCAACAACCATGAACAAGCAATTATTGCCGCCGCTACGCCAGCCTTCGACCTCATCGAGCATCACCACGACGAACTCGTCGCTGCCCCATAACCTACGGCCGAACCTAAAACGCATGACTTCAAAACCCACTTCTGGCGATCTCGTCGGCAATCTCGACAAACTATCCACATGGATCTGCTCCACTCAATCGACCTCTACGCCTCAGCACCAGCCAATGCCCATATCATTTTAGATCCACCGTTGAATTAAAAACCCTAGGATGGATGGTCGAAACTTCGTCAATGATTTCTGGCCAAACCATGATTCGATTGCAAAAACAAGCAGCAGTTCTAGATTACGCTCTTCGAGAGCTTTCCAACAATATATAATCTTATATAGTTTGAGAAGTTTGAATTTTCGATTTGAATTTGAAATTAGGGTTTTAATTGATATTGAAATTAAGGTTTTTAATTGAAATTGAAATTAGAGTTTGGGACGACAGTCATTGAGATGGAAGGAAGGAACAGAAATTTGTACATACAGCAAATGAAATCAGAAAAATACTAGGGTTTCAGAAAGTATCCATTTATATAGACAGGTTGATAAGAATGAATGGACAGATCGAATTGGGTAGAAACGATAACAATGACCTAAAAAGCCCGTTTCATTTTCAAAACGAAAGCATGTCATCCCATACATCGAAATATAGGTTTTTAATATTTTTAAACTCAATGGAACTAGTTTCAAACCATAATTCCATTGTACGAAGAAGTTAGCTTTTAAATCAAATTATGTTCATTTAAATTCCATTAATCGATTTCTACGCGTTTCGAGCTCGCACGATCAAACGATAAGTCCGATCGCTATGAAACTTAAAATCTTATAATAATTCACTCTTACGGATCCGATGAAATAGTGTTTTTCAAAATCGGAGACAGTGGCCATAATGGCTATTTTTATAGTTAATGAAAGAAATTATTATTAAATTGATTTAATTACCTTTAAATTCAAATTTAAAAGTTAACAATTTTATCATCCTTGATTACATAGGAATTTATAATCTATTAAAGGTAAAATTTCCATGTTAAACTAATATTTAAATATTGCACTGATTTCAGCGTTCAATTACAACTGTAATGCAACCCTGGTTAATTATATTTTAATTTCATTAAAATCAGTTATTTCGAATTACATTCTTATTATTGAATCAACTATTACCTTATGAATATAATTAACATCAGTTTACATATATTGCATTCATATTGTACAGTTATCATCTTTTACCATATTAATTATAATATTTCAATTTCATTAATTCTATTAATTATCAATTTAATTCCTTGTTTACAATTATAATCAAATTGACTTTACAGTTATTTCAATTGATTGAAATTTTAAAATTGTCAATAACATTCAAACAACATTATTAAATCATATTCTAATTATTTTTCTCATAAATAAATCATAAATTATAATTTCTCAATATTAAATTTCAAAAATCTTATTTAATTTAATAGTTTTAATTATAAAAAATATCGCTATAAAACCGTAATACGAAAACATACCTATTTGTGGGCCAAACAAACCTTATTTGTGAAACCAAAAGCATTAGTTATTGCTTCCATAAACCCGTGTTTCATTTATATAATCCAAAAGAGTGAAAATTATGTACAAGAAAATATTCTGTTGTTTCAATTAGTAACAAAAGCAAATCAACACAGAACATATGCAAACAAAACATCAAACCATCATATGCAACAAAGGAATCAACCATACATCCATAGCAACCAAAACAAATGGTTTGTTCAAGTTTAGACATTTTTCACCATATAATGGTGTTGAATAACTATCAAGTATACCTTACGCTCAACAGCCTTTGGCAGTTTCTTAATAGATTATTCATACAACCTAAAACGGATTAAAGTATCATTTCCCAAATATCCCATAAGCCAAACAACAAAGAATTTAACACATTATTTAAGTTTATTCTATCGGTTTCTTCTCACGTTATTCACTTTTCATTTATTTTAAATTCTCTTTCATTCATACAAAATCATCTTTTATTTATTTACATTCATTTGCTTACATGAATTATTTTCCATTCAATATTTGAAATAATCAATGAATTCATTATTTAAGTATTACGTACATCTCGTTTATATCCAATTTATTCATACAAGGTTATTTCTTATTAATTTACATTCGTTCTATTGCAGTTTAATTCCCATTTATTATTATATAACTCGATTTCAATCTAATATGAATATTCATGAATAAAACATATCATGCTTAAGTATTTCTACCTTTTAATTCACATTTATCCTTTCTTTTATATTATCAATTAATAATAAACTTATTTATGAATCATTTCAGCCATTTCTTAGATAATGTTCACTTTTTAATATTCAGTCTAATTATTAGTATTTCAAAACATTAACTTATGCTTACAACATTTCTTGTACATCAATATTCTTAGTCAGAAATAATTCCATTTAAACACTTTCATTACTTAAGTTTTATTTGTATAATATTCTGTTACATATACCATTTAACATTACAACTTTCCAAACATTTCTGGTAAGTTATACATATGTTTTAAGAATGTAATTAAATGTTACACAAGTTTATCTTATTCATTTTAGTTAACAAAATGTTCAACAATTACATCTTCTAAATTTTCGTATCTTTTGATTTAAAAGTTACAAATCTCCAATTTCTTTATAGTTTTATTAATTACTTTGCTTCTAATTTCTTATTTTCATTTTAGAAGTTTCCAACTATTAAAATTTCACTTTATTTCTACACTTAAAATCTTTAATTTAACAGGAACCTAAGAACTAAATACCAGGTTAATTTCAAATCATTTTAAAATAATGCATATATACTCATATCTTTCGTATCCAAACCATATTTAGAAATTAAGAATTAAGATGTGTTTATCAAAACAAATGTGTAGTAAAGCTACTACAGTGGTCTTCCCACTTTGAAACTTGAAAATGAATGTCGATGATGCGGTCGTCATCACCAAAATTATTTTCTAGCAATAAAAGAGTGGAGTACAGAATTTATTTCCTTTTAAAATTTCTTTAAAATATTCCTTTCAAATCGCATTGAAAATATTTATATCTGAAAATACTTCTAAATATACTAATATTATATTCCAAAAATCTTTTGAAACCAATTTTCAAACCTCGAAACTTAAATCTCAATTTCCAATTAAATTCACTTTATTTGTAAATTCTATTTTGCAACTAATATTTTTAATTTTACCACCTAACAAACATATCATGTACAACTATATCCACTTATAAAAATTATCATTCTATATACAAAATATAATACCAGGTAAAATGATTTCATTTACCTATATTTTAAAAACAATATTGTGTCATCTGTAGTATTAAATGTTTGGAAATCCCTATCGATGCCATAACGTCCTATGTGCCGACCAGAATTTTTTAATACTAAATAGAACAAAATAACACAATATAAAATATTTTATAACAATAACAAGTACGCTCTCATATACGTATGCGTGTGCGCTCAAACAACTCATTCTAGGGTATTACTACCCTATCTCTAATGAGTCAAACCCCACAAAGCAAAGGTTATCGCTAAACCAAAGCTCTGATATAAAATGTAATGATCCACCTTTTTGGATAGTTTAAATTGTAAATAAACCATACATGTGGAACTCAAACCATTCAAAAGGAAGGATTGCGATGGGGTAAATAGGAAAAAGAAGAGAAAGAAAGAATGAAAACAAAACACGGAATCTCACAGCGAAATGGCAGTATATAATAATCAAATAAACAGTTCATGAAGCTGTTTTACAAATAACATTTGATTACACTTTTACAATATAAATCATAGTTATACATACAGTTGGAACAAGTAAATAATGCAGCGGAACAACATGATGCGGTAGAATATATATAAATAAATAGCATACAAATCTCTGTCTCCGTCCTCCAGAAATAAAGTCTTCTACACTGAAAGGCTCTGGCTGACCTGGGCATAATGAAAAGACAAAAAACTCGAGTCAGAACTAAAAGATCTTATGTAAGTTAAATCAACAGTAAATGAATATGAGTGTAACGGCTACAGAGATGTTTACAGGATTTTACATCTCCTATCCAGTGTCTAACGTGTATGCAATAACTTAAGAGATGCTCGGGATTCCATCTCCTAAGGATCCGTTAAACCATCGACATATATAATATAGTACGCTACTATATTATGTCTACAGTATAGTAAAGTATTAAAATAGTGTTAAGGCGTTACCCTTATCCCCCTTAACACATTTTTGTAAATGCCGAAGTCTATATAGTACCGTAATTCCTCCGTAACTTAGAGGGCTATCAAATGCCACTCCATAGTGCACGACACAAACCAAACTCGTAACGGGCTCGACAAGGCATATGATAAGGCACGCGAGGCAATGCTAGGGTAGGATTCTACCGTTTGTAGAACTGGGCTGGTGGTAACGCATAGCAGCTACTACCGCCCCCCTAGGAACACATTCCTATAATCAAATCAAAGGGTGGCCACCAAATCAATCACAAAGTAATAAATATAGGATCAAAGAATGTGTTTGATCGAGGATGCGACCCCACTTAGCCCAGGTATAGCTCTTGTTTTAGTCATATCAAGCTGACCCGAGGGGGTCAAGGCTGCGTTCATACCTCATATAGTAGCGTTTGCCAAATCATCCTACTTCGTTCTGGATTATCCACCACGTGCACAATTGTTAAAGTGGTTTTCGGCATTGGCAAAGAGTATGATAATATCTGATCCCGGTCTCTTTAACAATCAAATGCTTATTTCACACCGGTTGGTTCTTTTACATTTCCAAAACCGATTCATAATTGATATCAAAATATCGTACTCACTTCCAAATCATATCACTTTCAAAATCATATTCACTTTCGAAATCATTATTCACTTTAAATCATGTTCGTTTTCAAAATCAAAACCACAAAATATGTTAAACATCATATTAAAATATTCGCATTTAAATCAATAAAATCTAAATCATAACTGTTCCAACTGTAAACAGTTTGGATATTGAAAGTAGTTTATATATTGGAACAGTTATATATTAAAATAGTTTATACGTTAAAAAGTATATATATATATATTAAAAGTTGGTTATAAATTTAAAATAATATATATTTAAAATAGTTTATATATATTAAAAATAGGTTATAGATTAAAATAGTCTATATATTAAAAATAGTTTATATATTAAAAATAGACTATAGATTAAAATATTTTATATATTAGAAATAGTTTATATATTAAAATATGTTATATGTTAAAATAGTTAATGTATTAAAATATTTAATATATTAAAATGTTTTATATGAGAAAACAGATATATGTTAAAAGAGTTTGTATATTAAAAGAGTTTACATCGAAAATAGTTTTAAATTATAATTATTTCTTCTAATTTCACAAATCAATTCAAATCGACTTTATTTCTAAAAATTCAATTTAAATCAATCTCAGTTCAACGACTTCAATTCAAAAGACTAAAGGTTTCAATTCAAATTCTCATTAAAACCATTTCAACTTATATCTATTTCAAATCCATGTTTGAACTACAAATTTAAACCACCTCAATTTAATAGATTTCAAAATTTAAATATTCAAACGTTTTCAATAACTCAATTTTGATAAATTTCGTTTATATTTCAAAATTCAACTTTAATATTCAAATTTAAAATTATTTAAACAATTCATTTAAACCAATTTCAGTTTCAACATTTTAAATCTTGGATTTCGAAAATAATTCAGTTCGTATAAATCTAACTTTATTTCATAACATCATTTAATTGGACTCAAAATTTAAAGATTTTAAAATCATTTAATTTAACCAATCAGGCGTCCGTATATAATTTTCTACTCTATGGTCAAGTGATATAGATATATATCATTTCAACTCGTAATAATGTAAATTTTCGGGTATATATCATTTCAACCCACAATCCCAAGTTAAATTCAAAATCTGTAAAATCGCTTGAGTTTATCATTTCAACCCATAACGATTTTTCCCAAATCTATAAGACCATTCAGGTATGTATCATATCAACCCATAGTGATTTTCCTAACAATAACTAAGGGACCCTGCAGTGTGATAACAACACATAAATAAACATACATCCAATCACCCAAAAATATCGAAAAATAAGCATCTGTCACGATCATCATTCCAGTCAACCAACAAATCATAACAGATAAACTGATTATCACTGTCAGGTATTTAACTGGCAATTAGTTTCAATACTAATTTAAATGGCAATTAAATTCAATATAAATTGAAATTAAATTTGAATGACAATTTAAATGTACCAACCAAAAATCAATAAATTTTTAATTACATCATAAATTTAATTTAACAAGCATAAGATAGTTTAGTAATTGTGAGAGGGTTAAAAACGGTCACCTTCGATTTTTAATTGATTTCAAATCAAAATAAAGCCTAAAAATCTAATAATCTCAGAATATAGCCAAATAGTTCCATGTCATCCAAAATTTTGATATGATCGCAAGGGAGAAAACCGTACATGAATCCGAGCTTGTATGCAAAAGTTATGTACGTCAGAAGATTTGAAAATTTAAATTTAAAAAAAAATGCTATAAGGGCAATTTAGCAAATATGATCACCTCTCCCTTGAAACCATAACCCATGTAAATCTACAGCATGCATGAACCCAACCAACCGCCACCCCTTCATCGAATTTCGTTGCCGCGTAGTCCATCATCGCCACGATCAGAGATTGCCGACCACCTGTGCACGTGCAGGCGCCCATGCCCACACGACGCTCTACCGCTGCCCCAGGCGAATTCCGCCGCTGTGACGTTGGTTGAAATTCTAGGCCAACTCGAGACCCCTCTAACATGAACGAACACCATCCCTAAGGCCTGCTTTGTGGCCTCTACAAGCCTGCATCCCCTGATCATCATAAAATCAACGATCCACCGTTGGATCAAAAACCATAATATAGACGACCAAGGTTCTTCATCGATTTCTGGTCAAATGGTGCATCAAATTGAAAAAGAATTGCAACAATAGATTGCGCTCGTCGATAGTTTTCTAACAATATATAATTTGCCATGGTTTGAGGAGTTTGAATTTTGAAGTTTGAATTCGAAATTGGAATTAGGGTTTTGGGTTGAAATTATCTGACATTCGAGAAGGAGGAACATATAAGAAGTTGATGTACATACAGAATAAAATGAAAGTCTTCTAGGGTTAGAAAAAGAAAATCTATTTATATAGATAGATGGATAAGAACTAATGGTACAGATTGAATTGGTCGAACGATTACGCGATCCCGAAAAGCCTTTTCCGTTTCCAAAGCGAAAGTGGGTCATCCAATATATCAAAATATACGTTTTTGATATTTGTAACTCAATGGAACTAGTTAAACCCCA
The DNA here is from genome assembly GCA_030765085.1 of Allium cepa. Taxonomy (NCBI): domain Eukaryota; kingdom Viridiplantae; phylum Streptophyta; class Magnoliopsida; order Asparagales; family Amaryllidaceae; genus Allium; species Allium cepa. The sequence continues at coordinate 94,792,083 of CM060946.1, read as the reverse complement.
AATTTCATTGTATACTGAAGTTAGCTTTTAATATCATGTTATTTTCACTGAATTCATTAGTGATTTCTACACGTTTCGAGCCCGCACGATCAAAAACGGTAAGTCCAATGCTACGAAATTTGAAATCCTAAAATAATTCACTATTATGAATCCAATGAAACTGGTTTCGTCGAAATCCGAGACCGTGGCCAAAATGGCTAAATTTCACATAATTAAATAAATTTTTATTAAATTTAATTTAATCACTTTTAAATTCAAATTTATTAGTTAATAATTTTCATCATTTCTGATTACACAAAAATTAATAATCTTTTACAATACAGTTTCCATGTTAAATCCAACATTAAATATTACATGAATTTTAACATTAAATTACAATAATAATAAAACCTATTTTATTAAAATATAAATTTCAATAAATTCTTTTATTTTGATTTCACTCTTATTATTCAATCATCCAATAGCATATGAATTCATTGGACACTAGTTTACATTTTATTACATTCTTTTCTACAGTTATCGTCTTTTATCATATTAGCTACAATATTTAATTATATTAATTTTTCATTGATTACTAATTCAATATTCAAACAGATTAAATAAACACGATGATAATTATACATTGTTTTATAATAATAATTCATATTCATTACCTTATTGTTTATAAACCAAGGGTTATAAATTTCTTACCAAAACTGATTTTGTATTCTATATTAACCTATTTTAATTTATAAAAATATAATTTCAACATTGAATTCGACATCTAATTTATTCCTTATTTACAATTACAACCAAAATTAACTTTACAATAGTTTCAATTAATTGAAATTACATCAAAATAGTTGTCAAAAATATTCAAACAACGTTATTAAATCATTTTCTAATTATTTTTCTCATTAATAAACTATAAATTTTAATTTCTCACAATATTAAATTTCAAAATCTTATTTAATTTAATAGTTTTAATTATCGAAAAATATTGGCCGTTACACTAAACCATTATAAAAATCCTTTATAAAAATCTTTTATAAAAAATCCTTTTATAAAATCCATTACCAAATTCGTTACAAAACTTTTATAAATGCCTTACAAAACCTCTTACATTTTCTAAAAATCTTTTACAGAAATCTTTTATCTAATAAAGTTATTATAAATATTATCTTAAATCAAAACTATATTTATTATATTAAATTAAATTCAATATATATATATATATATTAACACAATATTATATTAAAATTTTAAACTTTTTAAAAAATATTTTGTAAAACTAAATAAAATTATAAGCTAAAAGCTTAAAATTACAATTAAAACCATATATTAACTCATAATCTGAAATTTAAAACATATAAAATAAATTATTTTCCAAGTATAAAGTTTAAATAAAATTTAAAAATAAAACATACTTCACTCTTTAGAAAATAATTTTAAGCCGACCAACGGTGTCCATAAATAATTTTATACCCCATGGTCAAGTAATAGGGTATGTTCATTTCAACCCCAAAATAGTGAAATTTTGCAAGTATATATCATTTCAACCTGCATCCCGAATCAATAATTTCCAAATCAATAAAATCGCTTGGGTTTATCATTTCAATCCACAACGATTTTTCCTAATCTATAAGATCGTTCGGGCATGTATCATTTCAACCCATAGTGATAATAGGGATATAAACATCCAATCATCCAAAATGACAACAAATAAACATCCACCACAAACAACATCCAAATCAGTCAATAAATCACAACAATTGACTGATTATCAATATTAGGTGATTAACTATCAATTTAAATCCAATATTAATTTGAATGACAAATTAATTCAATACAAATTCAAATTAAATTTAAATGAAAATTTAAATTACCAAACAACAATCAATAGTATTCTTATCACATCATAAATTTAATTTAACTAACATAAGATTGTTTAGTTTTTGTGAGTGGGTTAAATCACTCACCTTCGATTTGTAGTTGATTGAAAATCCAAATAAAGCCCAAAAATCCAACAGACTAAAAATGCAGTCAAACTAGTTTTTGACTGTCCGGAATTTCGATATGATCGCAACGAAAGAAACCACATCCAAATCCAAGCTCATATTAACAAGTTATGATAGTTAGAACGATTGAAAAACTAAATTTAAATTAAATAATAAACAAAGGTTAAAATTTAAAAACACGTCACCTCTCTTTACCCTCAAACCTACAGTCATGTCCACGTCTCTGAACCTGCAAACACAGCTCTAGCCGCCACGAACAAGCAATTATCGTCGCCGCTACGCCAGCCTTCGACCTCATCGAGCATCACCACGAAGAACTCGCCCCACTCCCTAACCTCCAGCCGAACCCAAAATGCGCGACTTCAAAACCCACTTTTGGCGGTCTCAACGACAATCTCGACAAACTATACACATGGATCTGCTCCACTCGTCGACCTGTATGCCTCAGCACCACCCGATCGCCATATCGTTGAAGATCCATCGTCGAATTGAAAAGCCTATGATGGACGGTCGACAATTCATCAACGATTTCTGGCCAAACCATGATTCATTTGCAAAAATGAACAGCAGATCTATATAATGCTCGTCGAGAGCTTCCCAATGATATATAATTTAATGTAGTTGGAGGAGTTTGACTTTTCGATTTGAATTTGAAATTAGGGTTTTAATTGAAATTGGAATTAGAGTTTGGGATGACAGCCACTGAAAAGGAAGGAAGGAGCAAAAATTTGTACGTACAACAAATGAAATCTGAAAATTGCTAGGATTTCAAGAAGTATCTGTTTATTTAGGCAGATGGATAAGAATGAATGGGTAGATCGAATTGGGTCAAAACGATAACAAAGACCTGAAAAGCCCGTTTTGTTTCCAAAATGAAAGTAGGTCATCCCATATATCAAAATATAGGTTTTCAATATTTAAAACTCAACGGAATTAGTTTCAAACCCTAATTCCAATATATGAAGAAGTTAGCTTTAAAATCAAACTATATTCATTTAAATTCCATTAATCGATTTCTACGCGTTTCGGGCTCGCACGGTCAAATAATAAGTCTGATCGCTACAAAACCTGAAATCTTACAAAAATTCATTGTTACGGATTCGATGAGATTAGTTTCGTCGAAATCAGAGATAGTGGCCGTAATGGCTATTTTTACACGTTAATTAAATAAATTATAATTAAATTGATTTAATTACCTTTAAATTCAAATTTAGAAGTTAACAATTTTATCATCCTTGATTACACAGAAATTTATAACCTTTTAAAAGTAAATTTTCCATGTTAAATCCATTATTTAAAGGCAGCACTAATTTCAGCGTTCAATTACAACTGTAATAAAACCCAATTGATTATATTTTTATTTCAATCAAATTCTTTTATTTTGATTTACATTCTTATCATTGAATTAGCTACTACCTTATGAATATAATTAATATCAATTTACATTTTATTACACCGTACAGTTATCATCTTTTACCATATTAATTATAATATTTCAATTTCATTAGCTCCATTAATTCCTTTAATTACCAATTTAATTCCTTATTTACAATTGTAAGCAAATTGACTTTATAGTTATTTCGATCAATTGAAATTAAATAAAAATAATTGTCAATAACATTCAAATTACATTATTAAATCATATTTGAATTATTTTTCTCATAAATAAATCATAAATTTTAATTTTTCACAATATTAAATTTCAAAATTCTTATTTAATTTAATAATTTTAAGTATTAAAAATACGGGTCGTTACAATGTAAGTTGGATTGGATTTGATCGGTTGTTGTTTTCACAATAGCAGGTTATAGGCGCAACTATAAGTTACGTCTGTAATTCAATTCGTAGGCGCAACTTAATGTTGCGCTCTCGTATACTCCCCTACGTGAAACTATAAGTTGCGCTTGTATTTGGGCTTTTATTGTGCTGGCCCAACAGCAGCTTATACTACCCTGTAAGCCTCTCCACTCCAACATAACTCTTCTTCTCCAACTTATTTCGGTAACCTAAACTCCATTGATCTTACTGCAACTTAACTAGAAATATAACAAATCCACTCAAAGTCATTTCAATCAACAAAGATCAACATAAGATTTCACTTTCTTCTATATTTCAGGTAAAGATTTGAAAACCTTGTCTACTTATATTATTAGATCTATAACTGTAATTTAGTTTCTTAAAATTTGATATTTCTATGACTACCATGCCGATTATTTGTCACTATGATGGTGATTTAATCATCAACGAGAATATGAAGCTAACGTATGTTGGCGGAAAGCATAAAGGATCTAAAGTGAGGAAGGGTTTTAATTATCTTGAGTTAACAATCACAATTTACAAAGCTACAAAGATTAATTCAACCGAATTTGACATCTCGCTGGTAAGTAAATGAGTTACGAATGATGGTCTGATTGCTATTGAGATGAATGATGACGATGATGTCAATTCGATGTTTTGCGTGGGGATAAAGTAATCGAGTTGTATGTTAGAAGGAGTGGGTGGTACAAACAACTGAACCGCAAGCTCACATCATAGATTATGCAGACCAATCTAGACTGAGTAATACTACCAAGCAAAGTCAAATGTATTATCCATAGTATTCCTACCAGCCACCGAACGTTTATACACAAACATTTGGGTATGGTTTCATAGATGCACGTATGTTTTATTCTTGCTCGATATATTTATGTAATTTGCAGATTGTATACACAAACACCCAGCTATGGTTTCATGTCATATTCACCACAGTCACCCGGGTATGGTTTCATTCATATCCTTTACATTCAATTCCACTGCAAATTTCAAAATAAATATGTACAAGAAAATAAAGATGTTGAAATTGAAGGTATGGAGGAAGGAAATGCTGATAATGATGTATCACATTTGGATAACATGGAAATCGCGGTTTCCCTTGACGAAGATGATACATGGATAAATGTTATGAATGTTAATAATGATGCTCAGTTAGATGATATTCCAAAGGAAGTTTGTGATGATTCGTATTTTTAACCATTTTAAATTATTAAATTTAATATAATTATTAAACCAAATTGGTTAGAAATAAAAATTTAATGGCCTATAATTAATGTAATTTATTAAATATGAACTTGAATAAAAAAAATTGAAATAACCAATTCCGAAGATGTAGGCAATAACAAGTATTGAAATGAAATTCTATGTATTGAATGTGGATGTAATCAATAGCTGGAGTTGAAAAATAAATGTTGAACTATTTGGATAAAAATAAAATAATTGTTTAATAGCTAAAATTCATTTGAAATCTAATATTGGAATTTATTAAAATTCTAATTTCGGAATTCATCGAAATTAGATTATTGAAATACTTTAAATAAAGAAGTGAAGCACAGTGCAGTCTATGTATTTAATGTAAAAAAAACATTTGCCTATTGAATTAGAATGAACATTTTATCTATAAAATTATATTTGAAATAATATATATAAGTACGTCTTATTTGACTATGATTGTAATTTTATTGAATTGTAAGTTACTGATAACAGAAATTGAAATAATCAATGTTAAGTTAATAAAGAATCGAATGAATGTTTACTAGGAATAAAAGCATAAGTTATTTATATGAAAAGGTATTTTTGATAAGTATAAATTTCAAAAATAAGAAAACATTTATTTGTTAAGAAATGAATAACTTTTGCGGTATACAATAATTACAAAGACGTTGAATTACTGTAAAATGGAAGTAGTTGTTTTATTATTTAAGTTCGTTTTAAAAGTTAAATTTTATAAGTTAAATAACTTGTATTTCAAATATAGTGATTTATTTGACAATTTAATTGTTAAATTTAATTTTTGAAATTGTTTGAATAACCGAATCTTGAATTTAATACGAATAAAAATGATTTCAAAAGCTGATTTAAATTTTATTCAAACAAGAATGAAAATTGGTAACTTTAAATTTGAATTTAAAAGTGATTAAATCAATTTTGGAAATTTCTCGTTTTAATTAACGTGTAAAAATAGTCTTTTTGGGCACTGTCTCGGATTTTGACGAAACTAGTTTCATCGGATCCAATTATAAGATTTCAAGTTTCGTAGAGACTGGACTTCTCGCTTGGCCGTGCGACCTAGAAACGCTTAGAATTTTTTTAGAACTTTAACTTAAATAATTTGTGAAATGTTGTCTTCTGAATATGCTGGAATTGGCTCCCGATGTATGTTCCATTGTGTTCACAATAGCGGTATAACATATAGAACACCAAGCGACATGCCTTGTTTGGAGTTTGAAATTTCCACGGATGAATAGTGCTGTGGATATTTTCTATAAATAGCCTTCCATTCATGAACCTCATCCTATTTTTCTGGCCGGCATTCATTCATGAAATGGTTGAAAATTTTTCTTCTTTTCCTCTCAGTTTCTCCTTATCCTCTCAACGAAATCGAATGACTTCAAAAGCAAAGTTGGAGAGCATGATGAGACGTGCGGCTGGATTGAGTCGTTGTCGCCCGAATTTGCCAGAATCTGGGCCTGAAGATCGCACGGTTTTTGGGTTCTCGGGGAGAGATGGCGACGGTGGAGGCGGCACGGTCACAAGCGACGGTGGAGCTTAAAGAGACGGTTGCGGCGGTAGGCTTGGATCTGGGTCTGATGGGGTTTGGTGATGGGCGGACATCGATGTCGGGGTGGCGTGGATGGATTTCTCGGCCTGGAGTGGGAACGAGAGAGGGATGGACAGGTTTAATCTATGTTTTTAATTATATCGAATATTAATTAATCCGTAATTTTATCGTACGAGGTCGGATTCGAGCGCAACGAGTCACGTTGCGATTGTATCGATGAAGGCTACAACATGGAGATGGATTAGAATTTACTTGACCTTGGAATACTTTCAGTTTCAAATAAAGATGAGTGGTTAAACCCATTCACGAAGTTCTAAATTTCCTACTGTTAGTTAAACCAATTAACAAAGTGGTAAATTTATATTGATTGCTTTTTGGAAATTTAATTGACGAGAATTGATTAAATTTGAACTGATTGAATTTAAATCGAACTTAAATTTGACCGTTAATTTATAATTTGATTTGATAGTTAAATTTGACAGTTAATGTGACACTTAATTTGATAGTTAAAAATTTAACATTTAATCTGATAGTTAAAATGACATTTAACTTGATATTTAAATTGATGTTGGTGCTTGAAATTTCATATCACTTTTAAACATCCAACATTGATAGTTATTGGTTGTTATGACACAGATGAATTGATTTCTTTGGATGTTGGTTGATATTACAACGGACGAGGTTTGTGATTGGCTGTTATATTGTTTAATGACTTTGATATATCCATATTATCACCCTGTTATTATCATTACTATACGATTGATCATCTTTACATTGAATTTGGATATGGAACTTTGGACATCTTATTGATATGTGAATTGTTGGATGCATTGTTGACTACTTTTGTAGAAATGTGATTGTTATGATTTTATCGTCGTTTGGAGAAATTGGAGATTTTGATAAATCAAATTTTATATTCTAAAATGTTTTGAAATTTAATTTGGAAATTTAACAAATTTATGATTTTGGTATTCCACACTGAATATGGAAGTGTTGACACTTTGGAAATTGGCGAAGTAATTGTGAAACCTCTTGAAATTAGAACCAATTATTTGAGCAATGATTAATAAAAACCTTGTATTTGTTTCAACGTTAAATAAAACCTGATTTAAACATAAAAATTGTTTAAACTGTGAATTTATTAAATTGATTTAAAGTTGATAAATTTCCAAAACCCATGAATAGAAGTTTTGAAACTGTGAATTTTTTCATGTGAAATTTAGAAGTAAAAGAATGAGGTTATTTACAACTATATTTCGCCTGATTTTGATTTGACTTACATGAAGATTTTTAGTCCTAACTCAAATATTTTTTTTTCATAATGATCGGGTCAGACCGAGTTTTTCAGCTATCGAAGACAGTTATTCTGAAGGACGAAGATGAAGATTTGGTATACCATAATTTTTAGTATTTGTTCTGCTGCACTATTCCATTCTGTCTATTAAAGTCGTATAACTCTGCTTTATGTGGAAAATTGAATTAAGTATATATTGTTAAACAACTTCATGAACTGTTCATGTTATTATTGTATTTTATCGTTCCGCTGCGAGATTATGTTATTGTTTTCTTCTTTTCTTCTATTTCTTTAAAATAAACCCATTGGCAATCTACCTTTTAAACGGTTTGAGTTGGACATGTTTGGTCAACTATCGACTTAAGTTGTCCAAAAAGGTGGGTCATCACAGTTGTTATTGGAGCTTTGGTTTAGCGTATACCTAAACCTGTAGGATAAGCTCATTGAGTGTATACGTATACGAGAGAGCGTATTTATTAGTGATATAAAAATATTTTGAAATTAATAAATGAAATGATTTTAACCTGAATTATATTTAGAATATAAAGGAACGAATTCTATAAACTGATAAAAATCATTTGTGACTGTTTGATGATGATCGGATGTTATCGCTTTGCTGGTTGATTGATCGATTGGTGTGGTTGTGCATATTATAATTTACTGATTATTTAGTTGCGCTCAGCCACTTTATGAGCATTTGACTCTTGTTGTTGGCTTTCAAATAATGCATAACCGGTTGTAAGCAATTTACCTTTTTTGCATGGGAAGGACAGAAATTGTAATATGGTGGGAATGTTGAAACGAACACCTAATGAATTAAGTTTCACAATTTGATTATAAGGCGTTCGGCGATAATGTTGGGTTAAAAAAATTGATTGTCTAGATTAAAGTTATTTATTTTGATCCAAACAAAGAATTACGATTTTTGAAATTAATATTATAAGATAATAACTCACACAAATATGATTTATGATTAAAAAGAAATTCAAATTGGAAATTTGAGAGTTTGAATTCTGGAAGTTTTTTAAATTGGTTCTTAAGATTCTGGAAATATATAATAGCATAATTTGAAAGTATTTTTTGGATAGAAATGTTTTCAAAATGATTTCAAGATGATTTTCGAAATAGTTTTCAAAAGTGGGAAGGCCACCGTAGTATCTTTGCTATGCGATTGTTTTGATGAAGCTGGTTTTGATTCAAATCCTGAAGTATGATTTGATATTCGAAAGAGATATGTATATGTTTATTTCAAACGATTTGAAATAAAATCCGGTGTTCAGTTCTTGAGTTTTCTATTGAATAATATTATACAATGTTCTACCAACAGTTACTGCACAAGTCCCTATTCCCTGTGAAATTCCTGTAGGTGATATGTCCTCTATGGAGCGTTGTGATAGTACTGCCAACCCGGTTTGGTCGTCTCTATTCAAGTCACTGCTTAGGAATGCCGGTGCTTTCTCAATGCAAAAGTTCAACACACAGGTTATTGATGGATCAAACGTGATTCCTCTGGCTGTTCTTAGGGAGGCGGGGAACCATTGGTCTGACAACCTTGTTGGTTTTTGCTTGACGCTTCTTCCTCTTATCGGTCGTACGCGAGCATGTAGGTGAGTATGGAAGCTAAAAGGTATGCTTCATGTACAATTCCTAAACTCCTTTTTCTTTTTTAATTTGGATCTAAGGAAGATCGTCTTATAGCGCTTTACACTAGCCCTCTCATTATCGAGAGAAACCCCTTTATTGTGATCCCTTGGAGTGTTGGTATAAACAGTGTTAGAGAGCAGATTCTTTCTATTCCAGTTTGGGCCACCTTCACCGATATACCATCTATCCTTTTTGGGCCACCTTCATCGATATACCATCTGTCCTTCAACCTCTTATTGGTCTGAATTGGCTAGCGAGTCTTAGTAGGGATTTCAAATGTTTTGATGCAAATACCGTAGCATGCAAGAATCTTTTATACGGTAGGGTGTTGATTGAAATTACCCCAGGGAATCCGTTATCGTCGATATTGAAAGTAAGAATCATGGAAGGTCATGAGGTGGAAATAAAAGTTGATTACAGCTGGAAGCCTGACATATGTTCTATCTGCCATTCATTTGGTCATACCGAGAAGAAATGTTTTAGGAATTCCCCTTCATCTCCTATCGATAAAATCCCCCTCCCTAGGATGGAAATGAAATGGGCACCCAAGGTTAGTTCTCTGCCTCCCTCTGATCCTGTTATTTTTGTTTCTCCCGCTGCGGAGACAGAAATTGATGCAATTAGCGATACCGATGATGATGTTGTTGTATGGGAACCAGAAGAATGTTCTTAGATTCACGAGCCGTTAGAAATGAGATATGATCCACAAATGCATTGTTATCACATGTTCTTAGGTGGTCCCGATGAGTCTAGGAGGTTAGTGTATCATGTTGAGGGTGTTGGTCTGTCTCTAATGACCACTGGGATTTTTTGGTGCCAGGAACCGGTGGCTATTCTTAGATCCGACTTAGGAACGGATTTCTCTACTCACCTCTCTCGAGGTCTTTTGATCCGAATCTGGCTACTTTTTTTTACTGTAGTTCAGCATGTCATAGGCCTTGGTACTGATGTTGATATCAATCACGACAGGGGGTTTTGTCCCCTCCGAGTAATCTAGTCTATATGTCTAGCTTCTGTTTGTTCTATTTTTTCTTGTTCTAAGTGGTTTGGCCACTATAAAACCAGATTATAGTTGTTCTGTGCCTGTACAAAACACCTGTTCTTTATTTATATTCATAGTGGTACGACCCACTCTAAAGCCGGCTAGCTTTGCCATAAAAAATTATGAGCACATGTATCCTATGTATTAGGATTGATTGAATGATTGATTGTGCATTTTGTTGAGATGAGTGATTGCTAGTTTCCAATTTTGAATTGGAATTTTATTTTTTTCCAAATATTCTGAATAATCGAACACTTCTAAATTAAGGTTTAAATTTAAAGCTTAGTATTTTGGAAAAGTATATAAAAATCTACTTTTATAATGCTTAAATTAAAAGATAATAGAATTAAAAAAGTTTAGTTGTTAAATATTTTGATAAGAAAAATGAATAAGATTACTTTGTATCATACAAGTATGAAATTTAGTTTTTAAATGGTTTAAAAGAAGTTTTGTATTAAGAAATGTTTATGAACATAGTGAATATTTATAAAAACTTATTATTGGAAAATTGATTTTTTTTAAAAGCAGTTCCGACTTTGTATAAATATGAAAAATAGTTTTGAAAGGTTTATAATGGAATTTGTTTTAAGAAATATTTTAAACATAGTAAATGTTTTATAGTAATAGATTTTGGAAAGTATTTAGTTGGAAAGAAATTTGATTTTATCTGAATTTGATAAATATAAAACTGAAGTTGTGAAAAAATATTGATTTGAAATTTGGAAAATTATGAATTCGAATGATATTTGATTGAAAAAAAATGATTATGGAGATCATATATGGATTTGGAACTGAGCTGAAAATTGAAAGGGATTGATTTCGAAGACCTTTGACTCTGTATAAATATTTGATTTGAAAGTTTCTATTTTTATATGAAAATGATTCGCATAAATATGTAGTTATTTCAAAGAATATTGATTTTGAAAGGTATTCGATCTGAAAAGCGATGATCTTATATATATATAACTGAAATTATATAAAAATGATATGATACATTTGAGACTATTGATTTTGGAAAGTACCTTATCTGAAAATGAAATAATATATATAATGGAATTTATATAAGTGTGATCTTTGAAGTTATGATTTGAAAAGGATACCATATATAGTATGATATATTTCAAAGTGAAAGATATGGAGAAGTAACCTCTATAAAGAAGTATAATATGATATGCTTCGTACCCTAATGGACTTTGGTGAATCTAGGAGTGGATTCGATTGATAACCCTAAAGGATTTGGGTGAATCCAGAAATGGATTCAAACCAATATAGGTTGTTCGGACATAAACTTATGAGTTCCTCAAATTTTTCAAGGGGTGGATGGTTCTTTAGTTTACCCAATAGATACCCTTTCAATCCTCGGATCTTTTGTTTATGGATCTTCCGGGAAGGAAGTAAATCATTGAATCAACAGCGTTCCACTATGGTAAGGGTCGATGGTCCCTTGTTTACGAAATGACCACGATATTTTTTTGGAATCCGAATGGTAGATGGATCTTCTAGAAGGTTTTTATCCATTGCATAAACGATAGAATCAGCAGCGAGCCACCGCTAACGGATCATCATCATTTGACATTGGATTGTTGAACGATGTTTTCGTATCTGTTTTAAAGGTTTTCCAAGTATTTTAAGTGGATATTGAAATAGATCTACCAAGTACTTAGAGATCTTAGTCTTATTCCTGATCAACGTGTGGCTAAAATCTATAAAAATGAGGATAAATCTGTTAAGACATTGGGTGATAAAAGGTATTTTGATATAAAATTTATCACATTTTCTATATCACTTACTCCATATTTTTTGGGAAATGTTTTAAAAGGGTTATTTATATATAATTTAATGTTTTGTGCTCAACTTAAAGGTTTATAAATATTATTTTAGCAAAATGTTTGCATAGTTATTATTAGCAATGTCCTACATTATCTAATTTGTATCCTTAATACTGTTTAAAATTAACAATTATTATAATGTTTTGAAATTAATTTTTATCATTTAATTAAAATATTTTGAAGTAGTTTACTATATTATAATAATGTTTTGAGATTGATTATTAATTTTTATAAATAATGCTTGAAATTTCGATATTAAAGCTAGAAATTTGTAAGATGGATTTAATAATTCAAATAGCTTCTTTATAAATATAAGTAGGGATGTTGATGATTATTTTCAAATAGTTCACAAAATTTATAAGGATGTCTATTTTGAATTTTTAATTGAAGTTACTTTATATAAAGTAATAAATTTTATATTGAATTTTTGTAAAAATATTGATATATCGAAGTTAGTGATTTTGCAAATGGATTTCCAAATGAAATCTTTTTAAATGAGATTAATATAAATTTCTTTGAAAAATTTCAATTTATTGATATTATACGAATAGACTATATATATATATATAATTTTGTATTTTAAGGAACACATGATTTGGCATGTTCTATTTATAGTATAATATGTGTGAGAAAAAAAACAAACGAGTTGAATATTTATTTTGAAAGAAAGATATTAAATTTCATATATACTTGATTTGAAAATATGTATGAAATTTACAAATTTTGGACTATTTAGATTTTTTTATATATAAATCTAAGTAAATGTTGCCATGATTTGAATAATTGTTTTGGAAGTAAGTATTTTCTAAATTGATTATGAAAAATATGAAATCTTACACTTCATATGAAATAGAAAATATAATTATCGGGTTTTTGGGCACTGTCTCGGATTTCGAATGAATCAGTTTCATAGGATAGTGAATTATTATAGGGTTTCAAGTTTCATAGCGATTGAACTTATCGTTTAGTCACGCGAGCTAGAAACGTGTCGAATTTATTTTCAGAACTTTAATTAAAATAATTTGATTTAGAAAAGCTATCTTCTGAATATGATGGAATTGGCTTCCGATATACATTTCATTTTGTCTAGAATAGGATTAAACATATAGAACGCCAAGCGGCACGTCTCATTTGGAGTTCAAAATTTTCACAGATGAATAGTGCCGTGGAAATTTTCAATAAATAGTCCATAAATCCTAGCCTATTTTTCTGGCCGCCGTTCATTCATTTTAATGGTCGAAAATTGTTCTTCTTTTCCTCTCGTTTTCTTCTTATCCTCTCAAATAAATGAATGATTCTAAAAGCAAATTTGGAGAGCATGATGAGATTTCCATATCGTGCGGTAGGACTGAGTCGTTGTTGCCCGAATTTGCCAGAATCTGGGCTTGAAGATTGCGTGGTTTTTGGGTTCTCGAAGCGAGATGGTGGCCGCAGAGGCGGATGGTCGTAGGCGATGGTGGAGCTTGGAGAGGCAGTTGCGGCGGTGGGTTTGGATCTGGGCTCAGTGGTGTCTAGTGATGGGTGGCCGTCGAAGTCGGGGTCACGTGGATGGGTTTGTCGGCCGAAGGAGAGGTTTAGTTTATGTTAAATTTATTAATTAATTTAATTATGTTTTTAATTATATCGAGGTTAATTAATCCATAACTTTCTCGTACGAGGTCAGATTCGAGTGAAGCGAGTCGCGTTGCGACCATATCGACGAAGGCTACGACATGGAGCTGGATTGGGATTTATTTGACTCTGGAAAATTTTCAGTTTCAAATAAAGGTGGGTGGTTAAAATCATTCACGAAGTACTAAATTTCCTGTTGTTAATCAAACCAATTAACGAAGTGATAGATTTATATTGATTGCTATTTGGAAATTTAATTGACGGAAATTGAATTGATTAAATTTGAAATAATTGAATTTAGATCAACACTTTAATTTGACTGTTAATTTATAATTTAATTTGATAGTTAAATTAGACAATAAATTTGACAGTTAATGTGACATTTAAGTTGATAGTTAAAAATGTGATATTTAATATGATAGTTAAATTGACATTTAATTTGATATTTAAATTGATGTTGATAATTGAAATTCCACATCACTTTTAAACACCAGACATTGATAGTTATTGATTGTTATGATATGGATGAATTGGTTGCTTTGGATGTTGGTTCATATTGCAATGAATGAGGTTTGTGATTGGCTGTTATTTTGTTTAATGATTTCGATATATCAATATTATAACCCTGTTATTATCACTATTTATACGATTGATCGTCTTTACGTTGAATTTGGATATGGAACTTTGGACATCCTATTAATATGTGAATTGTTGGATGCATCGTTGACTACTTTTGCAGAAATGCGATTGTTATGATTTTATCGTCGTTTGGAGAAATTAGTGATTTCGATAAATTGAATTTTAGATTCTGAAAAGTTTTGAAATTTAACCTGAAAATTTAACGAATTGATGATTTTGGTATTCCACACTGAAAATGGAATTGTTGACACTTTGGAAACTGGTAAAGCAATCGTGAAACCTCCCGAAACTAAAATCAGCTATTTGAGTAATGACTGATAAAAACCTTCTTTCAGAGATTTAAATATATTCCGATTTAAACATTGAACTTGTTTAAACTGTGAATTTATTAAATTGGTTTGAAGTTGATAAATTTTCGAAACCCTTAAATAGAAGTTTTGAAACTGTGAAATTTTTTATGTGAAATTTCGAAGTAAAAGAACGAATTTATTTACAACTGTATTTCACCTGATTTTTATTTAACTTACATAAGGATTTTTGGTCATAACTTGAGTATTTTGTCTTTTCATTACGCTTGGGTCGGACCGAGTTTTTCAGTTATCGAAGACAGTTATTTTGAAGGACGAAAACGAAGATTTGCTATACCATATTTTTTTTAGTATTTGTTCCACCGCACTATTATTAAAATTGTATAACTCTGATAGTATTGTATAACTCTAATTTATGTTGAAAATTGAATCAAGTATATATTGTTAAACAACTTCATGAACTGTTTATGTGATTATTGTATTTTCTCATTCCGCTGCGAAATTCTATTGTTATTTTCTTCTTCTTCTTTTATTTACTTAAAATAAACCCACTGATAATCACCTTTTAAATGGTTTGAGTTGGACATGTACGGTTTATTGTCGACTTGAACTGTCTAAAAAGATGAGTCGTCACAAAATTGATAACATTGATGCGCATATCGAGATGGAAGAATCATTACGGAATGACCGATGCAACGACACAATTACGGAAAAATCTATCATGTAAGAAGTTCAATTTACCGATGAAATGTTTGAACTGGAATGTGTGGAGAAAGGCCCTCAATCGGTATGATTTTTAAATCAAAGGAATCTTTAATTGAACATATAAGCGAACGGCCAATAAAATGTTCGGTTTCATTTGAAAACATTAAGTCTCGTGCTAGAGAGTTCACTTCTATATGTAATATTGATTATACTGTCCATGGAGGCTTCATGCTATTGTTTCTAAAAGAGACCGTGCTGGATGGCGGGTAATAAAAAAATACGATGGTGATCACAAATACTCAAATCTAATCACCAACTCGAATCACAAACAAGGAACATCGAAGTTTATATATACCAAAGTCCTTTCACATATTCGATCGAACGCAAGTTACATTGCAAAATCTATCCAAGAGCTTATGACAAATACATACAAAATTCAAATAAACTACATGAGAGCCTGTAAAGGACTAAGCGAAGTCTTGTTGAAACTATTTGGCAATTGGGAATGGTTGTACAATGACTTTTCACAGTTTCTTTGTGCAGTACAGAAAAGTAGTTAGACACTGTTTATCATGTTCATACAAAGGGCGTTCGATTTTGAGGGCTTTCTGGACATTTGGACTTAGCATAGAAGGTTTTAAGCATTATTATCATGTTCTTTCTATTGATGGAACACATATTTATGGTAAATATCAATGTACGTTGTTTGTGGCTTCGAGAGTTGATAGAAACAACTCTCATTTTACTTTGGCCATTGCTATTGTACGAACCGAATCAGCGTAGACTTGGAGATGGTTTTTTTCATACATGGGACACTATATTTCATCTTTAAATGCAAGATTCATTACATTTATTTCTAATAGAATGAAAGAAAATCTAATCGTCTTGTAAGAGAAATGGAGTAGACCTCATGATTATCGCTTCTTCCTTTGCCATTTGAAAGCAAACTTCAAAAGGCGGGTTTCTATAGCAAATTTTTTCAGAACTTATTCCATACTCATGCTGAAGCAAGAGACGAGGTAACATATAAAGAACTAATAAAGCAACTAAAAATTGTTAGTACGACTGTTGATAAATGAATTGATTGAAGTCTTAGATGGAAGGATGAACAATGGGATCTTTACAAGTATAGCGGTGATTTTTTTTGCATGATGGCTACCAAAGCTTCGAAGAGTTTCGATGGAGCTCTAAAACGTGCAAGATCATTACCCGTGAAGGTATTGGTAGTACCTACCTTTTATCGCCTTAATAGTTACGTCTACAAAAGACGTATTGATGGACTGGAGTACACATCTGCACTCATGCACATATGAAAAATATGGAAAAATATGTAGCAGAAGCACGAACAACGAGCATTGACGGGTTCAGCTTAACGGAATGACAAGTAACAGACACAAATGCATGTAACTGCAGAGTAATTATTGCCAATGACAACTGCAACTGTTAATGCAATATTCCCGCTCTTGCCAATTTTCCACGTTCTCATATTTTGGCTGCATATGCACAATGCAGAGGAGGCGCTAATAGAGCTTATCATGATCTTATTTCGTTGTGGATTATCGTAGAGAGTTATAGACATAGTTTTTCATTGTTTTTCATCATGTGACCGACAGTAGATATTAGAATATACATGAAGGCTCTACTATACAACCGCTGCCTACACATAGAAATACAGAAAGACCAAGATCCACAAGAATTTGGGGGATCATGGACGAAATGGTGGATGGAATACATGACAGATGTGGCAAATTGGGTCATAATTTATGTTTTGTCGAACATTGATGTGACCTGCTATATCCTGTGATTGTGGTTTATTTTGTACGCAATATTCATTATATGCAAAGTCGAACAACAACAAATTAATGCATTAAACATTACATAACCATTGCAATAACCAAGTAATACAAAAATCAAGTAATACATCAACCAAGTAACACATCATCCATTAAAACTATTGAATACACAACCACATCAAATCAGTCTGACACACAACCATTACACAACAGGTGCATTAACCATTTTATTAGACCATTCTTCTAATTGGATTTAAGGACTGTAAATAGTCTATCTGATGTCGTAACCTACGATTTTCACTTTCCATTCGACTCACTTCGGCTTGCATCTCTAGGGTATATTCAACTCCCCTAGGACACAATGGACGATCTATCCATTTGAGGTATCTACAACACTCAACACCATATGGGTAAACCTTATGATCTTGATACTATACACATCCATAAAACAGACGCCCTGCATTTTTTTGGTTCCTACATACAATTACTTACAAATAACTCCACAATGACAAATTGAATGTGTTAGTTACCTCACTCCACCTTCACGGTTAATTGTTTCCTCGGTCTTTGATTTGGATCATCTAAGTAAACCTGATTCTCCAAACCAAATTCAACGACAAAACCAGTACTCTGAGAAACTATTTCAAACCGAGTTTCATCAACAAATTCATATTCAGCTTCCCACTATTCATAATATTTCACCAATACATCATCTTCGATCTTCTAATTATCCATGTCGGTTTGGCTAGGTTAATATGAAAGACATGGAACTAAAAATCAACACAAAAACATAAAAGAATTCAAAGTGACACAAGATTCAAAAATAGAGTTTAGTCAATTAACTTGTAAAGATTGTTGTAGCTTTGTTCTAATCGATTAATGATGTAGAAATAGGATGATTTTGAGTGGATTTAACGAATAAATTAGAATTTGATGATGAAGGGGTTTTAGGTTCGGAACTGGAAAAGTAGGAAGGAGGAATGAATGACAAAATGAGAGTGTAGTAAAAAGCGTGTCTGTTGTTGTCTTTATAAACAGCGGATCAAATAGGCGCAACTATGAGTTTTCTTCATATCTATTATATTATTATAGACGCAACTCATAGCCGCGTCTATTAGTTTTCTTTATATCCGTACACGACTATGAGTTGCACTTATGATAATATATAAAATAAACGCAACTCATGTTTGCGTCCATAAGTTCATAGTTACAGAAAAAATGACATGGCTGCTGACTGGACATAAATCAGTCATGTTTGATAATAAATTTGCAAAATTAACTCTAAACACAAACTACTTTTTAAAATTAGCCCACTTTGAAAATTTATCTTGAAAAATAATATATAGACGAGGCCCATGCTTCCATTTATGTTAATATAGTTTTGGTTGATGTTTACTTGGCACCAAAAGATTTTCATAGTGCTTTCGTAAGGTTTAGTGTGTAGAATTGGAAGCCATAACAGTACCATTTTTCTGTCTGTTAGTCGCTGACATATTATCGTCCAGACAGAAAAATAGAGCATAACACAAGTTATGTTTTACATATATTATGGATATTACTTAAAAATATTAGAATATAATTTCAATCTCATGCTGTTGTATGACAGTATGTTTGAAAATAAATAAAATGAGGCATTATTTATAACCATCTTATATTTCGAGTTCTGCATTTCAGAAATAATCAGTCAGTTCATCTAAACAAACATTTTTCATCCCATTCTTTCAATTTTATATACTTTGTTCCAGCTCTCTACCTATCAATGGACAGAACATTTGACTTGAGCAGTATTTGCAACTCCTCCTTTGTACATAACGTCACCACCACATATTAAGCCAAAGTTGATCAAAACATCACCTTGCCTGGGTCAATGCCTTTAATCAAGTCATCCAGCAACAACTTGAATCTTATTTGGATCACCAACAACATGATGAAACTCATCATTTCCAAACCTCAATCACCATGAAGCATTAAGCCAAGCTTGCTGCGTGTTCCAAGCCTACTGTGTTCTACTTCTGTTAATGGCTTGGAACCCCACATCCTCTGCACCTGAGATAGAGCCTACTCACGCATCTTTTTTTCCACCAAAGCAATCTTAACAGTAGAGAAATACCATATTAACATATTGTTAAGGATATAATGTACTGTCTTACAATAATAGTTACTTAAGCAAATTGTTCTTGATTACATGACTCATCCAACCATGCCAGCACTATTTCGCTCCATGTTGGCATCATCCTGCATTTCCAAGAAAAAGGAAAAAACAACAAAAATCAGCATCAATGTCTTGCAGCTACATGTTTGTGTACACTTTGTAACCTGTTAGTCCATCATAAATTAGTACACTGTATTAACCAAATAGTCATGCTAACTCATAAGGATATAGATAGTTAATTCACATTGAGTTACGGAAAATTCTTCAGCTGGTGTGCACATAGGACAATTAGCTATTTCACATGTTGAATGATATCCTTTTATCATACATCATAGTCACACCTGTTTGTTTCCTTACCATAACCTGCAGCAAGCACCGTCCATAGCCACATACCATTAAGTTGTTTAGTCACACCCTTACAACTGCTAATCCAACAAAAAATACACTACTACATCAACCAACTAATCATGCTAAGTCATGGGGGGTATGTTCCTATTAATATCTCTTGATTCACGACGAAGAACATTTTGTAAATGCGAGAAGCTTCAGTTCACATTATCTTTATGAACTGAATTTTAGTTTATTGACATCATTTGTATCAATTCCAAGAATCATTCAAACTATACCTTTTATACAATGGGTAGGTTAGTATCGATATCTACATCAACTAAATCAGCTTTAATGTCGGCTGGGACATGTTCAGAGATTACAGAGCTTAAAGACTCGACATGATCAAACAGAGTAGAATATGGTTTAGCTTTGCTTTGGGACTTATTGTATAAATCACCCATGAAGTGCCAACTTTAGCATTGATGTAAAACAACTTGTTTTCCAGCCATTTTTTCAGAAGTCTTTTTCCCTCTGGCATATCGTTTCCAAATTCCAACTAAGATGACATACACTAATTACTTTTTGAAGACAAATTATCATTAATCATGGTCAACAATAATTAGATATACATAGATAAAGATGCAGACCAAAAATATATATTCATGGCTGGTTATGTGTCGGTATATCTTATTACGCCCATGAGCTTTAGCGGTAAAGGTAAATGGTACAACAATTGTGAGTGATGCAGGTTGCAACAAAAACGTTTATTAAGCTATAACGCAATCACAAATTAAGTGACTATGGAAAAGCTAGTGGTACCGAGTGAAAACTTAATTTTGCATTATCCATTATTGTTAAACATATTAAGACCTTGGTTCTTTGAATTTTGATATTATTGTCATCAACACGGTGAAGGTTAATAACTAAATTGATGTAATAAAATATGCAGCACATTATAAACATAAATGTTGTATGCGTGTTAATTAAAATAAAAGAACATATAAGAGGACGTTCGTTTTTTTTTTAATGTTCATTTAGAAGTCGTACAAACCTCTTATACAGTCTTCATTTCAACTTGCTTAAAGTTAGTCTGATATTGCAAGTACGGCCTTTACATGAAATATACTGAGCTGTAAATAACATTTCAAATTGTAATCAGGTAGCTATAATATCTGCTATTGCCATTATCCAAGGATGGCTATGAATTCATGGTAAGTCAAAAACAGCAGTTTCAGATATTTTGGACGACGGCAATTGAAGAAAGTTATGTTCAAGCCGACCTAACTCCGCTACCTAATAAGCTATAAGTTCCAGCTTTACATGCGTGTACTGTAATTTTTTATATCAAATACGTTTTAAATCATAAATTGGACAATTAAAATATATGAAATGAACTAAATGTTTGTTTAACATTTCAATTTACTTTGCTAACAACATGAGCAGCTCAAACATACCTCTTACAATATGTTATGCAGCAAGGTGAAGTTATTCTATCATATACATAGAACTTCAAAGTTATGCACATAATATTTAAAACCAAAGCAGAGAAAAGTTATTGCTAAACTAAGTTTAAGAGATTGTTTGGAAATAACTTGCCTTATTATTTTTCTACTAAAAATCAGATTTGATAAGCGATTGTTAAGTACTGTTAATTAATTAAAAAAATTAAGAAAATACTTGTGTAAACATAACTTGAACTTGTAGTCAAATTTAGTTGTAGAAAGTAAAATAAACAGGAGGTAGATAATAAGTAGCTAATGTGCATATTTAACTACCTGTAATTAGTTGCTAAAACTGTGTTAA
This sequence comes from Allium cepa, assembly GCA_030765085.1. Lineage (NCBI taxonomy): Eukaryota > Viridiplantae > Streptophyta > Magnoliopsida > Asparagales > Amaryllidaceae > Allium > Allium cepa. The sequence continues at coordinate 94,770,342 of CM060946.1, read as the reverse complement.
TTGCTTGTAACCATAGGAAGTACACCTACGTAAGTACAAATACTGATTACTACTGTCCACCCAAATTTTACATTATGACCAAAAGCGAAGGTCTTACCTTCTAATTCTACTATACTAAAAATTACAAGTACGTAGGCACGTCCGGTGGACGTGTGTATAAAAAATCGTGACCAAAGGTGGATTTGAATTGTAACTTCTAACGTTATTACACACTTTGACACATACGATGCACGTGTGCATAAGTGGTTGATTTAAAATTCGATCGTTTGTCATTGCAATGAGACTAAGTGATTTTTGAAAATAATAAAACATATACTTCTACACGTCAGTCCCTACCCTTTCTCTTCCCTCCCAATGTTTACCTATAGCATTCTACCTGTTAGTCCCTACACGTCAGTCCCAATGTTTACTCAACGGTATCACATTTAACTCAACAATTCCGTGAAGCTTTCTGCTTTCACCTGATATTTTCTCTTCGGTAAAATTTATAGTTACATACTGTACATATAAGCTAATTCTTATGCTTATTTGTGGTCAATATATAGCACACATTTGATAAACTATTTAAGTGACAAAATAAACACATGCGAAAGTATTAAAACATAAAGCATAAACTTGAAAAGTTAAGATCCAAACAGCTATATTTTAAAATGTTTATTGTTGTCACATACATTTCGGGAATGAAGTTTGCTCCAAAATATTGGTTATTAAAAACAAAAACTTGTCCCCATTTTTTGGATGCCTGCTTCGAGCCATGCATGTCTCAAACACAGCCTACCTATGCTCCTTCCCCCATTCAACTACTTCTGCCCATCCAGCTATTTAGCCAGTTGTCTATTCTGCTTTCCCTAACAGTTACGTATATCCTTATTTACTTAGATTCCTTTAGTTTCTTCTTTCTTTTTCTCACAACTAATTTATATATCTGGTATATATATAAAATGGTTAGATGGCCATCAGCAGAAATATTTGATATGCATGCATATTTTGTAACCTCAATTTGAAATTGTAGGATATGAGTGTGTTCTATACATGCAGATGATGTGCTTGCCTTGCCGTTACTGGTCCTTGAATCCCTCTATAATTTCCTTTTCCTGGTAAATCATTTAATGGTAACTAGTTTAGTTGTATATTTCATGTTAGTCTAAACAATTATCAAAGGGCCGTAACAGATTTTAAATGCACCAAAAATAAGTACAGTTTCCTAAAAAAGATGGAACACCAACCAATACAACTCAGTTGCTAAGAAGAAATCAAATAAACATGGCTGTTCTGCATAAATATCCAAAATCAAATTGTTTGCACCTCTATAAAAAGAAAAACCGGAGAAAAAAAAGCAGACCACAGCTGCATATTGCAACATCAGAAACCTCATTTCCAGAAATTTTCGTTTAAATATTACCAGACAGCAGCGATACATAAAAAATGAATAAAAAACAAATACAAAAAGGATTGGTAGCAGTGCTCTACCATATCTACGAATCAAAGACACATCAAATGCTTAAATTTAAACATCACCATAGTTAACAGTAGTTAAAAAAATCATTTGTCATTGAATAGGAGATCTAGACGATGCTTATCATCTCCAAAGATATAATCCGAAACTTATTCAATCATCTCACAATTTGAATTTACAATGGACGTGTAAAACAATAAGAACTAATCATCTATATACACTTTTTTGTTTGAACTGGGTGGAATTCTAATGCATTTACTTTCTAATTAGTTGTCATACTTGTATAAACTATGAGTTCTAAACACAAAAAACCAATATTTTGAAGTGAAATATGGTAAGAAAAGTTTGAAGTTATAGCTTACATCAGTGAACAACTGTAATCCATTTTGCTCTTTTTCAACACACATGGCTTCCTAGGATGGTGAAGAACTGCCTTGTTCGTAGTGTCAAAAACAGATTTCATATTCCGTAAAACCAAAATATAAATTAAAAACAATGTAATCACATATTAATTCCAATTCTTTGTACACAAATCTTTAGAGAAAGGCGATTCTCATAAAAACATATGTAAAGAGGTTGATATGGGTCTGAATATGACATTTTGGATGCAAACTGTTTGATTCACATTTTCCTATAACAGTTTCAAACATATTTAACTACATGCTTTCTTATGTTTGATTTGTGGCTGTAAAAGGTCGTTATGCAACATGTTTTGGAGTCACTGTAAAACCAAAGTAATTTTAAAAACTGAAAATATTTGTGATGGCTTAAACAACCATCTCCAGTATTAGAAAGAAGTTCTAAAATCTTTTTTCACAAACATGTGTTTATATGTATAAAATATAAAAGTAATAATATTTGGAATATGATCAAAACAAAAGAATATTGTACACACCTATTTAATCTCTTAAACCTATAAAACTTTATAACTATCAACTGTTTGTAAAACTGAATAAATATACCGATTTGTCAACTGTGGACGATGAAGATGGCAAGCAAGTTGTAGGGGAAAGTTAAGCAAAATGAGAATATCAATTGTACAGAAGGTATACGTAGAAATCAAAAAAGCAATTCTTGTATAAGTTAGACATACAGTCTAACTTATTAGTAAGACTGTACATGTCACCAGTTTGAGTAAGTGGGAGAATTTAGAAACTAATGAAAAAACGGTAATAATGATGGAAAAAACATATACCATGTTTTCATCCATTTAAGTCAAACAGTCGCTGGATAATAGCTACGCCGATAATCTTATTTCTATCATCTTCTAATTTTTTACCATTTGTCATGGGGTGCCGACAAATTCCTGTGCAATCTTTGTCTGCAAATCCGTTGGGAGAGCGGGGAATTGCACGCATAGATAACCATAAATTACATCGTACTGCAAACCACCGGAAGAATTGTTAGTATTCCAGTCATAGCTAGTAAATTGCAGTACAGATTACAGAGTTTGTGTATGTAGCATTGGTGAATATGTAACCATCAGGAATTATGTAACCATGACAATGAGAATTTGTAACTAAAATTTTATCGTAGCGTAAACTTATCATTCACTCATCAAGATGTGGATTTAAAGCATATTGCAAGCATGAAGGAATCACTTCAATTAATTCAGCAGTTAATCTTCTTTATATAATTAAAAATTACATCATAAATTGGCTGTGAATTAGAAAAATAAAAGGATTGCTTAAAAGCTAAAACCAAGAAATGAATAAACAATGTCGTAAGGAAATAATTATACTTCTCAACGTCGCAATCGTTACCATGTGACCATTATTGCTGCAAATACTCATACACCAGCTAACTTATCAATTTTAAAACTCGAAGCATGTAGTAGTTTGGAATAGTTTAACAAAGCATGGTATGCAAAGTAAATGCAAAATCCAAAATTATATCACAATAATTATACTTAAAATGAATGGTATTGTGTTCGAATAGTAGAAGTAAAAATGAGTGGTTTGTATATAATACGAAACAGCTTCATAAGCAAATAAACCTCATATCAGTTACCTAATGTTTGTAAACAAACATGGCATGTTAAGTAATATTTAGGATACTATAATACATCTTTAAACTCAGGAAAATAAATGAATGTTAACAGAATTTATAAAATTATAGAAGGATATAATGATACAGCAGAATAAATAGACAGCAGAAGGGAATACAAATGGACATCCCCTTACATCTAAGTAAACTAATACGAATTAAACTATAAACATTGGAGGAGAAAATTGAAAATATGTAGGTAAAATAGCAAAAATGATATTGAACAATATTTCCTTGGCAATTAGATAATGAGAAACATCTCAATTCACCTTTCTAATATAAAGAGATCCGTATGTAGTATTTTGAGAAATAAAATTCATGATTTCAATAGTTATATGGTGAAAAAGAAATCATAAAGTGGTTATGAATAAAAAACAGAAATATACAAAGTGTTGAGTTTGTAAACCATAACATTAACAGAAGTTGCAATCAGAAGTGTTAAAACAGTAATAAACATATTGGTTATTTAAAATTCAAAATGAATATCCAAATTTGGACTCCATTTTTTGTAATTGAATTTTCAAAGTTTGAAAATTGTTTTGAATACCAAATAGTTTAAATGCTGAAATTGTTAACAATAACGGTTTAATATATGTAATTCAATTTTTCCACGATTAATTATTACAAAATTGGAATATTTGGAAATCGAACAAATTGAGAACTAATGGTTAAGCAGAAGAAATTAAAACACGAATTTTGGAAAACCTACAGTAGTTGCGGCCATGTAAAAATTTGCAAGTTGGTATGAAAACGTATAAACGGATAGAGGATGAAAATGTGGATAGTCTCAATCAATCATTCTCAATTAAGTTGGTATGAACACGAAAGTAGTAGGGTGGAGTAAAAAGCCCATACCTTAACTGAAATCGTCAGGTACGAAGGTCGAGTTTTCGACGACATGAGCGGTGTTGAGTAGCTGGTTGTTTGAGGCGGCAAGGCGGCGGTGTTTACGTGTCTAATTGGGCGACGGAGTTTGTGTTGATGAAGCTCAATGTCGGTTAGGGTTCGTGAATGGATCTGGGAAGTTGGACGATTCTGGTACCGTTTGATGATCTTCGCCGACCTTCATTCACGCATAGCTTGCAAGCTTCCTCACCAACCATTGGATCCGGATGTTAGGAGGGGAGGGCGGAAAACAAAGGTTGCGGTGGACATGTTGGAAGGGAAAACCGGGAGGAGGAGAAATTGGGGAGTGGAGGAATAATAGGTTGTAGAAGAGCGGGTAGGTTTAGGTTGTGGGGGGAAGAGAAGAAAGGGAACGATGTTAGAGGCTGTTGAGGCGGAGCAGTGTTGAGGAAAGGCGGTTGAAATGTTGTGGGGGAAATATGTGGCGGAGAAAGACGGAGAGGAGACGTGGGGGAGTGAATGAAAACGGGCTTCTGTTGTGGGATAAAAATGCGGGGGTGAGGAAGGACGAATATGCCCTCTTTCCTTCATGTGTACCTGATTGTGGCTATTGTAGGATGAAGGGGTTGTTGGGAAGTTCAAAAAAGCTTCACCAAGGCAAAGTATTTGTATTATTAGTAGAGATAACTGTTTCTCACCGCTGTGTAAAGACATGATTCAAAATAAAAACAGTCATATGACTTAATATTGAGGCGTGTACCTTTAAAACGTGTTAATGGTAGGAATGAGCATCTCAAAACTAAGATACTTAACAACGTCAGACTCCATTTTTAAAACCTAACGTAAATACTGTAAACAAAGGTTAATGGTAATTGATATTTAAAAAAAAAAAAAAAAAAAAAAATACAACCTACAATTGAAACTAGAAACACTCGTTTTTTGAACATCTCGTTTGAAAATTAAAAAATAAGTACAGTACTAAAAAAGGTCACATACATATATGTAGTGGATATTTGGGTGTATACACACAGGGTTAGCATGTCGTGCTTTAAAATTGTATTATGAAGGGTACACGAACGTAATCAGATAAGAATTCACAGTGAAAGAGCATGCAATAAAATTCACATTTGAAAATTTCCAAAATTAAGTAAAACGACATACGCAAATCGTTATTACACATCTCAGTATTCCTGAGTATGAAATATAATTTCTAGAAAATAAAAATTCCACTTTATATTCAATGCACAAACCATTCGCTTCAACTTTTTTTTACCAAATATTACAAATTGGCTGTAAAAAACATCCAAGTTTCACCACTGTCTAGCACATACGAGTTTACCTAAAAGCTTGAAATTATAAAACAACTCAACATGCTGGTAATGCAAACAAACCTTAAAAATTCAAACATAACATAGACAGAGTTAGCAAAGACCACAATATATCTAAGCCATTGTTTCAATGCAGTAGTGATGATAGTAAACAATGTGAAAGTATATACGAGAAACAATATATGGCGAGTAGAATGAACATAAACTTACCAATGATTTCTTATTACTTTGTCTTCGTACGAGATGAATCAGAGCATGTGGTCAGTTAAAGCTGCGACGAAGTGGTTGCATAAAATTGTTCATTCTATCGACGGGAAGATCCAACTTCGACTTCTAAAAGACTAAAACTTAGTTTGGAGGAATCGTAATTGCTAAAAAAATTGATGAACGGAGTTGGAGAAGATTGTTAATCAACAAATGTGGAAGAAATTGGATTAGGTTTGAGAGCGAGAGGGAAAAAAGTAGGGCATAGGTACAAAATTTGGTCACTTTATATTTTTGGTAATGCATGAAGTTTCTGAATCTCCGAAGCGGTGAGAGCATCTCCAAACACGGGCAGTATACTCTCAAGGTGGCATTAAGGGTGGGACTATAAAAAATATATTATGTATTAGTGCCTAAACCGAGCGTTACACAAAATAATATTGTTAAAAATATTATTTATATTATAGTTCTGGTTAAAACATATTTTTATTATGCAATATATGATAAATTTATTGTGATATATTAATTGTAAACTAAAATGACATGCAACGTTCAGATATAAGTTTGAAGGTTCAATACTTGCTAACTACATATTTCTGTAAAAACTAATGTTATAATTCAAAAAAAATTATAAATCAAAATTGTTAATACTGTATATATATATAAATAATTTATTTTATGTAATATTACACACACATTGGATTATCATCTTTCTTGAAGGATTTATGAATGGATTTATGAACATTAAATAATTGAATTTATTAAATAATTTGAATAAATAATCGACATAACTAATTAAATACAAGGAGTTAAATGTAAAAAAAAAGTTAAAATTGAGAAGAGCATGGATCTTATGGTTAGCTTATCTGCATGTGAATTTTTTTTTTGAATCAGACGTGAACTTTTATTCGTTTTTAAGTTTTCATTTTTAAATAATTTTATACTTGTAGTTGACCATAGATTTCATGTTCATGTAGAAAGTTCATGCTTACTAACTTTGATAGTTGCAAAATAACGTTATATAGTATTTAGTTGAGTTATGAATTCGGTATGGTTTGATAACATGTTGAAAGTGAGAATGTTTATATAATCTAATTTTTATCGGTTTAATATGTGCTTTCATATTGTAATGTTGTAACATATAAATTTATCTTTTAAAGGTTGTTAAAAATAAAATTATGTTTCGTAGTGTATGATATATAATGAATTGGAAATTAAAAAAGTTACTGCTATTTATGTATACATTTTATGTTATTTGATTTAAATATCTTCATATATTCGAATAAAGAAGAAATAATTTTATTATTTTTCTCATATACATGGATATTGTATACATTAAAATCCTCTTATTTTTAGGGTTAACCAGTTTGTAACTCGGGAATTGCACACCGTATATTGTAGAAAAATAATGTTAAAAATATTTTAAAAAATAGAATTTATTATGCAATATATGGTGAATTTGATATCATAAACGATTTATAAATCAAACTTATTATATTTCTAAGTTTATAATTTTTGTTGTGAGATTTATGTATTTTTATATTTGAATATAAATTAAATTATCATTTTTGTTGATAAAAATAAGATACATATTAATTTATTATTTTTCAGGATTCAATATTTTTTTACGCAAATAACCGAAAATTAGTATTCTTAGTTAATTTTGAAATTAATTTTTTAACAAATTTTTATAGATAAATATTCATGTACATAGATTTTGAAATTGAAATTAAGTTATTGATATATTTGACTAAAAGATAAATGATGCATGGATTAAATTTCAAGTATCAGTTGAGAATCAGCAAAACCTAAAAATGGAAGTAGTGTAAGGCTATTGAATCAATATATTTTTATGTATTTAAAGTTCTTCCAGCATATACTATCAAAAATAAGTATACGATACTAACAAAGTGATAAACAAAATATTTATTTAACTATTAAAATAAATATTTATTAAAAATAAGACCTTAAATGTTACAAATCACATTATCATTTTAATTATACAAAAAATGAATTTTAATCCAATGTTTCATACCTCTATAATCTCAATTGCTAATAAGAAGTTTCAAGAAATATTTAACATTTACCTCTAAAAGATAATAAAATACCAAAGAACATTTCTAATCAAAGTATGGTATGATTTGCATCCTTCACCACTTATCATTAATTGTTGTGTCATTGTTCATAAAAATAATTTTATTTATGGCAAAGAATTCAATTAACATACAAAATTTGAAAAGAAAAAAAGTATTATATTTGTAATGATATAACAATTTTAGAAAGAAAGAATTAGGTGTATATTTTTCTATATTAAAATACTAATTTTAGAAATAAAGTAATTTTATTAACTTGAATGTAGAATAATATAAGATAATTAAAGACAATTTTATATATAATTGTGAAAATTTTAAATTATATGGAATGAAAAAATAGTTTTACCATTATGTCAATAAGAATGTGATATCACATTGATTTTTTTAATAATATCTTAGATTTATTAATAATTATTTTTAAGTACGTTTATTTAAAAAGGCTTAAATTTAGCATCACATAATAAATTCAAATATATAGAGTTGAATGTACGACAATATAAACTTAGGAGGAATCCGCATATAATTGAAAAAACGATTAAGTGTTGGTATTTAAATGTAAAATGATAAAGGAAAAAAATTGGTAAAACAATGCAGTTTTATATAATTGTGAAAATTTTAAACTATATGGACTTGAGTGAAAAATTGATTTCACCATTTTTGGCAATATTTTGAATATGACAGACACATTGAATTGTCCGTTTTTTTAAAGAGTTTATTAGATCAACTAATGGATATTGTTAGCAGTATTTATTTACAAAGTTTAAATTTAAGATCATCTAATTAGTTTTAACATAAGGATTTAAATGAAAAATAATAGAAGAAAACCCGTGAGACGTATAAGTAATTGTACAAAATTATTAAATGTTGGTATTTAAATAAAAAGTGACAGAAGAGGGTACCAATAGAAGCATTGTAATAATTATAATAATGATATAATAATTGTAATAACAATACATAATACAATTTAAAAATTAAATATCTAGAAAGAGAGGGGAGAAAATTCCTAGAATTAATAAGAGAGCTTGAAATGTTTCTATTTTACTATTATTTAATAGATTAGATAATTAACAAATATTAGTTGATCGTATTTATTTCTATGTTTTAAATTTTAGATTACACATTATTAGATGGTTAACAAATATTAGTTAATCATATTTATTTCAATGCTAAATTTTAGATTACACGATCAGTTAAATATATATACTTGAATGTAAAATATTAAAAGATAATTAAGAAGGGTTTCTGGGTAATTGTAAAAAATTTAAATTTTTATGTATTTGAAGTAAATAGAATTTTATAGTGCAATGTGTGATAAATTCGTTTGGTAAATAAATTTGCTATTGTCGTCAATGTATATAATTTATGTTATGTAATTTATATATATTTGCATTTAAATAATTTTTTTACCAATTTGTTGACGCACCTATAATATTCATATTGAAAATTTAATCTTTTAGGATTTATCAATAAATATTAGTTGATTAAGCTTATCAATTAATTTAAATTTTAGATTATGTAACTAATTTAAATGTGTGGACTATAATGTAAAATTTTGGGAGGGAACCGCGAAATGTTGGTAAATAATTGTAGATTCTTTTAATAGTAGGTATTCGAATGTAAAATAGCATGAAAAGTTTAGTAGAATAATTATGAAGTGGTAAATCATAAGATTTTGAAAATAAAATATTCACTTGGAGAGAATTAAGGAGAACATAGATAACTCATAGAATTAATGAGAGGACTTCAAATTCTTTTGCTTTACTATTATTTAATAGATCACAATAGAATGATTTTAGTTGCATCAATGCAAACAGGTTTAAATGTTAAACATGCTTATGTGTCAAAAAACAAATGGTAGTTGCCTTACCATTGTGTAATACAATGTCTAAACTAGACATTTTATTTCACAATATCTAACAAAAATATTGCCACATCATATTACACATACCATTAACATCGGCATTAGAGATTAAAACTAAATAAAACGGTTAATTATCCAGGTAGCATTTAGTTCACATCAAAAACATGTATGGATTGAAGATGGAAGAAAAAACATTGTTTTATATAGGGTAGTGTTATTTTGAAATGCCTGGATACAGAAGGTCCACGTCAACGATTATTAGTTACTGCTTTGTTGTTTATCTAATGAATAGATTCCCTAACCATTTGTTACTAGAACGAATCTGTGCTACACACACGAAGTTCATCACATAGTATATTCAATTTTAGATTTTTATTCTTATTTTATACAGATGTGAGAGCCTATATTCAGGGGTAGTAATTCTTTAGAATATATTTTTCATGAACCTTACCGAAAAACTTTTGTTTGTAAATTTCGTAACCTCAAAGTGCACAAGTATTTTTTATATTTTTAGGGCACAATGACTTTGGACAACGAATGATAACATCAACTATCAATTATTTCTAACTTGGTAAGCATTACATTACTAAATATGTCTTTTAATTTTCCAATGTAAGCGACATAAGTTGAGTATGAGTTTATTTATGTTTAATGTGTATATTTAGTTATGAACATAGTTTGAAATGTTAATAGCATTCTATACTTAGAACTTAGAAACACTCAAAGTGAAATAGTGTTTCAAGTTTGATTCAGATAAAAAACATTCCAACATTTTTCATTATTACACTTTTTGGCATTATGTAGTGCTAACTAAATTAGTAAAATATTCACTAACATTGAAGCATTATATTTTTAATACATATATTTTAACATGAAATGCAAATTATACATAATTCAAATTATGCAATCAAATTTTGGAAATAACCAAACTATTTTTCGCTTTACTTTGAATTTCATGCAATCATAAAACTGAAACAATACAATAATAAACAGAACTCAAAATAAATTTATATAACTATAACATAAAATACTTGTCGATACACTCAATACTCTAGATAATATTTCATTGAATACAACAGTTAGATGAAAAGGTGTAAGGAAATTTAATCAATGATAAAAACTATTAAAAATATATTATTATTGTTGTCGTCATTTGAATAGATTATGATGAATGGTTATATTACAACTCATAACAAAGTATATCTAGAACAGACACTTAGGGATCGCAATGGGGCTGGTTGTGATGGGTTTTGTATGCCCCAGGCCGGTCCTAGGTTTTCTAAACCCTGCCTCAGACCCATTATGTAGACCCGGTGTGAGTCTGGATTTTTGCTCCATACCTGAAACCCATACGAGTCAGGGTAGACCCATGTCGCCTGTAATGCATCTTTTCAACCTCGAAAGTCGACACTTAATACTTCCACGGATCCAAATATCGTGCATCCAAGTACTGGAAAGGCGGATTGTTATGGTAAAAAGTAAAAGAAAACGAACAGGGAAAATAGAATCTTGCATCAGAACGATAATATACAATATAACAAAAATAGTAAAAGCGTCACTTTGAAATACATGGTATATTAGAGCTAAAACAAACCTCATCAGCCTGGACAGTTATAACTTTATAACCTTACAATTGCTGATGGGTATACATAATAATATGGTGGAAAATAAAAATATTACGGCAGGTGAACATCTATCTCTACTCCATGAGCTTCATGATCTGCTAGTGAAAACTTGAACTCGGTTTAACCAAAGCGTTACAATAAAATAACACCGGATCAGTATGGAAAACCAGCATGAGAAAACTCGAATAATATGACGAACATGTAATAATTCTATGAAACTACACCACTAAACATGGAATAGGGTTTGTCTCACAAAAACAACATCCGTAAATGAAAGAATGGAAACAAGTCGGAGCCAAAACCAGACTTGAAAGAATGGAAAAAAATAATTAAACATCGAGAAGAGCTCCAGGCACTTCTCGGTTCAACTAAGAAAACGGTTCAAAGATCTGAAGGAAAGGGAATTTTCCAACAATGACTAGGAGGGTGCATCCCCTTTACCGAAAGTATACCTCTAGAATATACTGAGAACTACGATGGCTCTTCGAAACCTCCAAGCCAGACCCACCAACCTTACCGAGTATTTGAGTATTCCACATCTCCGCGTGTATACAATCCATACCAATCAGGAGTAGATGTGACATTAGCCTAATGGGAGCAACCATACATAGCTTGGCCCCCACTCTTTCTTTTGTTTTAGTCATTTCCGGCAAAGGATATCAAATTCATAGTCGATGAATCAACTATCGAAACAAACCAGTACTACTCCAAGGAAAACAATGAAGCCGGATAAGATAGAGCAGTGTTGCTTTCTATCTTAACTCGACAACATTCTTCACTTTAAGAATAGAAAGAGTTTAAATGTCCCAAATGAGGAAAAAAAATCACCTTGAATCGATGGACAAAAAGAAGAGAGAAAGACCGATTAGCAATAAATCAACTATCGGGAATAACTAAATGGTCATATATGAAAATTAATTCTCTTAAAACATTCAACTCAAACTTGCACTTGACTGTCATATCACAAGTATTTGTAAAACACTTTAAAAACATTCTTTAAAATATTCTTTTAAATGACTAATTATATTTCTAAGTGTATAAAATAGAAGGGTAAAAAATAAATGTCATTAAAACATGGTTTAGTATAAACCCAAACAATTTGCGCTTAGTTTATTTTTTTAACCATTTCTTTTTAAAAATCTTCTTATTTATAAACTATCATTTATAACTTTTAAAACAACATTTATTATCTCGAAAGATAATTAATCAATTAAAAATGTCTTTATAAATTTATAATAATGTTAATCAATCTGAAAGATAATTTATATAGCTCTCTTATAAATTTAAAACCATATTAATTATTTCGAAAGAAGATTAATCAAATTTATAAAAAAATTATATAGTTAAAACAACATTAGTTATCCCAAAGGAAAAAAAAATCAAATTTACAAGCTTTTTATAAATTTAAAACAACATTTAATCAAACTTATAATTCTTTTTATAAATTTTAAACAACACTTATCCTCTATTTCAAAATCCTCAAAAATACTTGAAAATATGGTTTAAACAACTTTCGAAATGCAAAAATGCAACCAAAAGTTTATTTTGTAAAAATATAAGCACAAGTTCAACACATAATGGTTTAAGAAGATGATATTTCATAAATGACGGTACAACTATAATCGTTGTAACGACGATTACACAAATCAAATAGTATATCGAAAATATTTCAACCAACAATATAAGAAACATAGGAATGTAAGTAAGATGCATATAACAGTAAATTAATAATAAGGAGAAACCCCTTAAGGTCTCTCTACAAAAGTTCCCTGCAAAACAATAGTTATCTATGCAGTCTGCTTTTCAAACGGGAATTCACATCTAAACAAACAATCAAATAACAATAAAAAACGTATTATATCAACAATTAGCAATCAATGGCTTGCATATCATTTGTTAATTAATCCACATATTAATTAGCTTCAAAAATAATATTTTTACTTTGTAAGCATAGAATGGTGTATCCCACTCGATAGATGTCCAAAATAATCTATTCAATTTAACTATGGATGAACGACGTTTTATTCTACCAAATGGATCTCACAAACGAAGTACAACTAATTTAACTACATTAAAGTAATTAAATTATAATTTTACCATTAATTTATACTTCATTAAAACTATCTACTGTCATCCTATCATTCAACAATAATCTACAGCAACATAGATACCATATAGTTTATATAGAGGTGAGTAAACTCGTCGAAATTTCAGTGGATGCTTTTCGCAGTTCGGATTGATCTAAAATCAAACGACACTCGATTTTAACTCAAAATTTTACAAGCTATAAATTCAAAAATCCGACTCTAATGTGTGGATAATGTCGATACGAGTCCAGTGCAACAGACGGTGTCCAAATTCGACCTCGTATGCAATAGTTATTGAATTATAAGGGTTTGATTTAATTAAATAATTAAGTTTACTTTAACACTTAATTAAAATATTAATTACCTAAATAAACATTCTTCTTCCCAATACAAAATTTCTCCCGCCCCCAACTCATCAACCTGTACACGATATCATACCAAACTCGTGCACGCTCAACCATGATATGGAGTATTGCTTAGTCATTTGACGAACGAACTTCGCCAATGGCTATCTCTTTGTGATCTCCACCCAACCAACCCTTTGACTTCACACTCGATTGCCTTAAGCCGAATGCAACCTGGGCCAACTCGAGCACTGTAGCCCGATGTCTCACCCCTCTATCCTCCACCGCACCACCTCAACTTCGGTCATAAGATGCAACTTTACCCAAAAGACTTATCCCCACCAACGCCTTAGTCTAACGCCGCTCGAATCAAAGCCAAATCTAAGCCCTAGTTCGACTGTCAAAACATCAGTCTCCATAAAACGTGACCGCACCGAAATTCAAGCATATAGAGATCTAGCCTATACGAATTCAACGAGACTATTATTGGAATTGTTTGTGGTCTAAATCTCAGGATTTTTATTTTTAACACTTGAGGCAATTATTTCGTTTATTGGAAAATAAAACGAAGAGGGAAAGATGTAAATGTGAAGAAGGAAAAAGTATAAGTGACTTTATCTAATTTTATAACCAAATCCAAATACTTTACTCCCACTAAATGCACAATAATCTAAATGCACAATATCTCGTTCGCGTACGAACCACGAATGGTAGAAATAAAAATACGATAATACACCAAAATGCGACATGATCATAAATCAACAATAAAATACATAAATTATTTTATTCCGTGTAATTTCAAAAATACCAATGTTTGCGGTAAAATACGTCAAACGAAGATTTAAATATTTTCCCAATTAAAAATTATGAAAAAATCTCATAAATAAAATACGTCATTAAAATCAAGTTGTTTTATTAACAATTGATTTTCTTATTATTTTATTCGAATTATTTATTATTGTAAATAAATTTATAAAATGAGTTCACCTTTATTATTTATCAATTAAAAAGAGTTAGTTAAGACCATTAAATCCATTTAATTAATATTTTAATTCCCAATTCAAATATTTTAATAATCCATATATTAAATTATAAGTAATTTACATTTTTAAACACTAGTTACTTAAATATTTCAAATTAATTAAATATTCAAGATTAAAACGATAAAATTTCAAGATGTTACATTCACCCCCTTAAAAGAATTTCGTCTCCGAAATTCTCAAAGGAAGAAATTTTACACTTACCCTTGGGCTTTAAAAACTCTTATTAATTAAAATGAGTTATCAAACTTTTAAAGTCTCTTATGTTATAGAAAATTTTGATAGCACCTCCTTTGTGCGATTGATTAGGAAAAACTACAACTTGTCACAATTAGCCCAAATCAATAAAAAAAAAAAGCCAAATGGCCTCCCATATCTGGAGCATAAAATCATCAATCAATCATCAATTTTTAAATCTACCACGTACCTCTTTTGCGTTTGATTTTTATTTATTTGCAAGCAACTTACTATCCCGATGCAAATGCAGGTGCATAAAAAATCATATAGTTATCAATTACATCCTTGTACTTATCTTGTACTTACATAATCCAAAAGAGAATCATGCTGACAAAGAGCAATATGCTAGTTATTTCTGTCATAAGCATAAGCAACATCAAAAACATAACAACCAGATGCAATAGAAGTGTAGAGAATACTCTGCAATAAAATACCAAGCATCCAATCATTTCAAAAGATAAATTTAGAGCTAATTGCTTGGGATTTTATATTCAAAATATATTTTTAAATTCTTTCATAGAGAAATAAATCAAAACCAAAATCAATTATAAAAAGGAGGAGGCTTCTCCTACTGAAACACGGTATAAATCTTGATTCAAAATAACACGGAGCATCCAGTGGTATTCTGGTTTCTTCTAAAATAACAAATATAGTTGGCAAGTCTTTCAAATCGAAAAACTCCTAATCGCCCAATTTTAGTCATAACAAAAAATATTGAAAGTCACTTCACAAAACTATTTTCTAATATCCTAAAATAAGAATATGTCACCAATGTTTTCAAAATAATAATATTATTCTTTCTTTCATAAATTCTTTGGAATCGTTTTTTTCCAAAAAAATATAATAAGATTTAAGTCCTAATGAACAAGAACTTTATAAACCGTATTCTATAAATTCACATCATTAATCAAGTCAAATTCCATAAAGTAATAAACTAACACTTAACATTATTTAAAATGTTAATGACTAACGAAAAAAATTTAGAAATTTTTCCAAGGTTCATAAGTTTCTCAATCATCCATGGATATAGATAATTTCCTAATCATACCATTACACTCATCAGCCTTTGGCTATTTCTCAGAAGATTAGCTAAGTTGCCTTAGAACAAAATTATCACTTCCCAAACTTTCCTAAGCAATCAAACATAGTATACAAGTATACTTAAGCGCGTATGATATACATAGATCATCTTTACGCAATATCTGATCCGACCACTGACTAGGATATTTAGATTTTACTTTCGAACTAGTATCTCTCACTCGACCTACCTAGTGTGGAGTTTTGATCATGTTCCTTGATTGGAAACCTCCATTCTTCTTATGTAACCATATATTATAATAGAAAACCTCAGTATCATGTCAAGAATCTAAATCAAGTATTTTCTCGCAAGAATCAAGTGAGAAATCCTTTTTCGGAATGGTGAGAATCATCTCGAAGTTATGTACTCGAATCCTAGATCAAGAAATGTGCCAATAAAATGATCTACATACAAGTTATGTGCTTAATTTTATTGGTTTCTTAACTAACCAATCTCTTTCTAAATTGCTTTCATTTTTTCATTTAGTGTCTCATTCAACACTAAAATTATTTATAGATTACTTCAATTTTCACTTAAGCTTGCAAACGTTTTATAAAGACATTTCTTCCTAAAACATCAAATTAAAAACTACTCCAGTTTCATCTCTTGTATAATACTCTTATGCATCCTAAGAAGATATAAAAAATGTCAATTTTATTTTATTTATTGTTTATTTGTTTTTATTTTTTTAAATTCTAATGGAGGCACCTAAACAAAACATGGTCTTAAAACTGAGTTGACTTCTCTGACTTCTTTACCTATCTGATCCAGTAAGTAGCTAAGAAGAGTAGTATGTTGGTATTCAAACTCAATCCTAGAGTCTATTTTCCTTAGACATCCCTACGGTAATGATATTTATTAGTTGGCTCAATAATATCTAATAGTTTATCTGACTTAGATGTTTAACAACGAACTAGAGTTTTAATACAGTTTAATAAAACTATGCTTATTAAAACTTTCCTATCCAATTTAACCCATTTACAAACTTGAGTTAAATTATCTCTTTTCTATCCAAAAATTTAAAAAAATTATTTATCACAACATTCCTTTATCAAAATATCTTTTATTTTAAATTAATTTATTTTAAGGAAACTTGAGAACTAAATGCCCTGTTTTTATTTCAAAACCCTTTATGAAATCATACTACATTTATTTCTATTGATAAAATAACTTTAACAATTTATTGACCAACACTTGCTCTGGGTTTGTTTGGATTTGAACTCATTTTGATTGCATAATGATAAAAAGACTAATTTACTAAGTGTACTACAATGTTTGTCTAAGAATATATTCGGTCGTCGCTTAGAAGATTATTTAGATTACCACAAAACTAATCGAGATGTTTTCCCCAAACTATCCAAAGAAAATGTATCTTTATTAAAAATTCACTTTGAAATATTTATACTTTGAAATAATTACTAGTAATATTACCATTAATTTTCTCTAAATCTTCTTGAAATCAATTCAAGAAATACCGGGATTTAAATTCTCAAAAGCTCTTTTTACTTATAAAACACCTTTTATAAATCATATGAATCATTTTGTATGTCATATTTATATAAAATGCACTTTTGAAATCACCTTATATTGTAAGCACTTTTCCTTTATTATAATAAATCTTTCACAAATATTTATTAGCTAAATGTCTTATCTTTCCATTTAGATTAGATTAAACAATTTTATTAAATAATGACCTTTAACTTAACATTTTCATCTAACGCCCTATAGTTAAACTGTGAAACTCAATTCACAAGGGGTTCATTTTAATGTACTCACAATTATCAAAAAAATAAATGCCTATAAGCTTGTTGAGCATAAATTAACAATCGACAAATAATAGTTAATGCTCCTAAACTATTCGAGCCCGACAAATCCAAAAATAATGATAGTAAAGAAATATTATCTATAAAAACAATCATACCATAAGTAACTAAATAAATTTGAAAATTATTCCTTTATATATATAATCTTGGATAAAAATTTTCGTTTACCCAATTTTCAAAAATCAATATCATGTTCATTTGCCTCATTCGAGGGTTTAGAATCGCTATCGACACCATGACGTTCTACGTCCCGATCAGAATACTTAAACGACTCAGTGGACCAATTAACACAATTTTTTTTATAGCAATAACAAATACACTCTCGTATATATAATACTCTCAACTCATTCTAAGGTGTCACTTACTCTATCTCAAATGAGTTTACCCCACCAAAGCCAATGTTCTTGCTTAACCCTCAGCTTTGATACCATTCTATAGTGACCCACCTTTTCAACCCTAGAAAGTCGGCACTCAATACATCCACCGTATCCAAATGTCATGCATCCAAGTGTCAGAAAGGCAGATTATTAGGGTAAAAAAAGAACAGGGAAAGTAGAATATCATGGTAGAACGATAAAATATAATATAACAAAGACCGTAAAAGCTGTCACTTTAGTATACACGGTGTATCAAAGTTTAAAAAACCTTCATCGGCTTGGACAGTTATAACTTCATGACCTTATAATTACTGATGGGTATACATAATAATATAGTGGAAAGTAAAAATACTATAGCAGGTGAACATCTAGCTCTACTCCATGTCCCGCCAACGACAACTTGGAAAAATACTCGGTCTGACCTGATATGGAAAAATACTCAGTGTGACCTGAGCATTATAATAAAATAATATCTGGATCAGTATAGAAAACTAACGTGAGTAAACTCAAGTAATATGATGAATGTATAATAATTATGTGACCACACCACTAACAAGGAATGAGTTTTACCTCACAAGAACAATATCCATAGATGAAAGAATGGAAACAGGTCAGAACCAAAATCAGACTTGAGAGAACGGAAAAATAATAAACATCGAGGAGAGCTCTAGGCACTTCTCGATGCAATTAAGAAAATGTTTCAAAGATTCAAATCAAATAAAGAAAAGGGATTTTCCAACAATGACTAGGGGGTGTGCCCCTTACCGAAAGCATACCTCTTGAATATACTTGAGAACTACGATGGTTCTCGAAAACCTCCAAACCGGACCCCACCAACCTTACCAAGTATCAGAGTATTTCACATCTCCTTGTGCATACAATTGAAACCATTCTAGAGTAGATGTGACAATACCCTAATGGAAGCAACCCTACATAGCTTGGCCCTCACTCGCGCTTTTGTTTTAGTCATTTCTGGTAAATGATATTAAATCGATAGTCGATGAGTCAACTATTGGAAACAAACTAGCACTACTCCAAGGAAAACAATAAAGCCGAACAAGATAGGGCAGTGTTGAGGGCAGTGTTGCTTTCTATGTTGACTCGATGGCATTCTTAACTTTAAGAATAGTAAGATTTAAATTCCCAAAACGAGCAACAAAATCGTCTTGAATTGATGAACATATAGAAGATAACATGATCGATTGTCAATAAATCAACTATTGGGAATAATTAAATGGTCGTGTATGAAAGAAAAATATCTTAAAGCATTTGACTCACACTTGTGCTTAATTGCCATATCACAAATATTTGTAAAACGGTTTAAACACACTTTTTAAAATATTCTTTTAAAAGACTAATTATATTTCTGTGTATAAAAAAGTAGGGTCAAAAATATATGTCGTTAAAACATTGTTTACTATGAACCTAAAACAATTTAAAATTAGCTTTAATTTTTTAAACAATCCTTTTTAAAGATTTTCTCATTTATAAACTATCATATATAACTTTTAAAACAACATTTATTATCGCAGAAGATAATAAATCGATTTAAAATACCTGTATAAATTTAACATTATGTTAACCATCCCAAAAGATAATTGGTATAACTCTTTTATAAATTTAAAACCACGTTAATTATTCCGAAAGAAGATTAATCAAATTAATAACCTTTTTATAACATCAATGAAGGGAAATAAATCAAATTTATAAGCTTTTTATAAAGTTAAAACAACATTGATTATCCCAAAGGACAATTAATCTAACTTATAATTCCTTCTATGAATTTTAAACAACACTTATCCTCTATTTAAAAATCCTCAAAAATACATGAAACTATGGTTTAAACAACTTTCAAAGTGCAAAAACGCGACCAAATATTTATTTTGTAAAAATATTCGCACAAGTTCAACGCACAAGGATTTAAATAGATGATATTTCATAAGTGATGGTACACGATAATCGTGTAATGACACTTACACAAATCAAACAATATGTCACGAATATTTCAACCAAACATTAATATAAGCAACATAAGAATATAAATAAGGTGTGAGAAATGCGGAATACAGATCTTTAGGCTAGGATTAACACTAGAGGGGGTGGGGGGTTTGAATTGTTGAGTCATGAATTTTATAGAGTTTTGATTTCTGACAAAGGGATAAGCCGTGATCGACAAAAAGAAGTGATTTAGACACAAAGAGCTCCATATGATTAGAGGTTGATTATTTGGTATGTTAGTAATGATTATTTATGTTAAAATCTATCCTCAAATAATCTTATGCCCTTAATCTTCGAATATATATATAAATATATATGAGTGCACATTAACTGTGCAGTCTGGACAAAACCGGTCGATCGGTCAAAAACCAGGTGGTCGACCGTTTTTGCCCAGAATGCACAGATAATGTGCACAAGTGAACATAACGTATATATATTCAAATTCCTGTCTACTGGTCATTTTTTGACCTGTCGACCATTTTTAAACAGAGAGCAACCTTTTCCAAAAGACACTTCTTTCTCCAATGGTTGCATCTCTTACCTTTCATCAAATAATCATATCTATTAATGGCAACTGTTCACAAAGAGTTACAACTATTTTTCTCTATATATACTCATCTAAATCATTGATTCAAGATATATGAAAACATGATTTTATATGCTTTTACTCTAATCTCTGATCTTACTTTATATATACTCCTGCATTCTAAAAGCTCTCAATTATTTATTGAATCATTGAAACTATTTCATATCTTTTGATTCAATAAGTAATATACTTTCCTTAATCTTTTCAAAACATCGTTTCGCATACTTTGACGATAAGATTACAGGAAGGGTGTACTGCTAGTGACAAATCCGTGTTTTCAAGAACACAAGTTGTCAACAACAATTGTATTTGTTCTTGTGTTGAAGTCCTCTGTGTTGTAAGAGGCAAGTGTTGAAGTCCTCGGTGTATTAGAGGCGTGAAATCCCGTTCGGTTGCTCGGGTGTTGTAAACCTGTTCCTCCGGGTGAAGCGAGGTTGTTAATAGTGAAAATCCAGATAGAAGTCTGGGACTGGACGTAGGACGGTGCTCCGAACCAGTATAAAAATCTCTGGTGTGATTTTTCTATTTTTTATTTACTATGCTATTATCATCTATTTCCGCATTTATATTGTAGTCCATATTACACGATCCGTGTGTACTATATTAGCACATATAATTGTATACACACCGAACTTTCATTTGGTATCAGAGCCTGGTTTTCTAGAGATCGTAACAACATCCTAGAATAAATGGCTACAAAGAGATCTAGTCAAGGCAATAAGAAGAGGAATAGCAATAAAGAACAATCAAAGAAGCAAACAAACAAATGCTTCATGGCAAAAGATAACGAGGTTACTGATCTAACTTTTGATGATATGATAGAAATAAATTCAGAACTTCTAGACACTTTAAAAAGTCTCAAAAGAAAATATAAGGAAGCTCTGGAAATCAGAAGAAAGCAGAATTCGAAAGAGATATGCTTAAAGACGAGAAGAGAATATTAGAAGAAGAACTTGAGAAAATTCAAGATTCAGACAATTCTCAACTCGCTCTATTAAGTCAAGAAATAGAAGCTCAAAAAGAAAAGAATAATGCTCTAGCTTCTGAAAATCATGAGTTAAAAACAAAAATTAAAATTGTTGAGTTAGATAACACTAGTCTCAAAACTAAGCTTGATGACATTACTAAAATATTTCCAATTTTAATAAAGGGAGAGAAAATTTATCCAGGATTATTGAAAATTCTCAACCTGCTTCAAATAAGAAGGGATTAGGTTATGTTAAGAATTCAAAAGCTCACAATGATAGAAGTGGTGTAGGCTATAAACAAGCTAAAAGTAAAAATAGTACTAGATATGCATTCATGTATACTAACTCTAGTGCTAGTACTAGTAATCAAGATAGTTTTAAAACCAGTTATAGTCATAATAGTACTTTGTTTAGAAATGATAGAAATTATTCTTCAAGTACTAAGCTAATGACTAATAGTATTAAGATATGGATTCCAGCTAATATGATTGATCATGATAAACAACTTTATATTAGAAACTACTATAAGAATGTAATTTGTAATGAAAATTATATTTATAAAGGTTCAACCACACCCAAATGGGTATGGTTTCCAAAGACCTAACCCCCCGGACCCTAACATAGTAAGTGGGTACCAAAAATTATTATTAATTTTTTGCAGGTACTCAGAGAAACAAAAGGAAAAGGATATATTTTGGAATTTCAAAGGATGTTCCATATGTTTAATAGAATTACGTGCTTACAATAAAATATGGACTTCGGTAAATATGGTAAAATTTATTTTACTTTTCCTTCATAATTAATAATGAGTTTATCTCGTTATATACAAGATATTTTGTATAATTTTATATATTTCCTCATTCTTTTTTATAATGAAAAAGGGGGATAAATTCATATGCATATAAATAGAGGGAGATATTATACTTAGGAGGAGATGTTATACTTAGGTGGAGCTTTGAAGACATTATCTGGCACTTGTGTGAATGTTACTCTTGATCTGTGATAGTAGTTTTATGTTGCCTATAATCTGTTTTACATCTTCCATTTAACAACTCCTTTTTGTCGATGACAAAGGGGGAGAAAGTGCTAACAATTATTTGCAGGAATATATATATATAAAGAATACAAACAAAATCTCAGAGGGAGATCACATTTTCAGGGGGAGATTCAGAACTTCAGATATATGTTGTCATCAATCAAAAAGGGGGAGAATGTTGAGTCATGAATTTTATAGAGTTTTGATTTCTGACAAAGGGATAAGCCGTGATCGACAAAAAGAAGTGATTTAGACACAAAGAGCTCCATATGATTAGAGGTTGATTACTTGGTATGTTAGTAATGATTATTTATGTTAAAATCTATCATCAAATAATCTTATGCCTTTAATCTTCGAATATATATATAAATATATATGAGTGCACATTAACTGTGCAGTCTGGACAAAACCGGTCGACCGGTCAAAAACCAGGTGGTCGACCGTTTTTGCCCAGAATGCACAGATAATGTGCACAAGTGAACATAACGTATATATATATTCAAATTCCTGTCTACTGGTCATTTTTTGACTTGTCGACCGTTTTTAAACAGAGAGCAACCTTTTCCAAAAGACGCTTCTTTCTCCAATGGTTGCATCTCTTACCTTTCATCAAATAATCATATCTATTAATGGCAACTGTTCACAAAGAGTTACAACTATTTTTCTCTATATATACTCATCTAAATCATTGATTCAAGATATATGAAAACATGATTTTATATGCTTTTACTCTAATCTCTGATCTTACTTTATATATACTCCTGCAATCTAAAAGCTCTCAATTATTTATTGAATCATTGAAACTATTTCATATCTTTTGATTCAATAAGTAATATACTTTCCTTAATCTTTTCAAAACATCGTTTCGCATACTTTGAGGATAAGATTATAGGAAGGGTGTACTGCTAGTGACAAATCCGTGTTTTCAAGAACACAAGTTGTCAACAACAATTGTATTTGTTCTTGTGTTGAAGTCCTCTGTGTTGTAAGAGGCAAGTGTTGAAGTCCTCAGTGTATTAGAGGCGTGAAATCCCGTTCGGTTGCTCGGGTGTTGTAAACCTGTTCCTCCGGGTGAAGCGAGGTTGTTAATAGTGAAAATCCAGATAGAAGTCTAGGACTGGACGTAGGACGGTGCTCCGAACCAGTATAAAAATCTCTGGTGTGATTTTTCTATTTTTTATTTACTATGCTATTATCATCTATTTCCGCATTTATATTGTAGTCCATATTACACGATCCGTGTGTAATATATTAGCACATATAATTGTATACACACCGAACTTTCATGAATAGTGTTTTAAGGAATTACTAAATCTTTTTGAGTTTTTGTTAATTTGAACACAAATGTATGCAATATTCAGACAGGATATGGTCATAGAAACAAACAGAGATGCAGAAATAAAGTAAAAGCAATAAAGGGAAGAACACACCGGATTTTATACTGGTTCGGAGTTACCCTACATCCACTCCCGCACACAAGTACAAATTTCCTTCAAAAGCAATTGTACAATTAAACCCTCGATTTCAAGGCCACGAGGTACACCACTCCAGATTCACAATCCTCTGGGTAGAGATACTTGATTTAACGGGCAACAAGTTCACCTAATTGATTTCCAAGGCTACAATCACACCTTTTCTCACTTGATTGATTTCATAGGCTACAATCGCATATTTTCTCAAGTAGTTTATTACAAAGAAGCCTATAACTATGAATAGCACCGAGGTCTTTTTGAGATAGTGATAGAGAATCAAACCAGAGATGATCTAGTTAGATTCAATGTTGATTTCGGCAGAGTAATGGTAAAAATGTGTATAAGGAAATGTGGAAGAAGAAGAGGAGTGAAATCAGAGAAAATACGAATACAAATTCATTCAAAACTACCCCTATTCATAGTAGAACAACAGCCATGTCCATTCGTGAAAGATGACGAATAGACACTTCTTTTGAAATTCAATTTTTTGAAATAAACTGCTACCATGTCGAAATGGGATACTTGAGGTTGTCGACATGCCTAAGGTATTTTTAGTAATTTGCTTTTCTTTAAAAATAACTTCTATCTTATATTAAAACTAATTTAAACTTTATAAATATACTTAACTATAGTTAAAATGCATAAATAAGTGTAGAGAATAATATTTTGATATATATAAAATTTTACTATTATTTTATATTTAAATCTAAGTATAAATATTAAAAGTTAAATATATTATTATTATTAAAAGATAGTTTAAAAATCCAGGTAATTTGATTTTGAAGATAAGGATTATTTTAAGGCTAAAAATATTTAAAACCAGGATAGATGTTTTTTATTCTTTTAAAAGGAAGGTTTTGAAATCATTTTGAAAACAAGATATAATTTTGTAAAAACATTTGAATAAAAGGTTAGC
Organism: Allium cepa; assembly: GCA_030765085.1. NCBI lineage: Eukaryota > Viridiplantae > Streptophyta > Magnoliopsida > Asparagales > Amaryllidaceae > Allium > Allium cepa. Next base: position 94,744,921 of record CM060946.1, on the reverse strand, counting down.
GGATACAAAACACTATTCCACTAGATTTTTCGTAGGTTCCATCCTACTTCGGGTTCCATCCCTTTAACAGGTCGAAGTGGATTCCATTCCACGAATAAATTGGATTTTAAGATGCCAGTGATTTTCTAGAAGTTTTAACAAAATTTCTAATTAAATCACTTATTATTGAAATATTGAACTCTTGATATTCTTGATACTCATGAGTCTTCAATCTTGATATCTTGAATCTCTATACTGTACAGTCTTCATTCTTGGTATCTACATGGTTAAATCCTGCATATACATATATATATCTAAACTATAATTTTAGTATTTATATTTTGTAATCTTATTCTAAGATTGTTGTCATCAAAACCATCATCTCAAGGACTAACAATCTTCCCCTTTTTGATGATGACAACCTTTATTTATAAAATATTACTTCTATCCTAACAACTCCCCCTAAAACTAATAACTCCCCCTTAATATATGCCTAACTATCCTATTTTATACTTCTCCCCCTTTGTCATCAACAAAAACTAAATTTGAACTATACAACTCCCCCTTAATCTAATACTCTATGACATGTGATTACAATTATAGTGTTATAATAAATAATCATCACTTAATTCTAAAACTAAAACTTAGTCCTAAATTACTAACTGTCCTAACTAAGAATCTATGAGAATACTTATAATAGTGATAATCGTGTGAACTCAAAAATAGTAGCACAAATTATTTATTAACCGTATATTGTTATATTTACATTTTCGTAGAGAACGTAGGAAAGAACATACAATAAAAGGAAAGAGAAAAAAGAAATTAATGTGTATCCATGAAAATGGAAGATCTATGAATCGAACAATTTGGGTAGTGGAAACAGAAATTTCCACGTTGTTCGACTAGATTTCCATCCTTGTCAAAGCACACTTCGCCAACGCAAACGACTTTGTCATCATCTTCAGCGTGCTCTTTTTCCATGAAGGCTTCTTCTTCTTCTTCCTCCCTGTCCTCTTGCACTTGATCTCCTGAAGACTCTTCATCAATCATGATCAGATTAGCATGATTGTCCATTAGAAACTTTTGCAAATTTCTAAGGATTTTGCCTTTCCGTTCTTGTTCTTTGGCCATTCTAAGTTGCACCACTTGAATTTCAGTCATTAGTTGTAGTGCATCCTTCAAAGAATCCTCCATTTCCATCACTCGTGCGAGCGTAGTTCGTTGAAATGGTCCAGTAGAAGGAGAAGGGAACGAAAAGGTTGAATTTTTGTTTGGTTTGGAAGAGGAGGCCATTGTTTTATTGATTTCAGAAGTTCGAACAGAGATATAACAGAAAGAATGATCAAAATTACGAAATAAGAAGAATATATAACCACTTATTTGAATTTTGGTGGGAAAAATTCAAAAATGAAAAATCGTTATATGTCGACATGGGTAGGAGGGGGTTGTCGACATGGTGCTTGATATTTTTACTATTTGATATATTTTGATTTAATTTTTAATTATACTTTGTTATTTATATTTTATATTTCAGTTATTGAACAAATACTTAATTCTCTTCTTAATTTAGTAAATATAGATTCATTTAAGGGTTTTGTTAAGATATCAGCAATTTGATTCTCAGAATTGATATAATCGAGAGTAATTACTTCCTTACTTATATTATCTCTAAGAAAATGATGTCTGATATCAATATATTTAGTTCGAGCACAATGAGTAGTATTTTTGGATAAATTTATTGCACTAGTATTGTCATAATAAATTGGTGATTTTGAGATATTTAAACCAAAATCTTTTAAAGTTTGTTGCATATATATTACTTGAGAACAAGCCAAAGCAGCAGAAATATACTCCGCTTCAGTTGTTGATAAAGAAACCGTGGTTTGCTTCTTACTAAACCAGGAAATCAGAGAATGCCCTAAAAAGTGACAAGTTCCACTTGTACTTTTTCGGTCTGATTTACAACCAACATAATCAACATCACAGTAAGATATTAAGTCAAAGAATCATTTTTAGGATAAAATAAGCTGAAACGACACTAACTCGACCTTCGAAAATCGGCATCGAATACGACACTCATATTCAAATGCCGCAGATCCAAACGTCGAATCTGGTTCGTCGGAGCATATAACCCAATTAAGTAAACAACACAGCGGAAGAAAAAGAAACGAATATCATTGATATGCAACATTCGATACAACAATGAAACAATATGGATCAATATCAGAGATATAATGAATATCAGAAAACAATAAACAACGACGGAAAACAGATAGCCAAGAGATAACTCCAATTCCAATGCTCCAAGACTAAAACTTCAAACCACAAGCTCAAACCACCATCATGTTGCTCCAAGCTAAGAAAGTCTGGTACGTCGTCCTATCTACTATCTACTGAATCGCAGTCTATATCTACTATCTGAAAAACCCAACCCGAGACTGCCCGTGTGGAAAATTGTGGGCACTCACAGTTTAGGCGAGTTAGTCATAAGACTGGTATGAGCAAACAAAAAAAGTTTTATCTTTAAAACAAACAAAAGATGAAATCCGCATTGCTTTTGGAAAACGAAACTACCATAAGGCCTCCCGGCACACACACAATGCAATCGCAGATTTGGGGGAGATTCCTCCTTATGATAGTCAAACATGCTTGATACGCAAAAATACTTTTTAATATCATCATTAGTACATAGTGTGGAAAACATTTTGAAAGTATAATATTAATCTTAGCCAGCATATGTATCATTATATTATGCCTGCTATAGCTACCTCCTGAGGAGGCAAGTTATACACTTGCTATCGTAAAGGGCTCGTATTGTTTCTTTGGATTTCCAACAAATGGTCAGGCTAAGGAACTTCCTACTGCCACATGGGTACGCCCCAAGAACCTAACCGGATCTCTTCCAACACAAGGCCGGATTACCTCTATAACTAGGTAACTACTACACGAGTATGCCATCCTCCAGTCGTAACCAACCTTTATCCCGGGATTCACCAACAACCACAAAGCAATAAATTTGCAGCAACTACATAGGTTAAGTATCTGGGCTCCATACCATCATACCACCTCTATCCAGAAGGAATGAACTTACCCTCAGAGGGCGCTGCCCCCAAATAACCTTGCCGCATTCTTCCTATTTCAACCATTCCGGGTTGTGAAGTTCGACGAAGTCTCGTCCACAAAGCTACGCTTTACACAAAAGCCATGCTTTGATCAACAAATGATTAGCAGCACTTCGTATGCCACATTACCAAATTGGTAATGTATCACTAGTAACCATCAACTATATAACCTCTGAGCTCGTACGTCTCAGAGAAGGGTGTTAAGCTAAGAGAATAAATCTCCACCACCAAACATAAATATTTTTGATAGAAACCGGTTTTACATATCAAAGTGTAATGTCAAACACACATCCATACTAGTCTGTTCCGGGTTCGAACAGAACCGAAGGCACTTCCAAAGAAACCCTTGCAATTCGGGAATCCACAATCTCGATCGGACTTCCCATCACTTAGGGAATCTCTATACCGTAGCTACTCGGTGCATAGACAATCGATGGGTCATCCTGTCATTCTCGCAAATACCCGGTCTTCACCACCGGTCTTCAAATGCTATCCATAATGTCGTATCATTATTCGGAATGGGTTATATGACACATGGTCCTCTCCGGGCTAAACCGAATAATGAGCGCAATATTTAAAAACATATGGATAATGGGATCTCAGTTAAATCACAGCTTTAAAGCCCAAACCTTTCATTTAAATGGTTAAAACAAATTACCACTCCCAATCTTTTAAACGAAAAAGTCATTTAAAAAAAACTTCAGTGGTTTAAACAATTTCCACATTTAAATCTTTCAAACAAAAGATTCATTTTAAGACCCCTTTCAATCTAAAATAAGGTTCACTAATCTTTTACAAAGATTCATTCATAGCTTTTTCAAAACAATTCCATTTCAAATTTGATTAACTCATCCGGTCTTTAAATCAAAGACTCATTTCATAGTTTTCAAAACAATTCCCGTTTCAATCTTTTATATATAAAAGATACACCATTTAAAATCCTCAGCAATTTCAAAATAGGGTTCAACTATCTTTTACAAAGATATAGCTTTCAAAATCATTCCATTTCAAATTTGAAATCTTTTCATCATAATTTGGAAAATTCTTTCTTTATATAAAAGCTATTATTATTTGAAACCACTTGTTTCCGTTTTGGAAAACTCGATTATAATTGTACGAGTTAAGGCCTTTCAAATATAAAGTTGGGTTAAATTCAAATTCTCAAAACCATACTTTTAAAATGGTTTAAAACCCATATAACTCCATTTATAGTTGAATAACCTTTTTACGTCATAAATACCAAATATAGAATTCAATTCCAAATATTGAATTCCAATTTAAATCAAATTTCAAAACTAAATCTAGTTATTCAAAAAATAACTTTTATCTTTGAAATTCCTTTCCAAAAGCTTTTCACTTTAAACCCAAAAAAAAATCTGTGACTTAACCGATTTCCACGTGAAATCCATATTTGTGTGTGTATAGGTGTGGTCCAGGGTTTTACACAATAAAAGGGCCACATCATCAATCAGCACAGATTCAAATATAGCAATATATTTGATAAGCGGTATAAACTATAACGCTTATATTTGATAAGCAGTATGAACCATAACGCTTATCTTCCATTCACAAATCACAGATGTATATATCAAAGAGAATAAATTACAGTAAACATAGCTCAAATCAAACAGAGGATCAATAATCAGGGATATCAAACAATTCAATCATCCTATAGAATCAAACACTCATGAGAAAGATTATATAATCGTCCGATTAATTCAAATCAGATTAACTACTTATGGATTACGAATCCTGGTTATCTAATATTAATAAATTACAAATTTTGTTTTGATTAATCATTTTTTAATCGTGTATTAATTTACCTTTTATTAGTAATTAATTATTCTTTATTTAATCACTCTTAATTAATTACACTAATTAATTAACCCTTTAATAATTACCATTTAATTAATTATCCTAAATTAATTACCTTAAGTGATCATCCCTAATCACTTTTATTAATTGATTAATTAATTATTCCCAAATTGATTAACTTAATCATTCAATCACATTAATTAATTATTGTTTAGTTTAAATTATTCCTTAATCACTTGATTAATCAAATTTAATCATTAATTAATTATTTCAATGGATCATATATATTAATTAACCCTTTAATTAATTACATTAAGTAACTATTATCCGACTACTTTCTTTAAGTATTCAATATTTTAATTCTTCTTTCATTAAGTAATTAATTATTATTTTTCCTTAAATAAAAATCATTCTCTAATCACTTGGTTAATTAACCTTTATTATTTATCAACTTTCCTTAATTACTTCTATCAAATAGTTATCTCAAGTAATTACTTACCGTTTTAAATTATCAATAAAGAAATTGATAAATTTTATTATTTTACTTTAATTACTATCATTGAGTAATTGTCCTTTAAGTAACTATTTTTTTTTTCAATTATCACTTTAATTATCATTAAAATCTTTAACTAACAAACCCCGTAACTAATTATCATCAATATATTAATCACCTTGATTTAAAACAAATCAACCTTTAAATTTATCAAATTTATTAATTAATCACCTACCTTAAGTAAGAAATTATTAAATTTCATTTGAAAGCATTTAGAAAATTAATTACATAATTATCTTAACATACATTACTTTTAAATAAATTTTAAACATTTAACTTTGATATTAGACCTTGAAATTTTATTGAAACTCGTTTTTAAATTTCATTTTAACTTCTAAAACATGGTTAATATATTCCAAAAACTTCATTAAATTTGAATTTCAAGACTAGTTACTCTCTTTCCCTTCGAAATTTGCCACTACTGCAAAAACCCGGACCAGAACTTTGCTTACCTGAGTTATTCTTCAATTCCCCTAGATATGACTTCGAGAACGAACCCGAGCTAAACTTCGTTTCTGCTCCAACATCACTCGTCTTCGAGTAAGTTACGCTTCTCCCCGACAACTCACTCAAGCACACCACTTCTCTCCCCATCCTTCAACTCACAGCACAGCAACACTTACCCAAACGTGCACGTACACATGCACAACAGCTCCGGCCACCATCAGTCGTCACCACGACCTTCACCAAGTCGTTGATCATCTCCTCAGACGAACCGACCCCACCGATTGCCGATAACCACGTCAAATTGAAATCGAGCCTACCCAGCAAAAACTGGAACTAAACCCAATTGAATAAAATCACCCTAAACTACTTCGCCACGACACCATCCTACGCCAGAGCCCTCGCCACTTCGTCCATAACTGCTCCACGATATGCTACGACGATCCCCCCTAGTGCGATTGGCTATTAATCATTAACGACATCGAAATTGCTTCCCAAACCTCGTCGAAAATATCAGGGTACAAAACCCTAAATTGACTTCGTCCCCCAAATTCACGCAATGGAAAGTTTTTTCTAACATTTTTTCCGACTTTGTAAACCATTAAGCTAACTTCAAAACCAATTTCAACGTCCAAGATTTGTTTAATCATCAGGAATTGACAAAAAAGCATTTTTGGTTCATCTCGAAACTGCACCTTAAACACGTAACTAAAAATCATCATACTTGTTTTAAAAATCCTATCTTCTAACGCCAGTTCATATTATGTAATTGAATCACTAAATCGTGACATTCGAATTTATTCAAAATTTGATTTTTCTCTGTAAAAACCCAGTTTTTACATACTGTATATTCTTATTCTTCTTGAAACTATTTTAAATTATAATTCATACTTAAACTCACCTATTTTATTTTGAAACCCAAACCTGATCATGATTAGAAAAGAAGAGATTGAATTTCTTAAGGGTTTCTACCCTGTGACTCAGAAGACAGGGAAGCACAAAGAATTCAACACAGTCACATATGAATATATACATATGCAGAGCTTTATTCCTACAAATCACTATATATCTATACAAATACTAAATAATACTTGAGTATCATAAGATTGTTTACTCACAGATTCACAGCATTGGGTAAACACAACTGGTTTTTTAAAAAGAATTGAAGTTGCTCACCTGAAGTTTGATGTTTGAAAGCAGAGACATTTTTGATAAATCTGGGATTTTGATTTAGCTCACTTGATTTGTTTTCACTTCTGCTTTGAACATTTGCATGCTCAATTCCTTTTTGAATAGATTTTCGTTTTAAATTTGAGATGATGATCAGAAAGGAACCCGAACCTGGAATTTCTACTTGTTGAAACTGATGTTGTTTTGATCTTTGAACCTGAACTAACTTCTGCTTCTCAGGTTTGCCTCCTTGTTTCAGTTATAAACTGAAGCTTTTGATTTACATTTTGTTTCTCAAGTTTTTTTTATTAGGGGAAAAATGAAGAGATTAAAGAAAAACTGGTTTGCATATTTTCTTCCCTACATATTGTTTGTGTAATTAAATTTTCAAAAGAAAAATTAATTCTTTTGCCACTTGTATGATTACAACTAACACTTGTAATTTTAAATAGACACTTGTTATATTATAAGCATTTTGTGCTTAAATCCTTCGCTAAAAATTAATTACAAATTGTGTTTTAAACCTTGCATAATTTTAATTTATAAAACATATTTATCTATTTTATTTTCTTATGTATTATTTTTATTTTTATTTTATCAACCTTAAACTTGATCAATTGCCACTTGTTACATTTAGTGTTAACGCTTGTTATATTAAGCCTTAATGTTCTTACACTTGTCCTTTAAGTATTAAATATTTATTTTTAGTGTAAATAAAAAGCTTTTACTTAGTGTACTATTTCTTGTCTAAATATATATACATGAATTTCTTTTTATTGAAAATGTAATAAACTAAATACATATATATAAATAAAAGCTCATCCAAATATTAATTTTAAAATATAGTTTTAAATCTAATTTATTTTTCAACACATTTATATTTGAATTTCAAATCCAATCAATTTATTCTTAATATTTATTTTGAATCTCAAATCCAAATTCTATTTTAAAAATCAATAAATATATATATACTAAATAAATAAATATCTTGTTAAAACTAGCTACACTTGTTAACATATAAACATTATATATATATTCATATTAAATTACCAAATTAGTTCTTAATTAAATCTAGGAATAAAATTATTTACAACTTTTAAATTTGTTTAAAAAAACAGGAATGTTACATAAGCCATAGTCAAAGGTGTGTTTAACATATCATATGATACGTTTTACGGCTTTTAAGTGGGTCTCTTTAGATTGGGATTGATATCTTACACAGAGACAAACACTATGCATGATATCAGGTCTACTAACAGTGATATAGAGTAGTGATCCAATCATTCCTCTATATAATTTTTGATCTACATCTTTCGAGAGATCTTCTTTACTTAGGTACTCATTGGTTGCCATGAGAGTGGGTTTTCCACTTGCAGTAGTCAAAACCAAATTTACTAACTAGGTCTTTAGCATATTTTTCTTGACTAATAAAGATACCATTATCTAATTATTTTATTTGTAATCCTAAAATGAAGTTTAATTCACCCATATGACTTATCTCAAACTCTTTTGTCATTATTTCAGAAAATTCTTTATTCATTTCAAAATTAGTTGATCCGAAGATGATATCATCTACGTAGATTTGTACTAGTTGAATATCATTTTTATTTCTTTTAATAAAAAGAGTATTATCTCCTTTACCAATTTCAAAGTTTGATTGTAATAAGTAAGATCTTAGTCTATCATACCACGCTCTAGGATCTTGTTTCAGACCATATAGAGATTTCTTAAGTTTGTAAACATGATTTGGTAATTTTTCATTTTCAAAAAAAGGTGGTTGTTCAACATATACTTCCTCTTTTACAAATCCATTTAAAAAGGCACTTTTAACATCCATTTGATATAATTTGAAATTATTATGATTTGCGAAAGCAAGTAGTATCCCAATGGCTTCTAATCTTGCTACGGGAGCAAAGGTTTCATCAAAATCTATTCCTTCTTCTTGGCAATAACCTTGAGCGACTAACCAGGCTTTATTTCTAACAACCTCTCCTTGTTCATTCATTTTATTTTTATAAACCCATTTAGTTCCAATTATAGTTTTATTTTCAGGTCTAGGAACAAGTTCCCAAACATCAATTCTAGTAAATTGATTTAGTTCTTCTTGCATAGCCAAAATTCATGACTCGTCAGTTGATGCTTCTTTTGGCTTTTTGGGTTCAATAGTTGATATAAAGGCTATATTGCTCATTTTACTTAATTGATTTCTAGTTGTAACAACTAATTGCATATCTCCTAGTATATTTTCTATAGGATGATGTAACAACCCAGAATTTTGAACAATTTAAAAATGAAAATATTTAATTAATTTTAAATATTCGAATGATGATTGACTTGAAGTTTAAATTTTCAGGATAAATTGGCGATTAAATTTTAAAATTTAATCTATAGAAAGTTGAATAAAAATTTGAATTCGACTTTGGAGTTGAATTTGAATATTGAATTTGTATTTAAATTTGTAACTAATGACTTAGAAAAAATAGTTTGGATTTACGAATTATTTTTATGTAAATTTATAAATTGATATTTATAGTTGAACTTCAAAACGTTTCTATATTTACTAAAGAAAATTTTTGCAAAACAAATTGAATATAAATTGAAATATATATATATATATATATATATATATATATATATATATATATAAATAAACATAAAATATAAAGAGTATGTTGCCTTACCTTATCACCGAAATCTACGCCGTTACACACGCCTTCAACCACGCTAAAATCACGTTCTCTATTCTCTTTTATACCCTAACCCTTTACCCCATTCAATCGAAACCCTTCCTTTTCATAAAAAAAATCAAATTGAAGAAATAATGGCGGCCACGAGTTTCTTCGTTCGTTCCTTCTCGAGATAATGGCGGCCTCGTCTCTTCGATTCCGTGCTTCAACAATTAGGGCTTCAGCTTCGATCTTCGTTCAACTGTGCTCAGTACTCTCTTCGGCTGTTTCGATTATAAAGGTGAGTTCTTTGCTCACGATTAATTTTGATTCAAGTTTTTAAATTTGTTTGAATTGGTTGCTTGGTTGCATGCTATGATTTGGGGTGTTGTCTGTTATCATTTGCTCGGTTACTTTAATTTAAACTGTTAAGAACATATGCTATTTAAATTTTAATTTAAACCGATAAGAACAGTTGTTAACAAATTTTTTCTCTTAAACTGATAAGAATAGATGTTACCAAATTTTTGTTTTTGAATTGATAAGAATAGATGCTTTTAAACTGATAAGAATAGATGTTACCAAATTTTTGTTTTTGAATTGATAAGAATAGATGCTTTTAAACTGATAAGAACAGATGCTACTTGAAATTTGTTTTTAAATTGATAAGAACAGATGCTATATCAAAAACTTGACTTGCTTTGTGTTGCTGCATGTGATGGATCTTTGAATCTGGTTGTGGAAAATTGTGTTTATATGTGCTTGGTTGAACCTCTGTTCATATGTGATGTACATATGTGTCTGTAAACCCCCCCTATGGTTTGATGGTTTGCTGTGTATCATGCTTGCATGCCTATATATGAATGATCTCAGTTATAAAGGTCTGTGAACATCCTATAATCTGAAAATAACAAAATTGACAAGTTTAAAACAATTGTTTGATGAAAATGATGCATGCTAAAATTCTTGGAACCATTATGTGAAGCTTGAATGTTTGTTTAAGTATGGAATTAAAAGTATGTATGTGAATATGTATTTTTGCATATACATGTCACTGTGAGTAAACATACCTGATTTAAAAAGTTTTTTTAAAAATCTGTTAAACCCCTGTTGCATGTAGAAACTTAAGCTTAAATAGGCAAAAATGGTTTGCATGTTGTAATTAAATGATTTTGTGTATATTTGTTATGGTTATCTCTGTGTGCATGCTTGAAATTCAAGTGCGGTGCTCTGTTCTTTAACTATGGGATTAAGTGTTTTGTTCTTATTCAGTTTAATGATCAGGTATTTTCTGATTTCGAAAAAAAAATTCCAAAAGGATTGGATTTGAGCTGTAAGCATAACAGGATTATATTCATAATCTTTGAGCATATATAAACCTTTAAATATGTTAATTTCATAAGAATAAAATTTTAAGAGTATGAGTACTAGTTTGAGAACAAATGAAGTTTCATATATACATGACTTTGAAAATGTTAGAGTTTTTCAGAAAGTATGGTCTTGTTTTCAACTACGAACTTATACAGTTTTAATATATAACTATCTTTGACCTCTTGTATGCACTTGTGCTTGCACTGTGTTGAGTGTGCTAACTTGACCTTCTTGCATTTGTGTAGTAGCTGCTGTCCATTTTCATTTTATTAGCTATACTGATATATTTGAACTTGAATCATTTTTAGCTGTGTCAATTTGTTTTAAATGGTGGACTCAATGTGTCACCTGTTTTCTAAAATCTGCATATATAGGCATACATATATTTGTATGTGTGTATGCATATATATGACTGGATTTATACTGTCTTGAATCTTGTTTACTTGATGACATTTAGTTGGTGTAGTTGTACTCTTGTAGCTTCACCTCGGTTCACTGAACTGTACTGGGTTGCATTTACAGACATACTTGATGTCTTGATTTTCACTTATAACTTCACTGGAATTTTGTGGATGTTTTATGTGTAGATTTAGGATATATACAAGCTTTTTAAATATTAGTTTTAAACAGATATGGTCCTGAGAATATAAGTGATATATGTAAATTGATATTATGAGAATATAAATGATATATGTAAATTGATATGTGTGTGCTCCTGTACACTTATTTTCTCAAACTGTTTGGGTCACTGTGTTGAACCCAGTCTCATTGGTCTTGACTTGATTCATTGCTTTGAGTTCCCTGTCATACTTCCATGAAAATTTCGACTCCCACACTACTACAGCTTGTTGTTTGTGTACTGATCAAGTATCAATGTGTACTTGCATTGTTGTCTGTCTCTGGTCTGTGCACAGTGTTGCATGTATTGAGTATTTCATGCTTGATGTTGTTTCAGTCTTCATATCCATATATGCCTTCCCATCTCTGTTGCACTTGTAGCTGCATTCCATGCTGTTGCACTTGAGACTTTAGACTTGATTTTTTTTGCTGTTTGCATGCAGTGGCAGTTCCATATATATATGTCCGTGTACTTGAAACTACTTGATGCTGCACACTTGTGCTTTGCCTTGATCACTTCTGCTGTGTCATTTTTGCAGTTGGTCTTGCATTTGTTGTTGTTTATGTCTTCATGTCTTTGGCATTTCTGAGTCTCTGCCTTTGATAGCCTGTTTCAACATTTGCTGTTTGTATTGCTTTGTCTGATGCCTTCTTGACACTTTTGTTTGTGCATTGGCCTTGAGTTGAACCTAGTTCTGAAACCTGGGTTTGACCTTGTTTTGATCTGATAGCTGTGCTTTTGTTTGGTGCACACGTGTTGGCGAGGCAGTGCACATGTGTGTAAATATACGTGTGTACTGCAGCCACACAGGATTGACAGATTTTCAAAATTGAAGTTGTTAATGTGAAAAATCCATGATAGATTTAAATTGATTCATGTGATTCGTCATCTCTGTTACCATTTTATTCAGTTCATTACAAATTTAATTACTTGAATAAAGATTAATCCTGACTCGAGAGTTTTGTGTTTTGCAATAAACGCTCGGGTCAGACCGAGTATTTTTACAGCTTGAAGATTTTCAGGCCGCGAAGTTAGAGAGAGTTGGGGAAATTGCTTCACTTTAGCTTTTCGAAGAATTTTTGTACTTAAAAGAAATATTCCGCTGTATAAATATAATGAGTTGTACAAACTCTGATATATGTATAAAAATTCATTTATGTAAAATATTTTGATTATTCTGTGATTCTGTGGCTGTTTCTGTTTAAACTCTATAAACTGAATAATAATCCGTCATTTTGAACGTCTCAAGTTGGTTTAATTACCGACTGGAGGCGGTCAGAACGGCGGGTCGTTACAGATGATCTTTTAGAAGTTTAATTCTTTTATTAGGATGATTAATTTCATTATTAGTTTCAGTTGACTCTTGATTTTGAGTGATTGAATCCTCTTCATCATTTGTATCTTCAAAATTTTTGAGATTTTCATTCGAATGAAACATGCGTTGTTTCTTCGATGGTGTTGGTTCTTAAATTAAACACTCTGTATGCTTTACTTCTATTAAAATATCCGACAAAAATACCTTTGTCTGATTTAGGATCAAATTTGTCTAAGTTATTTTTGTATTTAAAATAAAACATTTACTTTCAAAAATTATAAAATAAGATACCGTAGGTTTCTTTCTGTGAAGAAGTTCATAAGATGTCTTATCTGTTAAAGGTCTAATTAAAATTCTATCTAAAATATAACAGGCGATAGCAACTGCTTCTGTCCAAAAATACTTTGGTAATTTACTATCTAAAAGCATAGTTCTAGCACACTCTTGAATCGTCCTATTTTTACGTTCTACTAATCCATTTTCTTATGGAGTTCTTGGAAAGGAAAAATTGTGAGTTATTCCCTTTTTCTTGCAGAATTGCTCAAACTTTTCATTCTCAAATTCACCACCATAATCACTACGGATGGTTAGAGAAAGTTGATTTTGAATCCTTTTTGTAAAGTTCTTCAAACATTCAAAAGTATCACTTTTATGTTTCAAAAAATATTGTCCATGTAAATCTAGAATAATCATCTACAATTACAAAAACATATTTACTATCATTTATTGAAAGAATTTGAGATGGACCAAATAAATCAAGATGAAGTAATTCAAGAGGTTTTGAGGTTGAAATCATATCTTTTAATTTAAAGGAACTTTTTCTAAGTTTTCCTAATTGACATGCATCACATAAACTATCTACTTTAAAATTCATTTTAGGTAGACCTCTTACTAGATCATGTTTTGACAGTCTAGATAAGAGTTTGAAATTCAAATGTCCAAATCTCTTATACCAATCCAATGGTCACTTGTATTTGCCAAAAGACATAGGCTATCATTTGAAACTTTCATACTAAGAATATAAATAGTCTTTTTCCTAATTCCTTCAAATATTATGGTTGAATTATTATCTTCAATGTGACACTTATCTTTTTCAAATTTAATTTTATATCCTTTATCGTAAAGTTGAGTAATACTTAGCAGATTATGTTTCAGATTCTTAACTAGCAAAACATTAGTAATAATAGGAGTTTCAAAGTTACCGACTTTGCCAATGCCAATCACATATCCTTTTGAGTTGTCTTCAAAGTTAACTAGTCCTCCGTCTTTGTATATTATATTATTCAGCATATCTGGATTGCCAATCATGTGTCTAGAGCATCCACTATCGCATATCCATTTATTCTTTTTAATCTGTACAATTTATCCATTGTGGATTGATTCCTCAACACCCATAAAGCATGTTTCCTACACATCATACAATTTTGGTAGATAACTTGAATTTAAATATTGATTATACGCAGACTCAAGAGACAATGATGATCTGAATATTTCTAAACTAGTATTAACAAGTTTTTTAAACATAGCCATTTTAAAAACTTTCAAAAATCATATTATGAAACTTTGAAAACCTTGCTTTGATACCAAATGTGAGAAATGCAGAATACAGATCTTAAGGTTAGGATTAACACTAGAGGGGGGTGAATAGCGTTTTAAGGAATTACTATAATTTGAACACAAATGTATGCAATATTCAGACACAGATATGATCACAGAAACAAACATAGATGTAGAAATAAAGTAAAAGCAATAAAGGAAAGAACACACTGGATTTTATACTGGTTCGGAGTTACCCTACATCCAGTCCCGCACCCAAGTACGGATTTTATTTCAAAAGCAATTGTACAATTACACCGTCGATTTCAAGGCCATGAGGTACACCACTCCAGATTCACAATCCTCTGGGTAGAGATACTTGATTTCACAGGCAACAAGTTCGCCCAATTGATTTCCAAGGCTGTAATCACACCTTTTCTCACTTGATTGATTTCACAAGCTACAATCACACCTTTTCTCACTTAGTTTATTACAAAGAAGCCTATAACTCTGAATAGCACTGAGATCTTGTTGAGATAGTGATAGAGAATCAAACCAGAGATGGTCTAATTAGATTCAATGTTGATTTCGGCAAAGTAATGGTAAAAATGTGTATAAAGAAATGTGGAAGAAGAAGAGGAGTGAAATCAGAGAAAATATGAATACAAATTCGTTCAAAACTACCCCTATTTATAGTAGAACAACAGCCATGTCCATTCATGAAAGGATATGACGAATAGACACTTCTTTGGAAATTCAAAATTTTGAAATAAACTGCTACCATGTCGAAATGGGGTACTGAGGTTGTCGACGTACCTAAGGTATTTTTGGTAATTTGCTTTCTTTGAAAATAACTTCTATCTTATATTAAAACTAATTTAAACTTTATAAATATACTTAACTATAGTTAAAATACATAAATAAGTATAGAGAATAATATTTTGATATATATAAAATTTTACTATAATTTTATATTTAAATCTAAGTATAAATATTAAAAGTTAAATATATTATTATTATTAAAAAATAGTTTAAAAACAGGATAATTTGATTTTAAAGATAAAGATTATTTTGAGGCTAAAAATATTTAAAACCAGGATAGGTGTTTTTGATTCTTTTAAAAGGAAGGTTTTGAAATAATTTTGAAAACAAGATATAATTTTGTAAAACATTTGAATAAAAGGTTAGCGGATACAAAACACTGTTCCACTAGATTTTTCGTAGGTTCCATCCGACTTAGGGTTACATCCCTTTAAGAGGCTCGAAGTGGATTCCATTCCACAAATAAATTGGATTTTAAGATGCCAGTGCTTTTCTAGGAGTTTTAACAAAATTCCTAATTAAATTACTTATTATTGAAATCTTGAACTCTTGATATTCTTGATACTCACGAGTCTTCAATCTTTATATCTTGAATCTCTATACTGTACAGTCTTCATTCTTGGTACCTGCATGGTTAAATCCTACATATACATATATATCTAAACTATAATGTTAGTATAATATTTTATAATCTTATTCTAAGGTTGTTGTCATCAAAACCATCATCTCAAGGACTAACATAAGGTGCATGGCAAGAAACTCCTTATGGTATCTCTACAAAAGTCCCCTATAAAATAATGGTTATTTATGCAATCCGTTTTTCAAGTGGGAACTCAAATTTAAACAAACAATCAAACAACAATAATAACGTATTATTATCAACAATTAGCAATCAATAGCTAGAATATCATGTATTAATTAATCCGCGAATTATTTAACTTCAAAAATAATATTTTTTACTTTGCAAGCACAAATAATTTATTCTACTCGACAAATGTCCAGAATAATCTATTCAATTTAATTATAGCAAAAAGGCATTTTATCCTGCCAAATATATCTCACAAATGAAGTATAACTAATTTAACTACGTTAAACGCAATTAAATTAAATCAGTATAATTTTATCACTAATTTATACTTCATTAAAACTATCTATTATCATCCAAGCATTCAACAATAATCTATAGCAACACAGATATCATATAGTTTATTTAGAGGTGGTAAACTCATCGTAATTCCAGTTGAAGCTTTCGCGTTCCGGATTGATTTAAAATCGAATTTTAGCTCAAAGTTCTACTTTTTTCAAATTCAACTAATCTAACTCCAATGCGTAGATAATGTCGATACAAGTCCAATGCAGCAGACCCTATCCAAATTAGACCTCATACGCAATAGTTATTAAATTTATAAGAGTTCGATTTAATTAAATAATTTATTTTACTTTAACACTTAATTAACATATTAATTATCCAAAAAACATCTTTTTTTCCAACACAAAATTTCTCTCGCCCCCAACCTACACATGATGTCACACCCAATTCATGCATGCTCAAGCCATGATACCGAGCATCGCTCGACCGTTAGGCAAACAGACTTTGCCAACGACTATCTCTTTGCGATCTCCATCCAACCAACTCCTTGACTTCGCACTCGATCGCCCTAAGGAAAATGCGACCTGGGCTACCTTAAGCACTGTAGCTCGACATTACACCCCTCTATCTTCCTCCGCACCACCTCAACTTCGACCATAAGATGCAACTTACTCGAGAAATCTATCTCCACTAATGTCTTAGCCTAATGCCGCCTGAACCAAGTCCAAACTAAAACGCCGGCCTCCATAAAACATGATCTTACCCAAATTTAAGCATATAGGTTTGAAGATCTAGCCTATATGAACTCAATGGGACTAGTATTGGGATTTTTAGTGGTCTAAATCTCAAGATTTTGATTTTTTAAATCTTGAGGCCATTATTTTGCTTACGGGCAGATAGAAAGAAGAGGGAAAGATGAAAATGTGAAAAAGGAAAGGGTATAAGTTAGTTTATCTAATTTTATAACCAAATCCAAACACTTTACTTCAACTATAAGCTAAACAAAATTTCCGAGCAAACCAAAATTTACAAGGCAGCATCACATTACCTTTAAGGCTTGTTGAAAATTTTGAATTATGATTTAATTTTAAAATGTTTTGAAAAGAGAGTTTTGTGGTACCCCGCTATACATTATCCCATTTGCATATGAATTACGAACGATAAAAGTAAAAATATGATCGTGCATCAAAATGTGACACGATCACAAATCAAAAATAAAATACTTAGATTATTTATTCTGTGAAATTTCAAAAATACCTACGTTTTTCATAAAATAAGTCAATAGAAGATTTAAATATTTTTCCAATTAAAAATTATGGAAAATTCCCTAAATTAAAATAAAGATGCATCATTAAAAATCAAGGTGTTTTATTAACAATTAATTTTCTTGTTACTTATTCGAACTATTTATTATTGTAAATAAATTTACAAAATGAGTTCACCATTATTATTTATTTATTAGAAGGAGTTAAATAAGATTGTTAAATCCATTTGATTAATATTTTAATTCACAATTCTAATATTTAAATAATCCATTTATTTAGATATAAGTTATTTATATTTTTAAACTCCAATTATTTAAATATTTAAACTTAATTATATACTTAAAATTAAAATGATAAAATTCCGTGAAATTACACCGCCTCAAGGCCCGGTGAGGCTGTACATATTCATTCAAAATTTTCTATTACTGTACATATATTTATTTATTTTATTTGTAAGGGGGATTGTTACTAAATGATACAATAAATATAGATATCAACATGTTTACAATGATAAGTAAGATATTAAAAATGAAGTATATGATAACGGTTCAAGAAATACAACATATCTTATTATCATATAATTATTAATAATGCAACTTAATATTATAAAAATCATATAACGTATTGGATGGAACATTAGAATATCCATGTCATAACACTTTATATATAAAAAATTAACAAATTATAATTATAGCACTAAAGTGATTTTATAAGATCTCTGTCGGATTGGGGCGGACCCTGAGCTCTTAAAAACGAGTCACGAGCCTGGCCTTCCCAACACCTAATGGGATGGGTCTTGGCGGATCAAATAGTTGGACGAGTCTACTGGGTTTAGACCCTACACCTGCCCCATTACCATCCCTATAGGCACCTATATATGTAACAAAATAATAAATATTGAAATGACTGCATGAGCGATCTATAGTAAAATAATGATTTTATAAAACTATAGAAAATAGCCAAAATTAACTCATTTTATTATAAACTAAAAGTTATAGAAAATATAATCAACTCAACGATAAATTTTACCTTATTCCAAAAAAGTCTTTCATTCTAATTATAAACACAAATATCTTAATTATTTCCCTAAAAAACCTTTAAATCCTCGACTAAATGAAGACATCTTATATACTTATCCTCCTTTAATAAACCAACGCCGCTTATTGCCTGCTTTAACATTCAAACATATTTTAGTTCTAAAGTCAACTCTTTATTTGATAATTTTTCAAGTTCACTTTGTGCCTTTTATGTAATCAATCTTCATTCAATTTTATTCTCCATATAATATTATGACTTATAATATTGACCATAAATTTTCATTGGAGATCCAATTAGAAATTAAACATGACTTTTTTTCTCGAGTGTCAATCCAACATGGGTATGAATGCTTACATTTTTTTACGCTAAAACATTAATTAATGTAATATATCATTTATAACTCAATCTGGTTGTTTTACATGTAAGATAAAATTATAATCATGTTCTATGATATATAGAATACATAATGTTTTTCTTCAAGTGCAAAAAAACATAATATCACCTTTAAAGAACAAAAATATCACTCTAACAATATTTCAGTTAATTTATTGAAGAAAAATATCTTTAAACATATTGTCCTCGTATATTTTATCATTGTTTTAAATTTTCTAAAGGAAAGAAAAGTATTCGTCAGGAAAAAAATTACCCTAATAACGCTTCTGAAATGTTCTTAATAAAATAAATTAACTAAAATAAATAATTGGTTAAAAGTTGATTCACTAACTGATTAGCACTATAGAGAATTAATACACACTAAATTTAATTTCAATTAAAGGTAATTAATTTAATTAATTCACTGTTTAGTTTAAAATGAAATTAACTGGGATTGACATCAGTTAATCTCTTTTAACAGTTACATGATAATAATATTTGATACGATCCTTCATATTTGAAGTATGTTTACTTATAAATATTGCTAATGTATAGGCTCATTTGTCGTATGTGTGTGAATAAACATCTGAGCAAATTTATTCTAATATATATATATATATATATATTATTTGACATATATATTATATAACAATTGAATCCAAACTAATGATAACTAAAGTGTTAAAAAATTTCCTATGTAATTCCAATAAATATAAATATATCAACGAACGCCATGTGTAAGAATGAAATGATATTTAAGTTCGAATTGACTTTAGGGCAGAAATAAACTATAATAAAGATTTTTATTAATTCATGTGTGAATTGGAATTCAAATTACTTTGAATTCAATTCGTCGTACGTGTATTGAATACTTTTATTAATTATTTTCATTTCAATTTATTTCTCTTTTATTTTCAAAGCGTATAACAGTTTTCATATGTTAACATAAGATAAACTTTTTATTCGCTGTTTTAATTGCTTTACCTATTATTTTGTATTGATGACTTTCTATTCTAATATGTGAAGATAAACCATGATAGAAAGTGTGATATGGACGATTTTTGGTCAGAATATGTTTTGATAATAGAAATTTTGTATTTTATTAATTATATAGGAAATAAAATCTGTTAACCCAAAAAATAAATCAACACCCCGAATTGAGTGTGAAAGTACAAATCCTATCCTTACAGAGCAGTAATATAGAAAACAAATATAAAAAGGAAAGAAGATTTTTATAGTAGTTCGACTATTAATGAAGCCAACATCCACTTTATAACTTTCTAAAAACCGACCTCTACTACAAGTCGAATCGGATCACAATATGATTGGATTTTCTAAGTTAGATCAATTCATAAGTACGAGAGTTCACTAGAGAATCATAGTGAACCCCTAGATGACTATTGTGTGGAAGGAGAAGAGTGAAGAATAATCTCTGTAGAGTTCTAGTAGCCAATCCTAAAGATTCTCTTTATGTTGCAATAGGTGAGTATTTATAGAGGAATTAAGTGAGATTGGGCTAGAATTCCAAGTGCAGAAGAGTCCAGTTGTTATGCCAAGTCATCACCAAAAATCTCAAATCAATCTGAGTCATTTCAATAGTTCGCTAGATATCCATAGATGATGGATCATTAGCTATCCATCAACTTAGCGTATTTTTCAACCAAAAGCTTTTACTTAGTGCTACAAAGGAGCTTGGAAAGTTTGAGTGCGATCTGAACTATCAAGATGGATCGCTAGTTATTCATGGGAGATGGATCTCTAGCTATCCATCCACTTAGCATACTTTGGTTTAACTTTCCTAAGGTCCACTGACTTGTTCTTTTGAGTATGTTGTCCAAGTATCAAGTCGTTTGGAGTTAGTTTGATCATCCATCTTCATGGGTCATCTGGTCTAGAAGAATCGTCCATAACTCGCTTAAAACTTTATAAAATAAGATGAAACTTTATCGATACACTCTAGAGGGTGTGTGGGACCTATTGTATGAATTTTAGGTAGTGGTCTCACTCTACATGTGTTGCTAATGACATATCAAGATGGATCGCCAACGGGATCGCCAACGATCCATCAAATCTTCTCCTGTCATGCTCATTTTTTATGCGAGTCTTCTTTTATATTTTCTAAGTGTTTCCACCAAATTTCAAGTCAGTTCGATTCCATATAAGTTCTCTAGGTCCAGTTTAAGCTAACTACTTTGCTAAAAATAGCTTGAATCAGATGAGTCTTTATTTCTTGAACTACGCTGCTTGGAATGCTATGAAACTTGGTAAGTAGGCTTAGAAGAGGTAGTAGATCATGGTGCAAGAGGCTTTGAAGACTCGTGATGCTTCCTTTTATATTGCTACGATGAATCACCAACAATCAATCAACTTAGTGGATTTTTGGCTTGTTTCTCTTAAATTCCATTGGCTTGTTCTTCTAGATGCCTTATTCAAGTTTCAAGTCATTCTAGCTTAGTCTGTATGTTCTAACTCCCGTTGAATTCCACTGGGTTAAAAATCCAGTTAACATTTGCTCCGCAAAGTATGCTTTCATTGGAAACAAAGTGTGCTCTGGAACAAGACAAGTTTGGATTACTATTTTGTGAATTTCAATGAATCGTCGGGGTCCATCTCAAGATGTTGTTTACAGTTGACTGACTTCTGATAGCAGTTCGTCTTTTGATTTTGATCTGAATTTCAATTCCTAGTATCGACAATGCAATCTTTACTCCGTAGTTTACACAAGGTTTTAGGTCGGTAAGTTGGTGCACGACATAGGTTTGGAGTCGACCTATATAATTTTAACTCCGCTGGCGATGAAGCTAAGTTTTTTCTCGAACGATTGTACGCCGTTGTGGAGCAAAATCTTTCTCTTTCTCTATAACTGTTTTTTCCTAGGATTAGGTTAAGGTCCTGTTGTCGTTCTGAATTCTAATGTGACGATATATTACAAAATCGAATATACTGGATGATTTAGTTGTATCGCTCTTTATGTCTCTATACTCCAGCGATCCTAAAAAGAAAAGCTTCCCGAGTCACTTCGAACAACAGCTCTGTTATCGATCGTTGATTGATAATGGGTAAGTGTAGAAAAGATAATTTCAGAAGATGACATGGATTGTTTTCAAATGTAAGTAGGCTATCTACACTAGATTGGTCGTTTGCAGTATTCGTGATACTTGAATTTTCTCATGTAGATAACACATTACATCTGCCCCATTCAATGGTCAAAACCCAACTGGTCAATATACGCCAACTTCCCTTAGATTCCGAGCGTTGGTTATACAAGGATGTAATTTAAAGTATAACATACCCGATAGGGTTAAATGCCAAGTTTATTGTTGCAAATGACTTTTCGGTCATCCAATCTTTAGTCTAGTGGAGGGACTTCCACTCCACCAAAAACTGGGTCCTTCGCAATTTAGATTTTTCTTATTATTCCTGTTATATTGGGATAATTGATTCACTCTAAAATACAAAGCACAACTGCTCTTGTAGAGTTGTGGTTCGATCAGGAAAAGTTTCCACCTTCGAAAACTAGCACATGACTTGTTCGATTGCGAATATCCTTCCTTTGCATTTTTTAGAATTCACCCTGCACACCAGCCTTTGTCTTCGGGGACTATTGGTTTAATTGCTCGATTTTGAGCATTGCCTTTTCTCTCTATTGCACCTCTTGTATTCGTGTGTGGCTACTCGTTTACTATAATTCCATACATGTACGTAATACTTCTATAGTCATTTCGGCATATTCCATTTCATAGCTTTATTCAAAACTATGAGGTAGCTTGGTCTAGCCAGTTCTGAGGTTAATCCCTACTTATGCTCAATTGATTTCCTTCCTACAAAGTGTTAGTGTATCTACCCTAGTCCATAGGGTTGATTTCTATGAATACTAAGTCTATATGTTTTTGGAAGACTAGGTCTCTTAAGCAATACGTTCGATTACCCCAGTTTGATTGACACGATAGCTCCTATCTCCAGGAACTAGGGACTTTGCTGCTTGATTCCAAGCTTCGATTTTATTAATGATGTCTATTTCCTGACTGTAACTGAATTCCTCCAAGTTGACATCGACATCCAATGTCATTCTGGGTACATGTGCTGGAAAGACGCGTCGCCGTTATTTTTTTTTAGAGTGAATTCTTTTAAGTCCAATGTTGAGACCCTAATCATGTATCAGCTTCTATCTTTGGAAACCCGTGCACGGATGACTCAACTTTGTGGATATGATGTTGTGAATCTTCAGATAACATGAGGTTCCGGAAGGTAGGGCTGAAGATTCAATCGAACTCTTGCTTCTGTTTTTGAAAGCCGGTGTATCGATAGTTTCATTCTAGGGATTTCTTCTTAGCACCACTAAACTTTAGGTAATGGCATATTCCTACAAGTTGAACTAAATGATCTAATTAGACCGTAAGTAGGTCATCGGTCATTCTCGTCATCCTCAGACTGCAAGCGATGGTTGATTGCTGAACATTAATCTTTCATTTCCTTTGTTGGCGATTTTGTTGCCAGAATGTTCTGTTTTACGACAAAGAACCATTAAATAACCAACCATGTGGTTATTCGTGTTTGTACTTACAACATTTCTTTTGATCAAGTGTCTGTGCGTCTATCCCTGCTCGAGGGACTAGCTATTTTGAATGCCTGTATTTAGACGATTGTGAGAAATTGTGAGGTTTGGGACAAAAGATTTGATTGTCGCTGGTCTGGCTCTCAATTCTGTTATAGGATTAAGGAAGTTCAATGGTTTTTGTTTCGACCTTCCATGATTGTCCCTACATGTCCTTAGTTGTGCATGCTTTGCTTGATTGTTGTTGTCATGGAAGTTCTGTTTATACGCCAATTCGTGTCTTTGAGAATCGATAACATAGCTGCTTGGTTCCAAGCAACATTTCCTTGAAGATGCCTATCTTTTCGCTATATGTAAATTATTTCTAAGTTGAATACAGGAAATTCAGTTGTGCAGCAGTTTTCATCCCTAGAAATTAGCACACGAGCAATTCTATCCTGGGATTTCCTTTCGGCGCTATTTTATTCATGTGTAGTGGTTGATTCCTATAATGAATGGACGAACCATCTGGCTAACCTATGAAAGGTTATGTCTTCCTATTGTTGCCTAGGGAACAGTGGTTTTCTAAAGATATGGGTTAAATCTCAGTTGGGGATTAACTTCTATCTCCAGAAGCCAGTGCATTGATGGTTTACTACGATGAGTGTTTCTTATCGCACTTGTAGATTAAAGTTTTCCTGGCATTGCCAAGGCAACATCGATACGTAGTGAATAGCAAATTTTCCATCATTGCCTGGGCAATGTCGATACTTAGGAAATAAGGGTTTCCCAGATTTACCGAGGGGACGTCGATACTTATGAAATAGAAAGTTTCTCTATGTTGCTAGGGCAACATCAGTACTTAGGAAATGAGAAAAGGACTTAGCTTTCAGGGCAACACCGACACTCAGGAAGTTGGGATCGATTTTCTATGCCAATTCGACAATGCTTTTAATCTAGGTAGGCACTAGTTTTGGTTTTCAAAAACTTGCACATCGATGATTGGATTGTGCTAATCTTTTCTTAGTGCTTCCCGTCTTCGAGAAATGTTAAAGTCACATTGGTTAGGATTGAATCATTCATCCGGTCCTATATAGTTGAGTAGATCCCTTTCAACCCAATGTGGATGTTTTTCTCAACATTGCTTAACTCCGAGATTTTCCATGTCATGGATGGGAGTCCAAGGCTTTTTCATTGCCTAGCCTTGTTTATCACCGTCAAGTGTTACCTTTGGAAATGTGGGGTTGTTGCTTAACCAATATCATGGTTATTCTTATTCACAAAAATCAAATTTCCTCCAACCAGTTTTTGTTATGATCTGACTTTTATCAGCAAAACCCTTCATTTTTGGGTATAACCCTTAATTTCTAGGTGTAAAATTCTATGTTTTTATATAAAATTAGTAATTATGGAGCAAGTCATCACATTGCCCCTGGTATGACTACGCTCATTTCGATTTTGACCATGGACCAGTAGAGTTCGGTAGTGTTTGTCTTGAATCTGTGACACATAACCTTGCTTGTTTCGGGCCATATGCGTTATGCTGGGCTTAACATTATTGTGGATATCAACCATATTCATTGGTTCCAATCTTCGGGAGTCAATGGTTTAGTTGCTCGATTTCAAGAATTCTCTCCTTCCCATTGTCTGTCTTTGGATAAGAGCTAGTTTTTGCAAGTTGGGGTTTGATACCTCAGTCGAATCCTACTTCTGTCTTTGGAAATCATTGCGTTGATGATTTGATTCTAGAAATGCCTTCCGTCGTCGTCTATCTCTGGGTGATTGTAAGTTCCTCCTTTTATTGCAAGCTGGAGTGATTTTTTATCCTGAACAAGTGTTAGTGTGTTATGTGCCTCTCAGTCCATAGGGCTAATTATTCCAAACAATTGATATGAGACTTGATGTACTGGGTGGCTCCCTGGATGCCCCCAGTCAAAGATGTGTCGCAAGTCCTATCTCTAGGAACTCCTGATTTGGATGTCTTGAATTTAGACATTTTTTACATTAACTTTGGTTGAAGAATAGAATTGTTTGTCGACTTCTTGGTATGTGAACTTTGCGACACTACCGGATCAATGTCGGTCCTTTCAGGTAGCAGGAGTGATCCATGTTAATCCTACAATAGACAAGTTTCTCGGTGTTGTCAGGACAACACCGGTACTTTGAAAATTTTAATGGTTTGTTGATGATGCCAGAGCAACATCATGCAGTATTTGCATGGCTTATCAGATGCTCGATTTATGAAAATGTGCAGCTTACAAAATGCATGGCTTTTGAGAGTGCATGACTTACAAAATGCATGCTTTTGAGAGTGCGCAGCTTATGAAATGCGTAGGTTTTGACAGTGCATGGCTTATGACATGCGCGGATTTTGAGAGTGCATGGCTTATGAAGTGCACGACTTATGGGATCGTTACGACTCGTCGATCCATAATGGTTTGGAACTTCTTGAAATTGCCAATCTTCGTGTAACGTGAGGAGTTCGTGCTTCGAGAGCATGGTTCCATGGCACAAGAAGTGATGCGTGGCTTATAGAAGTGCATGACTTATGAGATCGATACGACTCGTCGATCCAGAATGGTTTGGAATTTCTTGACATTGCCAATTTTCAGGTTATGTAAGGAGTTCTTACTTCGGGGGCGTGGTTCTACGGCTCAAGAAGTGATGCGTGACTTATGAGAATGCACGGCTTATTAGACTGATACGACCTATAGGTCCTAAATGGTTTGGAACTTCTCGACGTTGCTAATCTTCGGGTAAGGCGAGGAGTTTGTGCTTCGACAGCGTGGTTCCATGGCTAAAGAAGGGATGCATAGTTTATGACAGTGCGTGACTTATGGGATCTATACAACCCATCGATACAGAACAGTATGGAACTTCTTAACATTGACAATCTTCGTGTAACGTAAAGCGTTCGTGCTTCCAGAGTGTGGTTCCACGGCTCAAGATTTGATGCATGGCTTATGGGAGTGCACGGCTTATGGGATCCAAAATGGTTTGGAACTTCTCGACGTTGGCAATCTTCGGGTAACGTGAGGAGTTTGTGCTTCAAGGGCATGGTTCCGCGGCTCAAGAAGTGATGTGCGACTTGTGGCAGTGCACGACTTATGAGATCGATACGACCCGTCGATCCAGAATGGTTTGGAACTTACTGACGTTTCCAATCTTCAAGTAACATAAGGAGTTCGTACTTCGAGAGTGTGGTTCCACGGCTCAAGAAGTGATGCGCGATTTGTGATAGTGCTTGTCTTATGAGACCGATTCGATTCGTCGACCCAGAACGGTTTGGAACTTCTTGACATTGCTAATCATTGGGTAATGTAAGGAGTTCATGCTTCAAGAGCTTGGTTCCATGGCCTAAGAAGTGATGTGTGGCTTATGGGAGTGCGCACAATGTTTGGGCCTTCCCAGTATTGGAGGAGCGATACCAGTTCTAAGAAGGTAAGGATCGAGTTTTCCCATCAATCCGATGATTTGACTTCACTAGAACATGATTTCATCTGTTCTAAGAGAAAAGTGGTTTTTGGATCATGTAACCGTGGGTTGAACGACCCTTCCTTATTTTAGGAAGATGTGCAAGGCTAAACAGATAAGGTTCCATGGTGGAGGGATTGATAGCCGATCGTATGGAGATGGCTATAAAGAAAGACTTGTGGGAGTTTAGGGAAAGACTCTCAGTTTTTGGTCCAAACCGCTTTAGAGAATTGGTCTTCAACTGTCATATAGTCTAATAGGAAAATCAACTGGTCACTAAGGGTAGTAAAGGAGGAGTTAGGAAAAAGCAGTCAAGTATTATGCTTCTATTTTGTTTATTGCGCTAGCTAGGTTGTTAAGTCAGTAGTTGTCAGAATGTCAAAATTTTCGATCGAGCGTAACAGAACTGTGGTATGATTGGCCTGGGCTTTCCTTGTAGCTATTCAAGTATTTGTAGTGCCCACTATGCCACAGGGCCGTTCGCATGCTTAAACTGTATCCAGGGTTTCTCCATAACCCGTTTGGTTGCATGCGATCCAGTGGATGCAATCGTTAGACGATTAAAGCATGGGAAAGCCTCTATCTTTAGAGACTTATATATTAGGGATATGAAATACTTGGTTCTCCCAGGTGCCAAATCTTGGCTTGATTGGAGTCGACCTCTGATTGATCAAAAGGTCAGTTCAATTTTGGCTTAGTTTTTGTGGGTGACTTTTGAAGCTCTAGAATTGAGCACTATTTGTCTCATATGTCGTTGGAAGAGATTCTGTTAATTTTGCAAAGCGACTAATGTGATTGTCGATTCGTGGCTCTGGAGCATGACTTTACCGACTTTGGGAAGTTCTGAATGAGATGATCGCTGATCTTTCAGTCGGCCATTGCGACACTTTAGTTCATGAAGGATTTTTGGATCAGATGAATGCTGATCTACCAGTTCGCCTTCACGATACTTTAGTTCGTAAAGGACCTTCATGAAGCTTTAGTTCTTGAAGGATTTTTTGTGGTCAGATGTCCGATGACCAGACGACCTTAGAACGATAAGTTTTCGATTTCGAGAGGAATTTTGGTCGAATGTCCAACGACTAGACAGCCTAGAGCGATTATTCATTGACTCCAAGAAGAGTTTTGGGTCGTGTGTCCAATGTCCTGACAGTCTTGAAGCGATGATTCATCGACCTCGAGAGGAATTTTGGTCGGGTGTCCAATGGCCTAGCGGTCTTAAAGCAATGATTCATCGACTTCAACTAAAATTTTGGTTGGATGTTTGGCAACCAAACGGCCTTGGAATGATAATTCATTGACTCTAAGAAGATTTCTGGGTCACGTGTTCGATGACCCTATAGTATTAAAGCGATAATTCATCGACTTCGGGAGGAATTTTTGGGATTTGACTCGTGGAAACACAATTTTATCGATCCTTTGAGACTAGGGGATTTGAT
The DNA here is from genome assembly GCA_030765085.1 of Allium cepa. Lineage (NCBI taxonomy): Eukaryota > Viridiplantae > Streptophyta > Magnoliopsida > Asparagales > Amaryllidaceae > Allium > Allium cepa. The sequence goes on along the minus strand of CM060946.1, from coordinate 94,716,297 downwards.
TTGCTTGTTCGACGATCCTTTGAATAAGCCTTCCCGACGCACCAGGGAAATGCTAGTTCTCAGAACGGGGATCAACATGGTTCGTCGAGGGCATGGAAACATTTATTTCGTCATGCTGCCTGCAATGCCCCCAATGTCCCGATATGGCTCATTTAGAAAAGGAAAGTAGACAAGGATGGATAAGAAGGTATCGCTTTAGTTGAGACCCCATTCCTTAGTAGCTAGCTAGTTAGAGTGTTGTTTGATAATCATCCTTTCATCTGATTTTATCAGTTAGCCGGGGTGGTTTCTACTGGGTCTTAGTGGCTTTGCTGGGACAAAAGGTCCCTGAGGTCCCGTAGCTCCTTCATTGTTTGGTATGTTCTTTGGAAAATTTTCGGGTTTGCCTTCTGCCAATTGCACTACCTTTAGTCACTAGAACTGGTTTTCCTTCCGCCCCCGATCCCAGCGAAAATTTTAGGTTATAGCCTTCAGTAACCCTTTCGGTGCAACCGCTGCGCGGCTGCGCCATAAATTCTTCCAGGGCAGTAGGTTGTTTCATCTTTAATGATTCCCTAGGGACTTGTAGTTGACTGCATCCATTACCATCGCTTCGTCCATATGATAGTCATACCTATAAAAAAGCAATTTCAAATCAGTTGTATAGTTGTAGGAAGGTATTGTTGGCATGATAAAATTCTTTTAGATATTCTGCATGCTGAATGGCTTCAATGAATGAGTTTCGATTGGGGAAGATGCGCTAATCGTTGTCAATCTGGTCCATTTCCAAGTTCCGGCTGTTTATAACGCTTGAGAATGATATATGCATGATTGTCATATGCATGAATGATTGAAAATGTTGATTGAATGGAAAATCTCTTAGGATGGGATCATGGATCAGTGACGATCCCTAAAAGGTTTCTTACTAGGTGAGATCGATCTGTAGTGACAAGGAAGGACCTATAAGATTGCATTCTAAATTTCAAGATATTTGGAATTCGCATGTTCGAGTTATAGGCAAAAGAAGATGGATCAGCGTTGATGGATCGGTGGTATTTTACTTGGAGTCCGAGCCGAGAATTTTTTTCATTTGCTTGGAGTCAGCACATGGTTCGCTTGGAGTCACAGAATTTGAAGTGTTGGGTTGGTGATGAGCGGTGGTTGGAGTCATTTGCATGTTTTTCTTAGAGAAAATCTTAGTTTTACCTGAGTCTGATTTCGGGCCAGAATTTCCTAGGTTTGCTTCGAGTCAAATGGGTGATTACCTGAGTTTGACTTCGAGTCAGGACTTCTAGAATCTGCTTCGAGTCGAATAGGTGATTACTCGAGTTCAATTTTGAGTCAACCCTGAAGTGAGTTTTTCAATGACCATTTTGATGATTTTTGACGACGTCCATACGTGATTCGATGATGGGAGCTCCATGATGGGATTGAAAGCTAGTTAGTTAGGAGTTGTCACAATATACCATAGGAGCTTGGCCTTGTAATCGATCCCGGTTTGTATCATATCTTCTTGGTTCTCCTGCTTTTGGGAGTACCATTTGAGTAGCAATTCCTCGTCCATTGCTTGGCACTGCGCCGCGGCTTGGGTTTTAGAGCTTCTTTTATCATTTTGCACGTTAGCATTTTCATCCAATTTGTCTTCCATAAATTTTTGTCATCTTCAAAGCTGGAGAGAGCCACCATTATATCTCCCGATAGGGTTTTCACGCTTAAGTTCGAGTTTGTAGCAGGCGCTTTTGCAGTGGGTGGAGTGTTAACGTTTTCTTTTGTCATGGTTCTTGGAGCTCCGTCCACTACTTCCTTTTGCTTTTGCCTTTTATTTCTTCCGTTCAAGCCAGAAACAGAATAATGCTCTTGCTCCATAGAAGCCACGACTTTAGGCACCGTTTCGGGAGTAGATAGTGATTGGAGCACTAGGAGAGCATCTATTCCATAAGAGCATTTTGACCGTTTGCCATTTTCGGGTTAATTACATCAACCATCTTGTTCAACTCTCCCTTATTCACAACTTCATGCTGTATGGAGGATCCTGGAACCTGATATCCAGAGTTAACTACTAACAGCAAGTTGTTGGAGTTTTTGGCTTCAATTTATGAAGGGTTTGTTTCTTCTACAGCAACGGTAGCTCCTATGGATTTTCTGAAGGTAGTTCTCTTTCTTTATGGTGCCATTGATTCTCAACAGCAAATCACTAAGGAGAGATTGAGGATCTAACTTCTGAATCTATCTCATCCAAAGTAGATAGCTAGATCTAAGCCTGGGTTGGGTTCTCAGGGAAAGCGCCAAAATATTGACCTAAAAAATGGATCAACATCCCGAATTTAATGTGAAAGTACCAGCCCTGTTCTTACAGATCAATATCATAGAAAATAAATGTAAAAAGATCAGAAATAGTAAAAAAGCAAGAAGATTTGTATAGTGGTTCAGCTGTTAATGAAGCCTACGTCTACTTTATAACTTTCTATTAACTGACTGCTGTTGCAAGTTGAATCAGATTACAATATGATAGAATCTTCTAAGTTAGATCAAGTCACAAGTAGGAAGAGTTCGCTGGAGAATCACAATGAATCCCTAGATGACTATTGTGTGGGAGGAGAAGTGTGAGGAATAATCATTGTAGAGTTTTGATAGCCAGTCCTGAAGATCCTCTTTAGGTTGTAGATAGGTGAGTATTTATAAGGGAATTCAGTGAATACTGTGCCAGAAATCCAAGTGCAAAAGAGTCCAGTTGTTATGCCAAGTCATCATCGAAAATCTAAAATCAGTCTGGGTCATTTCAATGGATCACTGGCTATCTATAAGGGATGGATCACTGGCTATCCATAAAGAATGGATCATTAGCTATCCACCAATCTAGCATATTTTTCTACTAGAAGCCTTTACCTAGTGCTACGAAGGAGCATAAAAAGTTTGAGGACGATCCGACCTATCATGATGGACTACTAGCTATCCATAGGGGATAGATCGCTACCTATCCATCCACTTAGCATAAATTTGGCTCAACTTTCCCAAGGTCCATTTACTTATTCTTTTGAGTGTGTTGTCCAAATATCAAGTCATTTGGAGTTAGTTTGATCATCCGTCTTCATGGATCATCTATTTCAGAAGAATCATCCATAACTTACTTAAAACTTAACGAAATCAAACGAAAGTTTTTAGATACACTCTAAAGGGTGTTTGGGACCTACCATATTAATTTTAGGTGGTGGGCCTACCCTACATGGGTTGCTAGTGGCACAACAAGATGGGTCGCCAATGATCCATCTGATCTTCTCCAGTCATGCTCATTTTTTCTATAAGCCTTCTTTTATATCTTCTAAGTTTTCCCTCTAAATTTCAAGTCAATCCGATTTCGAATGAGTTTTATAAGTCCAATTTAAACCAGTTGTTTTGGTCAAAATAGCTTGAATCAGATGAGTTTTTATTTCTTGAACTACGCTATTTGAAATGCTATGAAACTTGGTTATTTAAGGCAGTAGATCATGATGCAATAGGCTTTAATGACTCATGATGCTTCCTTTTGGATCGTTAGCGATTCATGGAAGATGGATCGGTGCTTAGTGGATTTTTAGCTTATTCTTTTAAATGCCTTGTTCGAGTTTCAAGTCATTCGGGCTTAGTCTGGATGTTCTAACTCCTGTTGAATTATGCTGGGTTCAAACCCAGTTAACAAAATCTTTGTGTATTTTTACAATCGTTAGAATTTTTAAAGGGAAATTTAGATAAAAGGGTCATAAAATGAGTTTCTTTAATTTGATCATTTTGTAAAAGGATTAATCTAATCATTAGTTCTTCCCTTATAAAATTACCGAATTAACTATTCATCATTATATTTCTTTTCCTATCTTTCACATACTTTTATGCTCCAATAACTCTATTTAATCTTATAATCCTCAAATTCTTTGAAACCCGAATTTTGAAATTTGAATAATTTCTAAAGTTAAATTAGGATTATGGAGGGGTACAAAGCTTAATTTCAATATTTTTAATATTAATCTTCATTTAAATCTCACCTTCGTACTATAAGATTTCAAATTATATAAGTTAGCGAGATTTCAAAAAAATGATATTATGATAATTTATATTTAGGTACTATTTAGAATGTGAATTTAATGTTATATTTTATTTTAAATTAAATTGCAGAATCAGTTACATACTGATTCTTGAATCAATTCTCTTTAATTCCAGTTAAAAGAATTAATTAACTTTATTTGATAATTTAATTACAACATGTTAAAGTTGAAAAAATATGACAGTATTCAATATTAGCTTGAAATTATTAGTAACATCAGCAAGCAATTAAACCAAAAAGTTAAAATGTGAAGTTCAAATTAATAAAATTAAAAGTGTTCCAAATTATTTATGAATTAAAAAAAAGAGTAAGTATACTTTCCAAATATTTTAAAATTGATCGAAGTTGAAAGTAAATGTTTTGGAAACACGGAAAAAAGGAAGAACCAAACATGATATTATTCTCAAAAGAGAAAGTACGGATAATTTATGGTTTCACCAATTTGCATTCTCACATTTGAATCTAACATACAATTTTTGTTTGGTAAATTCAATTCATTTGCCATAATTTAGTCTACACACACCATAAATTTTCAGTAAATTTATGGACAAAATCACTCTTATATTTAATGGTTTAAATTCAAAATTTATGTTTTAAAAGTTTCTAACTAAAATCTAAACTCCATTCAAACTATTCTAAACATCAAATTTTAATAATTTTAAATTCTTACAATTTAAATTGAATACCGAATCCAAAGTTTTAACTAAAAATCAAATTTTAATTCAAAGTCAAATTTTAACATTAGAACTTACCTCTACTTAAAATTAGAATCGGCCTTCACTTAAAATCAGAATTTATCTCTAGTAATGTCAAAATAATTCAAAGTTTAAAATCGTAGTTTAAAAAGTAAAAGCTTAAATGTGAAACTTATACATGTTAATTTTAACTTTACAACAAAACTCAATTCTGCCTGACATTAATATTAATAAATAAAATCCCTAATATTTGAATCATATTCATACCTAGATTTAAAATGCTGCAATAAGTAAGAAAAAAACTATCAATTGGTGGGATGATTGAGAATGTAGTTTCGTAAGATAGTCGTCGAGAAACTAAATTTTGGAAGTTGCAAAACTAAATTTTGAAAATCTAGAAATTAGGATTTATGAGTTGATTGACTAAAGAGAGAGATACAAGATTAGTCTTTTACTTTAATTTAAAATGAAGGTAGTTTTGTAATATGTAACATGTATTTAAGTGAAATATGGTGTATATGATTTTGATTAAAAAAATGGTGTATGTAAAGTACTTTATAATGTAACCATAGAATTTTGTTTTATGTTTGTGAATCTTGTAATGTTTTCAGTCTACATTTAGACTATTAAGACAGACAAACAACTTAAGGTTCGTTTTTTGTGTATAAAAGCTTCATATATAAATAAATACAAAAATATGGGCAATTAAAAGTGGAAGTAAATTATGATAGATATATATAATATTGATAAGTAGGTTTTGGTGATAATGAACTCAGTTGAATTACTTTCCAGGACAACACTTTACATTATTTAGTTTAGAGGACATAAACATGTTGGAAATAAATGAAGTCCATTTGTATATGTTTTAATTAGTTTTTGGGACAAATTAAATTTATTCTACGGACTAAATTACCCTATTCCATTCTCTTCCATTTCAAAACCTTAATTTTGCTTAATTAAGGCAAATACATTACAATTAAATATCAATCATCTACTTGTTGTCGCGTCTCTTCATCTTTGTTGCCTCAACGACCATCGCTATCATTGTTGTCTTAAGGAAAATTTTGATATCTACAATGTCAATTCAAATTCATAATAGATTTTCAAGATATAGCTACCAAATTCTAAGTCATATCAATTATTCATTATCTGCAATGCAAATTCTGTTGATATCCTCTTCGGGTTCTTTAAGATCTAGTGTCATATACTATGGACAATAAAAATCATGGCATCAGGGGATCAATGATACAATGGTGAAGTGGCGCTAGAAGATAAAAAGGATCTAAAGGTAGGGTCGTTTCCATGGCACCAATGCTTTTTAGGTAAATTGTAACGATCCGCCTTTCTTACTCTGAATGACAAGTCATTAAGGGTAGAAGAAAAGGAAAGATAAGAAGAAACTTCATAATCAAAGAATCTCATAGTGGAACAAAACATATACTAATCAACATAAGATTTTATAGAGATACTGCTGTAATAGTACATCAAAGTCATTATAGTACAAGTTCCAACCTGAGACAGTTATAACTACATGTCTATACATTACTAATACAAAATACATACATATATACACAGGTGAATAAGATAGCAGTTCGCTAACGTTTAAGCCTTCTGCTCAAGTTCCTCCAAAATGCAATCGTGAGAAACCTGGATCACTGGGCTATTCATAAAAATTTGAGTACCCAAGATTTTAGGGAAGGAAACAAAACTCCAGGACAGACTTGAGTCTGGTGTGAGTAAATTCAAACAATAAATTATTATTTTTAAAACACATTTAAAATCAAGGGTATCTTATAACCACGCCGCACATAAACACAGACGGGTTTTTACCTTACATTAACCAAAACGCTTTATATAAAAATTCAGTGATATTATCATAATGTCTAGGGTTTTCAAGTATAATAGAACATAGCTGAAACGCTTACATCTCAACTAAAAATGTATGACACTTATTAGAGAATGGATTCCATACAATGACCAGGCTGCTGTGGTAACGCCCATCACACTGCATCTCTAGATAAAATAACACCGAGGACCTTGCCTGGATCCCCTGTTAACATAAGACCGGCCTACCCCTTGTTGGATAGTACCAAATAAGATCACCCCTCGGTTAGGATCAACAACCGTACCAAGGCATACATGAATTAATGGCAGGGATTCTAGTTCGAGGCAATCTTACCCCAATTGGAGCGACCCACTTAGCCTTGCTACAACTTCCATGTTTTAGTCATTCCTAGTTGATGAGGCCTATGTTTACCCTTGTTATAGAATTGCCACTTAGAATGTTAACACTGTCTTCCATATAATGACACAATGTTATCACTCATTCATATAAGTCGTTTGGGAGATGAACGAACCGAAGTCACTTCATAGTCTTCAACTTGGACCTAACTTTACTATTCAAACACGAATGTTTACGATTGTTCAAAGTGGCTTTTAGATTAACATCTTATCAAGGTCTCTCCAAACTAATGCTCGATAATTTTAAAGGCTCAAGTTGTTTATAGTGTACTATCCCACTATCAGGGTGTACAGATTTACATATGGACATATGTTCCATATGCTTAGATTATCATGATCCTCTTATTGAAATTAACCCCCTTATATTCATCATGTTCCCAAAGTGCTTTATTTTTTATAAGTACAAGCTGACTTACTTTCAATAAAACATGTCACTATTTTATTACAACTACTTTACTTCATTTGGATACTTAGTAGCACAGACAAGAGATCCTTGGTTTTGAAACAATTCATTGAGAGAAGAAGATTAATTTAAAATAAAGAACCGTTGGAGTTTAAAATAATTTGAAATAATAAATAAAATAATAAATAAATCATCGTTAAATCATAAGTTAAGGATTAATTTATCCTTAGTTAATTATACTTAAATCAAAATTTAAAACCTTTATTATCTTAGTTAAGTCTTAATTAATTACTAATAATTACCCTTTTTAGTCAAAATTTAACTAATTTGTTTATGAATAAGGATGGTCTAGCGGTTAGGGATTCTACTTATTTCGAGCAGTGCAATTTGAAATGAGACTTGTCAACTCATGATTTTATAAAGGTTGAGAAAGAAAATTTTTCTCTAAGCAATGTTGTGAATAGATCGAAGATGAGGGAGATAGTTGTTTACTCTTATGGGAGTTCTTCAATATTGGATGATCAGTAGTGTGCAGGCATTACTCAATGTGCACATGTATCAAATTTAATGCAATTTGATGTTAAAAACAGTCTCGGGCAGTGATGGAGGATTCTGTTGCTTCTGATTCTCTTCATCTCGATAGTAGTATAGTGAATGATGCTAATTGTAGTGTTTCTTCTTTGCTTGCAAAAAGTAACGGAGATACAGATACGACAAATATGAGTCAATGTAATATTATTACTAATTCTAAACATGTTGAATCTAAGGGCGTGTTAGAGAATCCTTCTAATTCTAGGAGCTCTGAGGTAGAAAAATTGGTGAGTGCCAACTGACAAAAAAAAAATCCTCTCATTTCTCATCGTCAAAGAGAGGTAGATGATGGAAAACTGCAGCTATAAGTTGATCTATCCGTTGTAGTTCCAGGATCCATAGTAGTCATTCTCAGTTTTTAGGCGAGTTACCTGATTCAAGTGCCTCTTGGGGGTATCAACTGATGCAAATATGGCTGTATCCGCATCCGCATACAAAAATTTAAATCCGCATTCGAATCCGCATCCGATATCTGTGGGTATCTGAGAATTAACATCTGCACCCGCATCCGCGGATATTTTTTGGATATCCGAAAATATTCGCATCCGAAAACAAAAAGCGGATATTTTCAGATATTCAAAAATATTCAAAATTATCTGCATCCGAAATTGAATAAGATTTTTATTATACTAATATTTTTGAACTAAAACAATCACTTTCTCAAATGACAATACACACACTACAATATTAATCAGTTTTTCAATGTGGAACAATTCATTTCTATGTATATTTTAAGTTCACATTGAATAATAAATCAATAATAATAATAATTTTTATTATAATTAATTTTGGATCGGACGGATGTTTCTCGGATACGGATATGCCCATATCCGCATCCCAATCTGATTTTCTTTTCGAATATCGGATATCCGCGTCCACTTTTTGGATATCGGATAATATCCTTTTTTGGATATGAATCCGGACGGATTTTGGATTTTTCGGGTATCCATTGACAGGCCTAAGTACCTCGAGTGACAATACAAATTTAAGCTCTAGTATGATTCTGATTTAGGCAGTACTTATTCTTCTTACACTTTAGGTAATTTGTCTTCTGTTGAGTTTTGTTAGTTAACTAGGAATATTGCTTTTGTTTTTACTGATACTGAGTTAGATTCTGCTTACATTAGAAGTAGGGAATTTGAGAAGGCTAGATCTATTGGTTTATAAGGATTATTAGCTGGAATATTAGAGGTTTGAACGATTTAAATAAATGTGATAAAATTAGAACTTTTTAAAGATTATTTTTTGCACTATTAAAGGAAACCAAATTGAGTGTCCTAACATTCGTTTTATAGACGATTAGGGGTTATCACTTTATGAGTTGGGCTTGTTTACCTTCTGTTGGTACTGCTAGGAGTTTACGTAATAGGGTAGTGGGATAATTCTTTTAAATTACTTCAATGTATTTCTAGTCAACACTTTGCACATTATTCTTATCAATCTCAGTGATAATTTTATTTTAAATATATCTAATGTTTATGGGCCAAACTCAAAAATTGATCGTCCGATTCTATGGAATGAATGTTTAAAATTTAGATTATTAGCTCCTAGTTCATGGATTATAGGGATGATTTCAATGTTAAGCATTTTATAGGAGAGCGTTCTCCAGGGGATTATGATTTCTCTTCAATGGAAGAATTTGATCAATTTATCATTAATTTTAATTTGACTGAAATTCCTCTATCTAATAGAGAATTCACTTGAAGTAATACTAAAAGAGTCTCCCCCAATGGCCCATCTAGATAGATTTTTTGTCTATGATGAAATCGAGAATAAATTTCCTATTTGTAGAGTTTTGAGTTTGCCTTACACTTATTGTTGGGTGTGTTTCGACCATGCTCCTACCACCGAACCAATGTCTCACCGAACCATCTCCTTTCCACGTCCTTACCGAACCAACCAACTGCCAAACCAACCAACTGCCGAACCAACCACTGCCAAACCGTTTCACCCCTACGGCACTGCCGAACTAACTCACCCCTAAGGCACTGCCGAACCACTCACCACCGGACCAAGCTACGCCCTCACCATCGAACCAACTCCTTTCCCAAGCACTACCGGTCCAACACACTTCCTATACATAGCCGAATCAAACTCCAACCAACCATCATCGGACCAAGTCCCACCGAATCAAGGCGTTCCAGACCAACTTTGCCAGGCCAGATTGCATCAGCCCAGGCCCAGCAGCTGCTATATACCTCCAGGACCTCTGCCCCCAGCCTGACTCTATAAATAGAGGGGCAGGGGTGCAAGAATGGCGGATAAGTTTGAGAGCTCAAGCACGGATAGAACTTTCAAACAACTTTCAGATACTTGTAATAAAAGCTTTGTACTCGCAACCTGAAAAGTAAAGGAGAATAACATATAAAGTGGACGTAGGCACATTCTGGCCGAACCACTATAAATCTGTGTGTCTTTTACAGTTTAGTCCATTTATTTTATATATTTCCATAAATCACCCAAATCACTAAGAACGACGTATAATCAACTAAATCATACGACTTGGAGGTGTTTGCCCATCTTTTGTGCAAATTTTTTTGGTGCTTTCATTGAGAGCTCGAGCTAGAAGCTTCAACTTCTCCCCCTCAGCCTTCTTCCTAACAGCTTCGCTCATTGCTTGGAAAACATGCCTCCCAGGCAAAAGAAAGATGTTAACAAATGAAAAAACATCGCGGCTAGCAGTATTCCGGATCCAGTAATCACAGATCAAGGGAATCGTTTCGTTCCAACAGCAAATGGAAATCAGGCAAATCCGATAGCCCCTGCCACGGAGCAACCAATTACTAGGGCAAATCTGGACAGGGTTGTGGCTGAAGTAACTAACCGCTTCACATCTCAACAAGAAGCCTTGGTGGACCAACTCATGTCACACTTAAGGGATGCTGAAGAATCCAACCGCAACACCGAATCATGGGGCGAGTCCCAGTCTGGAGGATCTGGGAGGCGACAAAGATCTTTCTTCTTCGAAGAGGCTAACAACAGAAACAACAATGGTAGGAGTCGAGCCCAGACTCAGCCCGAATTCCGACCTGAGGAAACGCTTGGAACCGAACCCAACGGGGGAGGTACCAGGCAGGGGTCGGATATGGCTGAGCCTGTCATGCTACCTAACCATGGGAACACCAATGGACGAGGCCGAGCTAGAGTCCAGCCCGAAGTTGTACCCGAGGCAATGCTTAGAACAGAGCACAGCAGTAGAAGGTCGAGGCAAGGGCCAACTGTGGCTGACCCCAGCATGCTCCCAGAAGACCGAAGACAGCCACCGGAAAATGTTAGGAGTGATAAACGGTACCATCCCTACAGGTCATTTGGATGGAGTCAATTCCGCAGAGAAGAACCAAACTCATTTCTATCTACTCCAAATTCTGATGAGAGGATGGCGTGATTATTCAGAGAATGCGTCCGACGGGATCAAAGAGATCGAGGGATAGGCGCTAGGGTAACCAGCCCCTTCACCCGCAATATTGAGATTGCCATCACCCCCCGAGAATGGAAAATGCCAACAATGGAGCCTTACATGGGAAACTCTGACCCCGTCGTACACTTACAGAGATACACACAGCATATGCTCATGAGCGAAGCGACAGAAGGAGTATTGTGTAAATGCTTTCCACTCTTCTTGGCCAATCCAGCTACCTCCTGGTTCTACCATCTACCCCAAGGTTCCATCAACTCATGGGAAATGTTGAAAGAAAAGTTCATCAGCCAATTCCACATTCATGTGGAACAATCCAAGGACGATTATTCCTTATCCAATATCAAACAAAAGCCCGGAGAAACAGTGCAACAATATCTAACCCGATTCAATGCCGCAGCGGCCGCAGTCCAGGGTGCCGATGAGAAACTTGTCCTATAGGCCCTCTGCAGTGGTGTGCATCTTGAAACTAAATTTTCTAGGAGATTAACGAAAGAAAAACCAGCTACCTTACCCGACTTCTTCCATGAAGCCGGAAAATATATGAGACTTGAAGACGCTGCCATTGAAAGGCAGACAGTGCAACAAGCTAAGGCAGCTCATGGAAAAACACCCACAGTAGCAAAGGACGTTCGAAGAAATGACTCCAGAGACAATGCTGGGGGCAAGAAGGGAGAAAAGCGTTTATATAGACTAGGACCGAGATTTGACTCTTACACTCCTTTGAATGAAACAATCGAAAACATCCTCTTGGCCACCCAAGACGAAATTAGATACAAGCGCCCCTCGCACAAGAAGGAATCAGATAATGAATGCCATCATCTCCGGGACTTGATTGAAGAACACATCAGAAGGAAGAGACTGGAGCGCTATGTGAAAGGTCAGAATAGGACTTCAACTCCTGCCAATGAGAACCCAGGGCTACCCCTCCCAGAAGTAGGCGGAGGAAATCGCAACACAGTGGCTCTAGTCAAGAGAAGATAGTGGTCCATACCATATCAGGAGGACCACACATCGCCGACGGAAGCTGGGCAGAGATGGAAAGATACGGTAAGTCACTTAGAAACAATGAAGGCTACGTTAATTCTGTTATGGAAGAACGCCACCCGAAACGAAAAGAGAATGATGGAATAACATTCAGTAGGCGTGATCTAGAGGGAAGGCAGTACCCTCACATGGATCCTATGGTCATCTCTGCCTGGTTCGGTCCAGCCAAAGTTTTCCGAATTCTAGTAGACATTGACAGCTCAGTAAATATCCTATTTAAGCATGCTTTCGAAAAAATGAAGCTGTCAATGAAAGATGTGTCTCCCTGCAACAAACCACTACACGGTTTCACGGGGGATGCGAAGATGCCCCTCGGGCAACTGGACCTCTTTGTCGAAATAGGAAGTCATCCCCGCTCCATTGTGCGGAAACAAACATTTGTGCTGATAGAAAACCACTCGGCCTACAACGCCTTTTAGAAAAACCAGCCTTGTCTAACTTCCAAATTGTCTTGGCCCCATGGTGCCTGAAGATGAAATTTCCAACAGACAATGGAATAGGGGAGGTAGAGGGAGATCAAGACGCTGCTCGAGACTGCTATGTAACTGAGCTTCGCAATAACCGCAGAAAGGATAGAGGGAAGAATGCAGAGACTACTCTCTGCACAAAAAACCTGGAAGCATAACAACTAAAGAAAGCCCCTCCTCTTCGGTATACCAGTGATCCTTTCAACGAATTAGATCCCAGGAACGGGGAGGAGGAGGCTACCGCCGAGCCTGTAAAGGCTATGGAGTTTGTATCTGTAGACAAACACGACTCGAGTAGACTATTGAAAATCGGATCTCAGCTAAAGACAGAATTGAAGAATCAACTCATTGATTTTCTCCGCCACAACTTGGATGTACTTGCATGGATGCACGCTGACATGAATGGACTCTCCCCAGATGTGGCATGCCACGTACTGAACATCGATCCCACCAAGGTGCCAGTAAAGCAGAAAAAGAGAAGCATGGGGCAGAACGATCAGCAGCTCTCGAGGAAGAAGTAAAGAACCTACTTGCCAATAACTTCATACGAGAAGCCATCTACCCAGGATGGATCGCCAACCCGGTACTGGTAAAGAAGGCTAATGGGAAGTGACGAACATGCATCGACTTCTCCAACTTAAATGACGTTTGCCCGTAGGATTGCTTCCCACTCCCCCGAATCGATCAACTCGTGGACAGCACAGCCGGGCACAAACTATTATCTTTTATGGACGCATACTCAGGATATAACCAAATTCCTATGCACGCCCCCGATCAAGACCACACTAGTTTCATCACCGACTGGGGATTGTACTGCTACAGAGTAATGCCTTTTGGACTTAAAAACGCCGGAGCTACTTATCAGCGCCTCGTCAACAAGATGTTTTTGGAACTAATAGGACGAACTATGGAAGTTTATGTGGATGACATGCTGGTAAAGTCGAGGAAAGCCAACGATCATGTAAGCCACCTGGACGAGATGTTTCAAATACTTCGCCGATATGGAATGAAGCTGAATCCTCTAAAGTGCTCATTCGGAGTGTCATCGAGAAAGTTCTTAGGATTCATCGTCCATGCCAGAGGGATTGAAGCAAACCCCGAACAAGTCCGAGCCCTGAAAGATATCAGGATACCTTCCACTCGAAAAGAAATGCAAAGCCTGAATGGGAAGGTGGCCGCCCTAAGCAGATTCATCTCTAAAGCAACTGACAAATGCATCCCTTTCTTCGAAGCCCTGAAGAAAGACAAAGGAAAGTTCGAATGGACTGACGAATGCTCAACAGCCTTCCTTAACCTAATCGAACACCTCCAGAGACCACCAGTACTCTCAACTCCAAATGAAGGCGAAAAACTATACCTATACCTTGCTGTATCGTCCCATGCTCTAAGCGCCGCTTTGGTGAGAGAAGATAACCGCGTGCAGCGGCCCGTATACTTTGTAAGCAAGAGATTTACAGGGGCAGAAGCCAGATACGCTAAACTTGAGAAGCTGGCATACTGTTTTCTAATCACGTCACGGAAACTACGACACTATTTCCAGTCTCATTCCATCAGAGTTTTAACCGATCAACCGCTAAGGCAGGTACTCCATCGCCCCGACACTTCTGGGCGACTACTTAAATGGTGCATTGAACCGAGTCAATATGATATCACCTACCATCCTCGCACCGCCATCAAGGGACAAGCCATGGCCGATTTCATTGCCGAATTCACTAGCAACGAAGGTAAGGAGCAATCTGAAATAATAGGAGATATCAAGTGGAATCTCTTTGCAGATGGAGCATCAAACGAACAGGGCACGGGGGCAGGTATTGTGATAATCACCCCCAGGGGAAGGAAGCTGCACTATGCCGTAAGGTTGGAGTTCGCCGCCACCAACAACGATGCAGAATATGAAGCAGTAATAGCAGGATTAGAACTTGCCTTAGAAATTGGAGTCAGTTCTTTATGTCTTCATAGTGATTCTCAACTTATCGTAAACCAAGTACTAGGAGCGTTTCAGACTCGAGGAGAACGACTCACAGCATATCTAAAGAATACCAAGATGCTGCTCGATCAATTGGATCACTATTTAATCAAACACATTCCTCGAGAGGAGAATCGAGAGGCCGAAGAACTGGCAAAGCAAGCTAGCATGAAGAACAGCACCATTTCCGGAACAGTAGCCATCTCGAAACAACTATCCCCAAGTTTCGAACAAGAAGATCTGATAGCTGCAATCAAAGAGGAAACTTGGATGACTCCTATTCGAAAATAGTTACAAGATGGCACACTGCCCCACGGGCGTAACGAAGTTAAGAAAATCTTGAGGAAAGCTTCCCGCTACACGATACAAGAAGGCATCCTCTATCGGCGCGGCTTCTCTAGCCCTTTATTGAGGTGTGTCACTGGAAGGGAAGCCAAGGAAATCTTATCCAACATCCATCAAGGAAGCTGCGGAGATCACACTGGTGGGTAGAATCTGGCAAAGAAGACGCTCCGATATGGATACTACTGGCCCACTTTAAACAAAGACGCCTTAGACTTCGTCAAAAGATACGACAGATGTCAGAAATTTGCTAAGATTCCTCGACTGCCAAGGTCATGAGATTACTCAGATGACCAGCCCTTGGCCCTTTGCAGTATGGAGAATTGACTTGATTGGCGAACTGCTATTGGGCCGAGGCGGAGCCAAATATGCTATAGTGGCAGTCGACTATCTCACCAAATGGATGGAAGCGGAACCTCTAAATAAAATATCTTCAGCAAAAGTTATTAACTTCTTAATCAAAAATGTTCTATGCAGGTATGGGGTTCCACTCAAAATCATATCGGACAATGGACTCCAGTTTGACAGCGAGGAGTTCGCCAACTGGTGCCAAGAGCACGGAATTCACAAAAGCTTCTCATCTGTGGCTTATCCCCAGGCAAATGGACAAGTCGAAGCTGTCAACAAAATTCTTAAAACTCTAATCAAGAAGAAGCTTGAAAAGTCAAAAGGCGCTTGGGTGGATGAACTTCCTACGGCACTTTGGGCCTACCGCACGTCTTTCAGAACATCAACAAGGCATACTCCTTTCTCTTTGGCATACGGATCGGAGGCCATGCTCCCAGTTGAAACTGTAGTGCCATCACACCGTAGGATCCACTACAACCCAGAAGAGTACGAAGAACTCCTCCACATGTCTTTGGATCTAATCGAAGAAAGAAGAAATGATGCAGCACTCAAAGCAGCAGCTCGCAAGCAAAAAGTGGCAGCACAATACAACTCCAAAGTCAAACATCGCAGCTTACAAGAAGGAGATCTTGTCCTCAAGCGAATCTTCCCGTGCCCCGTAGCGCTAGATCTCATCTGGGACGGACCATATGTAATTCATAAAGATCTCCACAACGGAGCTTATATTTTGTCAACAGTGGACGGAGAGGTGTTCCAGAGGGCATGGAACATCCAACACCTTCGTCGATACTTTTCTTAACTTGTACTGCCCAAAGTTGATTAACAAAGAGAATCAGTGGACGTAGGCATTTTCGTGCCGAACCACTTTAAAAATCTTGTCTCTTTTTAACTTGTTCCTTTATATCTTGGCTGCTTGTTAAGCTTTATCCTTTTCTGTTGTACAAAATCCTGTGTAAGGGCATTTCCATCCTAGACACATCACGGCGCAACCTCACCTGGACAAGACCTAACAGGTACTATACGAATTTATGCCCTCGCCATTGAGACACTTTTGCTCCAGCATCCCTCTGCTGCGGGTTAACTCATTGCTCGCAACGGCCCTAAAAGCCAACTGTAATGAGCCGATTATAAGCCACCGAGGAAGCCGAAAATAGCCTAGGCAGCTCATTACGGCGTTCGGCTCGCCGGCAACTGTGAACCGATTATAAGCCCCAACATAAGGTGTGGCCAGCCAGGGGCAGTTCACAGTTGACGATCGACACCCGCGCTAGCCGGCCACGGTAAATCGAATAATACCCACGATTACGGGCCATAATGGCCCGGGTAGTTACTGTGCGCGATCTCGGCTCCGATATGTCTTAAGTATGGCTGTGGTAAAAAAGAAAACTCCACGCGGAGGCGTAAGATGGGTGACAAATGTCTCCAAGACCCACAGCTAGGGAAAGTGACTACAAAACCCGTTTGCCATGAACTTAAGCACATCGAAGGCCTTCCGTGATTGGAAGTTTTACTATTTCTTATATTTCCATTTTATTTATAAAAACTCTCCTCCTATCCTTTATAACGATCACCAAAGCACAGGACACAAAACAGGAGACACTCGCTAATGGGAATAAGAACTCACAGCTGGATGATAGGTCATTCAGCTGCATTCCATATTCGAATACACAAGGCATTCAAAGCTACCGTCTACAGCAAAAACTTGAAGGGCGGTACTTTCTTCTCTTATACATAAATATGTAACTATAATTTCTATGCACATCACACTAACATTGCAAGACATGAAATTATATTTTAAGCAAAAACTTAGCATCAAACACAATTGAATCACTAACACATGCGCAGCTATATTTTATGCAACACATCAAAATAACAACAGCATTCAAACATGACAAAATCAGCTTATGTTATAAGGTTACATGCCAAAAATCAAGTTGTTCGTTACATAATTACAGCCCGAAAAATACATTAATGTTTTAAGACTAACATAGACAGCAACGTCAAATAAGCTGAAAAATGTCCAGATCAAGCCAAGAAGCCGACTGCATCGGGGCCTCGCTTCTATCCTGCTGTCCCTCCGAGGTCTACTTAACCGCCGGATCAGAGCTCCCAGCATGCTGACCAGAGGTAGTTGGCACTTCAGAGGTCCCGCCTGTCCAATTCAGGAGAAGAGTTTGTTGAATAAACAATAAGCAACCAAGCTATGAAAAGGCTAAAAGGGAAGACTTACCAGCATCCGTTCCTTGATCATCATCTCCTAACTGTACACCTACCTCCTCGGCAGCAAGCAGCCGCATGCCCTCCTTCACCGCCACTTTCTCCTCCTTAGTGAACTGGGTCGTAACCACATCCATCCTGAAGGCCATACCACCCTCCTTATCCGCATCAGCCTTGCCCGGAGATAAATCCTGGCCATGATCCGGGGATAATCATCCATCCAGGATAAGTTTCCCTGCTTCCAAGTACGGAAATACATATCCTGGAGCATCTCATCCATCACCCCCTCGTTTTCCTCAAACTCCCTCATTCGAACCTTAGAAGCCAACAGCTTTGCAACGTCAGCATCCCTCTCCGATCGGTATCGCGAGCGGTCAGCCTGAAGGGATTTCCTCATCGCCTCCATCTCCTCCTTCAGCTTGGCTTGAGCAAGCTCCGCGGCTTCAAGCTTCCCAGATAACTCCTCTACCCGCTCGAGATCCGCTTTCGGAACCTCGTCTACCGTTGCAATGGCCATATCGATCCGTTCCTTGCAGATGGCCTCCATTTTCCGTAGCTCGGCTCTGCTAGCCTCTTTCATGGTTTTCTTTAGTTGTCTGGAGGCAGCCTCATGCTGAGAGATCTGGATGGCCTGATCGGAGAGTTGCTTGGCCTGGTCGGCAACCACTAGCCGCAGTCTTATGTTGGCACTCCCAATTTCCTCCCCGTCCTTGACCAGTCGGGCGTGATGCCCCATCAACTTCCTAGTCTCCTCAGCAACCCGGTCGATATTTGCCTTGGCTTCATCCTCCATAATTACAATCCGAGTAGTAAGCAAATCAAGGTCTAGGGACTTGGCCACATCAAGCACCCTTACCATAGGATTGCGAGGGAGAAGGTGCTCACCAGTAACCTCGTCAAAGGAAATATCATGAGAACCCGGATTCAGATCTGAATGACCCGCAAATGGTTTACGAGCCAAGCTGGGACGATCAATATGAGTAACGGTAGGATTCTCTGATGGATACGGAGAGGGTATGAACTCAGTATCCTCCCTCGTGATATCATGAATAGGCTGGGTTGGGGGCTGAGGTCCAGGTGAAGGTTCGAATAAGGAGCGCCTCTTCCTTTTCTTTTGAATATCCTCTTTAATAACTCCGAGAAGAGGACGGTAGCCGACTACGTCCCCGGAACGATTGGCTGGAGGATTTGGTTTAGAGGAAGCTTTAAGAAGTTTGAATTGTTCGAGGCGGTGTCGAATGTCTGATGTCTTGGCCACCTTACCCGTTCCTGGAATAAAAACCAAGTGTTACAAGCATGCATGGGACTATAATCCAAGAAACATGTGAAGTTAAAAGAGGAGTCGAAAATTCACCTTGAACCGCTGGAGTTCCCCTAGCTGAAATGCTCTAAGAAGATGGACCGGCACCAGTCCCGGCCTTATCAGTTTTCTTCGGCTTCTCCACCAAGGCTGATCCTTCCTCCAACCACTCAAAAGCCTGGAGGAAAGCATCATCTGTCCACTCTTGGATCTCCCCCGCTTGCCCAGAAGACAAAGCCCCGACGCCATCACCGCTCTGTCCTTCGCCACCATCACCTCTATCACCTTCTCCATCACCTCCGCTTTCCTCCTCGCCTCTTTCCTCCTCTACATTTTCCTCCTTCGGAACATCTGGACATGTGCTAGGGGAGGGTCCATCGGCTTTCTTGAGCTTCTTCCCCCCCGGCGACTGGAGGTATCGAGAAGGGTTTCCTCTTGCTGTTGTTTGTCGTGGCCCCTCCTTTGGATTTGGCAGCCCTTTCCTCGACTGTTTCTCTCTGCTTGACCACAGACTGACGTGGTAGAATCAAGTTGTGCTGCAAAAGAGTAGCATTCCTGATCAGGTAAGAAGCTGACCTCTCCCTTCCCGAAATGGCTTCTATCTCCGCAGCCATCTGGACCAGGCGATCGTTCTCCACGACCGCAAAGCCACCTGTCGCTAGCAAGAAATAAAAACACATAAGGAGAATCATTGCAGTCAGAACGGAAATTATAAATAAGCTTCAACTTACAGCCGGAGGTGAAGCGACGGATAGAAATAGAGCCATCCTTGAAGAAAAACCATTCTTTCTTGAACATGTTGAACTTTGAATATAAGTCCAGGACCGTCTTGAAGGACACGGCCGATTACAAACTGATGTATGCAGACCCCTTCTTGTAGCCTCTCAAGTTGTACAAATATCGGATCTCCCGGTTGGAAGGGGGACGCCCATATTTTCTCTGGAAAATAATGAATAGGCTCACCAAGATAGCGTAAGAGTTGGGCTGAAGCTGGAAAGGGGCCACCTTTAGGTAGGTGGTGAAGCTGACTATCCAAGCATTGATCGGGGGAATGACCCCACACATGCAATGGTACCTACTATAAGCGAAATATCCTTCAGGGGGGTTGTACGGCAACACTCCTTCCCCCGGCAACAGCATACACGCTCTATCAATCCCGAAGGAGCGAGAGATAACGTCAAGCTGCTCCTCTTTGAGGGAGCTAGGAAAGCAGTCAGGAGGAGAGTTCAAGAGCTCCTGAGGGCCATATCCATCCACTAGTGATCTCGGTGTGGGCCCATGTCGCCCTGATTCCGGCTGAACTAGGGACACGACGGGGGCTCTCTCCTGTCCATATATTTCTTTTTATCTGTTCGAGTTTCCACTTTATGAGACATTTATCTGCAAACACAAAAAAGAACGTCGTTAGACTAGAAGATATAAACATGCAAGTGTATGTAGCCTGGAATTTCACTCATAATTAAAAACATAAAAAAACATTCGGTAGTTCAAGGGCAAAAAGGTCATTCGGCATTATACTCCCCAAGATCATTCGGCAAGTTCATTCGGTACTTGAGGTTCCCAAGCTCATTCAGTAAATCAAAGTCAAAAAAGCCATTCGGCAAGAGAACGTCTCACCTGATTCGGCACTTCAAATGGTTCGGAAAACGGAACTGATTCGGCACTTCAAACGGTTCGGCAAATGGAGCTGATTCGGCACTTCAAGCGATTCGGCAATCGGAGCTGGTTCGGCACTATAATCAATTTGGCAGTCGAGAATTTGGTCCGGCTATTTCGAAAGGTAAGGAATGAAGGAAGCGTAAATCCCGTACTTATAGAAGAACGCAGGGAGACCGGACCAAACGGTTCGGCGCTTAGGACCGAATGAAGCTATCCAAACCACGAGAAAGCAAAGCACGCCATGTGCATGCACATGCCCTACTTTGGGGGCAAGTGTTGGGTGTGTTTCGACCATACTCCTACCACCGAACCAATGTCTCACCGAACCATCTCCTTTCCACGTCCCTACCGAACCAACCAACTGCCGAACCAACCACTGCCGAACCATTTCACCCCTACGGCACTACCGAACCAACTCATCCCTATGGCACTGCCGAACCACTCACCACCGGACCAAGCTACGCCCTCACCACCGAACCAACTCCTTTCCCAAGCACTACCGGTCCAACACACTTCCTATACATAGCCGAATCAAACTCAAACCAACCATCACCGGACCAAGTCCCACCGAATCAAGGCGTTCCGGACCAACTTTGCCAGGCCATATTGCATCAGCCCAGGCCCACCAGCTGCTATATACCTCCAGGACCCCTGCCCAAAGCCTGACTCTATAAATAGAGGGGCAGGGGTACAACAATGGCGGACAAGTTTGAGAGCTCAAGCACGGATAGAACTTTCAAACAACTTTCAGATACTTGTAATAAAAGCTTTGTACTTGTAACCTAAAAAGTAAAGGAGAATAACATATAAAGTGGACGTAGGCACATTCTGGCCGAACCACTATAAATCTGCGTGTCTTTTACAATTTAGTCCATCTATTTTATATATTTCCATAAATTACCCAAATCACTAAGAACGACGTATAATCAACTAAATCATACGACTTGGAGGTGTTTGCCCATTTTTTGTGCAAACACTTATTCTGATCATTGTCTTATAATTCTTGCTTGCGATCAACATAAAACTGTTAATAGAACTTCTATATTCGAAAAAAATATGGTTATTAGAATCCAACTGCTCAACTCCAATTAAAAATAAATGGATTTCAATGAATTTTTATGATATCGAAAATACAGATAATTCTACAAAAAAGTTATTTTAAAACTTAGGGGTCTTAGGAATTTTCCAAAAATTTGAGTAAGAATGTTTTTGGTGGCATTAAAGTTAAAAAAGAAAATATTCTTTTTGAAATGCTTAAAATAAACAAGATAGAAGAAGTTAGACAATTAAATCTAGATGAGTGTAATGTTCTCGCTAATTTAAAAGAAGTGCTTAGTTTTATTTTAGAAAAAGAAGTAGTTATGTGGAAACAGAGATCTAGAATTCAATGGATTAATGAAGGTGATAATAACTTTTTTTCATAATATGGGAAATGGTGGAAAACGTAGTAACACGATTAATTCTATTTTGTGAATAATGTAGAATTGGTGAATCAAATGGATCTTAATATGGCTTTTACTGATTATTATAGAGATATATTTGGTACTAAGAATAAACATAGAATTAACGTTAGATGGAATGATATTTATCCTATTGATTCTAGTTGACCTTTCCGAGTTTGATAATCCTTTTTCTGAAGAGGAAATTTTGAAAGCTATTAATGACATGCCTAGTGATAAAGCCCCGGGCCTAGATGGGTTCCCTATTTTATTTTACAAATTATTTTGGTATGTTTTAAAATTCGATTCAACTAGCATGTTTAATGAATTTTATAATGGTGAATTACAATTGGGAAGATCTATTTTTTGCAAATGTAATTTTATTGCGTAACAAAATTGGTGCTAATAATTTAAAAGACTTTAGACCTATTTCTTTAACTAGCTGCTCTGTTAAAATTATTTCAAAACTTTTAGATAATAGACAACACAAGAATGAATGATCTAATTGATTGTTCACAATCTACTTTCATAAAGGGTTGAAATATCACTGATGGAGTGGTTGCTGTTCAAGAATACATTAATCATTGCTGTAAAAATAATATTACACTTGCTTTGCTAAAACTAGACTTTGTGAAAGCTTTTTAATTCGATGGATTGGGATTTTCTATTTGATATGTTATTAGCTAGAGGTTTTAGTCGTAAATGGGATTGGCTGGATTTTTTACTTTGCTTAAAATCGGTAACTCTGGTATAATGGTTAATGGTATTTTAGGCAATAAAATTCAATCTAAATGAGGTTTAAGGCAGGGCGATCCTTCATCGCCACTTTTGTTTAACTTAGCCACAGATGTTTTTGCTACGATAATTAAAAAAGCGGCAGGTAATGGTTCTTTAGGGAGTGTTGGTAGTTAAATCTCTCACAGTGGTCTCTCTATTCTTCAATTTGCGGATGATACCTTGTTATTTACCTCCCATTTGCCTAATCATGCCATTACTCTTTAGTTTATTTTATACAGATATGAACTTTTTTCAGGGCTAAAATTAAATTAATCTTGATAAAGGTTTCGTTTTAGTATTAAACGACGTTGATAAGGTTGAAGGTTTAGTTGCTAATACGCTTAATTGTAAAACTATGACTTTCTCTTTGATTATCTTGGATTTTTTATTAGACCAACTAAACTTAAGCATGATGCCTAGTTAATCATAATAGATAAGATTAAAAATAGAATTTCTAATTGGAATGGGAGGCTTTTAATGAGAGCGGGTAGATTAGTTCTTATCAACTATGTTTTATCGGCTCTCCCGGTCTATTGGATGTCTATGCATCTTTTTCCAGATTGGGTGATTGATAAAATTGATAAAGTAAGGAGGGACTTCTTATAGAGTGGTGATAATTCCAGCAGTAGTCTTAAATGTTTAGTCAAGTGAGAAACAAATTGTAAATCAGAAAAGGAAGGTGGTTTAGGAGTTATCAATTTACGTAACATGAATTTATCTTTATTAAGGAAGTGGTTATGGAAATTTAAGGATATAAATGATAATTCTATTTGAAAAGAAATTATTTATGAGCATTACTATAATGGTAGTAATAATTTATACCAAATTACACCTACAGTAGTAAACAAGTTGTCTAATTTCTGGAAATCAATTTTAAAATGTCCTGAGATTTTTAACCTTGGTACTAATACAGTTGTTCATTCAGGAAATAATACTTCTTTTTGGCATGACCGTTGGATTTCTATTATTCCTCTGAGGATAGAAATTAAAGAGCTTTATAAAATTTATAACTTTAAGAATGCTTTAATTCCAATTGTTTTTTCTCCAAATATTGACCCCCTTTGGAATTTTAATTTTAATAGAATTTTGAAAGGTACAACTCTTAGGCAACTTTCTCTACTTTATGCTAACTTGAATTTATATAATATCGATAATGAAAATGATAACATTAGTTGGGAATGAGATAAGGGTAAGAAATTTACTTCTAATTCTTTTTGTAAATTTCTAAATTTCTCGAGAGTGGCTAATCACTCTTTTAAATTTATTTGGAAAACAAATGCTCCTTCTAAATATAAAATTCATATATGGTTAATCATGCTAGGCAAAATAAATACTATAGAATTTTTAAAAAGAAAAAATATGCAAATTAATAATGAATATTCTTTTTGTACTCTGTATCTTGAAGATATTAAACACGTATATTATGATTGCATGGATACTTACTACATTCTAATTAATACTCTCAAAATCTTTCACTTTAATTTTACAACTAATGTTACCGATTGTGATTACTGTTGAAATAATTTAAGATTTGAATTTAAAAAGGAAAATATATTTTTATTTGATACTTTATTCATTATAATTAATTGGTATATTTGGTTTGAGAGAAACCAGAGACCTTTTAATAATAATTTTAGTCACTTTAGCAAATTGTTTTTTATAATATCATCATTTTTGTTTTAATTGGATCTCAAATCGTAATTATAGATTAGCTAAAAATAATCATTTCAAAGAATATCTTAATCAGGTTAGTGATAGTATTAATATTTTGAAATATAATAATAATATTTTTAACATTAATAATTATAGCATTAACATTTTTTCTAATCTGAATGATGTTTTTACAGATTATCATAATGTCCTTTTGATTAAAGGAACATAAATATAATTTTCAAATTGTTTTAATTTATAGGAATTTAACTTTTAATTTTGTTAATCTTTTGTATATCATTAGTGTTGGTTAATATGATGCACTATGAGTTTGGATTCCTTTTAAATTTGCTTCTTATTTTGTTGCTTTTTCGTCTTATAATTTTGAATATAGTATTACTACTTTTACTTTGTTAATACCTATATGTATATCTATTTCATTTATATACATATATATATATATATATATATTACTCTTACAATAATATTTAGTTCCATTTGAAGATTCAGGTTTAGCCCAAAAATAGCACTAGATTACTATTTGCAGGTTCTCAGGATTGTTGCTGACAGGATTTTAGTGAGAAATATTCTGGACCTTCCGCTTTCACAGTGAGGAGTTCTTCTACGTTTATAGTATGGCGCTCTTATTTCAGGATCATACACATTTGTAGTGAGGCATTTTTTCAGTACTTCCACATCAATCGAGTGGCATACTACATTATGGACCATTCCCATTTGCAACGAGGCATTCATTTTGGATTTTTCATGTTTACATTGAGGTGTTTTCTCTCTCAGCTAGAGCCGTCTTCAGATTCCATCTCCACCAAGTTGCTTAATGGTTTTTGGGTACTTCTAACACCTCATTACAGGCAGGGGCCTTGGCGGAGCTTGATAATGAGGTGTAATGGATGGTGGCCTTGTCGGAGCTCATTCTGGATGTACATGTGTGCTCTCCTCTGATTTAGAGGACCACGCATTTCTCTCAAAATTTAACTAAATGACTAAGATCCAATTGAATAATAATCAAATCCTAATTAGTTAAAAATAAATAAATAGACTTCATTTAATAAACATTTATTATAAACTAAACCCTAATTAATTAATAATTAAGTAAATAAATAGCTCTTAATAAAATAATAATTAGTTAAATAATTAAATACTAGTCAAATAATTGATTTTAAAATAATTAACTTGAATAAAAACAATTAATTAAAATAATGGCCCCTTAATGTAATTAATCATTAATTAAAACTTCTTAATTAAATACAAATTATTAACTTAGTTAATTAATTCTTAAATCCTAATTACTCAACTTAATTACTTAATTAATTAATAATTTTTATTTAAATAAATTAATTATTAAACTTATAAATTAAAAGTTAATTAAGTTTTATAATATCTCATTAAGTTTGGAATGGTTTTCAAAACAATTTCTAAAGAAAACTTAAATACCTGGAAATCGTATATTTGCAAACTGCATCCATAGCGACTATCGCTATAGGTGCCATAACTTTGAATCACTTTGTAAGATATTATCCAAACCTCATCTCTTACCTTCCTTACTTTCGAAAAAAACGTTTTAAAAACAATCTTAATAACTTTAATTCAAAGTTAGGAACTTTATATTTTTTTATTTTCTTTTGAAACACTTAATAAATCAAAACCAAATAACATGATTTAACTTTAAAAAGGATCTCAGTTCCTTTCAACATTTCCAACTACTAACTTCCACAACCATCCAACCAAAAATCTAAGAATTCACATACATAGCAAACATATCGAAAATCACACTTTATAAACCAAGGCATCCCTTTAGCCTTTCACTTCAAATTCTAATACTAACCACACATTAGCACATACATACACGTCCAAACCATGCACTGATTCATACAACAAGCATCATATATATATATATATATATATATATATATATATATATAGCGATGTAACAACATATATAAAGGTAAGTTCTTTTCCAAAAAGATTAGTTATTCACCGAAACGAAACTAAACTAAAGTATTTTCTCCTTGAACTTGAGAATGAGCCATGCCTTTGAACTTTTCTTGGAAAAGTGAAGACTTTTAGTGGTTTATAGGCATAAAAAGGTTCGACCCTAAGCAATATGGGTTTGGCCTTGACAATATAAGATGGAAGTGGACTTGATTTTTGGAGAGGAAGTGAAGTAGCGAAAGAAGAAGTAATTTTTAGCAATTTTAAAATAGAACTCTATGATTTTTGAATTTTAAAATATAATGAGAAGCCCTAAAAACATGCTTAAGAGCTTTAAGAAATCAGAAAGTGAAAAAGAGAATGAGAAAATGCGAATTTTTTAGGAAATTTTCTTTTGTAAAATGTTAACAAGTGAAATTACGGAAATGACCTTTGTACTATACTCCTTCTATTCTTTTTCCATCTCACCCTCACCTCCTCCCTACCAAAATTCCACCCACTATGGTACATCCCCCCTTTTCATGACAAATAAAACATGTTTGTAATCTTTTTGTACCTTTTGTCTAAGGTGGAATCTATATTTTATAAATGTATACTTTTTATAAAATTATCTTATCTTAACACCCACACACACTCAATTGTACATGCATATTCTCACGTACATTTCCATGTCTAAGGTAATTTATATGTGTGTGCTTGTGTACACAAAAATATTATGACATTTCCGATAACTTTTCGCCGACGAAAAATCATAAATTTGAAAAACAACTTCTGGTCACGTTTTCAATATTTTTTCAAACTAATTATTTTTGTAACAAAATTCGATAATGATTTCACTATTATTTGTTATTATTTAAAGGGAGTTTATTTTAGTTATAAAATCCATTAATTATTTATTAAAATTATATTTAAATATCAATACTTAAAGTGACCAAATTCTAGATCGTTGCACTCTTCCCCCTTAAAGGAATTTTGTCCTCAAAATTAGCACCGAAGAAGATAACTCAATTACTTGAAAAGCTAATATTCATATCATAAAAAACATACAAAATACGTACACTAAACATCCATAGCAAACAATGATTAAACTATACATACAAAAACAACTAGCTAACCTAAAATTAAGTGAGGATAGGCCTCCTTCATACGGTCTACAGTCTCCCAATTGCAATCTCTAGGATCCTGAATCCACTGAATTTTAACCAGCTGCACTACCTTATTGTGCAACCGTTTCTCATCTTGATCCACAATATAGACTAGATGTCTAACCACTATCAATTCTGGCTCCACTTCCAAATCCTCCTGCTCAAACAACTCTACAATCAATGCCGCATCATGCACAAATTTCTTTAAATGCGACACATGGAATACATTATGAACGCATGCCATTCTCTCTGACAACTCAACCTTATAATCAAGAGACCCAATCCTTTCAAGAAAACGAAAAGTCTAATATACCTTGGAGCTAACTTCCTATCTTTCACAAATCTAACAACTCCTCTAATTGGCGAAATCTTAATGAAAATAAGGTCTCCAACATCAAATTCCAAATCTCTTTGCCTCCTACCAACATAACTCTTCTACAGATCCTAGGCTTCCTTCATCCTTTTCTTAATCACCATAACTTATATTGCGTCTCGAATCATATCTGGCCCAAACAATAGACAATATCCAAACTCTACACAATAGACCGGTGACTTGCATGGCCTTCTATAGAGAGCTTCATAATGTGCCATACAGATGCTTGCTTGGAAGCTGTTGTTATAGGAATTCCACTAGGTGTAGATGATCTTCCCAAGACCCTCTAAAATCCAAGATGCAGGCCCTCAACATATCCTCCAAGATGTGGTTAATCCTTTCAGTTTGTCAACCGATTTGAGGCTGGAAGGCAGTGCTTAGACTCGGCTTTGTTCCCAATGTAACTTGCAAGGCTTCCCAGAACTGATTTTTAAAGATAGGATCTTGATCGCTTACTATACTCATTGGGACTCCATGTAGTCGAACTACCTCCCTCATATAACATATGCTAATAAAGCTACAGTTCTAGTTGGCTTGACTGGAATAAAATGAGCACTCTTAGTTAATCGGTCCACAATATCCCATACTCCTCCATTTCCTTTTTCTGGTTTTGGGTAAACCATCGATGAAATCCAACGACATCATCTCCCATTTTCAATTTAGGGTTCCTAAAGGTTGAAGTAATCCAGCAGTTTTCTGATGATCCCCTTTGATTTGCTGATAGCTCACACACTTGCTTATAAAGATAGAGATATCCTTCTTCAATCCTGGCCACCGGAATACTATTTTCATATCCGTGTATATCTTGTTAACTCTGGGATGTATACTTAACTTAGATTTTAGGCATTCTAACAAAACTTCTTAACTCAATCCATCCACGTCTAGAATGCACAATTGTCTATTCGTCCTTAAAGCGCCTAGACCATCTATCTCAAAGTCCAAATATCGGCCCTCATTGACTCCTTGAATTAATTCTTCTAAAATTTTATCCTTCCTTTGACTGCTTACAATCCTTTCCTGAAGAGTCGGGTAACCTCTA
Source organism: Allium cepa (assembly GCA_030765085.1). Taxonomy (NCBI): domain Eukaryota; kingdom Viridiplantae; phylum Streptophyta; class Magnoliopsida; order Asparagales; family Amaryllidaceae; genus Allium; species Allium cepa. The sequence goes on along the minus strand of CM060946.1, from coordinate 94,687,179 downwards.
AAAGAGGAAAGGCTGCATTCCTTCTTAAAGCGTCTGCCACCACATTAGCCTTCCCTGACGTATAGAGAATATCCAAGTCATAGGATGTCAAAAACTCTAACCACCTCTGTCGTCTCAGGTTAAGATCCTTCTGAGTAAAAAGACACTTCAAGGATTTATGATCCATGAGGAGCTCGAATTTTAACCTAATTAAAGAAAGGAATTTACTCTTAGAATCTCTAAAGATTAGAAAGAAACCAAAGAAGGGATATAAGGATCCTTACCCAACAAGCAGTGCCTCCACATTTTCAATGCAAAAACAAATGCCATCAACTCCAGGTCCTATGTGGCATATTTATTCTCATGAGGCATCAACTGTCTGCTCGCATACACGATCACTCTACCATGCTGCATCAAAGCAATGCCTAGTATCACTCCTCAAGCATCTATGTAAATCGTTAACCCATTATTTCCATCTGGAACAACCAAAATTGGTGCATCGATCAATCTCTTCTTCAATTCCAGAATTCACACTTTAGAGTCCATACAAATTTTTCTTCCTTTTTGATTGGCTTTGTCAAAGGAGAGGAAATCTTAAAATAATCTTGAATAAATCTTGTATAGTATCCCGCCAAACCTAAGAAACTACGAACCCAGGTAGGAGTTCGCAGTTGCTTCCATTCCTGAACAACCACCACTTTTACTAGGTCCACCAAAATGCCCTCTTCTGACACAATATGCTCTAAGAATCTCATCTTCGATTGCCGAAAATGGCACTTGGAAAACTTTGCCTTCATGACATGCCTCCTTAATATTTCCAAAATACTTCTTAATGATGTTTATGCTCCTCCTCAAATTTGGAGTAGATAAGAATGTCATCGATAAAAACTCACATGAACTTATTAAGAACATCTCTAAAAACACGATTCATTAAATTAACAAAATAAGCCGGTGCATTGGTTAGCCTAAAAGGCATAAACAACCACTCAAAGAAATAGTCAGGGCCCCTAAATACAGTTAAGGGTACACTGTCTTCAACAACCCTCAACTGATGAAATCCGGTAGTTAGATCCATCTGAGAAAATACAGTAGCTCCACGAAGTTGGTCAAAAATATCATCATTGTGGGGTAAGCGATACTTTTTTCCTAAAGGTTAGCTTATTCAACTGCAAATAATCCATGCACAACCTTAAAGATCCATCAAACTTTTCCGTAAACACCACAGCAGACCTCCCAACTTGTTCGGCTGGGTCTAACCATTACTCTCCTTAACATGTCCTGGTTTTGACTTAACAATTCCTCTCTCTCCCTCAGAACCATCCTTCGCATAGGTTGAACCACAGCGTTGCACCAGGGACTAAATCAATACGAAACTCTATCTCTTGGTGCAGGGGAAAACTTTTAACCTCCTCGAGTACATCGGGAAAATTCTTAACAACTTCGATAGACCGTAAATTTTCTTCGGATGCTTTTAAGGCAAACTTGAAACTACACATATAAATAACGGGTTCCTTACATGATACTTTAGCAATTCTTCCTAAATTGGTTACTATTGACTTAGTTCTTCCATTACAATCTAGAATAGCTCCATATTTGATAACCAATGCATAGTAAGAATAATATCAAATCCTTGGAAGTTCAAGACATACGGATCGCAAGAATAGTGATGAGAAATGTAGGAAATTTGCACATTCACACAAATTATATGCAAATTGGTTACCCCGCCTACGGGATTAGACATACATATAGGGTTTTCTACTATAGTCAAAATAAGATGAAATTAATCTATTGATTCTAAAGAGATAAAACTATGAGTGGTTCCAGTATCGAATAACGCTCGAACAAAAAATACCATTAGTTAGTAAGGTACCTTCAAGGGGGCCTTTCCCCTTCACATCCATTGAAGTCAACGATTCATTCTTAATAACATACACCTTGGATTGTTGCACCTTCATCATGAGTGGATAGTCCTTCACCATATGGTCGTGCTGGTGACAATCAAAACATAGAGTCTTTTGGACCATTGGAGAGATGGGTCAACTTTATTGCTTTGGACAATATTTGGCAATATGTCCTATCTGCTTGCAAATATAACAACCACTATCCTTAGGCTTGCCTCCTTGACCTTCTCCCTACTTCCCTTTTCCTTGATTCTTCTAATTCAGATTGAACTTCCTCTTGTTAGAACCATTTCCACCAGTATTTCCATTAGGTGCTATTGGAGTAGGCGTTTTCTTTTCCAAGGCCTTGTACCTTAGTGCATATCAACTAAATCAGTAAAAGAACCTTTGATATAAGCAATCATCTTCTCATGGAAATTTTCCCTCATTCCCATAACGAACATCTAATTTCTCTTCAAGGGGTTATTGAACAATTTTGGGCCAAAACAAGATAGCTCGTTGAACTTTTCTCATATTCTACTACAGACAGATCTCCCTGCTTCATGTCCATGAAGTTCCTGTACATCCTAGTCCTTCCAGTTGTAGGTAGGAACCAATCCTCAAATTGTTCTCTAAATCAAGTCCACGAAAACTCTTCTTCTGGAACATTTATACGTTGCTAAGAACCTTTTCTGTTCATTTGATAAGAAAAGAGCATTAAAAATATTTTTACAAGATCCCAACCAAGCTTGCACTTCCAAGATAGACCCAGTTCCTTTAAATGGTTTTCCCCTCAGACTAGAGTAATCCTTGCATGGGGTAGCGAAATTCACTCTTGGCTGCTCTACTGTTACCTCTTCGACAATCCGAATGTAACACCCCATATTTTCAGTGACATTATTTAGGAAATTTAATTAGTTAAATTAAATAATGTAGGTTAATTATGGATTGAGATTTGTGATTTAATTAAGTGGTAGCCATGCTATGTTAATGAATAGATGAATGAACTAATATGGGCTAAGTGTTAGGAAATAAGGAAGGGCGAAATAGGAAAATTATATAACTTATACCCTAAACCCCTAGGAAAACGAAACATATATTCATTTCACATTTTTCAAACAAAAACTCCTAAGGCCGGCCATCATTAGCAATCTCAAGAGAAGATAAAGGTAGGATTCAAGAGAAGAATCAAATCAACTAATCAAGATCAAATCTCACATCCTAATCACAAAACTAAGGTGAATAATTTCTATCTAAAGTTTTCTAAATGATTTCGATTTTAAGATGAAACCCAAGTTTATCTTGCATGATTTACCCATGATTTTGAAGAGCAAAATGTTTATATATACAGGTTGATGATTTATGCTTGTTTATATGGATTTTATGATATGTTTTAATGTAAAAAACCAAGTAAATGATAACCAAATGCCTTGCGATTTTAGATATAGATCCAAAATATTATTTTAGAGTTGGATTTCAATTTTCATAATTTTTTGAAGTGATGTGGATTTTCTAGTAAAGAAAATGATTTATTGGGTTATAAATAATTTACGGCTAAATTATAAATAGTTTGAGTCTGAAATTTATATATGTTAGAAAACATATCGAAAAGGATTTTATGGAATTTTTGTAGAATTTTCCAAATTATTTTGATGAATATATAAAAGTATTTTAGGTATGAGACTTAAATGTTTTATATATTTAATTAAGGAGAAGGGGCATTTTGTAAATGATGTAAATAAATTAATTCTGAAATAATGGCAGTACATTTAGAAAAGAAAAATTAGCAACCATTAAGAGTTTGACGAACAAGGGAGGTTATTTAAAAATTTACTTAAAAGGATTTAAAATCAGAAATTCATGTTAAAAGCATGTTCCACCACTTTTGGTTTCACCCTAGTAGCCTTCGAATAAACCCCTCCTTCTCCTTCCTTAAACTAATGCATATAGTATCAATTTTGGTACACAGTGAATTGGACAAAGGCAGGCGGTAAGAGTCGAAACCAAGGGGTCCCGAAAGGGTTGAAGTGCCTTTATGTTTTAAATGAGATAAGCGCCTACTTGGTTTCGACTAAGATGCTTTCGACTTACTTGGCTTTCGACTTGGTCAATTGATTTAAAGAAAGATTTTAAGATTGCGCCTTTGTTCTAAGTAATAACTTTGGACTTAGTGCTTTTGACTAAGTCAATGGTCTTAAAGGTTGGTTTCGGAATAATTGCACCTTTGTTTTTAAATAATAGCTTTCGAGTATGTTGAAGCCTTTACTGTCACCTTCTACTTTTCAAAACAGTGCTTTCGAAAAGGTGTTGTTTTGTTTTATAAAAACCCTACCGTTTCTCCAATACTTTCAGAAGGGGTGTTTCGACACCATCACTCCCTAACTTAGTTATAGCTTTCAAAAGGGCAAGCTTTCAACCCTGTTGCTTTTGACCCTTAGTGATTTTTAAAGAATTACCCAATGGTTTCGAAAGAGAATGATTTCGACTTAAATGGTTTTGAAAGGTATTTTCCTATCCGTTTTAAATTGAACCCAAGTACTTTTGAAAGGTTTTAAAGAAAGTTTCGAAGAAGTAGTTCCCCTATGGTTTCAAAGGTCTAAAGGAAAGGTTTTTCTGATGGTTTTGAATAAGTTTAAAGGAATGGTTTTTTTCTATGGTTTCGAAAGGCTATGTTTATTGGTTTTGAAGAGGGATATCTAAGCCTTTTTGCTTTCGAAGGAAAAGTAATTTCAATGGTTTCGAAAGGTTTAAATGAATGGTTTTCAATGGAAGATTTGGCCTTTCGGCCTAAATGAAAGAAGGGGTTTTACATGGTTTCGAAAAGGGCACTTTCAATAGGTTCAAAAGTGGTACTTTCAAATGTTTAAAGGTTTTCATCAACAAAGATTTGAGTCAAGTATATATAGCGTGGCAAGGTGATTTTGAGTAAAGCATTGAGTATAAATGTTTTCCTTATGTAAGTTTGATTTAAAGGGTTTAAAATTAATTTCAGATGAAAAGGTTTTAAAGAAGAATTATGGGAAGGTATCCTTAAGTAAAAATGACTCGGATATTAGAATACCAGATGAGACTGGTATAGGGTCGTGCCCTATACATTAGCTATTGGCCCCAGCTAATTTAGTCAAAAATTCCAGTATGTAGGGCCTTGTCGCAGGTAAGACCAAAATTATATTTACACATATGTATGTATACGGTTAGGTTATTGGTGAGTCCGCAAAACCATTAGGATTTGGTGACCCAAGGAGATGTTTAATTTGGGACAAACCTTCTAGAAGAGAAGTATTTAACAGATAGTTAAGGACAGATCGTCCAGAGGAGTTGTTTGACAGATGTTAGATTATTTTGTTATATTGTCTATTAGGCCCAAGTCAGCCAAAGGTTAATAGTAACCCAAACACAACTATAGTGTTCGGATAAATAGTCTATTTGTTGCCTGATACGTATGTTTATATAATATAACGATGCTTTACGGTTTTATCCAGTTTTGGTTTCAGGATAAAGGTTTGCAAAAGATATGTTTCAAAAAGGATATTAGTGAGGGGAAGTCCGTTCCGCTAAGTGGCTTGATCTCACTTAATATCAAATAATCGAGATGTATAATATTATTCACATCGGGTTTTATATCTAACTCGAAGTTTATGTTTTCCCCTTAAACTCTTGGGTGTCCAAAATTGATTTGAGTAAGTTGAGGGTTGAGGTTCTTTTAGATTTTAGTAGGACGGTGAATAAAGCTAACGAAGATGAGCAGAAGGCTAACGGATAACTATTTAGGAGTTGTAGTTTTCTGTTTTTTGTTTATTTCTGCTATGTATGTATTAAGTCAATTATGACTATGTGACTCTGATCATCCAAGGAGGCATCTTCGTATGTCGCTCTTCGTGTATTTTGTAATAAGTATATTTTATCATTGCCAGGGAAACGTTTGGGATTATGCAATCTGAATATGGAACATCTGTTATGGAATGAAATGGAAAATTATTATTTTGAAATCTATGATTTGTTTCAAATTCAAGTGCTTCTGATATTATAGATACCATTAATACAGCGTATTTAGTCGTCGAAAGTTAATGCTATAGATGAATGCAACATCTGTAGCTCTTAGTTTTGGGCCTCTAGATAGGGGATGTTACACCGAACTCCTCCAAGGTTTTGGGTTTGACCACTTGTAGTCGTAGTGCAACCCGCTCCCCTACCACGGATGCCTCAGTTACTCATGTCTTGCTACGTGGACATAGTAAGATAATTTATAAATATTTAGACGAGATAATCTTAAGGGGATGACACCAATCAAACCTATCAAAACTGATCTAACTATCTGAAATATATATATGTAGGTATACAAATAAAAATTACAAATACGCTCTCTCGAAGTTGAGCCCAACTTAAAGCCAAGGTATTTGCTCGACCTATGCTCTGATACCAAATGTAACGAACCTCCTTTCTTACTCCGAAAGACGAGTCATTAAAGGTAGAGGAAAAAGAAAGATAAAATGAAACTTCATAACCACAGAATTGTGAGATATGCGGATTACGAATCTTAAGGCTGAGATTAACACTAGAGGGAGGGTGAATAGTGTTAATAAAGAATTACTAAATCTTTTTAATTTATATTAATTTAGACACAAAAGTATGCAATATACGGACATAGATATGATCACAGAAACAATCACAGATGTAGAAATAAAATAAAAGCAGTAAAGGAAAGAACACACCGGATTTTATACCGGTTTGGAGTTACCCTACATCCAGTCCCGCAACACAAGTACGGATTTCCTTTCAAAAGCAATTGTACAATTACACCCTCGGTTTCAAGGCTATGAGGTACACCCTCCAAAATTTCGATCCTCTGGGTAGAGATACTTGATTTCCGGGCCACAAGTTTACCCAATTGATTTACCAAGGCTACAATCACACCTTTTTTATTTTGATTGATTTCCAAGGCTACAATCACACCTTTTCTCGCTTGACGGATTACAAAGAAGTCTATAGCTCTGAATAGCACTGAGAATCTTGTAGAAATAGTGATAGAGAATCAAAGCAGAAGTAATCGAGTATGATTCAATGTTGATTTCGGCAGAGTAATGATAAGAATATGTATTAAGAAACGAGGAAGAAAAAGAGGAGTGAAAATCAAAAAAAAAAGTGATTGAAAATTCGTTGAAACTGACCCCTATTTATAGACGAACAACAGCCATGACCATTCATGAGGAGTTATGGCGAATAGACACTTCTTTTGAAATTTGAATTTTTGAATCAAACTGTCACCATGTCGACATGGTCATGCTAGGCATGTCGACATCCCAAAGGATCTTTTGGTGATTTTGATTTTCTTTGAAAATAACCTTTATCTTATATAAAAACTATTTTAAACTTTATAAATATACTTGACTATAGTTAAAATTCATAAGTAAATATAAAGAATAATATATATAGATTTTAACTATAATTTTATATTTAAATCTAAGTATAAATATTTAAAAGTTAAATATATTATTTAAAAAGATAGTTTAAGATCAGAAGTAATTTGACTTTGAAAACAAAGATGTTTTTGGGGCTAAAATTATTTAAAATCCGGATCGAGGGTTTTGAATCTTTTAAAAGGAAAGTTTTGAAAACAATTTGAAAACAGGATATAATTTTGAAAAATCATTTTGAATAAAAGTTAGCGGATACAAAACAATGTTCCACTAGATTTTTCGTAGGTTCCATCCTACTTAGGGTTCCATCCCTTTAACGGGCTCGAAGTGGATTCCATTCCACGAATAAATTGGATTTTAAGATGCCAGTGCTTTTCTACGAGTTTTAACAAAAATTCCTAATAACAATAAAAATACTTATCCTTGAAATCTTGAACTCTTGATAGTCTCGATACTCATGAGTCTTCTATCTTGATATTTTATCTTGATGTCTTGAATCTCTATATTGTACAGTCTTCATTCTTAGTACCTGCATGGTTAAATCCTGCATATACATATATATCTAAACTTATAATGTTAGTATTTATATTTTATAATCTATTCTAAGGTTGTTGTCGTCAAAACCATCATCTCACGGACTAACAATCTCCCCATTTTTGATGATGACAACCTTTATTTATAAAATATTATTTCTATCCTAATAATTCTCCCTAAAACTAACAACTCCCCCTTAATCTATACCTAACTACCCTATTTTATATTTCTCCCCCTTTGTCATCAACAAAACTTACTCCCCCTCATTCTTGGCTATAGTTAATTATACAACGGAATATATAGAGTAGGAAATAATTATACTTCTAAGCATGATAACTAATTTAAAGATTATAAACATTTCAATGTATATATATATATATACATATATTTTACACACCAATCTTCAAATCAATAAGAAATAAATCCACATAAAGTATCAATTCAAACCAAATCAATTCAAACAAATCAAACAAAATAAAAAATCAAACGTTACGTGGAACTTCCACCCATCCTTCTTCTCCAAAGATTGGGTCTGCCTTAATAGCATCCCAATTATCATTGTCATTGGTGAGAGACACAGGAGGATGTGCTTCGTTATCATCCTTGTGCAAAGTTTACCCAATTGATTTACCAAGGCTACAATCACACCTTTTCCCTTTTGATTGATTTCCAAGGCTACAATCATACATTTTCTCGCTTAATAGATTACAAAGATGTCTATAACTCTGAATAGCACTGAGAATCTTGTAGAGATAGTGATAGAGAATCAAACTAGAAGTAATCGAGTATGATTCAATGTTGATTTCGGTAGAGTAATGATAAGAATATGTATTAAGAAATGAGGAAGAAGAAGAGGAGTGAAAACTAGAAAAAAGTGATTGAAAATTCGTTGAAACTGACCGCTATTTATAGAAGAACAACAACCATGACCAGTCATGAAGAGTTATAGCGAATAGACACTTCTTTTGAAATTTGAATTTTTGAATCAAACTGTCACCATGTCGACATGGTCATGCTAGGCATGTCGACATCCCAAAGGATTTTTTGGTGATTTTTATTTTCTTTGAAAATAACCTTTATCTTATATAAAAACTATTTTAAACTTTATAAATATACCTGACTATAGTTAAAATTCATAAGTAAATATAAAGAATAATATATATAGATTTTAACTATAATTTTATATTTAAATCTAAGTATAAATATTTAAAAGTTAAATATATTATTTAAAAAGATAGTTTAAAATCAGGAGTAATTTGACTTCGAAAATAAAGATGATTTTGAGGCTAAAATTATTTAAAATCAGGATCGAGGGTTTTGAACCTTTTAAAAGGAAAGTTTTGAAAACATTTTGAAAACAGGACATAATTTTGAAAAATCATTTTGAATAAAAGTTAGCGGATACAAAACAATGTTCCACTAGATTTTTCGTAGATTCCATGCTACTTAGGGTTCCATCCCTTTAACGGGCTCGAAGTGGATTCCATTCCACGAGTAAATTGGATTTTAAGATGCCAGTGCTTTTCTACGAGTTTTAACAAAAATTCCTAATAATAATAAAAAAATACTTATCCTTGAAATCTTGAACTCTTGATAGTCTCGATACCCATGAGTCTTCTATCTTGATATTTTATCTTGATATCTTGAATCTCTATACTTTACAATCTTCATTCTTAGTACCAGCATGGTTAAATCATGTATACATATAATCTAAACTTATATGTTAGCATTTATATTTTATAATCTATTCTAAGGTTGTTGTCATCAAAACCATCATCTCACGGACTAACAAGAATCTCATAGTGGAATGAAACAATATATATTAATCAACATAAGATTTTACAGAGATACTACCATAATTATACATCAGAGTCATTATAGTACAACTTCCAACCCGGGATTTAAAACTACACATACTAACATCACTAAAACAAAATACATACATATATACACAACGGAATAAGATAGTAGTTAGCTAACGTTAAAGCCACCTGCTCCAGCTCCTTCAAAATGCAATTGTGAGAAACCTGGATCACTTGGCTACTCATAAAAATTTGGGTACCTGAGGGTTTTAGTGAAAGAAATAAAACTCCGGGTCAGACATGGTTCTGCTTTAGTAAACTCAAACAACTGAATTATTACCTTTAAAACACATTTAAAATCAAGGGTATCTCGTAAGACCACGCCACACATAAACACGGACATGTTATATAGCTTACGATAACCAAAATGCTTTATATTGAAATTCAGTGATATTATCATAACGTCTTGGGTTTTCAAGTAAAATAAAACATAGCTGAAATGCTTGCATCTCACATTTCAACATATTTGTGTACAACTAAAAACGTATGGCACTTTTAGAGAATGGAATCGTTACAATAACTGGACTACTAAGGTACTGCCCATCGTGGTGCATCTCTAGATAAAATAACACTGAAGACCTGACCTGGATCCCCGGCCAACACAAGATCGGCCTACCACATGCTGGATAGTACCGAATAAGATCACCCTTCGGTTAGGATTAGCAACCATACTAAAGCATACATAAACTAATGGTAGGACTCCAGATAGGGGTAACCTTACTCAAGTGGGAGCAACCCACTTAGCATTGCTGCATCTCCCTTGTTTTAGTCATTCCTGGTTGATGAGGCCTAAGGCTATGTTTACCTTTGTTATAGCATTTCCACTGAGAATGCTAACATTGTCTTCCATATGATGGCACAATGGTAGCACTCATCCATAAAAGTCATTCATGAGATGAATGAACCGAAGGCGCTTCATTATCTTCATCTTGGACCTTGCCTTTACTATTTCCAACTTAAACGTTTACATTAGTTCAAAGTGCTTTTTGAATTAATATCCGATCCTAATCTCTCCAAACCAATGCTCGATAATTTTAAAGGGTCAAGTTGTTTATAGTGGACTGTCCCACCATCAGGGTGTAAAGATTTACATATGGATATATGTTCCGTATGCTTAAATTATCCTGATTTGCTTAACGAAATTAACCCCTTGTATTCTTCACGTTCTCAAAGTGCGGTATTTGTGATAAGTACAAGCCGACTTACTTTCAATAAAATGTGTCACTATTTTATTACAATTACTTTAATTATGGCCTACTTAATAGCTTGGACAAGAGATCCTTGGTTTTGAAACAATTCATTGAGAGAATAAGATTAATTTGAAATAAAAGAACTATTGAAGTTTGAAATAATTTAAAATAACAAATAAATCATCATTAAATCATAAATTAAAGATTAATTTATACTTAATTAAATATACTTATGTCAAATTTAAAACCTTCATTATCTTAGTTAAGTTTTAATTAATTACTAATAATTACACTTTTTATCAAAATTTAATTAAATAATTAAAATCTAGTTGAATAATAATTAAAGTGAAAATTAGGCCCACATCCTTTTAATTAAACTTAGACCACGTAAACTCCTCTCGTTTGAAAACTTATATTTTCGATCCCTATTTTTATTTGCGGCTAAATTTATTCCATAAATACCCCTATTTACCTCTCGCGCTTATTTTAATGGTGGTCATAATTTCGAATGCAAGTTTTGATTCTAATCCAGTTCGATCATTGTTTTAAGATATTATTTTGGATTCATGGCTTTATCTTCTTCCAGCTAAAATATTGTTTGGATTTGTAGTCGATTTTGTTTGCTTTTCATTGATATTGCGATATTGGTTGATAATGTTGTTATTTTATTTCGTTTGTTTTTTGTTTAAAGTAAATGGAAATTACAAGTATTCTACTGTTTATTTTAGCTGAAAAATTAACGCGTGTGTATAGGATAATATTCGATGATACATTTTGTAAGTTTTGGTTATGTTCGGATTTGTCTGGAATTATTGTAAATATTTTATAGACTTGTCTGCAATTAATTTGAATATGTATGGTGAAAATGCCATGCAAATTACTAATAGTTGCTGAATTATCTGCATTTTTTTACAATTATTGCTTACATATTAGCAAATAATATTGGTAGTTCAATGTGTTTGATTAAGCTCAGCCTTGTGCTGATTTATCTGAATTTTTTTTACAAATATTGCTTACATATCAGCAAATGATATTGCTTAAATATCAGCATTGTTGATTTATCTGCAATTTTTTAAAATTATTGCTTACATATCAACAAATAACATATATCTTTTTTTTATTTTCTATTTTTTGTAATTATAATTCTGTTTTTTAAAAATTACAGTGTTCCTGGTGATGATGGAGTGCTTGTGCTGTTGAAGTTTGGATGTGATAGCATTTCGTTACGTCTTCATTTTGGTAGTTCGGTTGTTATGTTGAGAAATGCTATTTGTGGTAAATGAACTGAATTGAGTTCATTGTCCTTTGAGTTATACTATGTATGAGATAGATTGAGAAGGAATATTGAAACTAATTCTGATCTTCAATCTATTTTGTTGTTAGCTGCTCATAACCGTGAGGATTGCTTTGTTATTTTTGTTGATGTTGTTCCTACTAGTTTTTTAGCAACTAATATTAGGTCAGATGTTGTTTCTTGTAGTAGTGATTCCTCATTTGTTAGTACTAGTGATTCTAATATTCAATTCAGGCAGTTTGTTCCCGAACAAAATGTACTTTCAAGATTCATGCTTCTGTCAAGTTTAATCTTCCTGGCTATTTTTTTATGAAAAGATTTCAACCTGAACATACTTGCAGTGTTGGAATTCATGATGTTAATGATACTCCTATTATAAGTAAATTGATTAAATTGTTGGTTAATGATCATATTCAAGCTAATCCGTTAATGAAGACAAAGGACATTATTAACCTATTTCAAACAGAGTATAATATGATTTTGAAGTATTATTTTGCTTATAGTGGGAAGAGATTGGCTTTAGAAGATTTACATGGAAGTGAAATGATGTCTTATCACCATTTGAAGTCTTTTTACGATGATGTACTCGAAACTAATCCTGGTAGTAAAGTAATTTTGGAGTGTAATCGTGATACTCGTCAATTTGAAAGGGTTTTTATTGGTTTTGAAGCTTGTGCACATAGTTTTCAATTTTTTCGGCCTTTATTATTTGTTGATGCTACTTTTTTGATGGGTAGAGCTCAAGGTTGTTTGATGGCTGCTACTGGTAAAAATGGCAATGAAGGTAGTTTAATATATAATTGCATCAATATCTGCAATAATTATTATTTGTTGCTGCAATATCTGTATTTATTAAAAATAAAAATATCTTGCTAACAGAAAACACTGCAGAAACCGAAGTAATTTTACAAAAAAAAATACTGAAATGTCTATAATATTTTTGATACGGTGAAAAACTGTTCTGCAGTAATATATGGTAATAGTTGCAGTTTTGTCTGCACTTTTTCAATATAAATGCAGAGTATTATGCACTTTTTCAGTTATTTATATGCTTGTTGTTTTATCAGGTTTTTTCCCTATAGCAGTTGCGATTGTGTCTGGTGAAGATGAAAATAATTGGATTTGGTATTGTGAACAGCTTAAAGATTTTTTAAAAGATGATAATAGAAATTTTGTTTTCATTTCTGACCGTCATCTTGGTATTCTTATTGTTATTCCAAAAGTGTTTCCAAATTCAGTTCATGTTTCATGTTTTTATCATTTAAATGATAATTTAAAAGCTGCTTTAAAATATGAATTTTCCAAATCAAAAAAGAAATGGTTGGTAGATTTGTTTTGATGCGTTGCATATGCTTCTAATTTAGATGATTTCAATGTTGCACTGAAGAATTTTAAAGATGCTAGTGGTCCTACTGTGGCAAACTTTTTGAATGGAATTCCCTTTGATAAGTTTGCTAAATTTTTTCCCTGCTTGTTGTTATGGTTAAATGTCATCAAATTGTTCAAAGAGTTTCAATAAATGGATTTTGGAAGAAAGACATTTACCAATCACTGCATGCTTGGATAAAATTAGAGTTAAGTTAATAAAGCTGATTTCTGATAGTTGGAATAGTGTTGTATGTCTAGTGAATGAAAGTCGATAGAAAAGTTTTCATTTGGAAGGAGCTTCGTGGTTTGTTATAAACTCAAGTGAACATATGTTTGAAGTTCATTCTCCTGTTGTCAATTTGTTGATTTAAATAATTGGATTTATTCTTGTAACTTGTGGAAAATATATAGTTTTCCTTGTGCTCATGCTGTTAGATGTATTTTGAGTTGTGGAAAGTTGAATGTTTATGATTATATTGAAGATTATTTCAAAGTTGTTTATTTTCGATCAGCGTATTCTCATCCAATCAATCCTGTTATAAACTTTTTGGAAGAAGATGTTTTGATTGAAGATGTTGTTGTAGCACCTCCTAAAGGTAGAAGAATGTTTGGTCGACCATTATCATCTAAGAGGATAAAATTTGCTGGTGAAATTTCAAAGACCATTAGATGTAGTATATGCAAGAAGCAGGGTCATAATAAAAGGACTTGTTTACTGAAACACATGTAGTGTTTTTTTCTTTGGGAAAATGGTACTGTATGGAGTTAAGTTTATGTTTTTGTTGTTCGTTTTAATGGTGTTTTCTCTGTACTTAGGTTGGATGTTTAATGTTTGTAATGTATTAATCATGGTATGCTTCCATTAATCATTATTGCAGTGTTTTCTGCAGGTATTACGATTAATTGCATATATTTCTGCATTTTTTCTGAATTTTGCTTACTATTTATACCTGTTTTGTGAATACTGCTTTTTGTGTAAAGATGATATTTGTATCATTGTTTGCCACGAAATAAATATGGTATATCCATATGTATGTGCAATTTTTGTTAATAAATGCGGAGGCATCTGCAATTATTTGTTTTTTGTGTTGATATTTCTGCAATTATTTGGTGTAAGAATTTGGAATGATTACTTACATATGGAAATATCTATAATTATACGTCTGTAATGCATTGTTTTCTGCAACTATATTGAATAAATAAATATTTGTGGAGACATATGCAGATATATGCTTTTATTGCTGACATTTCTGCAAATATTCTGAATAGCTGTGATTCGCTTTAGTATTTTGGTAACTGAATTCAATTGTAAGAAATTCATATATAAATGTTTTGATAATAAACTCTAATATCGTGTTAACATGGTAAAATTGTCTTCCAACTACATAAGTTTAGCAAAATATGTATATACATTTCAGAATTCTTAGAGAAAACATTATAGTTTGATACAAAAAATATTTTGGTTTGCTTTAGATAGTAAAAACTTTTATGTCAAGCATTCTTCTAAGCTCCAACTATAAGGTATGCAAAAAAGAATTTGATATTCCAATTCAGCTCTTTGTAAATCCATAGCTTCATATGAGAATTGAGGGTCATCATTGTTGATTTATTTGCTTTCACTTCTTTCTTTCATAATGTTCATAACAAACATGCCACAGTCAACTCTGCAATAATTGAAAAATATTATGAAATTGTTAGAATAAATGTTTTATGATATGAAAATATTTGTACATTTTTTGTTGTTATGTACTTACGAACCAGAACGTTGTTGTGGGCTGTTAGCAAAAGTAATTTGGTTTGATGGTTTATGCTCTTTTTTTTTCAATTTCTTTAGTAAGACTATGATATAAACTCTCTGTAAAGAAAAAAAAGATTTTGTTAAACAGTTTATTTTCCTTTGATTTATTCAATTTTCAATTTACATACCAGCTTTCTTGCTGCCTTCTGGTGTTCTTCTTCGTGTCGTGGTTTTATGGAATCATAGTGAATCCATATTCTGTCTTCTTTAATAAACTCCAAGAGCGTAAAATGTGATTTTTGGTGGATAGGGAAGTATAATTTATTGCAGTTTGCAAAATATTTAGCTTCTACATTATCGATTAGGGCTTGTGTTACCTTCTTTGAATTGCTCAGTAGAAATGTCTGTAGGTGCATATATTAGCAAATTGAATTTATAAGTATTTAAACAAATTCTTAACTAAAAGATTATAAGACTTATAGCAACGTAAACTTTGAAGTACAAATTTTCTGCATGAACTTTATGCAATTCATGTGAATACCAATGAATGATCAACAAAAATTATTACAAGAAAATAGTGATAGCATATTTGTTGATAAAAGACTATAATATATTTTGCAGAAAAAACAATATGTTAATGGAATTTTGTAGAAAAAACAACAAGGGTGATGAAATGTTGCCGACAAATCTGTAGATAAATGTAATTGTTGCAGATAAAAAGAATTTTGCTGACAAAACAATAAGTTTAAAGAAATGTTTCCCATAAATATGCAGGTAAATGGAATTGTTACAGATAAATGGATTTTTGCAGATAAAACAACAAGTCCAATGAAATGCTGCTGATAAATTTGCAAATAAATGGAATTGTTGAGCAAAGTTTTACCTGGCCTTCAAGAAATCTTCCTATTATTAGTTCGCCAAGTGTTGTTCTAGATATAATGATGTCATCATCTCTATTCAGGTATGCACTTTTACTGTGATATAATGATCAATATTAATAAATGTTTTCATTTTTTAAATATTTACCGATATATCTGTAGAAAATTTAAATAATTACATTTATTTCACCAATTATTGGTATACTTGGCTATTTGAAGAATTATATACAATTAGAACTTCGTTTTACCTGAGGTCGGAGTTATTAAAGAAGTCCTCCAACGGCTTGATTTTTTCTTCAGATAGACTTCGCACATTTGACCATTCTCTAACATTTATCTTTATAGTGGTAGATAATTCAGTTGATATAGGTTTAGATTTGTATTCTTCAACTATTATTAGTAGGATTTCTTCTTTCTATTTTGCTTTTTTTGGTTTCTTTTGAGTTTTCAAATCCACTTCTTTAGCTGATTTGTACCTTTTTTGCTTTTCAATTTCCAATGTTTTCTCTTTGCTTTCTTCGGTTTTTTTGTGCTAAACTAGGTATTTCATCTTCTGTTTGTGTGACTTGAGGCTGTGGAAAATTTGGAATGTTTACACTTGAAATTAATTAGAATGTTGGTGAATTTTTCATGATTAGTTTTCGAAATACAATTCTTGTGATTTGATTGTCTTCAGCTTTTTCAACTTACGTAAGTCCGCATCCTTGTTCAATATTTTTGTTTTCATATGCAGTATCAGTTTGATCTTCTATTTCCTCAGTGCTTTGAGCTTAAAGATATATTTTAAATTGAAATATTTAGTGTTTCTGAAATAATAATGAATTTTATTTGCAATTTTGTGAATTATAATGAAAAAAATAAGAATATGCTGCACTTTTTAACAGTTGTTGCATTAATATCCGCAATTATTCTTCAACAGCATATTTTTGATATAATAAGAATATTTGCCGATATATCATCAAATTTGTTTGATTTTTGGAGTCTTGTTGACAAACTATTATTATTCAAAGCATTACCAAATGAAGGATTTTGTTCAATTGCTTTATCTTCCTCAACTATTTTTGTTTGTTCATCATCATTTGGATTTGTTTTTCTTCGAAATTTCTTTTTTCCTCATTGTTGTCATCTTTTCCTGTTTGTTCTTCTTTTTCTTCATCTTTATCGTTCTTCGTAAGACAACATTCATCTTCAATAGATTTGTCTTTAGTTCGAACATCAGTTTGTTTTTCCTTTTCTTCTGTCCTTTGAGCTAAAATATATGTTTGCAGTTCGACTCTTTAGTATTTTTGAAATAATTATAAATTCTATGTGTTATGTTGCAAGGTACTATGAAAAAAAATGAAGAATATGCTGTACGTTTTAATAATTATTGGAATAATATCTGCATTTATTCTTTAACAATGCATTTTTCATATAGTAAGAATATATGCAGATGTATCATCAAATATTTTAATTTTTTGCATTCTTGTTGAAAAAATATATTATTCAAAGTATTACCAAATGGTATTTTCTTCAGTTTCATTATCTTCACTTTTTTCATTTTCTTTAGTTTCATTTTCCTCTATGGAGTTCGGTTTGCTGCCACTTATTTCTTTTATTGGTAGCTCTACATTTTCAGATTGTGTGGATGACGATGTTTCCACATATTGTCTCAGTTGCTTTCTTAGCAGAGTATTTTCAACTTGAAGTTTTCGGTTGTTCAATTCAAGTTTTCTTATTATTTCTTTGTATTTTTTTCTCTTTTCTTGTACAATGTTTCTTATTCTTCATCCTTTTCAACTGCATATTTCAGCAATTTTAGTTCTTCTCCTTGAAAATCCTGAAATAAAGAATTGACTCAAATCGAAGCTTTCGAATATTTGAATATAATTATGTAAGAATTGTGAATAATTGTAAAAATTTGCATAATTTTAATTATGATTGGCATGTATGTCCATAAATATTTTTAATAATAAAAATCTGCAAGAATTATGCAACATTGTAGATATATCTTCAATTATTGTAATATTTATAGCCCTATATACAGTTTTCCTATTTATAACTATAGATAAATATGCGATTGTTTATAATAATTGCGGATAAGTCAGCAACTATAGTGAAAAATTGCGACTAAATGCTCAAATACTGCTAATAACTGCAGATACATTTGCAACTATTGTTAATTGTTGCAAATAAGTTCGTAAAAATATAGAGTACCGACTGTTTTTGTAACGTAACTTAAAATTCTGCAAATTATATTGTAATTATACTTACTGAGTTGTATTCTATGGTTATTAACATTATCGGCTTGAGTTTTGACATATCTGATTTGCCTGCCAAGCGATATGAGTTGAAATGACATAAATATTCCTTGGTGTCAACATATTTTTCAATTTGATTTATCAAATGTTTGTGAATTGTTTTTGGCCAAGATGTCTGTTGGATTTTATCTTCACAAACACAACATGGAATCATATTCCAAGACACGGTCGAGTTTGGATTTGATATAAAGAATGTTGCAACCAAATGTAGTTGCAAAAGCTTTGTCGTATCTGCTTTGTCTTCTTTTGATGTTCCTTTTATTGTTGTAAATAACTCCCTTTCTATGTTTTTTTGTTGATGCTTGTCTCTCCTTCAAAGTGTCTATTGATGAATAATGTAAACTAAACATTGCTTTAGCCTTCTTTTTTCATGTGGCCAGAAGTTTTGATTTGGTGACCATCTGTAGGAATTGCTAATAACATGTTTATATCATTCTCTGTGAATGTTAGTAACAGATCTCCAAATTGAAAGCAGTTCAAGTTCTTTTTGTAGGCTTTGATGAATATATCTATAGTTGTTGAATTTTTTGTGTTTTCCTTTGCTGGTATAATTCTAACATAGATCATATGAATGAATTCGTAGAAAGGTAAATTTTAAAGATATTTCGTATGTGATACTTTCAACAATTCTTCCTTTTTAATCCTACTAAGGATATCGATGAAAGGCCTCAAATTATTTCCATAGTTGTCTTCCCTTGCAGTGATTTTCCCTTCACTGATTGTTTTTCTTTTTTTCAGTAGAATATTTGATCGTGATTGTTGCTCAACGGGAACAAGTGATGTTTCCTGAATTATTTTTTTCCGTCTTTTATTTCTTCCTTTGTGTTTTTCCGTAAAAGTACATTAAAAATTATTAAATAAATATGAGCAATCTAGTAATATGATAGATGATGTTAAATACTTGAAGTTATAACGAATATGTGAAAAATACAGAAATGTATGCACTTATCTTAAATAATTGCTGTCTTTTTAGCAAATTTTAAGGTATATGCAAAATTTTATGTACGTGGAATTGTTGCATATACTTTAGCAGTTTTAAAAAATAATTGCTTATTTTTCAGCAATTATTTAAATAACTGTGAAATGGAAAATATGTTATTTCTAATTATAGATATTGCCAGAATTTTATTCACTTTTTCCAAATAGATAGGCAATCCAATGAAACTATTGAAAAAACTGTTAACTTATACGTAATTTTTCTTATATATGTTGTAGTTGCATATATCTCAGCAGTTTTAAAACTTAATTTCTTATTTTTCAGCAACAATTTGAATAACTGTAATCTTTAAAATATGGCATTTGTAATTATAAATATTATCAGATTTTTGGTATTTCAATGAAATTATTCAAAAAATAGCATATAAAATGAGTTTAATCTGTTTAATGAATTGTTGCCGAAAAGTAAGCAATTAAACTGAATTTTTGCAACCATATGTGATATTGTCCGTAATGCTTATTTTTGTTTATACATAAACATTGTGAAGATATTCAACCATGTTCAGTATAGTTGCGTATCTATCAGCAATAATTATGAACAATTGATATTAAACTATTCAAAAAAATTACACATAAAAGTAAGTTTAATCTGTTTAATTCATTTATTACTGAAAAATAAGGAATTAAAGTGAATTATTGCAGCCATATGTGATATTGTCAGTAATGTTTACTTATTTTCGTTTATACATAGCAGATGTATTTAAAAAATTTCAACACAGTTGGATATTTGCCTGCAATAATTGTGACTAATTGACATTGGTATGATATTTACTTATAGATTTGTAATTATTATGAATAATTGTAGGCAAATAATGAAATGATCGAATGTATTGCTTAAAATTGTGCAAATAACACATTAATAACATTTGCTTTGAAATTTGAACAGAGCAAACAGTTTTTTGAACAACTTTTAACCAAAAAAACAGTAATTAGAGGAAGTTTTGGAGTTTATCGTGTGCATTCCCAATTTTGTCTGTATTACCATAAAAAAGATCGATTATAAGCACGGCTAACTCGAAAGTCTCTAAATCACTTGCATAAAACCCTAAGATGCATCGATTGACAAAAGGTGTAATACAAATCAACTACTCTAGAAATTGAGATATATCACATTTGGTCTTCCCATTTTGCCTTCATTGATCTTAAATACGTCAGATTTCTAGTTGATTTTGGTTGTTTTGCTGTTAGATTTTGTAGATTTCTCATACTTTGTAGAAGAAAATGTCATTTCAAGTGGAATAAACATCGAAAGATAAAAATGGCATGGGTTTAGGGTTTTAGCATGACATTTAAGGGTAGTTTTGGAAAAAAAAATAAGCCTCGTCTGAAAATAAGAACGAAATTTATATGTTTTGTATCCAAAGGATTTTTGTTGAATTATGAAAGTTATTAAGGATGAATGGCCAATATTCCCATAATTAAATCCTAATTAGTTAAAAATAAATAAATAATTAGACTTTATTTAATAAAATTTATTATAAATTAAACCCTAATTAATTAATAATTAAGTAAATAAATAGCTCTTAATTAAATAATAATTAATTAAATGATTAAATACTAATCAAATAATTAACTTGAATGAACAAAATTAATTGAAATAATTTCCCATTAACTTGATTAATCATTAATTAAAACTTCTTAATTAACTACAAATGATTAACTTAATTAATTAATTCTTAAACGCTAATTACTTAACTTAATTAATTAATTAATAATTTTTTATTTAAATTAAATAATTATTAAACACATAAATTAAAAGTTAATTAAGTTTTATAATATCTGATTAAGTTTGAAATGGTTTTCAAAACAATTTTTAATGAAAACTTAATTTTTTTTGAAAATCGTGTATTTTCGAACTGCATCCATAGCGACCATCGCTATGGATGCCGTAAATTTAAATCACTTTCTAAGCTATTACCCAAACCTCATCTCTTACCTTTCTTACTTTTGAAAACATTGTTTTAAAAACTCCAATTCTAAGCTAGGAACTTTATATATTTTTTCTTCTCTTTTGAAACACTTAATAAATCAACACTAAATAACATGATTTGACTATAAAAAAGAACTCAATTCCTTTCAACATTTCCCAGTACTAACTTCCATAACCATCCAACCAAAAACCCAAGATTTCACATACATAGCATATCCTTTCCATAACATATCGAAAATCACACTTTATAAACCAAGGCATCACTTTAGCCTTTCACTTCAAATCCTAATACTAACCACACATTATCACATACATACACATCCAAACCATGCTATAATTCATACAACAAGCATCATATATATATAGCCACATAACAACATATATAAAGGTGCCGACAGGGTTGGCGCAGTTGGTTGATGGTCCGGACTGCGTGATCGAAGGTCATGAGTTCGAGCCCCGAAACTGACTACCCTGTAACAAGTACCCGAAGTATGTGTTTGGCAGGCACATGCTTCCCTAGAGTTTACAAGCGAAGCTTGGTTCTCTAGGTGATTCAAAAAAAAAAAAAACATATATAAAGGTAAGTTCTTTTTCAATTAGAATTTACTCACCGAAATTCAACTAAACTAAATTGTAATTTTCCTCTAACTTGAGGATGACCTAGGCTTTTGAATTTTTCTTGGAAAAGTGAAGTCTTTTAGTGGTTTATGGGCACAAAAGGGTTCGGCCCTAAGCAATATAGGTTTGACCTTGACAATATAAGGTGGAAGTGGACTTGATTTTTGGAGAGAAAGTGAAGTAATGGAGGAAGAAGTGTTTTTAGCAAACCTAGAAGTGATTTGAAAATGGAACTCTAAGATTTTTGAATTTTTAAAATATAATGCGAAGCCATGAAAACATACTTAAGAGCTTTATGAAATCGTAAAATGAAAAAAAGAATGAGAAAATGTGAAAAAAATAGGAAACTATCTTTTATAAAATGTTAACAAGTGAAATTACGAAAATGCCTTTTGTACTATATCCCCCTCTCTTCTTTTGCCACCTCACCCTCACCTCCTCTCAATCAAAATTCCGCCCTATAGTACATCCCCCTTTTTATGTCAAAGAAAACATTTTTGTACTCTTTTTGTACCTTTTGTCTAAGGTGGAATCTTTAACTTATATAATATATATACTTTTTATAAAAATATCTTACCTTATCACACGCACACACTTACGTGTACATGCATATTCACGTGTACATTTCCATGTCCATGTGTACACAAAAGTGTTACGACATTTCCGATAACTTTTAGCCGATGAAAAATTGAAAATACGGAAAACAACTTCCGGTTACATTTTCAATCTTTCTTCGAACTAATTATTTTTGTAGAATTTTTTTAAATGATTTCATATCATTTGTTATTATTTAAAAGGAGTTTATTTTAGTTACAATATCCATTAATTAATTATTAGAATTATATTTAAATATTCATACTTAAAGTGGTCAAATTCTAGGCCGTTACTTAAATTGAATATGCTCCAATATGTTTTGCAGAGGTTTTTGCCTTATTAGCAAAATAATAAATTGAAAAGGTAAAAAAAGAAATTAACTAATGTTTAATATAATTACAATGAAATAGATTAACAGAGGATAAAGGCATCTATTATTTTACATAAAAGACAAAAATATCATTTTATATAAAAGGAGAAAATAACGTAATAATTTTTATTAAAAAATAAAAGAACTTATATTTTTCATGTAAAAAAGTACATCGTTATCATTTTTCTTTGGAACTTGGTGAAATAATTTTAAACTTGAGTCAATTGAATTTTGATAGTATAACATATTAGTTATGCAAAATGATATATTTGTCATTTTGGGAAAAAGATAAATGAAAAAAAAGAATCAACATGTTTAGCGTAAATATATTGCAAACTTATTTTTATTTATTATAGTTGGGATTTTATATAAAAAGAAAATGGTTTAGCATAAATAAAAATTAAAAGAGTTGTCATTTTACAAAAACAAATAATAAAATTTTCTATTTATATAAAGTATAATAAAGTTATTCGATGTATAAAATTATAAATGTAATTTTCATTTTACGTCCGAGCTTGTCATTGTACATTTATTGAAAATATTTTGTAGTTTTTTTAGCTCTCAGAGATATTTCTTACGTTTTGTTTATACGAGCGTCCAAGCATCTAAGCTATCTCAATGTAAATTAGGTAGGAATACTATTCTAATGTCTAGTGTTATCATTTTATCTATAAATTATTTTTTTAGTTTCTCTCGTCTACTAATGTTATCTCCCTTAAATTTTGAATATATGTTTCCATATCATGAGTTATACTATGAAATTTCATTAGTAAAAATAATATAATTATTATAGCTTTCCAAAGTGTGTTAAATCCTTGATTAAATGAACAATACTTTTATATTAAATAGGAAAATTAACCTTTCACTCGATTATTATATTTACAATGTCCACTTCATGAAAGTTATCTTTTACTTTGCCCTAATTAAAGTAGATCACGTGTTTTTATGCTTCGTATATGAAAGCTCCATTTGAATATGTAACTTATATATGATTTCTCCTTCTAGTCCATGCACAAAAGGATTAGAATGTAGTATTGGTGCTTTGGTTAATTAGATAACACAAATAGTACTGCAGATTCCACTACTATAAGCAGAGAACATAATTGGATTTGGTTGAAAAAATATTTCTCATATCGACCGAACTAGTGGAGCAATCTTTCATGTTTTTGGAGAGTGATAGTTCACCAACTGAAAATACAATTGAATCAACGACACAGTGGCCCATTTTTACACTATTAAATGTTCACAGAAGGGTTAGTTTTCTAGTATTTTTCTATGCTTGATTTTGATGAGATAGTTTAACGGAAAAGTTATAATATATGCTTTAGTTATCTATAAATTTTACTCAGTATTACTCTTTGTTTCCTTTTTATAACCAACATCATAATATTTGTTGTAAAATCATAACAAACAACATTTTCTTTTGGAGTAACAAATATGTCAAGGTTTATACTAGATGGAACCACATCATGTATGGACTGTATTTTTTCTCTTTTGCTTCTAAGTATATTTCTTTCTAAAAGGTAAAGTTAGTTTCTAATGATGATCCTCCCAATTGTCAAGTATTTTCTAATAGGGTATCGCCCATTCAGTTTGTCTCCCTTTCATCAAAAAAATTATCTATGAAAAATGGATAAATTATAGCTTATTTTGAAAGCACCAACTTGGATAATTGTTCATTGTATGTTTAATTAATATCTGAACGAGAAATAATAGTCCTATAAAATCACGACTGATTTTTGTATATATTGTTACCATATAAATGGATTTTGGTTAGAATCTTCTTCTTGTTAATGTAGTTGAAAATTAAATTCTTACAATACTTAGTTTGATACTAGGTTCTTTTTATGTTTGTGTCGATTAGAATATCGACACCAAAAATTGCAAAATGCATTTTCTCAAGTGATAACTTTAGATTATGAGTTGACACATACTTTAGCTTCTTTTGGGTTTACGGTGATGGTGGTCAATTTTGTGCATTGAAGATATAAGTCTATTCAAAGGTGATGTAAGTAAAAAGATAGCGCAAAGCTACTGGGACAAGTAAGTCATATTTGTATGGTTCAGTTGAGTTATTAATTTATGAGAAATGGGCCTAATTTTTTAATGAGAAAATATTATTTATTGTACGCTTATACAATATGTTAATGTATTATTCCTGGGAATATCCCTTTAAACAACATCTTGTTTCCAATTCATAATCTCTTGCAAAAGGATTTTTTTCACAATCTAGTAGGGACTTCTTTTCTTAGCATTTAAATATGTTGTGCATGATATAAACTAACTTCATTTAGTCATTATGTTTTGTGTGTGGTTGAAGAAAAATATTTCACATTGTACTTGAACAAAAAGTGAAAACATAAAGCAGAAAATTTGTTGGGAGAATAGGGATGGTGGTTGCAATCGACAAAAACTCGTACAGTCTACTATTTTATATAAATGATAAATGAGTTTATCATTTTATTTAAAGAATAAAATAGTTTATCATTTTGTATAAAATAATTTATCACTTTACACAAAAGGACAAAAGATTTCTTATATAGAAAGACAAAATGATCATCTCATACAGAAGACGAATTTTTATTTTAATATAAATGACAAAAGAAATAATTTTATATAAATGTTACATTTAGTTATCATTAAATTTTGACCTTGTAATATACATTTGAACTAACATAATTTGTTTACACCTTTGTATTTTTCGTAAAATAACTTACATGGTTTCATGATCAGTTCAAAATTTTAATAAATAATAAACTAAGATGTTAATCAAGAGGTTTTGGGATTTATTCCCACTTACATTAATTAGCTAATGTTTTTGTTAAAAAAATGTTCATGATTCGACCTAAAGATAAGTATAAATAGATTATTGGTAGAAGGATGACTGTGGATATTATTATTTTTATGAAGAAAATAACCTTAGGTGAAAAATAATTTTCATCGTTTTATATAGAAATATAAAGGTATTTATCATTCTATAAAGAATGTATCGTTTTTAAAAAAAATGATACATCTAGTTATCTTTTTAAATTAAATCTTCAAAATGTAATTTTAGATTCATATAAAAAATAATGTTGTTCAAAATTTTGATAGATATACACAAATAGCTTTATACTAGAAAGAGAAGCGCATTTCACTTTTTTGATGAACATAGAAATTTAATTGATGTGTTGTATAAAATACTTAATGAAAAATGGATTCTTTAATTGAAAATCAATTGTTGGTGTAGTTTTTTAAAATGATAAAAGAATTTTTTTAAATATATGAAATGATAATAAGTTATATTCCTACATATAAGTATAAAACGATCTTTCTTTCATTTAATTTACTTTATATTTTTATGTTAAAAAAATAAATAAAACACACACACAAACATAGAGATTTATAACATAATATTTTGCATTCATATTTATATGGCATTTAAATTTATTTAAATCATTATAGGTGCATTAACAATCTGAATCATTGTTATATCACATTTTTTATCGGTTTTTTAAGTACCATATAAGATAAAAACGATGTTTATGCATATCAATGCGAACGACATTCATCTCATCCATTATGAAAAGGTCAATGTCAAAAAGTTGCTAACATTTGACTATCCCCCAATTGATAAGGGGACAAAATCAAATGAAGAAGGAGATGATGGCGATGACAACGGTGATGATGGCCATGATGATGATGATGGTGGTGATGGCAATGAGAAGGGTCCTTTAGATTTAAAAGATGGGGGAAATGAATCAGGTGATCCTAACTTAGGCTTGTATGCTCACAGTGTGGGCTTTACCGAATTCCCTAATCCTTAAGACGCTACAAAAAGGACTTTTCTCCAAAAGATAGCACTCTCCCCATTCGTCAACTAAAGGAGAAAACTTAGACTCTCATTTCTTAAGTTTCAATCTCCTATATATGGAGCTCTTTATTTAAATGTCTAAGACTATCTGCTTGGTTCTCAATTGATAAACTTACTATTTTTATTAAGGAAAAAGAACAAATAGTGTTATGGGACCCTTTATGAAAAGTGCATGAATAAGGAGCTTTAACTAAATAGGGAAATCAAAAGGCTAGTTAAAGAATATAATGACTTGTCTGAGAAATATAAGCGACGTTCTAGGGACGCTGTATGGTTAAGTTTTTAAGGAAAAACAAGTTGCGCCTGGCTTGAAAAGAGCTTGCCCTTTTAGGGACATAATTATGAAAGAGAATGAAGAATTGATGACTCTCTTTTGATGTTAATCAATGACAGAAATGCTCTGGTAAAGTTTCTCTATAAGGCTTATTATGGGGGAAAGTTTGTTAACTAGAACTCCGCAACAAAATGGAGTTGTAGAACGTAAAAATATAACCTTACAAGAATGTGCAGGGACTTTGTTAAATGGAAGTACGTTACCAAAACATTTCTGGGCTGAAGCAGTTGCAACAGTTTGTTATGTTTTGAATCGTGTTTCTATTCGACCTCTAACTAAGAATACTCCTTATGAACTTCTTAATGGACGAAAACCAAATATTTCTTATTTTAAAGTTTTCGGTTCAAAATGTTTTGTTTTAAACACAAAAGGAGAACTTGGTATCGTCTCTCTTAAAGATTTATAAGTTCAAATTTTTTATAACATATATATATATATATATGTTTTTAAAAAAAAAAGGGAGAATTCATAGTTTCTTTCAAAAGAAAATAAAAAGTGTCGTCTAGCACTCGAACTTAAAACCTCATACTCGGTAGTCCTCTACACTACCACTTCACTCTCTATTGTTTTTTGAAATATGAGGATGTCATTGAATTCATATATACCTTCCATTCTCTCCTTCTTTTCCTATGGATATTATTTCTCTAACCATACATTGTCCTCTCTATTTTTAAACAAGCTTCTTCCTACATATTGTCTGCATTCTTTTAATTCTTTTCACCAATAATTCATTTGATTTTCTTTTAAGAAAACTTCAAAAATTCTGTTCAATCATGTCATCTCAAAATAACTCTGTGTCATCTAAGCTATCTTACACCTCTCCTTCATCAGGATCGGAGAATTTACCAACTCCAACTCCTATATATGAATCGGTTCCGATCGTTCCACCCTCTAGTCTCTACTCATACTGGATATACTCCACCAGCTAAAAAATCAAGACGGTCTCTCTTTTTTGGATCACTATCCACAAAAGAGAAAATCAATGATATTCATCGTTATCAAAAAGAAACATTAGACTTGCAACGTGAATTATACTATGAGCAAAAAGTTAATGCTAAACGGCTTAGCTTTTTGGAATAAGTAGCGTTAAAGTTCTGTGGTTCTTCATCAAAAGACACTGTTCATCAACCATATACAGCTCGTTCTCCAAGTCTTTGCAATTCTTGGGAACCATCACCACAACGTCCACCAACAACTCCAAATTCTTAGGAACGTGGTAACAGATGGTCTCCGCTTCGACCATATGTGGAGAACACCAAAGTTGAAGAAGAATCTTATCATACTCCATCATCTTCTTCAAAATCTATTTAATCGTTTCTTGTTTTTTTAATATAATTTGTTATTTTGTCATTTCATTCTGCTTATTCTAATTTTGTAATATTGAAAATTATTCAATAATATATATTATTTTTCATTCTCACCATTGCCAATATATGCTTCTGTACACAATTCAGACGTCTGAAATAGTTTAAATAGACGTTTGAACATTCATATCAAAAAACTTTTTGCCCCATATGCAGACGTCTGAATCAAAAATAACAGACGTCTGAATCAGCCGATTTTTGAACTAAATCCTTGCGGGTTGCAATTCAAACCAATTCAAACCAATTCAGACGTCTGAATCCCTTCTGAGCAACTTTTTTACACCTCCCTTCTTTTTTATTTATTACCTTTTTTACCCTTGCCTTTTCATCATCTATATAATAAATTTTTCACCTCTTTACTTCTTACTTCAGAACCCTAGCCCTCATTTTCATCTCACTCAAAACTTTTAACCTTCCTCTAACTATCCAATGGCACCAAGATCAAAGAGAACAAGAGAATCAACTTCCGGACCATCCGAAGACCAAATCCGGCAATGGCTATGGAACGATGTTGTTGTTTCTTGGTTCAATTCATGAAGAACTCCAACATCTTCGAAGGAGCATTCATGAAATTCCGGGACTTCGTAGCATATCGTATTAGAGAATTAGCAGAGAAATTTCACTTTGACAGCTTGATTGGGTATACTCCTAATAATGTTAAGATTAATCATCTTATGATTAAACTTTTTCTTACAAACTTAAATTTGGATCATCAAAATCCTCAAAACCGTCAAGATTGTGTTTGGTCGTTAGTTTGTGGCGTAAGAATCTTCTTACCTTTACAAAGACTAGGTAATATTTTAAATTGCTCTTATCAAGGAATTGATACTAATGAAATTGAAGTTGATATGAAACATCGTGATGAAGTTTCACATCAATTTTTATCCGATGAACTTATAAATATGGGCAATTTAAAATCTACCTACTTAAGGCCACAAGCTAGGCTAATTCACCGTGCTTTTATTCGCTCTCTCCAACCAAGAACGGGTAGCTATGAAAAAGTGTATAAAGAAAACTTTCAAGCACTTTATTCTATTTATTCTAATCAACAAGTAAATTGGGGGAAAATTATTTTGGATGAATTTCAAGATATCACAATCCGAAGGAAGTATAGAACTATTCGTTATGATGCCTATATTATGCGCATTGTCCTAAATATCGGTGTACCAATGCTTGATTCCATTTTACAAGTATTAGTGAGTTAGGCACTAAAACTTTAGGGTTGATGGGTCTTCCTATACGGCCTCCTTCTCAACAAATCATTTCCTTCCAACAATGGTCACATAATATTCAACAAGGTGTTCCTCAACCTCGAGACACTAGTATTGCTTCTTCTTCCCGTACCCAACATGAAGAAGAAGAGGAGGACGATGACATCATCCAAGAAATTGGCCCGGATACTTCTTCAAGACAAGCCATCGTTACTCTCTCCCGAAATCAATCAAAGATTCATCGGGACATAAAAGCATTTGAGAAAAAGAAGGAAAGAAAATTCAATTCTATCAAAGGCTTTCTCAATAAGATATGGGATCGAATTTCTTGTTCCGGGTCTACATCTACTCAAGCTTACAATCCATCTCCATTTGAATGGTCTTCCTCAAGCTCAAGCTCTAACCACAATGATCCATCTCTTTCAAGTCAATTTTAAATTATCTTGGTTTATTTTTTTTATGTTTACTTGTCGCTTTTAATGGCTAGTTGTATGAGAACCGTCTAAAACATTATTTCTTTATGTACTATTTATCTATTTTCCTTAATGAAATGTATTATCTATTATCATCCATGTTCTTTCTTTTTGTCGATGACAGAGGAGGAGAAATTTAAAATGTGCATATTGACAGGGGGGGTATCTAGTCTATTAATTTTATATAGTTGTCATCATCAAAAAGGAGGAGAATGTTAGACTCTCGATTTTGATTATAACAACCTATATAAAATATTATGTGTATATTAAACCATCTTTGCAGGAGATTTATTGCAGATTCATCTACAGATGTTTATAGCTGTATATTATGTGTCTAGAGTCTGTATATTACTTACAAAATTTGTTAAAATCTCTCCTTAAATGATATATATATATAAATACACACACACACATGCACACACATGCTCATACATGCACAAAATAGCAATCTCAGACGTCTGAAACCATTCATTCAGACGTCCGAGTACTGAAATAAGAATATTGTTTTCACAATATTCAGACGTCCGAACTAAAATATTCAGACGTCTGAATGAGGTCAAAAATGAACTATTTCTTTGTTGTTTGCGTTTCAATCTAATTCAGAAGTCTGAATTTTTTTATTCAGACGTCTGAATATCCCCAACTGTTATTTTCTTGAAAAGTCACTTCTCTTCACCAAGAGAAACATTCTTTTAAATCAACAGTTGCATCCGTTCTTTTCAATGTAACTCTTCATTTAAAGATGCAACTCTTTATATACTATAAATAGATTATAGGATTCAACAAACAAATCACCGAATTTACTTTTAGCATTCTTGAATTCTCATCTATTCTCAAAAGCTTTCAAACTGCACTCAAACTGCTTACATACTTTGATCATTGATCACTTTATCTTCCACAATTCTCAAAGCACGTCACACTATATATCATAAAGGAGAAGGTTATAGGAAGATTGTACTCAAATTGACTTATCAGTGTTATTTAAAGAACACACTACAGTCAGATATCTTTGTTATTTGTATTGAAGTCCTATTCGGTTGCTTAGGCGGGTGAAGTCCTGTTCGGTTGCTTAGGTAGTGTAAACCTATTCCTCCGGCTTAAGTGAGGGTTGTTGTAGTTGAAATTCCAGAAGGAGTCTAGGACTGGACGTAGAACGGGAAGTTCGAACCAGTATAAAAATTCCTGGCGTGCTTGTTTTATTTTTATTTACTTTGCTATTATCATCTGTTTCCGCATTTAGATTTAATTAAATTCCATATTAGTCGATCCTATGTAATAACTTGCATTATTAGTTACTATCACTTTATATATCTTCTCTTGTACATAGTTTTCATGGGCTGACTATGAACCTATTAGCCCCTGCCAATATCATGCGGTTTTAATGGGCTTACCGTTAACCTATTGGCCCTTGCCAATATTTTTCCTTTATATTTTTAGCATCCTATATTCTGGTCTTCCTAACCTCCTAGATGCAATTCTACTCATTTAGGAGTTTATTCAATCTATATTCACTATTGGGTTAACCTAACTGGTTCTCCTACCCTTTATCTCTAAAATGCGATTATGAGTCCATTATAAAGTGAATATATTCATATTTGAAGAAGCAACATAACTTTACCACTTTTATGGGTTTAATATAAAACATGGTTAATACCTTTAATCTTTTAATTTATCAAAGATAACTTCTTCTTCAAACCATTGTAAAAACTCCTTTAAAATATAGCCATGGATTTTTCCTTTTAAAAATAGAGTTTGGGTCATAAAACCTTTCGATACATTCGAAACCAAGCTTTCGACTTCATAGGATAGCCTCCTTCGAAAGGCTTAAAATCTATCTTCAAAACATTAGGCTCCTGCCTTATAATACTTTAAAAGCTACCTTTTGAAACCTTTCGAACACATTAAAGTGTTAGCTTTTAACATTAGAAGCTTAGCTTCGAAACCAGTTGAAAGTACCCCTTTTGACACTTATGGAAGTAACCTTCCGAAACCGTTGAAAGTATCCCTTTCGACACTTATGGAAGTAACCCTTCTGGAACCATTGAAAGTACCCATTTCGAAAACATTGGGTTTACACTTACAACATAATTTGGGTCAAAGTGAATATAGGTGAAAGCATCTGTTTTGAAACCATCCTTTATCATTTATAGAAACATGATGGTGTTGGCACCATCTCTTTCGAAAGCATAAAGCATTTGGGTAAAATATTGGAAGGTTGGAGTCGAAACCCCTTTCGAAAGCATTAGGAAGATTCTTAACTTTATAAAGCAAAGTACCTTCTGATAGCATTGATATCTTCAACACCCTCAAAAGACTATAAAACGGCAACAGGGTCTCGACTAGGTCAGAACTCCTTCTTTCAAAACATTCTTTATTAAATTTGAAAACCATTCGAAAGCAAATTTTATGTCAATGGAAACTCTTTCAAAACCTCTTTAAATCCTCTTTCAATACCAAATGCTTTGACACTGCTAAAGGCTTAAAACAAAATATAGCCAGGCGCTTTTCATTTTAAAACAAAGCAAGGTTTCAACCCCTTCAGAAGCTATGCTTTCGACACCCTACCTTCCACCTATGCCCAATCCACTGCATACCATCATAATGATACCTTGTGTATTGGTTTCAACATAGTTGGTTTCGACAAGGGTGAAGGCAGTAGCTGCTATGTCGAAAGGCACTTTCCTAAGTAGGTGGAATCACTTTTATAAGCAAACCAGGTTTTATTCATGTTTAAGTAAAAAATTTCTCTAACTAACCTATCATGTGTCAGCACTGGATTAGTTACCTTAACTTTTTCAAATTCTTTTTCAAAAATAACCGCCGCTAATTCAGATCTAAACCATGGTTAATTTAATCAAACAAGCCCTTCTAATTTTCGCAAAGAAATCCTTCTTATAAAACAATTTATTTTACGTAGCAAATCACTTTGGAAAAATAACAAAAAATTCCAGAAATTCACTTTAATCATGTTATCTAATATATTAAAACTTCAGACCCAAATTCTCAATATATTTTCCAAAATAAATTATGAACCCAAATAACCATATTTTCATTTGAAAATTCATAATAATCTTTCTATAACTTGGAAAATTCTCATAATTGAAACCCAACTCCAAAATCAAGTTTCTCATAACATAAAATTTTACCATAGCATTTAAACATCATTTAATCTCGATTTTGATCTAAAACCGTGATAAATCTCTTTTAAACAGCCTTATTTAAATCAAATAAATCATGAATCAAGCATATCATCATCCAACATATCATAAAAAATGAATTTATCCCTTAAATCTGAAAATATATGATTTAAAACCAAAATAGAGATGGAGTTATTATTCACCTTGCTCTTGATAAGGATATTGGATTGAGATTGATTTCCCCTAAGTTTGAATCTCTAGCTTTAATTTGACTTCCTCTTGATCTCACAATGGTCGGCTGTTCTCTATGTTTTTTGTTTGCATTTTAAGATGACGTGAATGGGAAGTAAGGAGGTGGAAATGATATATATATATATATATATATATATATATATATATGGGTGGAAGCTAGGGGTGGCAATTCCAAATATACCCTTACGTGACTTAATTACCCAAAACCCATTCTCAAGCCCATTAATTAGTTTATTAGGCACGACTTTAACTAATTATTCCAAATCTCAATCCTTTTATCACTTTCATCTACGCTATTCTATTTAATTTATCGAATTAAATCTCGTGAATGATGTTATCAAAAATTAGGGATGTTACATTAAACTTTAATATTTTCTTCAAATCAAAATTTGTTTTCTCAAAATATCATCATTATTTTATCAAACTATTCATTTTCAAAATATTATCGCCATTCCAAATCAACTTAAAATAATTCTGGAGAGACCACCATTTTATAAAAATTTCAAATAGCATAAACTTCACTAAAAACACTTATGCAAGCTGGTAATTGCTTGTATAAAAATAGTTTTTGAAACATATATGCTTTATATTCTCGTAAATGTGTAATGAACCTCTCACCCATCGTTTAGATTCCTCAATGGTACCACCAAGTTTTAGTCACAAAATTTCTTCAGTCGTTATTGCTCATTTTTAAAACTACAAGAAAAGTTGTTTTTCATAACGTCCACAACAAGATTGCATAGCGTTGTTTTTCATCTTCGGTAAGACTAGTGTATAACCCATGCGTTGCACACGGTAATGTTGTAAAAAGAATAGTTAAATAGTTAACATGCAATGTAATATGCTAATGTTAAGCATATATTTTTGTAAGTCATGTGTTTGAATTATTGTCTTTGTGTTAGTCTGTGATAAAATATCAATTTCTTGGAAAGCTAATAACATAAACTTTTTGTAGCTTAGTTGAATGGAACTAAAGAGAACCTTCCAAACAATTTACCAATTATGCTTCAATATAAAGTAGTAAGGAGAACTAAATAGAGCCTGATTATTATATATATGTTTTTATTACTAAAGATTATTTAAGGAAGAAAACAATAATACAAACTTGAATGTAAAATAGTCAAAGTTAATCAGATAATGGTAGAATTTATACCTAAAACCAAAGGGTGGGTCATAATTAAGAAGACTTATTAATAATGGTAGAAATCATAAATTATGAATAATAGTGATTGATTTTTATATAAAATACGAAATCGAAAAATTAAAAGACTTTATTTCCCAAAATTCATAAGTGAGCTATAATTTCTTCTACCAAACAATTATTTGATATAGTATGCTTAATAAATCATTCTATCAATAATTTAAGTTACATACGAATAAATAACAAAATAATTATATATATTATTACTTTGGATTATATATATACATACGTCTAAATTTAAAAATAATTCTAGCAAAATGAATTTGAAATGTAAATAAATTATACGTTAACCGTAGTATTTAATTAACATATATGTATAATCAGTGAGTATACAAATGAATTAGCAGCAAATATACATTGTATTTACAAATCTTTATGTATTGACATAATATTTTTATTGTTGTAAAATAACTTAAAATAATTTATATGTTTAAATAGCTAAAAATAGTTTTAAATACCATTGTTCTTTTTATATTCAAAATGAAATATATAGTTTTAACTTAATTTGAAAATAACATTATTTTTTAAAGTTTCGGTAATATATTTAGATTAGAGTATCAAATTGTAATAGACGCATATAAAATAATAAACGATAACCAAGGATGATAATGTTTTATTTTTGACTTAATGAAATCGTGAGAAGCTTAATGACAAATCAATACTGAGAACAAAGTAGAAAACTTAATAATAGTGGATTAAGGAGAAAAATACATTTTCTTCTATTTTACTATTATTTAACAGATCAATGCTTAAATAAACATATATATTAATTATTTAATATAGTAATATATAGATTATAAGTACTTATATTCTTTTAGATTGTAAATATCTAAAACAATATATTTAGATAACAAAATAATTTTGAAATTTATAACATTGAGTATAATATTTCACCAATTTATATTATTAGGTAAATGTATATGAACTTATAGAAAAATTATTTTTGTTATTTTTGAATTTTAGTATTTTAAAATGTTATGATTTTTGTAATAAAATATATTAAAATATTATTTTTGAGCAGTTAAAACTAATCACAGATTTTATTATTTTAATAGTCTAACCAATTAAAATGATACATTTCATATCAAATTTGTTTTATAATAATATTTCAAAAATTTAAGAAAACCATACGTTAAACATATTATTTTATTATTTATACATTTCCAAAAAATGTAAGTAAATTTTATAGAGATATATTATTGTTATTTCCAGAAATTTATGCTTTAAAATATTAGTTATAATTTTAAATTAAGTTCAATTTATATTTTAAAATTTAAGAAATTATACGTTAAATATAATATTTGACCGATAAACCTATATATGCGAAACAATTTTAAGTATTTATTAAGTTAATAAATTTCAAAGATAAATATTGAAGTAATATTTTCTTTTTTGTAATGATATTAAGAAAGTTCATGATGTTATGCGTTTTTGTTTATGCGCATCCACCCATGTACATGATGATGTGTTTTAGCTGTTAAATTGCAAAATCAGTATTGATAAGAAATTTAAATGTAACACAAGAGAATTAAGGAAAAAACGAATCTTTTTATTTAATAAAATTATGGATAATAATTACAGAGCAATAGTGTGTATCCTATGCATTACACAAGGTAATGTTGTAAAAACATAATATTCATACTTTAACCATTTTAAAAATAAAATTTTGCCATGCACTATTTGATACGTCGATCATAAATTATTATTTTTATTATTGTCTATGCATACAATTTGTGTTAAGTGATTTATATATTTTTATATTTGAAAGAAAAGTCCATGTCAGCGTTTCGTTAATACGATGCTGAATATAAACTGAAACCTTCATCTTTTATAAATTATTAAAGAAATTAATGAATATTAGTTACTTGAATTTATTTAAATAGTATGGATTTATAACGTTTGGTTGATTTAAATACATGGATTTAATGTAAAATAATAAGAGAAAATTGATGAAAACTTTACTGAAGAAATTATAAAATCTAGGTATATGGATATAAAATCATAGAAAAATTGACATAACGCTTTGGATAGCAATAAAATGATAATTCACGTGGATTCAAAAAAACCCGAAGAGAATTAAGAAGTGGGATGAAATTTTTATAATTACCGAGATGGTTTGTAATTTTTGAACAATATTATTTAACTGAAAATTTATTAAAATAAATAATTGTACATTAAAGTTGTTGTTATTGTTTTTACCGAATGAAAATCTAGTTTATACCATTTTGCAATAATGAGCGTGGTATACTTGTTGACATTGTTATCTTTATTATTTATTAGTCAAATTAATAAATAAGTTAATTAAATTTATTTAAACATATTATAGTTAAATTATTTAATTAATTTAAGTGTAAGGCCTTAAATGTAAATTATGCATGAAAATTGAGAACTTTCGAAACAATAGTAGAAATAAAATGTGTAGCCTTTTGAATGTAAAACGATAGTATAAAATTACTAAAATATTGTAAACAATTGCAAAGATAATAAATTGTGTTGGGTTTTCAAAATAATATATTAATAAGAATCTAGAGGAAGTTAAGGAGAGTTGAGAAAATGCTAGAATTAATGCGAGAGATACAAATTATTCCGCTGTACTATTATTTAATCTATACTATTATATTATTACTGAGTTGCATTTTAAGGGCACACAAGCCCCTTGTGTATTTTGTGAAATGAACAATCTTTTGTACTATAGTATTAAAATTGAATTCCTCTCCAAGCTTTTTAATTGTTCTGACCTTTCATTTTCACATTTGTAGTCTTCCATCTGGTATCAATCAATGATAATTAATGATTCAATGAAACGTTCTATACTGTTATATTATTAGCGAGTTGCATTTCAAGGGCACACAAGCCCCTTGAGTATTTTGCGAAATGAACAATCTTTTGTACCATAGTATTAAAATTGAATTCCTCTCCAAGCTCTTTAATTGTTCCGACCTTTCATTTTCACATTTGTAATCTTCCGTCTGGTATCAACCAATTATATTTAATGATTCAATGAAACGTTCATTTCTCTCACCACTCCTATAGACTTTTTTCTTTCCATCTTTTATGTTTTTAGCGCATCTTTCTCATTCTTTCCATGCATTGTAATTTCATCTTCCAACTTTCCCTAATCTACTAAAATTCCAAACTTCCATACATTAGCAGAAAACAATTCCTCAAAGTTTTCGTATTTATATCTGCCTCTAGTTTTCACTCCACTAATACTGCAACGAATTATGTGCATATTTTTTTGCATGTTTTGTTACACCTCAAACTTAATTATCCTAACGTTAAACAAGGGTCGTTACGGAAATGAATCATCTCTCCTACTGCACTATGACATAGGCGATGAATCAGCACGGTTAACATTCTTGTGGTATATTGCTTCTCTTCTCTAAACAGGTATGCTATAACCTTAATTTTTCCATTTCCGTTTTTTGTTTTGCTTTGTTTTTTCTGTTTCTTCCTCTATTCAATTGTTTTCAGGAGCTTCCCCTTCGACTCAATCCATTTTTGAGATTCTTCTATTTGCCGAGCATAACCCTGATTTTGATATGTCTATTATTAGTTTCAGTTTCTTATTTTACTATTTATTTTTCTTTATTTTAGTTGCTTCTTTGATTCGGTCTATACTCAACTTTCTTCCCGTTGGTCTGTATTTTGTACTTTTGCTTGGATTAATACAGTCAGCATGTACTATTGTCCAATTGAATTTTTTACTAGGCCTATTTATATTCGTTTCAAATTATAATGTTAGTCATTGACACCGTTGGTGAGTGAAAATATAAAATTAGTATTCAGCATCATTTAGTTGTCAATATAATCACCTGTATTTACCATTGTGAAGCTTATATTTTTTGTTCTTTCGGTTATTGGCTTCTTTTTTTTGGATTCAAGGACAAACTATTATACTGCTGATGATTAATAACACCTTTGTTATTTCAGTTAAGCAAATTTATTTACAGGTAAAATTGCCTAGAATTATACTGTAATTATGAATAAGTATTTTCACCATCTCCTCAATTTATTTAAGTTGAGGGATTCATTACGGTATTTTCCTTCTTATTAGCAATGTGCAAGTGGTCTTATAAAAGTAAATTTGTTTCGTAAGAATACCAAAGTTATATATCATTTACTTTCAAATTGTGATAATTTAAATCATGTAAGGAGTGAAAGGTATTTGCAGCTATAAGTTCTTTACCGCAAGTACTTAAAAGAAGTGTTCTAAAGACCCGATCCAACCACGTTTGACCATGGTTAATCTTCGACCTTAAAGCATTACGGTTTTGAAAATCAAATAACCTTGCATGTACGAACCGACGGGCTAAACTCAAAACCTTGAAGAAAAAATCTATGGACTAACCTCTTTGAACCATGCAGTATTCAAATTTAAGCAAATTGGCTATAATTATACCTTTCAATGCATAGAGTCGAGGAATAAATTGTAACTATAGTTATCCTTTTAGTGCGTAGATTATCTCTTTTAACAAAGTATTTCGTTTACTAGGCTACATATTTATTTATTTCCTAAACTATTCATGATCTTATTAATATAGAAAACAATTAAATGAAAGATATATTAGGATCCTCGATGGGTTTTTTCATTTCTTTTTAAGTTGTCTTCTTGGTAAACATGTCTATTATAGTATTAAGTGGTGCTATTTTTAGTTTAGAAAAATAATTTTGAATTGGAAAATATACTGCCAAAAACTTGATCTTAATAAAACATTATTTATACATAAGGTATATCATGCTTTATTATGACTTTAATTTTGATATTCTCAATTATTTAGGTTTATTAATTTCTATGTATGGATATTGCAAATTTATTACTGTACATAACTACATTAAATATATTATCAACATTTAGTTTCATTTCACAAAGATTGTGCTACCATACCATTAATGTGGATTTATTTATTGACATCATAGACCTATCCAAGTGGAATCTAACCACATATGCTAACATTTTTTTCGGTTCATTTCTTTTAGTTGTTTCAACTGCCAATTGAAGAGGCTAGTACAAAACCATATAATTAATTGATGATGAGGAAAGTAACTTCTATGCATCAATTGAAGAAATGGGTATGAAATTATGCAACTAATTGGTGATGGGAGTAAAACTTCGACGCATCAAGGGATGAGATGGCTGCTTTCGGGTAGACCAATTTTTAAGTTACTTTTTAGTTGCAATATTAGGTCATATCAGCTGAAGCTTGACTTTCTCCTTATGCTCATTAAATTTGCATATTTATTGCTTTCAATTTGTATGGTACTTAAAGCACCCGTAACATGTTAGCAATATTCATTTATTATCAATATATCCCGTCTTTAATAATAACACATCATATTTTAATTTCTGGAGTATTGGCAAAGAAAATATCAATTGTAAAGCAGTTACTAAATGTGGTAATTAATACTTTTTGGTTTTGACTAACATATCTCCAACTCACGAACTTTTATAGCTTAAAAAGTATAAACAACATATGAAAATATATTTTGATTAAAAGAAGCATTTCATTCAATAAATCACAAAAATGTGTATATATGTAGCTAGACCTCATATTTAATGGAATGAAGTAACCAAAAAAAAAAAAGATTGAATGATAAACTTTATTTATTGAATGATGCACATCGGTTGATTTTGTTCCCTCTTCAGTCTACCATTGTTTTTGGAATTAATACCTCCTCGGTTCTTTGATTTAGTTGCAGCTAGCCATTGGAACTTTTGTTGCACTGATTGCATCGGATTATTCTTGAAGTATACAAAATTTCAGTTGGTAATTTGCATTCACGTTTTAACACTAACTTGCAGCAGATATTGCAGCTGATGTGGAAAGCTCATATGAAAGTTAAAACATTGCATTCATTATAACTAAAGGAGGGGTACATATTTGAAGTTAACTCCACGATAATAGTAGAGAATGGTAGACAAGTCAAATTAATAGCCAAGTTGAACGAGTAAGGTAGCATTGCTTCATTCATAATTAGTTTATCTTTGTTCGACATGAGCACTGACAGAAACAAGTAGGTAGACATTAATGTGGTGGATTCCATTACCATGGATACATAAAGGCAACACGAGGTTGTCATTGTCTTCAGTGCATGGACTTTAGTGATGCATGGGTAGAGCTACATGGATGCAACAACTTATACTGTCAGTGACCTATGATAACACTATAATAAAATAAAATAAAGTCGTGGCATTTTTAAAAGAAAATTAAAGGTTATGCATACATGTATATTTTACAGTAATAATGAATTCTCAGTAATTTTGATCAGTAATTTAGTATAATTTTCACACACATTCGCAAAGCATCCAAATTGTTAATGTTGTGGCCTACCTCAAAAATATCTGGAAGGTTTTATATTTTTCGTGCCGTGTTTGTTACTAATTCAATCGAATACATCCATATATAAGGGCATTCTATCCAAAATCTTTATTTTGCAACAGAATAAATATGCTCATCGTTTTCTTAGCACATATGAAACTTACATGGTAGCACTAGGTATTCACATGCATGTACGTTGTTTTCCGTAACGTGGGTAATGTGAGACAACACTGAAGAGTTGATTTTCATTTCAATTTTATTCGATCATCTTTAATTTTTTTTTTTAAGTACGGATGAACTAATTAAAGAAGGAAGAGCTTTATTTTGAG
Organism: Allium cepa; assembly: GCA_030765085.1. Lineage (NCBI taxonomy): Eukaryota > Viridiplantae > Streptophyta > Magnoliopsida > Asparagales > Amaryllidaceae > Allium > Allium cepa. The sequence continues at coordinate 94,645,757 of CM060946.1, read as the reverse complement.
CTTGCTTTTTAGCATTTATTTTAAAAAAATTATGGTATTAGCTCTACTGTGAGAGGTTAGATTTTTTTTTTTTACTGTTTTTTGATGGTTGTAGATGTGTTATTTAGGTCTTATAGATGTTTTCATTCTTAGTAGTTTATTATGCATTTGATATTTTCTTATAAGCAATTATCTTCTAATCGCTAAATTTGCACCAGGGCCAAATATATCAGTCAATGATTAATCTAACAAAGTTAAAGATGTAGCCACGAGTGAATTATCATTTGACCACTAATTGTTTTTTGATTTATATTACAAATGGATTATCTTTTAGTTTTTAAATTTTAAACGAAAACCGCCTGACCCACTGGTAGAATTAATCGATTGGCTATCACATGGCATTGAAAAAGCGGACTCCCCTCCAAATATTTTATTGCCCGCCCTTTCTTCAAATTATTTCCCTTTCCCTCTTCGCTTCCTTAAACATCAGAACTCCTAATTAACGAAAACGAAGAACCTTTTCTAATCCTAATTATTGGCCGCTTCTTTCTCTACAAAACCCTTTTAAATCCTGCGATTTCCCTGAGTGTTGAGCTTCTTTGTATCGAAACTATTTGAACAAATTCCATCGAAATATCAGGCTTCCATCTACTCGAGCTTGCTTCTGGCCACAGATCGTTCTTCATCGATCTACACAAAAACCCTGAGGTAACTCCTATATGCCTTCCATTAAAATTTGGTTACATCAACTTTTTTAGATCTGTATAATCACTGACAATTAATGGTTAGTATAAATTATGTCGTGTTTTCCGAGCTTGCAATGTAATCTAATCTAGGAGTTTTTTTGTTTCTGTATCTCTGTATTTAGTTGGTTTTTGATGGGCGATGGGAGGTTTTGTTTTTCTTCTACCAACTCCTCTACTTATAGTTTAAAGAGAACTTGTTTTATTATTTTTGATTACACAGTTTGAATAGTACTAATATAGTTCATAGCTGGCATAAACACTATTACATACATGTCTATAATTTAATTCATAGTGCGGATAATTCTAGTAGCTCAAATCGTAACAGTATTTTTGATATTTAAAATACTGACGGGTCCAAGTATAATTTGATTTATAGTTTTATCAACGAATACACCGTAATGTTCATAGCTCTTTAATTATAATGTATGCATAGGTTAAATCATAGGTTAAATCATAGGTTAACTAAAGTATCTATGCAAAATAGTTAAATTAAAAGTCATTTGTTTTGAGTGGGCACATTGCCAATTTAAGATTTATTTTTGCCAATATGTATATACTTGTCCTAACACTTCAGGTGCAAATTTAGGATACAGAATTCCTATAATGACTTTGACTAGTTAAGAGCATATGTATGTGATCAGCACTAGTGAGAATATGTATGTTATTTTATACTAGAAGAGTTGCAACAAAAAAACTCTTTATTTCACGCCATTTGGCTATTAATAGTTAATTTGGAGTGGTTGCAAATTTTATTTTCAAAGAAAATTGAAAATTGATGCGGAATAAAGTGATAATGTTTGAAAACATAAAATACTGTAGGATTTGGTTATTTACTTTACCGTTAAGTTAATATGTAAGTTTATTCTATATGCTTTTCTTTTCGGTTCACAAGGGTATACTTTCGACCTGAATGATATGGATTTATTCTGATGCATTGCTTGGTATATTTAGTCCAATTTCACATAATTTAATTTTTTTTTTAATAGAACTTATTCCGTATATCTATTATCCTCGTGGAATTTAAGCAATGGAAATAGCGAGAGATCAAATGACTCAAATGATTATTAACATTATTACGCTTTTATATTCATCTTATTTTCATTATTTTGAATCCTTCAACCCATTTTATCTTACTACGGGATGTAAGCCAACAACCATTACCTATCGTATTTCATTATCGATGCCTTTTGTTTTACATTTGTTTTACAATCAATTTATTCATTGAATCTTTGATACCTAATTGGAAAATTTGATATTTTGAATCATGGATGCACCTTCACTCATTATTTGAGAGATATTCGTAGCACGTTCACTTATGAAAAAGAACCTGACTTTAGGTAATAAAATGAAGTAAAGTATGAACATTCTATATTTTGTGTAGTGGGCGGGGCATGCCATAAGCTTTATATAATACAAGTTCTCTTTGTACAATATTGTAAATTATTATTAACGTGTATAGGAAAATCTATCTTTGTACATATTTATAAAATTTCAGAACAGTGGTAAAAAGTTATAATTTTAGTTCAGTCATTTGTATTCGTAACAAATTATGTGTACAATTTATTATTAAACATGTTTCCATTTCATTACCGACTTTTGACTTTTCAAAAATAGGTTTTTTCATCCTTATTACTATATTCGTACCCACATCTATTCTCTTCTAAGTATTCACCATGGACGCTTGATATCTAACTTATGTAAAATGTATTTATATAGAACTACTTAGACTTATTACTCAAGGAACGTATTTATATCCGATTTATGTAAAATGTAGTTTTTAAAGGTTGGTGCAGAATTTATGGTTATTATCACCTAAACCTGGCTGCAAAGCGAATCAGTCTGGACTTCGATTAAATGGACTGATTCCTTACGCCGTGGCTTATGCTGGAAACTGTCAATAACTCTAAATGTTCATATTTCTGCTTTGCTATCTGTAATGTTCTTTTCTATTCTAATATATAGCAATGAAGTAAGACGTTATGGTAGTTTTGTGCAGTAATAAGAGTTGTGCTATTTGATGAACGTCAGAGTTATGGGTTGACTTGTGCAATGACTATAGTTTAAATCTGAGTCCAATTGTTTGCAACGATGAATAAACAACTTTGGCTATAAATTTCTATTTTAGGCAGACATTCTTAAAATATTAAACTGATTTGGAGCAATTTTCATCCATTCTTTATCGAAACTACTCATTTAGAGTAGTTTTTCAAGTTATTTAGAAAATTCTTCTTCCTAGCCTGAGTTTGACGTTAGGAATGGACTGAAGGTGCATACCTAAATGGTCAAATCCATATCCAAACTTGTTAATTCCTGTAGCTGCTAGATAGATATTCCAGTTACATGTTCTTCGAGCATAAACTACTTAGGTTAATATTGGGTGGTCTCTTTGACGATCCATCTTTTTGATCCTTGAAAATGATACTTAATACATTTGTGGTATTCGTGTGCCATTAACCAAGCGTCTGAAAGATAAATTGTCATGGGATAAAAATAAAAGAACGGAATAGAAAATCTCACAAGTTAAATAGAACATAACATTAAAATAGTACATAAGGTTACTTTTAAACATGGAGCTATCAGAGTTACACAAAAATAATATTATCAGCTTTGGCAGTTATAGCAATCTGCTTTTACACAGAGTGAAATAAAATACATTTACGGGATTCAAACAAATAGTGGAAATAGACAACTAAATAGATAAAGGCCTCTTGGACGTCGTTTTTAAAAAAGCCCATAAAATACCTGCTACTCTTGGACTATTCAAATAAAAATGAGTATCCGAGAGTTTATATGAAACAAACAAATAGGGGCAATATGTCTAGTATGAGCAAAACTCTAAACAATAAGTGTTATAAAAGAACAATATATGAGACCATGTCGTCAAATGCGGAACGAGTTTCAACATCCAAACGTAAAGAATGGATACAAATAATTAAATATCGCAAAGAGAGCTACATTCTTCTTGATGCAATTAAGGGGGAAAAGTCCAAAGATTCGAATTAAATAAGAAAAAAGAGAATTTTCCAACAATAGCTAGAAGGGTGCATACTCTTACCGAAAGTATACCTCTAAAATATATACATGAGAACTTCAGTGGATTTTGAAAACCTCCAAGCTGGACCCTGCCAATTGTTACTGAGTATTCGATTATTTCGCATCTTGGTGCGCAAATATCCGAACCTAATTTAGAGTAGATGTGACAATACCCTAATAGGAGCGACCTCACATAGCTTGGCCCCCATTCGCTCTTTGTATTAGTCATTTCCAACAAAGGATAATAAAGCTCAAATAAGTAACATATCATCTTAGAGTGACGAAATACAAAGTAGGCTTAGGTAATCGATAGTTGAAAAATTGACTATCAAAGATAATAAAATGATTGTACATGGAAATTAAATCGTGTATACTCATCACCACTCGTCAATTTTAAACTTTTACTATCTCTTAGGTAGCAATGATTCTGGATAAGTTAAGATAATGTTACCTCAAAGTCATGTCTCGGCGTACATTCTTAACTTTCGAGATAAAGAAGAGTCTCCCTATTCGATGTTTGATGTTAAGTATACAACTAAATGTTTTCCATATAAGTGATATCGCTTTACGAAAATTAATTCATCTCTACAACCGGATCAAACTTTTACTTTTAAAACTGTATTCGTGCTTGGGTTTCACTTCACAAGTATTAACATTAAACACCTTTGTTAAATTGTTTCATTAACTTTAAAAGTCCATTATCAAAAAGATTTAATAACTTAATACATTTTTATTCAATTGGTTAATTAATTTGAACTATCATTGTGACGATCCAGGATTTTGGACAATTTAAATTGAAATATTTAATCTATTTAAATTATTTAAAAAGTTAATTTTTAACTTGAATTCAAATATTTTTATTATTTAGCAATTAAGTTATTGGATTTAATAAACTGAAATTGGGTAAATTATTGAATCTTCAGTTTTAAGCTTGTTAAAATAATTTAAAGGCTTGTAAGAGTTATATTGATAATACTGAAAATGGTAAAAGTGTTAGAATTGAATTTGGAAGTGTTTTGTTCAGTTTTGAAAATATATCGTTTAAATCGATATTTAAAAATAGCCTTTCGAGGCACAGTCTCGGAATTCGACGAAAACAGTTCCATTGGATTCTTAATAGTTAGTTATTATCAGATTTCAATTTTCGTAGCAATCGGAGTTGTCGTTTGACCCTGGCAGCTCAAAACGCTTAGAAACTATTTTAATCGATTTGATCTAAAATTGATCGTTTACTTTCGTAACTCGCGCATATGATCGAATTAGCTTCCGAAACACGTTTCATTGTGTTCGGAATGCGGGTAAAACCTTATAATCGCCTAGCGGCATTTCTTAAGAGGAGTTCGAAATTTTAAGTAGCAATTAACGAGGCATTTTGGAAGTTTTATAATATAATAAAATTGGAAGTCAACTAGTCAGAGATATTTTTATAAATAAACACTTGTACTCAAGAAGCCATCCCCAAATCTATATTTTATCTCCGTCTCTCTCTCTAATCTTAAAACAGAAATCGAACTCTTTTAAAATAAAAATGGAAGCTTGGATTTCGAATTCACGGCAAACCGAAGGGGCATGGTCGCGTCCTCTCGTAGGCAACGTCGATCGATCGAGCAGTGTCCAGGGTTTGGGGATCGGGGAAGATCGAGGCTAAGGCGGCAGCATCTCGAGGCGGCCTTCGTCGATGTCGTCGCTAGGGGAGCCGCACATGAGAGATGACATGGATGATGGGTGATCGAAGTAGTCGCGACTTGGTGGCAAACGTTGGCGATGGTCGTGAAGTGGTTTCGAAGTCGTGATGTCAATAGTCACGACGAGGTGGGGAGGATGTCGACATCGAAGAGAAGGCTTATAGCTGGGTTCGTAAGCAGTGTGGCAGTATCATAATGGCGCTGCAGCTAAGGTTTTGGTTGCGAGGGGAGTTTGAGCACGGTAGTGGCTCGAGCATGGCAATGGTGTGAGGTATCTTCGGTCTTTTCCTCTTTTCTTGTTTTCTGTTAATTTAAATTATACGTATATATACAATAGAAGGAAGTTAATTAACAGTGAGGTATTTGATAAGTTGATTTTAAATTAAATTAAATGTATCTAGATATATGTATATAATTTTACAGTAAGATAAAAGAATTGTGAATAAATTGTTTGATTTTTGGAATGTTAAGTAATTTATTTACAAAAAAGGCATTTATATAATTAGATTTTTGAAAATCTATAAAGAATACTTTTATAAGTATATTTATATATATAAATAATCTAAAAGGAAAATAAAAATAAAAATTCACATCTTTTAACCGATTAGGTATTTTTAAAAAAAATATGTATTTAGGGTTGTTGATTTATTTAATAAGCTTATTTAGCTATTTAGTTGATAAAAATATTTTATCAAAAGGAAAATTAATTTAAAACTAATTTTTTTGGTTTGGATTAAAATAAATAATAATTGATTGTTCGACTAATTAGAATATTAATAAAATCATCTAATGCTTTTACAAGGTTCAATTGTGGAGAAATTAATCGTGATGGGAATGGATTGCAAAACCAAAATCAAAGGTGAGTTATTCTCACTCTTCTGGATTTTTTTATTTAATTTTAAAAGGTTAAATTTAAATAATTGGTTGACTGATTGATTTGATTAGATGTGCTATATTATACAGTAATATATAGTATATATTGAGTGATTGATATTCTGTGATGAATATTATTGGTAACTGGAATACTGAATGCTGTGGTTCGTTTGAATATTTCGGTATCTTGAGTTATCAAAATATATAAAACTGGATTTTTGGAAGAAATATAAGGGAGAATTTTGAAAGTGAAATAATTATAGAATAAAAATAAGAATGAATTGGAAAGAAATAAAAATGATATTTAAAAATTGAAGTTAAATTGTAAAGTAGAGATTTAAAACAAGTTTTAAATCAAAGTTAAATCTGAAATTCAAGAGTGAATCTGCGTTTTCAAATAAATAATTTTTTTTTAAATTTAATTATTTTAACAACTTGAATGTTAAGGTGCATTTCTAAATTGATTTGAATTTAAAAATGAATTTGGTTTTAAATTCCTTTAAACTTTTATTTTAAAACGAGCAATTAATTTGTTTAATGAAGTAAATAAAAAGATAGTTAATTACATGTTGAGATTAATTGAGAATGATTAATATTGTGGTTAAATTAATGTAATTAATTTAGATTAAGATAAATTAAAATGTAATTAGAAATAATTAATTTATATAATTAGTGATGTAAATAAAGGTTGATTAATTAAGATAAATTAATCAATAATAAGTGATTTATGAGAAATTAATTAATAAGTAATTAAGGATTAGTATAAATTAATTATAGTTAATTAAATTGTGAAGAAATTAAAAATCAATTACTGTTTTTGGTTAAGAATAATTAATTTGTGTAATTAATTAAAGATAATTACTTGTATGTAATTAAAGGATAATTAATCCAAGGTGATTAATTAAAATGGATAATTAAGGGGTGATTAATTTAATTGATTTGTAATTTATTAATGCTAAGTGAAAGAATCTAAGTGATTGAGGTTAGAAATTCAATTTGATTTAATTAAATTAATTTGTAAGTGATCAGGTTGCTTATGGATGATTGGATGGTATTGGATGCCTCGTATGAGACTCGAAGAGACCGAGGTCGGGTATTAGAAAATATTCGAAACCACTTCGAATTTTATAGATTGATATGTGAAATCAATAGGCTGGAATGAAATGATTTAAGTGAATTGAATTATTTAATCTAAATTTGGTATTAAGAAAATTGATGTGTGAAATGGGTGATGTCTATAACAAACTGTGAATTTGTAAACTGATACGAGTTACCCCGGGTTTTATATAAGTTGTATGCTTTGTATTCCATGTTGGATGAGTTTACTCACGCCGGTTTCCAGCCTGACCCGGGTGTTACTTTGATGTAATGTTCGGGTCACACCGAGTATTACAAATTTTCAGGTAAGGACGTTCTGGAGCTCAGGAGGCGAGCTGGATGACAAGAACGTATGGAGTATTTCCGCTATATTATATTGCTGTATATCTGTGACATGATAATTGTGCATATTCAATGTCTGTATATATGTATAACTCTGATGTATTATCAAGGTATTTTGATAAATACAGAATTCTTTTGTAAATTGTTATTATTTATTATTATATTTTATCCGCTGCGAATGTGAGATGTTGATGTTTCTGATCTTCTTCTTCTTCTATCTCTTTCTTCTTTTTCCTAACTATCTAAAATTTTCGGGATAAAAAATTCGAGTAGTTACAATCATCAATAGGAATGATTAATTATTTTTAAACTTCGATAATTAATTTTTATTAATTAACTTCAAGTACCATTAATTAAAAAAGTTAATCACTTTTAGAAACATCATTAATTAAATTAATTAATAAAATTTAAACATCATTAATTAAAAATGATTAATTAATTTATACCATCATTAATAAAAAAGATTAGTTAAATTTAAAATAATTAATTAAAAGGGTTGATTAATTTCAAGCACCATTAATTAAAATGATTAATTAACTTGAATCCACCATAATTAAATGATTAGTTAACCTTAAACATCATTAGATAAAATGATTAATTAATTAATTATTAAGTATTATTAACAAAGTAATTAATTAATTTTAAACTCATCATTATTAAGATAATTAGTTAACCTTAATCCTCATTAATTAAAATGATTAATTAAATATAAAATCATCAGTATTCAAAAACTCAACTAACTTTGTAAAACAAGACCCAAGCTTGAGAATAAACCAAAACATTTTGAAGAGATAATATTCTTCAAAAGTGCCAATAGTCGCTATACGGACACTCCTATATCTACTTTCATCTCATTTGGTTTACATCCAAGCATCACTAACCAAGCAATTAAAATAGTGACAATAATACAAGGAAAATAAAGGTCAAAATTTTGGTTTAAAACGGCGAGCTTTACTCGCCTAAATGAACGCAAATTTGAACCAACTTGAATCGTCACACGGATGGAGTCTCTTTTTGTAAAAAGTGGAGTTTTGGGCCTTAAATGGGCCTAGTTGGTTCGGCCATGGCATGAAGTAGGCTCGGTCATGGTTAAAAATGGTATGTGTGAACTTGTTTTGGCAAGGAGTGGTTGTGAAGTGGATGGAAGGCTTTCAAATAAGTCTCAAGAGTTTTAAAAGTGAATGAAACTAAGGCCCCGTTTGGCTTGTCGTTTTTAGTTTTGTATTTTCGTCTATATAAAAACGTGTCCGTTGTATGTATTGTTGATAAACAAATAATTTTGAAAAATAAAATTAACATGAAAAATAAAAACCAAAATTATTTTGTTTTCATGTTTTAAGAGATAACAAAAGCACGGAGAAACAATCCCACTCTTTCATTGTTGGTTGGTCGTCGCAATGGTTAGGAATAATAAATATTCTTCTCTTATTTCTTGCTATTTCTTAGTGCAAGTTGAAAAGACAAAACTCAAAATACAAAATGAAATCAAACGGGCCCTAAGGTTTTTAAATTTTAGAAATTCATGGAAGCCATGAAAGCTTTTCTTAAGAGCTTAGGGGAGGTTTTTAAAATGAAAATGTAATGGAAAATGAGAATAAAATTTAGAATTTGGTATATATGCACATGGATAAATTAAATTACCAAATTGACCTAAAGGTACATAACCTCTACTTAAACCTTGCCACCTCACCCTTCTTGTCCCCTCTTCATGTTGCTCACGCGAGCAACCTTGTCCCCCTTCCTTTCTTTGTTTCAACATGCATTTAATTCCCTTGTACTTAATGTTTCATAAGGCATCTTTTCATGTTTAAACATCTTTTTAAAATCTTATTTTAATGTATTTAAATTTCATAAAAATCACACTAACTTTATATATGCTTGAGTATAAATATATAAACCATGATATATATTAACTAGTTTATAATTATATGCGAATATTCATACTAAAGAGGTTTACAACATTTACCAATAACTTTTAGACGATGAAAAGTCGAAAACTCGAAAAAGGATTTTTGGTCACATTTTTTATTTTTCTTCGAACTAAATATATTAATAAACAAATTTTGAAAACCATTTCACCATCACTAAATATTATTTTAGTTATGAAATCTATTAATTAATTATTTAAAAATATATTAAATATTCTTATATTAAAGTGATTAAATTACGGATCATTATTCTTGGCTTAGGTATCTAGACCCTTAAAAAATCAACATCTTTAATAGCAACGATGTAGATTTTTTTTATTAATGGCAATCACATGGGTTGCCTTTTATTTGAGATATCATAATATTTATAAAATAGGGCAATGGATGTTTGTTAGAGAGCCACATACTATCACAAAACTAATTGGTGATGTGAAGGGAGGTCTTTTAGTATTTATGCATGATTTATATTGTAAATTGTCCGATGTGGAACTAATCTCAACATGCCCCTGCACGTGTGTCGTATCATCAGCCAAACACGTGGACATTCAGTGAGGGTGACTGTGACACAATTAAACCCGCTCTGATACCATGTTAGAGAACTATATATTATCACAAAACCAATTGCTGATGTGAAGGAAGGTCTCTTAGTATTTATGCATGATTTATATTGTAAATTGTTCGATGTGGGACTAATCTCAACAACGTTGGCTTTATTTAAACTGGAAATATAAATTTACTAAACCATATATGTTATACAAGCCTTCTTGGTCAAACAACTAAATCTGATCATGTTTAACTTTGTGTTGGATCTACATGTTAGTAACATATTCTTGTGTAACACCATATGCTTTATATCAGTATTTGAGTATATGTTTCTTTGAAAGGTTGTTGCGAAAATGGTGTCAACAATCTTTCACGTACACAAACTCACATAACTCATAACTTTATATGTGGAATATGGTACAGCCTTTATAGACTGTAGGCCATTTAAAGTGGACCCTACCACTTTTAGGGTAGGTCCTGGACACTCTTAAGATGTACCTGCAAAGTTTCGTCCGATCTTGTTAAGTTATGAGTCAGTTACAGATGATTCTTCAGGACCAGATGACCCATAAAGACGAATGATCAAACAAACTCCAAACGACTTGATATTTGGACAAGACACTTAAGTATAAGATAGGAAGGCAACCAAAATAAGATCATTTAAAAATATGCTAAGTGGATGGGTAGTTAGCGATCCATCTCCTATGGATAGCTAACGATTCATCAAGATGGTCGGATCACCCTCAAACTTTCCAAGCACCTTCGCATCACTAAGTAAAGGCTTCTAGTAGAAAAATATGCTAGTTGATGGATGGTAGCAATCCATCTCCTATGGATAGCTAGCGATCTATAGAAATGACTCAGATTGATTTGAGATTTTCAGTGATGACCTGGCATAACAACTGGACTCTTCTGCACTTGGATTTTTGGCCCAATACTCACTAATTTCCTCAATAAATACTCATCTATCTCCAACATAAAGAGGATCTTCTAGACTGTCTGTTGGAACTCTGTAGAGATTATTCTTCACTCTTCTCCTCTTATGCAATGGTTGTTTAGGGATTCACTGTGATTCTGCAGTGAACTTTTGTATTTGTGACTTGATCTAAATCAGAAGATTCAATCATACTGTAATCTGATTCAACTTGTAACATCAATCAGTTAATAAAAAGTTATAAAATAGACGTAGGTGTAACGACCCACCTTTTTGGACGGTTTAAATCGACGATAAACCACATATGTCAGGTTAAACCATTAAAAAGGGAGGATTGTTATGGGTAAATAAGAAAAAGTAGAGAAGAAAGAAACAAAAATAGAATCTCAAAGCGGAATGAAAAAATATAATAATCAAATAAACAGTTCATGAAGCTGTTTTACAAATAACATTTGATTAAACCTTTACAATACAAAATTAGAGTTACATACAAGAGAAATAAATAAATAATGCAGCGGAACAACATGATGCAGCGAAATAAATAAAATAAATAATAATAGTACTAAATCTTCGTCCTTCAAAAGCAGTCTTCGATACACTGAAAAACTCCGGGTGACCCGAGCGAATTGAAAATACAAAACACTCGAGTCAGAACTAAAATTTCTTATGTAATTAAATCCACAGTAAATAAATATGAGTGTAACGACATTAGAGATGTTTACAGAGTTTAGCATCTCCTATCCGGTGTCTAACGTGTGTGCAAGAACTTAAGAGATGTTCAGGATTACCATCTTTTAAGGATCCGTTAAATTATCTACTTGTAGTACACTACGCTATTATAATATGTCTGCAGTAAAGTAATGTATGAAAATAGCTTAAGGCGTTACCCATATCCCGCTTAACACATTTTATACATTCACGTAGTCTATACAATACCGTAACCTCCACCAAACCTGTGGTTTACCCAGAGGGCACTTCATAGGTACGGTCCAAAAAAAACTCGTAATGGGCATGATAACGCATGTGACAAGGCACGCAAGGCAATGTCAAGGGCACGATACTACCTTTTTGTGGATCCGGACTGGTGGTAACGCATAGCAGCTACTACCGACCACCTTGGAACACAATCCCAAATCAAATCAAAGGGTGACCACCAAATCAATTACAAAGTCATAATATGGTATCGAAGAAATGTGTTCGATTGGAGGTGCGACCTCACTTGGCCAAGCGTGGATCCTGTTTTAGCCGCATAGCCTTGACTCACGGGAGTCAGGGCTATGATAATCCCTCATTCCGAATCGTTTGTCAATCCATCCTACTTCATTCTGGAATCTCCACCACGTACACAGTTGTTAAAGTGGTTTTCGGTATTGGCAGAGAGTATGACAATATCCAATCCCGGTCTCTTTAACAACCAAACGCTTATTTCACACCGGTGATATTTTTACATATCCAAAACCAATTTATAATTGATATTAAAATATCATATTCAATTCAAACCATATCACTTTCGAAATCAAATTCGCTTTCGAAATCATATCCACAAAATAGGTTAAATCCTCCTTTCAAATCATCATATTACTCAAATATGTTATTTTACTAGAAAATATCATTTCGAATCCCAGCTTAGGTTATAACATCATTTAACCATATTCGCTTTAAATCAAGGAATTAAATATAAACACTTCCACATTACACAGTCTGAAATTTAGAAAATTGTTTAAATAGTTATAAATAGTTTAGCATAGTTTAAAATAAATTTCTAAATAGTTCAAATCCTTCAAAATAGTTTAAAAATACATTAGAATAGTTAAATAGATTTAAGATCGTTTAAACAGATTTAAAATGGTTTAAATAGAATTAAAATGGTTTAAATAGATTTAAAATAGATTAGATAGATTTAAAATGGTTTAAATAGATTTAAATAGTTTAAATAATTTTAAAATAGATTAAATATATTTAAAATAGATTAAATAGATTTAAAATGGTTTATGTAATTTCTAAAATAGATTAAATAGTTTAGATTGATTAAAGATAGTTTAAAGTAGTTGAAAATATAGTCCAACTTTCAATTCAACTAACTAAAACTGGTTTAAAATTCAAATCCTCATTAATCATTTAATCAATATCGATTTCCAATCCATGTTTGAATTATCAATTTAAACCACTTCAAATTAAATAGATTTCAAAGTTATATTCAAACAATTTCAATAGTTCAATTTCAATAAATTTCATTTATGCTTAAAAAATTCAACTTTGAAATTTCAATTATAATTCTTTAAACAACTCATTAAATCAATTTCGATTTTAAATATTTAAAGCTTGGATTACGAAAATAATTCAGTTTATGCAAATCAAATTTTATTTCAAAATATCATTTAACCGAATTCAAATTTTTAAGGATTTAAAATCGTTTAATTTAACCAATCCGATGTCCGTATATAATTTTCTATCCTATGGTCAAGTGATACAGATATTTATCATTTCAATCCATAATTATTTTATATTTACGGATATATATCATTTCAACCTGCAATCTCGAATTTAAGTACAAATCCATGAAATCGCTTGAGTCTGTCTTTTCAACCCATAACGAGTTCCCCAAATATATCAGATCGTTCGGGTATGTATCATTTTAACCTATAGGGAACTTGCACTGTTATAACAATATAAACATATAACATCCAATCATCCAATATCAACAATCAAACATACATCACAATCACCATTCAATCAATCAATAAACATCAATTAACTGATTATCATATATAGTTATTCAATTAACAATTAAATTCAATATCAAATTAAATGATGGTTAAATGCAATAAAAGTCATATTTAACTGGAATGACAATTTAAATATACAAAACATCAACCATTTAATTTCTAATTACATCATAAATTTAAATTAACTAACATAAGATAGTTTATTAGTGTTGAGTAATTTAAAACAGTCATTTTTGATTTCAAATCGATTTGAAATCCAAAATACGGCCTAAATTTGAACGTTCAACACACCGCTCCACTCGGCCTGAAAGCACGCCACCATCCACGAAGCTCTGCACATTTGCGAACGACCATCGCTGGTCAGTTGAGAATGCCTAAATTGCAGCCACCGCCACGTATATGCGAACCCTAGTTGAATTTTTGCCATCGATCCAGCCGTTGATTCGTCATGCCACCCTCATGGATGAACTTTCCTTGGCCTTCTCCACAAACCTGCACCTTCTAATCGATGATCCGATGAAGTAGATTAAAGGGCGATGAACGACCAAAAATTGATCCCAAAATTCTGGACACACAAAATCCCATATTGAAAAACAAACTATAGATTTAGATTGTTCTTTGGGAGCTTCAAATCGATATATAATATGATAGGGTTTTGCGGAGTTTAATTTTGACATTGATTTTGATTTGAATTTGGATTTGAGGAAAACAGAGTTTCTGCCATTGAGAAGGAGAAGCCAGATAGAATTATACGTACAGTAATGAGAAATAAAAAGCTGCTAGGCTTAGAACAGAATTATTTATATTAAGAAAGCCCGATAAGAAAATAAGCATGTATCGAATTGGTACAAACGACAATAGCGACTCGAAAAGCCCGTTCTGCCTTCGAAATGAAAGTGGGTCATCCCATATATCAAAATAGACATTTTTGATATTTTTAAACTCAATGGAACTGGTTTCAAATCCTAATTCTATCGTATGAAGAAGTTAGCTTTTAGAATCATCTTATTTCAAATTGATTTTAATTAAATTGATTTCTACGTATTTCGAGCCCGTACGATCAAACGACAAGTTCGATCGCTACGAAATTTGAAATCCTACAATAATTCACCGTTACGGATTCGATGAAATTAGTTTCGGCGAAATCCGAGACAGTGGCCAAAATGACTATTTTCATGTTAAATAAATAAATTATTATTAAATTGATTAAATCACTTTTTAATTTCAAATATAATAACTAACAATTTTTATCATTTTTGATTACTTAGGCATTTACAATAATTTAAATAAATTTACACATTGATTCAGTGTTAAATATTACACTAATTACCGTGTTCAATTTCAACTGTAATTAAAATCCAATTAATTATATTTTAATTCCAATAAATTGATTTAATTTGTTTTCAATCTTTTTATTCAATCAATCATTACTTTATGGACATAGTTGATATTGGTTTATATCTTATTACACTAATATTCTACAAGTATCATCTTAATTTACATTAACGTAATATTTAATTTAATTTAATTGTAATTGATTTCTAGTTTAATTCAACAGATTAAGTTAGTGAATTAATAATTTTTCCATTGTTACAACTTACCAATTCAAACTCATTTCTAAGGTTATTGTTTACAAACAAAATAAATAAATTCACATATTGATTGATTATTCGATATTAATCAATTTCAATTAATTACATCCAATTTCACCATTTAATACACCATTTGGTTTATTTACTTATTTACAATTTATAACCAAATTTAACTTTACAATCATTTTAATCAATTGAAATTGCATTAAAATAGTTGTCAATTTAACATTACTAACATTAAATTCTAGTTATCTCTCATTGTTAAATCTTAAATTTTTATTTTTTCACAACATTAAATTCCCAAAACTCATTTAATTAATAAATTTAATTATCGAAAATTACGGGTCATTACACTCTTTCTTACTCAAAACTCTTCGTCCTTGAAAAGGGAAAAGAAGAAAAAGAAGGAATTAAAGAATTAATATATCTTATTCAAAGTATTCAATTTATAAAAAATTTATTTACATAATTTAATGTTTTAAATAAAATACATCAATTTATAACAATTAAATCCTTTTATATTCATGTTTAATAAAAATTTGAATTTTTTTCTACTTTCTCAAAATTTTCTAAGTCAAAAATTCACGGAAAATTGCGGTAGAGCCTCCTTTGTACGGAGAGGCCTAGGAAAAATAATTTGTCAATAATAACAATATATATCTCATATTTCAGAATAATATATCACAAGCCATGGGAAAACAATATAATATCACTAGAAAACTATAATTCGAAAAGGTACCTATTTGTCGTGCAAATAACGCTTATTTATGAAACCAAAAGCAGTAGTTATTGCTTTCAAAAACCTATATTTCACTCATATAATCCAAAGAAATTAATAATTATATAAAAATATTTAGTTGTTTCAATAACAAATCAACACGATATAACAACAATCACTTGCAACCAAAAACATTCAATCATCACATGCAATCAAAGTAATCAACCACCCATCCATAGCAACCAAAACAAATGGTTTGTTCGTGTTCAGAAACCTTTAATAATATAAAACGATAAATAAACCACTAAGTATACCATACACTCAACAATCTTAGACAAAACTTAATAGATTATTTATACATCTTTATACAGTTAGAAGTATCCCTTTTCAAACATCCCATAAGCCAAAACAAACAATAGCTTCGAATATTATTTGCGTTTATTCTTATTACTTTCTTTTCACATCATTTACTGTCCATTTTTTTTCCGTTCATTCATAACATATTCGTTTTATTAATTTAAATCCATTATTAAAATTCATTTCCCATTCATTCATACAATGTAATTCTTCTTTTCATTACTTTACATTCATTGCCTACATAAGTTAATTCCGTTTCAATTATTTAGGTTATCCATTATTATGTAAGTCTCTTTACGCTTTTATTCACTATTAATAAATTATTTCTTTTTCATATTCATTTCTTCCATATGTAGTATTATTGAATGTTAAATCCATTTCTAAATCATTTTACATTTTTTAAAGTCATAACCATTCAATTAATATAGCATTCACTCTAATTATAGATGGCTTCAGCATTAACTTAAGTTTATGACATTTTATAACATCTAGATTCTTATTTATAGATATAATTCTATTGAACACTTTCATTATTCAAGTTTTATTTGTATAATATTCTATTACATATTTTTATTTAACATTACAACTTTTAACAATTTGATAAGTTATATATATATATATATATATATATATATAAGAATGCAATTGAATGTTATACAAGTTTATATCATTTACTTTATTTAACAAAATGTTCAACACTTTCCATCCTTTTAAAATTTCATTATCTTTAATTTACATGTTACAAATTTCCAATTTCTTATATATTTATTAATCACTTAACATCAAATTTATTATTCTTCAATTTAGAAGCTTCCAACTATTAAAATGATTAAAATTTTCATTCATTATAACAATTAAAATTTCTAATTTATAAAGACTTATGAACTAAATACCGGGTTCCATTTCAAATCATTTAAAATTATATATACATACATACATACATACATACATATATATATATATATGCTCATATCTTTTATATATATATCAAATCAAATTTTAGAAATTAAAATTAAGATTTGTTTATCAAAACAAATATGTAGTAAAGCTACTACCGCAGTCTTCCCAATTTGAAACTCGAAAATAAACGTCGATGATGCGTGTATTCATTATCGAAATTATTTTCCTGCGACGGAGAGGGGAGTACAAAACTTATTTCCTTCCAAAATTTCTTAAGGCATTTCTTCCAAATCATATCGGAGATAGCTTGAGGACTAGTGATCATCAAAAAAATGGTGAATAAATTTTTAGATCACCGGTGAAGTTGATCGATATTAATTTAGGATTTAAGGTACTACTTTGGTCGATGTCAGAATTGAGGGAACTGCATCATCGTGGGTAGACCGGAATGGCTCAGAGGTGGTGCAATCGAAGCATCATGTCGTGATGCATCTCTGGTGAGGTCGGCGAGGCCCCAATCGATCGTTGGCGGCGGTGCATGACGAATTTCTGGTGATCATGTTCGGGTTCGAGTGTTTGAATGGCTCGATCTCGATTTTCAGGTCAATTCGTGGAACTGGATGGCCTGGTGTTTGTTGGAGTTGTCATCGACATGTTGGAGGGACGAAGCTGGTCAGAACGTGGGAGAAGCGATGTGCACGTGCACACGTGTGTGGTTGTATCTGGTGTTGAAATTAGGGAAGAAGAAGGCGATTCAGGTTCTTACTCGAGAAATTTTGTAGTTGGCTCGAGTTTATCTTCGTATTCGTTCGCCATCGCTGTTGCAAATAGTAACAGGTTTTTAAATTTAAAACGAAACCAAGTTTTAAAAAGAAAAAGGGAAAGAAGAAGAAGATCGGGAGTGATTCGAGAAAACGGGCGTCTGGCTCGGGTTGATACCGTAGTTGTTTTGGGTCAGAAAACTTAAGTATATTTACAAGTTTGAAAAGTTGTCTAAATTAAATTTTAATAATTTTCTTAAACCAATCTTTTATAAAATATGTGTTTATGTTTCAAGAATAATTAAAGATTTTTGAATGATTATTTTAATTAATTAAGTTTTAATAGATATACTTTATTCTAATTAATTCTTAAGCCTGTTTTAATTAAATAGCTTAATTAAGAAGTGGATAAAAAAATGTAAAGTCGTTTTAATTGTTAATTAACTTAAAGATTTATGTTAACTTATAGATTAATAATAATTTTGTTTTCAAAGATTAAAGGTTTTGAAAACTTAATGTTTAAAAAAAAAATTACTCGGTGGGATTAATTAAAGGATAATTTATTTCTTAATTAAGGATGAGTAATTAATGATTTAAAGATTGATTAGTCAAGTGCTCAAAGGTTAATTAATTAATGTGATTAATCAATTAAGGTAATTATTTTAAGAATAATTAATTGATGAAAGTAATTAAAGGATGATTATTAGTTGAGAATTGATTAATTAATTATTGTAATTAATTAAGGATAATTGATCAAAGGGTTAATTATTAATTAAAGGTTGATTAATAATTAAGGGTAAATTAATTAAGATAATTAATTAAGAAATGATTAATTAATGATGGTGATTAAGACTTAATCAGTAATTAATGATAATTAATCATTGATTAAAGATAATTATTGAAAATAATTATGTGATTAATTAATTTAAACCACACGATTTATTCATCTTAATTGAAGATGTTTGATTGGTATTGAATGTTGTGTATGGGATTGATATCTCTGTTATGTGATTGTGATGCTATAAAATATGAATTGCTTTGTGCTGAGCTGTGATATCTGTGATAAATATACTGTCGTGTGAATGTGAAAACCCTTTGGACCCGTAAAACGGCATTTGAATTTCGATGCGACAGGGAGTCAGATTACAGTTGGTTATCCGAAACCCACATAGAATCGTAATGGTGAATCTTTGTGATTGACAAATTTACTTTATCTGTGAATCTGTGAATGAAGATAAGCATTATAGATTTTACCGCTTATCGATATTGATATGATTGAATCTGTGATGATTGATGTTGTTGCACTATTGGGTAAAACCCCTGGATCATACTATACACACACAAATATGGATTTCACGAGGAAATTGGTTAAGTCACAGATTTTTGAAAAGATTTTAAAAGTTGAATTTTTGAATCCAAATGGATTTGGAAATAGGATTGAAAGCTTTTGAAAAGGAGTTTCAAAAATAAAAGTTATTTTAAATAACTTGATTGAGTTTTGAAATTTAAATAATTTGATTTAATTTTGAATTCAAAATTTGAAATTGAATTCTATATTTGGAAAATCATGGTTTCAAAAGGTTATACAAGTTATAGATGTGTTTATATGGGTTTAACCATTTTTAAAGATATTGTTTTGGGAATTTGAATTTAACCCAAGAGTTTTAACGTGTATAAATGAAATCGGATTCTTCCGAAACGAGAACTATTTATTTTCAAATAACAATAGCTTTCATATAAGGAAAGGATTTCCAATTTGTGTTGAAAGATTTCAAGTTTGAATTAAAATAGATTTGAAATATGTAAATGAATCTTTGTGAAAGATGGTCGAACCTTGTTTTGAAATTGAAGAGGATTTCAAATGGTGTATCTTTTATATAAAAGATTTGAAATGGAATTGTTTTGTGGAAATGGTTTTGAAAGCTATCAATTAAATCTTTGATTTAATGATTGGAAGAGTTAATCCAATTTGAAATGGAATTGTTTTGAAAGACTATGAATAAATCTTTGTGGAAAATTGGCGATCTTTGTGAGATGAATCTTTTTCTTTAAATATTTGGAAATGGTAATTTGTTTAAACCATTTGAAGAAAGGTTTTGGGTTTTAAGTTGTGAGTTAACTGAGATCCCAATAACCATATGCTTTTAAATATTGCGCTTGTTATTCGGTTTGCCCGGGAGAGGACCTTGTGTCATATAACCCATTCCGAATAATGATACGACATTATGGATTGCATTTGAAGACCGGTGGTGAGGACCGAATATTTTCGAAAGTGAAAGGATAACTCGTCGAATGTCTCTGCACTGGCTGATCCCCGATATAGAGATTTGATCACCCTTTGTGATGCGAAGTCCGGACGTGATTAGGAATTATCCGGATGTGCAAGGGCTTCTTTGTGAAGTGCCTTTGGTTTTGTTCGAACCCGGAACAGACTTGTATGGATGTGTGTCTGACATTACACTTTGAGACGTAAAACTGGTTTCTATCAAATACATTTCTGTTTGGTGGCGGAGATTTATTCTCTTAGCTTAACACCCTTTTCTGAGACGTACGAGCTCAGAGGTTATGTAGTTGATGGTTACTAGTGATACATTCTCAATTTGGTAATGTGGCATACGAAGTGCTGCTGATCATTCGTTGATCGTAGCATGGCTTTATGAAAAAGCGTAGCCTTGTGGACGAGATTGCATCCAGACCTCACACCCCGAAAATGGTCGAAACATGAAAGATACAGCAAGGTTTTTAGGGGTCGCGCCCCTAGGGTATGTCCATTTCCTTTTGGATAAAAGGTGATATCATGGTGTGGAGCCCAGATATTTAACCTATGTGGTTGCTGCAAACTTATTGATTTGTGGTTGTTGGTGTAGAGGTACCACAGATAAAGGTCGGTAACGACCGGAGATGACATACTTGTGTGGTTGTTACCTATGTTATAGCTTGGTTAAAGGGTGAGGTAGCGTCGGCCTTGTTAGCAGAGATCCGGTTAGGTTCTCGGGGGTGTCCTTCCAGAGTCGTTCCCATTTCGGTAAGGAAGTTCCTTAGCCTGACCATTTGTTGGAAATCCAATCATCCATTACGTGCCTTGTTTGGTTTAGTTGTATAATCTACCATTTAACGTGGTAGCTATAGTAGGCATACGACGAAATGTGATATGCTGGTTAAGATTAATATTATATTTTTGAAAGGTTTTCTGCACTATGCACTAATAATAATATCAAAATGGTTTTCGCGTATCAAGCATTTTTTACTGTCATTAGGAGAAATATCCTCCAAGTGTGCGCTTGCATTGTGTGTGTGGCGGGAGGCCTTATGGCAGTTTCATTTTCCAAAAAGCATTGCGGTTTTCAATGTTTTAAAATTCTTTTGTTGTTTGTTTCAAAGATAAACTGTTTTTGTTTGCTCATACCAGTCCCATGACTGACCCGGAGTTTATTGTTCCCTTCCTAAACTCTAGGTTCCCACAATTTTCCACACGGGCAGTCTAGAGTTGGGTTTTTTAGATAACCAAGTAGTAGATATAGATTCGATAGCATCCAGCTTTTGGATTTGGCGATAGCATTCGTTTCTCTTGGATCGACCTTGCTTAATTCATTGTGATGAGGGTTTCTCGCTTCGCGTTTGGGAAGCATGTTGGTGGACCTAGCTTTTGGAGTTTTTGGAGCTTTATCTATGGAGTTGCAGTTTGATGTTGGAGTTCTCTTTTGGAGTTCTCTGTTAATGCTTAACTTTCCGCTGTTGTATATTTATCTCGGATATTGTTGAGATTCTTATTGTATCAGATATTGTATCAATGTTGTATATATTGATATTATTCTTTTTCTTCCGCTGTGTTGTTGTACTTAATGTGTTATAAGCTCCGGCGAATCGGATTAAACGTTTGAATTTGCGACATTCGAATACGAGTGGAGTATGGATGTCGATTTTCGAACGCAAAAATCTGGGTCGTCACATTTTGGGATCAGAGCTAAAGGTTGAACTTTAGCTATTGGAGTATAACACATTAGGTGACTCATTAGAGATAGGGTGAAGTATACCCTAGAATGAGTATCTCTAAGATATCCGTCCGTGTGCCTCAGTAAATTCTCTTACCATCCACTGATAGTGAGTATGAGTGCAAGAAGAGGACGAAGTAGGGGACAGGGTAATACGACTACAAATGGTCGATATCCTGTAACAACTTTTCTCGATCTCCTTTGATCATCGTTCAATTTTAATTCTTTGATTTCTTCGTGGCAACTACAGAGGGAGCTTTGGTATGGTGATGGCCCTGCAAATCGTTGTAGAAAAGGTTCTAATTCCTATTTCGTATTCTAACCATCCGTTTCCCTCAGCTTTCTGCTTTAACTTTAATGAATTTGAAATTGAAATAAATTGGTTAACTAAAATATGAAGTTAAATTGGATCATATAAATAAAACGATTTCGGTCAGAACCAAATTTGAGATTTTTGTTGTAATTTCTTGTGAGTATCAAAGTCCGAAGAGGGACAAGTTAATATATACTTTGGGATATTCCAACCTGATTGAGTATCCATTGTTTATTCTTTGAGGTCTCGATACATTCTACGAATGATTAGTTGTCCTTCCAATCAATGCCCCTGCATGTTTCATAGATCTGGTGACCCGAGTATCTTGTGGAGTGTAGAATGAGTTTGTTCTCATAATTATTGGTGATATTCTGATTTGGTAAGCCAAATGCAGAATAGATATTCAGTTTGATCTGGAAAACTGTCTCTCTATCTTTATGTATCCATTCTTTGTTGTCTCCCTTGTAAATTTCGAGGACGAAATTTTCTTAAGGAGGGGAAACTGTAACATCCCTGAATTTTAGCCAAGATAATTTGATAATTAATTTAGTTTATGAAATTAATTTGTGAATTTTATTCATGAATTAATTAGAAATTTCTAGAATAAATAAATTTTTTAGATTATAAATAGAATTTTGATTTGAAATTTAAGGATAAGTATTTTACAAATAAATATTTAATTTAAAGGTAAAATAGAAATTAGAAGCTTTAAGATAAATAAAAGATGTTTTCTAAATTTTAAATATATTAATATTTGGAAGATGTATTAATTTTCAAAAGATTATTTTTAAGATTGGATTCTCTTATATATATATACTTATACGAATGAATGTGATCATTTGTTAATATGTAATCAAGATTTTCAAATCATTCTTTTCTTTTAAAAGTTGTACAAAAATAAATGATAAGAAATGTATGAATGTAATATATATATATATATATATAAATATATGTATATGATTACATTGAACTAAATTAAGATTGTAATGTGAAAAATAATTGAGATAAAAATTTATTTGTGCAAATATAAATATATGAGAGGATATAAACATTTTAAAATAAAGATATATGTTATATATGAAATTATATATACATAAAGGGTTAAAAATAAATTTTGCAAAAATATTTGAATTAGGGATATAAACATAATTTAACTCACCTAGGACATATGTAAGATGATTAACAAATGTAATTACAAGTGTTGGCCTAATTGAACAAGTGGCAAGAGAATTGTTTGCACTTTGAATTAATTTTTAGAAACATGCATAAGGAAGAAAAATAGATCAGGCTGTTTCATTTTTCTTCTCAAAATTTTGTCATGCCTGAGAAAACAAGAAATCAAAATCATCTTTAACTTTAAATTCGAAATCCTCCTCAGTCCAAAATCTGAAACAAGAAACCAATGTCCTCTTCCAATCTAAATTCCTGAAACCAAAGTCTTAAGTCAGAAATAGATGTAAATGCATCACCAGCCTGGAAGTTTAAAAATCAAAACAAAAAGCTTGTGATCAAGTTTTCAAAAGTCTGGAAATCTGAAGCCAAAGCAATAAGTTCAAGCCAGGAAAATTCGAATCAAAGAAAGTTAAAGTAATTCATCATCAATTAGATCATCCCAGGAAAAACAAAAGCAGGATCTTTCAAAATAATCAGGAATTTTTTTAAAGCTTCTTTGTTCTTCAACTCACTGTAAGTAAACATCACCCTATCAAACTTTATCTGCTTTGTTTTGATGCATGTGATGAATATGTGAATTTTTGTTTGTTTGTGTAATGGTAAAGGTGCTTGTATGAATTTCAGTTCATATATGATGTGTATGTATGTCTGTAAGCCTCCCATGTTCTTGTTCTCAAATGCAAAACTAATGCAAAACCCAAAATCACTTCCTCTATTACCTCTTAATCTAAGATGTTTAAGGAAAATATGGTTAAGAAAATCAAGATTTTAGTTTTGAAAATACTGGTGAATAGAATTGGGAGTTAGTTTTAATTGGAAAAAGAACTTACAGTAAATAACTTAAGAATGTTAATGTAGATTTCTATAATTTACTGTTTCATCTTTATAATCTGATACGTTTTTGTAAATTATGAATTTTGAAAGAAAAATCCTGATTTTCAAGGTTTTAAAGCAAGAGAACTTGAAAGATGAACGTAAATCTTCATATGTTGCTCCTAGCGTATTTTGTAATAAATTGTAATTTCTCTAAACGTGGCTTACGTATGAGATTATGTAATGAATCGAAAATGCTATCTGCAATGAAATGAGAAATTTATTTTAATTTTTTTTCATATTCATGTGTTTCTGGTATATCAATGTATCTAACATTACCGCATTTGGCCATTGAGAATTAATAACTATGGATGGCTACAATATCCGTAGCGGCTAGTTTTGAGCCTCCAAATAGGTGATTTTATAAGTTGGTATCAGAGCATAGGTTTATGCAGATTTAAAAGAAATTTGGACCTAAAATATTTTCAAAACACAATCTAATATATCAGAAAATGAGACCGGGGTTTTGGTTAACGCTATAGTAATGTACTTGCTTTTGTTATATATATATGCACATATATATAAGTCTGTATTCCCTTCTCTCTCAGACTGTTCTTCTGTATCTTACTAAGGCTCGTATGCAGATTTACGATAAAAGAAGGTATGGAGGCAGAAAATGAAAGATGAAATCTTGATAGAAGAAGCACTACAACTAACGAAAATGCTCGATCCAATAGTAGAAGGAATCCGGGTCGATAGGCAAATGAAAATTCAAACGCAAATGCCATTGTAGGTGCTGGAACCCCGCCAGTAGATATGAGGATGATGTATCAGTTCTTTGTCAATCTGATGCAAGCTGAAGCAGTTGTAGTAGCAACTGGGGGAAATGCTGTGAATGTTGAAGGAGCTAATCCCATGTCCCCAATTAGCAATAACTATTCTAAACAGAGCAGGTATTACACCAGTCTTGGTGGAAAGCCGTTTTTGGGAACAGAGGATGTTGTTGAAGTAGAAAACTAGTTATTGCACTGTGAAAGGTTACTGCTAACTAGGGATTAGATGATAAGCAGAAGAGGAGACTTGCTTCTAGACAGTTGCAACGAGCAACACTTTATTGGTGGAATAGTATTACTATGGGTGTTTCCGAGGAAGAGTTGACTTGGGGAGAGTTTTGAAGGAGATTCAAAGAGAGGTTCTTATCTGAAGTTGCCAAGTCGGCATTGCTGAGAAAGTTCATGGACTTAGTGCAAGGTAAGATTTTGGTGATTGAGTATGCTACGAAGTTTGATGAGTTGTCCAGATATGGATATGCTACCATTGACACCGTCATTAAAAGGAGCGAGAAGTTTATTCGAGGGTTAAGACCCGAGATTGCAATTGCGACTATGCCACACCTCCGTGGTCCAAGTACAGTTGTAGTGGAGATAGAAATCAAGAATGAAGAGATGCCTTCTACTTATGGGAAGGAGAAGCAGGTCGGAACCTGGAATTCTCAGGGCAAAAAGAAGAAATTCTTTAAGAAGAAGGGAGCTCAGAATGGAGGATCTGCCAAGAAAAGGAAGGCCGATGTAATTTGCTACAAGTGCGACAAGCAGGGACATTACGCTCATGAATGTTGAACTGGAAAAGGGAAGAAGGTTGCAGATAAGAAAGGAGTAAAGTGCTTCAACTGTGACTAGATTGGGCACTACGAGAATTAGAGTCCAGTGCCAATCAGAGCGGACAAGGGAAAGGTTTTTGCTTTGAAACCATCTTCTTCAAGACCAATTGCTGCAGGGAAGGGAAATTCTACGATGGAAGGTATGCTTTTGATTCACAATATACCAGTTAGCATACTATTTGATACCGGTGCATCGCATTCATTTATATCTCAGTGTTTGGTAGATAAGTTATGTTTAGAACCTTCATATCTTGTTACTTTCTTAAGAGTTGCGAATTCAATAGGAGGGTATGCAAATTTGGGGATGAGATGTGACCAATTAGAACTTGAATTGTTAGGCCATAAGTTTGCATGTAGTTGTATGTTTTTGATTTCGTAGGCTTGGGGATCATTTTAATTGGTTAGATAAATATGATGCTAGGATATTTTTCCATGATAGGGAAATATCGTGAAGACACTTCAATAGTCATAACTGATTATATACTCAATGGAGAAATTAGATTCAAGTGCATGTGCTTTGCTGAATGCAATGGAATTAGTAGAAGATTTGAATCATGTTTTGGTTGCAAGAAAGTTTGTAGATATTTTTGAGCCAGTCACAGAACTACAACCAAAGCGAGCCATCGAGTTTCGAATAGATCTTGCGCCAGGAGCAAAACCTGTAAGTATCCTTTATTGAGAATCGATGATTTATTTTATCAGTTGAGTGGAGCCAGAGTATTTTCCCAATTGGACTTGGCGATAGGTTCCCATCAACTAAGGGTGCAGAGGACAGTATCTCGTTGACGGCGTTTTAAACCGAATATCGTTCGTACGAGTGGTTAGTAATGCCATTCGGGTTAGCGAATGCATCAGCTTTCTTCGTTGATTTGATAAACCGAGTTTTCCGAGAGCACTTGGATAGGAACTTATTGGTATTCATGGATAACATTTTAATATACTCTAAGGATAAAAGAGAGCATGAAGTTCATCTTAGAATAGTGCTTGAGACGCTGAGGCCTCATCAACTGAAAGCGAAGTTTTCAAAGTGTCATTTCTGGAATAAAGAAGTTAAGTTTCTTGGTCTTGTGGTTTCAGAGTACGGTTTGTCAATTGATCCAGATAAGATCAAAGTTGTTAACCACTAGAAGAGACCAGAGATGGTGACTGAGATCTGAAGTTTTCTTGGACTCACTGGCTATTACTGGAGATTCATTAAGGATTTCTCGTGGATAGCAACGTCTTTGACTAATCCAATCAGGAAGGACGATAAGTTTATTTGGACCGAAGAATGCGAAGAAGCATTCCTTAAGTTAAAGCGTTTGTTGACCAACACGCCTGTATTAGTACTTCCATATGGGAATCAAGGATTAGTAGTGTATATCGATGCATGTGGAACCAGATTAAGGGTTGTGTTGATGTAGAAAGGTAAAGTTATTGCATGTGCTTCACGACAGCTTAGACCACATGAAGTGAGATATCCTACTCATGATTTAGAGTTGGTGGTGGAAATCTTTGCGCTAAAAGTATGAGGAAATTATCTATTAAGGGAGAGATTTGAATTATACACAGATCATAAGTCCTTAAGATATTTATTCTCTCAGATGAAGTTGAATATGAGACAACAGTGGTGGCTAGAGTTTTTAGCAGCTTATGAATTTGGCATAGAGTATACATCTGGAAATGGAAATAAAGTAGCGGATACACTTAGCAGAAAACATCAAAATGTGGTGCTGGCTATGTAAAAAAATAGAACGACCTAAAGGCTTTGACTACTTGTAGTGTGCAGTTAAGATCGACTGCTAGTTCTAGTCAGAGCACTGCTATGTTATCCTACTTGGAAGTTCGACAGTATTGATCGAAAGGATTGCTTTAAGAAGGAAGAGGATCCGCTGTTAGCCGAGAAGATTAGAAGGCTAGAGGTCGAAAATCAAGATTGATAATCTGGAAGATCTTAGTCTTGACCGGGGGGATGGTTGAGAAAGAAGGGACGGTTGTGTGTTCCAAATGTTGGGGACTTAAGGAGAGAAGTTCTTAGGGAATGTCATCGATCAAAATTTATGATTCATCCTGGGGAAACCAAGATGTATAAAGACATGAAGGTGAGTTTCTATTGGGAAGGAATGAAGAAGGATGTTGTCTTGTGGGTAAAGCAGTGTGTGAACTGCCAACAGGTGAAAGCCGAACATCAGAAGCCGAGTGGGTTGCTTCAACCTTTGGAGATACCGTTCTAAAATGGAATTCGATATCCATGGATTTTATAGATGAGTTGCCAAGGTCGAATCGAGAAATGAAGGTATATGAGTTACAGTGGACATGTTAATTAAGAATGCCAATTTCATTCCAGTTAATTCAACAACGAAAGCACCTGTTTTGGCTAAATTGTTTATGAAGAACATAGTTAGACTACATGGAATTTCTAGTAGTATAGTAAATGATAGAGATACTTTGTTTACTAGTGAATTCTGGAAGAGTCTACATGATGTGTTAGATATTAGTCTCAAGATGAGTACTGCTTATCACCCTCAAACAAATGGGCAGACAGAGAGAGTCAACAAGATACTCGAGGATTTGTTAAGGGCTTATTACTAGATTTTGGTGGATCATGGGAAGACCATCTACATTCAATTGAGTTTTCCTATAACAACAATTATCAGACTAGCATAGGAATGACTCCTTTTGAAGCTTTGTATGGAAGGCCATGCAAGTCACCAGCATGTTGATTAGAAACTGGAGACAGATTAGTCTTAGGTCCAGAACTGGTAAGAGAGGCAACAGAGAAGATTGAGTTGATATGAGGTAGGATGAAGGAAACTCAGTCTAGACAAAATAGTTACGCAGATAAGAGGCGTAAGGATCTAGAGTTCTCAGTTGGAGATTGGGTTTTCATTAAATATCATCGAGTGTGGTATGTTGCGGAAAGTTAGGGAAACTGGTACCGAGTTATGTTGGACCGTTCCTAGTTATAGACAGGATCAGAACGCTCACACACAGAGTAGAGTTGCCGTGCAGTTTGGTAGGTGTTCATAATGTATTTCATGTGTCTCGTCTTCATATGTATGTGCATGATCCAAAGACTGCTATTCCTCGACAGCATTAGAAGACTTAATAGTACAACTTGATCTGACCTTTGTTAGGCAACCAGTTTAGGTTTTAGCGAGAGATGAGAAGAGGTTACGAAACAAGACAATCAAGTTGGTGAAAGCTCAGTGAAGCAACAACGAGAAGGACTGTACTTAGAAGATAAAACAGATTTGGGATACTTATCCGGATCAACTTTAAGTGTATGTTCTATATTTACTTTATATGGTCTGTTTTCTAGTCAAGTAGGCTAATATGGTAACTATAATATGTTACATATGATTATTATACTTAGTATTTAGTCCTTGTTGAATTTCGAGGACGAAATTTTTTGAGGAGAGGAGCTTGTTGTAACGTTGCGACTTTTCGATGCTCGAAAACCGACATCAATACGTCCACTGTATCAACTGCCAAGAAATCAAAGGCCGGAAAACCGTACCGTTAGGGTTAAAGAACATGTAGAATATAGAAGAAGAGAGAAAGAAAAAGAAAACAATAGAACAATATCAGAATCTCACAATCGCAGCGGAACAACATATAATAGATAAATGAATAATCTTTAAACAAAAGAATTATATCAGTTATTACATTACATCATATTTCATTACATTACATCATCAGAGTGTACAACAACAACAACAAACAGCGGAAAGGAAATACTATATACTAGTGAATACGCCATGCTATCCAGCTTGCCTCCAACAACTCCTGAATTGCAGAATATCCTGATAAACCTGACTCTTGAGTGCCCGTGTGGAAATTGGTGGGCACCCAGAGTTTAGGAAGGAAAACAATAAACTCCGAGTCAGTCATGTGACTGGTGTGAGAAAGAAACAGTTTATCTTTTAAAAACAAAACAGAGGAATATTTTTTTAAAGTCAATTCGCAATGCTTTTTAGAAAAAGAGACTACTATAAGGCCTTCCGCACACACACAATGCAAACGCAGAATCGGAGGAGATTTCTCCTTATGATAGTCAAAGATGCTTGATACGCATTAAAAAGAAACATTTGATATTATTACTAGTGCATAGTGTAGGAAAAATCATTTCGAAAGTAAAGATATAAATCATAGCCAGCATAGGCATTTTGCACTTATGCCTACTATAGCTACCATCCAAACAGTGGTGACCACCATAAGTGAATGATAGGTTCTACAACTAAAACCATGCAAGATCGTATTGTTTCTTTGGATTTCCAACAAATGGTCAGGCCAAGGAACTTCCCATTGCCATATGGGTACGCCTCTGGAAAGACGACCCGAGAACTTAACCGGATCTCTGCCAACACAAGGCCGGGTTACCTTTCAAACTAGGTAACTACTGACACGAATATGTCATTCTCCGATCGTAACCGATCTATATACGAGGATCCTCGATTTCCAACAACCACAAAGCAATAAATTTACAACAACAACATAGGTTAAGTATCTGGGCTCCATACCATGATATCACCTCTATCCAGAAGGAATGACACACACTAAATGGGCGCTACCCTCTAATAACCTTGCTGCATCCTTCCTGTTTTGACCATTTCCGGGGTGTGAGTTCCGACGAAGTCTCGTCCACAAAGCCACGCTTTATACAAAAGCTGTGCTTTGATCACAATGCTCAACAGCACTTCGTATGCCACATTACCAATTTGGAAATGTATCACTAGTAACCATCAACGACATAACCTCTAGGGTGTTAAGCTAAGAGAATAAATTCCCGCCACCGACGGAAATATATTTGATAGAAACTAGCTTTACATCTCAAATTGTAACATCAGACACACATCCATACAAGTCCGTTCCGGGATCGAACGGAACCGAAGGCACTTACAAAGAAGTCATTGCAATCCGGATATTCACTAATCACGACCGGACTTCCCATCACAAAGGGTAATAAATTTCTATATCGGAGTTCAGCCGATGCAGAAATATTTGACGGTAATCCTTCCGTTTTCACAAATATTCGGTCTTCAACACCGGTCATCAAATGCAATCCATAACGACGTATCACATATTCCGAATGGGTTATACGACCCCAAGGTCCTTTTCCAGCTAACCCGAATAGTGAGCGCTTATTTTAAAAATAAATGTGGCATTCAAATTCAAGCAAATCACAACGAATACCTATTTAAAGGTAAATATTGATAGTCGGTTATTTAACTATCAACAAGCATGCTTAACGTCACCAGATTCCAAATAATTTTCCAAATTATTTATTTTCCAAAATATCTTTACTAGATATATAATTTCCACACTTCAACCATTTGAAAACAAATTTCAAATCACTTTTCACCTTTCAATCTTTGAAAACAAATTCAATCATTTTCCTTACGCGGAAATACTTTCATTTCAAAATGGTTCATTTAAACCAATTAAATAAATCCTTACCGATTTACTTTATATTTACGTTCCAAATCCGTAAATTTATTTCCCACTTCAAAAATAAATCAATGTTTATTTTTTTTAAACAATTTCCCTTTCTTTTATAAATTCCATAGTGAATTTACACTTCCAAAATATCTATGAATATACAATTTTCAAATCGATTTCTAATATTCATTTTCAATTTATCTTTAAAAGATAAAATCTCAAAATATTCACTTCATATTGGAAAACATTTCCATACTTATTTAATAATAAGTAATTCTCAAATCTGTTTATTTTCAACACTTGGAAAATATTCAATATACTTAAATCGAAATTAAGTATATATTTCATTTTTTAAAGAAAACGTGTGCTTAAACACATTTATTTGAGTCAAAATGAATGTTGCGTAAAACATCGTTACGACGGCCCAAAATCACTACTATAGGGATTCAAAATTAAAATAGATATATAAATCCCAATACTATACAAAACATTTCCTTTCAGAAATCAATTACTATAACAACAGTGTTATAGCCCACCATTTCCTTATTTCTCGAAAACGTCTATTTCAACAATGAATATTGAAATCTATATTTTCGATGTTTAATACATTTTAAAACATCGTTAAAACGATTAACTTCATTTTATAATATTCATTTTCCCAAGCATATCCATTTTATTTAATAATATATTCACTGTCCAAAATCGTGAATATACTTCCTTAACCAATTTCAACATTCAATTTATCGAATTCCATTGATTTCGAATTTATAAACAATGTCTATAAATTCCATTTCTATTTATAAGCTTCGATTTATAAATCTCCTTTATTAATCCAATTCAATTTATATAACTCAATTATATACCAAAAGTCCATATAAGTTAAATACTTATAATCCATTTATTTACAAAATCGTTCTTAAAAAAATTTCACACCTTATAATCTTGTTACTTTTTCTTTTATATTTTATAACAACTTCAACTTATTAAAATCCCTTTATTAACACTTCTATTTATATCCCATTTAAATGCCAAAGTCCGATTTATGATAATTACTTATAAATCTTTTAATTTACGAAATCTGTTCATTTTATAACTTCACAATTTATAAATCTATAAATTTCGTTCACTTATGAAATCCAATTTTTATTTCATTTTTTTTAACACTTATAAAGACTCGTTTTAATTTACCAATATTATATATATATATATATATATTTTATTATAAATATCATTGTTAAAAATCTTTTACATACATCCTTTATAATAATTCAAAAATCCAAATTTAAACTATTTTATAAATCTATTTATTTTAAAAATCACCTTTTGGTTATATTTTACAAAAATCTTAATTTTTATAACATAAAACTTTATAACATTTTAATTATTTAAAATGAATCAATTCAAAAATTTAATAAAACGTATACATTGAAAAATCATTTTAAAAATCCTTTTAAAATCAAAAATCGTTATTTTTAAACTTTAAAAATGGATCTGATGATGCAACACACTAAATAGTCAATCAATGACATCCAAATATCATATATCGATATGATAATCAATCAAATATCACAATATCTGAAATAAATTAAATACTGGTGAGGAATCCGGTTGGATCCCTCTAACTTGTTTCCCTGCATTCACAAACATTAGCACAATACCAATTCCGTTCCAGTACGGAATTATCGCGGTATATGGGATTTATAAAAATATTACCCGCTTAATAGACGGCGCATTAGGGTCTCATCCGCTATATAATGCGGGAAAATCAACTCCAAGCACATAAATAATACCAATTTCACTTTGTAGTGAAATATTCGCGGTTTATGTTTTTAATAAATAACCTTCGCTTAATAACGGCGCATAATGTCTATTTTAACAATCAATAGACAACAATCAACATTCAAACATACAATCAAGAAATTTTAAATATAACTATTTAAAATTTAAATCGAAACAATTCGATTGAGTGAGAAGTTCTCACCTCGCTTTCAATTCAGTTTTTTCGCGTTTTATTTCGAATAAAATTAAACGTGCGTTTAATTTTACCAGAAATTCAAACTAGCTCCAAACGATTCCAATCCAGTTCCATAGCGTAGTGTTCGTCCATACGAATCCGACGCAACTTGTTTCGTAATTTTTTGACCTCGTGTGAATAAGATATAGCATTACAAAGTTTGAACGATTTTAATATAAATTAATTTACATTTTAATTCTTTTCAACCCTAGATGCAATCCAGGCCGTTGATCCCATCCTACCATCATCAGGCTCGTGCGTATCATTCTTCTTCCCCCTCCAGGATTTCACGCGAGCAAACAACCCAACTCAAAGACCACGTCCTCCATTGCTTCGGCCAATTAGAACGTCCAGGAGTTGATCAAGCGATGCCATTTCGAAGTCCTTCACCCATACTACACTCGGCCAGAGCAAGGTGGAGCTCGCCCCCCTCCTCTACCCAAAAAACATGCGCAACTTAGTATGAACGCATGCCAAAATCTCCTCCAAACGACGACGATTCGCTGGATCCACCGTTGGATATATAGATCACACTATGCTCTTTAATTTGTTAGTTGAAAGTTTTTGATAAGGATTAACGGATTGGAAGATAATTGGAGGGGAAGGATTGAACGTTTCTGGCCATTGAACATAATAGAAACGGCGGCCGGCATTCAAACCCTAGGGTTTTGATATTTGTGAAAAAATGAAGTTAAAGGGTGCTTTTATAGAAAATTCTCAAATTACTATTCACTCGAAATTTTTCGAACTCCAAACAAAGCGTGCCGGTTGGCGTTTCTAAGGTTTACCCCGCGTCCGGACACAATGGAACCAGTTTTGGAGGCTAATTCGATCATCTGTGCGAGTTACGGCAATAAATGACTAATTTCTATGCGTTTTGGCTTGCTCCGGACAAACAGTAAATCCGATTGACACAAAATTTAAAACCTTATAATAATATCACATTACGGAGCCGATGAAACTGGTTTCGTCGAAATCCGAAACTGTTTGAAAAATGGCTATTTTAACTCGTCAATTAAATATTAAAAGATTCAATTTTCACAATTTAACTTTTAATTCGATTTTAAAAGTTCTATAACATCATTCTAACTTCAACATGATTAAATAAAATTTTACAATTCAATTTCAACCATATCAAACTCGATTTTCAATTATTTCTGTAATTTCAACTATTTAATCATTGATTTAATTATCCAATTAAATCCAATTATTCGGAATAAAATTTTTTCGACTTATAAATTTCACTTATTAGTATTTAAAATCAATTAAATATTCAATTTTTAATTGACAGAAATTCTGGGTCGTTACAATCTTCCCCCCGTAAAAGAATTTCGTCCTCGAAATTACCAAGTAAGAAAAAGTTATAGAATCCTTTAACTTTCCAAAACAAACCATTCAAATTGGATTTTTCAAATCTCTTAAGTGTTTAACTTTCCCAAAATTCATGGTTAAACTTCTTACAATACTTTACTAAGTTTCCAAATCCAAACTTAGTTTTCAAAAATTTTCCAATTTTCTCAAAAATATTCTAACGCCTTAAATTTTCGAAAAATTTCGCCAGCGTCTCCTTTGCACGGCTCGATCCGAAAAAAAAACGACAGTATATATGTCACAAATATACATCTCATCAAGTGATGAGGCATCCCGCAGGGAAAAAAGTGTAAAAGTACGATATTTAATCCGAGATATGTACCTTATTTATTATTAGCGAGCATATACGGCTAATATAGCGCGAAAGTGAGCTCCAAATGCGAAGCAAGCGCAATCCGCATCTACTAAACCCTCAAAAAACAAATGAGAAACATGTATATATGAAAATAATATTAATATACATCATATAGTAACATATCAACTACATGTGCCAACATAACTATGCATTCAATCAACAAATGCAACCACCAAATCAATATAAATTCACTTCTCATTAATATTCATTGAATTGGTTTTCCTTTTAATCACATTTGATTCATTTACATTGGAATTGTACTAATATTCATTTGTTCATTTTCCAATTAGTATACATTCACTAATTTATATTCACGTTAGTTCACTTCCAAATCAAATTCAATTCTATTCAAATTCATTTTCTTCCAAGTTGGATTCAATTACTTTAGCTTCTAATTTCCCTAATTCAATTTCATTAACACTTAATGAATTTATATACAATCAATTAATAACCATATAACAACCAATGTACATTCAACATAACCAAATTATTTAAATTTACATTCTATTTGGTCCAACACTTTTAATTCCAATTGGTTTATATTAAGTTGATTTTCATTCAATTATTCAACTTCCAATAACATTAGCTTTTAATGAATTAACACTTACATTCATTGTTCCATATCAACTTATTTACATTCGACTGATTAGAATTCAATCTATTTATTAATTCAATTGCTAATTTATTTAACCTTTCAAGTTGAATTTCATTTCATTAATTCACTTATTAATTTGCTTTGACACCAAAATCAACTTTATTCAACTTCACTTAAGTTATATTCCATTTCAAATATCATTTGTTTAACTTAACTTAAATTTCCATTTCTCAATTTCAAATTCCAATTTTATTCAACTCATCTTAATTTAAATTCAAATATATTTTTATTCACTTCAATTCATTCAAGTTAAACTTTAATTCTAGGATTAAAATTTTCATTCATCTTTATTTATTTATTTTATTAATATCAACATCACTTAATAGGTTCAATAGTTGGTTCATTTTAACTTTTCACATTATCTAGATAGAGCTTCCAGAATTCAATTGCCCGGTTTTTACTCCAAAACCATTTTTTTGAAATTAAAATCAATTCTAACCCAATTTCCTATGGAAGCAATCCATCACTTTAGAAACTCGAAAATGAATTCTAATGATGTGGCCATCATCATCAGGATTATTTTCCAGCGATCGAAGTGAGTTCAGTGCTTCCTCACTTCCACAAATTCATTTTAAAACAATTCTCATTCAAAAATATTTCCTAAAATAATATTCAATCGTTTCCTTCAAACACTTTGGAAAACATTTCAACATTCCCAAGAGCTTTAAATCCCCAAACCTTTGTTTTCATTACATTTAAAACGCTTTTCAAAATTCCCGGGATTTAAATTTTGGTTTAAATCAAATTTAGTTATTCTTCCTTTGGATAAATCATACTTGTAGAATTTTATTTGGCTATAAACCCTTTCAAACTCTGGGTTCTTATATTTGATTATTTCATTAACAACCAAACATCCAAAGTTATATAATATATTTAGAAAATTATTCCTTCTATATCAAAATAAAATTTTCGGGCAAAATTATTTCATTTACGCGCTTTAGAACAATATCGTGTCAAGTTGTTCTGTACAAGTGTTTAGAGATCCCTATCAACAACGTTAGTTAC
This sequence comes from Allium cepa, assembly GCA_030765085.1. Taxonomy (NCBI): domain Eukaryota; kingdom Viridiplantae; phylum Streptophyta; class Magnoliopsida; order Asparagales; family Amaryllidaceae; genus Allium; species Allium cepa. The sequence goes on along the minus strand of CM060946.1, from coordinate 94,608,770 downwards.
TCGTATTGACCAGAATCCATATACCACTCAACAAACCAATCATCACAATATAAAACAATTTATATTCACTAACAAATACGCGCTCGTAGCTATTTTTACACTCAAACTCATTCTAGAGTACTACAGACTCTATATCTAATGAGTAATTCCCAACAGAGCCATGGTTGTCGCTTAACCATATGCTCTGATACCAAACGTAACGTTGCGACTTTTCGACACTCGAAAACCGACATCAATATGTCCACTGTATCAACTATCAAGAAATCGAAGGCCGGAAAACCACAAACAATAAACTTTAATAGATAATAGATAAATGAATAATCTTTAAACAAAAGAATTATATCAGTTATTACATTAAATCATATTTCATTACATTACATCATCAGAGTGTACAACAACAACAACAAACAACGGAAAGGAAATACTATATACTAGTGAATACGCTATGCTATGCAGCTTGCCTCCAGCAATTCCTGAATTCTAGAATATCTTGATAAACCTGATTCTTGACTGCCCGTGTGGAAATTGGTGGACATCCAGAGTTTAGGAAGGAAAACAATAAACTCCGAGTCAGTCATGTGACTGGTGTGAGAACTAAAACAGTTTATCTTTTAAAAACAAAACAGAGGAGTATTTTTTTAAAGTCAATTCGCAATGTTTTTTAGAAAATGAGACTACCATAAGGCCTCCCGCATGCACACACAATGCAAACGCAGAATCGGAGGAAATTTCTCCTTATGATAGTCAAAGATGCTTGATACGCATTAAAAAGAAACATTTGATATTATTACTAGTGCATAGTGTAGGAAAAATCATTTCGAAAGTAAAGATATAAATCTTAGCCAGCACAGGCATTTCACACTTATGCCTACTATAGCTACCATCCAAACAGTGGTGACCACCATAAGTGAATGATAGGTTCTACAACTAAAACCGTACAAGATCGTATTGTTTCTTTGGATTTCCAACAAGTGGTCAGGCCAAGGAACTTCCCATTGCCACATGGGTACGCCTCTGGAAAGACGACTCGAGAACCTAACCGGATCTTTGCCAACACAAGGCCGGGTTACCTTTCAAACTAGGTAACTACTGACACGAATATGTCATTCCCCGATCGTAACCAATCTATATCCGAGGATCCTCGATTTCCAACAACCACAAAGCAATAAATTTGCAGCAACAACATAGGTTAAGTATCTGGGCTCCATACCATGATACCACCTCTATCCAAAAGGAATGACATACACTAAAGGGGCGCTACCCTCTAATAACCTTGCTGCATCCTTCCTGTTTTGACCATTTCCGGGGTGTGAGGTCCGACGAAGTCTCGTCCACAATGCCACGCTTTATACAAAAGCTGTGCTTTGATCACAATGCTCAACAGCACTTCGTATGCCACATTACCAATTTGGGAATGTATCACTAGTAACCATCAACGACATAACCTCTAGAGTGTTAAGCTAAAAGAATAAATTCCCCGCCACCAACGGAAATATATTTGATAGAAACCAGCTTTACATCTCAAATTGTAACGTCATACACACTTCCATACAAGTCCGTTCCAGGATCGAACGGAACCGAAGGCACTTATAAAGGAGTCCTTCCAATCCGGATATTCACTAATCACGACCGGACTTCCCATCATAAAGGGTAATAAATTTCAATATCGGAGATCATCCGATGCAGAAATATTCGACGGTAATCCTTCATTTTCACAAATATCCGGTCTTCAACACCGGTCATCAAATGCAATCCATAATGACGTATCACATATTCGGAATGGGTTATATGACCCCAAGGTCCTTTCCCGGCTAACCCGAATAGTGAGCGCTTATTTTAAAAATAAGTGTGGCATTTAAATTCAAGCAAATCACAACGAATACCTATTTAAAGGTAAATATTGATAGTCGGTTATTTAACTATCAACAAGCATGCTTAACATCACCAGATTCCAAATAATTTTCCAAATTATTTATTTTCCATAATATCTTTACTAGATATATAATTTCCATACTTCAACCATTTGAAAACAAATTTCAAATCACTTTTCACCTTTCAATCTTTGAAAACAAATTCAATCATTTTCCTTACGCGGAAATACTTTCATTTTAAAATGGTTCATTTAAACCAATTAAATAAATCCTTAGCGATTTACTTTACATTTACGTTCCAAATCCGTAAATTTATTTCCCACTTCAAAAATAAATCAATGTTTATTTTTTTTAAACAATTTCCCTTTCTTTCATAAATTCCATAGTGAATTTACACTTCCAAAATTTCTATGAATATACAATTTTCAAATCGATTTCTAATATTCATTTTCAATTTATTTTTAAAAGATAAAGTCACAAAATATTCACTTCATATTGGAAAACATTTCCATACTTATTTAATAATAAGTAATTCACAAATCTATTTATTTTCAACACTTGGAAAATATTCAATATACTTAAATCGAAATTAAGTATATATTTCATTTTTTAAAGAAAACGTGCGCTTAAACACATTTATTTGAGTCAAAACAAATGTTGCGTAAAACATCGTTACGACAGCCCAAAATCACTAGTATAGGGATTCGAAATTAAAATAGATATATAAATCCCAATACTATACAAAACATTTCCTTTCGGAAATCATTTACTATAACAATAGTGTTACAGTCCACCATTTCCTTATTTCTCGAAAACGTCTATTTCAACAATGAATGTTGAAATCTATGTTTTCGATGTTTAATACATTTTAAAACATCGTTAAAACGATTAGCTTCATTTTATAATATTCATTTTCCCAAGTATATCCATTTTATTTAATAATATATTCACTGTCCAAAATCGTGAATATACTTCCTTAACCAATTTCAACATTCAATTTATCAAATTCCATTGATTTCGAATTTATAAACAATGTCTATAAATTCCATTTCTATTTATAAGCTTCGATTTATAAATCTCCTTTATTAATCCAATTCAATTTATATAACTCAATTATATACCAAAAGTCCATATAAGTTAAATACTTATAATCCATTTATTTACAAAATCGTTCTTAAAAAAACTTCACACATTATAATCTTATTATTTTTAAGATTCTTTTATATTTTATAACAACTTCAACTTATAAAAATCCCTTTATTAACAATTTCTGTTTATATCCCATTTAAATGCCAAAGTCCGATTTATAAGATAATTACTTATAAATCTTTTATTTTACGAAATCTATTCATTTTATAACTTCATAATTTATAAATCTATAAATTTCGTTCACTTATGAAATCCAATTTTTATTTCATTTTTTTAACACTTATAAAAACTCGTTTTAATATTCCAATATTATATATATATATATTATTATTATAAATATCAATGTTAAAAATCTTTTACATACATCCTTTATAATAATTCAAAAATCCAAATTTAAACTATTTTATAAATCTATTTATTTTAAAAATCACCTTTTGGTTATATTTCACAAAAATCTTAATTTTCATAAAATAAAAATTTATAACGTTTTAATTATTTAAAATGAACCAATTCAAATTTTTTATAAAACGTATATTTTGTAAAATCCTTTTAAAAATCCTTTTAAAATCAAAAATCGTTATTTTTAAACTTTAAAAATGGATCTGATGATGCAACACACCAAATAGTCAATCAATGACTCCAAACATCATATAGCGATATGATAATCAATCAAATATCACAATATCTGAAATAAATTAAATACTGGTGAGGAATCCAGTTGGATCTCTCCAACCTGTTTTCCTGCATTCACAAACATTAGCACAATACCAATTCCGTTCCAGTACGGAATTATCGCGGTTTATGGGATTTATAAAAATATTACCCGCTTAATAGACGGCGCAATAGGGTCTCATCCGCTATATAATGCGGGAAAATCAACTCCAAGTACATAAATAATACCAATTTCACTTTGCAGTGAAATATTCGCGGTATATGTTTTTAATAAATAACCTCCGCTTAATAACGGCGCATAATGTCTATTTTAACAATCAATAGATAACAATCAACATTCAAACATACAATCAAGAAATTTTAAATATAACTATTTAAAACTTAAATCGAAACAATTCGATTGAGTGAGAAGTTCTCTCCTCACTTTCAATTCAGTTTCCGCGTTTTATTTCGAATAAAATTAAATGTGCATTTAATTTTACCCGAAATTTAAACTAGCTCCAAACGATTCCAATCCAGTTCCATAGCGTAGTGTTCGTCCATACGAACCCGACGCAACTTGTTTCGTAATTTTTTGACCTCGTATGAATAAGATATAGCATTACAAAGTTTGAATGATTTTAATATAAATTAATTTACATTTTAATTCTTTTCTAACCCTAGATGCAATCCAGGCCGTTGATCCCATCCTACCATCATCAGGCTCGTGCGTATCATTCCTCTTCCCGCTCCAGGATTTCACGCGACCAAACAACCCAACTCAAAGACCACGTCCTCCATTGCTTCAGCCAATTAGAATATCGAGGAGTTGATCAAGCGATGCCATTTTGAAGTCCTTCACCCATACTACACTCGGCCAGAGCAAGGTGGAGCTCGTCCCCCTCTTCTACCCAAAGAAACATGCGCAACTTAGCATGAACGCAGGCCAAAATCCCCTCCAAACGATGACGATTCGTCGGATCCACCGTTGGATATATAGATCACACTATGCTCTTTAATTTGTTAGTTGAAAGTTTTTGATAAGGATTAACGGATTGGAAGATAATTGGAGGGGAAGGATTGAATGTTTCTGGCCATTGAACATAATAGAAATGGCGGCCGGCATTCAAACCCTAGGGTTTTGATATTTGTGAAAAAATGAAGTTAAAGGGTGCTTTTATAGAAAATTCTCAAATTACTATTCACTCGAAATTTTCCGAACTCCAAACGAAGCGTGCCGGTTGGCGTTTCTAAGGTTTACCCCATGTTTTGGACACAATGGAACGTGTTTCGGAGGCTAATTCGATCATCTGTGCGAGTTACGACAATAAACGATCGATTTCAAATTAAATCGATTTAAACTAATTTCTATGCGTTTTGGCTTGCTCCGGACAAACGGTAAATCCGATTGACACGAAATTTGAAACCTTACAATAATATCACATTACGGATCCGATGAAACTGGTTTCGTCGAAATCCGAGACTGTTTGAAAAATGGCTATTTTAACTCGTCAATTAAATATTAAAATATTCAATTTTCACAATTTAACTTTTAATTCGATTTTAAAAGTTCTATAACATCATTCTAACTTCAACATGATTAAATAAAATTTTACAAATCAATTTCAATCATATCAAACTCGATTTTCAATTATTTCTGTAATTTCAACTATTTAATTATCAATTTAATTATCCAATTAAATCCAATTATTCGGAATAAAATTTATTCGACTTATAAATTTCAATTATTAATATTTAAAATCAATTAAATATTCAATTTTTAATTGACAGAAATTCTGGGTCATTACACTTGTAACACCCCTAACTTCAAAAAGCATCATTCAGGAGATTTAATTAGATAAATTAAATAGAATAACTGTAAAGATTAAAGTGATTAGGGAATTGAAATTTGAGATCTAATTAGGACCGTGCCATGACTAAATGTATTTATAAAAATGGGTTATAAGTTAAATACCTAAGAGAAAAAGGCAAGGGCAATATAAGAATAGCTGAACCCCATAACCCTTAAACCCCTTACCTCATTCTAATTCACATTTTCATAAATAAAAAAAATAAACAAAGGAGAAACAAGGTTGGCCATAAACCTAGAAGAAGATGAGCTCAAAATCAATCAGAGGCCAAGAATCAAGTTCGAAAGATTAATGTAAAGAACAAATCCCAAGTTGCTTATCCAAAAAAGATGAATAATGATCTAAACCGTCTCATATATGTCTTCTTAAACAATTAAACTCGATTTTAAGGTTTAAAACTATTTTGATGGATGAATGATGATATGGTTTGATTGTATGAAATGTTATAATTTAAACAAGGATTTTATGGGATAATATAATTTGATTTTAAGGTTAAAATCATGAAAATTGATTTTCGAATGTCATGATGTTTGAATATGTTATGTAAAACATTATTTTGTTGATGAGTTTAAATTTTCATACTATTTCAAGCTATGGATAATTTATTATGAATTTTGAATGGAAGAAATAGATAATTTTGGGTTTAAATTATTTAAGGCAACTAAGTAATGTTTCTGGGTCAGAAATTTAATATGTTAGAAAACATATTAAAAGTGAATAATTTCGATTTTTGGGGACTTTTCCTAAGAGTTTTTCTATGGTTATTAAATTATTTAAGTTAGAGGACTCATATATTTTAAATGTTTTGTTAAGTGAAGAGCTTATTTGTTAAAATGATTTCATTTGTTAATTGTTGAATTCGACAGCCTATTTGAAAATAATTTTAATAAGAACTGGCAACCAATCAATTTTTGACAAATTAGGCAAGTTAAGTAAAAAGGAATTACTTTGAAAGGCATAAAAATTAGTTTTGTTTTGAATTAAAACTTCGCCACTTCCTTTTGCTTTCTTACATCACCATACTTCCGTCGATAAACTTTCACACCCATTCGAAATCAATGCACGTGGTATCAAGCCATTGATACGTAGTGTATTGGAAAAAGGCGGAAAGGCTGTGTCAAAGGCATGCTTTCGAAGGGGTTGAAATCATTTTTATGAGCTTTCAAATCAATTCAACTTGCCTTTGTTTCTAAAAAGCTTTTGAAAGAGTTGCCGCATTTTGAACTCATTCGAGGCCTAGCTACCCATTCATACCTTTTGAATTAATTAAAGACCACTTTTCTTTATAGCCTTATAACAATGAGTCAGAAAGGAAGACTTTCGTTTTATTAACATTGAATCTACCTTCCCAATGCTTTCACAATGGTCCTTTTAGCCGCTTTTATAAATGGTTTCGGAGGTAATGGTTTCAAAAGGATGGTTTCGAAGCTATCCTCTTCCCTAGTTCTTTTTCTTAAGATTAATGCTTTCAAAAGAAAAGCTTTCGATTTTGTTTTCTGTGAACCAATGGTTTTATTTAATGTTAAACCCAATAATTTCAAAAGAGATACTTTCAAATGATTTCGAAGCTATACTTCCATAAATTCTACTTGAACTAAATGCCTAAGGTATGCTTTAAGCGTTTCGAAAGGTATATCTTTATGTGTTTCGAAAGGGAGGTTTCACTGCTTTCGAAAGGTATATTTTTAATAGTTTTGAAAGAGAAGGTTTAAGATTTTAAGTAAAGCTTACGAAAGGGATAGTGACTGAGGGTGACTAATGATGTCACAATGATCCGTAGGATCTAGTCGAAAGCCTTAGTTTTCAAATAAGAAACTCAACCTCATTTTCAAAGGTAAAACCCATGGCAATACAAAAAAGTTTTGAAATGGCATTTAACTTTGGAATTTTGAAGAAGCTTTCCTTGCCATAGATAGCGGGTTAAGGGTATTAACCATGTTTCTTTAGAAAAATGATTACAAGGAATTAAATCATAGATGGTTATATTATTATGTTTTGATCAATTATCATGTGTGCTTCTATGCACATATTCACTTCATAATTAACCCATAACTGCATTTTAGGTGTTAAGGCAGAATAACCAATTAGGTTGACCCATTAGTGAATATACATTGAGTTAACACCTGTGTGAGTAGAATTGTTTCCAGGGGGTCAAATAGACCAGAATATTGGATGCCTAAAGACGGATCAAAAGATTATCGGTTTAGATGGGTTCTTAGTAAGCCCATGAAAACTATGTTTGGAAATTGTTATTGACAGTGGCCAATAGGTTCTTCGCGATCCCATGAAACTATGTCCCGAATAAGTTACTGAAAGAGATCAATAAGTTCATAGTGATCCCATAAAAACTATGACATAGGAGATGTTATTGGAGAATCAAATAGGTTCATAGTGACCCCATGAAAACTATGATTAGATAATGTTATCGGTGGACACCAATAGGTTCTTAGTGATTCCATGAGAGCTATGAATCTGGACAAATAGTCTATGAGTTTAGAACAGGTTATTGTCAATCCATGAAAACTAATAAGTTAATAGTGACCCTAGGAACTATAGCTTGAATAGATAGTCGGGTGAATGGGGATGGGAAATTCAGAGCATATTGCATGCTTTCATATCATCATGATATATTTTATTATGTTATGTCCTAACCAAATTGGATGCAGGTGCATAATATGTGGTTATTGCAAATTGGGTTGAGATACTAATGAGGGGAAAAACTCGTTCCACTAAGCAGCGTGGTCTCGCTAGATATCTATATGGTTCGAGATGCTAGGTTATTATTCACACTAGCCTTTATGTCTGACTTGAAGTTTATGCTTTCCACTTAAACTCTCAGGTGCTCAATTAATTTTGAGTAGCTTAAGAGTTAAGGTTTTTGGGTCTCCTTTAGACGAATAAGCTTCCGGAGACGTGCAAGAAGCAAGCTAGCTATTAGGAGTTTTTTCTGTTTGATCCGCTGGATTTTGGATGCAATGGCAAAGTTGTTTAGTGCCTATATTCAGACTCTGATCAACCAAAGGGGCATCTTCATATGTTGCTCTTGGTGTATTTTGTAATAAATTGTAGTTTCTATTGACATGACTTACGTATGAGATTATGTAATGAATCAGAAATGTTATCTGTAATGAAATGAAAAAGTTGTTTTAAATTGATTTATTTTTTTCTTCATATTCACGTGAGTTATCCCGCTTTTTGGCAAAGCTGTGATACCAAAAGATCGGTCAAAAACAAAAGACAGTTCGTCTCAGAGATTGGTTGTACTTCACTTTGCTATGGATATCGATGAATTTTGTCCGAGCCCGGATCAGGCTACAACTGATAGGACATGGCAAGCAAAGTCATGGGAGCCAACATTCCAAATTTCAGGTTAATCGGAGGTCGTATGAACAAGATATGGTCGATGCAAGTTAGCCAAGGAGTGTCGTTCGAACCCATCGAAAAGTTGGGGAGATGCTCACTTCGAATCCATGGTTTCAAATCCATCACTAATGTCTTGTTCGAATCCGTTGGTTTACACATGCTTCGAATCGATCGAGTTCGAATCGATCGATAACGTGATGTTGATCACTTCGAATCGATCAGTTCGAATCCATCAGATGGGCATCCCCTGAGCACGTTCGTATCCATGCCGAAGCACTGTTTCGTATCCATCGAGTCCGGAACACTTCGAATCCATCACCATATACCCTACTTCGAATCGATCGGTCTCGTGCCCAAGCACTACTTCGTATTGATCGTCTTCGCATCCATCAAGAATGCCAGATCATTCCTTCGTATCCATAAATTCTGCCCTGTTCGAATCCACTCGGCTCGTCTTGATCCCCTTCGTATCGATCCATTTCGAATCCATTGATGCGAACTGGGTCGTGGCACACGATACGAACGAGGCGAAATCCACAGATTCGAAGCGGTCAACTCGGAGTATAAACCGGATCGAGGCGAAGTATGCGTGCCACGTCTTCACAAGACCACGTGAGGTGATCGATTCGAAGGAGTCGATTCGAACCGATGGATTCGAAATGGACAGCCGAACGAGATTCATCAAACTCGAATCGATCATATCTCCTAAACCACGAGGCCAAATGCAATGAAATTTTCACAGTAGCTTCCATACAAGGCGAAGATTGTTCCTGCCAAGTTTCAGCTCGATTGGATCATCCTTTGATGGATTCGAAATGACTTCAAAGCGATCTCAGATCGAGTCGAAACTTGGTGAGGTCGGTCGCGTGGGCCCACTCACGTGCCGGAAAAAATCTTCCGAAGTTTGAGTGAGATCTGGGCCTCCAATGCCTGTAAATAGCACCCTGAAGCATTCAGAAAAGGGGGATCTTCCGCCATTGAACATCCAGACTCTACCGAATCAAATTCCAGAATTCATTATCGCTGTTGTAATCAGATTTGAGAGGTATCATCAGTTGTAATCTGTTGTAATCGATTGAAATCATCAAGTGAATCAATAAAGACATAAGCTTCAGAGTGGACGTAGGCAAGATCGCCGAACCACTATAAATCCTGTGTTTGTGATTGTTATTTGTGAATTATTATGGTTGTTATTGTTTAGATCTGAGTTCTATATTGATTGTTGCTAATTTGTGTTCATAAACAGGTGCTTTCACGATATTGGGTGTTTGTGGTCAATTTTGACGCAAACATTTTGGTGCTTTCACCGAGAAAGCTAATTCAGGAATTCCACCAGTTAGAAGTTGATTCGTAAAGTTTGAAAGTTCAGATTTGAGAAGTTATGACGGGACAATCGAGCAGAAGGCCAAGGCCAGAGCAAAGTGAACACCAAGGAAGTCAAGAGGCTTCTTCAGGAGCGAATCAAGCATCAGTCTTCATCACTAGGGACGAGTTGGAGACAATTATGAAGAAACAAGAGGAGATGATCCAGAGTTTATTTCAACAAATAGGACAACTTGGAGCACAGAATAGAGAAGCGGATGGAGTCCAGAACGGAGTAGGACCATCCGGCAAAGTACCTGGATTAGGAGGCACACCCATGGAGAACGTTGATCCGATTTCGGAGAGAGAGAGAGGAGCATCTACACAGCCCGGGAGTAGCAGAGGAGTGAACGCTCAGTCAAGGGGGCAGATTCCAGAATTCCCTCGTGGACTCCCGGGGCAGGTCGAAAGTAATGAACAAAGATTGCATCTCGAAGACAATGACAGGTTGGCGGAGATGGTTAGAAGAGCTATGAGAGGCGGTTTGGTAAACAAAGATTTGGAGGATGTTAATAGGAGTCCTTTTACTCCAGCAATCAGACAAGCTAGGAACCCACTGGATTTCAAGTTACCATCGTTGGACATGTATGGCGGGAGAATGGACCCCACGGTTCATCTAACGAAGTATATGAGGCATATGGAAGTGCTGGTGGGCATCAGAGGAGGTTATGGCCCGGTGCTTTCCATTGTACTTGGGGAATATTGCAGCATTATGGTTTAGACAATTAGAGAGTGGATCCATCGGAACATGGAATGATTTAATTGAGAGATTTATGAGGCAATTCAGGGTTCACATTACAAGACCCAAGAATGTGATGACTTTGGCAACTTTAAAGCAGAAAGCTAGAGAGACTTTGAGGAGTTACCTAACGCGATTCAATGCGGCAGCCGCTTCGGTGGATCGACCAGATCCATCCATGGTTATGATGGCGGCTGTGTCTGGGATAGCTGACGGAACAAAGTTCAAAAATTCATTAACTAAGGATCCACCCGTGGATCTAGGAGAATTCTATCATGAGGCAGAAAAGTTTTTACGATTGGAGGATGCGAGTGTAGAAAGAGAAGAAGGAGAGGAGATAGAAGTTTATGCGCTTAAAGACAGAATGCCTCTTGAAAATGACTCAAACAAGGATAAAGGTAAAAGAAAGACTGAGAATGACGGGGACAGGTCAAAGCGGCAACAGAGGGAGCCGCGATTCACCACCTATTCAGAGGTGAATGAGAGTTTGGAGCGAATCTACAGAGATACGCAAGGGCAAGTTCCATACCGTAGGCCAATACGAAGGGACCCCACTGCTGACGAGAGAAAATCAGACAGATATTGCTTATTCCACGAGCTGAACGATCATAACACTAACGACTGTAGGCATCTAAAGGATGAGGTAGAAGGACACATCAGGAATGGTATGCTACTTCAGTATGTGAGGAGACGAGCCCCAGTGGTAGAGCCAGAGCGGCCACCGTCTACATCAGCTAGGGGCGACCCTGAACCAGGACATCGTTTGGTTATCAATTAATTAAAATAACGATGAACAAGTCGTAAGCTTCCACTAACAGAATTAAATCATTTACACATGTACGAGATCGCGAACGTTCTCCAGGCATGCTCTGAATGATCATTGACCGTTTAGTAGTGGGAACTTACACTTTGACATCCTTATTTTGCTTTTGTTTCGTTTTGATTTGGACATTTGGACTTTGTTTGTTTGGAAATTTCTATTTTAAAACTCATCTGTTGAATAGATATTTGATTCTGATAATTCTGAAATGGCTAAGCTACTTACACATGTACGGGGTCGCGAACGGTCCTAAGGCATGCTCTGAGATAGCGATAAACCGCCCTGACAAATGATCCAGGGACCCACTCGAACATGAACCTGGTATCAACAATACCAAGCCCTCTCGGGCACACTTTCTCGCCTCGAATGGCACCCGACCGCGAACGGTCACAATTCGCCACGAACGACACCCGACCTCGAACGGTCACAATTCGCCACGAACGGCACCCGACCTCGAACGGTCACAAAATCGCCTCGAACGGCACACTATCACGAACGATCACAACTTGCCTCGAACGGCACCTGACTGCGAACGGTCACAACTCGCCTCGAACGGCACAACTCACCTCACCTCAAATGGCTCGATCGCGAACGGTCGTCATTTGAGGTCCGCCACTTGACCGCGCACGGTCGCACTTCACCTCAAATGGCTCGATCCCGAACAATCGTCATTTGAAGTTAGCCGCTTGACCATGAACGGTCGCACTTCATCTCAAATATCTCGATCCCGAACGGTCGTTATTTGAGGTCGCATAAAACTATAAATTCCTTTGCAGGACATCAACAGGATATGAACATCTAGCTCATGGCATTACAAAACACGCCTTCCTACCGCAAGGCATATTTTGGGGGGCAAATGTTATCCCGCTTTTTGGCAAAGTCGTGATACCAAAAGATCGGTCAAAAACAAAAGACAGTTCGTCTCAGAGATTGGTTGTACTTCACTTCGCTATGGATATCGATTAATTTTGTCCGAGCCCGGATCAGGCTACAACTGATAGGACACGGCAAGCAAAGTCATGTGAGCCAGCATTCCAAATTTCAGGTTAATCGGAGGTCGTATGAACGAGATATGGTCGATGCAAGTTAGCCAAGGAGTGTCGTTCGAACCCATCGAAAAGTTGGGGAGATGCTCACTTCGAATCCATGGGTTCGAATCCATCACTAATTGTCTTGTTCGAATCCGTTGGTTTACACATGCTTCGAATCGATCGATAACGTGATGTTGATCACTTTGAATCGATCGGTTCGAATCCATCAGATGGGCATCCCCTGAGCACGTTCGTATCCATGCTGAAGCACTGTTTCGTATCCATCGAGTCTGGAGCACTTCGAATCCATCACCATATACCCTTCTTCGAGTCGATCGGTCTCGTGCCCAAGCACTACTTCATATCGATCGTCCTCGCATCCATCAAGAATGCCAGATCATTCCTTCGTATCCATAAATTCTGCCCTGTTCGAATCCACTCGGCTCGTCTTGATCCCCTTCGTATCGATCCATTTCGAATCCATTGATGCGAACTGGGTCGTGGCACACGATACGAACGAGGCGAAATCCATGGATTCGAAGCGGTCAACTCGGAGTATAAACCGGATCGAGGCGAAGTATGCGCGCCACGTCTTCACAAGACCACATGAGGTGATCGATTCGAAGGAGTCGATTCAAACCGATGGATTCGAAATGGACAGCCGAACGAGATTCATCAAACTCGAATCGATCATATCTCCCAAACCACGAGGCCAAATGCAATGAAATTTTCACAGTAGCTTCCATACAAGGTAAAGATTGTTCCTGCCAGTTTCAGCTCGATTGGATCATTCTTTGATGGATTCGAAATGACTTCGAATCGATCTCAGATCGAGTCGAAACTTGGTGGGGTCGGTCGCGTGGGCCCACTCACATGCCAGAAAAAGTCTCCCGAAGTTTGAGCGAGATCTGGGCCTCCAACCCCTATAAATAGCACCCTGAAGCCTTCAGAAAAGGGGGATCTTCCACCATTGAACATCCAGACTCTGCCGAATCCAATTCCAGACTTCATTATCGTTGTTGTAATCAGATTTGAGAGCTATCATCAGTTGTAATCTGTTGTAATCAATTGAAATCATCAAGTGAATCAATAAAGACATAAGCTTCAGAGTGGACGTAGGCAAGATCGCCGAACCATTATAAATCCTGTGTTTGTGATTGTTATTTGTGAATTATTGTGGTTGTTATTGTTTAGATCTGAGTTCTATATTGATTGTTGCTGATTTGTGTTCATAAACGGGTGCTTTCACGATATTGGGTGTTTGTGGTCAATTTTGACGCAAACAACGTGTTTCTGCTATAGTAATGTTTCTAACATTACCATATTTGATCAACGAGAATTAATGAATATGGATGATTACAGCTTCCGTAGCGGTTATTTTTGGGCCACCAAATAGAGGATGTTACAGATCATCCAAAGACTGAATGCGATAGCTTAATACTGTGACTCATACTTGGTGTTTACGATGACTCGAGGCTACGACTAAAAGGACGCCAAGATATGGAATTATCAAATTGATGCCCAAGCTCATTGGCAACTGACCATCACTCCAACCCGAACAACGAGTAACAAATCATGAATACATTGAACTAAAAGCGCATTATTCGAATACACCAGACTAAACTATGCTTGGTGTTTGATTCAGTGCTCCTTTAAGCCTGATCTTCAACCATCGTAGATAATCGCTAAAAGCCTCTAAAACCCATCAATATCAGACACAACAACTCATGACAAGGCTCTGAGATTTGATCGGAGTGACCGTCATCACTGACCATCCCAACCGGATTTCACGTTGATTGTTACGCTAAACAGTTATCTTTGAACTCAAGGATCGACTATCAGCATATAGGAATCTGACATTCATATTCAAGTTCACTCAAGGAATATGTTACAATCCATACAAGTGCAAATATGCTAATCTATTCAAGTCTGAAGTTGTAAACATCTGGTTCGAGGCTACTTGCTAGTTCAAGTATGCAAGTCATATATGGCATATCCCCTTGTTCGATTTCGAGTTCATATGGTCTAATATGTTCATGTCAAACCAAAAACTGCTTAAGTCCCATTAATACAAGGGATCAAAACCTGTCCCGTTGCTTAGGCAAATCCACTTAAGCATTTTTCAGCTCACAACATAAGGCCAATATCAAGCAACAACACCACAGTCAGTTCTGTAAAGAAATAGACCCAAGAGATGAAGAAGAGGAGCCCAAAGAATCCAAGGCTACACCTGCTGAACTAATGGTCGACATTACTGTCAGTCACGATGACTCATCACGGTTCCTTAAGATCAGATCGTAGCTCAGTGCAACGATGATGAAGGAATTAGCTGGCTTTATGCGATGCAGTATCTTGGTGTGCTCACTTTGACCCATTCTACCATGTATGGGATCTCGTCATTTATCACGAGCCATGCATTGAATATCAACCCGAGGCATGTCCCGGCGAAACAAAAGGATGTGGCATGGATCCAAAGAGATCTGCTGCACTTAGAGAGGAGGTGGATAAACTAAAAAACAATGGGTTTATCCACGACGCCTTGTACCCGAAATGGGTATCCAATCCGGTTCTTGTGAGAAAAGTTAATGGAAGGTGGCGGACATGCATCAACTACTTAGACCTGAGCAAGGCATGCCAAAGATAACTTTTCACTTCTAAGAATCAACCAGTTGGTAGACTCAACCGTTGGATATGAACTGCTTTCATTTACGGATGTGTACTTCGGAACAACCAGATCCCGATGCACGTCCCCGACCAGGAAGACACCAACTTCATTACCGATCTAAGGCTATATTATTATATTGTGATGTCATTTGGACTAAAAAATGCTAAAGCCACTTAGTAGAGACCGGTCAAACAGATGTTCAAAGGCTGGATCGGGTGATCAATGGAGGTATATGTGGATAATATGCTCATGAACTCATGGAAATCCAACAACCATATCGATGACTTGGTAGATATATTCGATTTTATCCAAAGATATAGAATGAAACTCAGTCCCTTGTAATGCTCTTTCGGCGTTGTATCAGGAAAATTCCTAGGTTTAATGCTCAATTCTCTGGGAATTTAAGCCAATCCCAAGAAGATTCAGGCAATCTGAGACATCTATGTACCAAAGACAATGAAGCAAGTATAGAGCCTAAATGGGAAGGTCGTCGCCCTAAGTCAATTTATCTCAAGGTCACCGACAGGTGTACTCTTTTCTTCGACCTAATCAGGAAATGGAAAAGAAACTTTGAATAGATGTAGGATTGCGTCGATGCGTTTCAAGCTCTTTTCTTCATCCTATACAAGCCGCCGAATCACAAAAATTTATGCATCTATTTAGCCATGTCTGGACGCGCCATAAGCGTTGTAATGCTATGCAGAGAGAACCAGATCTAAAGATCGATATATTATGTATGCAAACGATTGACAGGCTCTCCCCATTAACGTCTATGCTGACTAGCCGTTAGGACAGATCATACAACGACACAAGATGTCTGGACAACTAATCAAGTGGAACGTTGAATTGAGCCAATTTAACATCACTTATCTCCCTAGAAGAGATATCCAGGGACATACATTGGTGGAATTCATAGCCGAATTTACTACACCAGAGGACTCTCCGAGGAGCAGTTTAGAACTGACCATTTGGTAGGAGATGTACACAGATGGAGCATCCAATGAACAATGTATTGGCGCTGTAGTTGTGTTAGTGACTCCTAAGGAATGATCGATCTACTACGCCCTTAAACTCGTTTTCCATATGACAATCAATGAAGTTGAATATGAAGCCTTGGTTTCCAAGCTCAAGCTTGCTAAAGATCTAGGAGTAAAAACCTTGCGAATCTTTTACGATTCCCAGCTAGTAGTATGCCGGTTCAGGGAATGTGCAGCAAATGGGCTTAGTCCCAATCATAGTACTTAGTGCTCCAAATATTGAGTAGATGGAGATCGACCAGATCTTGAAGATAGAGACGGACAAGGATACATGGATAACTCATATGAAAGACTATCTTCAATGGGGAATCCTTCCGAAATGGTGGAATGAAAAACGACAGATCCTCCGCAAAGCTTCACGCTATGTCATATGCGAAGGAGTCATGTACAAGAAGGATTCCCCTGCTTCGGTGAATTGCCGATGACAAAATCAAACGAATATTGAGAGAAGTCCTACACTTAAAAACATTTTAAAGAAATATCATTCAACCATGCCTGCAATTGATCAAAGCCGCCTCTCATTTCATCTCCTAAGTGATCAAATGCAGCAAGCCACATTCAACCACAAGACCGACCCATATGCTTCAAACCCATAATCAATCGTCATCAGCGATCTATTCAACATTAACTTCTCCAATCCCTTCATCATGTATCCACAAAGATTTAGAGCGAGAAGGATTGGTGGACGAAAAATTGCAAATGGTTGAGTTGCTTTCCACCAAATTTGCAATGACCCGTGAGCATACGAATGCATCCGAGAGCCAACAATAAAAACATATATCTGAACGTGCACATGTACATCCTGAAAATTTGATTTCTTGAAATCGAAAAAAATTAGATTCTCACATGGAGAAATCAGAGAAACAATTGGATTAGATAACCAAGGCATACTAACTTGACTAATCAACTCAATGGAACTGAGTGCAGATGATTACCGACAAATTTTACTCTAGAACTTACATCGTTCGATAACGACCAAGCGTCACGACGAACAGAGAGAGATTTGACTCTCTACAAAGCAACTCAACAACAATGGAAGGATAACAACCATTCGAGACACTGAGTGGAATCCTCTACGATGACCCTAACTTGACATCAATTCAAATCATGTCATGTACACAACTAACGTACTTTGGGGAGCAAATGTTATCCGGCCTTTTGGCTTGGCTATATTCAGACTGACTGGGCAAGTTAGACTGGACAATCATCGAGGAAGATATCCCGGAGAGATGAGTATTAGGCTTAGAGATCAAGCGCAGACAATGATATGAAGCGACGATCAACCGAGACTAAGAGATAGACCCTAAAGAATATTCTAAGCATGGACACTACCTCCCATATGTGGGAGATCATTTCCTATCCCTTTCCTTAGGGGATTGGTACCTATCCTCAATTTTTGTCCCAAATGGAATGAGATCGATAAGGAGTGACAATGAAGGCCCCATGAGGCTACATTTCAAGTTTCAAGTCATTTGGAGTTCGTATGCTCAAGTTATGAAAAAATTACTTCACTATAAAAAGGGATTGGTATAAGATGGATCATATAAAAGGAATCGGTATAAAAGGGATCGGCCATATTCAGCTTTCACTGTATATTATAGCAATGATCGTCAATAACTCAAAATCTACAGATGCTATCAGTATAAAACTTGGATTATAAGCACATTACAACATGGAGAAACACCTCTTGGGGATCACATCTCAATCAGAGGAGATTGGAGTGATCAATCTCGATCCCTCTAGAAGGATCAGCTGAAATTAGAATGCATGTAACACGACTTCATGGAAAACGCAATATCTCACAAACGGTAAGTCTGAATGGCATGAAATTTAGGGGGCAAGTAGCTAACATCAGGGGGACCCACCAGAGGGATCCTATCAATTTGGACACCAAAATAGGGATCCATACCGATCCTATTGTGAGCCCCAATGGACCTTAAAATTCTTGTGTGGTCTCGTCTTGGCTTGGAGGTTCTTCTGCCGAAATTTTAGCCTGATCCGCGCGCGGCTTTCCCTATAAATACAGCAAGCATGGCATCAGAAAAGGGCCCTTTTTTTTGCTGCAAAGGCTCTTCCATTTTTATTCTTCATTCTTGTACTAATGGATCCCGGTTGATCCGACATTCTTTTAATCATAATCAAGTGCAAGATCGATAAAAACATAAAGTGGATGTATGCCAAGATTTTTGAACCACCATAAAAATATATATGTTCATTTATGATTTTTGCTCCGTATTGATTTCGTTCTTCATTTAATCCCTACTAAATTTTATTGGGTGTCGATGTCCATTTTTGGCATCGATAGAGTTATTTCGGAGTTTTTACGAAAATTTTGACATTTGAGTTTGCATAAATGTAGTATCTTCTAATTGAATTTGTATAAAACTCAAAGTCTATAATAATAGAATATTCTTCGAAGTAGAATTGCAAAAATGCAATTTTCTTCAAGAATGAGGGTATGTAACAACTCTGATTAAATTTACTTTAAATAAAAATTAAAATGATTAAGTTAGAGGTCTAAATGAGGATTTTATTTTAATAAATCCCTTTTGTTTTAAAATAAGAGTTGAAAGTGCTAAATTGCATGTAACTAATTTTAATAGGTTACATTGAGACTCTATTTGTTAAACTATTTTAATAGCTATAATATGAGTCTAAAAATGACTACTTATAAAAAATCAAACCTTAGTAAACTTGGAATTTAAGTTAAAAGGTATATTTCTAAAAGCATATAAGTTAAACGAGACTTTCTTTTGTATTTATTTTTGCTTGGGTGCATGGTTGTTACTAAATTCTTGTTGTTTGCGAAATTAAGTAGTAATTTATTATGGAATTTCCTTTAGATTCAAATTGCGAGGATGCAGTTTTTATCAGGTGGGGAGTTTTGTAACAAGCCAACTGAGTTCACTCTGATTACCGTTTATTTAACTAAACGAACCTGATTTAATTGTGTAATATTTGAAAACTAACAAGTGAGGAATTGGGTAATTGGATTTTGGGTTTAAATTGAGTATTTGTATGAATGAGAGTATTAAAATCTTTATAAAATTGAATTGTGATTATAAAAATATTAAAGCTTATTACTAAAATTTGTAATGAAGAGATTTGAGTGGAGTTAATTGAAAACATGGCTTGATATAAATTGGAGTTTATAATGTGAAAAAAAAAACAAATAGCAACACTTTTCTTTTAGAAAATTAGCAACATCTTGCTATTGGGTTCATACCCAAACCCACTTGGCCAATGGAACAAATAGTAAACAAGTACGTAGATTTGTTTCTTATTTCTCATTATTAGATTTTAAAATCTGAAAGTAAAACCTTACAAACTACAAACCCAAGAATTAGAAATTAATCCCAAAATTCGAGTCGAGTCAAGGGTCTTTTGATCAATAATAAAAGAAATCAAGCTCAGGTAATCTCTATTACCTTATGCTGTATCTAATTGAGTTTTAATCTCAGTTTGGTCTTGATTTTAAATCCATCTTTTCCAATAGCAAGAAAAACCCTGGCCTCTTCCAAAAATCAAATTAATTCAAATAAATTTTTAAAAGTTCTCAAATTTAGATATGTTGTTGTTCCATGTTCTAGCACCTCTGTTCCAAATTTCATGGAATTTCATTGATTTTGATGGCTAATGGTCATCTTTGCAAGTTATGTTTGGTGAAATATGGACAGAAAACATAGGTTAGTAGAAAAATCATAATTAATTGTATAAAAATAAAATAAAATCCAAAATTTGCGTATGTTGTTCTCAACTCATATATGCACCTTTAGTTAAAATTTTGCAGAAAAAATATTTAGGTTTGCTATGTCAACTTCGCACGGTATTGGGGACAAATTTCAAGGTTGTTTAGTTGATTTAGCTAAGAGTTGATGTTTGTGACGTTTAAGCTTTTTGGATATTAAGGATGAGCTCGTCTCACGATTTCTAAATTAAAATGAATGTATGTTACTGCTATATGAATTTGCTTGAATTTATGGCGTATATGATCATAATATAGTGTTGAATCCCTTGCCAATTTGAATTAGATTCTCTGTTTGTCGAAACCCCTTTTATGGAATCATGATTTTTGCCCAATTATGCATGTTTATGTGCTTTCCTGATGGCTAATATAGTACCCCAGGTCATTAGAGAAGTAATGTAGGAGAATTAAGCGTAATCAGATCATCGGAGAGCTACCAGGATTGCTTAGGATTCAGCCTAGGCGAGGCACCGGTATGCCTTACCGGTCCATCGGTCGTAGCCTGGACTTGACTCCTAGGCCGTGTTTCGATGTTCTCCTATCGACCCATTCACCACTTGTTTACCCAACTGATTCCCTAAGATTGATTTCTTAATTTTAATGTTGCACTTCATATCAATTTCATTGATATTTCTGGATTTTCGATTTATGAATCAATGAATTCATTTTGGTGTTTCTATACCATAGAATTTTTCTATGGGATTTTGATCTATGAATTGATGAATTCACTTAATGTTTGTATACCATAGAGATTGTTCTATGGACTTTGGGAGTAATATACACTTTTAATGCACGTTTTCAAGTCGAATTTATAAAAGGCAGATTTCTAAATCAAACCATTTTATGGAAATCTTTATTAAGTACCAAACTAATCTCTATATGAAAGATTTTAGGAACAAACACACACACACACACATAAGTTCTCTTTTGTAATGGTTTTAAAGTTGATTTGGATCAATGGTTTGAAAAGTGTAATAACATATAAATATATATATTTCCGCTATAACTCAATGTTTATAAAATCGTTTTAAAGTGAAGAATTTTATAAATTGCACAACATCTATCGAATAAGAAATTGATTTAAATGGTAAAATAAAACGAGTGGTATGGAATGCTCGCGTTTATTTTACTGGTTAATTCCCCGACTTGTTCGACCGAACCATTACAACACTACAAGTGGAGTTTACTAGCATCTAATAAACCTTTGGGTAAACCAATGTGGTATGAGACACATGGTCGTTGTCTATTCGGTTGCAATATAAAAGTACATAATCCTCTTATCTTGATGTTTATAGGTCTCGTACTTATTTCGATATTTATAAGTCTCGTACCTATTTCAATGTTTATAGGACTCGTTCCTACCTTGATGATTATAGGTCTTATACCTATTTCAATGTTTATAGGACTCCTTCCTATCTTGGATTTTATAGGTCTCGTATCTATTTTGATGTTTATAGACTTAGGACTTGTTCCTATCTTGGAGTTTATAGGTTTCATATCTATTTTAATGTTTATAGACTTAAACGTCTATCTTGGAGTTAAATGCATGTAGGTGATTTTACTTACCTATCTTGGGGTTTGGCGCCTGCCCCTTTTTGTGAGATCTCTGTATGTCTAATTATGAGATTTCTGTATTTGATGTTGTTTGAATTATCCCCAAATCATTACGAGGTTTTTGCTTTTAAGAAGCTATTTTGAGTTTTTAGTATTTAGTGATTTGATGTTATTAATTCATGTTTGATATTTGTCGATATATGACTATATTTGAGATCTAGTTTACTTTATCTATCATTCTTTTTGCTAACTCATTTATTTTAGTCTAGATTGACCCGTTTATTATTTTATACTACTCAAGTCAGACCAAGATGTTTCAGGTCCTTCAGCTTGAGGCTTTTAAGGTGGGCTTCCTATCAGTTAGCTAGTCATTTATCATCACCATGTATGTTGATGTTATGTTGTATCTTATGTCGAACTAGACTCGTTTTGTGTACATATTCATATCTTGAGATGTAGTGCTTGTGTACCTTGTAGTCTACATCATGTATCTATTTTGTGTCGATTCAGACTTGTATCTATTTGTATTCCACCGTGTCCGCTGGGTGATTCTTTGATTCTGTGATCCATACATCATTATAGGTTGTTTTGAATTTTTATTACAGCCACCATAGTTTTGTTTTAAATCTGAATTGTATACGTCGATTCCACTTTATTAAAGAAATATATAGCATATTAATCAACGTATCATACTCGTTTAAAGTAAAATTCACGGATGGTCACTCATAACCAGCCCTATTGTTTGCATGAACCGGCAATATTACTTTGTAATTTTCTTTGTTAGTGTGGGTCTCGAGGTGGGGTGTCACATTTAACTTTGTTTATAAATATTAGTAAAGTATTTGAAGGGACTGGGTCATCCACAGCGGAAGAAATGAGTGAATTTCAAAATTTTACCATATTCGATCTTAGTTGAGCCTATGAAGCCTAATTTAATTAGAACATTTCTAAATTCGTTTTAAATAAAAGCATTTATTTTACTTAAATTGGTTAAAGGCAAATTTAAATAAATTTAATTTTAAATGTATAATGTATCAAATACACTTGACATTTATATTAATAAGAGTTAATCTATATAGGGAATGAAATCTTTCATTTCTTTTCATAAAACAAGTAATTAGTTGAGAGCATTAATAAGATTTAATGTGTATAGGGAAGGAAACCTTTCATTTTTTTCCTAAAACAAGCAATTAATTGAGAGCATTAATTACATTAAATAGAGGGATGAACCTTTCATTTCTTTTTTTAATTTGAATCGATTGATTAGATTTAATTTACATATATATGTATCAAATACACACACACACACACACACACACACATATATATATAATATTTCTATGTGTACGCATATGTAACATGGTAATCCATGAAAGGTATAATGTGCCCACATACATATGGTGGGATTTACATTGCAATGGACACATTAGCTCATTTTGTGTGTACTGTAATTTGTCCAAATCTGTGCTTGTACAATAAGGCAAAACAAGATATTAATGTATGTAAACGAATATACATATATGTGTATACATAATATATATATATATATATATGCATGTGTGTGTATTAATGAATACAACAGTTTCTGCCATAATAAATTGATGTAAAATAATTATTTGAAAAACTTACAAGTTTTATAATTTTAGAAAATCTGAAAACACATTTTGGGCTTAAAATAATTTATGGATTTTTTTTAATTAAAATAATATTTATTATTAAATAATTGATAGTGACCCGAAATTAAATTAGTTCTTAAAAATATGAAATCAAGTTGAAATCTTTTACACTTTTTATGAAGGTGCTTAAGCCCCATTTTAGGCTTAGGAAATGTTTTTGAAATTTACACAACTGAAATTATATTTTTAATTAAACAATTGATTGTAGGCCATAAATTAATTAATGATAAAAATTATTAAATTTATAAAGACCTGAAAATATATCTAAGAACTAAATTGATTGTAGGCCAAAAGTAAATTAATTTTCAAAATTATTAAATTACGTTTTAAAAATCTAAATTATTTACATTAAGCTTCTTGTATGGTTCAGAAAATTTAAAAAATATATAATCCAAATTTTGAACCATTAATTATTTTATACATACTAAACAACTAACCAAATCATTAAATAATAATAAAATATGTATATACATATTTAATAAAATATTTTTATATTTTATGATTCATGATATGAATCATCATAAATATTTTTTAATATCAAAAATATAAGATATATAATCATATATACAATTGTATATATAGACAATTTGCAGATCTCTATACATTTAGTCTAGATCTATCTATATATATTAATATAAATCAAAATTAAAAATTTATTATTTTTTCTAGAAATTTAATTCAATAATAAATCAATAAACAAAGCATCACCACAAGCACACAACTAATCCAATTGTAACAAACACATGTAGCTATAAAATCTCACCTAATCTAAACAATAAACAGACCCGAATACAAATAGATGATTTGAATGTAAATCAACTTTTATATGATAAACTTGATATCAAACAATAATAATAAATGAAAGTTAACATCTTAATGAAGCCTTTATGTCTTCATTGAACAATGACGTCTCTTCTTAGAATAATTCCTAATTCATCAGGTTGCTAATCGGAGGTTGGAGACCTTCTACTACAAATTGGTATTGTTAATTTGAATTGGATTCGAGAATTTTTTGGGATTATTTTTAGAAAATAGTTGCTACCATTAAGATGAGGAAGAAGAAGAAAATAGAGGCGGCTCAAAAAATGAATTAGCTCTATATTAGGGTTTTGAGATTAGTATTTATATGCGTAGGATAAGAGAGCAAACAATGTAAGTTTCTCGCTAGATCTTGGCCGCACGTCTCTAAACCTTAGTCCTATGTTGTAGCCACCTCCAACCTCTCTCAAACCAATACCTATTCTCTCCAAATATCATGGGTTGTGAGCCCATTTAACCTAAATTAAATATGTACATTCATATTTAACATATTTTGTTATCAATATCTTATATCGATCAATATATTCATAAACTTTTTAAATATATGCAACAATTTTAATTCCCAGATCGCACTCAAATTTCAGAATTAATATTTCATAAAATTTATTTATTTAATTAACTTATACTAATTATAAACTAATTAAATTGTTTGTTCTAGAGAGAATTCATCATTTCGGTTGTGTGACTCTTGAGTATGAATTCTGTCAGCGATTAACCTCGAACTATTCGAATGTGGACATTCACACTTAACTTAGCAGGCAGTGTGGTAATATGGCCAAATTTATTGCTTACTCATTTTTGAAAAAAATCTCTTTTTAATTTAGTAAGTGTTACCCGGTTACGATAATTATTTACACCAATTCTTTTCGTCAAAACTATAATACTTCGGACTTATTGATTTTGGTAATGGTCAAAATTACAACATCGCCCACATTTAGCTCTGTAGTCCAAATACATAGTCCTTGACTTAGTAATAACAATTATTATTAATTGAACTAATCTGGCCAGAGATTTTGACTTTGAGTTAACCATGATACTAACCTTATATAACTAAGGAGACGAATCCTCTCTTGAATAGTGTTTTATTTGAAATACTTCCACCCGATCCAACTATAGTCACTCGATGAGTGCTTTGCCATGATTTGACTGTAATCAAAGTAGAGCTTTTATATTGAAGATTCGCAGTATTCTCAAGTCGAAAGAACTATGTGAATTATTCACATAGATATTTTCTGTTTAACCTTAGTTATTTTAACCAATAGGAAACCATCAGATGAGTCATCGCGTGGTTATCCAATTACTATTAGTACGTAACCACTAGATGCCCTCAGCAGTCATGAGTAATACACAGCCCAACATTTGGAGAGAATTATGTACTATAGTCTCAACGGACACATCGATATCTAGTCTCGATGCATCTTGACTAGGAATATTTAAAATGGTATATTAAATTTTATTGTGAAAAATTACTCATGGTTACAACATATTGTAACTACTATCACAGAATATACCATTTATGGATTTTTTATTAGATATATTTTTAATTAAATTAATTAATTAACACAACCACATTATATCAAGTATATAATAGAAAGAAAACACATTTATTTTGAACAAGATTGGCTAATGAGTGCGATATATACAACAAATTACATAATTGCCCCTATGACATACCCTTAACCCTTTAAATCTCTCACTTGCACTTTGGGTAAATTATGGAATCATATTCCGACTCCCCTAATCGATTTTCTCAAAACCAATTAGGTTAGTCCCTCTATAAACGGGTATGCTATTATGTTCCGATTATCTAGTCTGTTAATCAACTTTCTCGGTGATAAGCTATTTTATCTTGTGGAATAATTCGAAGTATGTCTCTCGACTTCTAGTGAGCTCCGAGTTTTGTCACGAACTATATCGCAACATTGTTATCATATAACAATGTTATTAGATTCTCAACTTTTGGAATTGGCTCAGTTATAAATTTGTGCACTTATATATTTATATACATTGCTTTTATTGCGTCGCTATTCTAGGCGACATACTTAGCCTTTTTCATTGAATCAGCCAAAGTCTTTCATTTGGAACATATCCAACTTAAAGATTCTTACCTTTAATTTATTATCAACATATTATACTCAATATCACTTATAAAATTTGAGTCCAAACACTCCTCATAAGGTGTTTTTGTTTCTGTAAATAATTCTCTTGTATTTCATATATACATTGGAACACTTCAAACAACCGTTTAGTGATATCATTTTGGACATAAACAAACCACGATACCATAGATAACATAACATGTATGATAATCCTATTGTCAATGCATAAGAAACTCATTTTACACGTTCCGTATTAAACAATATAATAAGGTGTCTTTGCATATCAATTTTTGGACATTCCCAATATCTTTTATACTTACTATAAAAGGCATCATTTACAATCCAAAATTGTGCATTAAAATAACTAATGTTGATTTTAGCCCAAGTACATCATTAAAATAAACAGCGTGTTGTTTAATTATAGTTTAGAAATATCAATGTATCTTTTAACTTTTTACTTATGAACATACGCTTCCTCTGCATAAACTATCTGATATTTCTATCAAAATATTTGTTCAATTTTAATACTTATAAAATTATACTTTCTATCATTTCTTGGATCATATCCAAAAACTCATAACCTGATATCGCTCCAACTGATTTCGAGACACTTTTGATTATTACGTGTAAACAATTTACTCTAAATCGTTATTTAGAATTTTATGTTTCAATACATACATAACAAACATAAAGTCATACTAAGTGGTACTTTTGTGAGTAAATTCAGATTAGCTTGAGCATATTGAATGTTGAATTCATTATGCTAATTTTAACAATTGAAATTTGTGATATTATTCTTATCAACATTGCTAATTTAATTCCAACTACAGTAGTCTTGCTCATAAAGACATAATCACAATCGATGGATCACATCCCTTGGTTACAACTACCATAATCAAATTTTGATAACGTACTTAGAATCCCATCGGATTTACGCATCATACCATATCATGGAGTCAATACTCTTAATGGCTTAATTGACAACTAGAGATTAACTATTCTCGACATTGATAAGAAACTCATAGTTTCTCTTCATTGTGCAAGAATACTTATTAGACATTCTAATCTAATGTATTCATAGGTTAATATCATTTCATCCACATAATTAGTTTTATCTTTGAATCATATCTAATTCCATTTGACTATCAATAATTTTTCAAAGAAATTCCTTCACAGTGAAGTTGGTATTTCTTGAAAGAACAATTGTTTCTCAATACGATGGATTAGGTATTTATAAACACTTTATGAATTGCCATGTATATAAAAATGGTTTAGTTTTTAGTTTACAAAACTTATGTCCAAAAAATAAATATGTCATCTAGTGATAGACTTTTCTAAACTCCTTTTGGGGATATTCATACAAGATCCCTCACAAACAGTTATTATGTGCAGACTTTTGACTCGCACATCCTATTAAAATCTTTGACCTAGGATATGTTGGGGTTTCTTATAAACCCATATCTCGTATGTTTTGTAAACTGTTATTTAGGTGAAATAATATTAACCATGTGTACTACTCTTCAGTACATGACCTTATAGAAAGAAAATAATTCAACTTCACTCACAATTGATCATACATTATCTACAAAGTTCGATTACTCCCTATCGATGCATCATTATGTGTCCCATGAAGGAGTGACTTTTGGGATTGGATCTTTATTCATTTTTAGATAAATTTGGAACCCTTTCCAACATACTTATTTATTTGATCAAATCTAATCATTTCTATTGCATGTTATTTTATTTACTTCTGTTTTATATAATGCTAATTTACCGTAGACATACTATATGTATATCAAATACACATGTCCATGTCGGTGATAACTCATTGGTGAATATTGCAAAGTACGTGGAACCGTTTTGGTATTAATAGACTTATGATCGCATACATCTATATGAATCAATTTGGAGAGTTCATCAACTCTTATGATGCTCCTACTGAATGGGTGCATAGCCTTTAACTGTTTGAGATATAATTAACCAGTATCATATGATTCAAAATCATATAACATAATTATTTTCTTAAAAATATGGCTTATTCTATAATTTCAAAATAATTGTAAATAATATTAGATACTTCTGTATTATCGATTGCATCACTTTTGTTATGAAAACAAATACCACATAAGAGTCTTATTTCAAAACGAATATTCATAATATTCATATTGAAATATAGCTATGTCTATTTCTCAGTCGATATGGAAAAATAGTCATAATTTCATAAATAATATTCGGTAAGTTTTACGAAAACAATTTTTGTAATATGATGCAATCAATAAGTGCTGTATGGCATGCTCCCACTACTTCCGTCATTACTATAATAGCATAATAATTTCGAAGGTCCATCATTCAGTTAATATAGATATATT
This sequence comes from Allium cepa, assembly GCA_030765085.1. NCBI lineage: Eukaryota > Viridiplantae > Streptophyta > Magnoliopsida > Asparagales > Amaryllidaceae > Allium > Allium cepa. Next base: position 94,579,949 of record CM060946.1, on the reverse strand, counting down.
TATTTCACATACTGCAACTAGTTTACAGTGGAGAGTTCTTCGATCAAATATCTTGAACACAAGAGAAATAAATATCATAAGAAATAATTTTTTATATGAAAATACATTCAAAATAGAAATCATATTTCTTATTCCAATGTTAAGTGTCAACCACTATTTTTACAATTTTAGTTTCCATTGTATCTTTATGAAGCAGAAATCACTATTCACACTCTTCATCCCAACTGTACCTTAAGTCACATCTACTCTTGTACATTCGTTATTCTTTCTAAATGGTCAAACCATTCAAAAGAAAATTACAATACCATAACGAACTCTTTACAAAAGCACACTTGATCATCCTTAACATTTAACGACGTCAAATATGTTTCCCTTTGTGTAAACCGATCAAACTGACATTTCAACAATCGAGTTCTTAGATCTATCTCATAGTTTTGGTCTACTATTACAGTTAACACAGTACGATCATTTATAATCAATCAAATCGAATACTTGATCTTGCATTAATTTTTTTTCCACATGAATTAATTTCATCAAAATATTGTACAATACAAACTTTTATCATTTACTATATAACATTTATATGTGATTGTATATAGATCAAATATTCATAGTCTTGTATTACTTTTTGAGTTCAAAATTCATAGAATGCAATATATTGCTCGACCAAATAAATATGTAGTGACCAAAATACGAAAGCATTTAGTAGTTGTAATATCAAGCACTTGCATGGGTGTTGAAACGTCAACATGCAAATAATCTTTATTGGTAGGTATATGTTATATTTCTATTTGTCAATCTTCAACTCGTTTGTATATCTTAATTGATAAACATTTTATCAATCTTATTAAATGCATAAATTTATCAATGTAGATTATTATAACATTATATAGCATATATTGTTACAATATTAGAAAGGTTAAATGTTATCATTTTATTTTTCTAATAAGGCTCCCATTAGTTTTTTATGTTTCACCAAACCCTAACCGAAACATAGAAGTCTTTTGACTTCACTAGTGGGTGTTAGGATTTGTCGGTAGTCGAATTTTTAGACTTAATCTTACCTTTTTTACATCTCACTTATACTTATACTGTTCGTCTCTCTGTATGTCATAGAGAATACCGGTTATATAATACCTTATAATTCTATATACAAAATCCTATATATATGTATAAGTAGAAGAATTGTATAAGGAAGATAAGATGCTAGGTTATAGAAAAAACAAGTGGAAAAAGGATGAAAACCTAATGATAGATATTTATGATCTAATCAAAAATGGTTTTCTTGGAAATCTGACCTTGAGTTTGCTCAACAAGTCATAGCTTCACAGACGATGGATAACTCCTTATCGGTCGTATCACATACAACTCCTAATCCATGGTTCCTTGTCCTAATCTCATTTCAAACTTGAGTTTTCTCACCAAATCGAAATAAATTATTCGTTCATACCTACCATATCGTGATGGCCTAAGTATAGTATATGTATCTTGAGTTTGCTCAACAAATACATACAGTTATCTTACCTCATCTATTCAATATATTAATAATGCTACACATAATATCCCTGGTTTGAGATTTTCTCAATAACTAAGGAGCATGCAAGTAATTTATTAATATATATATGGTAGATGACAACATTATATTGAAGATTCTTAATCTTCGATATATTATATTGAGTGATATCGACTATGGAGTAACGCATTACTCATTAAATACGCTCAAAATTCAAATGTCAACACATCTGAAATCAGGGTATACGTATAATACGTATGTATTTATTCTTTATGTCTATTTAGGGTGTCTTTAATGTTCCACGTTTAGTTTATACATTCATATTATATAACTTTTATTATTATATAACTTTTATATTTTATATTACTTATATAATAGTCTTATGTACAATGTTATGTTATTAAATCTTATTTAAATAATATTTGTTAATTAAAATTTTAATTAATTTTATATTAATACAACACTAATATTTAATATTTATTATATACTATAACCTTTATAGTATAACATATATATCATATACATGTGTATATTATTTAATTAATTAACCTTTATTTGGTTTATTTAGTTAAACAATTTTAATTAAATTATATCAATTTCAAATTTTATCTTACATTCGTACATGTATACTTACGTTATCTTAAACACTTTTAAAATAACATAACATATATCAACATATAAAATACATGCATATCAGTACAAATTAATTAACTCATGTCATTAATTTATTTAATTAATCTTCTTAATAAATTTTAAATTTCGAAATTAATATTCAAATAGTTTCAAACAATTTGAAATTTTCATTTCCTTTTCAGACATTTAAAAAATTATATTATATCCTTTTATAACAAACATATATTTATTTTAAATTTGAATTTTAAACTTAAAATCTTGTCTTAATTTTCAATACTATTTCGAAAATTATCTCAAGACTCAACTCAAATTGGGCCTTTTCTATTAGAAGCAACCTTTGGGCTCACTTCACCTTTTAGGCCGGTGTAACGACCCGTAGTTCCGTACCCCTTGAGTCGACGCTATTCTCCATCAAAACAACTCAAGATGGATGGAAATACGAACCATTAGGGTTAAAGAAGAAAGAGGAAGAAGAAGAAAATAGAAACAACACCAGAATCTAACCATCGCAGCGGAATAAAATATAATAGATAATAAATGATCTTTACACAAAAGAAAATCTGTTTATACATCACATCATCAGAGTACACATAACACTCAACTGGACAGTAGTCATAACCCGTTCTCACCAAATCTGAATACACAGCTAATCAACACAGCGGAATATCTAAACAAGTACGGGAGTACGTATCGCCATCCAGCCCATCCCTTGAGCTCCACAGCATCCTTTCCTGTATTCTATAATACTCGGTCTGACCCGAGCATTATAGTGAAATAACACCCGAGTCAGTCTGGCATACCAATGTGAGAAAACCACAGTCAAATTGATTATTAAAGTTTCAAAATCCTTTGGAAACAAAAGAATCTCGTAAGACCACGCCATAAATAAATATGTAGGGTTTTTTACCTTACGATAGCCAAAACACTTTTATCAAATTCATCTGATATTATAATACTGTCTATAGAAAGTAAAATAGAATCTAACTGAAATGCTTGCATCTCACGTTTTAGCAATAGTTGGGCACAATCAAAACCGTAAAGGCGCGTAGGGAGAATGGATTTCCAACTAATGACTAGGCACTGGGGTACCACCTGTCACAGTACCTGGTCTAGATCAGCGTACCGAGGATTACTCCCAATCCCCCGCAACCCAAGACCGGGACTACCCCTTACTGGATAATCTCGAGTAAGATCACCCCACGGTCGGGATCAGCAACCGCACCACTAAGCCGAATAAAAGGGACATCTAGACAAGGATGACCTCACCCTAATGGGTGCTACCCACTTAGCCTTGTTGCATATCTCCTGATTTTCAGTCATTCCCGGTTGATGAGGCTCGTGATAAATTCTGTTAATAAAAATTAACTTGATTTAATAATCCAATTAAATAAATGTTTAATTGGTAAATTTTATCTTTTAAAAACTAATAATTTCTTTCTATTTATAATATATATATATATGTATATATATTGTAGATAGATAAGTTTTGATTTTAGATTAATGAACAAATAAAATCTTGTTTTTAAATTCTGATATTCATTTTGATAATTTGGAGATTATTATTTATTTAATAAATAACTATTCAAAAAAACTATTTAATAGCTAACTATTTGGTTTTAAGATACTTGAATAATTATTTTAAATTGTTTAGAATATATTTTAAAGCATAGTTTAAATTTTAATAAGATAAACAAAAGTTTATTTTATTTCTTTATAAATATCGCTTAATAATTATAATTTGGAATTATATGAAAATTTAAAATACTCTTCATATATTAAACATTAATTCTTTTAATTAAGATAAATAAGACAAGTAATTTATGATTTCTTTTATAAATGATTTAAAATTGATAAATGAGTTATCCTCAAATAATAAATGTAAAAAGATAAATATAGATAAGATTTTAAAAGACAATGTTATTATTTTAAATTTAAAATATGTTGATAAATTAGTTTTAAATGCAATTTTTAAATGTATAAATAGCATTTGAAGTTGAATTTAATTTTGAAATTCAAATAAATAAACATATATGATCTTGTAAATAAGTTTTCATTTTTATATAAATTGTTTTATTTCATTTTCAATAAAAAGAAATACATATCCATTTATTTATGAAACTACTTTATATATATTTAATAAATAAAGAGAATTTCAATTTCCTTTAAATTAAATAAAAATAAGTAAATATGTATAAAACAAGTGTTAACATTTTATGTAACTAGTGAGACAAGTGTGAACTAATAACCTACCTTTATTGACAAATGTAAGAATTTAGTACATGTCTCATATTTATTTTTAATTTTCTTTTTAATTTTAGATAAATCAACTACATTTATAAACACGTTTCTTCAAGTTCTATTCTTTTCTAATGTTCTTTTTTTTTCAAAGTCTAGAAGAAAAGTTTCAGCCAAATCAAATCTGAAACAAAAATTTGTATTCCAAATTCTCAAAACCCAAATCACTGTGGTTTTCATCAACCTGAATCTGTAATGCAAGCAAATCCTCTGTAAGCCATTTTCAAATACAAAAGATTTGCCTGCATAATCAAACAAGTAGCCTCTGCATTTCTTTTACCTGGGAATAAAAGTTAAGTCTGAAGCAAGTTTTGAATGGCCTACATTTTTTAAATTTGGGTTTGGCCTCTGCAATCTGGAACTTGGACCTACATGCAAGTTTTTAACAGCAAAATTCAAATTTCTTTAACCTGCATGCAAGTCTGGAGCACAACAAGCATTCAAGTTTAAAAAAAAAAAATCTGCAACTCAAATTTTGTGCTCTGTCTTTCAAATGACAGGTGAGTAACACTCTTAAAAATTTAAATATAAGCCGTTGCTTAAATAAGTATGTTTGTGTAGGTTTATATGAATTGCATGTTGATTAATATGCCTGTGTATATGGTCTTAAATACATTACTGTATATATGCATACTAATGATAGAACTGTATGTGCTGTGAAAATGTTCCTTCCTGTACTTAAAATCAGAAGTAAAGATTCTAATAAAAATCCATTTTTTTCTTTTAAACAAGTTATGTTAGGATCTAAGGTTCAAATAATATCTGATTGTTTGATTGTAAAGAAAACTTTAAATTGTACTTAAGTTAAATTAATTGTAATTTGCTCTGTAATTTAAAATAAGCAGTAAAGTTTAAATTTTGGGAAAATTCAAACTTATGAAATCATGAATTCAGGATTAAATTATAAATGCTTATATTAAATCATGATTTTTTAAAAATCAAATTACAAATTTTAAGGGTAGAATTGAAGAGCAGTTTTGTTTTCTCTAGAAATTGATTTTGGGGTTTTTGCTGATGCTCTAAAGGGTCAGGGTGGTCGTGGTTGCTTCTGGTGATGGATTAGGGGTCAGTGATGTAGGATAAAATGGGGGTGGTGGTGGAAATTCACTGTGGTGAAGGTGGTGGTCGAAATTGATTCCTAAACCTAGTTTTTAGGCACTACAGTGATTTGATCTGTGGGGAGACTACAGGGGACCGAGTGCAGTGATTTTTGGGGTGATGGCTGCTTGGGTGTCGAAGAGGAGTTGGACGGCGTTGTAGAGCCTCCGATGGTCGGAGGAGAGAGGATGGGAGATTTCCAGGTTTGGGGTTGAAGTTTAAACTGTTGCAGTTGTTTCAGGTTTTGGGTTGGGAAACTCAAGTTCGATTTGATGATTTTTGTGGGGTTCTGATGATCGTGGGTGGATCGGGGTGCAAGCGTTGACCTGCTTGTTACCTAGGTAGTGGCCGGAGGTGGCCAAGACCACCGTGCATGTGCACGGTGAAGAAGATGGTGACAGGGAAGTTTTGGGGTTTGCAGTAGTTTTGCACTCGGGTTAATTCTCGAGTAAATCAAGTTTTTACTCGAAGTAGAACAGGGGGAAACTCGGGTTTTTATTTTCTGTGATTACAGGTTTTTGAAACCTGTAGTTTTAAATTTAAAGGTTTGTTTTAAAATCTAAATGCAGGGTTTTAAAACAGAATTTAAATCAAAATTTAAGGTATAAATTTCAAATGAGATTTGAATCCTGATTTGAAATTTTAATTTAAACTTTTTAAATTAAAATATTTAAGCAACATTTAAAAAGGGTCTAAATAATTAAATTTAAAGTTAAAGCTTTAAATTAAAATAGAAGATTTAAACATAAATTCAAATCTGGAAACAAGAATCAAATTTTAATCAGGTTTTGAAAAGAAAAGTAGTTTTAAATATTTTAAATGTTTTAAACAACTTTGAAACATATTTAAATATGATCTTAAAATTTAATATGGGTTTAAATTTCTTTTATAAAATGAGAAATTATTTAGCATGAGTTTTAAGAAGGTTTTAGAATGTTTTTAAAATTTGATAAACCTAAGTTTGGTTTTCATTTTAAATTTAAATTTTAAAGTGAAATTTGGAAACAAATTTTAAAGTAAGTTGTTTTAAATATTACTTTGTTAATAATAATGAAATTATTAATAAGAAAAGTTTTCTTATAATAAATCAAAGATTTAAATGATTTTGGTTTATTAAAATTAATAAGGTAATTAGAAGATTTATTTATTTATTTATTTATTTAATTAAATAAGGATTTTGAATTAATTAAGATTAAGGTTAATCAATTAAAATTTATTTATTTGGGAATATGACCATTAATTAATTTAGTTGTGTTTTTAATTAATGATTAGAAATTAATCAAGAGGTTAGAATTAATTGAGTGAAAACTTAATTAATTTAATAATTAGTGATTAATTAAATGATTATTAAGTATTAATAAATTTGTGAATAATAAATGATTAATTACTTAAGTAAGGTAATTAAAGAAATTGATGATAAGTTAATGAAGGTCATTAACCTGGGATTATTTATTAATTAATCTAAGAAATTAATTTTGATAATTAATTAGATTAATTAAATTAAATAATCATTATGGTATTGGGTTAAGTATGATTACTTTGTGAAGTAATTAAAGTTATTAATTACTCATGGTAATTAATTAATTTATTTGATTAGTTTAAATTAATTAATTAATTTTAATTAATTTATAATAATCATTGATGGGTTAATAAGATTAATAATTACTTAGGGAAGTAATTAAGATAAGTAATTACAGAATGTAATTTATTTAAAGTATGAAGAATTGAGATTAATTGTCTGTGAAATTATTATGGAGGATAATTTCTTTGTGAAAGAAATTATATTAAGTAATGTAATTAAGTAAGGATAATTAATTACTAATAAAATGATATAATTAATTATTAAATATAATTAATTTAGGGGTAATCAATTTACTCAATGCAGAAATTAAAAAAGGTTAATCACTGAAGTTAATTAATCAAAGTGATTAATAATTAAGATTAATTACTTAATGAAGTTAATTAATTTAAATGTAATTAGGAATCATTAATTAATATAATTAATGATGTGATTAAGGATTAATTAATTAAGATTAATTAATTAATGATAAGTGATTAAAGTAATTAATTAATGTAATTAATTAAGAATTAATGTAATTAATTATAATTAATTCATTAATGGAGTAATTAGAGGTTAATTACAATATTTGATTAAGCAAAATTAATTTGTGAAATTAATTACTTGAATGTAATTAAAGGTTGATTAATCAAGGGTGATTAATCAAGGATGATTAATTAGTGGTTAATTAATCAATTAGTTGATTTGTTTGTAATCAATGGTTATCTAAGCAGGATTATAGATTGAGGTAATTAATTTAATTTACTTTAAATTAATTAGAGATAATGTAATTAATTTAACTCATTTTAAATTAATTATATAGATGGTGTGATTATTAATCCTTGTTTATATATGGATGATATAAATTTCCTTGAATGGTTTGAATCTCAGATATGAGATTAGTAATGATGTGTGATATGGATGCATTGGTTGCATTGTGATGATGAATTGGATTATCTTCTGATGATGATAATATGGATTATCTATGGTGATAATTATCTATTGTGATGATATAAATTATCTATTTGTGTGTATATAGATAGTTTTAATTTAATTATTTTAAACTTAAGACAACTTGGACCTAAAAGACACGTTTTGGATTTCGATGAGACCAGGATCCGGTTTCCATATTTGGATATCCGAAAACCACATCGATCCAAATTAACGATAGGTCGTGATCTCTTGTGAAGAGTGAAGACTCGAGGTGTAAGGACTATACATCAGTATACCTCTGGGGGTGATTCCGTGATGGGTTTGACGGAGCTAGTTCTTATAGGCTCGAGATGGAGTTTCAGAGTGCAAGGGTTATCGTCGTTAACTATGAGGGTGATTCCAAAATGAGTGTAACGAGATAATGCCTTCGGTTTCGTTCGAACCCGGAACGAACTTGTATGGATTGAATGCTTTCAGAACATCGTCAGGTGGACGATGAGCATTCTAAGAGATGTGTTCTCTAAAGGTAATCGTAGTCTCAAGCCTCATCAACCGGGAATGGCTAAAATAGGGGAGGTGCAGCAAGGCTTCGTGGGTAGCTCCCGCTGGAGAGCGAGATTTACCCCTGTCTAGAAGTCCCTTTTTATTCAGCTGTGTGGGCGGTTGGTGCGCGACAACTGCCGGGGTTGTCTTGTTCGGGACTGTCCAGTAAGGGATGGTGCCGGCCTTGTGTTGCAGAGGAGAGGGCGTACTCCTCGGTATGGTGATCTAGGCCACGTACTGTGACGGGCGGTACCCCAGTAGCCCTGCCATTGTATGGAATCCAGAATCCAATAAGTGCCAACGGTTTTGATTGTATTACCCACTTTTGTGGCTAGTAGCTGGAATTTAATAAATGTAACAATTTCGACTATTTCATATTTATTTGAAAACCCTCGACACTATTATAATATCACCGGATTTCCTATCAAATATTTTGGTTAGCGTAAGGTAAAAACTTTTCCATGTTTATGTGTGGGAAGTCTTACGTGATACCTTTTGTTTTCAAAGGAGTTTTCAAAATTAAGCAACTTTAACCTGTTACTCACACCAGACCCATGTCTGACCCGGAGTTTATTTTGTTTTTCATAAACTCTTGGGTACTCAAATTTTTATGAGTAGCCAAGGGATTCAGGTTAGCTTTGACGAATTATGGAGGAGCAAATGGAGCAGGAGGCTTCTGCGTTGTAGTTATTTAGTATCCGCTGCGTTGGTATCTCTGAGTTGTTGTTTGAGTTGTTTTGTACTATGTTGTAATAACTAGACAGGTGTTTATAACTGTCTAGTATGAGATGTATAATCTATGTAACTCTGATAGTTGTTATATATCTATGTAATACTTTTGATTTTAATATAATTTATTTTTTCCGCTGTTGAGATTCTGTTGTTGTTTCTTCCTTCTTCTTTTCTTTATCTTTCTATCCCTTTCTTTCTTATTAATGATGCATCATTCTGTGGAGACGGATGGCGGGTCGTTACACTAATGTTGCTAAAAGGTACGTTTTAATGCTTAACATGGGTGTATGCTATGTGACATACACACTGTATAATAAATATATACATACACACACCCATATATATAAGTAAAATATTAATTAAGTTTACTAAGTTTAAGTTTATATATATAACAATAATTATTATCTAACTTTATAAAAATCAACTAAGTTGAAATAATAACACAAATAACAACAATAAGAGTCATAGTAGTACTAATAAAAATAAACAAACTAAGTTTCATAATGATTAACTAAGTTTATAACAATAATGATGATGGTGATAAAAAAATAAAATAATAAATAATAGATTAATATAATAATAATATCTTCAAAACCCCTTTATTCTCCTTTTTTCTCTTTAATGGTAGCTCTTCCCTTTTTCCCACCTTCCTTTTTTGCCCTATATTTTGGACCTTCTTCCTACTCCTATGCCTTCTCCTCCTCTACCACCGCCCTCTTCCTTCCCTGCTTTAGTTGACTTCGATGCCCCCCAACCTCTCTCCTATTTTCCCCACTCCCTTCCTTTGCTCCTCATCATTTTACTCCACAAATCCCCTCCAATCTTATTTCTTCTTCTTCTACCTCAACATGTCCTGCTTGGTTATTGCTTTTCAAGGATAAGCCTAGAAAAGTTTCTTAAGTTTGTGCCGGTTTCAGTTGACCTTTCCTTTTAAGGTGATGCCTTAATCTCTCCACCTGATGCAATAGCTGCTAGTAAAGAAGTTTGGTGTGATTACATTGTATGACTCTTCCTTGATAAATCTCATCTGGAAACTGAAAGGTCTATAATGGTGAAATATGAAGGCTTTGTCTTCCTTTTTCTACCATCTTATGACGAGGACAAAAAAAATACATATGGTTGATCCCATAATAATGAAGGATAAGATGTTTACAATCAAACGGTGGAACCCAGAGATAGGAAATGTTTGTGGAAGTATAAGCTCGGTACCAATTTAGATGCAGTTTTTTAATATATCAAATTGGGGATAAACTAGGTAGCAAGTAGATAGGGAAAGTTATTGTGTATGGATGAGTTTACTGAAAGACTAGAAAGATTAGAGTATTCTAAATGCATGACTGATGTGAATCCAAATTAAAAGCTATTGAATCAATTTCCAATTCAATTGTTAGATGGGAAAGAGCAGATGATTCAAATAAGATATTTGTGGCAACCTGATATTTGTGTTAGTTGCAAAACTTTTGGACACAAAGCTTCTAAGTGTATAATTGAGCTTGCAAATAACAAAAATGAAAGTGGAAAAGGTAAAGTAGCTAAACTAAAGCAAAAGGAAATATAAATTGACAAGGTTGAAAGAGTTAGATTTCATATTGCTAGGAAATACAAATGGTAAAAAGCAGTGAAAATCAAAAAACAATACAAGGCCTTACTAGTTATCCCGATAAGTTTAAGGAAGTAGATATCCTTGATTCCTATTCTGAGAAACAAACATGCCGAGACATGTAAAAATGACAGCTTGATTAATGTAGAAAGTACTCATGACCTATTGCCATCTATGTAAATGATAATGAAGTTTTACTGGGAAATAGGTATCAAAGTTTAGCTGAGGATAATGGAGATGATTTGGCCTTGGAAAATGAAATTATAGGAAATGAGATTTCAAATAATGATAAAGCACCCAACAAAGTGACCTAAATGCAAGTATCTAAGTGCATGCTTGCATAGATGAAAAAAAATTCCCAAGCATTTAATGCATCAAAAATAAACAGCTCTATCTCTACACCTTTTGATACTTCACCAAATAAATGCACCAACCAAACCAATCTTGTCCCACCCTTGCTTTTCTACATTCCCTCGCCCTTCAAATAACATAACATGTCTCCCATCCAACTTTCTCCCATTTATGCAAACTCAAACAACTTTGACACATTAAATATCAGTCCTATTGTGCAAGCAACTTCTTTCCAACCATCATTTATGATATTCAAACCACCTGAAACTCCCCTGAATCCTAATACTCATGAAGACATTGTGTTTAATGTTTTGAACTCATCTCTAAAAGATCCTTTCTACCATACACAACCCCACTAGGTTGGAAAGACTTTAATGCAGCAAACAACTATTCCTCTCACAATCAAAATTCCTCCTTCACTCCAAAGCAGCCAACAAATCTTCCCCTGCCTATAAACTCAATCTAACAAACAAGGAAACCTTCAAAGAATAATAAGCCTAAGAAGGCCGTGACTGCTAGAATGGATAAGCAAATACCCACCCTAACATCGACATAATTCCTGAAAGCAGTAGTGTAAAGTCTCTTTCAACAAGGAGAAGGTAACATCAGAGTCTTACAAACCTCAATAAAGTTAATAATGCTACACAAACTTACAACATGGAAGATAAGAGGAGGATACAAAGAAATCAAGCTAAATCATATTAAGGACTTAATCCATTCTCAAAAAATCCACTTCATTGCTATTCTCGAAACCAACCTTCCCCTAACTTTCAAAGCTGCTAAATTAATAAACCCCTTATGGTCTGTAACGACCCACTGTTTCGACCCTCGAATGTCGACACTACTACGTCCACGATATTCACGCATCGGGTATCCAAAAGTCAGAAAGACGAAATGTTAGAGTAAAAAGAAAAAGGAAAGGAAATAGGCAAGAAAGAAGAGAATAAAACATTAGAATCTCACTAACAAAAATATATAATATCAAACGAACTGTGTAAAGAGTTACTCCGATATAGAAATTTCAAAGTTACAAAACCTAAGTACTATCATCAAACTTGACAGTTATAACAGCATGTCGTCACAAATGCTGATATATACAATATAGCAATGTAGCAGAAATAAGAATACTATGGTAGGTAAAACATCCAGCTCGTCTTCTTGAGCTCCAAAGAACATCAATGAAAACCTGCCTTTCTCAGATTACTTGAAAGAGTATGTGAGAAATTTAGAGAAAACAAATACCAAGTGTCTGGCATAAGTCTGGTATGAAAAATTCAAGAAATATGTATCCATCATATAACAGTACTTTTCTGACCAAGTGGAATGCCATAACGGTTATCACCTCAAAAGAACCACCATCTAATAGGTACATGAGATGATATAATAGATAATATACGATGTACAATATAAATATTATAACATAGCGGAATGGTAACATGGGTAACATTCAACATCATATTAGAGGGTACAATCAAAACTGATTAGGAACGTTCGCATATTGGGTTTTTTTCATGGAGATCTCTTCAGCTCACGTCGAATCCAATCTCCTGCATAAGGATCGAAAAATACCTTCGAGTGTCATATATCTCTAGACAGGATATACCATTAAGGAATACATAGTCAGTCCATGCCTAAATATGTGATCCCAAATACCATCACCTCTCGCGCACGACATCGATAAGCATACTCTAGATATGAAGTGATAATATCCTGTCGTAGGTTAGCCAAACCCTAAGCTATGCTCCTACTTTTTTTTCTATCGTTTACGATGTCGAGGTTACTTTTTGCATCTTTCGCATAAATATTCATCACTCGAACAAAACAAGAATTCCAATTGGATTCCCACATCTCGAACAAATCTCGAAACCACACATGGATTCCAGCATCTAGAACATATATACTTCTAAGAGATAGAACATGTATCTTATTTTTGAAGTGACTTTCTATAAGTAAAACACTAACCGGTCTCGGTCTCTTCAAGATTAAATCGACGAATTTGGTCATTAATAATAATGAGAACGATCATATATGGAAACCAAGTCTCATATACTTATCATGCTGCCGATATATTCATCTCACACTATCCCTTAATCAAGTGTAAAGCCGATAGGTTAGAGCTCTATTGCTCATATCCCTACATGAACATCAGTCTTAGTTCCCACAGATAGACAAACATACTTCATCGGCTTTTAGTGCTAAGTATACGACTAAATGTTTACCATAAACAAATGAACAAACAAGGCATGATCAAGTCACACAAAGCACGATTAAGTTACATAAGCAAATTATAATATCCTTTTGGTTTAACTAATCTTTTATTAGTTAAAACCTCTTTTATTTATTAAACTTCTTTTATCTAATAAAACATTTTTCATCAATTTTTACTATTCATTTATGCTTTTTCAATATTTCAAAACATGTTTGAAAACATCACTAAAGAGATTATAGAAAAATACCAAATTCAAATATCATTTTAAACACTTAGGGTACTAATATTAGGGTATTTAAAAACCATGAAAATAGATCCCTAAGAATATCTTCCTATTTATTTATAAAAATTCCCGAAAACAAAGGATTTAGAAGTGCGCTTATAATGACTATTCTTACTTCAAACACTTTCAAACTTACTTTAATTTAACATACAAGTTAAACAACCATTTAAACATCAAGTCAAGGTGACATCACATTTTAAGAGGGTAACAGAAGTGATGTTAAACCATATAAAGTTATTATTTGCTTCAAAAGCAAGTGGGTTTCAAAGTTTAATTTTACTTAGTTAATGTCGCTGTGACTTTATACTTTGCATGCAACATATATATACAATATATACTAATAAGATAGTGAGATAACTCACTTAGATCCATGCCAATCCTAAGAACAAAGCCATAAGAACATAGAACCACCTCTCACCATCATCAAAAGCCAAAAGATCCAATATTTAGAAAGAATATCGTGTAAATTCTATTCTGGACCATCAACCTTACACGCTCGTTGACACGAACTTGTTTCTAGCGAAAGAACCGGCCATCAAATTTGCGTTGATAGAAATATGTTGATGCCTCTACATCTTGCTAGTCCATCCATGCCACGAGAGCAACAAGCATATCCAAATTGTAATTGTGGAGATTATGTGTAGTGGTTGTTTGCAAAAAGAAAAAGAATGTCGGACGAAGATTTTTCAGTTGTAGTTCGTACAACAAACACAGACTGAATCCTCATGAAGTTGATCGTTGTAAGTATTTTAAATGGATTGATCAACCAATGTGCGAAAGGGGAGTCGAGTATGCCTACAAATTGCAAGCTAAAGTAAGGCACCTCTAAAAGGTGAATGAAGAACTAAGGAAAACCAGTGAAAAGGCAAGATTTTCGTAGTCGTTTGGGCCTCGGAGAACATTGTCAAATTTTGGTTTTTGTTGAACTGTAGTATTTTGAATATGAATTTCCAAATTGTTTGTTTATTTTTTAACCTGTATTGTGTGCTACCTAATCAGTTAGATAAACAATGAAGTGATTTTGGGTTTAAATGTAATGTAAAACTGTGACGATCCGCCTTTCTAACCACAGAAAGACGTGTCATCAATAAGAAAGAAAGAGATAGAAATAGAAAAGATAGAAAGAAAGAATAACAACATCAGAATCTCACAGTGGAAACGGAACAAAATATAATACATCACATAACTATTACATAGTTTTACATATATCAGAGTTACACAACATCATACAACAAGACAGTCATATATATATCTGCCAATACATACATCCCAAAATACAAAATACATCAACTAACACAACGGAACTAGATAGATATATACTTCTGGACTCCTGCTCCAAGCTTCTCCAGAACTCAACAATCCAAAACCTATCACTTGGCTACTCATAAAAATTTGAGTACCCAAGAGTTTATGAAAAACAGAAATAAATTCCGGGTCATACATGGGTCTGGTGTGAGTAAACAGGTTAAAGTTGCTTAACTTGAAAACCATTTGAGGCGACACATCAAATTCGCTTCGCCTCACCAACGCCGTCCATCAGAGGCGACACAATTCCGGCCACGCCTCGCCGATACCCCACTCTACCATCCCCTTGAACCTTACGTAACTCGATGCATCAGAGGTGACGAAATCACCTCATTTCCAGACCACTGCAAAACTGGAGCATAAACCCAAAATTCACCTTGTCCTATCGATTCTTGCAATAGATAGCTTTTTAATAATTTTCCTATCTTCGTTAATCAACAAGCTAGCTTCAAACAAAAATTCAACAACTAAAATTTGTTCGATCATCAGAAATTGATTAAAAAGCATATTTGGTTCAACTAGGAACTGCACTTAGAATACTTAACTAAAAATCATCATTTTTGTTTTAAAAATCTTATTTTTATATGTAGATTCAAGCTATATAATTGAATTAGTAATTTACAATACTCGAATTCAACATAAAATTATTTGTTGCTCTGTAAATCAAATTTCCAGTTGATATATTTCACTAACAGGTTGAAAACAAATTTTAAAAGCTTGATTTATGTTTAAACAACCTATTTTGTTTTGAACTCAAAGCCTAATAATAGCTAGATGAAAATATTTTGGATTTTCAATAATTTCTCAACTTATAACAAAACAAAACAAAGAAGAACCAGAACAACACATATATAAACACAGAGCTATATAAAAAACATACATATGCAAGCATATTATTATCAATGAATCATACATACAGATTTAATTAAACTTAAGTCTTTAAAAAATTTGTTTACTCACCTGAAAACAAGTTTGAACAAAAAGCCAATATCTGTTTTGAAACCTGCAGTTTGATTTTCCTGTAAACCTTTTCTGCTTTTGTTTAGTTGAATGAATTGTTTAAGTTTGTAAGATAATGATGTTTAATTTTCTTTTCTTTCAGGCTTGCTAAGTTATGTTTGAACGAACAAGAACTAATATGGATGCATATATAAAGAAAATAGGTTTTACAGCGTGGCTGACTTCTGGTACAAGCTGCTTCCTTTTGGTCAGAGATTTTTTTGTGTTTTCTGAAAATTGAAATGATATTTGTTTGTTCTGAGATGATATTATTTAATGCATATGTTTCCCTATATGTTTACATATTATCCCATTTGATTTTTGTATGTAGATATTTTTGTTTTGTCTTGCATACCATATGAATCTCCATATGTATTTATACTAGAATTATCTTATGTTTCTATTTAAGCTTAACCATCCAACACTTAATTCATATCCATATATTTTTATAATTATATTTTGTACTTATATTTAATATTGATAGAATTGATTTTATTTTAAACTTTTTTTTTAAAGACTTTATTTATATTCAAATATTTTTATAATTATAGTTTATACTTATATTTAATATTGATAGGATTAATTTTATTTTAACATTATTATCTATATCTCATTCATATGCACATGTTCAAATTGAATGTTAATAATGTAAAACATTAATTAAATTGAATAAGGTATATTTTATTTTAAATATTTTTGAAAGATTTTATTTTAAATTTTCAAATCAAAGCTTCCTTCACAATATATATATATATATATAAGTGGAAAATGTCCAAAGTCTTATCTATTTATAAAATGAAAAACTTGTATTTTATTTAAATTAGATTAAATACTATTAAAATAATATTGACAAAATCCCGGGTCATTACATTCCTCCCCCTTAAAAGAATTTTGTCCCCGAAATTTAAAACAAAAGATAGTTCAAAAGCTTTTATATCAACAATCCAAACATACATATCATCCATACAATAACAATCAACCAAACAGTCTATTCTAACAAGCATCACTAGCTATCCGGACACAAATTCGGATTGGCTTTCCTAAAGCTATCCAGAGTTTCCTAGGTACAATCTCTGGGATCCTCGCTCCATTGCACTTTGACGAGCTTCACTACTTTGCTCCTAAGTTGCCTCTCGTCTTGTTCAACAATCCGAACAGGATTCCTGACCACAGTCAAGTTGGGCTCGACTTGCAAATCTTCCTGGACTATTGGTTCTACAACCAATGATGGGTCATGGACAAATTTCCTTAGATGGGATACATGAAATACATTATGAATTCAAGACATCCGTTCTGGCAATTCAATTCTGTAAGCTACTACACCAATTCTTTCCAACACCCGGAATGGTCCAATATATCTTGGGGCAAGTTTTCCCGTCTTTCCAAATCTAATAGCACCTTTGATCGGGGAAACTTTGACAAAGACTAAATCTCCGATCTCAAATTCCAATTGTCTTCGTCTTTTATCTGCATATTTCTTCTCACGGTCCTGAGCAGATTTCATTCTTTTCTTGATAAGCTCAACTTTCGCAGAAGCTTCACAAATCAAATCTGGTCCAAGTACAAGACGATCTTTCGACTTTATCCAACAGGATGGGGATCTACACGGTCTTCCATACAGAGCTTTATAAGGAGCCATCTTAATACTCGCTTAGTAACTGTTATTATAAGAGAATTCCACTAGATGAAGATGGTCTTCCCACGATCCACCAAAATCCAAAACACAAGCTCGCAGCATATCTTCTAGAATACGATTAAGCCTCTCCGTCTATCCGAGGATGATAGGCTGTACTCAATCTCAAACTCGTTCCCATAGCTGGTTGCAGAGCCTTCCAGAATTTGCTGGTGAAGATAGGATCTCGATCACTTACTATGCTGACAGGAACACCATGCAAATTTGATTATCTCTCTCAAGAAAATCTCTGCCAGAGAAGCTGCAGTACGAGTTGCCTTAACCGGTATAAAATGTGCGCTCTTAGTTAAACAATCCACAATCACCCATATTCCTTCGTTTCCTTTCTTGGTTCTAGGCAAACCGTCGATGAAATCCATCGAGATCATTTCCCATTTCCACATTGGGATTTCCAAAGGTTGCAATAATCTGGCAGACTTCTGCTGGTCTCCTTTAACTTGCTGGAAGATAGCACAACTATTCATGAACCTAGCAATATCTTTCTTCATGCCCGGCCACCAGAAAACTCTTCTCATATCTTTATACATCTTTGATATTCCCGGGTGAATAATTAATCTGGAGCGATGACTCTCTGCAACACCTCCTGTCTCAGATCCCTATCATTCGGAACACAAATCCTCCTGTTAATCCTTAAGTTCCTTGGTCATCAATTTTAAAACTGGGACACTGACCTTTCCTAACTCTTCTGATGATTCTTTTCAACATTTTATCAGATTCTTGCTTGCTCGAAATCCTTTCAATAAGAGATGGAACAACTTCCAAAAGAGACAGAACTGCATTCCTGCTAAGAGCATCAGCTACAACATTCGCCTTTCCTGGGGTATACAGAATATCCAAATCGTATGATGCCAGAAACTCGACCCATCGCTGCTGCCTCAGATTAAAATCCTTTTGAGAGAAAAGATATTTCAACGGTTCGCGATCCGTGAATAACTCGAATTTCTCTCCCAAAAGATAGTGCCTCCAGATCTTTAAAGCAAAAAAAGGCTAACAATTCTAGATCATGCGTAGCGTAGTTCCTTTCATGTGGCTTCAATAGCTGACTCGCATACGCAATAACTCTACCATTTTGCATCAAAACTGCTCCCAGACCAACTATACAAGCATCTGTATAAACCTCAAATTTTCTCTTCCCATCCGAAATAGCTAGCACTGGTGCACTGGTTAGCCTCGTCTTCAACTCCTGGAAAGCCTCTTTACATTGGGGTGTCCACTTAAATTTAGCTCCTTTCCTTGTCAGCTTAGTCAGATGTGAAGATATCTTAGAATAATCCTTGATAAACTTCCTGTAGTAGCCAGCCAATCCCAGAAAACTATGAACTTCAGTCGGTGTCTGCGGCTGCTTCACTCCAGAATAGTCTCAACCTTCGCTGGATCTACAGAGATACCTTCACCAGAAACAATGTGCTCCAAAAATTTGACTTTCGATTTCCAAAAAATGGCACTTAGAGAATTTCGACTTCAAAACATGCCTCCTCGGAGTCTTCAACACAATTCTCAAATGCTGCTTGTGCTCTTCTTCAGACTTGGAGTAGACCAGAATATCATCAATGAATACCAGTACAAACTTATTCAATACATCACGAAAGACTCGATTCATCAGGTCAACAAAGTAAGCAGGAGCGTTGGTTAACCCGAAAGGCATAACCAACCACTCATAGAAAAAATTTGGTCCCCTAAATGCAGTCAAGGGAATACTATCCTCAGCTGACCTTAACTGATGGAAACCTGAAGCTAAATCCGGTTGAGAAAAGACAGAAGCTCCATGCAACTGGTCAAAGAGATCATCAATACGAGGAAGAGGATATTTATTATGGATAGTCACTTTGTTCAATTTTCTATAATCTACACAGAACCTTAGAGATCCATCCAATTTAGCGACAAACACCACAGCAGAGCCCCAACAAGAAAAACAGGGCCTAATCAATCCCTTCTCCAAAAGATCATGAGTCTGCTTAACTAACACCTCCCTCTCCCTAGGAGCCATCCTCCTACTAGGCTGAATCACTAGTACTGCTCCTGGAATCAAATCAATGCGAAACTCTATCTCTCAATGTGGAGGTAAACACTTAACTTCCTCGAATACATTAGGAAAATCTTGGACCATGTCGATATCTTCAACCTTCTCTTGAGAAGTCTCAACTCCATGCAAAAGACTACTCAAGTGAATTCCAGAATTATCACACATTACTCTAGCAATTCTACCCAGATCGGTTTCCAGCGAAACTGTTCTCTCATCACAATTTAAAACAGCCTTATACTTATCAAGCCAATCCATCCACAATATAAGGTCAAATCCCTTAAAATTCAACACATAAGGGTCACAAGAAAAACTATGGGACAGATAGGAAATCTTCAAATCCTTACAGATCATGTCTAATTTGGTTACCCATCTTATAGGATTAGACACAAAGATGGGACAATCTACAGTACTAGGGGTAAGAAAGAACTTCTCTACAGATTCTAGAGAAATAAAACTCAAAGAAGCATGTGAATCAAGCAAAACTTTAATATACTTTCCATTTAAAAGTAATGCACCTGCCAATACTCCCTTGCCTTTAGATGAAGTAGATGGTGCACCTTCCAAAGCAAATACTCTATTATGCTGAGCTTTATCAAGTAACGGGCAATCCTTGATCATATGACCCGGTTGGTGACAATTGAAGCATAGAGATTTCTGAACCAAAGCCGAACCCGGTCCACTATAATGCGGTAGCTGCTGCTGCGGTTGAAATCCTTTCCTTGGACACTTATTCGCCAAGTGACCTTCTTGTTGACATATATAGCATTTGCGAGGTCCGTTATTACTTCCAAGCTTCTTCTTGTTCTGCTTCCTCCAATTGGGATTGAACTTCCACTTATTCGGATTAGTAAATTTCCCTCCCAATGCTGCTACTGGTGCCACTGATTTCTTGTTCATCAAATCCTAATATCTCAGTGCCATATCAATTAAATCAACAAAAGATCCTTTCAAATGCACCGTCATCTTTTCATGAAATTCTGGCCTTAATCCTTGCACAAACATTTCATTCTTTTTAGGAGAGTATCAATGAGCCCTAGTCCATAGCAAGAAAGTTCATTGAATTTGGTCTCATACTCAGAAATAGACATGCTTCCCTGCTTCAAATTCAAAAAATCCTGGTACAAACGAGTTTTTCCTACTGTTGGCATGAATTTCTCCTCAAACAGCTCTTTAAATCTTTCCCAAGAAATATCGTCCTCAGAGATATTTGCTGTTGCTGCATCCCTCCAGGCTGCTGCGCCTTCCTGCAATTGCCATGATGCCATTTCCCTTTTTCGTTCATCAGACAACTTCATACTCTTAAAGATGCGCTCACAAGAGCGTAGCCAAGCTTGGACCTCAATTATCTATTCTGACCCTTTAAATGGTTTACCTCCAAGGTTGATGAAGTCTTTGCATAAAGCGGAAAAAGTAACCTGAGGCGGTACTGGATCTACAGCCTCACTAGCAGTTCGGCTTCGTCCATTATCAGTCGAGGTACTGCCCCTGCCTCTGCCTCTCCTTCCAGAACTCATATTGGCCACCTGAATAGGTAACTCAACAAATTTAGGTAGGTATATATTTAAATGAAAATACAAATACGCACTCTCAAGATAGATATTACTCCAGAGCCTAGGTATTATTTCAACTTATCCTCTGATACCAACTTTGATGACCCGCCTTTCTAACCACAGAAAGACGCATCATCAATAAGAAAGAAAGAGATAGAAATAGAAAAGATAGAAAGAAAGAATAACAACATCAGAATCTCACAGCGGAAATGGAACAAAATATAATACATCACATAACTATTACATAGTTTTACATATATCAGAGTTACACAACATCATACAACAAGACAAACATATATATCTGCCAATACATACATCCCAAAATACAACATACATCAACTAACACAGCGGAACTAGATAGATATATACGTCTGGACTCCTGCTCCAAGCTCCTCCAGAACTCAACAATCCAAAACCTATCACTTGGCTACTCATAAAAATTTGAGTACCCAAGAGTTTATGAAAAACAGAAATAAACTCGGGGTCATACATGGATCTGGTGTGAGTAAACGGGTTAAAGTTGCTTAACTTTGAAAACCATTTGAAAATATAGGTATCACGTAAGACTTCCCACACATAAACACGGGTAAGTTTTTACCTTACGCCAACCAAAACATTTTATAGGAAATCTAGTGATATTATATAGTGTCTAGGGTTTTCAAGTAAATAGAAAATAGCCAAAATTGTTACATCTATTAAATTCCAGCTACTAGCCACAAAAGTTGGTAATACAAATCAAAACCGTAGGCTCTCGTAGGGAAAATGGGTTTCCATCAATGGCAGGGCTACTGGGATACCGCCCGTCACAGTACGGGGCCTAGATCACTGTACCGAGGATCACTCACGACCCCCTACAACACAAGGCCGGAACCATTCCTTACTGGACAGTTTCGAACAAGATAACCCTGCAGTTGTGGCCAACAACTGCCCACACAGCCGAAATAAAGGGACATCTAGACAAGGGTATATCTCATCCTGCTTGGGTGCTACCCACCTAACCTTGCTTCATCTCTTCTGTTTTAGCCATTCCCGGTTGATGAGGCTTGAGGCTGCGATTACCTTTATAGAACACATCTCTTAGAATGCTCATTGTCCGCCTGACGATGTTTTGAAAGCATTCAATCCATACAAGTTCGTTCCGGGTTCGGACGAAACCGAAGGCATTATCTCATTACACTCGTTTTAGAATCACCCTCAGAGTTAACGACGATAACCTTTGCACTCTGAAATACCATCTCGATCTTCACTTGAGATGCCACGACCTATCGTTTAATTTGGATCGATGTGGTTTTCGGATAATCTTAACTGACATCTGATCCTGGTCTCATCGAAATCCAAACGCCATTTTAGAGGTCAAGTTGTGTAATAGTTTAAACAATTTAATTCAACACTTTGAATTCACATGACATTTATCACAAATAATTCATACATAGTCATCATATAGATATCAATGCATATCACAGTGTATCACAGAATATCACCAATCACAATCAATCAAACAAGAATCATCAGTTCATATCAAAATTAGTTTAATTAACTTAAACTTAATTAATTACTTAAGAATAAACCATTTTATCCTGCTTAATTAATCACTAATTAATCAACCCATTTAATTTATTAATTACTTCTTAATTACTATTTTATTAATTAATTTACATTTTTCTCACTTAATTAATTATTTCTTAATTATTAATTAATAACCTTAATTATTAATTAATAAAATTTAATTACAAATGAATTTAACACTTAATTATTAATACCAATCTTAATTACAGATTTATTTAATCTCAAATTACTTAGTTAATTACAATTATAAAATTAATTTACATTCTTAATTAACTTAAAATATAAATTAATTATTTATCTTACATTTGAAAATCTCCCTTAATAACTTTTAAATCAAATCTTAACTTAAAATTTGCCAACATTATTTACTTCATTAATACTAAACTTTGTTTAACATTTTTAACATAAAAGTTTATTAGACTTAACCCCTTGAAAACAAAACCCGAGAGAATCCAGTTTTTACTCGAGTTACAACCCATGTTTCTCTTCCTATTTCCCGAGCCCCCTCTTCTCCTCGCATACGTTTCTTCTTCTTCTACTTTTTTCTTTCCCTTTTTGTTTTTAAGTTTTAAGTTATAAGCTTCGATACAGGAAACACTCACGCACCCAGGTTCCACTCGTGCAACCCCTCATCTTTCTCGAGTAATAACTCGAGTCATTCACAACAAAACTCCCTGACACCTATTCGATGCCGAGCACGTGCACAACACTTTGCCGTCGCTCCGGCGATGTTCGTTACCTCCGGCAAGTCACGAACAAATGTAAGAATCGAAAACAAGGTTCAATTCGACGCAATCAAACCCATAGTGAAATCGAGCCTTCAGTTCGAAAATTCGAACTCGATCCCACCCATTAAATTCGCTTCGCCTTACCAACGCCGTCCATCAGAGGAGACACAATTCCGGCCTCACCTCGCCGATACCCCACTCTACCATCCCCTTGAACCTTACGCAACTCGATGCATCAGAGGTAACGAAATCACCTCATTTCCAGACCACTGCAAAACTCGAGCATAAACCTTAAATTCACCTCGTCCTATCGATTCTTGCAATAGATAATTTTTTTAACAATTTTCATATCTTCGTTAATCAACAAGCTAGCTTCAAACAAAAATTCAACATCTAAAATTTGTTTAATCATCAGAAATTGATTAAAAAGCATAGTTGGTTCAACTAGGAACTGCACTTAGAATACTTAACTAAAAATCATCATTTTTGTTTTAAAAATCTTAGTTTTGTATGTAGATTCAAGCTATATAATTGAATTAGCAATCTACAATACTCGAATTCAACATAAAATTATTTGTTGCTCTATAAACCTAATTTCTAGTTGATATACTTCACTAGCAGGTTGAAAACAAATTTTAAAAGCTTGATTTATGTTTAAACAACCTATTTTGTTTTAAACTCAAAGCCTAATAATAGCTAGATGAAAATATTTTGGATTTTGAATAATTTCTTAACTCGGTAATAAAACAAAACAGAGAAGAACCAGAACAACACATAAATAAACACAGAGCTATATAAACAACATCCATATGCAAGCATATTATTATCAATGAATCATACATACAGATTTAATTAAACTTAGTTCTTCAAAAAAATTGTTTACTCACCTGAAAACAAGTTTGAACAGAAAGCCAATATCTGTTTTGAAAACTGCAGTTTGATTTTCCTGTAAATCTTTTCTGCTTTTGTTTAGTTGAATGAATTGTTTAAGTTTGTAAGATAATGATGTTTAATTTTCTTTTCTTTCAGGCTTGCTAAGTTATGTTTGAACGAACAAGAACTAATATGGATGTATATATAAAGAAAATAAGTTTTACAGGGTGGGTGGCTTCTGGTACAAACTGCTTCCTTTTGGTCAGATTTTTTTGTGTTTTCTGAAAATTGAAATGATATTTGTTTGTGCTGAGATGATGTTATTTAATGCATATGTTTCCCTATATGTTTACATCTTATCCCATTTGATTTTTGTGTGTAGATATTTTTGTTTTGTCTTGCATACCATATGAATCTCCATATGTATTTATACTAGAATTATCTTATGTTTCTATTTAAGTTTAACCATCCAACACTTAATTCATATCCATATATTTTTATAATTATATTTTATACTTATATTTAATATTGATAGAATTGATTTTATGTTAAACATTTTTTTAAAGACTTTATTTATATTCATATATTTTTATAATTATAGTTTATACTTATATTTAATATTGATAGGATTAATTTTATTTTAACATTATTATCTATATCTCATTCATATGCACATGTTCAAATTAAATGTTAATAATGTAAAACATTAATTAAATTGAATAAGGTAGATTTTATTTTAAATATTTTTGCAAGAATTTATTTTAAATTTTCAAATCAAAGCTTCCTTCACAATACATATACATACATATATATATATATATATATATATATATATATATATATGTATAAATAACTGGAAAATGTCCAAAGTCTTATCTGTTTATAAAATGAAAAACTTGTATTTTATTTAAATTTGATTAAATACTCTTAAAATAATATTGCCAAAATCTCGGGTCGTTACAAAAACTATAGTCTTGATTCTGTTGGTGAAATATATTGGTTATGTTATTATATTGATTTTCTCGCTTGTTTTTGCTTGAAGATTGATTTGACTGCTTTTGGTTGAAGATTGCCTACAAAAATAAAATCTTCTAATGAAAATAAGGTATTATTTCAACAAATTTTTGTTCAGCATTTTGGCACAAAATCAAGATTTTGAATGTAGTCTTGCAATTGATTTAGAGTATAATGTCAATGGTTCCAACTATATTTTACTATGATGTAGAATTGTTGGTTTATGATGAAGGTAAACCTAGATATGTTGGCGGAAAGTGAAAGGGATCGAAAATAAAAAACCATTATAGTTATGTAGAGCTAAAACAATGGCATTTGAAGTGACATAATTTAATCCTGTACAGTATGATTTAAAATTTGCGGTGAAATGGGTTGGAGATGATGGTTCATCCGCTATTGATTTGGAAGATGGCGATGATTTGAACTCTACATTTTTGGTTGGAAGGAGAGTGATAGAAATATATGTTGCGGAAGTAGAAGATGTTAATGTGGTAGAAACACATCCCTTCATAATTTATGTGGATGAGCATGTACCCACCACACAGTTACAAGAAACACAATGATCGACGTATCCTTCTTATCTGCAAGTCATCAAGGCGGGGAGTTTACAAATTTATTGCATAGACACAGCAAAATGGTTAGAGCATCTTCAAGTCAAGAACAAAACATGATGCATAACTCTATACATCCAAATCAACCGCAAGCATTGGAAAAATGAGTAATATTATACTCTAGCACTTGCTTTGGACTTACGTTCATGGAATTTACTCTTATCGCTATTTTTTGTATTCGTAGTGTCGAAATAAATGCAGGGGAAGAAGCATTACTTGGTTGTGATGACGACAACGATGATGATCATGTTGATATTGGAATGAGAACGAGGTGCAATTGGATAGCATGCAAGTAGCTTGTGTGGATGATGTAAATAGTACTTGGATCGATCAAATGGAAGTTAACAATGATGCAATCATATATGCAAACATTGAGTAGGCTAATGATGAACATCTCAAAGATGAACAAATCACATATGAAGAGTCCTTAGCCGATGATTTATGCATTGCAACGATGATGGTGAAATCGATTAGGGAAATTGTCAATTAGACGTGGAAGTGTTTGGAAGTGAATGTGCAAAAAAAGGACCACAAGATAGGTTAATTTTTTGAAAGTAAGCAGAAGCTTGTTGAACAGTTATGTGAATGGGCGGTTAAATATTCAGTTTCTTTTCAAGTTAAGAAATCGCATGCAAATTAATACACAGTTCATTGTGATGTGGACGAAACATGTCCTTGGTATGTGCATGCTAGCAAATCGGTGAGAAAATCTCAAAGTTGGTGGAAAATCTCAAAGTTGGAAGTGATTAGCATGGTTGCAGGAGTTAACCTTTTGACTTAACCATTTCGTAGGCAATTTTCCATCATATGAAAGAAATTTGAATCGCCATTTTGGCATTTAAATCCCGGCTATAAAGAGAAAATTTTTCCTAACTTAATTCCTCTGGTACAGAAATCTTGAAATTTATCTGATAACATAAATTTCAAAGCTTCTCAAATATTTACCCATAATAGATTAGTCTTCTTCATTTCATCTTAATTTTGCAAAAGTTCCCATTTAAATTATCGAAATCATTCACTTTGTCACCCTTTATTCTCAAAATCTATAAATTTTTGAAATCATTTTTGAAACAATTGTTCTTTTGAAAGTTTCGCATGCTCGAAATTTGTTAATATAAGAAGCTTTATATATATGTATATAACTTTTTTATTCAAAATTATATGTTCATGAAATTGATTACATTTGAGATCAATATACATAAAATTATACATTTACAAAAATAATGATTTTCGAAACTAGAATGCTCAAGGTTAAGGCTTTTCAAAAACATGTATATACAAAGCAATATATTTATGGAATCAATGACATTTGAAATAAATATCTTTCTAAATCATGAATAGTTAAAACTAATTCAAAACCAATATGCCAATTGGATAACATTTGCGATTAACATATGCTAAAATGATAACGTTCAAAATATATATTCTTATATTTGAAATCATGTACGTATAAAACCATGTATATCTGAACTTTAATAATATATATTTTAATACTTACAATATGCATCAAAAACTTTATACCCTCAAAATCACTAATTCATTTGAAATTTGAAGATTCAGAACTTTAGACAAAAACTTGGATAGCGGATGTTTATAAACTCATATATATGTCAAATCATTATATTTGAAAAGTTAATATCCTCGGAGCCACCGCATAAGTTCAAAACCATATATCCCAAATCATATAAACTTGGAACCATAATATTTCAGATCTAGTATACATTTGAAGCTAATGTATTCAAAGTTTTACTCCTTTAAAATCATATGTATATAAAGCATGTCTATTTGAAAATCATATGCATGTGACATTATACGCATTTCCAAAGCTGTATAAGCTGTAAAATATTCGAAAACTTTCCTATTTAAGAATCTCTCTATTCAAAAGTTGTCATATATTGGAACCTTTATATACAAAATTAGGTATATTTAAAATCTTAATATATATGAAACAGAAGTGTTTGGAATTATATACTTTCAAAAGCTTGGTTCATATAAAAGAGTTTTATATGTTTGAAAACTCAAATTCAAAATATGATGTATGCAAAGCTAATATATTTACAAGAACAAATTTTCAAACAAAGCACCTGAAAAAAAGAAATTGCAACACTAATCCTCACATTTTATGCAAAGCTAATATATTTTATATGTTTGAAAACTCATATTCAAGATATGATGTATGCAAAGCTAATATATGGATTGCACAAGCTATTTTTTTCAACAGAAGGCTTGCTCATTCCGTATTTGCGCAAGCTTTATGTATATAGCTTGCACAATCCATATTCGCGCAAGCTTTATATATTGCTTGTGCAAATTTGGGATGCGCAAGGATTATTTCGGGCATCAAAATTCCAGCAAGCACGGATCTGCCCCCTCACTTTCCAAAACATATTCCTTTTTCTTAAAATCCTCCCAAATTCCATCCCCAACCCATTTTTTCCCCAATCCAAACTTCTCGATTACATTTTCAACCAAATAGTTGCTAAATTCTATATGGAAGACTCTTCTTCATCTGTACAAAAAAAGGCAATAGTTTATGTTGTTCAAAATGTTGTTCAGGTTTTTAATTTTTGTTGTTGTTGAAAATTAATAACTATTGTCGTTAGTGTTGATAAGTACTGGGTACTGGTGTTGTTACTATTGAAATATTAGATAATGCTTAATAAAATTGGAAAACCTAACATTATGATGTATTTGAAGCACAAATCGGTGTTGCCAGCTCAAGTCATATTGATGTTGATGTTAGTCATGTTTTGGAGACACTGTTAGAAACAATACCGCGTAAATTTCATTCTGTACCATCAACCTTATACGCTCGTTTACAAGAAGTTGTTTCTAGCAAAAGAACTGTCCATCAAATTTGCATTGATAGAAATATGTTGATGCCTCTACATCCTGTTGGTCCATCCATGCCACGAGAGCAATGACCATATCCAAATTGTAATTGTGGAGATATATGTGTAGTGGTTGTTTGCAAAAAGCAAAAGAATGTCGGGAGAAGATTTTTCAGCTGTAGTTCGTACAACAAACACAAACCGAATTCTCATGAAGTTGATTGTTGTAAGTATTTTAAATGGATTGATCAACCAGTGTGCGAAAGGGGAGTCGAGTATGCCTACAAATTGCAAGCTAAAATAAGGCATCTCAAAAACGTGAATGAAGAACTAAGGAAAACCAATGAAAGGCCAAGATTTTCATAGTCGTTTGGGTCTCAGAGAACGTTGTCAATTTTTGATTTTTGTTGAACTGTAGTATTTTGAATATGAATTTCCAAATTGTTTGTTTATGTTTTAACCCGTATCGTGTACTAGCTAATCAGTTAGATAAACAATGAAGCGATTTTGGGTTTAAATGTAATGTAAAACTATAGTCTTGATTCTGTTGGTGAAATATGTTGGTTATGTTATTATATTGATTTGCTTGCTTGTTTTTGCTTGAAGATTGATTTGACTGCTTTTGGTTGAAGATTGCTTACAAAAAAATCTTCTTAGGAAAATAAGGTATTAATTCAACAAATTTTTGTTCAGCATTTTGGCACAAAATCAAGATTTTGAATGTAGTCTTGCAATTGATTTTGTAGATAATGTCAGTAGTTCCAACTATATTTTACTATGAAGGGGAATTGTTGGTTGATGATGAAGGCAAACCTATATATGTTGGCGGAAAGTGAAAAGGATCGAAAATAAAAACCATTGTAGTTATGTAGAGCTAAAATAACGACGTTTAAAGTGACAAAAGTCAATCCTATATAGTACGATTTAAAATTAGCGATGAAGTGGGTTAGAGATGATGGTTCATCCGCTATTGATTTAGAAGATGATGTTGATTTGAAGTCTACGTTTTCGGTTGGAAGGAGAGTGATAGAAATATATGTTGCGAAAGTAGAACACGTTAATGCGGTAGAAACACATCCATTCGTAATTTCTGTGGATGAATATGTACCCACCACACAGTTGCAAGAAACACGATGGTCGACGTATCCTTCTAATCTGACAAGTCATCGAGGAGGGGAGTTTACAAATTTATTGCATAGGTACAGCAAAATGGTTGGAGTATCTTCAAGTCAAGAACAAAATATGATGCATAACTCTATACATCCAAATCAATCGCAAGCATTGGGAAAGCGAGTAATATTATACTCTAGCACTTGCATTTTTAGTTACGTTTATGGAATTTACTCTTACCGCAATTTTTTGTATTCGTAGTGTCGAAATAAATGCAGGGGAAGAAGCATTATTTGGTTGTGATGACGACAACGATGATGATCATGTTGATATTATGTCACGACCCATCTTTATAGCCTAGAAAAACGCATCATGAATTAAGAAAGAAAGGGATAAAAGAAGAAAAGATAGGAAAGAAGAAACTCAACAATAATAGATTCTCACAACAAAACGAACGAAATATAATATATTACATAAAATATTAAATAACATCATATACATCAGAGTTACACAACTTATACATCACAAATTAGACAGTTATAAACACTTGTCCAATATACAACTCAGGATATCACAGAGATACAATCACAAACACTAGCACACCGGAACCATAATATATCTATTCGCTGAAGCCTCCTGCGCCAAATCTCCTCCAGAATTCGTCAAAGCTATCTTGAATCCCTCGACTACTCATACATAATATGAGTACCCAAGAGTTTAAAAATACAGAAAATAAACACTTGGGTCAGACATGGGTCTGGTGTGGGTAAACGGTTTAAAGTTGCTTAACTTTATAAATCCTTTGAAAAGAAAGGTATCACATAAGACTTCCCACACATAAACATGGAAAAGTTTTTGCCTTACGCTAACCAAAAATTTTGATAGGAAATCAGTGATATTATAATAGGGTCTAGGGTTTTCAAGTAAATAGAAAATAGCCGAAATTGTTACATTCATTAAATCCCAGCTACTAGCCACAAAAATGGGTAATACAATCAAAACCGTAAGGGCACGTAGGAAGAATAGGTTTCCATCAATGGCAGGGCTACTGGGGTACCCCCCTCCCCCCGTCATAGTACGGGGCCTAGATCACCATACCGAGGATTACTCCCAATCCCCTGCAACACAAGACTGGAACCATCCCTTACTGGATAGTCTCGAACAAGACCACCCCGTGGTTGGCGCGACCAACCACACACTAAGCCGAAATAAAAAGGGACCTTTAGAAAGGGGTAAATCTCGTCCTACTTGGGTGCTACCCACTTAACCTTGATGCACCTCCCATGTTTTAGCCATTTCCAGTTGATGAGGCTTGAGGCTACGATTACCTTTATAGAACTCATCTATCTTAGAATGCTCATCGTCCACCTGATGATGTTCTGAAAGCATTCAATCCATACAAGTTCGTTCCGGGTTCAAACGAAACCGAAGGCACTATCTCGTTGCACTCATTTTGGAATCACCCTTAGAGTTAATGACCATAGTCCTTGCACTCTGAATCTCCATCTCGAACTTGAAAGTACTATTTCCGTCAAACTCATCTTGGAATCACCCTTAGAGTTTTAATGACGAATAGTTCTTCCACTTCGAGTCTTCACTTTGATCTTCACTTGGATTCACGACCTAACGTTTAATTTGGATCGATGTGGTTTTCGGATATCCAAATTTGGAAATCCGATCTCGGTCTCACCGAAATTCAAAACGCCATTTTATTGTCCAAGTTGTTTAAAGGTTTAAACAATTTAAACTTATATTCAGTATAACATATACAGATAGATGATTATTATCACAAATAGATAATCCATATTATCCAAATCACCCAAACATCTCACATCATAAGCAACACGTATCGCATATCAGAGATATCACATCCAAATCATCCAAAATCAATCAATCATCCATAAGCAGGTCTGATTCACTCTAAATCAATTTAATTAACCTCTAATTAAATTAATTACTATCCTTTATAATCACTTGGATTACCTTATTCCTGCTTACTTAACATTATTTAATTACAAATTGATTAATCATCTCTTAATGATCTACTTTACTTAATCTTCCCTGATTAATTATCTTTTAATTAAATTAAGTAATTATCCTTTTATTAATTACACAAATTAATTATCCTTAACTAATTACAGTAATTATCCTTTAATTATTACATTAATTACATTAATTAATGACATTCGTTTACTTCCATTAATTTATTAACTATAATTAATTACATTGATCCTTAATTAATTATAATTAATCATACTTTAATCATTCATTTTCATTAATCAACCTTGATAAATTTCATTAATTATATTGATTAATGATCCTCATTAATTAATTAACCCTTTAATTAATTAAATAATTAATCTTTAATTAACCTTACTCACTAATTAGTCCTAATTAATCATAAACAGTAATTAACCATCTAGTAATTACTTACCTTAATTGATTAACTCTTTAATTAATCCTTTGATTAATTACACAAGTTAATTGATCCTTAATTACTTCATCAAGTAATTATTAATTAATTACATAATTAATCATCCTTAATTAATTACTTTAGTTAATATCCTCAATTAATTAATTCATTAATTAATCACACTTTTAATTAATTACATTTAGTAATTAATCTTTAATTAAGCACATTAATTAATTAATTAATTAATTAATCGCATTAATTAATTAACTAAATTGATTACACTAAGTAACTAACCTGTAACGACCCATAATTTCTAGTCGTTAATTTTGAATATTTAATTCATTTTATATGTTAAATGTGGATTTTGAATGAAAAGATTTTGGTTAAATTAATAAAATAAGTTATAATTTCAAATATGGTAAATAAATTGAATTTGAATAATAATAATTAACTATTTGAAATCGAAATAATTTGTGAATCTGGAGGCAAATGGAACAGAAATGGTTTCTAAAATTTATTTTAAGTCTATTTGGATTTGAATTATAATATCGGACTGTTGGATAGAATTAAAGGTTGATAGGTTAAATTTGGAATTTTATATTAATTTAATAATGGAATATAATAATGCAAATAATCAGATTGTGATTCGAAACGAATTAGAATGATTTCTAGTGTGAATATAAATTCTATATGATTTATAATTAAGTTATTAAAATTTTAAAAGTGAAATTTTAAGTGATTTCGCCGATTTTGAAAATCGCTCGAATTTATCGACGAGTTAAAATAGCCTTCCGGGGCACAGTCTCAGAATTCGACGAACTAGTTCCATTGGATCCGTAATAGTTAGTTATTACCGGATTTCAATTTTCGCAGCAATCGGAGTCGTTGTTTGACCCTGGCAGCTCAAAACGCATAGAAACTATTTTAATCGATTTAATATAAAATTGATCGTTTATTCTCGTAACTCGCGCATACGACCAAAGTAGCTTCCGAAACACGTTCCATTATGTCCGGAATGCGGGTAAAACCTTAGAATTGCCTGTCGACACACGTTGTTTGGAGATCGTTTGAGAAAGTTGTTTAAAGGTGAATTTAACAATAAAATAATTGGGTTATATGTACATATATATGCGCGCATAGGGCTAAACCCTAGCTTTCTTTGTTCGACCGACACAAACATTCCAATGGCCGAAACTGAGTTTTGTTTTCCCTCAAAAATCTCTCGATCCATGCTTTGATTTCGAGAACTTTCTAAATGAAAGTTGTAGATCGTGGAGAGATCTACACATCCAACGGTG
The DNA here is from genome assembly GCA_030765085.1 of Allium cepa. Classification (NCBI taxonomy): domain Eukaryota; kingdom Viridiplantae; phylum Streptophyta; class Magnoliopsida; order Asparagales; family Amaryllidaceae; genus Allium; species Allium cepa. The sequence goes on along the minus strand of CM060946.1, from coordinate 94,546,187 downwards.
GATCTTACTTGATGTGGTCATTTGTAGGTGTATTTTGCTACTGTTCGCCGTGCGTTCATGCACATTTTCGAGACTATGGGGAAGCCGAGCTTGATGGGGTTTTGGCCGATCGATGTTGCCACCATGGTCTTCATCGTAGGAGTCTCCGATCGAGCTAGAAGTCGCCGTGGTGGGTCGCCATTTTGGTTTTAGGAAGCGGCAACGGGTTCATTCGAACCTGGGTTATTTCGCGTTGAGGAAGATTTCGTGCAGCCATTGGTAAATTAAAAAAAAAAGTAAATTTGTTTTAAATTTCTAATTGAACTTATAAAATTCATATCTCGTGCGTTCATTATCGGATTCGAACGAAACAAGAAGCTCGGAATCGCAGCGACGAGTACTACGCAGTGGAGCAATTCTGGAGTCATTCTGAGCAAGTAAAAATTTAGGTTAAATCGAACGTCGTTCGATTTAATTTAAAATTTGAACGCTCGTCGAAAATTCAAGGTAAGTTTATCTCACTCACATCTGGAATGCTAGTTAGTTTAGATAGTTAATATTTAAATGATTGCTTGATTGGTTAAATGTGATAATGGTTATCAGATTTGGATCGATATTTATTTGTTGTGCTAACATCTGTGGATGCAGGAAAACAGGTTGGAGGGATCCAACTGGATTCCTCACAATATAGAAATTATTTCCACAATTGATAATGTATTTCATTTATATACCATGATACATAAATTTGGGAATTAAGTTGTGTTGTGCTACGATTGAAAAAGTATTATCTGGCATTTTAAATATATAAATGAAATAGAATAAATTGGGATTAAAAGGAAAATTGAAAAGGGATTTTTGAGTAATGAATTAAGGAAATTAAATTCAAGAGAATTGGTTGAAATTTGAAGTGTTTTAAAATGTGAGTTGTTTTAAAAATAATAGCGAGGTTTATTTTCAAAGGATGGGAAGTGTATTTTTCCCTGGAAACCAAGCATGTTTTAAAGAAAGATTTTCGAAGTATAAAATGGAAAGTTTTGCAAAGGTGTTTTTAAAATATTTTAGAAAATTATTATTATTTTTAATTGTTTTTAAGTGAAAGTAAATATTTGTTTAAGTAATTATGATATTTAATTATTTAAAAGGTAATTTAGAATTATGTTTCTAAAGGGAATTAAATATGAACATTTGATAATAATCTCATATAAAAAGAATATTTTTGATTAAATTACTTAAGGAACTTTTATAGATTTTCAAAAGTACAATTTGAATAGAGAACTTAGTAATCATATTTTAAATACTTTAAGAACATTTTGAAAGTGATTTCCAGGAAATAGCAATGTGTTTAAAAATAAAAGGAGTTTATTTTTAAAGCATGGAAAGGAATTTACGGGATGAACGTAAAACTAAATTGGGGTAAATCGTGTAGGATTTATAAAAAGAATTCTTTGGGTTATCCTAAAATGGAAGTGTATTTTCCTAAAAAGCCAAGTACGTTTTTAAAGCAGATTTTTGAAAAAGTTAGAAGTTTTGAAGTTGTATTAAAGAATGGTTTCCAGAAATTATTTAAGTTGTAAGAATTTTAAAAGTGAAAATTTATCAAATTAGATATGGAAGTAATTATTTTAAAGGGGTAGTTAGTATTATGTTTTAAAGAATATAATTAATATTTATACTTTATAAAATGGTTTTATTTTAAAGATAATTAGTTAAAGTTTTATTTGAAAACTTGTTTAGGATTTCATAGCTTTATTTTAAAATTTGGTATGACTTAACTTTATTTTGAATAAAATAGTTTATATTTATAAAGCAGTTTTATTCGAAATATTTTTAAAAGTATATATATATATTTTAAATTAAGTATGTAAGTAGATTTAATATAAATGTTTTAATATATTTTCAAGAATAAAGAATTTAAATTATTTTAAATCTTAAGTATTGGTACTTGGATGTTTTTGGAGGAAGTAAAGATTTGGGAATTTATTCCATGAGAAGAGTTGGGTTTGAAAACTGTTTCCAAAAGGGTTGAAAATGGAAATATATCTTGCAAAGATATTTTTTGAGGTTAATAAATAATTTGGGGAAATTATTTATTGTGTGATGGATGTTTGTGAAAGTTAATTGATAGTTAAATCACCGACTATCAATATTGGCCAATGCGTTGATCGTTTCGAAGAGACCAGGATCGGAATTTATTTCTCGAAAACCACTTCGATCCGGTTTGTACGTTTTCGTGGGAAAAACGAGTTCGGAGTCGAAGATGGAGGAGTAAAGTGCAAGGGCTAGTCGCTACTAATCCTGAGGATATTTCCAAAATGGATGTAGTAGGAGTAGTGCCTTGGGTTCCGTTCGAACCCGGGACGGACTTGTATGGATGAATGCTTTCGGAACATCGTCAGGTGGATGATGGGCATTCTAAGAGAAACGTTCTAAAAGGTAACGCTTAGCCTCAAGCCTCATCAACTGAGAATGACTGAAAATCAGGGGTTATGTAGCAAGGCTAGGTGGTAGCACCCATTTCAGGGTGAGGTCATCCCTGTCTAGACGTCCCTTTTTATTCGACTTAGCGGTGCAGTTGCTGATACCAACCGTGGGGTGATCTTACTCGAGATTATCCAGTGAGGAGTAGTCCCGGTCTTGTGTTGCAGGGGATTGGGAGTAATCCTCGGTACGGTGATCTAGGCCACGCACTGTGACAGGTGGTCCCCAAGTTCCTAGTCATTAGTTGGAAATCCATTCTCCCTACGTGCCTTTTACGAGTTTTGTTTGTATAACCCACTTTGTGGCTAGTAGCTGGAATTTAATAAATGTAACAATTTCGGCTATTTTAGTAATTATTTGTAAATAGACCCTATTATAATATCAGAGGATTTTATAAAAAGTGTTTTAGCTATCGTAAGGTAAAAACCCGACATGTTTATTTGTGGCGTGGTCTTATGAGGTGCTTTTGATTTTCAAAGGTTTTTGAAACTTTAATAATCAATTTGGGTGTATTTTTATCAGCTGGTACTTCAAACTGACTCGGGTGTTATTTCATTATAATGCTCGGGTCAGACCGAGTATTATATGTTCAGGATAGGATGCTATGGAGCAGGAGAAGAGCCGAAATCCGAGACATATTATCCGTACATGTTTATATCCGCCGTTGTGCTCGTTTGAAATTGTCAGGCTGGTAATTGTTGTTTGTTTGTGATACTCTGATGATATATTGTATAAAACAGATATAGTTTTCATTTTGTGTAAAGGTCTGATATTATATGTTATATTTTGTTCCGCTGCGGTTGTGAGATAATGTTATTGTTTAGTTCCTTCTTTCTTCTATCTTCTTTCTATTCCATCAACAATCTGTCTTTTTCGGCACTCGAGCGTCGGCATATTATTCTGTGGTGTATTTTGTGTCGATTTTCGAGGGTCGAGAAGGGCGGGTTGTCACATAACCTTTAATTACTTCCATTAAGTAATAATCCTCTAATTACTTCATTAAATAATCCACTTTAATTAATTACATCCAGTAATTATCCACTAATTACTTATCAAGTAATTATACTTAATTAATTCATAATTAAGTGATATTTTAAATTAACTAAACTATTAACTTATCATTTTAAAATTAATTAAATAATTAGTTAATTTCTTATATTTAAAAATCCTTAATTAATTAAGAAAATCATTTATCTTAATTAAACCTTTACTTATTTACATTAATTAACTATTCTTAAGTTAATAACAATAATTAATTAACCTTATTAATCTTCATAAATTAATTATCTTAGGTTAATCAAAATTTTAATTCCGTAAAGATAAACTCTTTATTATAATTGATTATTTAATTATCATTAAACCTTATTTAAAATTAACATTTAGAAATTAATTATAATTTTAAAAAAACAATTTAAACATCTGATTTAACTTTTAAAATCTTTGAAACCTTTTCAAACATGTTTAATTTAAAATTAACAAATATTTATCTTTAGAGACTTGATTACCACATCTTTAAAACTTATCCATTTAAATAAAATTTGAAAACTTAGTTTTTAAACATTGCTTTATAATTATTTTGAATGTAACTTTATAACTTGAAACATTCTTATTAAAAACTTTTTTTGAATTACTTAAAACTTTTGATTTAATATTTTAAATTGAAATCACCTTTGGATAAAAATTCAAAATTAATTTAGGTAATTACTTTTAGAAAAAATCAACTATCTTAAACATTTTAGATTAGAAAATATATTCAATTAAACACTTTGAAAACTTCATTAACATTTGTTTCAAAAGAACTTGCTTTTAAATTTGTAAACTTTATTTTCATTTACAAAACTTAGGCTTAGATTGAAGTAGAAGTTCATCTCGGGCGAAACCAAAGTAAATTTCACTAAAAACTCGAGTCAACCCCTTAAAACCGCGACCTGCCTTCATTTGCTTCGAGACAAACATCCACTCGCATGAGCCAAACCTGAGCACAACCCTTCGCTCCCAAACCATCAAAACAGCCCAGACACGGCACAGTGCATGTGCACGTGCACGATCATCGGAGCGACATCGGCTCATCACCGACGATGCTCACAAGTCGTCGACTACCTACACTCAAAGTTCGACCACCCAGATAGGTCAAAATCGATTTGGAGCCGAAACGAGCATCACGCCCAAAACAAAAATTGGAACAGCACTGAAGACCAAATCACTCGCCATCGATGAACCAATCAACGATAAACCCTACCGACCTCACCAACGACTTGCCTCAGCCTCCAGCACCTGACTCCCCTAATGCGATCGCCAACGATGCGCCATCGAAGCCGTATGTCCCAGAGGTTCAGTCGTGACCAAAAAGTCCACTTACACCCTAAATCGACCTATTCTGGCCACCGTGGCCATTAGAAAAATACGAGGCTATTTTTCCCATCATCGTCGATACTCCAACTAGCTTCGACCAAAAATTCGGCCCCATCCACCGTGTCGATCAACGCAATCCAACAAATTGCCACTAACGTTCATCTCAAAATATCTATTCGAATATCAAACTAAATTTTTTGAAATGTATATTAAAATTCATGATTTCCAATCACGAACACATACATGCAATCCAAATCAGAGATTAAGATCATTAATTTTTATCATAAATATGAATTTCACCGTTGTTTCAAATTTAGAAATAATTTGTTGAAATTTAAATCCAGAAATTATTTTTAAAATCATCATCATACATTAATAAACAACTTTCATTTGAACATCTAAGTCTAATATTGATCCTATTGGGCGATTTAAATTTTTGGTAGCAAAACCATAGACTGAAACAACATAGAACAGACATCTGTATATATATTTACGGTCTTGCTAACACACACACACACACACACACATATATATATATATCTCAATTCAAATAGATTCAAGCAGAAGAACTTCCGTTCAAAACAATATCATCACATGCATTAGATATAAAAAACTGTTTTTTAAAAGAAAATGTTTACTCACCTATTTATAGTAGAGAACAGAGAACATGTTCCAAGTTAATTTGATTTTGAGCTTCTCTGTTTTGAATTTTGTTTGTTATTTGTTGAATTGATTTTGAATTCCTGTTGCATGCTTGTTTATTATTGAATCTGGAGCTTGAAAATTACTGTTCAATCTGAGATCTTCATTTTGATTCCCTTTTTATTTCATTTTTGCTTTAAGTTGCATTTGTTTTCAGGTTCATTAGTTTGGTTTCCAGATTTTTGTTATAGGAAAAAAAATGAAGAAGAAAGGAAAATTTTGGAACTGAAAAATTGAAACTCAGATCTTCTTTTACAACATTTTATTAATTTAATTCAATTTAGAGAAAATAAAATCTTGCCACTTGTTTATAAATTAGACAAATGTCACAACAATACCTTCTCATCCTTACAAGTGTTTTAAATGTTTTATTATTGTTTTACAAATATTTTAAAAGCATTTTTAAATAAATTTTTATATCTCAATGTTTATATATATGTATTGGAGTTTAAACTATAAAGACATGCAACTTGGTCTTATACATGTATGTTTTTATTTGTTATATAAATATGCAAATTACTTAGCTCATAAGTTAATTAGAAAGAAAGAATATTTTAAACCTTTATTTACATATTTATAAATCATTTATTTTAAAATAAAATTTATTAAATCTTATTCAAACTAAAACCATTATACTTTTTATATAATTAAGCATTTACTTAAAGTGTTTTGAAAATAAATGATAGACCTTTAAATAGCTTTTGAAAAGTGTTATGTTGAATTTAAAATATTTTCCAAAACGCTATATATTAAATTTTGATAACTTTTTTTATTAGCTAAATTCAAATTAAAGCCTTTCTGTTTTCAAAAATATATATTATAATTAGAGTACATTTTAATATTAATTTTGAAAATTATTATATTGAATTTTAAAACAACTTCAAATCATAACACATACATATATATACATATATATTACAATTTGAAAACACATCCTTTATTAAATAAAAGACTTTTCTATTCACAATATATATACCAAAATATATATTATAAATAGAATCTATTTTCATTAGCTTTAAAAGATAATTTTACCAAATTTTAAATTGTTAGAAAAGATATAAATAAATATTTCCAGATTAAATATCTAGTAACTTTTAAAAGAATAAACTTACCAATTAAAATTAAAATTATAAAGGAAAATTATTATACAATATTATCAAATTTTAAACCAATATTATCAATTTAAATAATTTTTAAATGAAGATTACAAATTGCTATTGTCTAAAATTCCGGGTCATCACATTCCTTCCCCCATAAAAGAATTTCGTCCTCGAAATTTAAAAGCAAAGATAATTTAATAATCCAGTAAAGATTTTAATTTCATTAATTATATTAATTAATTATCCTTCTGAACTATAGATTCAACAACCAGCAATGGACCATACACGTACTCCCTCAGAGATACATGAAATACGTTGAATCCAAGTCATCCAAACTGGTAATTCAATCCTATAAACAAAAGAACTTATCCTATAAAGAACACAGATAAGAAATCCCAAATACCTCGGACATAGCCTTCCAATCTTATCAAATTACCGCTCTCTTAATCAGAGAAACCTTAACAACAACGAAGTCTTCAACTTCGAATTTCAAATTCCTTGTCTCAAATCTGCATATCTCAACAGACAATCCTGGGCTACCTCATCCTGATCAGCTCCACCTATGTTGATGCTCGTTAAACAAACCGAACCAAGAACAAACCAATTCCTGGATCCTATTAAAAAAAATGGTCTTCCAAGATCCACCGATATCCAGAACACAAGTTCTACTTCATAAGCAAAAAGAAGACTGAACTTACTTCTCCAATCTGGAACAGCCAAAATAGGTATACTTGCCAATCTGATCTTCATATCCCGAAAACTTCCTGTAGAAACCCTTTAATCCAAAACACTGCAATTTCCAGCTGCTTCCATTCTAGAACAGTTGCTATCAGCTTCCGCTGCACAACTCTGATTCCGAAATAAATGAGAATGTTGTTGATAAATTTATCCAACATATCCTGGAGACATGATTCATCAGATCTATAAAATCTTAATGACCCATCTAACTTGGTTGCACAAACTTACAGCAGAATCCAACTTGAAAACTAGATCTGACCAATCCATTTACAAAAATTCCTGAGCTGCTACACCAACTCTTCTCTCTCTAAGAACCATCCTACTACCACGTTAACCACAGGTATCGCTTCTAGAACCAAGTCGATACGGAACTCAATCTCCAGATGCAGACAAACTTCTGACTTCCTCGATGATATCCGAAAAAATCTCTGACTACTTCTGTAGCTCCTATTTCCACATGAGAAGCCTCAATCTCAAACAAAAGATTACCCAAGATGAACTTCCAAACTAATCGCAAGTCACTTTTGCGATCCTACCTAGTTCAGATTCCAAAGAAACTGTTCTCTCTTCACCAAGTAGAATAGCCTTAAGCTTCTCCAAACCAGGTTAACTTTTCAAGAAAGCCTTGACCAATTGCCCGGACTGCTGATAGCAGAACCACAAAGATTCCTAAATCATCGAAGAAGCGAGGCCACACTGCTGCTTCCAAACTCTATCTCTAGGACACTGCTAAGCCATAAGACCTTCTTGTTGGCATAAAGAAGACCTCTAAGCTGCACTGCTACCACAGCTACCCAAAGACTTCTAATCCAAAGGCTCCTCGAACCCCAAGGCCATCAGCTAACTGCATACATGACTCCTTGAGATGGGCAGACATTCCCAAAAGAAACTTGGGCTCCAAACCAAGCGTCAACATCTCACTCTCCTTAAGGGGTGAAAATGAGACCATGCCATAGCAAAGCAACTTATAGACCTTAGTCTCATATTCCAAAACAGACAAAACACCTTCCTACGGTTGCCAAGATACCATCACTTGCTTCTGCACATCCGATAGATCCAAACTCTTAAAAATCCGCTCACCCGATCGCAACCAAACTTACTCTTCAAAAATGGACTTCGAATCTTTAAAAAGATTTCCTTTGGAGATCAGAGAAATCCTTGCTCCAAGCTACAAAGCTCACTTGAGACGGTATTGGGTCTACAGTCTCGACAGATTCTCTTCCAACCTCAACATTCGAGCATCTTCCATTAGTGGTAGTCGTGCTACACACACACCACTGCTCCATCTACCTCTAGAACTTATGTTGGAAAGCCCAGGTAACCCAACAAATCAGGTAGATATATATATATATATATATATATATATATAGTACGCTCTCTCAAGAAAGATAGAAATCACTCCACAGCCTAGGTATTCACTCAACCCAGCGCTCTGATACCAACTGTCACGATCCGTCTTTCTTAGCCCAGAAAAACGCATCATGAATTAAGAAAGAAAGGGATAAAAGAAGAAAAGATAGGAAAGAAGAAACTCAACAACGATAGATTCTCACAACGAAACGAACGAAATATAATATATCACATAAAATATTAAATAGCATCATATACATCAGAGTTACACAACTTATACATCACAAATTAGACAATTGTACACACCTGTCCAATATACAACTCAGGATATCACAAGGATACGATCACAAACACTAGCACAGCGGAACCATAATATATCTACTCGCTGAAGCCACCTGCTCCAAATCTCCTCCAGAATTCGTCAAAGCTATCCTGAATCCTCGACTACTTATACATAATATGAGTACCCAAGAGTTTAATAAAACAGAAAATAAACACCTGGGTCGGACATGGGTCTGGTGTGAGTAAACGGTTTAAAGTTGCTTAACTTTATAAATCCTTTGAAAAGAAAGGTATCACGTAAGACTTCCTACACATAAACATGGAAAAGTTTTTACCTTACGCTAACCAAAACATTTGATAGGAAATCCAGTGATATTATAATAGGGTCTATGGTTTTCAAGTAAATAGAAAATAGTCGAAATTGTTACATTCATTAAATTCTAGCTACTAGCCACAAAAGTGGGTAATACAATCAAAACCGTAAGTGCACGTAGGAAGGATGGGTTTCCATCAATGGCAGGGCTACTGGGGTACCGCCCGTAACAGTACGGGGCCTAGATCACCGTACCGAGGATTACTCCCAATCCCCTACAACACTTGGTCGGAACCATCCCTTACTTAATAATCCCGAACATGACCACCCCGTGGTTGGCTCGACCAACCACACACTAAGCCGAAATAAAAAGGGACCTCTAGACAGGGGTAAATCTCGTCCTATTTGGGTGCTACCCACTTAACCCTTCTGCACCTCCCCTGTTTTAGCTATTCCCGGTTGATGAGGCTTAAGGCTACGATTACCTTTATAGAACTCATCTATCTTAGAAAGCTCATCGTCCACCTAACGATGTTCTGAAAGCATTCAATCCATACAAGTTCATTCCGAGTTCGAATGAAACCAAAGGCACTATCTCGTTACACTCATTTTGGAATCACTCTCAGAGTTAATGACCATAGCCCTTGCACTCTGAATCTCCATCTCGAACCTGAAAGTACTATTTCCGTCAAACTCATATTGGAATCACCCTTAGATTTTTAATGACGAATAGTTCTTACACTTCAAGTCTTCACTTTGATCTTCACTTGGATTCACGACCTAACGTTTAATTTGGATCGATGTGGTTTATCCAAATTTGGAAATCTGATCCCGGTCTCACCCAAATCCAAAACGCCATTTTAATGTCCAAGTTGTTTGAAGGTTTAAACAATTTAAACTTATATGCAGTATAACACATACAGATAGATGATTCACATTATCAAAAATAGATAATCCATATTATCTAAATCACCCAAACATCTCACATCATAACCAGCACGTATCACATATCAGAGATATCACAACCAAATCATCCAATATCAATCAATCATCCATAAGCAGGTTTGATTCACTCTAAATCAATTTAATTAACCTCTAATTAAATTAATTACTATCCTTTATAATTACTTGGATTACCTTAATCCTGCTTACTTAACATTAATTAATTACAAATTAATTAATCATCTCTTAATGATCTACTTTAATTAATCTTCCCTGATTAATTATCTTTTAATTACATTAAGTAATTATCCTTTAATTAATTACACAAATTAATTATCCTTAACCAATTACAGTAATTAACCTTTAATTATTATCGTTAATTACATTAATTAATGACCCTTCGTTTACTTCCATTAATTAATTAACTATAATTAATTACATTGATCCTTAATTAATTACAATTAATCATACTTTAATTAATCATTTTCATTAATCAACCTTGATTAATTTAATTGATTATATTAATTAATGATCCTCATTAATTAATTAACCCTTTAATTAATTAAATAATTAATCTTTAATTAACCTCGCTCATTAATTAGTCTTAATTAATCATAAACGGTAATTAAGCGTCTAGTAATTACTTAACCTAATTAATTAACTCCTTAGTTAATCCTTTGATTAATTACACTAGTTAATTAGTCCTTAATTACTTCATTATGTAATTATTAATTAATTACATTAATTAATCATCCTTAATTAATTACTTTAATTAATAATCCTTAATTAATTACTTCATTAATTAATCACACTTTTGATTAATTACATTTAGTAATTAATCTTAAATTAATCACATTAATTAATTAATTAATTAATCACACTAATTAATTAACTAAATTGATTGCACTAAGTAATTAACCTTTAATTACTTCCATTAAGTAATTATCCTCTAATTACTTCATTAAATAATCCCCTTTAATTAATTATATCCGGTAACTATCCACTAATTACTCTATCAAGTAATTATATTTAATTAATTCATGATTAAGTGATATTTTAAATTAACCAAACTATTAACTAATCATTTTAAGATTAATTAAATAATTAGTTAACTTCTTATATTTAAAAATCCTTAATTAATTAAGAAAATCATTTATCTTAATTGAACCATTACTTATTTACATTAATTAACTATTCTTAAGTTAATAACAATAATTAATTAACCTTATTAATCTTCATAAATTAATTATCTTCGATTAATCAAAAATTTAATTTCTTAAAGATAAACTCTTTATTATAATTGATTACTTAATTATCATTAAACCTTATTTAAAATAAACATTTAGAAATCAATTATAATTTAAAAAAACAATTTAAACATCTAATTTAACTTTTAAAATCTTTGAAATCTTTTCAAACATGTTTTATTTAAAATTAACAAATATTTATCTTTAGAAACTTAATTACCACATCTTTAAAACTTATCCATTTAAATAAAATTTAAAAACTTAGTTTTTAAACATTGCTTTATAATTACTTTGAATGTAATTTATAACTTGAAACATTCTTATTAAAAACTTGTTTTGATTTACTTAAAACTTTTGATTCAATATTTTAAATTGAAATCACCTTTGAATAAAAATTAAAAATTAATTTAGTTATTTACTTTTAGAAAAATCAACTATCTTAAACATTTTAGATTAGAAAATATATTCAATTAAACACTTTGAAACTTGATTAACATTTGTTTCAAAAGAACTTGCTTTTAAATTTGTAAACTTTATTTTCATTTACAAAACTTAGCTTTAGATTGAATAGAAGCTCATCTCGGGCCAAACCCGAGTAAATTTCACTAAAAACTTGAGTCAACCCCTTAAAACCACGACCTGCCTTCATCTACTTCGAGACAAACATCCACTCGCACGAGCCCAAACCCGAGCACAACCCTTCGTTCCCAAACCATCGAAACCACCCAAGCACGGCATAGTGCCTGTGCACATGCACGATCATCAGAGCGACATCGGCTCATCAGCTCATCACTGATGATGCTCACAAGTTGCGACTGCCTATACTCAAAGTTCGACCACCCAGATAGGTCAAAATCGATTGGGAGCCGAAACTAGCATCACGCTAAAAAAAACTGGAACAACACTGAAGACAAAATCACTCGCCATCGACGAACCAATCAACGATAAACCCTGCCGACCTCACCAATGACTCGCCTCAGCCTCCAACACCTAACTCCCCTAATGCGATCGCCAACGATGCACCACCGAAGCCGTACGTCCTAGATGTTCAGTCTCGACCAAAAAGTCCACTTAAACCCTAAATCAACCTATTCTGGCCACCGTGGCCATTAGAAAAATACGAGGCTATTTTTTCCATCATTGTCGATACTCCATCTAGCTTCGACCAAAATTTCGGCCCCATCCAAGGTGTCGATCAACGACAATCCACCAAATTTCCACGAACGTTCATCTCAAAATTTCTATTCGAATATCAAACTAAAAAATTTGAAATGTATATTAAAATTCGTTATTTCCAATCACGAACACATTCATGCAATCCAAATCAGAGATTAAGGTCATTGATTTTAATCATAAATATGAATTTCACTGTTGTTTCAAATTTAAAAATAATTTGTTGAAATTTAAATCCAGAAATTATTTTTAAAATCATCATCATATATTAACAAACAACTTTCATTTGAACATCTAAGTCTAATATTGATCCTATTGGGTGATTTGAATTTTTGATAGAAAAACCATAGATTGAAACAACAGAGAACAAACATCTGTATATATATTTACAGTCTTATTAACATATATATATATATATATATATATTAATTCAAATAGATTTAAGCAGAAGAACTTCCATTCAATTCAATACAATATCATCACATGCATTAGATATAAATCAAAATTAAACTGTTTTTAAAAGAAAAATGTTTACTCATCTATTTATAGCAGAGAAAAGAGAGCATGTTCCAGGTTTATTTGATTTTGAACTTCTCTGTTTTGAATTTTGTTTACTGTTTGTTGAACTGATTTTGAATTCCTATTGCATGCTTGTTTATTATTGAATCTGGAGCTTGAAACTTACTGTTGAATCTGAGATCTTCATTTTGATTCCCTTTTTATTTCATTTTTGCTTTAAGTTGCATTTGTTTTCAGGTTCATTAGTTTGGTTTCCAGATTTTTGTTTTAGGAAAAAAAATGAAGAAGAAAGGAAAATTTTGGAACTGAAAAATTGAAACTTAGATCTTCTTTTACAACATTTTATTAATTTAATTCAATTTTAGAGAATATTAAATCTTGCCATTTGTTTATAAATTAGACAAATGTCACAACAATACCTTCTCATCCTCACAAGCGTTTTAAATGTTTTATTATTATTTTACAAATATTTTAAAAACATTTTTAAATAAATTTTTATATCTCAATGTTTATATATATGTATTGGAGTTTAAACTATAAAGATATGCAACTTGGTCTTATACATGTATGTTTTTATCTGTAATATAAATATGCAAATTGTACTTAGCTCATAAGTTAATTAGAAAGAAAGAATATTTTAGACCTTTATTTATATTCATAAATCATTTAGTTTAAAATAAAATTTTATTAAATCTTATTCAAACTAAAACCATTATACTTTGTATATAATTAAACATTTACTTAAAGTGTTTTGAAAATAAATGATAGACCTTTAAATAGCTTTTGAAAAGTATTATGTTGAATTTAACATATTTTCCAAATCACTATATATTAAATTTTGAAAACTTGTTTTATTAGCTAAATTCAAATTAAAGCCTTTCTATTTACAAAAATATATATTATAATTAGAGTACATTTTAATATTAACTTTTAAAATTATTGTATTGAATTTTAAAACAACTTCAAATCATAACATATATATACATATATATTACAATTTGAAAACACATCCTTCATTAAACAAAAGTCTTTTCTATTCGTAATATATATGCTAAAATATATATTATAAATAGAATCTATTTTTATTAGCTTTAAAAGATATTTTACCAAATTTCAAATTGTTAGAAAAGATATAAATAAATATTGCCAGATTAAATATCTAGTAACTTTTAAAAGAATAAACTTACCAATTAAAATTAAAATTATAAAGGAAAATTATTATACAATATTATCAAATTTTAAACCAATATTGTCAATTTAAATAATTTTTAAATGAAGATTATCAAATTGTTATTGCCTAAAATTCCAGGTCATCACATATTGCAAACGAGAACGGGGTGCAATTAGATAGCATGCAAGTAGCTTGTGTGGATGATGTAAATAGAACTTGGATCGATCAAATGGAAGTTAACAATGATGCAATCATATATCCAGACATTGAGTAGGCTAATGATGAACATGTCAAACATGAACAAATCACATATGAAGAGTCCCTAGTCGATGATTTATGCACTACAATGATGATGGTGAAATCAATTGGGGAAAATTGTCAATTAGACATGGAATTGTTTGGAAGAGAATGTGCAAAAAAAGGACCACTAGTTGGCTTAATTTTTGAAAGTAAGCAGAAGCTTGTTGAACAGTTATGTGAATGAGGGGTTAAATGTTCGTTTTCTTTTCAAATTCTGAAATCACATGCAAATTAATGCGCAATTCATTATGATGTGGATGAAACATGTCTTTGGCGAGTGCATGCTAGCATATCGGTGAGAAAATCTCAAAGTTGGTGGAAAATAACAACATATGGCGGCGATCACACTTGTTTAAATTCATCCGTCAACTAACCATCGACATGCAACATCAAAGTTTATGTGTAGCAAGATACTTCCATTGATTAAAGCTGAAACAAATATGACTGCAAGAACAGTTCAAGAGACAATGTCAAATAAGTTTCGTATTAAAGTGAGTTATTCTCGAGCATGGCACGGACTACAAAAAGCGGTTGCAATGATTTATAGAGATTGAGAATCGCCATACGCAGAATTGCCAAAGTATCTTCGAGCCCTGCAACGTACCAACCCTAGAATCGTATATGATACTATTCATAATCGTGGTGTCTTTGATGGTGCTTTTTGGAATTTCAGTCCTTTTATTGATGGTTTCAACCATTGTCGACCTATACTGTCTTTTGGTACCACTCATTTATATGGAATGTATCTGGGTACATTACTAGCAGCTACTAGTGTAGACGCAAACCAAGGTCTTTTTCATTAGCCTTTGCTATTGTACAAACAGAGTCATGACAACATGGAGTTGGTTTATTCATTGCATATGGAATTATATTCCATCTCTACATACCAGATGTACTACCTTTATCTCATATCGTATGAAAGGAATTCCACGTGCGCTTAGAGAAGCTTAGCCAATTGAATATCATCATCGCTTTTGTATTCGTCATATTTAAGCAAATTTCAAGAAGCGGCGTTTGGTATGGATGAGCTACAAAATTTGTTGCATGCATGTGTCACGACATCGAAGGTTGTAAAATATAATGAACTTCGAAAACAGTTGAAGGCTGTAAATCAAGAAGTCGATGTATGGATTGAAAGAAGTTTGAAAAATCAGGAATCAAACTGGGCTCTCTGTCACGATGGTGGTGTAAGATTCAATATGATGACAGTCAATGTTTTCGAAAGCTTTAACGGTGTGCCAAAAGGAACTAGGAATTTACCTATTAGATCCTTGGATGCACGTGCGTTTCATCGGTTGAACCATTACTTTTTTGAACGTTGAACTCAAAGAGAAGAGTGGACGTCATAGCTCATACCGAAGTGGGAAGCATTAGCAAGGAGAAGAATGGTAGAATCAAGGCTCATGTCTATAGAGAGATATAGCTTCATAGAATGGTAGGTGAAAGATGTTTATATGTTTGATTATACGGTGAATATCAAGGATAATGTCGCCAAATGTTCGTGCAGCATACCAACGTTAGATCATTTTCGTGCTCCCATGTATTAGCAACATGTTCACGTGTTTTAGGTGGTGCGAATAGAGTGTATTTTGACTTGATATCAATGTGGTATACGACGGCTAAGTATATCGTTGCTTATGGTCCTTAATTCCACCCTGTACCAGATAGTCGACATTGGGATGTCTACGAAGGTCCTACTATACAATCACCGCTAGTGTGTAGAAATTCAGGACGTCCGCGGTCTGCTCGAATCAAAGGTTTCATGGATCCACCGTCTTTATTCGGCCATAATAGATGTAGCAAATGTGGTGCTTTTGGCCATAGGAAAAAAAACATGCCCTCTTTGAATTGTATGAGTTGATGTATATATTTCTTATTGCATATGTTCATTTCTTTCAATGTAAGAATTGTGCTAACTTCTTATTGCATATGTTAATTTCTTATTGCATATGTTCATTTCTTTTCAATGTAAGAATTGTGTTAAGTTCTTATTGCATATGTTTGTTTCTTATTTTATATGTCGCTTCATGTTTGCCCTCGTTGAAATGCTCACTGTCTTTTACAACAGTTAAATATAGCTTACGCATTTCTGCATTGCGCAAGCTATATTACTAAATATAATTTGTACAATATCGAAATACGCAAGCTATATATGCGAATATAACCTGCGCATTTTTGAAATGCGCAAACTATATACGCAAATATAGCTTGCGCATTTTGAAATTGCGCAAGTAATAATATGCTATTGTAAAAACCAGAGAGCTGATGCACCTTCCTCTCCTATACAACCCATCAACATTACATATTCATTTATATGCCAACACGACCAACGATCTGGCATAATACAATTGAATATCATCAATGCAAAATATACCATCCATAATACAATTGAATATCATCATCATTAAGTTCAACAAAATATACAATCCATTAACTTCATAAACATCAACAACTAACTTTCCAACTAATGAAACATCAACAAGATATAACAGCAAAACAACTCAATTGCAAAGCCTTCTAATCTCAAGAGGTATGTCTCTCTTATTATTCTTCTTCTTCTTCTTCCATTTATACATGATTGAAGCTGAACTGTGGCCTGCGTCAAATGTTGGAATGGGCATTTCTTGTTCTTGAGTGGGACCGAAAATTATTTCTTCTCGTTGTCTCTTCCACTACGGCCACTCTTCCTTTTGCTCTTGAATGGATTGACCAAGATATCCAATTTTTGTTCTCCTTCATTTCAAATGGGCCATTGAGGTTGAATTTCTCCACCGACGTATTGTGCCTCCACTTTTGTATGTGGCTCCCCCTATGCCATTTGTCCTCCCACTGTTTCCTCCACTGTTTTACGTGTCTTCTCCCAAGCACGTGGTCGTTTTTCTACAGTACGCAAAGGTTTTTCCGGCCTTCTTCACTTGTTTCGACCTAGAATCCTATCGAGTATACGTCGTAGGTCAATACGTTTACTTTTCACCTTCTCCGGCTCCATACGACTATCTTTAATTTCATCGATCACATCCAAAGTGCTATATATCCCGCTTACATATGCGAAATACGAAACATAGTTACAATAAATAAGATCTAAAAAAATGAATAATCAAAATTTATAAATTGAAATACTAACCACATCACGCTCTAGTGGAGCTCGAGGAATGTAAGTAACCAATTTCCTAACTGACTTTTTCAAAATATAACGATGAGTAATTTGCCAATACCAATATGCATACTTGCTCAACGATGTCGGGGGATTACATGCTCGTTCGGCGCGATCAATTCTGGAATTCCATAATGTTACACTCTCCTGCAAGGCAAGTGGGTTGTGGGTTTAATGGCACCACGGGATCGGGAATGTGTTGATAGTCAAAACCAAACTATCTCATTACTCGGTCAGGAGCATATAATTCAAAGTCAAGAATCAGTCTGCTTTTAGCAATCCAACCCGCATACATATACTCAATGTTAGGATGCCCAAATTTCATCAACAAAAAATATGGTTCCTAGGTAACGGCGTCATCCGCTAACGAATCCAATTCATTTCGATAAAATTGTACATTTTTTGGAGTTTTACACCAACTCCTAGCACAATTTAACCTACACTTGAATGGAAGATAAGGATCTAAATCGGTAGGAATTCTTACAGATGGCCGTCCAATAGCAATATAGGACCAAGACCATATTTGCAACAATGTTAAAGAACCCCCTAAAACTTTTCATTTTTGTATAGCAATGTTTGTCAACTCACTGTACAAATAACAAAGTACGGCACTACCCCATGAATGGTAACCATAGTTTGCTAAATCTTCCAGAAATGGTAAAAATTTCAAATTCAATCTACCTTTTGAATGATCTGAAAAACGATAACAATTTAGAAAGTACAAGATGGCAGCACGATTACAACGAAGTATATCTGAATCCGTCGCACCTTCAGCTAGTGGTTCAGGAAATTCACTTTTAAACCATGTCATTGCTAGCTCACTTTTAGATTTTACAGCCTCTTTTGGTGGAAAAATATCAAGCAAATCATGACACGGTTCCATATAATCAACGTCCAAATTTTGTGAACATACCGGGAAAACCATCTGTGCCTAGACCAAATGGAAAGTAAACATCAGCTAGAGTTACCATCATTTCACCCACTCTTAAATGAAAAGTATTTGTCTCCAGTCTCCATTTATCACACAATGTCGTAATAAGGTAATGATCTAGCCGAATGTAGTCAATTTGCATTGCTTTCCAAAACCTAGCGATTCTTAAGTCTTGTTCCAACTTAGTATCTTTAAAGTCTATTTCTTTTAGCTTGCTTGAATGATCGCAAAGCTTAACTGTTTCTACATCCTGATTTATAATAAAGAATTGCAATTAATGATTCATATTTTCTTTTGGACTAACAATAATTCATTGTATTTAAACTAAATACCTCCATAAGCGCATCATTTTGGCTTCTATGCTGCTCTTGAAGATAAAGAACACTTTTATCTTCAGGTCCGGGGGGCAATTCTAAAATATATACATCAACAAATTAATCATTCAAAAATTGATTTTCCATTACCTTTTACATTTTCAATTATGAAACAACTACAGGCGTTAATTGTCATTAAGAGCAACAACAATACTTAGTACATTACCAACACCAATCACTTGTTAATTTAACATCAAATTCAACTAATTTTTTTTACCTCTAATCACCATGGTTGAAAAACTTCCTTCCATTTATAGCTAAATCAATTAGTTGCTTCAAGGTTTACTTGAGAAAAAAGTAATTGAGAAGCTTGGATTTGGGAAAAAATGGGTTAGGGATGGAATTTGGGAGGATTTTGAGAAGAAGGAATGTGTTTTAGAAAGTGAGGGGGTAGATATGTGCTTGTTGGATTTTTGATGCCTAAAATAATGCTTGCGCATTTCATATTTGTGCAAGCAATATATATAAGCTTTAAGCTTGGGCAAATACGAAATGCACAAGCCTTCTATTAAAAATAAAATAGCTTGCGCAATTCATATTTGCGCAAGCTATTTTCAAAAGGAGGCATATTTCTACAATAAGTTTTCTGTGAGGCCTAATGTTGCAATTTGTTTTATTCATGTGCTTTGTTTGAAAATTCATCCTATTTCCAAAGCTTAATGTATTTCGAAATCATGCATAAACTATATGTACTAGAACCCATATATCTGAAGCCACATTTACATTCTGACACTCTAATATATCTAAAATATATATATGCAACTCACATATTCAAGAGTCATTAAACTCAAGATCCAAACATATGAAACTTCTCATTTTATAAAATATATAATTGAAGCTTGGAAACATATACTAAAAGCCAAATATCTCATGGAACCCATATTTCTTTGGAAACTAAAAATGTTCGGAGATTTATATATTAAACTGCTATATCAAATACCTTTGAAACTTTTATACATGAAACCTATATATGTTTAAAACTTTATGTACTTATCCAGATATATGAGAAACTTTATATATTTCAGAGGTTTACGCATACCCAAAGCAGAAACCATATTTTTCAAAGCTCTAGACAAAACCAAGTGCATTTTGAAAAACTTTGATTTATCCCACATCTCATATTATTTAAATTTTTACTTCTTCGAAGTAGAATACATATACTTGAAGTTCAAATATATATGTTAATTCAAAACATTGGGTGTAAGGAATCTTTATCTTTTAAAAATCTAGATTTTGAAAATTCTTTCGCAATGAGGCTTGACAATTTAAAAATGAGATTTGATAATCTCTAATATGGCATCTGATAATCTTTAAAGTAAATTTTGGCGGCTTTCAAAATGAAATTTCAGCAGGAGGAAATGGCTTTGAAGTTCTCTGTTTTGATGTGAATCTAAGATTCGATATGGAAGTTTTGAATTTTGGCATAAGGTTTTACAGGATTGATTATAGCATTAATAGTTTGATGATGGCATTGACTCCTCCCAGTGGCATAGTTTACTTGGCATCAATCAGCACCGTTATTGAATATTTACAGTATCAAATGCTAGCGACATTGATTTCCTACGCTATGGCATGAAGCTGTCGACATAACGAAGTAACCTACCGGTATCATAAACTTCTGTATAACCTTAGCCAGTGACATCAACTTCTCAGTGACATAGAATACCCAGCAGCATCACTTAACATCCGACATCGGGAATGTTAGTGACATGGAGTATTATTCCTCTTTGATACCCAAATATTACGGCATGACTTTAACCGCATCAAATTATCACAGCATGGCTTTAACCGAATATCACGGCATCGTTTAGCTGATAATCTTAAATAATCAGGGCCATCACCTAACTTCGGCATTGATTTCTTATGCCTCCACTTAACTATGCCATCGCTATTAGCCTTTGGTTTTCGGTTTGATTCAATATCTGACATTGTACATAAATACGAAGCTCTATATATCTACAATCTTCCAATCAAGAATTGAGAATCAAGAATTGATATTGAATGGAGGATTTTGTATCGGACAGGAAAGAATGATTATGAGTTGGAGTCGAAATGATGTTGAATAGTTTGTGAATTAGAAGGATATTGGGTATGGAGTAGATGAAGTAGATATTGAATTGTTGAGGGTGCAATGTGGCAATATAGAATAACAGAGGAATCGCGTGAAGAAGCCATGCCATAAAAAGGCTAAATGGCATTGAATCAAAGTGGAATTGATTTAATAAAGAAGAATTGAATTGATTTAATCGAAGCGAAATTGAAGTAGGCAAGATAAATTTAAGATTTGAATTGAAGCAGTATTGATTGAAGCAGAGTTGAAGCGATATTGATTGCAGCAGTAGATTTGAAGCGGTTTCGATATTTGATGGTTACCGCATTTATGATACTGCTGTCCATTTCTGAAATGTATTTAAACATTACTACAATTAGTCTTCAAATTTTGAATCCAAATCTCCAATTACTTTGAAATTAAAATAATCCCTTATAAGGTATTTAGATCATTTTCCGAACATTAGGAGGTTCGAGTCCTCCTTCTAGCCTTGAAATATTAACAAATTTCTTCATCAACACTCAAGAGGTTGTATAAGGTGGTATATTTGAAGAAATTGCAATAGTATCCCTTGCTTTTATGATTATTTACGGAATTGTTTGAAATATGATTCACAAGTTTGAAGTTTGTATGTGATAGGCAATATAGTGGCTATGATATAAACGCTAGTCTAGACCGAAGCTTATATGATTCTAATAGAATCATGATTGATTTGGGCCAAAAGAGCATTATAATATGCATATTCATGTTCGCTAATATCCAAAGTGCATAATCAATGTAATAGGTAAGTCAAAATAACAATAAGTAATATCATTTATGCCATTAGTTTGCCCTCGAGCTCTCTTCATCTCGGTGAAGAAAATTTCAAGAAGATCCTAATTGGAAAAGGCGATAAGAGTGAGAAAGAAATTAAGGACTCATTTCCATGTATTTTATAGTGGTTGGAAGAAGATGAACTAGCTTCGACAGACGATATAGGACTTTGATTGCTATCTTGATGATGACTTCAACATGGAGCTTGTGAATGAATATGAAGGTTTTTGAGGCTCTATGGAGGAGAATACACAAATCCCACTTGAACCTGCTTTTACGAACGAATTTAGTCCTCCTTTCTTATATGGCTTTTAATATTCGCATATTACTGAGGTTGTGTCTCGTCAATAATACGCAATATTCATGAAATGCGACACCGATTAACATATGATGCCTATGATTTTGTAGGCGACTTTCAATATAATAACTTAATCATTACCCTTTGATATTCTCTTATATATTGATCATTTATGAGTTTTTTCTCATCTGTTGGCATTTGACATCAATAAAGTGAGATATGGTTGAAGAGCGATATCGATTGAACGAAATATAGAAGAAGTGCAGCATCAATAGTGTGTTGAATTAACGAAGGGCGGCATTATATTAGGCGGCATTGACAACAAGCGGCATTGAAAATATAAAGCATTGTTGACAAGCGGCATTGACAACAACCAGCATTGATAATAGGCGGAATTGAATGAGTGCGGCATACAATCAATGTGGTACTGATTGAGTGCGGCATGGGATTGATGCGGCGGCATCACAGGCTTCTATAGTGATTAAGTGCAGCAACCTTCCCTTGTTTTATATTGATGCGACATGGCACAGATGATATGCGACGTTGTACGAGATGCGACACAACTAAGTTACGACGTTGTAGTATATGTGGCTTAGATTTCACCGCTATAACACTAATGAATCACGACGTTGCTTAGCTATGTGAGAGATTTGTCATTCATCATATAATTCTATGGATGGTATGCGGCATTGTATATGGCTCTTCGTTGACGGGATGCGGCACCATAAGCTTTCGACATTGATATATCTTCATACTTTTGACATTAGTTTCTTTGTGACACCACCACTTATTATGAGTCCATGGAATAGGGATCTTAAAGCTAAATTAACACTAGAGATGGTGAATAGTGTTCAATTGATCATATGAATATTTTTCAAATTCTTTAAGATTCTACTTGGAATTATGTGATTAACAATCATAGAAACAATCGCAGAATCAAAATGCAATTAAAATTAAACGTAATAAAAATTAAAAGAAAAGAACACACACAAGGATTTTATATTGGTTCAGAGTTACCCAAAATCCAATTCCGCACAATTCCTTGTATGGATTTCTTTTCAACTAGTAAATGCAAATACAGTCTCGATTTCAAGGCTACAAGACACATCCCCCAGAATTCCGACCTTTGGGTAGAGTCACTTGATTTTCGGGATACAAGCACACCCATTAGATTTACGGGCTACTAAGAACAACTAATTGATTTTACATGCTACAATCACACCCAAAAGTATAGCAGTATGATTTGATAGAGTTTTACAGACTCAGATCTTCGTTCTTAATTACAATTGATCTTATAACTCTTGAATAGCACTTTGATCTTGGTTTGAGTGAGAGAGATGAGAGAAATCAAAGAGTCGATGAAGGAGAATCAAACTAGTGATGGTTTAATTTGATTCGGGTTGCATTTTAATAGAGTTTGGGTAGAAATTGATTTAGAAATCAAGAGAGTGAAAAGAGGAGAGAAGAATAAGAAAGTGGATGTTTAAAATTCATTTGGAAATCTAGTATATATAGGGAAACCACGGTCATTTCAATTTGCAAAGAGATACAATAAAAAGACACTTCTATTCAAATTTGAATTTTGAAAATTACGGCCACTATTTCGACATACATTGGTAGGATATGTCGAAATATTCTTCACAAAATTAGAAAACACTTTCAAAATATTATTTTGAAAATCCGTTGCTTTGTAAAATAATTTGATACTTTGTAGAATCCTTTCAATATAATTTATACACATTTTAATCCAAATATAACTCAATAAAACTTTATAAAATAATTTTGAAAGATTTAATAAGAATATTCAATACAATGTAAATAATTTGCATAAAATCAATATAATTATAACTTTGTTAAAGTATAAACAAAAATTCAATATATATGTTAGCTTAAAAACACTAAAATAGTATCTTTATAAATATAAGAGATTGAAAATCATTCTGAGAAATATTTTGAAAAGATTATTTTAAAAAGGGGATATTTTTAAAACACTTTAAAACTAAATTAGAGAAGGGAAGAGAGAGATCTGGAAAGTGCTATCAAGGTTTTAACATAAATTCTACGACTCTATAACTTATCTAGAATATCTTAAAATCTTCAACTCTTCAATGCTCATGAGTCTTCAAATATCATCATCTTGAATCTATTCTTGATATCAACATCTTGAATCTACTCTTGATACTGTACGGTCTTCTTAATCAACACGTGTCTAATATCCTGCACTATATACTATATATATCTAGATAAAACATTAGTATCTATATTTTATATAATTTCCTATAGTTGTTATCATCAAAATTAATACCTAAGGTACTAATAATCTTCCCCATTTTAATGATGATAACTCTGTATATAAAATATAACATAACTCCCATTGGGTTACAAAAGTCCCCCTTAATCTATGTCCAGATTTTATATATTTATCCATATTTGTCACCAACAAAAGTAACCAAGTAAAACTATAAATGTAACACTAACTCTTACTCTAACTCCCCCTATATAAAATATTATAGACTAATATATCATATAATAATGATGAGAATGATTTATATAATAATAATAAATAATATTTAAAATGAGATAATCATGAAATGATAAGAATTATATATAAGAAATGATAAGTGATAACACGAATCATTAATAGTAACCAAACCAATCTATGTATTCATTCAATACCACGCCCTAATCCAGTTACATCTTAAAATGTACTTGTAAGTAAAATAAATGATAATTAAAATAAACATACGCACCACACAATCAAATTAATGAAGAAAGTATTATCTAACGTGATTTCCTAATGATCAAGAATAATGTGAATAGGATAATGAGGATAATGAAGGAAAAATTTCCCCTTTTGTTCGACAAGATTTCCATCTTGATCGAAACATAGTTCTCCAATGCATCGGAGTTTGTCATCTTCCTCCATGTGTTTTTCCTCTTCTTCCTCATCATCGCTGCCTTGAATGAGGTTATGAATGACCAAATTTACGGAGTCATCTTCAATAACTATTACAGTCATTGGGTTATCGAATAGATATTTTTAAAATTTTTGAAGAATTTTACTTAGTTTCTCTTATTCTTTGGACAAACAAAGTTGTACAACTTTATTTCAGTCAACATCTCCAGAACATTCTTTATTTCTCCTTCCAATTTAATAACTTTGTCCATAGTAGTGTTCTGGAAGGGGCTTTGGGTAGAAGAAGGGAAGGAAAATGATGAATTCTCTTCCCTAGAACATTTGGGAGGCCATGGTTTATTTGTTTTAGAAGTTTAAAATATAGAGAATATAGAAAAATGAAGAAGGAAATCAAATTTTGGTAATATAACCACTTATTTGAATTTTAGAGGGAAATTTAAAAAATAGAATTTACTATTATATGTCGACGTAGGGAGATTGAATATGTCAACATACATGTTATAATTTTGATTATTTTGTTTTCTTTATATTTTATAATTTTTATTTTATTATTTTATATTTTTGATAGAGAACAAATTCCTAACTCTCTTCTTAACATGGCAAAAGATGTTTGATTTAATGGTTTTGTTAATATATTAGCTATTTGATTTTCAGTGTTTACAAGTTCAAGTGTTATTATTTCTTTGTTTGCATTATCTCTTAGAAAATTGTGTCTTATATCAATATTTTTAGTTGTAGCATGATGCGTTGGATTTTCAAATAGGTTGATCGCACTTGTATTATTATAGGATATTAGCGATTTAGTAAAATTCAAACCAAAATATTTTAATGTCTGTTGCATACTGATAACCTATGAACAGGCTAATGCTGCTGAAATATATTCTGCTTCTATCATAGAAAAAATACAAAGTTTTTCTTTTTACTAAACCAAGAAATCGGAGAGTGTCCCAAAAAGTGACAAGTTCCACTTGTATTTTTTTGGTCTGATTTGCAAATAGCATAGTCAGCATCACTATAAGAAATTAATTCATAGGATTTGCCTTTTGGATAAAAGAGTCAATAGTCTAATGTGTTGTTTACATATCTCAAAATTCATTTTACGGACTTTAAATAAGTTTCTTTAGGTTGAGATTAATATCTTACACAGAGACAAACACTATGCATTAATTCGGGTCTACCAGCAGTTATATAAAGTAGTGATCCAATCATTCCTTTATATAATTTTTTATCTACGTCTTCTGAATCTTCTTCTTTATTTAATTTTTGATGAGTTTCCATGGGAGTTGGTTTACGACTGGTATTTGACATACCAAATTTCTTAACTAAATCTTAAGCATATTTTTCTTGACTGGTAAAAATTCCATCATTTAGTTGTCTTATTTGTAATCCAAAAAAATAATTTAGTTCATCGATATGACTCATTTCAAATTTCTTAGTCATTATTTCTGAGAAGTCCTTATGTAGTTTATCATTGGTAGATCCAAAAATGATACCATCTACATATATTTATACTAACCAAATATTATTTTTATCGCTTTAATGAAAAGTGTACTGCCTACTTTTCCTGTTCCAAAATTTGAATGTAATAGGTAGGATTTAAGTCTATCATACCAAGCTCTTGAGCATGTTTCAGACCATATAAAGCCTTATTTAATTTGTAATATGATTTGGTAGTTTTGCATCTTCAAAGTGGGGGTTATTCTACATATACATCTTTTTTAATAAAACAATTAAATGCACTTTTAACATCCATTTGATATAAATTAAAATTATTATGAATAGCGAAAGCAAGTAAAATTCGTATAGCTTCTAATCTTGCTATGGGTGCAAAGATTTCATCAAAATCTATTCCTACTTCTTGACAATAACCTTGTGCAACTAATCGAGCTTTATTTCTTAAAACCTCTCCTTGTTCATTCATTTTGTTTCTATATACCCATTTAGTTTATATTATGGATTTATCCTTAGGTCTTGGAACTAATTCCCATACATTATTTCTTGTAAACTGATTCGATTCCTCTTGTATAGCAAGAATCCACGAATCATCAGTTGATGCTTCCTTTGGATATTTAGGATTAATAGTTGAAATAAAAGTAACTAGCTCATTTTATTTAGTTGATTTCTAGTTTTAACAATAGATTCAACATTTATAAGTATATTTTCTATAGGATGATCTTTCAAGTATATTGTTCTTTTATTTGGATATGAATTTTCTGGATTATTATTATTTTTGTTTCGGTAATCTCATTCTTACTAATTTCATTTGGGTTATCCGTGTTTTCTTCTCCATCAATGTTTGGACTATAAACTTTAAAATTTTCATCAAATGAGACATGTAATGTCTCTTCGATAGTAGTGGTTCTAGTATTAAAAATTTTATAAGCTTTACTTCTATTTGAATATCCAATAAAGATTCATTTATCTGATTTAGCATCAAATTTATTCAAATTATTTTTAGTATTTAACATAAAACATTTACTACCAAAAACTGATACTTTAGGCTTTTTGTTGTAGTCTTATGGTTTTTTTTTTTTGGAAAAAAGGTACTTTATATAATTAAACAGTAAACATATATTTCCTTGATATGCCTCATTAAAACCTTACAACCCCCTAACCTATATGGGTACCTTGTAAGGAAAAAGAGTACATATCATTTCCATATATTAACAATACAACAATCCGAAAATTGGACCAAACTGTCAAACAGATATAGGATAAAAAACACAGACAACACTCTCAAAACCATCCGTACGAGCAGCTGGCACTAGAACCAAGCACTTACCAAATCCCAATACAACTACAAAAACAATGGGAGGAAAATACCACAAAACCAATACGAAGGTCGTTTCAGCTTCATTTGCTAATCAGCAAAATGGAGAGAGAAAATCGAAAAGCCACAAATTCTCAGATCGAAAACCAAACCTTCCATTAACAAGGAAGAACCTGACGAAGTCAGCTGACGACAAGAGCGACCTCAAAGCATATCAAAAAGTACCAAGCTTCTACAGATCAAGGGGTCAAAAGGAGTCATGGAGATCCGACGCCATATTGAGCTTCACCAAGATAAGTCTCTCTTCTGAGTTTAAATTATGTAATTGAACTCTTTGTTGAATAAGGTGTTTGCTGTCAAGAAGAATATGCTTAATTCTCTGTTTGAATGGTTTTTCTATACCATTAAAAACCCGATTATTTCGTCTGCACCATATGTTCCATACTATAGTAGTAAAAATGATGCTAATAATATTAGTATTAGAAGATTTGATTTATTCCTGAGCTTTTTTAATAGCATTCAAATTAGAATTGATTTCATAAGTTGGGTATATCGTAATATTAAGCTTGGGAAAAAGATCCATCAATATTCTCTTCGAGTATGGGCATTGAAAAAAAGACGATCTCTGTCCTCATTGTGATTAGCACATAAAGCACACTTTTGGTCAATATTAGGGGACCATATGCTAATTCTGTCTTTGGTATTCAATTTGCTTTTAATGGAAAGAAGGGAGCACATAGACATTTTCGGGGCACAACCTTTATCCCAAACAATTTTGGTCCCGTCAAGTTCGGCATATTTGTTTCTAAAAGTATTCCATGCAGATTTCAAAGAAAATTGGCCTTGTTTACTAGGAATCCACCACCAATAGTCCTGATTCATGTGATGATGAATGAGGGTTTTCCTTACATCATTATGGGATTGCATGGAAATGAAGTTGAGATTTTGTTTCCAATTATTATTTGATATAAGCAATGAAACTTTTTTATGACAAACCATTCAAAATTCTCATGCAGTTCCAGCCATAGTTGTCAATTAAAGAAGAGCCTTGTAACCATGGGTTAAACCAAATGTCAGTATTAACCCCATCCATAATTTTCCTGTCTATATATCCTTTGCACCATTTTTTAGCACGTAGAATAGTTTTCCAAGTATGAGAAGCGTTGTTGTCCATACTGACAGTCCAAAAGTTGTTCTTTTTGCAATATCTATTATGAATCCACTTT
The DNA here is from genome assembly GCA_030765085.1 of Allium cepa. Lineage (NCBI taxonomy): Eukaryota > Viridiplantae > Streptophyta > Magnoliopsida > Asparagales > Amaryllidaceae > Allium > Allium cepa. Next base: position 94,517,008 of record CM060946.1, on the reverse strand, counting down.
GCCCACAAAGAGTTTCCATTAATGTAATTCCATAATAGTTTAGTTGCAGCAGCTACAGCTAAGTCCTCAATTTTTTTGATTCCCAATCCTCCTTCACTTTTGGTTTTTCATACTTCATTCCAGCTCATTTTATGTGACTTAGATTTCCACAAAAAGTTTGAACATAATGAATTTATCCTTTGAATAACTGTTGGAGGAAACTGGGAGATTTGAAGCCAGAAAAGCAGCATAGGGTGAATAACAGTCTTGATAAGTTCAGCTCTCCCACTAATATTGAGGAATCTGGTTTGCCAATTATTGAACTTTTTGTTAATTTTGTCGATAAGTCATCCAAAGTCTTTAGCTTTCAAAGAATTATTAGAAAGAGGAATTCCTAAATAGATGATTGGCAGATTATTAATTTTGAAATTAATAATGTCAGTAATTTCCTGTTTAAATTTGGCACCTTTACTGAAGAATATTCTGGATTTTTCTGAATTTAATTCGAGGCCAGAGAAAATTTTCATATTTTGTAAAATATGATGAAAGGTTTCTACATTTTTTGTGGTTGCTTTTGCCATTATTAAAATGTCATCAGCATAGAGAAGGTGAGTAATCATCGGCTCAACTTGATATATAGGGTTGATATTGCCTTTAATAAATTCCATGTCCAAATTTATAGTGAGGAATTCCATGACCATTGAAAATAAGTAAGGGGAAAGAGGGTCCCCTTGTCTTATTCCTCTCGTGCTATTAATGAAACCATATGGGGAACCGTCTATTAGAATAGAAAACGAAGGGGTAGATATACATTCATATATGAGATTAGCAAAGGTGATAGGAAAATCCATAGAAATCAGCATATGGTGGATAAATTCTCTATTGATTTGTCATAAGCCTTACGTAAATCAATTTTCAAACAAACATTGCTTGAGTTTTTCCTATTAAAACTTCTGACCATTTCATAGGCAAGGAGGGAATTTTCAAAAATTTCTCTGTTAGGGATGAATGCATTTTGATTAACTGAGTTAACTCATTCATATATTCTTTCATTCTGTTGCATAATAAATTGGCAAGAATTTTGTATGTGACATTGCATAGAGAGATAGGACGAAAGTCAGACATATACTTAGCATCTGGAATTTTTGGAATTAGGCAAATGAAAGTATGATTAATTTCTCTAATGATTTTACCAGTTTGAAGAATACCATTCATAGCTTCCCAAATATCCATTTTAATGCTGTCCCAATGGTTTTTATAAAATTTAGAATTGAAACCATCTAGACCAGGAGAGCTATTATCATTAATTTGGAAAATAGCCTCTTTGATTTCTTCCATCAAAAAAGGTTTACACAAATTGGTTTTTGCATTTTATGAAAGAATTTTCTTGCAATTAATGATTGGAAATTGATTTGAGGCTTGGGGCAAGTGAAAAAGATCAGAGAAATAAATAGAAGCTTCTTGGGCTATTTTTTCTAGATGCTGAAATCCATATACCTTGACTACTAATAGTAAAGTTGTTCTTTCGACAAGTTTTGAAATCAGATATCTTACTGTAAAAAAATTCTGTAGGCCTGTCCCCTTTGAGAAGCCAATTGATTTTCATTTTTTGATTATTATCAATGGCAATCTTTCTCATCATTTCATGCAATGTATCACAACCAGTGGAATAGATTTGCAGGAGATTGTCATCTAGTGGATTGCTGACTAATTGATTATAAATGCTGTTATTATGATCTTTCAGTTATTAATCATTAGTTGCAGATTAGGTTTAATACTTAACCAATTCTTCAGATTACTTTTCACTTTTTCATCTTGCAGAGTAGCTTATAGAGAGGGCTACCAGAGAGATTAAAATCCAACGCCTCAGCAATGATTGGGGAATAACCAGAGTATGTATGCCAAGAATTCTTATATCTAAAAGGTATCTTCCTCTTTCTAATATTTTGGACTTGTAAGATAATTGAGATAGGGGTATGATCACTCAGAGAGTGATTACCAAAATTAATGCCAAAGTTATCTAATTTGTCTAACCATAGAGAATTAACAAAAACTCTATCTATCTTACTATGAATAGAAAATGAGTTACCTCCTCGCCAAGTAAAGAAGTTGCCTGAAAAATCAGGTTCCACTAGCTTTGAGAGAGTGATACATTCCATAAAATTGAGATCTCCACTAGAATTAAATCTACCGTTATTCATTCTTTCATTGTTATGAAGAATAGTGTTAAAGTTACCTGCCACAATCCACGGTAAATTAACTTTTTTGGTTAACGAGATGATGTTTTCCTATAAAACTTTGCGATTATCTTTCTCATTATGCGTGTAAACAATGGTGCACACAACACTAATATCATTGGCATAGGATGCTGGTTATGTATTGATCTGTAGAGTGTAAAATGATAGTAGTCCATAACGGGGAATCCCAAATAATAATAATTCGACTTTTTCGAACATCAGTAATGTTGTGGGACATTTTCCATTTATTATCAATTTTATCCATAAAGCGTTCAATAGAATTTAAAGAAAGCTTATTTTCCAGAATACCAATAAAGGCAAATTTATTCGAGTTAATGATATTTAAGATTTCCAGTTGTTTGTAGGGAGCATTCATCCCCCTTATGTTCCAGATTAGGAACTCCATTAACAGTCATTATTAGGAGTGCTACTTTCTTCCAAAGGAGTAGCTTTCCCCATAGTCTTTTCTTTTTTAGATTTTTTTTGTTCTTATTTTTCAACTGGTTAACAAGATTTGACCATGCAGGATTCTCCAAAACATTAGGATTTGAAGAAGCTTTGAATTCAAAAGGAGCTTCCTCTGATCTCATTTTGCGAGTTGGTTTTGTTCTGGCGATGGACGATGGGTCTGAGATGTAGGAACCAGCTCGTTGATTCGAAGATGGGGGATCATCTATGCTAGCAGCATCTTCTATGGAAGGAGATTCAATAGGGTTAAGATTTGATTTCAATTTGAGGCTATCTGTATAATTATTATCATGCAAAATATTCAAATTATCAGTCATGTTGTGATCTTCTGTAGAAGTAATAGTCATGCATTCTTTATTTGTCTGGCCTGTATGAGTGTTGATCGGTGTGTTTTGATTAAATTCTGGTTTTTCCTATATTTGACTTTGGATTGAATTGCCTATTTTGATCTGTTCCAATGACCACCTGTTGTTGTTTCCAAATATTGATTTCCAAGCTAGAACACTGTCTGTTTGTTTCTTCATTTATATCACAATTATTCAGGATGATTTCGATAGGGTCAATTATCATTTCTGAGTTATCTACAACCGTGTTATGATTCGCTTTGGGCACCCATGCTTTGGTGAATTGACATTGATTATCAGTGTGCCCAAAACTCGAACAAGTAGGGCACGCGATAGGCTTCCATTCATAAACAACTTCTTGCCATGTTATTTCATCTTTCTCATTCAGAATAGGAAGTTTACTAGGGTACTTAAACTTATTATCAATTTCGATAAGAACTCTAGTGAATGCAATCTTGATTATTCCTTTCGTGAATTTGTCAAGTTTGATAGGAGTACCGAGCACAGAAGCAATACGACTAATCCCTTCTTCGGTCCAAAAATCAAGTGGCAGATTGGGGAGGCGGATCCAAATCGGAATAGAATGAAGCAGTTCTTTATTAAGTTGCATTCCGGGGTGCCATCTTTTCATCATCAACAGTTTCTTGTTAATAATATGGTCCTCCTTCCAAAACATTTAGACAGTCTTGTTCTTTGTTGAACTTAATCACATAAAATCCATTTTCCATTAAAAAATCGTAAATTCCTCGACTTGTTTCGAAACTCTGATGATATACTCTTTGAAATATGGATAATATGGTTTAGGGCCTACTACATAAACTACAATGGCGTTACTCCATTGTTTTCTAGCATCCAGGATAACTTCAGTGGACATTTTAGCGCATTTTACAGAGTTGACTTCTCGAGGTTGGTAAAATTTCAGTGGAACAGGGATTGGTGTATTGTTGCCTTTGACAACCTCATTCCACGCTTTACTCTTTTAGGATGCAAAAGTCCATACAGGGAAGGCGTGCTTGGTATTCATTTGGCAAGATTGGGAATCAGATCCAATAGGGATTGGGTTATTGTTATGAATAGGGGAACAACAAGATTTGCTTGGGGGAGGGGTGCGAACTGAATGATTCGCGACTTTGGCTTGGTGATTAATAGGAACGGATTTGAGCTGCCTCATCCATTTTCGTGACATAACAGGGGTGAATCCATCATCAATGATGGGGGAGATCGTCACTGTTTCAGTAGGTTCAAAGCCCGGTGGGTGGTCTAACGAAGATGGTGGCGGATCAGATGACGTAGCTATTTTTAGGTTAGGCGAATAGGACGGAGACATTGGAGAACGAATACAAGGGAACTGGAAAGACCAGAAAAGGCGTGAATTTGAGGGAGAAGCGACGAAAATTTTCTAATTTCCACGAGGAAGAGATGGCGGCCACTAGGGTTTTTTCGTGTCTTAGCTAATAATCTTATTAAAATTCTATTTAATATAAAACATGCAGTAACAACTGCTTCAGTCCAAAAAAATTAGGTAAATTACTAACATTTAGCATGGTTCTAGCACACTCTTGAATCGTCCTATTTTTACATTCAACCACTCTATTTTTTTGTGGTGTTCTCTAAAATAAAAAATTATAAGTTATATCTTTCTTATTATAGAAATTCTTAAAAAAATTTGTTTCTGAATTCTCCACCGTAATTACTATAAATAGTTTTAATTTTACTAATCATTTGATTTTGAATTCATTTAACAAAGATTTTAGACATTTCAAAAACATCACTTTTAATTTTTTAGAAAATCGTCAAGGTAAACCTAGAATAATCATCTAAAGTTACAAATACATATCTACTATGATTTATAAATTATATTTGCGAGGGACCGAAAAGATCTAAGTGAAGAAGTTCAAGGAATTGAGTAGTACATATCGTATCTTTTGATTTAAAAGAACGTTTTCTAAGTTTTCCTAATTGACATGCATCTCATAAATTATTAACCTTAAAATTCATTTTGAGAAGACCTCTAACTAGATCATTTTTAGCAATTTTAGATATTAATTTGAAATTCAAATGACCAAATCTTTTATGTTAAATCCAGGGACCACTTGATTCAACCAAAAGACGTAAGTTATCATTTAAGATTTTCATACTTAATATATAGATATTTCGTTTCCTAATACCATCGAAGATATTGTTTGACTCGTTATCTTTAATGTGGCATTTATCTTTTACGAATTTAGTTTGAAACCTTTATCACACAATTAACTAATATTCAATAGATTATGCTTTAAATTCCTAACTAACAAAATATTAGAAGTAGTAGGAGTTTTAGAATTATTGACATTGCAGATGCCAATCACATATCCTTTAGAGTTGTCTTCAAAATTTACTAATCCACCGTCTTTGTAGACTATATCTTTCAAAATCTCCAGATTTCCAATCATGTGTCTTGACCACCACTATCCAATGTTCATTTGTCCTTTTTGATCTGTAGAATTTGATCATCAGATGTCTGTTCACCAAAATCCATGTAACACATTTATTCCTGCAATTCATACATTTCCAAAAGGTCATGTGGTTTTTTATAATGAATAGATACAAATTTACGAAATAACATTATGATGATTTTGCAAATTATCCTTTCGAAATAATGTTAACAATATTATCAAAATTGCCATTGAAAATTTTTCAAAAATTAGATTATAAATACTTTGAAAACCAATGCTCTGATGCGAAATGTGAGTCAACGGAATAGCAATCTTAAAGCTAAATTAACATTAGAGGTGGTGAATAGTGTTTAATTGATTATATGAATATTTTCAAATCCTTTAAGGTTCTACTTGGAATGATGTAATTAATAATCACAGAAACAATCATATAATCAAAGTGCGGATAAAAGCAAATGCGGTAAAAGGAAAAGACCACATCAGGATTTTATACTGGTTTGGAGTTACCGTGCATCCAGTTCCTCACAATTCCTTTTACGGATTTATTTTCAACTAGTAAATGCAAATACAATCTTGATTTCAAGGATACAAGACACACCCTCCAGATTCCCGACCATTGGGTAGAGTCGCTTGATTTCGAACTACAAGCACACCCACTAGATTTGCAGGCTACTGAGCACACCCAATTGATTTATGGGCTACAATCACACTCACAAGTATAGCAGTATGATTTGACAGAGTTTTACGAACTCAGATCTTTGATCTTGATTATAATTGATCATATATCTCTTAAGTAGCACTTTGATCTTGGTTTGAGTGAGAGAGATGAGAGAAATCAGAGAGTAGATGAAGGAGAATCAAACTAGTGATGAGTTTGGGTATAAATTGACTTAGAAATCAAGAGAGTGAAAAGAGGAGCGAAGAACAAGAGAGTAGATGTTTAAAATTCATTTGGAAGTCTTGTATATATAGGGAAACAACAGTCATGTCCATTCGTGAGAGATACGGTGAAAAAGACATTTTCATTCAACTTTGAATTTTAAAAATTAAAGCCACTATGTCGACATACATTAATAAGATATGTTGACATACTCTTCACAAAATTGAAAAACACTTTAAAAATATTATTTTGAAAATCCATTGCTTTGTAAAATAATTTGATACTTTATAGAATCGGTTAAATATAGTTTATACATATTTTAATCAAAATCTAACTTAATAATAATTTTAAAATAATTCTGAAATATTTAATAATAATATTCAATATAATGTAAATAATATATATATAACTAATATAATTTTAACTTATTTCAATATATATATATATATAAACTTAAAAACACTAAATAATCTCTTTATAAGTATAAAAGATTGGAAATCAATTTGATAAATATTTTGAAAAGATTATTTTAAAACCAGAATATTTGAAAAACAATTTAAAACAAAATTAGAGAAAGAGAGAAAGAGATCAGGAAAGTGTTATCAAGGTTTTAACATAAATTATACGAATCTATAACTTATTTGGAATATGTTAAAATCTTGAACTGTTCAATACTCATGAGCCTTTAATTATCATCATCTCCAATCTAGTCTTGGTATCAGCATCTTGAATCTACTCTTGATACTGTACAGTTTTCTTAATCAACACCTGTCTAATATCCTGCACTATATACTATATATATCTTGATAAAATATTAGTATCTATATTTTATATAATGTATTATAGTTGTTAACATTAAAACCAATACTTAAGGTACTAACACTTGTAGCATTACCTTCGGCATTGAAATTATGTAGATAACAACTCATCTACTTGTTTGATTTAATTGTAAGTATTTGATGGCTCTTGACTCATTTTTGGTTCTTTTCACGCTCATGTTTCTTTGGAAAAGTTAGCAAACTCGCTAATATTGTTAAAAGGTATGCCTTAACACTTAACAGGGGTGTATATATGTGACATACATACTTTAAAAGGTATATAAGTAAATATTTGGATAGTTTACCTATGCGGGTGTTTGTGATTGATATATTGTATTTCAGATCATGTTTCAATCGATCTATTTGTTGTATTTAAAATTTTGTCCGGTGCTAGCTGTATAAAGGAAATATTGACAAAAAATTTCAAAAATTAGACACTTAGAATATTTTTGACAAACATACTTAGCAAAAAAAATTAATGTACGTACTTCATTTATCAATTTCTAATGGGATATTCATTTCGTTTGCAGGTTGAAGAATGAAAGATTTTGGGATATTTTTTCTTTTTATTGTAAAGAACTAGCTACTTGTTTTTTACGCACCTATATAGTATAATATTGTGTGGTTAAACTATAGTATCTTATGTGTATGAATGTTTGGTTCTGTTTAATACAATGTGTTATATCTGTATGTTCAATATTTTCTATAATTTTTTATTATCTAAATAGATTTATGTTTTAGAAATATTTTTGATACAGCATTTTAATATTTATTGACTATAGTAGATTTTAACAACACAAAAAATAAACCATAAGACTTTGAAAAGCTTATAGAAAGCTTACAAAAAAGCGTCATCTAAATTAAAAAGTTATAGCACCTTTTGTGTTATGAACAGTTTAGTATCTATTATAATGAATGTTTATTTAACTGCTATAAAATACTTACGATAGTGGAAAACGGTGCATAAAAGATGATTTTTTTATTGGCATTGTTGTGCTATAAATAAGCCTTTTTTTATATAATATGTCGATATACAACTTTTATTAAAATGCTGTAAAATACTTATAAATAGAGAAATAGCGCTATAAAAAGTGATTTTTTGTATCGGTTTTTACTATAAATAATTTGTTGTTTTTTATAACATGTCAATATAGATCATTTACTGAACCGCTATAGTTATGATTTGCAGTGGTTTCTGCCGCTATTGATGACGGTTTTTATTGTAATACAAGGAACATTAACACATACCTTAGTCAATCGGAATACTAGTATTCTCTGTTTAAGTAACTATGCCATTCTATTTTGAGTATATCGATATGTCCTATAATAACTCATTAGTTTCCCTAATGTACACCCGAGTAAAAGTCAACATTGGATGATTGCCTCAAAATAAATTTATCATGCATAACAAACAATATAACCCAACACACAAGAGAAACAATCATAACAAGGAAAACAAATGAACAACCAGACAAAAAAGCAAATAGATAAAAAAAAAATTAAATAGATCATAGCAAGACAAGCAATCGGCAATATTGCAATACAAGGAAAATAAATTAATTCAAACAAACATTACATAAATTAATAATAAAACATAGTCAACTAAGTAGTATAATTTTTCCTAATTACAACTTCTGACTTAACAAAGGATAGATCAATACAAAAAATTCATCCAAAGTAAGTAAATACGCATACTAAGTCGATAGTCCTTATATAATATCCCAACTCACTCCACGGAAGGGAATAACTAGGCATCCATATAACTCATTAGGGAAAGTCATACATAATAGGCATAAAGGTCACATCATCACAATGCATATTAGACAAACTCAAAACTCACATCATCCAGTCGTCTCACATCCCATACCACTCAATATAGTCTCACAGTTTATTTAACGGAGTTCTTTAAATAAAATATCATTTCAATAAAATATTTCATAATAGACATCTCTAAGTATGTTTCTACAATTAAATATTTTACTTCTTCAATTATATACCATTGAATAATATTATTCTCATTATAATTTTCCCAAAGTATTTACATCTAGTTATTTTATAACGCATTCTTTCTCGATAAAATATTTTCAAAAATATTCCCTATAAAATATTTTTCCAAATTTGGTATTTTCTAATCAAAGTCCTTCGCCTAAAAATATTTTTGCTTCTAAAATATCGTTCATCAAAAGTATCCTTCAAATAAAAATTCTTATAACCAAAATCAATTTTTAAACGAAAAGTTTCCCTAACTCAAACATATTATTTGAAGTTTGAATAATATATTTTTCCCAACTGAAAATATTCCTTGCATATTTTGCTTAAATTAAAATATTTCCAACAAAATATTTTCAAATGTTTTCTTCAATGAAACAATTTTGAAAATGCCCTTTCAGAATCAAATATCTTCTTATCAAAATTGTTTTTTTTTGTAAATCATATTTGAAATAAATAATCATTGAATCATATAATATTTATCGCAAAGAGCACTTCATTTCTTTCTTTCTTTTTAAAAAAGGGTTCTCACTCAATGTTTCTTAACAAAATACATAAGCAAAACATTTTAAATCGGGATACTTTCATAAAATATCTTTCACAACATATATTTTTCAATGGATGTACTCAAACTAAAACAAATTTTAAATAGAATTTGTTCTACCAAAATATTTCTTCAAAGATTTCAAACTAAATAATTTCATGAAAAAAATTCTTAAATAAAGTATTTTACACTAATCATTTACAAAAATATCTTCATACAAAAATATTTTATTTTTTAATATTAAATCCTTTACATTTACTCATGTAAAATTTTCAACAAATCGCTTTAAGCCTAAATACGAATTTTTTTCTTTTTTAATAAAATATCTTTAAAACAAATATGTACATTTTAATATATCTTTCAGTTAAAACTTCAAAAAAATAAGTCCTTTTATTAAGGTTAGGCTTTATCACAATTTGATATCATGTGTGTGTCACTTGAGCTATAGCCAACACTTAATCCCTCTAATAAATTCTCATCCTACTTCACTTATATCATATATATTTCCCAAACAACAGTCATCGTAAATAAACATCGTCTTAAGGTGTGATAACCCGAATTTTTGGACACCTGATAATTGGTAATTAACTAATTTTAACCGTTAAAACACTGACTTATAAGATGGAACAAATAGTATTCCGATAATTAAATATCTGAAAATGATAAATCTTATAATAAATTAAAAAAATATAAATAGATATATGCAAACTCTATAATATTGGAAATTATAAATATACAAGTATGTATATATAATATATATATGTATATAATATATATATATATATATATATATATGTATGTATATTGTGTTTTGGAAGCATTGGTTTCAAAAGCTAGTTAAAGTTAATTTTTTATTTTCAAAACACATAGAATAAATATTTATTAATTTAAAAAAAATTAGCTTAAGTTTGAAATAAGATTTAAGAAAAGGGTTTAATACACTTTCTTTTATATTTGAAATAAAGATGGTTTGTATAAATTTAAAATATAAGATATATATATATATATAAAAAGATAAATTGAAAATATAATATTATTTTTTTATATAAAAACATATTTAAAAATCACTAATACATGCACATTTACAAATGTAAAAGATTTTAACATACAAAACATGTGTAAGTGTTTTAGCATGAGATTTAACAAGTGTAAGTAATGATATCATGTATTAAACAAGTGTCATACCTTTTAATTATCTTTTATTTTAAAAATAAAAATAAAAATAAAACAAGATTATACATACACATTCCTCCAAACTCTATCTCATTCTTCTTTCAAAAAAAAATCCAACCTAAAGAAAAATTATAACCTGGAAACTGAGAAAAAGAAAGACAAAAACCAGAAAAGAAATCAGAAACAAGTTCAGATACAACTACAAACTAATTCACATCTGAGGCAATTATAATCCAAGCTCAAGCAAAGTTTAGAGCAAATCAAGTTCAACTCAGATTTCAATCAAATCAAAGATCAACCCAAAGCATTTCAGTTTCAAGTTACAATTCGAATTAACATAAATAAACTTCAGTTTCAAGGATCATCAAATCCAGTTCAGATCAAAATCAAACTTCAGATCAAAGCATAAAAACCCTGTTCTCTATCTTAAACTGGTGAGTAAACATCATTTCTTTAACCCAAATTCTCTTTATATCTCGGTGCATGAAAAATATGATTGTGGAAAGGACTTGACATGTTTACATGGAAGTAATAATGTGTTTGTCTAAAATAGGTTGAATTCTATATGCATGCCTGTGTGTGTAAATGCATGACTCTATTTGTTCATCCGGCCCAAACGCAACTAAAATTTGATTTCCTCTTCATACAAACCATTATAGGCTAGGATATTTAAAGAAAATATGTTTGAAACCTTATTTCTGAAAGTGTTTCAAAGGGTTATTAGCTTGAAGTTTCACTGGAAAGAGGATAGAGTAATGAAAAATCAAATAAAGTCAGGAATTAAATTGTTTAAATTTCAAATTTTTCGTATATCATCAAATATGATTTTAAAAATGATTATTTTTAAAGGTAACATCACAATTTTTAAGTTAGTATTGGTTGAGTTATTATGAGTTGAAAGGTAAATCTTTTTTCTTTGATTTCCAGCAAACCACGTGTGAGTGGGGGTCGATTTTTGGCCGAAGAATAGCTGAAGTGGCGGCGAGCTTTGGAAAAAAGGGTTCGTTTTTTTCTAATGAAGGGGTTGACCGGCCAGGGTGGATCTAGGGTATAAGGAGGATGTTGATTAGGATGGGTCGTGTAGCAATGGTGAAGAATGACAGACGTGCATGCCTGGGGGAAAAGGTCAAGGTGACGTTAGCGATGCTCTAGGAAAATTTTCGTAAGGGACGGTGGGCCGTGGAGGTGCAGCGAGGAGGTGATGGGCGGAGGAGCTTTGTACCAGTTTTGGGCGAAGATTCAATTTCTCGAACTACAGATTTAATGCCTTGTGTCGTTCGTCTTCATGGTGGGGTAGTCGTAGGTAGTTTATAGGGATGATTGGGATCGGGTTTCCGGCCATCGATGATGCGTGCACGTGCACGGCAGTGGGTTTGGGCGGGTCGAAGTAGGAGCAGCTGATAGTAAGAAGAAAGAATTAATCTGGAAGAAATAGAGGGAAGGGCGGAAAGGGGGTTTGGGCCGATATAGTAGCTAGGCCAGGTTAGGGTAGGTAAATAATAAAAGTGAAAGGAAGGAAATAACTAAATAAAGGAAAAGAATAAATAAAAAAAAGTGAAGAGGAAGGAGGGGATTTAGCTATTAGGGTAGTTTGAGCCCAGTGGGCCTGTTTGGTCAGTATGTAATTGGTATAGTTCTCAAAGTATATTTCAAAAACAAAATTTTATAAAATGATAAAAGGGTAAGTTAACAAAGCTTCAAAGGGATGTATCAACCAAGTTTAAAAATAAAATAAATATGAAACAAGTTTTAAAGGAAATAGAAAATGAAAGCAATTTAATGAACAAAGTTTAAAAGCAAATTGTTTAACAAAGTTTTCAAAGCTAAATGAAAATAAACAAGTTTTTCAAAGTAAAAGTATTTAATAGATTTTCAAAGAAGTTTCAAAGATTAAATTTTTAAAGACTAAATGTTTTTAAATTAATTGATTTGATTTTGGAATAATTAGGTATTGGGATAATAATAAATTAATTCCTAAGTATTTTCAAATGGAAATTAATAATGATTAAATTAAGTAACTAATTAAGATAAATGGTTTATCTTAAATTAATCAAGGTCTTAAGTAATTAAAGGTTAATTGATTAATGTAAGTAATTAAGGATAATTAATTAATTAAAATTAATTAAGGTTAATTAAGCAGGATTTAAGGATAATTAATTTAATTTATTTGATAATTAAATTAAATTAATTAGGAATTGAATAACTATTTAATCTTGTTTATAAGTGATAAACTATAATTTAATGCCTAGGATTGTTGATATCTCTGGTATGTGATTTGTGATACTCTATGGTATGCAATGCTTGGTCAAACCATGATGATGTAATTTATCTATCTGTGATGAATTGATGTGTAAATATGACATCCTGAATTTAATATTGAATTGTTTTCACTTAAACAACTTAGATTAAAGGTGATATTGGACTCGAAGAGACCTGGCTCGGGTATCAACAAATACCCGAAACTACTTCGATTAGTAACTACAATAACTCTTTATAAATTTTGATTGTAGAATCAAACAGGCTGGAATGAAATAAATGAAGCAACGTGACCATTTAAACTAAGTAACAGTTTTTAAATACTGTTTTGTGATAAGTGATTGACTATAATACGTTAAGAACTCTTAGTAAGGTACAAGTTACCCCGGGTTTTCAAATAAGTTTTATACTTTGTATTTCATGTTAGATGGGTTTACCCATGCTGGTTTCCAGCCTGACCCGGGTGTTACTTGATTGTAATACTCGGGTCAGACCGGGTATTACAGATTTTCAGGTTTGGACATTCTGGAGCTCAGGTGGCGAGCTGGATGGTAGGAACGTATAGTGTTTATTCCGTTGTGTATTGGAGTTGTATTGTTTGTATTCTGGGACAAGTTGTCACAACTGTCCGGTTTTAATGAACTCTGATGTATTGTATGTAAAATAATAGATACAGCTTTTCTTTGTATAATTGCTATTATGTGATATTATATTTTGATCCGCTGTGAATGTAAGATTCTGCATATTGTTTCCTGTTTCTTCTTCTACTTGTTTTCTTCTTAACCCTAACAATTTGGAACTTTCAACGTTCCGATGCTTGGTACTTCAATAGTGAACGTATTAGTGTCGAATTTTTGGGGTTGAAAATTGTGGGTCATTACATTGTGGTATCAAAGCAGAAGGTTAAGCAAAATCTTGGCTCTGGTGGGTTTACTCATTAAGGATAGGGTCAATAATACCCTAGAATGAGTTGAGTGTATGTATATATATGAAGACGTACTTGTTATTTTCTTATATAATGATTTTGAAAAAAATGGATTTAAAATGATTTTTTATATAAACTTATATTTTGATATATAAAGCAATAATTTTTCTAATTATTAAATATATTAAGATAATTGGTTGTTGAATTATTGGAATTAAATATAATAATAAGAATTAAGTGGTAATGGAAATACGACCAAATTGGAACTAGATAATGTGAACTATACAGATAAGATAAGCTAGAAGTGGATTCAAACCAGAAAATAAAATGGTTATTGTGTCTAATAATGGGACATTTGTTTTCTAATGATAACATCGATAAAGTAAAATGGAATGTTTTAAGGAAGTAACAATCTAGGTAAGTGTAAGTTATAAATTGAAAAAGATTTAAATTGAGAAATTTAAAATCTAAGTCCAGAAAATTTAAATTGTTTCAAAGTATTAAAAGGATATAATGAATAATATTTTTAAATGTAGAAATCCTATTTTAAAACAAGAGTTGTTTGAATTTTTTAAAGAAATTTGTTTCGAACTAAAAAACATGAATGGTTTAAAATTCAAAATATGTCTTGGGGTGCAAAAGAAATGAATATGTATATATATGGGATATACATAATAACATTTTGATTGGAAGCAAACACTAAGTGTTGAGTTTTGAACTTTCCCTGAAATGTGATAAGTTTTTTAGCTTATAAGTGAGAAGGGATATTGATAAGAAGTTTAAAATTTGAAATGGAGAATTCAAATTTAGTAATGTTGACCGGATTAAATAAATTAAATTTAAATTAAGGAAGTTAAATGGTTGGTTTGAATGGGAGTTATGGATGATCTCAAAACAACTTTGAGATCAGGAAATTGGTAATGGATGCTATTGATTGTTTATTTACCTTAGCTTAACCTAATATCATCCTGTTGTTATTAATAATCTATGAAAATATGAATTGAATTATTTTGAATAAATTGAGAGGTGGGTCGAGATAATATATATCCGTTACTGTAATTAAATGGAAATAAAAACTTTAATTTGAAAGTATTTGAATAATTTTGATTTTAAGAAATAAAGGTTGAGCATGTGGTGATGGAATCACTTTGAACTTAAGATTTAAATGTCAAAAATGGACTTTCAAACTGAAAATTTGTTAAGAATTGGTTTAAAAAGTTAAAATTTGGTAATAAATCGGATTCTGTAGATTAAATTGTTTAAAAAACTTTTGAACTCCTACTTGAACCTTGAAATAAGTCAAGTAAAGGTAATTTAAAAAGAATATTTTAAATTTGGGATCAGAATTAAATTGTTTAAAAACCTTGGTTGTTAAATTAAAAGTAAAGGTTAATTTGATTTAAGAAGTTAAATCAACATTTTAGAAAATTTAACTCGAATTTAGCTGATTTGAGATGGTAAAGGTTGAGATTGAAATTGAAATCGGTTCAAATTGAAATTTGTTTTGAATCAAATGAAATTGAAATCGAAGTTGAATAAGTAAATTCAAATGGGAATTGATTTGAATTTGGAATAGGAATTGAAGTTAATTCAAATTAAATTGGAATTGAATCAATTTAAATGGAAGTAGAAATTGAAATTTTTATTGGAAAGTGGAGAATGGGGAAATTAAATCAGTTTACTCTGAACTATTCTCAAATAAATTGTTTAATATAAACTATTTTAAATCTATTTTTCCTAGCTATTTACTATACAACCTTTCCTTTTTTTAACCCAAACTATCTTATACTTATTATGCAACTATTTTTCAACTATCTAACTATTCTATAATACTTCGCTATTTTACAATTAATTATTATTTCGCAACCACTTAACTATTCTAAACCTTTCAAGCTATTTTCTAAATTCGAGTTGGTTAGAGTGCAAACTGTTTATAATTGAAGTGATAATCCAAAAGGAATGGAAGCAATTGTGAATAAGTGAGTAGAATCCCAATGAAGGTGAATAAAAAGAAGATTGATTTAGCTGATAATCAGTAAAAATAAATACATAGGATGTACGTATATTATTCTATTCGCATAACAATTTGATCCAGATTCGAGCATAGAATTTCGAGATAGTATATCGATCCAAATTGGGATATTTCACTCGATTTTCGATGGCGAACCCTGGATATAGATTTTTGATTGGTTCTAGAAATTCTCTATCATAATTATGGCTATGCAAGGAGAATGACGGTTTTTGATCAAAGAACTAGATCTGAGTCCCCACTAGGAAGTCGTGTGGACGATACTAGTTCGAAAGTGAAATTGTTTGATCGAGTGAGTGATCGAATTTGATATTGCGTACGGATGATATATGTACATCGTAGGTGCTTGAATGAAATAGCTATTGAAATTTTGAAAGAAGTGAAAAATGATTTTTGAAAAGAAAAGCATATTTTGAGAAATATATGAGTAAAAGTGGAAGTTGGATATCATTATAATTGAAATTCACTTTATAAAAAGTAAGTGATATGGAAAATAACTTTGTAAAGGAAATCGAATTTGAATGTTGATTTGGCATAAATAAAGATATATATATTTATTACATAGGATAAACTTCCCTTTGTCGAATCTATAGCCAGAAGAAAAGATCTTTGAAAAATATTTGAGGTATAAAAGGTAATTTATAAAAGTATCAAGTGATTCCAAGATTTTTCAAGATTATATATATATATATATATATATATATATATATATATATATATATAAAGGATTTTTATGAAAATAAGTTTGGGAAAAAGGATTTTTGGAACCCACTGATTTTGGAAAGGCTTTTGATTTTTGGGAAAAATCAATTTTGGGAATTTGGAAAGCAAAGTTTGGAACTATCGATTTGAGATATCGATTTTGCGTTAAAGGAGATTTTTATGTGAATCATAAGAGTATGATTGAAAGATACTATATGTGTCTAGTATAAAATATTTTGAGATTGGCTCTGGGGAAAAAGGCGCTCCAATGAAATGAACTTCATAGGAGATCCATATGGTGGTTCTGCCTTGAGCCCTATGGGGTGTTCTAAATTTGATCCTGGAAGGAAGTAGGGACAAACTGAAGTTCCTAATGATTATGTGCGTGGGTAGCGAAAGTCTAAGGCGCTGATGCCTACAAAGACATTCGGGTTATGCTGTGATGATAGTGTAACTCGATGTCACTACGATCTACTGCGGATCATAGCGAAAGTTGTGTGGCAGTGGGTGTCAACGTCTACGTTTGATTTTGCCGTGATGGTAACGTAACATCGGTAGACTGTGATCTATGAAGACATAGTGAAAGTCGTGTGGCAGTAAGTGCCTACAAACTACATTGGGACTCAACTGATGTAGTCTGCGATCTATGTAGGAGTGGTGAAGTTTCATTTGGCAACGAAATTCGAGGACGCTGATGCCTATAGTTACATGGGTTTTTGCCGTAATGGCAACATAAAACCTGGGTGTAGCTGCGATCTGTGGCGGGTCCCATGGCGTAATAGAGGGGCGCGAGTGCCTACAGTTTTCTATGGATTTTGCTGGGATGGCAACGTAACCATCGGGTTAACTGCGACCATGGAGGGGGTGATGATTTCCAGAGCATTCTCACCAAAAATGTTTCTATAATTTCTAATATATTTTCTATATTTCCAAAAAAAATTCTAAGTATTTTCACTGGATGTTGAAAAACATGTCTGCTAAGTACTTATAGATTTTCAGTCCAACGCCTGATCAACGCATGATCGAATTTCTATGAGAACAAGGATGGACTTGTTGTGACATCGAGTTATAAAAAGTATTTTTTTAATAGAACTATTTTGGCAATATTATGCAGATTTTAAAGTGTTTTAAAAAAATTTAAATAAAAAAGTTAATAGTTAAAAATATTCGAGAAGTAATTTAACTGATGATAAGTACTTTAGATAAATTCTGGCTTCTTTCCTTTTCGAGGACGAAGTTTTAAAGGGGGAGGAATGTGATAACCCGGATTTTTGGATATCTGATAATTGGTAGTCAACTGATTTTAACCATTAATGCACTAACTTATAAGATGGAACAAATAGTATTCTGATAATTAAATACCTGGAAATGATAAATCTCATAATAAATTAACAAAAATATAAATAGATATATTCAAACTCTATAATATTGGAAATTATAAGTATACAAGTATGCATATAATATATATATATATATATATATATATTGTGTTTTGGAAGCATTGGTTTCAAAAGCTAGTTAAAGTTAATTTTATATTTTCAAAACACTTAGAATAACTATTTATTAATTTAAAAAGAAAATTAGCTTAAATTTGAAACAAGATTTAAAAAAAAAGGTTTGATACACTTTCTTTTATACTTGAAATAAAGATGGTTTGTATAAATTTAAAATACAAGATATATATATATATATATAAAGATAAATTGAGAATATAATATAAAAAATTATATAAAAACATATTTAAAAATCATTAATACATGCATATTTACAAATGTAAAAGATTTTAACATACAAAACATGTGTAAGTATTTTAGCATGAGATTTAACAAGTGTAAGTACTGATATCATGTATTAAACAAGTGTCGTACCTTTTAATTATCTTTTATTTTAAAAATAAAATAAAACAAGATTATATACATTCCTCTAACCATTTCTCATTCTTCTTTCACATAAATCCAACCTAAATAAAATTATAGCCTGCAAACTGAGAAAAAGGAAGACAAAAACAAGAAAAGAAATCAGAAACAAGTTCAGATACAACTACAAATTAATTCAAACCTGAGGCAATTATAATCAAAGCTCGAGCAAAGTTCAGAGAAAATCAAGTTCAGCTCGGAATTCAATCAAAACCAAAATCAACCCAAAGCATTTCAGTTTCAAGTTACAATTTGAATTAACGTAAATTAACTTTAGTTTCAAGGATCATCAAATCCAGTAGAAAATCAAAATCAAACTTCAGATCAAAGCATAAAAATCCTATTCTCTGTCTTAAACTAGTGAGTAAACATCATTTCTTTAACCTAAATTCTCTTTATATCTCGGTGCATGAAAAATATGATTGTGGAAAGGACTTGATCATGTTTACATGGAAGTAAGAACGTGTTTGTCTGAAATAGGTTGAATTCCGTATGCATGCCTGTGTGTGTAAATGCATGACCCTGTTTGTTCATCAGGCCTAAAAGCAACTCAAATTTGATTTCCTCTTCATATAAACCATTATAGGCTATGATATTTAAATAAAATATATTTGAATTAAATATTATTTCTAAAAGTGTTTCAAAGTGTTGTTAGCTTGAAGTTTCACTGGAAAGAGGATAGAGTAGTGAAAATAAAATCAAGTTAGGAATTAAATTGTTTAAATTTCGAATTTTGCTTATATCATCAGATACAATTTTAAAAATGATTATTTTTAAAGGTAACATCGTATTTTTTAAGTTAGTATTGGTTGATTTATTATGAGTTGAACGGTAATTCATTTTTCTTCGATTTTTGGCAAATCATCTGTGGGTGGGGGTCGATTTTTTGCCGAAGGATAGCTGAAGTGGTGGCGAGCTTTGGAAAAATGGGTTCGTTTTTTCTACTGAAGGGATTGACCGGCCGAGGGGATCTAGGTTTTAAGGAGGATGTTGATTGGGATGGGTCGTGCGACAATTGTGAAGAATGGCAGACGTGTGCGCCTGGGGGAAATGGTCGAGGTGATGTTGGCGATGCTCTGGGCAAATTTTCAAAAGGGACGGTAGGCCATGGAGGCGTAGCGAGGCGGTGATGGGCAAAGGAGTTTTGTTCCAGTTTTAGGCGAAGATTCGATTTCTGGAACTACTGATTTAATGCCTCGTGTTGTTCGTCTTTGTGGTGTGGCAGTCGTAGGTAGTTTAGAGGGATAATTGGGATTGGGTTTCCGGCCGCCAATGATGCGTGCACGTGCATGGCAGTGGGTGCACGCATAGTGAAAGGTAGAAGTAAGAGCAGCTAATAGTAAGAAGAAAGAATTGATTTGGAAGAAACAGAGGGAAGGGAGGAAAGGGGGTTTGGGTCAATGCAGTAGCCAGGCCAGATAAGGCTAGATAATAAGAGTGAAAGGAAGGAAATAAGTAAATAAAGGAAAAGAATAAATAAAAGAAAAGAAAAGAGGAAGGAGGGGATTTGGCTGCTAGAGTAGTTTGGGCCGAGTGGGCCTGTTTGGTCAGTATATAATAGGTATAGTTCTCAAAGTATATTTCAAAAACAAAATTTTATAAATGATAAAAGGGTAAGTTAACAAAGCTTCAAGGAATGTATCAACCAAGTTTTAAAGTAAAATAAATATGAAACAAGTTTTAAAGGAAATAGAAAATGATAGCAATTTAGTTAACAAAGTTTAAAAGCAAATTGTTTAACAAAGTTTTTAAAGCTAAATGAAAATAAAAAAGTTTTTCAAAGTAAAAGTATTTAACAGATTTTCAAACAAGTTTCAAAGATTAAATTTTTAAAGACTAAATGTTTTTAAATTAATTGACTTAGTTTTGGAATAATTAGGTATTGGCATAATAATAAATTAATTCCTAAGTATTTTCAAATGGAATTTAATAATGATTAAATTCAGTAATTAATTGAGATAAATGGTCTATCTTCAATTAGTCAAGGTCTTAAGTAATTAAAAGTTAATTTATTAATGTAAGTAATTAAGGATAATTAATTAATTAAAATTAATTAAGGTTAATTAAGCAGGATTTAAGGATAATTAATTTAATTTACTTGGTAATTAAATTAAATTAATTAGGAATTGAATAAATATTTAATCTTGTTTATAAGTGATAAACTACAATTGAATGCCTTGGATTGTTGATATCTCTGATATGTGATTTGTGATACTCTGTGATATGCAATGCTTGGTCGAACCGTGATGATGTAAGTTATCTATCTGTGATGAATTGCTATGTAAATATGACATCCTGAATTTGCTTGATTGTAATACTAAGGTCAGGCCGAGTATTACAAATTTTCAGGTTTGGATGTTTTGGAGCTCAGGTGGCGAGTTGGATGGCATGAACGTATGGAGTTTATTCGGATGTGTATTGGAGTTGTATTGTTTGTATTCTTAGACAAGTTGTTACAACTGTCCAGTTATAATGAACTCTGATGTATTATATGTAAATTACCAGATACAGCTTTTCTTTGTATAAATGCTATTATGTGATATTATATTGATCCGCTACGAATGTAAGATTCTGTGTATTGTTTCCTGTTTCTTCTTTTACCTCTTTTCTTCTTAACCCTAACAATCTGGAATTTCTGACGTTCGGATGCTCGGCACTTCTACAGTGAACGTATTAGTGGCGAATTTTCGGGGTCGAAAATTGTGGGTTGTTACATAAGGTGAGGTAATAGTGGTCACATATACAACCCATATGCACAAAGCATACAATCGCCAATAAGAGCGCTCTCTCATCCTATATTTTAACACAACCTTAGTTGTAAACTAACATACTCTAAATGGTTGCAACCTACCTAAAGGCTCAAGGAATCACTAACCTGTACTTTGATACCAAGCACAATGCCCCATTATTTCTAAGTCTTAAATTAGCGATAAACACCATCAACATACGCTTATGCACCAAACTCATATATTAAAATAAGTGAGTCATTGTTTATATAATTTAAAATCTGAATCTACAAACAAAAAGGAAAAAACCTCACAGCAGAATTTAAATAAAAGTATACATATATCTTTTAAATGATTACATATATCTCAATAAAACATATAAGACACAATGTAATAAATAAAACATTGTTATCTTTTTATACATCAATTATTATTAAATTTATAAAACAATGCGATAATAATGTAAGAGAAATAATTTAGGTAAACAACCTATAAGCGCAGTGTGCAACCAAAATCTTTACTTTCCTTTGCCACCACTTATAAGCCTCAAAAGAAAAGAAAGAAAGATAATGTTCGACTATGTTGGGACTGCGCCAATTTCTATACATCCTAGCCCAATCAAAGGAATCCGGTGGCTATTGCATAGTAAAAACCTGCCTTCGTAGCCTTCCGGGATCAATCCCGCATAGTTCTATTTCTTGCTTTTCTCATGCATTTAATATTTGTTAGCATACAACATTGCATAATAATAACAACCAAGTGACCAATACAAGCAGAAAATAGTATATTCTACTTAGCCAACATAATCAATCTGGGTTAACAATAATAATAGCAACACGGCCATTATGCTTCATATAAACCCACAACACTCAATGTCAACCCTAAAGCATCCATAAATCAACCACAACGAATATACTCAAATATGTACTACATCAACTAATAGTAACACATCATCAATAGAAAAAATGCAAATACAAATCATATAAATGTGTACTAGTTACTCCATATTGGTAACTCAGTGTCAACCTCATCAAATGTGTATTGATTACACATATTAGTAACATAAGCATAAAAACTCATCAAATGTGTACTAATAACTCTGCAAGTAATATAAACATTAATGCCAACCACACAATAGAAACAATACTTAATTAACCATTGTCCATGTAGTAATAGTAGTAAAATATTGTATACTCATTTTAATGCGATTCCATTATTACGCACTAAACATATATGATAGTTTCATCCAACAATTAAGAATGTCATAAAAATCCATTTGGGACTGTATTAGGCGAGGGTTATTACCTAACGATTTGCCCAGGCCCGCTATGAAAAGATTTACTGCCACATAAAGTAAACTAAAAATTTATTTAGCCAGTGTTTAGGCATTATTTAAGGTTCAATGTGATACACAAGCATTAATGTGCTGGTTGTATACATTTTTGCCTTATTGACTACTACCCCTAAGCACATCCATAATCCCAAATTTTGAATTAATACTAGTTGACACTAAAAAAGCAATAAAAATTTGTCTGAAATACACGAGCAATCGGAAATGCCTATTTCTAATTAATCCTCGATTAATCCCCATAAATGACTAACCCAAAATCCATATTTACCACCTAGCAATTTTTACAACCTTGACAATTAACCACGAATGTTACAACAATCCAATACAGTGTATTCACACATATGATTTCCATTTAAGTATAAATAATCTTAATATTTGTTATCCCGCCTTTTGGCAAGGCCGTGATACCAGGAACTTAACTAGAAACCATGGACAGTCCGTCCCGAAGATCGGTTGCACACAGGCTCACTATGGATGTCGGTAAATTTTATCTGGGTCCAAATCAAGCTACAATTGATATGACATGACAAGCAAAGCTATGAAATCCAACATTTCAAGTTTCAAGGCAATCCGAGTTCGTATGCTTAAAATATGATCGATACAATCCAAGGAAAATAACTTATACACAACCATCTATTTGTATCCATCAGAAGTCCTGCATGATCGTGTCCATCGGCTAGCATCTGTTTGCATCCATCGGAATGCATCACTTCGTATCCATAAATTGAGGATCCTTGTTCGAATCCATCAACCTTCGCTAGTTCATATCCATCAGATGACCTTGGTTCGTATCCATCAAGTAATTATTACTTCTATCCATCACATCATCAGTCGTTGTATCCATCAGGTTGGAGCAACTTTGATCGATACAAACAAGACCACACAATCGATATGAGCCGTGCAACTTGGATCGATACGAACAGAGTCATGACACATAATACGAACTGAGCCACTTCCATAGATATGAACTGATCCACTTCCATCGATACGAACTGAGCAATGGTCTTCAATACGAACAAGGCGAGAACCTTGGGGTGACTCGATCAACTCCGCATCGAAAGTGGAGCGATCCAAAAATCAAGCGCCACATCAACTCGCAGGCACATGCTCAACATCGAGTCGAAATGATCGATACAAATAGTATTGATATGAAGGGGACTATGATCAAAAAACTCTAATTTGCATCGATCATAACTTACAATCCACAAGTCTTGATCGATATGTACAACCTAAGGAATGTTCATGCCAAGTTTTGACTCGATTGGATCAAATCTTGGTCGGTACGAAATTCATTCATATCGATCACGGATCGAGACAAAATCACATGGAATCGATTTCATAGGCCCACATATATGCCAGAAGATGTCTCCAAAGATTTGAGCAAGATACTTTTAGTCTACACCTACAAATAGCACCCCAGAGTCTATAGAAAAGGGATCTTTTGGCTCTTTGACGTCCAGACTCTACTGAAACCATTATTGCACTTCAAGGCTACTGTTGTACTCGAAATTCATCACTATAATCTGCTGTAATCAGTTGTAATCAGCAAGTGAATATCAATAAAATCGTTAGTTTCATAGTGGACGTAGGCCATACGCTGAACCACTCTAAAACCCTGTGTTTCTGCGTGTTTTCCTCGTCTATTTTTGAAGTTTCTGTTAGATAATCCTCTTTTTACATTCATATTCTTCATTTTTATCTCTAAAATACTTCCAAAGAGTGTTGTGTCCAATTTTGGTACAAATACTTTGGTGCTTTCACTGAGAGAACACAGTTTTTCTCCTGCTCTTTGGATCTACTGTCAATACCTGATTGCACAAATCTAAGAAGAAGATCTAGATCTCAAGTTTAGAATCCTTCCAACCTATTCAGATTTGCATCAAATCTAGGAAAGGACTTCATCATCCACCATGGTTAGCACAAGGAACGCTTCTACAGTTGCAGATCAAGAAGGACGGGACAAACGATATCCCGTGCAACTGCCTCCATCCAACCAGAATGCTGTCGGACCGTCAAATCCGTCAGGCCCTGTCACCAGACAAGAGTTTCAGATGCTACTTCAAGAGTTGACGCAGAGTCGACGACAACTTATTGAACAACTGCGCGCCAATGCAGAATTGACTAATCATCTAAACCGCCAAAGGCGTAGGACATCCAGGAGGGATCATGCCTCCTACTCGTCCATAGAGAGTTCATCCTCATTCGACTATCATCACAGATCTACGCGCCCGCGGCTAGACGGGAGATACACTCAAGCTACTGGACAACAACCTACGCTGAACATTGGGTAACCTAGAGTTGGCCCGTCAACCAGCTACCAGACTGGACCCTCCTCCTGCTGCTATTAAACCAAGGGTTGATGCCCGGAATCAGCCAGATCTGAACCATCGTCAGCATGGACGTACTTTCGAATCCTACGTACCCGAAGACTTAGAAATAAGGGGGCGAGACATGGACCATGGACCACGTACGGTCCAGCCTCGTATCATGGAACCCGACCACACCTTGGCTCAACGTGCACAGAATGTCTTGATGTCGGATATCCCCACAATGATCCGTCAGATGATTCGAGAGAGTCAAGGCCTCACAAATGACGACTTGGGAATCTCTTTGAGTCATACCCCCTTTACCGATGAAATACTCTATGCCGAACCACCTCGGCAGTTCAGGATGCCGACTTTACCACTCTATGAAGGAATTTCTGATCCTAACCAACACATCCTGAAGTATGAATGGTCAGTGAGTGCTGCACGGGCTGACGATGCAGTTAAATGTCGAAGCTTCTCGATCTCTCTAGGGGGCATAGCTACTATGTGGTTCACTCGTTTGCCACCCCGATCTATTTCTTGTTTTGACCAAGTAGCAACCAAATTTGTTGAGCAGTTTCGGATGCATGTCGGAAGGCCAAAGGATGTTAACACTCTGTCTAGTATCACTCAATCTCCTGGAGAGATACTTCGACATTATTTAGAAAGATTCCATGCTGCATGCGTTGAGATCAGCAACCCTAACGATAACTCCTGGCATTGACTAAGGGGATTGACCCGATTCTGAATTTGGCTACTGGTCAGCCGGAAAACCACCTGCGTCACTGGACCATTTCTATTCCAAGACATCCCAATTCTTGAGAAGGGAGGATGCGAAACCGTTTAGGAAGTAGGATGACGTAGGGTCGAGCGTGGAAGGAATCCAAAGCAATGTTGCAGTTAAACAGTCCGAGGAGAGCTCCGGGAAAGTGCAATTGAGTAACTAGAATAAACAAGCTCAGCAAAAAGGCAGTGAGAATCAAAATAGAAAGCGAGATCGGAACCATGGTTCATGACGTAGAGCTCCTATGTTCGATAATTACATTCCTCTGAATATGTCGCTATAGAATGTATATCTACAAACCTGCAATATTATCCAGTACAAGAAGCCAGCTCCGAAGTCATCATCGGAGAGGCAGATCCAAATTGGGAAATTTTATAGGTTTCGCTAGAGCTATGGCCATAATACAAATGAGTGCCGTCATTTGCAAGACCTCATTGAGAAATTGATAAGAGAAAGGAAGATAGAATTGTTTGTGCGGGCGCCGCAGTCTGGAGGTGCGGGCCCATCGAATCAAAATAATGTGCCTAATCAGGCGAGACAGGAGGAACCCGCTCGTACGGGCGAGAGGCTATTGATAAACACTGGTAGTGGTGGTCCTCATCCAGCAGACCGAAGCTGGAAGGAAATGAAGTCGTATGCCAACTCTATTAGGCATGTGGACTTTGAGTGCTGTAATAGTTTTGATGAAGGGGCTCCGGCCAAACAACAGAAGACGATGACTGACAACATCATGTTCTGAAATAGAAGTGCTGATAAGGTCAAGCCCCCACTATTGATCCACTGGTCATATCAACTCTGGTACGTCTTGCTTGGATGAAGAGGATCTTGGTTGACAGTGGAAGCACTGTGAATATTTTTTTTAAGTAAGCATATGATCAAATGAAAATTGAAGCTAAAGACTTAAAACCTTGTCAATCTTGCATTCATGGCTTCAATAGAAGCACAACTATACCCACTGAAGTGGTGGATCTACCAACGGAGTTGGGAGTTGGGGAGCACCGAAGAGTCTGAATATTACAGTTTGTTGTGTTGGACATAGACTCCTCTTACAATGCTGTCTTGGGTCGACTGACCCTTGCCGAATTCAGGACAGCCATTGTCCCATGGTGTTTAACTCTAAAGTTTCCTACTGATCGTGGAGTTGGAGTCGTTCATAGAGATCAGGCTATTGGGAGAGCCTGTTATGTTGCTGAGCTGTGTGAGGCGCGGCGAAAGGAAAGGGCGTAGGGGAATCTCTCTACGTCCGTTTTGCTGATAATTGACAATTGGTGCCTAAGCCTAGGCCCGGTTACCCCAACTAATTCCAAAGGGATCTTGACCCGAGAGATACTGAAAGTGAAGATGAAACAAAGGACGGTCAAGCTTCCCCAGCCGAACTAACAATCGATGTCCCGATCGACGAGGATGACGATTCAAAGATGGTAAAGATTGGATCTCGGTTAAGCCAACAGACACAGAAAGAATTGGTTGAATTTCACCGGGCGAACCTCGATATTTTTGCCTAGATACATTCTGACATGTGTGTGGTCTCGCCGGACATCATGAGCCACACTTTGAATATTGATCCGCGGTATATCCCGGTCAGACATAAAAGGCATGATATGGATCCAGAGAGATCTTTCGCCCTTAAAAAAGAGGTCGATGAGTTAAAGTCGAATGGGTTTATTCGAGATGCCTTATACACAAAGTGTGTATCCAATCCTGTACTTGTCCGTAAGCCAAATGGAAAATGGAAAGCGTGTGTTGACTACTTAGACTTGAACAAAGCTTTCCTGAAAGATATTTTTCTCTTCCCCGAATTGATCAGTTCATAGATTCAACGGTTGGGCATAAATTATTATCCTTCATGGATGCATACTCTGGATACAACCAGATACCCATGCACTTACCCAACCAAGAACATACCAGCTTCGTAACCGATCTGGGACTCTACTGCTACAAAGTCATGATCTTCGGACTCAAGAATGTCGGGGCAACATACCAACGACTAGTCAATCGAATGTTCGCTAACAGATCGAAAAGACCATGGAAGTATATATCGATGGCATGCTGGTGAATTCATGATTCTCCATTGATCATATTAAAGACTTAGAATCGATGTTTAATATCCTTCGAGAATATAGGATGAAGCTCAACCCATTGAAATGTCACTTTGGGGTCGCATCCGAAAAATTCCTTGGGTTTATCGTCAATGCTCGAGGAATCGAAGCAAATCTCGAAAAGATCTAGGCGATTAGAAATCTTGAGATTCCAAGTACCACAAAGCAAGTCCAAGCCTCAATGGGAAAGTAGCAGCACTAAGCAGGTTCATTTCAAAGTTCACCGACAAATGCATTCCTTTCTTTGATTCGATTCGAAAAGGGAAACAAAATTTTGAATGGACCATAGAATGTGAGGGCGCATTTCGAGCACTAATTCAGCACCTCTCCACACCGCCTATGTAGTCAAAGCCCATCGATCACGATCAATTGTACCTTTATTTGGTGGTATCAGAAAACGCAGTCAGTGCTACCTTAGTTCGGGAGGAAGACTGGGTAGAAAACCCGATCTATTATATTAGTAAACAACTAACCGGAGTTAAGAGAAATTATCTGAAGCTAGAAAAGTTAGCTTATTATCTCGTTATTGCCTCAACAAAGCTCCGTCCCTGTTTCCAGGCTCATCCTATCACAGTTAACATCGATCAGCCATTACGACAGGTCCTTATGCAGCCTAAGACGTCTGGTAGGTTACTCAAATGGAATATTGAACTGAGCCAGTTTGATATTACTTACACTCTGAGGCAAGCTATTCAAGGACAAGTCCTAGCGGATTTCATTGCCAAATTTACCATCCCATAGGACTTGCCCGAAACCAGTGAATCTCTCGGGTATATCTGAAAGCTGCATACTGACGGTGCATCGAACGATATGTGCTTGGGTGCTGGAGTTGTACTTGAAACACCCAAAGGTCGATCCATATGTTGTGCTCTGAAGTTTGATTTTCGTGCGACTAATAGTGAAGCTGAATATGAAGCCTTACTTGCCGGATTGAAACTAGTCCGAGATTTGGGAATCATTGCTGTGGAAATTTATTGTGGCTGTGTGTCAAGTTTAGGGTGAATATCAGGCAAAAAATCGAAGACTGGCTGCTTATCTAGCTTGAGTGCAGGAGATACTTAATCATTTTGATTATTATTTCATCTTCCACATACCCCGTGAGCGCAATCAAAAGGTGATTCATTGGAAACAAGTACGGGCAAAGCACAACAAATAGGACTCATTCCTATGGAAACATTATCTTCCCCAAGCAATGTTCAGATGGAGACAGACGAGATATTTGAAACTACTCCCCATAAGGACTCGTGGATGACTCCATTTCGAAATTACCTCGAGCATGGAATGCTACCCGAGCGCAGGAGTGAGAAGAGACAAATTCTATGAAAAGCTACATGGTTCAGTATTTAGAATGGAGTCATGTATAGAAGTGGGTACTCCGTTCCTTTACTCTGGTGTATCGCCCACGATGAAATTAAGAAAGTTTTACATGATGTTCACAAAGGAGAATGTGGCGATCATACCGGGAGGCAAGCCCAGCTCTCGCTAAGAAAGTACTCCGATATGGATATTATTGGCCGACCATAAACCGCGATGCAGCAGATTACGCCAAGAAATGTGACAGATGTCAAAAGTATGCTCGATTCCTAGAGCCCCACCTACTAAGATAACCCAAATGGTTAGTCTATGGCCGTTTGCAGTATGAGGCATCGATATCATTGGCTCTCTACCTCTGGCCAAAGGTGGTGCGAAGTACACCATCGTCGCAGTTGATTACTTTACCAAATGGGTTAAAGCTGAACCTCTTGCTACAATCACGACGAAGAAGGTGATCAAATTTGTATTCCGCAACATTATCTGCCGATTTGGTCTTCCACATACCATCATCACTGATAACGGAACCTAGTTTGACAGCGCTGAATTTAAGGAATTTGTCTAATGATTCGACATTCGAAAAAAATTCTCTACAGTTACACACCCTCAAACGAATAGCCAGATTCAAGCTGTTAATAAGGTTATCAAGTCTGTTTTGAAGAAACGACTGGAAAAGGTCGGGGGCAAGTGGGTTGATGAACTTCCTATGGCTTTATGGGATCACCGAACAACCCATAAGTCCGCAACGGGACACACTTCATTCTCTCTTTCCTATGGTTCAGAAGCCGTTATTCCAGTCGAGATGGAAGTACCTTATCATCGTGTGACTTATTATGACCCAAAGATAAATGCCATACTACTTGCTAAATCCATGGATCTGTTGGATGAGAAATGCAAAGAGGTTGATTTGAGGGCAGCCGCATACCGAAGTCGAGTCGCCCGATTATATAATGCCAAGGTCCGACCTCGAACCTTTGAACTCGACGATCTCGTCCTCAAAAGAATCTACCTGATTCCTTCGCACATGAAACCAATGTGGAAAGGGCCGTACATGATTGAACGAAAGCACGGAGATGGCACGTTTAAGTTATCGACCATTGACGGTCTTACTTTTCCAAGAGCCTGGAACAGCGAGAGTCTCCGTCGCTACTACACTTAACAGACTTTATTTATTTTAGTCTATTTTCCATCTACAATTTGTTTCTGCATTTCAAAATTTGAATTTGTAATAAGGCTACTGACTTTGCCATATTTTCTTATTTCAGCAATAAAATGCCATCTCTTCAAGCCATAGCTGTGATTTACTGAATGTGCATACCACCATCACGATGCACGAAGAGCTAAGTTCCATCATATAGTATGATTTATTCAAATAGAGAGTGACTGTGATACGACCGGTCACTCACTAAGTGAAACCCGAGATCCGGGGCAAGTCATTACACTGAAGCCAAAATCGGATTGATACACGACAATCCTTTAACTAACTCCAGTTTCCCAGAGTGCGAGCTAGAGTATAAAATCATGAATAAGGTTTCGAAGAGGGTGGATTCATCCGCCTAATGACTTCGACTGCATCTTAACCAAGTTCGAGGAGGATGGACCCATCCATCTAACGACCTCACTTGTTAACTCGTGGTGGATGTGAATCGACCATCCACGATCCTGATAAATCCATCGTTCCTAGAGTGCAAACGAAGTCCTAAAAGCCTAAATAGATGAGACTAACCATCTGTCGGCCAACTCCAAATTCCCAGAGTGCGAATTGGAGTATAAACATCAACTCTGAATTCCCAACGTGCGAGTCGGAGTATAAACATCAACCAACTTCAAGTTCCCGCAATGCAAACTGGAGTACAAACGTCGACTATCTTCGGATTCCCAAAGTGCGAACTAGAGTATCGATAGAAAATAACTCTAAGCCCCTAGAGAATGGTCAGAGTACGAACATAATTCTGTTGTGACTGACCACTTGTAAAATAACTTAAGTCGCCAGAGCGTGGATGCATAATTAAAACTTAAATAGGCGTGATTGACCGCCGACGTACAAATGCAAATCCCCGGAGCATGGATGTGATCATTAATAAGTGAGCAAGTGTGATTCGACCACTCGACTCTCACTTGTTTCAGCATCGATTTAACAATTCTAAGCTCGATGAAATGAAGGTGAAATGCAATCACTGGCCGATTTTTACAACTCATTCCCAAAACTGGGGTCAGAACTTAAATGTCAACCATTGACTGAAGCAGTGCAACATAAAAGTTCAACTTAATCCTCGGTCATGACTCGTGTCCATGATTTTTGGACTTGATAAATAAAAACAAACTCGACTAAAAGGTTGGTACTTCGCAAGTGCACTGAACTGGAATTCATACCGGAACATTTAAGCAAAATAAACAATAATAGAGTTGAAGCCAAAAAGTGTTTCATCTCAACTATCTGTGGAAGAAATTCATGTACAAGTTATTTCCAAAATTCCTACTAGTAGGTGCCGAACCCGCATCTATACATGGCCTGCAAAAGCTAAAAGAAAATACCTATCTACTCAAAAATGAGCTGAGAAGGAAGAGCATCTATTCTCTTTTATTCTTTGGTTCGGCGTGAACCAGCTGGAGCTGCCAGTAACTTTCATCTTCGAACCTTTGCCTTTCGGTGGCTGGTCTCCAGTAGGTGGCATTATATCTACCTCCTCCTCCGAGCTCAAATGAATAGGGATGCTTCCTGCAGGTGGATTCGAAGGGGTCGAATCCACTACAGGAGGTGGGATAGACGTGCTGGTATCAATAACTATACCACCGGGTGATATCATTTTTAACGGAGTCGGGCCAAGTGCCACCATTCCACCTCCAGAACTACCACCATGAGCCACTGCCTCCATTTCAGCGTTGATTTCGGCGAACATCTCTTCTTCATGAATTGCTTGAGCCTCGCTGGGGGCAATGGTGGTCGGCATTGAAGAGCCGGTAGCATGCGCACTTCCACCCATAACAAATGGTTGGTCCACAAAAAGGTTACCGTGATGACTGAGAAGTTGCTCCATCATATGTTCATCAAAAGAGAGTGCACACCCCTACGTTACATCAATCGGTGTAATTGTTGTTGTGGTGGTTGCCTCAGTAATGATTGCCTCCTATGCTTGATGTGATTCTTGAGTTGCAAGAGGTGCAATCGGTGTAACTCTAGCCACTGGATAGAGAAAAAGGAAGACTATTAGTAAACGCTTCAAATCAAGGCCCTTATTTTGAACAAGTATGAGGAATGTTCAGAATACCTTCCGCAGTTTGGCTCGTGGACGGCTGAACAACTTTAAAAGTGTGCTCTTTAGTCGGAGATAACTAGGCTATTTTAGATTGTAATAGGGACGAATTGGGGATCAACTGTAGGTGCAAATTCAGGTTGGGTGGGCGCAGGAATCTCAAGACTTGCATCATGATGCTCAACACCTGAACCTTCTCCAACCAACTGTTGGGCATCGAGCTTCTCCTTTTCGTGTGAAATCATCGAATCATGGCGAATCTTTCTTTCATCTTCATTCAGCATACGATTCTCAAGCTCAAACTCGTCAACTGATTCACCTGGATGCACTGCCTTCTCCTCCTCAACCAATCGGCCCTAGTCGTTGTGGAGATGTACCGTATAATTTTTGAGCCAGGATAGGTTCATGTGCTTCAGCACATTAGCATTATAAGTGATGAGGAGATCTTCGATATCAGCCACTAGCCTGAACTCCGCCGTTCAGAAGCTCTCCTCGACCTCGGTCTCCACCACACGGAATTTAGCCGTTACCACATCCCGTTCACACTAGAGCACTACAGCCTGCTCAAATGCCTCTTGGGCTACGCAATTTGGGTCATCCCTTTCGTTGATAATTTCAAAGAATTTGGCTTTAATCTCATTAAGTTCTTTGAGAGCCGCATCCCGTTCGGCAGTGACAGTGGTGTTCTGATGTCCCATCTCCATCACCAGGGTATAATATGTCTGCCTCATCCTCTCTATGGCCAAGTTCGCCACGTCGGCCTTTTGAATGGCCTCTATTTCTGACTTTCAGGAGGATTCGGCTTCATCATTAAGTACTTGGATGATTCGATCTTTCTGAGCGAGCTTGTTTTCTAATTTCTCTATGGTCATCACCCGCTCAAAGGCCAGCTTCGATGCTTTCTCTGCAGCTGTCGACCACTCCTTATACTGAGTATAGATGTCGTGAATGTAATCATGCATCGTATTCTCCGCTTCCGCTGGAATTCTCTTTAAGTGCGAAGGAAAGATGTAGCCATCAAAGCAAATGTTTGGGAAATCCTTCTTCGGTTGTGCGATTCTAACAACCCCTTCTCCGATGGGCTCAGTAATAGCCTATTCAGTGACAACGAGAATTTCGACCTCGTGTCTGCAATGGCGTGATTCAGGCCTAGAGGCTTGGGAAGATGGTTTATGGCAGTGATACTCTAAAGTTTGTTTTCCATAGCTCGAGGAGTGTGTAGGGATTTTAAGAGGTGGAGAACGCAATCGGGATCTATGTCTGTAGTCCCTGTCATATCTTTCTTGGCTAGAATATCCATGGTCATAATCCCTCTCTGCCTCTCTCCTACGTGAGTCATAGTATGTAGAAGATCGACGAGCTAAGCGAAGACTCCCCAACATCGACCGACGTCCAGACATTGACATTGTATCTTCAAAGTAAAAGAAGCAAAGTTAGTAATCTCTTGAAATTAACAGCTTGCAATCGAAAATCATGGAGTGCCATTAAATGTGTATATATGTGCAACTCCCCGACCAACCGAAATGTCGGCCACACTTATGGGAGGGGACTCGCTTAAGTCTAAGGCACTCTGAAGCTCCTCCAATATGGCATCGTGTTGGAGTGACACATAATCCGAAATTGGGATATCGGCAAGCCCTTCGAAAAGGTTCTCCACTTGCATGGAAGGAGCCTCTGAAATTCTAATACCAGAAATAGGGAGAGACATAATCATGGATTTCCATCTCTTGGTTTTAGAACGCTTATGGGCTGTAGCCTTGCCTTTTCTCCTTCCCTCGGAATCTTGAAAGGGATTGGAAGGCCCGACAACGGGTTCATCATTGGTGGGCGTATCTTCATCATCACCTTCTTCAGCTATAACAACCTTGGGCGTCTTAAGCTTCACCCATCTAGTCGGGACTGCCCTCAATGTCCCTTTGAGTCTTATATTTTGGCTCCGCTCAATCAGCCCAACAATTCTCAGATTTCTATCTGTTAGAACCAAATCATGTCTCTCATTTCACTTGGAACTTCTTGAAGGACCTGCACTATCTCTTTAAATTGTGTGCCTTCGAGTCATGGAATTACAGCTGTAGAGAAAATGAGATATTAGTTTTGATATCATCTATGGTTATCTAGTTAACTACTTGAAAAGACTACAGTATTTACATCTGACTAACCATCGGCTAGCAAATCTCAGAGGGCAACGGACATAGAACCATTCCGTTTTAAAGTAACTCGGCCTGGTCCAGGATTCCATTACCACTTAACAATTCCTGACTGATTCTAGGAACGTAAAAGAAGGGCTATCTCCCCGACTCTTGACATTAAATAAGTATCTAATCTCGATCGGGATCGGTGGTCGAAAGTGATGCTCCATAAATATGATGAATAGGCAGTTCAGCAGGGCATATCCATTGGGGCGTAATTGAGATAGAGCGATTCCGAAGAAAGACAACACTTCTCTAGTGTATTGGTTAAACGGAGGAATTGTTCCAACCTCACATGCATGGCGACTGAAAGCAGTAAACCCCTCTGGTGGAGCGTGGGTATGTCATTCGGCCCCGGTAATAACACATCATCTAACAACAAACCATGCCTTAAGCATATCCGTCCCAGCATGTCTTCGGAGACGTTTGACAAAATAGAATCTATTGGTCTATCAATAAAAGTTGCACCTGGTTTGTGACGATCCGTAATTTTAAAGCATTTAAAATCAGAATATTTAATTGATTTTAAATATTTAAAAGTTAATTATCAGCTTAAATTACGAATATCATAATTTATTTGGCAATTAGATTGTTATATTAAATAATTTGAATTGGATAAAATATAAAACCTGAGATTTTAAGCTTGTTAAAAATAATTTGAAGGCTTATAAAATTTGTATTCGTATTACTGAGGATAATATAAGTTGTAAAATTTGAAATAAACAGTGGGTTGTTCAATTTTAAAATTTATATCGTTTAAATTGAATTTAAAAATAGCCTTCTGAGGCACAGTCTCGGAATTCGACGAAACCAGTTCCATTGGGTCCGTAATATTGAATTACTATCGGATTTCAATTTTCGTAGTGATTGGAGTTGTTATGTGAGCATACGATATGTAAACGCGTTAAATTTTTTTATTGATAATAGCCGATTCGGAATTGGGAAAACATAAAAAAATAAAATATATATACTTCAACTAGTCTAATACATCTCACATCAGAACTTTTGGAGTTTATGTCGACTCACTGTACCAGTCTCAGCCGACATGCAATATTTCCTTTCCATCGTTCAATCGGTTCGGAATCTTGTTTTAAGTAATAATAAAATAAAAGTAGAAGCTTCTAATCGAAGATACTTCCTCTTTTAAAAACAAAGTTATCGCTTTCCCTTTTCTAATTCAAAGCAACAGACGAATTTAGGGTTCTTCCAGCATTAATTCGAGATCGAAAAATATAATAATATAAAACCAAATCTCGCTCCTCTTCCCATTTTCCTTCCAAACCGATCTTCCTCCTTCTCTCAACATTCACGAAATCCGAAGAAAAATAATAATATAATTGACGAATGGAGGAGTGTCGCGGTCGCTAGATGAGGCCGACAGCTGTGTTCGACTTCGAGGGGGGGTCGAAGGGTACGTAGTCATGTTGCGTCGTGAGTTAGGGCTCGAGTGGAAGGGTTCGATTGGGGCTAGGGTTGGGAAGCAGGGATGGGAATTCAATTCGAGGGTGAGCTTCTTCGTGCTTCGATTCCTGTGAGTCGTCGCGGTGACGCAGCGGGATAGTGGCTAAGGGTTGCGTGGTTTGGGTAGGCGCAGGGAGCAATGATGCAGGTGGCGATTCGTGGAGAAGTTGAGACATTGAGGTATCGATATGTTGTTTATATTTATTTATAGTTAATGCATATGAATATAAGCAGCAAGTAAAATGCTGTTCTTATTTCCATAAAAATAAAATAAAAATGATTTTAGTAAAGATTAAAACCGATATTTGTTTTGATTCTTAACACATATCTACCGGAAGAAAAGAAAGGTAATTTTAGCATATATATATATACACACACATAATTTATTTATTTATTTAACTTTAATATTTTGGCACACATTTTTTTTTTACTTGCTGAATTTATTTTTAAAACAATGGATTATGGAGTTAACTCGTTTAACTCACCTGTTCAGTTATTTTGGTCATCAGAAACAATTTATCTAGAGGGAAATTGGTCAAATAAATTCTTAGTTAATTAGATTATTAAATGAAAAATAATGTGTGGGTGGTTAAGGTGTTTAACTAATTGAATTTGTGGTTGTAGTTACTGGAAATTAATTATTTTAAGGGAATTAGTTTAAAATAAATTTACTCGTTTAAAAATAAAATCAGGGGTTAATCAAGTTGGAAATGGAAATTTGGTCGATCCAATTGACTCGAATGTTGATAAAAATATTAGGTTATAAATGGGGAAACCACGACAGAATTGAAGTGGACTGCAAACAAACGGAATAAGGTGAGTTAATCTCACTCAGTTTAAATTTAAATTTAAATGATTAAATTTAATAATTGATTGTATGGTTGAATTGATTGATGTGATATAGTATGATATTTTGGAATTGGTGTATTATGTTGTGCTAACATCTTTGGATGCAGGGAAAACAGGTTGGAGGGATCCAACTGGACCCCTCACATATATTTAAATTATTCAATATTCTCTGTTGTGATTATTTGATATCCTATGATGAGTTACCTTGGAATATTGAATGTTGTGGTTTGATTGGATATTCGGTTATAATGAATTACCAAAATATATGAATTGGATTGTTGAAAAGAAATTAAACGGAAGTAAATTTGTAAGCGAAATAATTATAGAAAGTTTGAATAAATTTAAGAATGAATTGGAGAAGAAATAATGTGACTTTAAATTTCTAATAAATAAATTGGGACGTATAGAAAGGAAATTTGAATAAACAGGAAGTTATTGAATTACAATCTTCAACGATATTAATTAAAGAATAAAACTTTTATTTAAAATGTAAGATTTAAATTTTTGAAAAAAATAATATTAATAAAGAAGAAGTTGGGAAAAGCTGAAATTTGTATATTTCAGTTAAAAGATTTAAAATCAAATGGAAAAGAATAACAATAATAATTAAGTGCATAATTAAATGAAATTTGAAATGAATTGAGTAATTTAAGAAACTTATTTCAAATTGAATAAATTGAAAATCAATTTGGAAAATTGATTTAAATGTTTAAAGCCGGAATTCTTCCTGGATCACTAAGTATGCTTTCAAGTAAATTTTAAATATAAGTTAATAGTTTTAAAATTGTTTTAAAAAGTATGTTTTGGAAAATTTATTATTCCTAGTATTTAAATTCTAAAGTAAGTATTTTCTCAAATCTATTATAGTAGTAATTATTTTAAAAAGTGACTTAATATTTTGTTTCAAAGGTGAAAATCTAGTTTTATATTTTATAAAGTAACTTTAATTTCAAATATTCATATAAGATGTATTTTTACAAATTATTAAAGTAGTTTAATTTAAATGTTTTAAAAGTATATATTTTTAAGTAAAGTGTTTTAAATTATTTTTAAATCTAGTTTTGTACTTGGTGATTTCAGGGGAGATAGAAAATATTTGGGGAAAGTTTATACTGGAAAGAAGAATGGTTTTGAAACTGTTTTCAAAGGGATGGAAAATAGAAATATATCTTATAAAGATATTTTGAAGGTAATAAATAATTTGGGAAATTATTTATTGGTTGATGGTTGTTTTTGAATATTAATTGATAGTTAAATCACCGACTATCAATATTGGACAAATGCGTTGATCGTTTCGAAGAGACCGGGATCGAGATTTATTTCTCGAAAACCACTTCGATCCGATTTGTACGTTTCGTGCGAAAAACGATTTGGATTCGAAGATGGAGCATTGAAGTGCAAGGGCTAGTCGCTACTAATCCTGAGGATATTTCCAAAATGGATGTAGTAGGATTAGTACCTTCGGTTCCGTTCGAACCCGGGACGGACTTGTATGGACGAATGCTTGTGAAACATCGTCAGGTGGACGATGGGCATTCTAAGTAAAAACGTTCTAAAGGTAACGCTTAGCCTCAAGCCTCATCAAACGGGAATGACTGAAAATCAGGGGATATGCAGCAAGGTTAGGTGGGTCATGCCTAAGCAGGACAAGATAATTCCCCTGTCTAGATGTCCCTTTTTATATATTTCGGCTTAGTGGGTGGTTGGTCGCGCCAACCACGGGGTTTATCTTGTTCGGGACTGTTCAGTAAGGAATGGTTCCGGCCTTGTGTTGCAGGGGATGAAGGGAGTAATCCTCGGTACGGTGATCTAGGCCTCGTACTGTGACAGGTGGTACCCCAGTGCCTAGTCATTGTTGGAAATCCATTCTCCCTACGAGCCTTTTACGAGTTTTGTTTGTATTACCCACTCTGTGGCTAGTAGCTGGAATTTAATCATGTAACAATTTCGGCTATTTTATAAGTATTTGTATATAGACCCTATTATAATATCAGAGGATTTCTATAAAAATTGTTTTAGCTATCGTAAGGTAAAAACCCGACATGTTTATTTGTGGCGTGGTCTTACGAGATGCTTTTGTTTTCAAAGGATTTTTGAAACTTTAATAATCAATTGGGTGTGATTTTCTCACGCTGGTAATCCAGACTGACTCGGGTGTTATTTAACTGTAATGCTCGGGTCAGACCGAGTATTATAGAATTCAGGATATGATGTTGTGGAGCTCAGGAGACGAGCTGGATGACGATACGTATTCTCGTACTTGTATATACATATATTTCCGCTGTTGAGTTGTTGTGTACCCATTGGATGTTATTGATGTGAGCTGTGACTGATGTACTCTGATGATGTAATATATGTAAACTGATATATTTGATTTTGAGTAAAGATTATTTATTCTCTATTATATTTTATTCCGCTGCGATGGTTAGATTCTAATGTTGATTTTGTTTTCTCTTCTTCTACCTCTTCTTCTTAAACCCTAATGGTTCGTATTTATGTGCAACTTGAGTTGTTTGTTGTAGAATAGTGTTGACTCAAGGGGTACGGATTTGCGGGCTGTTACAGTTGGTATCAGAGCTTAGGTTGGTGATAACCTTGGCTCTGGTGGGAATTACTCATAAATTAGAGTCCATAGTACTCTATAATGAGTGTGAGCGTATTAATAGATATGAGCGCGTATTTGTTAGTGAATATAAATTGTTTTAATATTGTGTTGGTTGATTTATTGAGTGGCATATGAACCTTCGTCGACACAGTTTGCGCAACTGTATCGAAGGGGTTTCTAAACACTTGAATAGAACAATTGACACGGTATTGTTTTAAATGTGGGTAAATGAAATAATTTTACCCAAAATATATTTTGATATAAATAAAAGTTTTGTAAACTATTTAGCTAATATATGGTTGCTTGGATGTTAGAAATGATAATATTAAAGTATTATCATTGTTAAATGAAAATTTAACTAGAAATTGGAAAAAAAAAATAACCGAAGTTTGAGAAGATAAATTCAATTATGAAATGAAATTCATAAATGTGAATTATAAATGTAAATTATAAATTGAAATATAATCAAATGAAAATTTGTATGAGCATAAACTATACAAATGAATTATAGTTAAAATGTAAATTAAATTAAATATGTCAATTTAAAAATCCCGGAGATTTGGAAATGTTTATCGAAGTGTTTTAATGATAAATGATAGCATTATTGTTTTGGAAATAATCCTGAATGGAAATCTGTTTTAAAATGGATTTTGGAAGTGAGATAGCATTGAATTCACTTCAGTCACTGGAAAATAACTTCGGTGATGACTGCAGCATCATCGATGTGCATTTTCGAGTTTCTAAGTGATGAATTGCTGCCAAATTATTTGTTAGGGAAAATCTGTTTGTTTTTGAAATTTCAAAAGAAATTTGTTGGAAATAAAAACAGGGATGGTTTAATTTTTTAGAAATTTGATTTTGAGAGGTTAGAGGGTTCAAAATGTTTGAAAACAATAACCGGGTGTTGAAAAATCCTGATGAAATAAATTGTAAGCTTATAAAATTGAGTTGAGTTTTAAATCAGAAAGAAAATATAGGCTTTGAATGTTGGAATTAAAATTTAAAGAGAAAAGTTGAAATTGAAATTAACTTGGATTTGAAAAAAATTTGACTGGATTGAAATTAATTGACTAAGCTGAAAGAATATCCAGTTGTATCGAATTGAGTTAAATAAATCCGAGTTAAAGTAAAATTGAGTTGGGATGAGAATTCAATTGAATTAATTAATGAGATTAAATTCTTACCTGAATAAATGGGAAGTAAATTGGATAAGAAATGAGAATTGAAATAAATAAACCAGAATAACTTATAAAAGAATTAAAGATCCATGAAAATAAAATATGCTTGGGCTATAAATAAATAGAAGGTTTGAGTTAAAAAAATAAAAGATGAATATATTCCAGCTTATGATGAATGGAATTGTGTAAAATAATAAGTTGTGACTTATTAAATTGAAAATGGAATACAATGCCCAAAGTCAATATTTTGATAAATTGAAAAATGAAATGAGGATCCAAACTTGAAGTATAAAATAAATATTGAACTTAAGAAAATTAAATGGAGTGATATTTTGAATAAAATTTCAAGTGTTGGATTATGAATAAGGGGAGAACTAATTGGATAATAAATTAGTTAATGGAATTGAATTATAAGTTTATGATGAAGTTGGAAATAAACTCCAGTTATAAATTAAAATTGATTCAAATTGTTGATGAAGTGAAAATAATTGAGAATAAGGTTGAATTGTGAGTTAATAAATTGGGTGGCAAATTAAAAGTGAATACTAGAATCAGAACTTGAGTTATTAATTAAAATTTAACTTGAAGTGTTAACAAATTAAATATAATTGGAAATGTATCAAATAAAAATGTAAATGGATTAAAATAGCAATGGTTTGAATGTGCAAATAAAATCCAAATAAGTGAAGATAACCTGGAAAATAGCCAGGTAATAAATTGAATGAGTTGAATCTGGGAAGTTAAATTCGATAATAACCAATCAAATGAAATTGCAAATTTAAAATGAGATTGGATTGAAATAAAATCAAGTTAAATTGGAAAGAGAACTTGATTGCAAAATGAAAATGAGCTAAAGTTTGAAATTTGAATAAATTGAAGGAAGTTGACTTAAGTTTAATGAATGAAAGAGAGTTGAACTGAATTGAACTTAACCAAATTTAATAATATTTGATTCGTTTTAAATCAAGTGAAAATAAATTTTTAATCAAAATAAAATTCGGTGAGTTATGAATAATATTAATGGAATGAAATTCCAGAATAAATAATTGTAAACCATTTAAAATTATTAAAGGATTGAAATAACTTAAGACAATAAGGAAAATATAATGTTTCAAGTTTGTTAGAATGGTTTAAGTGAATGTGGATGAACTAATTATATCGAATAAATAAATGATGGAATAAATAAGTATCAAATGAAATGTGGTTTAAATAAGTTGAGAAATGGTTATTGAATGAAATAGCTTGGATTGTTTTTGAGCTAAATAAAATAGTTGGAATAAACAAACATGGAATGAAATGTAAATAAATGAATTGTAAATAAAATTTAAATGGAATGTGTCGAGCTAAATAAATAATTGTGAATGGATTAAAATAAAAGGGAAGTTTAATTGGTAAATAAGATGGACCTAAATTGTTAATGGTTTTGAATGGAACTTGTTCGAATAATGGAACTAGTTGGATTAAGAAATTAAATGTAAGCAATTGAGTTTTAAACCATTCAAATTAATGAAGTTATATACAAATGGATTGAAAAACATTCACATTGGATGAGAATGGTTTATAAATAAATTGGAACAGTTGAATTAGCATGGGAACAATATAAATTGCTTACAGAAAAATGTTTGGTATGAGATTCTTTTAGACTTCATATGTTTTAACTATTGTAAATAAGTGAAATATAGTTAAACAGCATATATTTGGCACTTACATGTTTAAATTGAGTAAGTACAGCTACCTGGAAGCCGTATGGCTGGATTTGGGTTGGGCTATTTGCTAAAAATAATAAGCCGCTTGCTTAAAATGCTAAATAAGGTACGCCTACGCGATTAAAATAGGAAATATGAACTGTTTTTGGTTTTTCCGACCGTGTGGGTCGATGTATATATATTTATCTCTTTTTTCAAATTGCAAAAGCTCCTCCGTACAAAGGGGACTCTGCCAAAAAAATTTCAGAAATTTTGGGAGTTAGAAAATTTTGGAAAATTTTGTTAATGACAAAACTATTTAGAATTGGAAACTAAAATTAGTTAGTCAATAAAACTAATTAAAATAATGACATGAATTAGTTATAAATGAAGGATAAAATTTAAAAATTCAAAGTTGAAAATAAATGAAATACATATGTAATGTGGAAATCGATTTGAATAGAAATAAGTATAAACTAAAAGAGGTAAAGAGAAATTAAGATAAGAAACATATAAAATGTTTATACTAACTTAAGAAAGGATTGGTAAATTCTAGATTGGAAAATTGATATTACAAATATAATCTAAGGTAATATTGAAATGAATAGATATTGACATTTTGTAAGAAAGTCGATAAAATATTTTGGGATATTGTGATTGGATATTAGTGTTAAGCAGGATATGCAGGTATTATAAAAGGGAAAAGGAAATTAGATTTGATTTCAAGAGATAAATTTGAATTGCCCGACAAAAGGTACGCATTTAAATTTGGTATGGAATTTGATTGGGATTTGGATTTGGATTTGGATTGAGCCACTTGGCTTTTTGTTTTCTTTTTGGATTTGGGAGGCCGTAGAGCCATTTTGTAGTTGTACCGAACTAGCCGCACAAAGGAGACGCTGGCGAAATTTTTCGGAAATTTAGAGAGTTAGAAAAAAATTGAGAAAATTTTGATAATTCAAAATTGGTTTTATGATTACAACTTGAATGGTTGGGCAAATAAGATTGTTTGCAAACTAGGGAAATGTTTGGAAAGGTAAGAAGAATACTAATGGGTCTTTGTTAAGAAGATAGTTGGTGTGATGTTGAATTGCTAGAAACTGTTTAGTTTTAGGGAAACAATAAACGGGAATATGGTCATTCTTCCTAACTAGTAATTTCGGGGACGAAATTCTTTTAAGGGGAGAGGAATGTGACGATCCGTAATTTTCAAGCATTTAAAATCAGAATATTTAATTGATTTTAAATATTTAAAAGTTAATTATCAGCTTAAATTACGAATATCATAATTTATTTGGCAATTAGATTGTTGAATTAAATAATTTGAATTGGGTAAAATATGAAACCTGAGATTTTAAGCTTGTTAAAAATAATTTGAAGGCTTATAAAATTTATATTCGTATTACTGAGGATAATATAAGTTGTAAAATTTGAAATAAACAGTGGGTTGTTCAATTTTAAAATTTATATCGTTTAAATTGAATTTAAAAATAGCCTTCTGAGGCACAGTCTCGGAATTCGACGAAACCAGTTCCATTGGGTCCGTAATATTGAATTATTATCGGATTTCAATTTTCGTAGTGATTGGAGTTGTTATGTGAGCATACGATATGTAAACGCGTTAAAATTTTTTATTGATAATAGCCGATTCGGAATTGGGAAAACATAAAAAAATAAAATATATATACTTCAACTAGTCTAATACATCTCACATCAGAACTTTTGGAGTTTATGTCGACTCACTGTACCAGTCTCAGCCGACATGCAATATTTCCTTTCCATCGTTCAATCAGTTCGGAATCTTGTTTTAAGTAATAATAAAATAAAAGTAGAAGCTTCTAATCGAAGATACTTCCTCTTTTAAAAACAAAGTTATCGCTTTCCCTTTTCTAATTCAAAGCAACAGACGAATTTAGGGTTCTTCCAGCATTAATTCGAGATCGAAAAATATAATAATATAAAACCAAATCTCGTTCCTCTTCCCATTTTCCTTCCAAACCGATCTTCCTCCTTCTCTCAACATTCACGAAATCAGAAGAAGAAAAAATATAATTGACGAATGGAGGAGTGTCGCGGTCGCTAGATGAGGCTGACAGCTGTGTTCGACTTCGAGGGGGGGTCGAAGGGTGCGTAGTCATGTTGCGTCGTGAGTTAAGGCTCGAGTGGAAGGGTTCGATTGGAGCTAGGGTTGGGAAGCAGGGATGGGAATTCAATT
The DNA here is from genome assembly GCA_030765085.1 of Allium cepa. Classification (NCBI taxonomy): domain Eukaryota; kingdom Viridiplantae; phylum Streptophyta; class Magnoliopsida; order Asparagales; family Amaryllidaceae; genus Allium; species Allium cepa. Next base: position 94,472,300 of record CM060946.1, on the reverse strand, counting down.
CGAGGGTGCGCTTATTCGTGCTTCGATTCCTGTGAGTCGTCGCGGTGACGTAGCGGGATGGTGGCTAAGGGTTGTGTGGTTTGGGTAGGCGCAAGGAGCAATGATGCAGGTGGCGATTCGTGGAGAAGTTGAGACATTGAGGTATCGATATGTTGTTTATATTTATTTATAGTTAATGCATATGAATATAAGCAGCAAGTAAAATGCTGTTCTTATTTCCAGAAAAATAAAATAAAAATGATTTTAGTAAAGATTAAAACCGATATTTGTTTTGATTCTTAACACATATCTACCGGAAGAAAAGAAAGGTAATTTTAGCATATATATATATATATACACACACAATTTATTTATTTATTTAACTTTAATATTTTGGCACACATTTTTTTTTACTTGCTGAATTTATTTTTAAAACAATGGATTATGGAGTTAACTCGTTTAACTCACCTGTCCAGTTATTTTGATCATCAGAAATAATTTATCTAGAGGGAAATTGGTCAAATAAATTCTTAGTTAATTAGATTATTAAATGAAAAATAATGTGTGGGTGGTTAAGGTGTTTAACTAAATGAATTTGTGGTTGTAGTTACTGCAAATTAATTATTTTAAGGGAATTAGTTTAAAATAAATTTACTCGTTTAAAAATAAAATAAGGGGTTAATCAAGTTGGAAATGGAAATTTGGTCGATCCAATTGACTCGAATGTTGATAAAAATATTAGGTTATAAACGGGGAAACCACGACAGAATTGAAGTGGACTGCAAACAAACGGAATAAGGTGAGTTAATCTCACTCAGTTTAAATTTAAATTTAAATGATTAAATTTAATAATTGATTGTATGGTTGAATTGATTGATGTGATATAGTATGATATTTTGGAATTGGTGTATTATGTTGTGCTAACATCTTTGGATGCAGGGAAAACAGGTTGGAGGGATCCAACTGGACCCCTCACATATATTTAAATTATTCAATATTCTCTGTTGTGATTATTTGATATCCTATGATGAGTTACCTTGGAATATTGAATGTTGTGGTTTGATTGGATATTCGGTTATAATGAATTACCAAAATATATGAATTGGATTGTTGAAAAGAAATTAAACGGAAGTAAATTTGTAAGCGAAATAATTATAGAAAGTTTGAATAAATTTAAGAATGAATTGGAGAAGAAATAATGTGACTTTAAATTTCTAATAAATAAATTGGGACGTATAGAAAGGAAATTTGAATAAACAGGAAGTTATTGAATTACAATCTTCAACGATATTAATTAAAGAATAAAACTTTTATTTAAAATGTAAGATTTAAATTTTTGAAAAAACTAATATTAATAAAGAAGAAGTTGGGAAAAGCTGAAATTTGTATATTTTAGTTAAAAGATTTAAAATCAAATGGAAAAGAATAACAATAATAATTAAGTGCATAATTAAATGAAATTTGAAATGAATTAAGTAATTTAAGAAACTTATTTCAAATTGAATAAATTGAAAATCAATTTGGAAAATTGATTTAAATGTTTAAAGCCGGAATTCTTCCTGGATCACTAAGTATGCTTTCAAGTAAATTTTAAATATAAGTTAATAGTTTTAAAATTGTTTTAAAAAGTATGTTTTGGAAAATTTATTATTCCTAGTATTTAAATTCTAAAGTAAGTATTTTCTCAAATCTATTATAGTACTAATTATTTTAAAAAGTGACTTAATATTTTGTTTCAAAGGTGAAAATCTAGTTTTATATTTTATAAAGTAACTTTAATTTCAAATATTCATATAAGATGTATTTTTACAAATTATTAAAGTAGTTTAATTTAAATGTTTTAAAAGTATATATTTTTAAGTAAAGTGTTTTAAATTATTTTTAAATCTAGTTTTGTACTTGGTGATTTCAGGGGAGATAGAAAATATTTGGGGAAAGTTTATACTGGAAAGAAGAATGGTTTTGAAACTGTTTTCAAAGGGATGGAAAATAGAAATATATCTTATAAAGATATTTTGAAGGTAATAAATAATTTGGGAAATTATTTATTGGTTGATGGTTGTTTTTGAATATTAATTGATAGTTAAATCACCGACTATCAATATTGGACAAATGCGTTGATCGTTTCGAAGAGACCGGGATCGAGATTTATTTCTCGAAAACCACTTCGATCCGATTTGTACGTTTCGTGCGAAAAACGATTTGGATTCGAAGATGGAGCATTGAAGTGCAAGGGCTAGTCGCTACTAATCCTGAGGATATTTCCAAAATGGATGTAGTAGGATTAGTACCTTCGGTTCCGTTCGAACCCGGGACGGACTTGTATGGACGAATGCTTGCGAAACATCGTCAGGTGGACGATGGGCATTCTAAGTAAAAACGTTCTAAAGGTAACGCTTAGCCTCAAGCCTCATCAAACGGGAATGACTGAAAATCAGGGGATATGCAGCAAGGTTAGGTGGGTCATGCCCAAGCAGGACAAGATAATTCCCCTGTCTAGATGTCCCTTTTTATATATTTCGGCTTAGTGGGTGGTTGGTCGCGCCAACCACAGGGTTTATCTTGTTCGGGACTGTTCAGTAAGGAATGGTTCCGGCCTTGTGTTGCAGGGGATGAAGGGAGTAATCCTCGGTACGGTGATCTAGGCCCCGTACTGTGACAGGTGGTACCCCAGTGCCAAGTCATTGTTGGAAATCCATTCTCCCTACGAGCCTTTTACGAGTTTTGTTTGTATTACCCACTCTGTGGCTAGTAGCTGGAATTTAATCATGTAACAATTTCGGTTATTTTATAAGTATTTGTATATAGACCCTATTATAATATCAGAGGATTTCTATAAAAATTGTTTTAGCTATCGTAAGGTAAAAACCCGACATGTTTATTTGTGGCGTGGTCTTACGAGAAGCTTTTGTTTTCAAAGGATTTTTGAAACTTTAATAATCAATTGGGTGTGATTTTCTCACGCTGGTAATCCAGACTGACTCAGGTGTTATTTAACTGTAATGCTCGGGTCAGACCGAGTATTATAGAATTCAGGATATGATGCTGTGGAGCTCAGTAGACGAGCTGGATGACGATACGTATTCTCGTACTTGTATATACATATATTTCCGCTGTTGAGTTGTTGTGTACCCATTGGATGTTATTGATGTGAGCTGTGACTGATGTACTCTGATGATGTAATATATGTAAACTGATATATTTGATTTTGAGTAAAGATTATTTATATTTTATTCCGCTGCGATGGTTAGATTCTGATGTTGATTTTGTTTTCTCTTCTTCTACCTCTTCTTCTTAAACGCTAATGGTTCGTATTTCTGTGCAACTTGAGTTGTTTGTTGTAGAATAGTGTTGACTCAAGGGGTACAGATTTGCGGGCTGTTACATGGTTGCTCATCCGGAGCTGGATCTATAACTTTGCCCGCGATGAGTGGTATCTCTATTGTTAAGGGAAGTGAACTCTGAATTTCCTGTTGTTGTGAGCTTATAGATTCCATAATTAAGCAACTTATCAAAAATCAACATTAGACGATAATAAGCCCATGTATTCCCCAGTGTGAAGTGCGTAAATATGTTGTGCAGTGCTATATATTACTTGAGAAATTCTACGGAGTATGAGAAAATATGCGAACAATGAGACTTCGAAATTCAACCGGAGTGACCGTCATCGTTGACCGTCCATGTGCCATTCACACTTTAGCGACCGATCCAAGATTAACATTCATTAGGTTCGTTTAAGTTATAGTGTAACATCCCAAAATTTGTTAATTTAAAATTTTTTGATTTATTTGAACTTTGAAATTAATTTGAAAATTTTCAAGAGAAATAAAATATTATTAATACTAATATTACAAGATGTATGGATATAAATAAATATTTGATAGTTTAAGCTTTAAATAAATAACAATAATAAATGAAATATGTGACAAACAACAAATTGTCTTAAACCATAAATTAAAATATATGTGATAAATTACCTGTTGATAGTTAAACTTTGAATAATTTTTTTTTTAAAATGTATGTTTGTAATAAAATCATATAAACAAGGAAACAAGGAATATATATAAGGTTGCATGAGAATTTTATAAACAAGGAAACAAGACTTATACAAGAAGATAAATACTTAAATAAAACAAAATTGTACTTACAAAAAATTAAGTAAGATTGTATGTTAACTAAGATGGGAACAAAAGCATTTAATGATTTCTTCTTAGCAAAAAATCAAGATCATGTCAGCCGAAATAAATTTTTGCTTAGTCAAAGCAAGAAAACAAAAACAAAAAAATATCTGATCAAAGAAAAATTGTCCCAGTTAATACCTACCTCCCCTACCATGTACAAAGCCATCTTTATATATATATCTATATATATGCACATCCATGTTAGCATAGCTTGTTCATAAAAAAAATAACAAAATCATAAAGAATAAAGAAATAGGAAAACATCACTTTATATTCAAGTTTAAAAAACAATCTGCTGGAAAAAAAAAGAGGATCAAAACTGCTTTTTTCGCAAAACACAGAAGCATCTATGTTCATCAATATTTCTATGTGAGTATACACTTCAAAGCTTTAAGTTAATTAAAAACATTACAAAATCCAGTGATAATATAGTTTGTATATGTTTGGTTTTGAATATAGTTTCTGTGTTTGTTCTGTAACATTTTGTTGTTCTCTTTTGAAGTTACAGGGTCAAAATATTCAATCCAGATTCAAAATATTATCATCAACTTTTGTTAGGCTTAAAATTATCAACAAATCAAGTTTGTTTAAACTTAGATTTTGACATAAAATTTTGTTTTCTGCATGATGATGAAGAATAGGTTTTGTAAACCCAGTTTTACAGGAAATGGTCCAATATATGATATATTCAGATAGTTTAAAACATTGATTCTTTTGTATAATTTGAATAAGCATACAAAGTTATGATTTTTAAAAGCAATATGATGATTTTTACTTAAGTAGTTTAAGAGCAGTTCGAATTTGAACCAAAATTGCATTTTTCTTAATTCTGGTGAACGATTCAATTATAAATATTGAAATTTGGCTTGAAGCTTGTTTGAACTTCTATGATGATGAGAAAATTGCTAAATAATTTTTCGAATGCATGAATTTGTCGAACTAACCCAAAGTAGGGTTTAAGTTCGAAGTTTGTAGTGAGTTGTGAATGAGGTGATTTCATCACCTCGGAGCGATCGAGTTGCACGCGATGATAGGGGAGGGTAGTATGGGGTGTTAACATGACATGGTCGAAGTTATGGTTGAAGACCGGTGGTGAAGACAGGGTGTCTTCGAAAACGATAGGATAACCTATCGATTGTCTCTGCATTGAGTTGCTCCGGTATAGAGACCCCCTAAGAGATGGGAAGTCCGATCGGGATTGTGGATACCCGGATTTGCAAGGGCTTCTTCCTTTATTGGACGAATTGCCTTCGGTCCTGTTCGAACCCAAAACAGACTTGTATGGTTGTGTGTCTGACACTACATTTTGAGGTATAAAGCAGATTTCTTTCAAATATGTATCTGTTGGCGGCGGAGAATTTATTCTCTTAGCTTAACACCCTTCTCTGAGACGTACGAGCTCAGAGGTTATGTAATTGAAGGTTATCAGCGATATACTACCAATTTGGTGCTGTGGCATGCTAAGTGCTGCTGTGTGTTGATGATCATTTGTGATCAAAGCATGGCTTTGGTGTAAAGCGTAGCTTTGTGGATGAGACCTTATCGGACCTCACAAACTGGAAATGGTCGAAACAGGAAAGATGCGGCAAGGTTATGAGGGTTGCGCCCTTTAGGGTATGTCATTTCCTTCTGGAAAAAGGTGATGTCATGGTATGGAGCCCAGATATTTAACTATGTGGTAGCTCCAATCTCATTTACTATGTGGTTGTTGCTTTGTGATAGAGGGCCCTCGAATAAAGGTCCCAAAGGACTGGGGAGTGGCATATTCGTGTAGTAGTTACCTAGTTACAGAGGTAACCCGGCCTTGTGTTTGCAGAGAGCTGGTTAAGTTCTCGGGGCGTCCCGCCAGAGGCGTATCCATGTGGTAGTAGGAAGTTCCTTAGCCTGACTATTTGTTGGAAAATCCAAACAAAACAATACGAGCCCTTTACGATTACAATTTGTATAACCTGCCACCTCAAGTGATAGCTATAGTAGGCATAGTATAATGGTACCTATGCTGGCTAAGATTAATATTCTACTTTCGAAATGATTTTCCGTACTACGCACTAGTAATAATATCAAAGAATTTTTCTCATATCACGCATGTTTGACTACCATAAGAAGAAATCTCCTCCAATTCTGCTATTGCATGGTGTGTGTGGTGGGAGGTCTTAAGGTAGTTTCATTTCCCAAAAGCATATCGGATTTTCCTTTATAAATCTAGTTTATTTAAAAGCAACTGTTTTTGTTTACTCATACCAGTTTCATGACTGACCTGGAATTTATTGTTTCTTTCCTAAACTCTAGGTGCCCATAATTTCCACATGGGCAGCCTAGTAGCACATTTCTGTGTTCTGGTGTTAGCAGTATTTTGGAGCTTTTGCTTTGGAGATATTTTAGAAGATCTTGGGATCTCAGGTGTTAGTTTTTAGGAGTTCGTTATCACTTCATTCCTTTGAAGACTTTTTGGATATATGATCACTGTTGTATTATTATGATGTTTATTTGGAGTTGTGGTAAATGTATTAAAAAATACTCTGATGTAGTAATGGATATTATGATGATGTATCTGTAATGTATGCATGATATTCATTTTGTTCCACTGTTTTATATTCATCTGATGTTGTTATAAGCTCCGACGAACCAGATTCGATGTTTGGATCTGCGGCATTTGTATACAAGTGTCGTATTCGGTGTCGATTATCGAAAATCGAGTCAGGGCCGTCACATATAGTTACATTGATGAGCTTCAAAGGGCAGTTGAATATGCAGTCCAATGGTCAAGTCCAGTATGCAAAGATGAAGCTCGTGGGAGTCAAGAGTTCGAGTATGCATGAAATTTCGTATCCGTCAAGATCCAATTTGAGATCGATCGACAAAGTGCTTTGATTTCGCATCGATTGAAGTTTATTAACTTCGTGTTGATCGAAGCTCAATAACTTCGTATTCATCGAATCCCAGAGGCTTTGCATCGATCAAAAACATTCATTTCGTATCGATCCAAAACGTTCATTTCGTATCGATCATCGAAGCCTCAACTTCGTAATGATCGGAATCTGATAGCTTCGTATCGATCGGGTCACTTTGATTTCGCATCCATCGGGTTACAGTATAGTTCGTATCCGTCACAACTATACTTTGTATCCATACCGATTCGAAGTGATAAAAATGAAATCAAAGGATCAATAATCGACACGAAGTTAAAGGCAGGCGATCATTGCGAAGCTCCGCGAAATCCATTTTCTTTAAACCTTCACTGATACGAAATCAAAGCCGAGAAACTTTTTGTCGATTCCTTCATCTCCTTCCTCACTCCTTCTTCCCCAAATGGACATAACTTCATTTCCTTCCTCCTCAGCCTTGCTCTTAGCCAATTCCGACCTCAACATTACCAAATATCGGCCATGTATGTAAATGGAGTAACGATTGGATTCGAATCTCATCATTCTTGACATGAGTTAATCGATTCATTACTTGATTACAACAGTTAATTCGATGGATGGAAAGTTTAGTTCGGTCCGAAGGCAAGTACAGTTTCCTTTTACTAGGTCCCTCAGTCGATAAGAAAACAAAGCAGAAAAGTGACTAAGTAAAAGTTTTCTAAGTACAAAGCCATTATATAGGTGTAAAATCAGAGTAAGAAATGTTTCGCCTCCCAGTCAAAACGACCGGTTTCAAAAGGTCTATCATCGGAACGTTACGAATTAGTTATTCGTATCCATCAGCTTGAACTTTATCGATACGAAAGTTGTGACGAAATTTTTTCTCAATCACCAGATTCCATCGATACGAAACGTTTGTATCCATTTTTTATATCTTCGTCTAAGGCGCATCGATACAAACTATAGTGTTCATATTCATCAACATACAACCCATAAAGGCTTGCACTCATCGATACGAATGGTACCAAGAGAACCGGCTTCTCTATTCGCATCCTACATGAGTCTATTGATGCGAAGTGTTTATCTCGTATCCATTAGTGCGAATTACGTCGATACGAGAATAATCTTTCGACCTTTTACATCGACCTAGGAGAGGATCGATACAAAGGGGTAATCCAAAACAACTATCAAGCGTGGTTACAACTCAAATTTCACATTGATTCAGGAGAGGATCAATATTGAATTCGATGAGAGAAAACTGACAACGACTTGTGAACGTGTGAACGTCGACAAGAGTCAAGTTAATGTATATGCATGTACATCAGACTAATTTTCAGTTTAAAATATTCACAGGCCGAATTCCCACCTGATGAACAATTACAACTATAAACATCAATCAGTTACAACAGCACACAATAAAACAGTTAGCAGTCTACAGTTCATAATTTATGTCCCTATTGATCAATCAAAGATTACAACTTCCAACGAGAAGACGATAACTGTTTACCAAGTTAGATGGAACTATTCAGAAAGAATGTTGCAGCTTTTCAAAGCGTCATGTTCTCACAAGACATACTTTGAGTGGCAAATGTTATCCGGCTTTTGGTAAGGCCGTGATACCAAGAACTTAACTAGAAACCATGGACAATCCATCCCGAAGATCGGTTACACGTAGGCTCACTGTGGATGTCGGTAAATTTTATCCGAATCTAAATCAAGCTACAATTGATATGACATGACAAGCAAAGCTATGAAGGCCAACATTCCAAGTTTCAAGTCAATCCAAGGTCGTATGCTCAAGATATGCTCGTTACAATCCAAGGAAAACAACTTGTATGCAACCATCTATTCGTATCCATCATAAGTCTTGCATGTTCGTGTCCATCGGCTAGCATTTGTTCGTATCCATCGAAACACATCACTTCATATCCATCAATTGAGGAGCCTCATTCGAATCCATCAAGTTTCTCTAGTTCGTATCCATCAGGTGACCTTGGTTCGTATCCATCAGGTAATCGTTACTTCGTATCCATCACATCATCACTCGTTCATATCCATCAAGTTGGAGCAACTTCGATCGATATGAATAAGACCAACAATCGATACGAGCCATGCAACTTGGACCGATACAAACAGAGCCACGACACACATATAAACTGACCCACTTCCATATGTATGAACTGAGCCACTTCTATCGATACGAACAAAGCAACGGTCTTCGATCCGAACAAGGCGAGAACCTTGGAGTGACTCGTTCAACTCAACATCGCAAGTGGAGCGATCCAAAAATCAAGCGCCATGTCAACTCGCAGGCACGTGCTCACCATCGAATCGAAAAGATCGATACGAACAGTATCGATACGAAGGGGACCGTGACCCAAAAACCCTAATTTGCGTTGATCATAACTTGCAATTCACAAGTCCAAATGCTATGAAATTTTCACATGAGCTTATATACAACCTAAGGAGTGCTCATGCCAAGTTTCGACTCGATTGGATTAAATCTTGATCGATACGAAATTCGTTCGTATCGATCACAGATCGAGTCAAAATTGTGTGGGATCGATCACGTAGGCCCACACACATGCCAGAAGTCTCCCGAGATCTGAGCGAGATACTTTCATTATACATCTATAAATAGCACCCCAGAGCCTAAAGAAAAAGGATCTTTTGGCTCTTTGACGTCCAGACTCTATCGAAACCATTGTTGCACTTCAAGGCTGCTGTTGTACTCGAAATTCATCACTGTAATCTGTTGTAATCAGTTGTAATCAGCAAGTGAATATCAATAAAATTGTTAATTTCATGGTGGACATAGGCCATACGCCGAACCACTCTAAAACTCTGTGTTTCTGCGTGTTTTTCTCATTTGTTTTTGAAGTGTTTGTTAGATGGTCCTCTTTTTACATTTCTATTCTTCAATTTTATCTCTTTAAATTCTGAAGAGTGTTGTGCCCAATTTTTGTACAAACAATATTGTTTATATAAAACAACTATTTATTTTATCTTAAATAATAATAATTTCATAAAGATGATAATATACTTGAAAAATCCTTAAAACTTTTATTACTTCACATACCTAAAAACATCATTATTTAATCGAAAATAATAAGTTATGCCAAATTACTTTCAAAAACCATAATATTATTACTTAGTACTTTACATGAAAATAATAATATTCACCCAAATCATTTTGTTATCTTTCACAATTTATTAGCACTATTTAATTCAAAAATAATAATATTCCACTTTAAATCTCAAAAATTCTTTTATTGCTACTTATCTCAAAATGGTTATAACTTGACCTAAAATACCTTTAAAAACACACTTTCCTTATTATTATTATTATTATCTTCAGAATATCTTTTATTTTTATCACCCGAATAATAATAATATTATTGTTTCTATTTTTCCGTAATCTTTGTAAAAATAATTATATTGTTATATCTTAAAACCATACGGTGTTCACAAAAATTATATTATTATTTATAAAATTTAACTTTTCTATAATAAATAATAATTCTTCAAGTTCACTTTTAAAAAAATTCATTATTATTTGTGAATTTCCTCAGAAATTCATAAACAATAACCTTATTAAATTTTCATATAAATTTCAGTATAAATTGTTAAATCATTATTATTTACAAATATCATCCAAAATTCATAAATAATCTTATCTCTCAAAATTACATGGTTGTACTCTTTCCTATTAATTGACTATCTCCTTTTCAAATCAACAATTAATTATTATAAAACATCAATCATCTAAAAATACATCAACTTACAATATCTAATCAAATTGAAACCTAAAAATGGCACAACACCCAAAATCCTACAAAAATATAAAAATCTAGCAGAAAAATATGCAAAACATTAAGAACAACAAGGTTTTTGAAGTGGTTTGGAAACCTTGGGCCTACGTCCATAGTATCTTTTATTGATTAGAGATTTGAGAGTCACTGGTACAATGGTTTCGCTAATCTAATGGCCTAAAATAGCAAATCGTAGCTGTAACATTCCTGGATTTTAGCTAAAAACAATTTGATAATTGATTTAATATTTAGGATTAAATTTTGGAAATACATCTCAAAGTGTAATGTCAGACACACATCCATACAAGTCTGTTCCAGTTTCGAACAGAACCGAAGGCACTTTCGAAGAAGCCCTTACAAATCCGGATAATCCCTAATCACGTCCGGACTTCCCATCACATATGGAGTCTCTATACCGGGGCCATTCGGTGTAGAGATGTTCGACGAGTTATCCTATCGCTTTCAAAAATATACGGTCTTCACTACCTGTCTTCAAATGTTATCCATAACATCGTTCCATTATTCAGAATGGGTTATATGATACAAGGTCCTCTCCCGGCTAAACCGAATAATGAGCGCAATATTTAAAAGCATATGGATATTGGGATTTCAGCTAAGTCACAACTAAAAAACCCAAAACTTTTCTTTCAAATGGTTTAAACAAATTACCATTTCAAATCTTTAAATAAGAAAGATTCACTTCACAAAGTTCACCCAGTTTCACAAAGATTCATTCACAGATTTTCAAAACAATTTACATTTCAGTTTGGACTAATTCATTCAATTTTTAAATCAAGGATTTAATAGCTTTCAAACTCGTTTCAAATTCAAATCTTTTATATAAAAGATACACCATTTAAAATCTTCTTTGATTTCCAAAACAAGGCTTAATAATATTTCACGAAGGTTCGTTCATAGCTTTCAGAATAATTTCATTTCAAATTTTTTTTAAAACAAATTGGAAACCCTTTCCTTATAGGAAAGCTATTATTAACTGAAACAAATAGTTTCGTTTTGGGAAAAACTGATTACATTTACATAAGTTAAAGCCATTCAAGTATAAACTTGGGTTTAAATTAAAATTCCCAAAACAATACTTTTTAAGTGGTTAAAAACACATATAAACACCTTTATAACTTGTATAATCCTTTTAAACCAAAATTTCCAAATCATTGAATTCAATTCAATTTCAAATATTGAATTCAAACTGAAATCAAAATATTTCAAATTTCAAACTAAATCAAGTTATTTGAAATAACTTTTATCTTCAAAATTCCTTTTCAAATACTTTTCAAATTCAACCCAATTTCATTTCCAAAATTATTTGGATTCAAAATTAGAACTTTAAAACCATTTCAAAATATGAAATTCAAATATCTGTGACTTAACCGATTTCCTCATGAAATCTATATTTGTGTGTGTATAGTGTGTGGTCCAGGGGTTTTACACACAATAGTGCGACAACATCAACCATTACAAATTCAAACAAAGAAATATCGATAAGCGGTATAATCTATAACACTTATCTTCATTTACAGATCATGGATGAATAATATAAGTACACCGCAGATAAATAAATTACGTTCATCACAGATAAAAGTTACATTCGTCACAGCTTGAATTAAAACAATGCATATCACAAAGCATCATACAACAGGGACATCACACAGTACAAGGCATTCAACACAATTCAATCATCCATAAGTAAGGTTAATTTAACCATCTAATTAATTAAAACCAGATTAATCACAAATCCAGGTTAATTAATATTAATTAATTACAAACCATCTTAATTAATTAAGATTTAAAAATAAATTAATCCACCCTTAATTATTAATTAATAAAATTTTAATCATTAATTAAATTTACCTTTAATTATTTAATTACCCTTTAATTAATTTTCCTTAATTAATTAATAAATTTATTAACCCTTAATTAATTACTATTTAATTAATTATCCATAATTAATTATAATAAATGATTATCCCTAATTACAATTTACGTACATCGAGTAATTGTCCTTTAATTACTTAATAAATCAACTTTAATCATCAATTAATTATTTTACTTAAGTAATTATCTTAAGTAATTAATTATCTTTCATTAATTGTCATTAATTAACTTTACTTAATTAATCATTCTTTAATGAAATTACATAGAGTAATTATCTTTAATTAATAACATAAATAATTACTCCTCAATTAATTATCATTCTTTAATCACCTTCATTAATTTAGTAACCTTTAATTAAACCCAAACTTTAAATAAACACTTATTGTATAAAAGAATTGTTTTAACAAAATTTGTTAAAACTTGATTTAAAGCTTACCTTAAAAACCTGTTAAAATTTTCTTTCATTTTAAACGTGGATTTTCTCGGCTTTTAAAAATCTGTTCATGATTTATTTTCAAATTTTAAACTTGAAAACATGTTTTCCCTAACCATTTGAAAATCTGGTATTTGTTTTTAAACAGACCCGAGCTACGTTCTCAATTACCCGAGCCCTTCCTGAGCATTCACAAGCTTAAACCGCTTCGAAACAAACTCGAGACAACTCGAAAACTTCTCGAGTCAAGACCCGAGATTCCCAGCTTCTTCCCAAACAAATCATGGCCGAATACCAGAAATGCGTCGTGAACGTGCACGATAATCCTGGTCCTCTCCGACCACCTTCTCTAGCTCCAAAACATCACCCATGACTTCTACCATCAGTACGATAACCCAGAAAAAGAAATCGAAAGATAAATCAAAAATTCAACGTTCGATCGAAAAAACTAGAAAAACAAACTCATCGGAAGAATCTACCTTTGTCGTCGATCTCGACCATGAGATCACTCACTGACATCATCGGACCTTCATCTCTACCTTCCGCGCCTACTCCCCACCACGGGATCATCCCCGATCCTCCATCGCCATGGCCATTGCCTCACGAACAACCTCATCCCAAATTGAACTGAACCCTAATATGGCTCTGACCTCACTGCCCGATCATCAGAAAAATCCATATTCATTTTTCCTGTAATCCACCACCCTCTGGCCATCTCCAGTCCAATCCTCATCGCAAACTTCATCCCCGATCATCGGCGATCAGCAAAAGATCATTATTCGTTCAACTCGCAACATCTCGATAACCATAATACTAAAAATTGTGAAATTTATGTCAAAATCATGATTTCTAAGTTTGAATCCAGACATGAAGTAAAAACTTGAAATTTCGATGATCAAAACTTTGACTTGAATTTGATTCTTACTGTATTTTTTCATTCCCAGTAAACCCTTTCATTTTTAATACTTAACAGTATTTTAAAATTTGTATCTTGCAAATTCAAGCATTTATTGTTTAAACATCGAATCTTAAAGGAGGTTGAGGGGTGAGATTTCAAATTTTAAACTTATCATATGTCTGTAAACAACAAATAGGGGCATGTACAGGCATGCCCATTCACAACTTCATATTTATACAACATGCAGGCATTTTAAAACAATCACATTCAAGTATAAACCAGAATATCAAAGGCACAAAGGTAGATAAGTGAGTTTGCTCACCTGGCATGGAACAGAGAAAAGACAAAGAACCAGACATTTTTTCCAGAAATCTGGAAATTGATTGTTGCCTGCTTGTTTTAATTTAAATCCGTTTGAGTTGATCTTTAGCTTGATGACTTCGAATTAATTCTGAAGTCTTGATCTTTGAATTGCATTTACTTGATCGGTTGATTTTAAATCCTTTCTGGTTGAAGATTTGATCTTGCATTCTAATTTCCTGAGATGATGTTGTTTTGAATTCTTTTGCTTTGATCGAGTTTGTTTGTGATCTGCAATTCCAGGTTGAAGATTTGCATTGCTTATTGTTTCCAGATTTGCTTTGATCTCTTTTTTTTCTCTCTCAGGTTTGATTTCCTTATTTTGTTCTGTAACTTATTTTGATTTGCTTAAACTTTGTTTTCCTGGTTTTGGGATTCTCAGTTTTTTATGAAGAGAAAACTGAACCCTTTTTTTCTTCCTCTTTTGCATGTTAATAGAATTTTAAATTAAAAGAAATTTTATCGTTGCCACTTGTATTGTTTGCATGATGATTTATTTACACTTGTAAATCTTTGTGATTGCATGCCTTACACTTGTTAACATGAAGGAAATTTGTGTTTATAACCTTGGTTCAAATTATTATTATTATTTTTTAAATTTTTACTTTAACCCTTCATGTAAATATATTTTCATTTTCAAAAGAAAAAGGATTAAACCTTTTATAGATTATAAACAAATTGTACTTAGTTCATATATATAATTTCAAAAGAAAGAAACATTATTCCTTTATTAATATTTTATTTCAAATCTTATTAATTCTCAAAAGATATGTATATCATAACCTTTATTTCTTATTTTACATTTGAATTCACACATTATATTTATACAACTTTTAAAATCCATTTCATAAAATTAAATTCAACTATCTTTATATTATTTTCTATCTATATTTCCTTTTATAACTATTTATACAACGTTAAGAAAATGATTCTTAACTGTCTAACATGTTTTTATTTATATATTGATATTTAAATATATTAAATCTAATTTATGTTTAGATCCTTAGTTAGTTTTATATTTACAAATTTTATTTTCTTGTATATATTAACTATGTTTATTTATGTTATGTACATGTATAAAATTCAAATCTTGTACTTATTACTTTTATATATTTATATACAACTATATTTATTTTCAAAAAATACATTTCTACTTTTGAACTAATACTTTACCTTTATATATATATATATTTATAACTTTAAAGAATGTGATTCAAAATAAATCAAACATTAATAAATAAATACATATAATATGTTTATATTTGAATTTAACTTTTAAACAACTCTCTTACGTTTATATATTTATATATTAATCTTAAACAATTTTTTTCTTTTTCCAAATCATTATATACACACACACACACACACTAAAATTAGAAAACAAATGTTCATTGCTTTTAAAATGTAGAGTTTCCAAATCCAGTTTATTTTCAAAATGTTTATAATTGAATCCTAAATAAATTCACAATTAAATCCAAAATTAAATTTGATTAGCAATTTTTCCAAAATTTAATCCCAAATATTAAATTAATTATTAAATTATTTTTAGCTAAAATCCAGGAATGTTATAATAGCTCTCTTAGTGGCTACAATATAGAAGAGATAGAAGAAGAAGATAATGAGCCAAAAAATTCAACTTCAATTGCTATAGTATGTATTTGTAGGGAAATTATCTATTTGAACTAAAGGCCTAAGAGATACCAAGTCCTGATTCAGATCTAAGAATTGGGAGGGAAGGATGGAGTCCCCTGGCTCATGAAATTAACTCGGCGCCAACCAGATTTTTGGAGTTGAGGCATCTCCTTCCTTCTTACTTTAGTCTTATACATTTATTCCATCGTACTTCGAATACTTTTCCTTAATGATTGTGTTTCATCCGAGAGGTTCTGATATCACATGTCCTTGTCTATCTTTTTCCAGAAATTCCTTGAAGTTTTCTATCTATTCCTTGAGAAATATACTGCACAATGATCATTCAAGCCTATGTCATATCTTTGGGGGGCCATAGGAGGCCAGAAATGTATTCAGTACCGAGTAGATTAGCTCAGTACCGAGTGGTCTCCTTAACTCTAATTGTGCTCCAAACTCTTAAGACCATTCCTAATCTTCCAAACAAGTTCTCAAGTCCGTGAATCATTTCGTCTTCATCCTGAAGTCAATATTCAAGTGAAAGCCCGCTTGCTTAAAAACCTGAATAACACTTGCCTCTGGAGTATGCTTTCATTGAAAACAAAGCGTGCTCTAGAATAAGACAAGCATTGACCAACATCTGTATATGCCCGTTGGTTATTCAAGAGTTACTTCAAAGCATTGTCTTTACTTTATATATATACGTTCAACTACTTTAAGTAGTATAAATCCCATTCTCCATGCAAAAGACAATATCTGCACTTTGGAGATTGTTCCATGCTTTAGATAACAATAACAACAACCCACACCTTAATGGACCCGAATTTTTGCACAATTAAAAACCCAAGTCCACTAGGGTATGGATCATTAGTGTCGGTATCTTGCACACCTAAAAAAAAAAAGAATATCAAATCACTATTGATGGAAACACACAACGGAATAGTAAAGTACAATAAAAAAAAATATTTACTGACTAAGATTAATACCTTTAATATCTATTACCATTGTTAGTGTCGGACATGCATAAGAAAATCTACCCTTCCACCATTCCCGCTTTATACCAGTACATGTCCCTTCGAGTCTATCATATGGGTTGTAAGGAGGAGGGGGTCAAATTAATGTTTCGATGATAGGTAACTTACATACTTTATCGTAACACTAGTTTATGCCGATGGTCATCCATTATGTGTTATGTCTACTATTTTAACTTAGTCTTCTTGACTTCCTATACGCTTATGATACGACCCACTTACTTGGGGGTATAATAACTACATATATATATATATATGTATGTATGTATGTATGTATGTATGTATGTATGTATGTATGTACGTATATATTTGTGTATGTGTGTATAAGTACCACGGTCTCCTCATGGACCAGGATACATTCCCCGCTAGTATCCGTGTAACAACCCTAATTTTGATTAACATTGTCTAGAAATATTCAATTAGATAAATAAAATAAAATAAGGTAAAATGATAAGGAGATTGGGATTTGACAGTTAATAGTGGTTGAGCCTTAATTAATGAATTAATGGGATTATTTAGAACAATAATGAAAAGGAGGATATATGAGGAAGGAAAAATAGGAAAAGAGCACATTTCCTTAAAATAAACCTTCCCACTCTCATTCCTCCCTTACTTCATTCATACATATGAAATTAAAAGAGAAAGGCCAGCCATTAACAAGAGATTTAGGAGGAAGAAAATCTAGGGAAATAAGATTAAAGCTTATGGGAAACTAAATCAAACTCAAATCTCAAGTTTCTTTAATCAAATCAAGGTGAATAATGATAATCATCTCATATTTGTTTGTTTATTCTTAGTTTTATGCATTGACTCGAATTATATGATTTATATCATGTTTGAAATTTTCACGATTAAGTGTTATTTGATGAATTATTGGAATTAAATTTAGGAATTAGTAATAGATTTAAGTGAGAAAACCTATCATATGACACCCAAATGACTTGAATTTTTTTTATAGTATTGGAAACAATGCTTTAGAAGTGTGATTTTAATTTCATAATTTTATGAGTTAGTATAAATACTTTGTGATTTTCTTAAGCGGAGAAAAAGGGTTTATTTTGGGTTTTAATTATTAAAAATAAAATATTGTTTTTGGTCCCAAAAAATGATATATGTTAAAGAACATATAAAATTTAATTTACTATGATTTTTGAGGATTTTTCCCATGTTTTATGATTATGAATTTATTAAGCTAGAGAAGCTTAATGATTATATTAAAATATTAATATAAATTAATAGGTTTTAAATATTTTAGGGATGATAAATTTCCTCTATAGAAGTTTTTTTACAAATATTATAATAAAGAAAGTTGTTATCTAGTGGGATTTTGACGAATAAAAGGAGTTAGTGAAAATAATTTACTTTTAACAGCAAAATAGCGGTTTTAATGTTAATTACAAAAATGCTATGCCAACAATGTCGATGTCATCGTTTATCTAATCCATAGCATCTCTCTCGACATCAACTAATTGTGATACATACGATGTCAATTGTGGTTGGTATGAAGTGAATAAGGCAACAACTATGTTATTCTACCATATTAACTCCCTTAGGCGGTGATGTTGACACTACTACTTTCGAAGTCGATTTTGAGACATTGACGTCAAAGGTTATTAATGACACCATTGTTATAACTCTAAGCTTTATAAATTTATACTATGAAAACCTATGAAACTCAATACTATGTCATGCAACATAGTTATTATCAACTATATGGTGTATTATAAATCAAAGACTTTAACAAGTTTGAAAATGAAGAAGCGGTGATTATGCTGGCCACTATAATGGTTTTATTAAATTTGGCTTTATAGCCAATAGTTTTGAGGTATTGTAACCTCTAAGTGATATTGATTTACATTGATAAATTTTATAAAATCATATAGCGTGGCATAAGTATTTTGGATAAAGTAAAGAGATAGCATTTCCTTGTTTTAGAAGATTATTTCAAGGATAAATCAATAGTAAAGGTTTATGTTTTTAAGGAAGTATAAAAAGGGTATTTAGCTTGTGATTTTACTAAAGAAAATGTTATTTTTATCACCTTTAGATAAATTGTGACAGGATGAATTGACTCGGAGATAAGAAAACCAGATGGGACTGGTGTAGTGTAACACCATATACTTAGCTATTAGCCCCTAGTTAATATAAGTCCAAAATTACAACATGTAGGGCTTTGTTATAGGTATGACTAAAAGAAGGTTTACGTACAGAAAGGAATACACAAAGTTGAGTTAGTTTATTGGTTAGCCCGCAAAACCATTGGGATGGTATGACCATAGAAACAGTAAGTTTTGGACAGACCATTCAGTTTCCCTCTAATAGTAAGTTAGAACATTTGATATATCTGGTAGGCCCGAACCAGCCATATAGCTTGGTAGTTACCCTGTGAAAACTAAATGTTGGGATAGATGGTCCATTAGTTAGACAGATTTGTCATAATTACCCAAGTGGCATGCAAGCATATGATTATTGTGTTATTGTTTAACTACTGTGATTATAGGAACACGATTATAATTGATATATATAGAGAGGATACTAGTGAGGAAAAAACCTGTTTCGCTTGGCGGCGTGGTCTCGCTAGATATCCTTTTATCGAGATGGTATATCATTATTCATACCAGACTTTTTGTCTAACCCAAAGTTTTCGTTTTTCCCCTTTAACTCTCGGTTGCTTTAAACCTAGTTTTTGTTGTGGTCAAATTTGTAATCGTTGCATCGTCCTCAGGTGATAGAGTAGCATCGTTTTTGGGGAGTAGCGGGATGGAACGATTTGGAAGAGATGGCCAGAGTTTCTACCGCTCTGGTAATCGTCGTTGACCGATTCGAGTTGTTTTCTGGTGATTGTTTTATTCTAGTTTCTTCTAGAATGCTAAATTTCGGATCATGGCCTGTGAAGATGGTCTAGTGGTCAGAATGAGTTGAAGCATCGATTGTTGATGTGTCGAGGTTGCCGTAGATGATTAGAGAAGTCGCTGGTGATGGTGCATGTGCACGAGGTGGTTCTCGTGTCAGCGGTTTCGAGTTTGGTTTGGTCTTAAAGAAGGGATCAGGGATTTTGGGTTGTGACTCGAGTGTAAACTCGAGTAGCTTCTGGGGGTCTAGCCTAAAGGTTTTAGAATTTAAACATAAACTAAATCTAAATCTAAATTTTTGAAATGAAAGGGGACTCGGGTTGAACCCAAGTGAACTTCTAGCTTGTCCCGAAGCAAGTATTAAGCAAGTTTTAAAAAAAAGTTTTTAAACTTGGTTTCTGAAATTTTAAAATGAGAGTAGTTTAAACTTTTACTATATAAATTACTTATATAATAGTTGTTTCTTTAGCATTGTTTATGAAGTTTTGAAACTTTATTTAATTAAAATTTTGTTAAATTAAGTTAAAATTATTTTTAAATTTAAGTAGAAATGAATTTTAAAGATTTTATAAAAGCAAGCTTATTAACTTAAATAAAACCAGATTTTAAACTTCCACAAAGATAATATTTTTAAAGCATTTAAAAGTAAGTTGTGTTTTGAAACTCTTAATTTATCAAGTTGAATAAGTATTTTTTAAACTTAATTAATGATTTAATCAAGTAAAGTTATTTCTAAAATATAATGTTTTAAATGATAATTTAGGCATGAATAAGATATGATTTTACCTTAAGATAGTTATGGTTTTAATGATTTAATTTAGGCATGAATAAGATATGATTTTACCTTAAGATAGTTATGGTTTTAATGATTTGAAATTAATTAAGTAAATACTTAATGAGATTAATTAGTGTAATTACTTAGTGAAGTAATTAATGTATAATTAATGAATGTAATTAATTAAAGGAAATTACTTAATGAGAAGTAATTAAAGAATAATTACTTAGTAGAAGTAATTTAGGATTAATTACTTAGTGTAACTAATCAAAAAATTAATTAAGGAGTTAATTAATTGAGTAATTACAGAAGGGTAATTACCGATTATGATTAATTGAGATTGATTAATGGAAGTGGTTAATTAAAGTATAACTAATTAATATAAATAATTAAGGATAAATGTAATTTAATTATAATTAATTAATTATTGGAAAATAATAATTAATTAAGTAATTGATGTAATTAATGAGAGTAATTAAAGGTTAATTACTATAAATGGTTAGGGATAACTAATTTGTGAAATTAATTGAAGGATAATTACTCTATGTAATTGAAGATAATTAATCAAGGTAATTAATTAAGATGTATTTGAAGAATGATTGATTAATTAAAAGGTTGTAATTAATTAATGGTTGATTAAGCAAAGTTAGGTAATTAATTCGTAAGTAATTCATTTAATTTATGTTAATTAAATTAATTATAATAAGGATTAACAATGGTTGCTTATGGATGATTTTTTGAGTAGAATATCTATATTGGTTGATTCTATTGGATGATATGCTGTGATATTCTATGATATGAAATGTTTTGTGATATGATATGTTTGGGTGGACATTTTTAATGTGGTTATTTAATGAAGATGAATCGCTGTGTAAAAAGTGACAACTTGTATTTAAAGTTGAATTGTGTTTCACTTGAATAACTTAGGTTAAGATGGTAACGAATTCGAAGAGACCGGGGTCGCGTTTCAGTAAATACCCGAACCCACTTCGATTTGCATCATACTATGATTCTTAATAGATTGATATGTGAAATAAATAGGTTGAAATGGAATAATTTAAATGACTGGACCATCTAAAACCAAGTAGAAGTACTTAGGAATTGATTTGTGAATATAAATATTTACTATAACAAGTTGTGAACTTGTAGTGATGAACGAGTTACCTGGGGTTTTATGTAAGTTTTATGTTGTTGTATTCCATGTTAGATGGGTTTACTCACGCTGGTTTCCAGCCTGACCCGGATGTTACTTTGATGTAATGCTCGGGTCAGACCGAGTATTACATATTTTCAGATAAGGACGTTCTTGAGCTCAGGAGGCCAGCTGGATGGCAGAAAGGTATGGAGTGTGTCCGCTAAGATATATTGTAGTTATCTGGGACATGTTGTATCTGTCCAGGGTTTGTATATTTGTGTAACTCTGATGCATTTAAGTGTAATCTGATAAGTACAGTTTTCCTTTGTATAACTGTTATTATTTGTTATTATATTTTATCCGCTGCAAATGTGAGATGTTGGTGTTTCTGTTTCTTCATTTTCTTCTATCTCTTTCTTCTTTCCTTAACTATCTGGAATTTTCGAGATCGAAAATTCCAGGTCGTTACAATACTGATGTTAGACATCTCCAACTATAGGACCAATAGGAATATAAGTTCGCTTATAGGTGAAGGGAATATACCAAAGTTAGGTTTGCCTCGGTTGAAGTGTTAGAGGGTCGTGTAGGGTCTACTTTAATCCTTATGGGGGTATGTATTAAGTAACCAAGTAGGCACTTCCTTGAATGCATTAGGCAGTTTAAATGGGATAGTGAGTGTAGACTCGCTGCTATGCCAGCAATGTCGATACCATTTGTAGGGAGTAGGGTTGGAACATATATTGAAAGTGTCATCAGTCCTGGAGCAGTCGGTACAAAGACTTGAGTTTTATGCCTATACGGACTATGCCTCCTAATAGTGTAGATCATGTAAGGGACATGCATCGCCTCACAGTTGTTTGTTAGCTTGTTTGTAGTTAGGGGGTAAGGCTAGATAACTCCTAGATGAATTTTTAAGACAAAATATGGCTAAATAGTTGTAATGTCGTTATTAGGCACTAACAGGAAGATCCTCAATATACGCGTGCAAATCGGTCTAAATATAGATGGCGGGTACCTGGTGCGTTGTAGAGTTATAGATTGTAACACCCTTATTTTGATGCCCGAAACCAAACATTACAGATGCTACAGTGATCCATGGTATTAATTCTCAGCAACAAAATGTAGTTATGTTAATTGTATCAATAATATCAAAAGCACAAAAATATGAATTTTTTTTAAACATAATTTCAAAACAACTTTCGAATTTCATTTGAAAATAATATTTCATATTCATTACATAAGCCCAAACATTGTCGAGATTTAGATAAAGTATAATTAATATAAAATACTCCAAGAGAGACATATGAAGATGCCCCATTGGTTGATCAAAATTTACCACTAGATAGTTATAACATCTATCATTACATATGTTCCAATAGAATAAACTTCATCATAACAGATAATATATATATATATATACACACTCCTTAATAGTTTGCCTTGCCTCCCGCACATCTTCAGAAGCTTTATTCGCCAAAACCTATTTAACCTGAAAACCTTACTCTCAAACTACAAATGGACACTCGAGAGTTAAAGGAGGAAAAAAAATTTGGGTTAGATAGAAAGTCTGATGATAATAATAATATGCCATCTCGATAAATAGATATATAGTGAGACCATGCCGTTAAGCAGAACAAGTTTTCCCCTCACTAGTATCCTCTATATATATGTCAATTATAATCATGCTCCAGCAATCATAGTAGTTAAACAATAACACAACAACTATATGCATGCATGCCACTTGGGTAATTTTGACAAATCTATCTAATTAATGGACTATCTGTCCTACATTTAGTTTTCATAGAGTGACTGCCTACTTATATGGCTGACTCGAACCTACCAGATATATCGAATGTTCTAACTTACTGTTAGAGGAAACTAGACGGTCTGTCTAAAACTTATTATTTCTAGAGTCAAACCGATCCTAATGGTTTTATGGGCTAACCAATAACCGAACTCAACTTTGTGTATTCCTTTCTGTGCATAAACCTACTCTTAGTCTTACCTGTAATAGAGCTCCACGCATTGAAATTTGGACTTATATCAGCTAAGGGCTAACGACTGAAGTATAAGGTGCTACCCTACACCAGTCTCATCTAGTTTTCTAATTTTTGAGTCAATTCATCCTATCACAATTTATCTAAAGGTGATAATAAAAATAGTTTCTTTAGTAAAATTCTAGGCTAAATACCCTTTTTATACTTCCTTGAAAACATAAACCTTTACTATTGATTTACTTTTGAAATCATCTTTTAAAACAAGGAAAAGGTAGCCCTTTACTTTATCCAAAATACTTATGCTAAGCTATATGCTTTCATAAAACCTTATCGATGAAAGTCGATATAACTTAGAGGTTATCATACCTCAAAACTATTAGTTATAAAGCCAAATTTAATAAAACCATTATTTGATGAAACTCGGAATAGATAAAGCCGGCATGGGTCATTGCCCCTCTTAATTGTCAACTATGTTAAAGTCTTTGATTTATAAACACCATATAGTCGATAATAACTATGTCGCATCACATAGTATTGAGTTTCATAGTTTCGCCTAGTATAAAGTTATAAAGCTTAGAGTTATAAGAATGGCGCCGTTAATAACCTTCGGCATCAATGTCTCAAAATCGACGTCGAAAGTAATAGGATCGGCATCACCGCCTGAGGGAGTTAATATAGTAGAATAGCGACATCGTTGCCTTATAGGATCGGCGTCATTATAGAACATATGTGGTGTCAATATTGAAAGCAGGCGACATCATTAATGTTGTTATAAAACATGCGTCAATATCAATGTCGATAAGAGGGATGCCAACGTCGACGTTATACTTCCTTCTTCAACCATAGTTGATTCACTACATAGCAACCTTAGTTGACATCATGTATATCACTCTTAGTTAACATCGAGATGAAAGCTACAGCGTAGATGAACGGCGGCGTCGACATTGCTAGCATGGAATTTTTGTAATTAACATTAAAATTGCTATTTTTCTATTAAAAGTAAATTCCTTTTGCTAGCTCCTTTTATTTGTAAAAATCCTATTGCATAACAACTTTCTTTATCAAAATCTTTTTCAAAAAAAATACTATAGAGCAGATTTATCATTCCAAAAATAATTACAAACCTATTAAATCATATTAATATTTTAATATAATTATCAAGCTTCTCTAACCTAATAAATTCATAATAAATCATAAGAACATGGGAAAAATCCTCAAAAACCACAGTTCATCAAATTTTATATATTCTTTAATATATAAAATTGTTAGGACCAAAAACAATGTTTAATTCATTTTAATAATTAAAACCCTAAAAGAAACCCTTTTTCTTCACTTAAGAAAATTAAAAAATTATGAAATTAAAAATCCACTTCTAAAATAATGTTTCCAACATCATATCCAAATTTCAAGTCATTTATATGTCATATGATGGTTTTCTCTCTTAAACCTATTATTAATTTCCTAAAATTAATTCTAATAATTCATCGAATGACACATAATCATGCAAACATTCAAACATAGTATAATGTTAATCATATAAATCGTGTCTAGGCATAAAATCGAGAGTAAGCAAACAAAAATGAGATGGTTATCACCTTGATGTGATTAAAGAAACTTGAAATTTGAGTTTAATTTAATTACCTCTAAGTTTTAATCTTGTTTCCCTAGTTTTTCTTCCTCCTAAAGCTCTTGTTAATAGTTGGCCTTGCTCTTTTAATTTCATTTGTATGAATGAAGTGAGGGGGAAATGCGAATGGAAAGGTTTATTTTAAGGAAATATGCTCTTTTCCTATTTTTCCCTCTTCATATATCCTCTTATTAATGTTTTAAATAATCGCATTAATGCATTAATTAAGGCTCGGCCCCTATTAATTGTCAAATCTCAATCTTCTTATCATTTTACATTATTTTAATATATTTATCTAATTACATATCCTAAATAACGTTAATCAAAATTAGGGTTGTTAAAGACTCCTTACCTTAAGAAATTTCTCCTCGAAATTACGATAAGGTACATACATCAAAACATACAAGCATGGATGTAAGACATACCATCAAACAAATCAGGATAAATGTATTTAATCCTATCCTCTGTCTCCCAAGTCTCTCTCGTCATCACCCCACTGAATTTTTACTAATCTGACTGTCTTATTCTTGAGCTTCTTCTCATCCTTAGCTACAATACTAACCAGATGTCTAGCTATAGTCATGTCCGGTTGCACTACTAAGTCTTCTAATGAATTCAAAGTGTTAGTAGTTTCTGAATCTCGAACATACTTTCTAAGATGACAAATATTAAAGACAATGTGGACTCCTGCCAAACTACTTGGCAACTCTATCTTATAAGCGTATCTCTATGATAGGAAACAGTCCAATATACCTAGATGCTAATTTTCCTGACTTCACATATTTTACTACACCTTTAATTGGCAACACTTTAATGAAAACGTGCTCTCCACCTAAGAATTCTAAGTCTTTCCGCCTCTTACCTACATAACTTTTCAGCCTAGACTGAGCTTCCTTCATTCTAGCTCGAATCAACTTAATCTTTTCTATGGCATCGCTCACTAAATTTGGACCAAGGATTAATCCAACTCTAATATCTAATTAATATATAAATGATTTGTATGGCCATTCATATAAAGCTTCAAAAGTTGTCATCCCTATACTAGTTCGATAACTATTGTTATCCAAAAATTCAACTAAGCGTAGATGGTCTACCCACGATCCTCCAAATTCGAGTACATGGGTTCTTAACAAACGCTCTAAGACTTTGTTAACTTTTTCCGTTTGCCCATCGGTATTTGAATGCTAAGCGGTACTCATCTTGAGCTTGGTACCTAAAACTTCTTGCATACTCTTCTAGAATTTGCTAGTAAATAATGAATCTCTATCGCTAACTATACTACTATGAATGCCATGCAATCTTACTATGTTCATTATAAATAGCTTAGCTAAAATAGGTTTCATCTTTGTCGATTTAACAGGTATTAAGTGTGCAGTCTTAGTCAGTCTGTCCAATATAACCCAGATACTTTCATTTCCTCTATTCGACCTTGGCTATCCATCTATGAAATCTATAGATATAGAATTCCATTTCCATAATGGTATATCTAAAGGCTGAAGCAATCCACTTTGCTTTTAATGTTTGGCTTTAACTTGTCGATAGTTCAAATATTTCTTTACCCATTAGCCTACATCTCTTTTCATACCTTCCTAGAAGAAACTTCTTTTCAGATTCTGATGCATCTTAGTTCCTTCAGGATGAATAATGAACTTCGATCGATAACATTTCCTAAGTAACTTTTTCCTTAGTTCTCCAATCTCTGGAACACATACCCATCCTTTCTTCCTTAACCATCCATTGTGATCAAGGTTAAAGTCTTTCAAACCATCAATCTTAGTTCTATCTTCCAATCTTCTAATTTGTTCAACTAGCAATGGCTCTTCTCTTTGCCTAGAAGCAATTCTTTCAATCAAACTGATCAAACTTCTAAGCAAGATAACATTGCAGTACTCTGACTCAAACTAGCCATTGACCTTAATTGCATACCACAAGTAGTCAATGCTTCCAAATCTTTCCACTTCGATATCATTGGTAATACTGCATTCTGATGTTTCCTACTAAGCGCATCTACCACTTTATTTCATTTTCCTAGTGTGTTCCTAGAGAATAAGTATATTAAAGACTTATGATCCGTAAACAGCTCGAATCATTCACCCAAAGATAATGTCTCCACACTTTCAGAGAAAAAATTACAATAGCCAACTCTAAATCATGAGTTGGATATCTAACTTCATACGGTCTGATGTGTTAGAATTAGAAGCATAGGCAATCATTTTACCCATTTGCATTAACATAGCTCCTAATCATGTTTCACACGCATGAATATACACCACCAAATCTTGATTTCCATTCGGGACAACCAACATGGGCGCATTGGTTAATAGATGTTTCAACTTCTTGAATGCCTCCTCACATTTATCGGTCCAAACATGCTTCATGTCCTTCCTTGTCAACTTAGTCATCAATGCTGCTATACGGGAGAAATCCTTGATAAATCTATGGTAGTAGCCATCTAATCTAAGGAAACTCTTTATCTTAGTCTCCATCTCGGGTCTATATCAATTATTGACAGCTTCTATCTTAGCTAGATTCACTAACAACCCTTTTTCTAAGACTACATGACCAAGGAACTTTACTTCTTTCTTCCAAAAAATGACACTTCGATTTTTTTTGCTTTAGTTGATGTTGTATCAACATCTCAAGCACTATTCTAAGGTGACTCTCATGATCTTGCTCATTCCTAGAATATATCAGAATATCATCTATAAATACTAACACGAATCTATCCCAATGCTCTCGAAAGAGTCGGTTCATCAAATCTATAAAGAAAGCAGGTGCATTAGTCAGTCCAAATGGCATTATTAACCATTCGTACAAACCATATCTTGTTCGAAGCGTCGTCAAAGGAATATTATCCTCCACCACCCTCAATTGATGGAACTCTGTTGCTAAATCCAACTTAGAAAATACTTTAGCTCCATTCAACTGATCAAACAAACATTGATTCTTGGAAAAGGACATCTGTTCTTCACCGTCTTCTCATTCAACTTTCTGTAATCGATGCATATCTTAAGGACCCATTCGGTTTCTTTATGAATACCGTGGCTACCTCCCAAGGTGAACTGCTTGGTCTAATAAAACATTTTCCTTCTAATTCCACGAGCAGCACCTTTAACTCCTTCATATCTATAGGTCATTCTACTAGGTGGTTTACTGATGGGTTCAACTCCAGGTACAAGATCTATACGAAACTCAATAGCTCATTTCGATAGCAATTCTGTCACTGGCTCAAAGACATCAGCAAACTCTCTAAGACCAAAACTCGATTCAACTTGTCTTCCTCCTCCATTGTACCCAACAAAGCACAGATATCAAATTCGAGTCCTTACTGAGTATATAATTTGGTTGCTACTACTAGGGTGCCTTAGTGATATTTTCCTATATTGGCAAAATATCATAGCATTATATTTACTTAACCAATCCATACCCAAAATAATCCCAAAGCCTATAAAATCAAACACATGCGAACTACAGACAAATATACGACCTAACAATTAAAACTCTAAATGGTTACACCTTATCCCAAGTGTTGCATAACCCAATATTGGATTTGCAACTCTTAAGAAAGCAACTAAATTTGATGATTCTAAACTTAGCTTATCTACCAAGCAATAGGAAATAAAAGAATGTGATGCACCAATATCGAACAATGCTCTAACAGGTATACTATAGATCAAAAGTGTACCTTCCATCATAGCTTTTCCTTTCTCCTTTGTGGTAGGTCTCGAGGTTGATGATTCTTTAGCAAACACTTTCCATTTCCCACCCTTGGCTGGTTCCTTGCACTGATTCTTATAAAGTCCAATCTGATCATAGTTAAAGCACTTGATGTTCTTTCTCCCAATCACCTTCTTTCTATCACTAGAATGATATTCATTTGCAAAATGCCCTTTCTTGTCACACTTGTACACAACTTTAGACTTTCCTTTCTTTGCAGCTCCACCCTTTCGAGCTTCCTTTTTCTGAAAGAACTTTCTTTTCTGATCCTGCCTACTCCGAGTCTGCACAGCTTTGTTACCGCTAAATAAAGCAATCACCTATTCATTCCTTAAATCCGTCTCCATTACTACGTCACGTGGATCCTTGTGATGCGATAAGGTTGCCCTAGCAAGCTCTAGTCTTAATCTACAAATAAACTTTTCATTTCTCTTAATCACAGTATCCATCGTGGCATACCCATAACTGGATAACTCCTCAAATCTTATTGCATACTCCAACGCAGTCTTCTCTCCCTACACAAACTCAAAAAACTTCCTTGGCAAGGATGACTTGGCAATTTCAAACATAAACCTCTCCTCGAACCTCCTTCCAAATTCCGGCCATGTCAAATCTCCTCTGGCACCCAAAAATCACACTATTCCACCAGTACAATGTAACTCCTTGCAGTTATCTAGATGCCTCTTCTACTCGTCATTCAAACAGAAATTAGCAAAAATCCTTTCATAATGGAGCAGCCAATTCTCCACCTTGATAGCATCCACAGTTCCAATGAATGGCATCCCTCCAAGTCTAGAATAATCCCTACTCAAAACAGCATAATTGTTGACAACCACTTCAAGATTTGCTCCTCTAGCATTTCCTCTAACTAATCCAACTACAACTCCTGCTTGCATTATTTTGACGAAGAGCTGATACATAGCTTTCATATCAACCTGTGGTATTCCAGCACTCATATTAGCAGTTGTTTGTCGATTTGGATTCCTTCTAGTATTGGGCCTGACATTTCCATTGGTTGTGGTGCTTCCTTCACCAAGATTCACTCTTCTGTTTCCTGCCTTCATATCTTACTTCCTCAATCAGCACTCGAACCTTGGTAAGATACTGGAGAACGATCTAAGAGAGATAGGAGAAACAAGATAGGATATATACTTATATACAACAATTATAAGTGCATTACTATAGCATTACCCCATACCCCCAATTTTATTCTCTGATTCATTTAGAATATGTCATAAAAACCTATTTTTTAAGTTCAAAATAGTTTTAGTTTTACATAAACCTATGCTCCAATACCAAGTTGTAACATTCCCCATTTTGAGGTCCGAAATTAAATGCTACAAATGCTGCAGTCATCCACAGTATTAATTCCCGATGACAAAATACGGTTATGTTAATTATATCAATAATATTAGAAGCATAAGATTATTAAATTTTCTTAAACGTAATTTCAATACAACTTTCGTAATGCATTTCAAACTAATATTTCATATTCATTACATAATCCCAAATGTTTCCCAGGTTGAGATGAAATATTATTATTATAGAATACTCCAAGGGTGACATATGAAGATGCTCCCTTGATTAATCAGAGTTTACTACTAGGAAGTTACAACAATTATCATTACGTATATTCTGACAAAACAAACTTCAACACAGCGGATAATGTACATACATACACACACACACACACATATATATGTATGTATATATAGATATATATACACATACATATATGTAAACTCTTAAATAGCTAGCTTTGCCTCATGCATGTCTTTCGAAAACTTTATTCGCAAAACCAACTTTACCAGAAGACCTTACTACTAAACTTCTCAAATAACCTATTTCGACCTGCTGCCACCGCCACAGCGAACGGTCGCCACTCCCTCCATTTTTCCCAACATACAGATTACCCTCCTAGCTTCAGACAAATCCCCGAGACTTCTCTACCCCTAGATTGCCAGAGATTGCCTCAAATACAATTTCCAGTGAAACCCAAATTGAATACTCAATGCAACATTAAAATTTTGATTTTAGTTTTTAAAAATCCTAACCTTCCAAGTGAATTCGAACTACAATCTTGAAACAACAAAATTTAATGTTTGAAATTTAACATATTTTAATTTTGACTCTAGTTTCCAAATTTCCATAGAAACTTTGCTTTGATTTACTTAAAACTATTTTTAAAATTTAAATCTTGTTAAAACTAACATCTTTTTTAGAAACTATTGTCTAAAGTGAATCAGAGGGATGAGAAAAGATTTTTGAACAAATTAAAGGCCTGTAAGCCTGGAAAATTTTCATATATATGATATTCAGACATGCGCAGCAACTAAAAACATATAAACATGTTTCAGAGTCTTAAAACCATCATGCAATCCCATTTTCAAACATACATTACTAGCTTACTTCAACCATTTAGCATATGCATCAAATTTAAAGTGATTCATGTTTACAGATAAAAAAACAGAGGCTCAAACTAAGATCAGAGATTTTTTTCTTTTAAAATCAACAGAAATACCATAGGCATTCACACATACAAATATGCAAAGAAATCATCACACAACATTTCACAAGTTACTTAAGTTTTAAATCTAAAAAGTTTACTCACCTGTAAAATGAAACAGAGAAACCAAGGCCTTGAGAAACCTGGAAATACTTTGATCTTGTCACAATATTTGAATCCAGCTTGAATCTGATGTCATTGAGTTGATCGTGGGCTTCAGTTTGTAAATTGTTATGAGCTGAAGTTTTTCTGATTACCAGATTTTGCTTGCTGTTGAATTCTTTAATTTTGTTCACTGGTTTAATTTTTGATTCAGGCTTTGATTTTCTAGGTGTGATCATTAACAGGATTGATTTTCTAGGTTTAAATGTTTGATTTGTTTTAAAAAAAAAATTGGCCTCAGATTTGATTTTCATATGGCTCTGTTTTCTTTGTTCAGAAAGTGGGAAGATAGAAAAAGAGATGAAGAGAAAGGATTAGATGTTTTATATAGGCTGAATTTGAGTTTTATAAAATCAAAAAATCAAAAATAAAGAGTGACACATGTTTAAAATCTTTACATTTGTCATTCACTATAATTTATTAATCATGCATCTCCAATCATCCCTTGATTCTAGAAGCTACCTCACTCACTTGTAATTAAGTAATTTATATTTAATTTTAAAATGTTAATAAAAGTCTTTACTTGATTCATTTATTCTTATGTAATTGTATATATGAATTTCTTTTAAAAAAATGTAATAAAACAAATTATATATAAATAAAAGCTTATAAATGTATTTTAAATCCAAATATTTTTAAAATGTCTATCTATTGAATTACTTAATAAATCCATATTCATATTCAAATTAAATTCGAAAATCTAATTTAAAATCAAGTCAACAATTCACATATATTTGAAACAAACCCAAATTCAATTTGTAATTAATAATTCCATTTAAAAATTTATCTATCTATATTTCAAAATAACCCATTATAATTATTGTTTGGAAATAAAAAAATTTATCAAATTAAAATAATTTAAAAAGGGAATTATCACATTTAATTTGCTTGAAATTTTCGGGATATCACATTCCTCTCCCCTTTGAACTTTTTCGTCCTCGAAAAGGAACGAAGCCAGAATTTATTAAAATACTTAATATCAGTTAAATTTTCTCTTTAAACATTTTTAAAACACTTTAAAATCTATATAATATTGCTAAAATAGTTTTAAGAATCATTTTATAACTTGATGTTTCAAAAAGTCCGTCCTTGTTCTCATAGAAATTCGGTCATACGTTGACCAAGCGTAGGACTGAAAATCTATAAGTACTTAGCAGACCCATTTTCAACACCCAGTGAAAATACTTGGAAAATAATTTTATTGAAAATATAGAAAACATTTTTGAAAATAGAGGAAATATCTTTGGTGAGAATGCTCTGGAAATCATCACCCCCATCCATGGTCACAGTTATATCCTGGGTTATGTTGCCATCACAGCAAAAGTCCATGTAATTGTAGGCACTCCACGCCCCTCGATTACGCCATGGAACCCCCCATAGATCGCAATTACATTCCAGGGTTACATTGCCATCACAGCAAAAGTCCATATAACTGTAGGCATCAGCGCCCTCGATTTTCGTTGCCAAAAAATGAAACTTCTCCACTTCCACATAGGTCGCAGTCTACCAATATAAAATCAAGCATAGACTGTTGGCTCTCGGCGGCACACACGGCTTTCGCTATGGTCTGCAGTAGATCGTAGTGACATCAAGTTACTCTGTCGTCACAGCATAATCCAAATGCCTCTGTATGCATTAGTCCCTCAACTTCCGCTACACACTA
Source organism: Allium cepa (assembly GCA_030765085.1). Lineage (NCBI taxonomy): Eukaryota > Viridiplantae > Streptophyta > Magnoliopsida > Asparagales > Amaryllidaceae > Allium > Allium cepa. The sequence continues at coordinate 94,438,786 of CM060946.1, read as the reverse complement.
CACATAATCATCAGGAACTAGTTTTGTCCGGACTCCTCACAGGATCAACTTAAGAACCCCCCTCTTAGGGTTAGTACCACCCTGTGGCACTCCTGAGAAGTTCATTTTCAAGGGAGCGCCCTTTTTTCCAGAGCCATTTTCAAAACACTTTATACTATACACATATAGTATTTTTCAATCATACACCTAGTATGAATCCCATATAAATCTCCTTTCTCAAAATCGATTATCCCAAAATCGATATGTAACGACCCGAAATTTTCAAACCCGAAAATTCCAGATAGTTATGAAAAAGAAGAAAAAGATAGAAGAAGAAGAAGAAAAGAAACATCAACAACTCACATTCGCAGCGGATAAAATATAATAATAAATAATAGTTTACAAAAGAATACTATATCTATCGATTACATTTTAATTTACATCAGAGTTTCACATATATATATATATAGTCACTGAACATATACAAACAAGCATGTCTCAGAATATATAAATACAGCGGAAATATCTATACGCTCTTGCTATCCAGCCCGCCTCCTGAGCTCCAGAACGTACCTACCTGAAAATCTGTAATACTCGGTCTGACCCGAGCATTACACCAAAGTAACACCCGGGTCAGGCTGGAAACCAGCGTGAGTAAACTCATCTAACAAGGAATACAAAAGTATACATCTCATATAAACCCGGGTAACATATATCAATTCATACGGCTAAATTTTATTACAGACAACACTTATTCCACATATAAGTTTCTCAATACCAAAGGTTTAGATTTTAAAATAGTCTAATTCCTCAAATTCACTTACTCCAATATATAGATTTCACATATCAATCTATAAACATTCGAAGTGGTTTCGGGTATTTACCCAATACCCGACCCCGGTCTCTTCGAAACTCATGTTACCCTATCCCAAGTTATTCAAATGAAATACACAACATTCATATCAGAGATATCAACACATTCAAAACATCCAATACCAATCAATCATCCATCACATACAAATAAATTCAATTGATTCAATTGAATTCCAAACCTAAATCACCTATATCCCTTCATCCAACGTTAATTAAATTCCAAATTAATTAATTGGTTAACCCATCATTATTCATCTTAATTAATCACCCTGGATTAATTATCTTTCAATTACATTCAAGTAATTATCTTTAATTATTCTCACGATATTAATTGTTCTTAACCAAAACCAATAAGTAATCTTAATTACTTTATGAATTAATTAACTATTTTAATTGCATTAATCCTTAATTACTTATTAATTGTCTTCATAAGCCACTTATTATAGATTAATCAATCTTAATTAATCAATCTTTGGTTACATCATTTAATTATATAAACTGAGGATTTCCAATTATATTTTAGTTTATCCTAATCCATATAATTACATTAATTCAAACCATAGTATAAACCATTTCAGTTAACCCCAAGTTATAATTAACTATCTCTTATTTATTCCATTAAATAAATTAATTACTCTTTAATTAATCATCTTCATTAATCCTTTTGATAAATTTCACAGCATAATTATATTCTATTAATTACATTAAGTAATTACCTATCAAACCATCCCTTGATTATTCTAAATTAATTGAATTTCATTAATTAATTCAAACCCTTAATTACTAAATTAATTAATCTAAATTATTAATTAATTGGATTAATTACTTATCCTTTAAATTATTCTACCATTTAAATGAAGTACAATTCAACTTTAACTTGAAACCATTTTCTTATTTATGACTTAAGTTTAAAACAACTTAAAGCCCCAACCCTTCGAGTCAAACCACAATTAACACGAGAATCAACCAAACCAAAGTCACATCACCAATTCACAGTGCACATCAAATCAATCCAATCATTCAACCAAAAATTTAAATTTAACCATTTAAATTTAAATAAAATCCAACAGAGTGTGGTTTACTCACCTTAACTTCTGCCGTTTGAAAAATCCTCCCAAACTGACTTGTTTCCATGATTTTAAACCTTGAATAAACATCATACAATTTATTAATATTTAAATTAACCAAACAATTTATTTTCCACTCAATAAATTTAAATTTGAACTTTCCTTTAATAAGTTGCTTAGTGACGAAAATAATTAAATGTGTTAATTAACAAAATTCATCATCAATCATTAAAACCTTATTAATTTCCGTTGATGAATTAGCTGATAGTCTAATCTTAAATTTTAAAAAAAAAATCCTTTAAGAAAGTAAAACTTATAATAACTAAAATAATTTAATCAGTTAATAAAATAGGTTAACCCCCATACCACAATATTTTAGAATAACTAGAAGATCTCTATGTATATCTATCTATTTATTATTATAAACTCTACACATTTTAAAATTCCTATTTATTTATTTTTCAAAATCGTATATAATAACAACAGCAGTATTTTACTGTAAATACATAAATCTTTAATCATTTTCTAAAATCCACTGTTTCTATAATTACTGTTCAGCAAAATTATTTGTATGTGTAAATCAAGATTAATAAAATTCGAGGATACCTCACAGCAAAGCTCGACAAACACGCGACCAACATTCGTCGCGCTAGAGTGGCTCGAACCCTGTTCGACCCTCGCCCTGACATCTCTCCTGAAAGCATCAGAGCGATCACGACCCTGCCCCGAACCTCACGTGAGTACCACCGAGGCTCGACCGACCCCGCTACCCTTCACCGTAGCTACCCACGAACGGCTACTCCTAATCGATCCTCCTTCACCTCGGTCATCACCACGATATGGCGGCGCACTCCTTCTCAAGCCTCGAGCCCACAACAGTGACCTCGCCACGAACTGCTGCGCCCAAAAACTCAAACGGTGATCGCATGCTCGAGAGGCCTTAAACCTAGCCTCACGAATCGAGACACGAGCAAATAGCTTCAAGGAAGAGAGAGTTGCTTCGATCTAGAGGGGAAAGGTCACGGCTTTGGTACGAAATCCATTTCGATTTTCGATTTTAGGTTGCGTTCGAATTTTTTTTTTTTTCTGAAGTTAATTTGGATATATAGGTTTTTTTTTTGGGCGAACTGAAAACAAATGGGGAAGGAAAAGTAGTATACACGGTTAAAATAGATACGGGGGGTGAGAGGCTTCTTGAACACGCGTGAAAACTAAATAATTAAATATGAAAGTATCTCGTGTCCAAAACACGAAATCCCGAATCTCGAATCACACATGCCGACAGACGTTCATAAGGTTTTACCCGCGTTTCGATCACAATGGAACGTGTTTCAGAGGCTAATTTGAAAGTATACGCGAGTTACGGAATTAAACGATCAATTTAAAATTAAATTGATTAAAATAGTTTGAAGCGTTTTGAGCTGCCACGGTCAAATGACAACTCCGATTGCTTTGAAAATTGAAATCTGATAATAATTAACTATTACGGATTCAATGGAACTGGTTCCGTCGAATTCTGAAACTGTGTCTCGGAAGGCTATTTTTAAATTCAATTTAAACAATATTTTATCAAAATTGAACAAATTACTTTTAAATTAAAATTTCAATCATTCTAATATCTTCAGTATCATTATTATAAATTTTATAAGCCTTCAAATTATTTTAAACAGGCTTCGAAATCCCAGATTCAACAATTTACCCAATTTCAATTATTAAATTCATTTCTTAAACCCTATAATTCAATGATTTAATTATCAAGTAAATATCGATATCTTAAATTCAAGTTAAAATTAACCTCTAAATATTTTAAAATCAATTAACAATTCTATTTTAAATTGTTTGAAAATCTGGGTCGTCACATTCCTCCCCCCTTAAAAGAATTTCGTCCCCGAAATTACTAGTTAGGAGAAATGGACCAATACCCGCTTACTTTTTCCAAAACTCATAATTCAACATCCTACCAACTATCCTTTATTTAAGATCCACTAACACTTTAACCAACTTCTCAAAACCTTCTATAGTTTCAAATAATAATTTTTTTTTCTCAATCATTCAAATTTCAGTTTAAAACCAAATTTTAAATTGTCAACATTTTCTCAAAATTTTCTAACTCTCTAAATTCCCGGAAAATTTTGCCAGCGTCTCCTTTGCGCGGCTAACTCGGTACTACTACAAAAGGCCTCTTCGGGCTCCCAAATACCAAAAGAAAACAAAAGCCAAGTGGCTGCATCAAAAACCCAATCCAATTTCATACAGAAATATAAATACATACCTTTTTGTCGGCAATTCAAATTTATCTTTTGGAACCAAATCCAATTTCTTTTCTCTTTAATACCTGCATATCTTACTTAGCAACAATATCCAATCATAACCTTATAAATCATTTTATACATCTCTTTACATAAGTTTCATACCCACTTCTATTCAAATTAGTTTTCGCCGTTTCATTTGAATTCAATTTATTTTCGATTTCTAATATTGAGTTATATCTTTCTTTTAAACTAATTCATATTAGTTTCATTTACTAGTTTATTTTGATTTTCAATTTGAAATTGTTTTGTCGATAACCAAAAATTTCCAAAATTTTCTAACTCCCAAAATTTTCTGAAAATTTTGGCAGAGTCTCCTTTGTACGGAGGAGCTTTTGCAATTTGACAAGAGATATAAATATGTATACATCGACCCACACGGTCGGAAAAAGCAAAAACAGTTCATATTTCCTAATTTTTATTGCGTAGGCGTACCTTATTTAGCATTTTAAGCAAGCAGCTTATTAATTTAAGCAATTAGCGCAATCCAAATCAACCAAACAGTCTTCAGGTACCTGTACTTACTCAATTTAAATATGTAAGTGCCATATATATGAAGTTTTATTAGCATTTCACAAGCATTTCAAAAACAACAAACACCAAAAGCTTACCACAAGCGATTTATATAATTTAAAGCCAATCCAATTGCTTTCAACCAAATTTATATGCCATTATATTCAATTCTAATGGTTTACAAAGCAATTGTTCACATTTAATTCATTTTTAAGCAAAACAAACTCATATTCACTTCAATTGACTCAAAAATCAATTATATTTGCTTCCACCAATCCACAAAATTTAATTAAACCCAGTTTACGTTAAACAACAATTATTTCTACACAATTTGATAGCCTCCATGTGAATAAATAATTACTTAAGTTATATAACCTATTAAAATGGATTCCAACTCAATTTTATTTTCTTCAATTCCATTTTAACTTATTCACACCCATTCATTTAGTTCGCCACATTCCATTCTTATATACTACCATTTCCAAATTACTTCAATCCAAGCTTTTATTAATGGACTTTCATTCTTATTCGAAGCCAAGCTTCCATGCATTTTATACTCAAGTTAACTAGTTTAATTTTAATTTTAATTCACCTACTCAACTTATCAAAATAATATACAACACATACTTAACTCATTTTTACCTCAAATTAATATGTCACCGAACTTAAATTCAGTCTACTAATCCAATTCCAATCACATCTTTGATTTAGTCTTTATTAAATCAGACTTCATCCATTATTATCTAATTCAATTAACTCATTTTAACTCTTTAATTTACCATTTAATTCATTATCGAATTTATTTTATTAATACAAGGCCATTTTCAATTAGTTCTGCTTACCTGGATTTTGTTTGCCTCTCTAACCATTTCTATTATAATTCACTTCATTTCATTCTACAACATTTTCATCATATCAAATTTACTTGCAAATTTCATTAAATATTATTCAAATCCCACTTGGATTTTATTTGCAATTCAAACCATCACATTTTCCAATCCAACTCTACTTCATTTTTATTTTACAATATCTCCTCTTATTTAATTCATTATCAAACCCAAGTCGAATTTTATTTATAACTCGAATTCATTTCCAAACTTCATTATCTACTTACAATCCATTTTAGTCATCCAGGTTAAATTTTATTAACATTCTCTATTAAATAATTTATTTAGATAACTAGCTTACTTCCACTTTTAATTCAACATTGGATTTTTAATTACAAAGAATCACTTCATTAAAATTTCCCGAGTTTCAATTTTATTTTACAATTTCAGTTTGAACTTCCCTTGATTTTCCAAAATTTCATCTCCTTTATTTTAAAATTTTAGAAATGCCCATAAAATCTCATAATAATATTAAAATAGCTTTAATAAAATATTTCTTATAACTCGATGTCTCAACCAGTCCATCCTTGTTCTCACAGAAATTCAATCATACGTTGATCAGGCGTAGGACTGAAAATCTATAAGTACTTGGTAAACCCGTTTTCAACACCCAGTGAAAATATTTGGAAAATAATTTTATTGAAAATACAAAAAACAATTTTTTGGAAATAGAGGAAATATCTTTGGTGACAACGCTCTGAAAATCATCACCCCCATCCATGGTCACAGTTACATACCAGGGTTACGTTGCAGTCACAACAAAAGTCCATGTAACTGCAGGCTCTCCGCGGCCTCTCGATTACGCCATGGATCCCACACAACAGATCACAGTTACATCCAGGGTTACGTTGCCGTCGCAGCAAAAGTCCATGTAACTGCAGGCTCTCCGCGGCCTCTGATTTCGCTGTCGAAATGAAACTTCTCCACTCCTACATAGGTCGCAGTCTACCGAGATAAACTCAACCGCAGACTGTTGGCTCTCAGCGGCACACACGACTTTCGCAATGTAACCATAGGTCGCAGTTACATCCTGGGTTACGTTGCAGTCACAACAAAAGTCCATGTAACTGTTGGCTCTCCGCGGCACACACGACTTACGCTATGGTAAACTCAACTCATAATCCTCAGGAACTAGTTTTGTCCGGACTCCTCTCAGGATCAACTTTAGAACGCCCTTGGGCTCAAGGCAGCACCACTCGGTGGCACTCCTGAGAAGTCCATTTCAAGGAAGCGCCTTTTTCCCCAAAGCTATCATCAAAATAATTTATACTATACACATATAGTATTTGCAAATCATATACCTAGTATGATATCATACAAAGCTCCTTTACACAAAATCGATTATCCCAAAATCAATAATTCTCAAAATAGGCTTTCCAAAACTCAATATTGATTTTACCCAAAAATCAAAAGCCTTTCCAAATCCAAAGTTCTCAAAACTTTTTTTTTTCAAAATCCTCATAAGATCCTTTATATATAAACATATATATTTTCTAAAACTTTGGATCATTTCAACTTGTATAAAATCCCTTTTATACTCCAAACACTTCTCAAAAACCATCGAAATATCCAATTTCCATCTTTATTCATTTCATATTTCCCAAAATATTCTTTCAGTTCAAAAGAACCATTTCATATTCCTTATTCACCTTTACATTAATCCCCATTTGGATTATTACTTCAATCTTTATCTCAGTTGGGGACTTAATCAATAACAGTTTGAACTCCGACCAATTTAGGAAAATAGTTTGAAAATTTTAAAAACAGGTAAGTAGTTGAAAAATAATTATTAGTTTGCAAAATAGCTATAAAATGGTTAACTAATAGAAAAATAGTTGGAAAATAGTTAAATAGTTTCAGAAACTTTAGATAATTGCAAAATAGTTGTAAAATAGAAATTAGCTCGTAACTTAGTTGAAAATTAGTAATTAGTTTATAATACAGTTGTAAAATAGTTAAATAGTTCCAAAAGTAGTGGCAAAAACCAGTATAAAAATAGTTTGGGTTTAAAAAAGAAAGTTGTATAGTAATTAGATCAGAAAATAGATTTAAAACTATTTATATTAAAACAATTTACATTGAAAATGGTCTAGAGTCAAATTTGTTCACTTCCCCAACAATTCAAATTTAAATTTCCACTCCATTTAAATTAACCCAATCTCAATTTAATTAACTCCAATTTCCATTGGTCTTGATTCATTCCCAATTCAAATTGAATTGATTCACAACTCCTTTCTAATTTCAAATCAAATTCCATTTAATCTTTAAATTTGTACAACTTTAAGTATAATTTAAATTTTACACCTTCTATTTATAATCAATTTCATTCACATTTACTTTTAACTTATAATTATACATTTTATTTAGCCAATATATTTTTATTATTCCATAAACATTTAATCAAGATTCCAGAGTTTAAACAAATTTCCAAATTTCAATATCACCTTAGAATTCAACTATATCCAAAATTCTTTGGCGAATTCAATTTTCCCTTTGAATTTCAAAACCAAACCCAATTCACAAACAATCCCAATTTAAAACAATTTGGTAGCAATTTCTCTTCTAGAAACTCGAAAATGAACATCGATGATGCTGCAGTCATCACCGACTTTATTTTCCAGTGACCAAAAGAGTTCAATGCTTTAATCTCTCTAAAAACACTTCCAAATATTTTTGATTTCAAATCTCCCAAATTTAAAGTCCAACACAAAAATATATTTATTTATTTATTTATTTATTTATTTATTTATTTATTTATTTTTTTCTAAACCAATTTCACTTAAATTACAATTCCAAAATTATTCCAATTACTTTGGACTAATATCCATTCAATTGAACCCACTTCAATTTCAATCATTTCAATTCAACCCAATTCAAATCTTCCATTCAATTTTTGAACTTATACATCTTCCATCCAAATCCAATTAATTCAAATCGGATTCAATTTTGAATGAGTTCAATTCCAACTTCACATTTAAACCGTCTCGAATTATATAATTCGAGCTAAGTTCTCAAAGATTGGTTTAACCTTTTTAAACCAAATTTAACTTTGTTCATTTAAAGTTTCAAACAATTCTAATTTCTGAGTTCTAATTCTGGAATTTCATTTTTAATTAATTTAATTTTAATTTGGTTGTATTATAGTCCTTAACTTAATTCCAATAATTTAACACCCAATCACCTTAATATTTATTAGAAGAAAATAATGTTTTATATATCAAAATATACGTTTATATAAAACCATTTAAAACCTTTATATAAGAAAATAACAAGTACGCGCTCATATATATATATACACTCAACTCATTCTAGATTTCTACGAACTCTATTCAATGAGTAATCCCCACCAGAGCCAAGGTTCTCGCTTAACCTTCTGCTCTGATACCAAATGTAACGACCCGAAATTTTCAAACCCGAAAATTCCAGATAGTTATGAAAAAGAAGAAAAAGATAGAAGAAGAAGAAGAAAAGAAACATCAACAACTCACATTCGCAGCGGATAAAATATAATAATAAATAATAGTTTACAAAAGAATACTATATCTATCGATTACATTTTAATTTACATCAGAGTTTCACATATATATATATAGTCACTGAACATATACAAACAAGCATGTCTCAGAATATATAAATACAGCGGAAATATCTATACGCTCTTGCTATCCAGCCCGCCTCCTGAGCTCCAGAACGTACCTACCTGAAAATCTGTAATACTCGGTCTGACCCGAGCATTACACCAAAGTAACACCCGGGTCAGGTTGGAAACCAGCGTGAGTAAACTCATCTAACAAGGAATACAAAAGTATACATCTCATATAAACCCGGGTAACATATATCAATTCATACGGCTAAATTTTATTACAGACAACACTTATTCCACATATAAGTTTCTCAATACCAAAGGTTTAGATTTTAAAATAGTCTAATTCCTCAAATTCACTTACTCCAATATATAGATTTCACATATCAATCTATAAACATTCGAAGTGGTTTCGGGTATTTACCCAATACCCGACCCCGGTCTCTTCGAAACTCATGTTACCCTATCCCAAGTTATTCAAATGAAATACACAACATTCATATCAGAGATATCAACACATTCAAAACATCCAATACCAATCAATCATCCATCACATACAAATAAATTCAATTGATTCAATTGAATTCCAAACCTAAATCACCTATATCCCTTCATCCAACGTTAATTAAATTCCAAATTAATTAATTGGTTAACCCATCATTATTCATCTTAATTAATCACCCTGGATTAATTATCTTTCAATTACATTCAAGTAATTATCTTTAATTATTCTCACGATATTAATTGTTCTTAACCAAAACCAATAAGTAATCTTAATTACTTTATGAATTAATTAACTATTTTAATTGCATTAATCCTTAATTACTTATTAATTGTCTTCATAAGCCACTTATTATAGATTAATCAATCTTAATTAATCAATCTTTGGTTACATCATTTAATTATATAAACTGAGGATTTCCAATTATATTTTAGTTTATCCTAATCCATATAATTACATTATTTCAAACCATAGTATAAACCATTTCAGTTAACCCCAAGTTATAATTAACTATCTCTTATTTATTCCATTAAATAAATTAATTACTCTTTAATTAATCATCTTCATTAATCCTTTTGATAAATTTCACAACATAATTATATTCTATTAATTACATTAAGTAATTACCTATCAAACCATCCCTTGATTATTCTAAATTAATTGAATTTCATTGATTAATTCAAACCCTTAATTACTGAATTAATTAATCTAAATTATTAATTAATTGGATTAATTACTTATCCTTTTAATTATTCTACCATTTAAATGAAGTACAATTCAACTTTAACTTGAAACCATTTTCTTATTTATGACTTAAGTTTAAAACAACTTAAAGCCCCAACCCTTCGAGTCAAACCACAATTAACACGAGAATCAACCAAACCAAAGTCACATCACCAATTCACAGTGCACATCAAATCAATCCAATCATTCAACCAAAAATTTAAATTTAACCATTTAAATTTAAATAAAATCCAACAGAGTGTGGTTTACTCACCTTAACTTCTGCCGTTTGAAAAATCCTCCCAAACTGACTTGTTTCCATGATTTTAAACCTTGAATAAACATCATACAATTTATTAATATTTAAATTAACCAAACAATTTATTTTCCACTCAATAAATTTAAATTTGAACTTTCCTTTAATAAGTTGCTTAGTGACGAAAATAATTAAATGTGTTAATTAACAAAATTCATCATCAATCATTAAAACCTTATTAATTTCCGTTGATGAATTAGCTGATAGTCTAATCTTAAATTTTAAAAAAAAAATCCTTTAAGAAAGTAAAACTTATAATAACTAAAATAATTTAATCAGTTAATAAAATAGGTTAACCCCCATACCACAATATTTTAGAATAACTAGAAGATCTGTATGTATATCTATCTATTTATTATTATAAACTCTACACATTTTAAAATTCCTATTTATTTATTTATTTTTCAAAATCGTATATAATAACAACAGCAGTATTTTACTGTAAATACATAAATCTTTAATCATTTTCTAAAATCCACTGTTTCTATAATTACTGTTCAGCAAAATTATTTGTATGTGTAAATCAAGATTAATAAAATTCGAGGATACCTCACAGCAAAGTTCGACAAACACGCGACCAACATTCGTCGCGCTAGAGTGGCTCGAACCCTGTTCGACCCTCGCCCTGACATCTCTCCTGAAAGCATCAGAGCGATCACGACCCTGCCCCGAACCTCACGTGAGTACCACCGAGGCTCGACCGACCCCGCTACCCTTCACCGTAGCTACCCACGAACGGCTACTCCTAATCGATCCTCCTTCACCTCGGTCATCACCACGATATGGCGGCGCACTCCTTCTCAAGCCTCGAGCCCACAACAGTGACCTCGCCACGAACTGCTGCGCCCAAAAACTCAAACGGTGATCGCATGCTCGAGAGGCCTTAAACCTAGCCTCACGAATCGAGACACGAGCAAATAGCTTCAAGGAAGAGAGAGTTGCTTCGATCTAGAGGGGAAAGGTCACGGCTTTGGTTCGAAATCCATTTCGATTTTCGATTTTAGGTTGCGTTCGAATTTTTTTTTCTTTTCTGAAGTTAATTTGGATAGATAGGGTTTTTTTTTGGGCGAACTGAAAACAAATGGGGAAGGAAAAGTAGTATACACGGTTAAAATAGATACGGGGGGTGAGAGGCTTCTTGAACACGCGTGAAAACTAAATAATTAAATATGAAAGTATCTCGTGTCCAAAACACGAAATCCCGAATCTCGAATCACACATGCCGACAGACGTTCATAAGGTTTTACCCGCGTTTCGATCACAATGGAACGTGTTTCAGAGGCTAATTTGAAAGTATACGCGAGTTACGGAATTAAACGATCAATTTAAAATTAAATTGATTAAAATAGTTTGAAGCGTTTTGAGCTGCCACGGTCAAATGACAACTCCGATTGCTTTGAAAATTGAAATCTGATAATAATTAACTATTACGGATTCAATGGAACTGGTTCCGTCGAATTCTGAAACTGTGTCTCGAAAGGCTATTTTTAAATTCAATTTAAACAATATTTTATCAAAATTGAACAAATTACTTTTAAATTAAAATTTCAATCATTCTAATATCTTCAGTATCATTATTATAAATTTTATAAGCCTTCAAATTATTTTAAACAGGCTTCGAAATCCCAGATTCAACAATTTACCCAATTTCAATTATTAAATTCATTTCTTAAACCCTATAATTCAATGATTTAATTATCAAGTAAATATCGATATCTTAAATTCAAGTTAAAATTAACCTTTAAATATTTTAAAATCAATTAACAATTCTATTTTAAATTGTTTGAAAATCTGGGTCGTCACACGATAATTCTCAAATTAGGCTAAATTCCAATATTGATTTTTCCCAAGAATCAAAAGCCTTTCCAAAGTCCATAGGTTCCAAAAGCCTTTCCGAAAATCCTCATAAGATCTTTTGTATATATATATATAATTTAAAAAAAACTTTGGATTATTTCAAACTTGTATAAAACTCCTTTTATACTTCAAATATTTTCAAAACCCTTTCTTCTGGCTATAGGTTCAACAGGGGAAGTTTTATCATATACATAACAAAGGTACATAACTTTATTTATTCCAAATCAAATATTCAAATTTGATTACTCTTTTATAAAGATATTAACCATATTACTTCCATTTCAAAAACCATTTTACAATTCTTATCCACAAATTTTCAATATCAATTTCATTCAAATCCGTACGATGTACACATATCATCCATATGCTATACCAATCTAATCGCTCACTCGATCACATAATTTCACTTCCGAACTAGTATCGTCCACCCGACTTCCTAGTGACTCAGATCTGGTTTCTTGATCAGAAACTGTCATTCTTCTTACATAGCCTAACTACGGTAGAGAATATTCAGAATCAATTAATAATCCATATCCATGTTCGTCGTCGAAAATCGAGTGAAAAATCCCAACTCGAATCGACATACTATCTCGAAATTCTGTGCTCAAATCTGGATCAAATCACTATGCGAATAGAATAACATACGTACACCCTATGTATTTATCTTTATTGGTTATTAGACAAATCAATCTCCTTTTCTATTCACATTTCCTTTAATTCCTATTCACTTATTCACATTTTCTCCCAATATCCCTTTTGATTAACACTTCAATTCTTATTTCAAATGGATATTTACTCATAAACAGTTTGCACTCTGACCAGCTTATATTTAGAAAATAGATTGAAAAGTTAAAAGTAGATAAGTAATTGAAATATAATTATTAGTTTGTAAAATAATTGTAAAATAGTTAAGTAATTGTAAAATAGTTGGAAAATAGTCAAATAATTATACATTTTAAATAATTGCAAAATAGTAGTTAGTTATAAAGTAGTTGAAAAACAGTAATTAGTTTATAAAACTGAAACGACCCGCAAATCCGTACCCCTTGAGTCAACACTATTTTACAACAATTAACTCAAGTTGCACAGAATTACGAACCATTTGGGTTTAAGAAGAAGAGGCAGAAGAAGAGAAAACAGAAACAACATCAGAATCTAACCATTGCAGTGGAATAAAATATAATAGATAATAAATAATTATACTCAAAAATCAAATATCTCTGTTTATATATTACATCATCAGAGTACATCAATCACAGCTCAACATCAATATCATACCATGAATACACATCAACTCAAGAATACACAATAACTCAAACAGCGGATTATATATATATAAACAAGTACGTGTGTACGTATCATCATCCAGCTCGTCTCCTGAGCTCCACAGCAACATATCCTGTATCCTATAATACTCGGTCTGACCCGAGCATTACAGTTAAATAATACCTGAGTCAGTCTGGAATACCAGCGTGAGAAAATCACACTCAATTGATTTTTAAAGTTTCAAAAATCCTTCGAAAACAAAAGCATCTCGTAAGACCACGCCACAAATAAACATGTCGGGTTTTTACCTTACGATAGCTAAAACAATTTTTATAGAAATCCTCTGATATTATAATAGGGTCTATATACAAATACTTATAAAATAGCCGAAATTGTTGCATTATTAAATTCCAGCTACAAGCCACAAAGTGGGTAATACAAACAAAACTCGTACAAGGCTCGTAGGGAGAATGGATTTCCATCAATGACTAGGCACTGGGGTACCACCTGTCACAGTACGGGGCCTAGATCACCGTACCGAGGATTACTCCCTTCATCCCCTGCAACACACGGCCGGAACCATCCCTTACTGGACAGTCCCGAGTGAGATCACCCCGCGGTTGGGATCAGCAACCGCACCACTAAGCCGAAAATAAAAGGGACATCTAGACTGGAATGACCTCACCCTGCTTGGGTGCTACCCACCTAGCCCTGCTGCATAACCCCTGATTTTCAGTCATTCCCATTTGATGAGGCTTGAGGCTAAGCGTTACCTTTATAGAATATATCCCTTAGAATGCCCATCGTCCACCTGACGATGTTTCGCAAGCATTCATCCATACAAGTCCGTCCCGGGTTCGAACGGAACCGAAGGCACTATTCCTACTACATCCATTTTGGAAATATCCTTCGGATTAGTAGCGACTAGCCCTTGCACTTCACTGCTCCATCTTCGAATCCAAAATCGTTTACACGAAACGTACAAACTGGATCGAAGTGGTTTTCGAGAAATAAATCTCGATCCCGGTCTCTTCGAAACGATCAGCGCATTTGTCCAATATTGATAGTCGGTGATTTAACTATCAATTAATATTCACAAACATCCATCAGACAATAAATAATTTTCCAAATTATTTATTTATCTCAAAATATCCTCAAAGATATATTTCTATTTTCAATCCTTTGAAAATAGTTTCAAAACCATCTTTCCTTTCAGGATAAACTTTCCCGAATATTTGCTATCTCCTCTGAAATCTCCAAGCACAAAAACAGATTTTTAAAAATAATTTTAAATACTTCACTTTGAAATATATATACTTTAAAACACTTAGGATAAAACTACTTAAATAATTTGTTAAAAATACACATTATATGAATTTGAGAAAAATAAGGTTACTTTATAAAATATAAAATCAGGTTTTCACTTTTAAAACAAATACTAAGTCACTTTTAAATAATTAATGCTATAATATATTAAAAGGAAATATTTGCTTTAGTAATTAAATATTTGAAATAATAAATTTTTTAAAACATACCTTTTAAACATTTTTAAAACTATTAACTTATATTTAAAAACTTACTTTGAAAACGTACTTGGTTATTCAGAAAGAAATTCCCAATCTCGATCACTTAAATCAATTTTCTAAATTGATTCCCAATTCATTTCATTTAAAATAAATTTCTTTACTTATCAGTTCATTTCAAACTTCATTAATTATGGACTTTATTATATATTTCAATTTGATTTTTAACTTCTTTAGCTGAAATATACTAATCTCAGGTTATTCCCAGTTTCTTCTTTATTATTCATAAATAATTTAAACCCTCAATTTAAAATAAATGTTTGTTCTTTTAAACAATAACATTGAAATTTAGTTCCATGAACTCTCTGTTTATTTAAATTTCCTTCCTATACACAAGACTTATTTATTAAAATTTTAAAGTCACTTTATTTCCTTTCTAACTCATTTCATAAATTTATTCAACTTTGCTATAATTATTTTACTATCGCTTCCACTTCTTTTATTTTCATTTCCCAAACTCAAATTATATATTTAGTAATTAATTATTGCCCGATTTAAAACAATCAAGCCATAGCATTCAATATTCCCACATAATCCATTACAGGATATCAAATATTCAGAACAGAGAATATTAAATAATTAAATAAAGTTGAGGGGTCCAGTTGGATCCCTCCAACCTGTTCTCCCTGCATCCACAGATGTTAGCACAATATAAAATGCCAATTTCAAATATATATACCACACTACAACACATAAATCAATTCAACCATTTCAAGCAATTATTTAAATTTAATCATTTAAAGTTAAATTTAACTGAGTGAGATTAACTCACCTTTAATTTATTTGCAGTCCATTCCAATCCACTTCCATTTCAGCTTGTTTCTCTATTTTAGACCTTGTATAACGTTACGTGATTTATTAATATTTAAATTGATCAGGCAATTCATTATAACCTAGTTAACTAACAATTTTAAATTTAACTAAATGTTTGGTTTTTAACTTAATAATTTGATTTGTTTTACTCATAATTCGCTTTTTAAACCCTTTTGAGACTAAAATAAATCAATAGGTTATAAACAAAAATAACGCTAAAATACATTATCAACAATAACAATAACACAAATAAAAATATGTATATTTATTATTATTATTTTCTTTCTGAAACCATATATATAAATAACTTCAAAATCTTTCTGTTTACATTTTCTCCGTTTGCCTTCAACATAAAGCAAGCAGATTTATTTATTGTTATTGTTATTCAAAATACATAAGTTGTATTTATATAAAATTTTAAAACTAAAATAGATTTTTTCTTTCTTTCTTCATCAAATCTTTATGTATTAAACTAAAATGGAAATGTTAATACTTTGTTGCAACATATTTTTAAATCTCATTTACTTGAATAAAATTAAAACAAAGGCTAAAACTAACTTTATATAATTTTCAATCAGTAAAGATTTATTATATCAAGTAAAACAAAACCGGAAATAGAAATCCACCTAACTGGATATATATATTTAAATAAGGTAAAAGACCAACTACCTCAGCTCAGCTTTCATCGCGACAACACAAATCCCCAAGTCCACCATGACGCTATCACACTGCGAGCTCACGGCGACTCCCAATCACCTTCGTGCACGCATCCAAACCCTAGCTCTCACCTCTACCCTCTCGAATCTACTCGCGCAACCCCCACGAACTCCGAGACCAAAAGCCAAATCAATCGAACCCTACGTCACCCATAGTCGTCGATCTGTCCACCGAGTCCCTTCGATCACTAGCTAGGGTTCTCGAATTGATTTGACTCAAGGAAACTCGGTCGCCCCCTTGAATTCGAACGTGACTGCATCGTACGAGCGATTGAAAAAAAAAATCTCACGCTCGAAGCAAGGATCTGAAGGAACGAGCTCGCATCCTATTCGAATTGGGAAGAATTAGGTGACGGCCATTATTGATTTATATTTTTCTTTCTTTTGGTTTACTGAATTGGAAAATCAATGGCTTCGGCCATTGTTGATTTTCGAACTAAAGGGGAGTAGCGAAAGTGATTTTATTTTAGTTCTGGTATGCTCTAGCGTATATACAAAGGCAAGACACGAAATTGAGGAGAAAGTAGCGTGCTGGGTAATGGATTGAAAATGGCGTACACAAGAAGCCTGATAAAGGAAATTAAATTAAATTTCATTAGCATAAAATCAAATAAATTTTCCGCGTTTATATATCGTACACTCACACACTAACTTCGATCAATACGAAATTTGAAATTCGATAATAATACAATGTTACAGACCCAATGGAGCTGGTTTCATCAAATTCCGAGACTGTGCCTCGGAAGGCTATTTTTAAATTCAATTTAAATGATATAAATTTTTAAACTGAACAAACCACTTTAAATTTCAATTTTACAACTATTACTTTCAGTGTTATCAATATAAATTTTATAAGCCTTCAAATTATTTTTAATAGGATTAAAATTCCAGATTCAACGTTTTATTCAAATTCAAGTTATTTAATTCAACAATTTAATTGTCAATTAAATTATGATATTTGTAATTTAAGTTGATAATTAACCTTTAAATAACTAAAATCAATTAAATATTCCGATTTTAAATGCTTGAAAATTCCGGGTCGTCACATTCCTCCCCCTTAAAAGAATTTCGTCCCCGAAATTACTAATCAGGAAGAATGGTCCCAAAACCCGTTACTTTCCCAAAACCAAACAGCTTCTAACAATTTAACAACTTATCAACTATCTTTTATAAAAGACCATTATCATTCTTATTAACTTTCCAAACCTTTCCCTAGTTTGCAACAATCTATTTGCTCAACCCTTCCAGTTTTAATCTTAAAACCAATTTTGAATTATCAAAATTTTCTTCAAATTTTTCTAACTCCCTAAATTCCGGAAAATTTTTGCCAGCGTTTCCTTTGCGCGGCTGACTCGGTACAACTACAAAATGGCTCTACGGCCTCCCAAATCCAAAAAGAAAACAAAAGGCCAAGTGGCTCAATCCAAATCCAAATCCAAATCCCAATCAAATTCCATACCAAATTTAAATACATACCTTTTTGTCGAGCATTTCAAATTTATCTCTTGAAATCCATCCAATTCTATTTTTCCTTTAGATTACCTGTATATCCTGCTTAATACTAATATCTAATCACAATATCCCAAAACATTTTATCGACTCACTTACAGATGTCAATATCCATTAACTCAAATACTTACTTAGATTATATTAGAAATATCAATTTTCAATTGAGAATGTCTCATTCCGTACTTAAGCTAGTATAAGCATTTATGTGTTTCTTATATTTATTTTCATCCTATCACTTAGTTTATACCCATTTTTATTCACATTGATTTTTTTCATTTCCATACGAATTCAATTTATTTTCAATTCTAACTTTAAATTTTATTTTTCATTTATAACTAATTCACGTCATTATTTTAATTAGCTCCATTTACTAACTTATTTCAATTCTTAGTTAGAAATTGTTTTGTCGTTAATAAATTTTCCAAAAAATTTCAAACATTTTCTAACTCCCAAAATTTTCGAAAATTTTTGGCAGAGTCTCCTTTGTACGGAGGAGCTTTTGCAATTTGACAAAAGAGATAAATATATATACATCGACCCACACGGTCGGAAAAACCAAAAACAGTACATATTTCCAATTTTTATTGCGTAGGCGTACCTTATTTAGCATTTTAAGCAAGCGGCTTATTATTTTTAGCATATAGCACAACCCAATCCAGCCTCACGGCTTCCAGATACCTGTACTTACTCAGTTTAAACTTGTAAGTGCCAAATATAAGAAGTTTAACACATTTCACTTACTTGCAGTATTTAAAACATATGAATTCTAAAAGAAATTCACACCAAACATTTTTCCATAAGCAACTTCTACAATTTCCATGTTAATTCAACTGTTCCAATTTATTTATAAACCATTTTTATGCAATTTGAATGGTTTTCAATCCATTCGTATACAACCTCATCAATTTAAAATGGTTTTAATCTCAATCATTGACATTTAATTTATTTTTAAGCAAACTGAGCTCATATTTAATTCAATTGCTTTCAAAATCAATTTATTTTACTACTCTCACTCATAGAATGTTTAATTACCTCATTTACAACAAACAACAATTTATTCCATGCAATTTGACGAAATTTAGGTGAATAAATAGGTATTTATGTTTTATAACCAATTTAAATTTATTTCACTCAATTTTATTCTTAATTCTATTCCATTTCCAAATTTATTCACAATCCAATTATCCTCGCTTCCATTTCAGATTTGAATACATTCACTTGTATTTCATTTATTAACCCAACTAGTTCCATTATTCAAACAAGTTCCATTCAAAACCATTAAAAATTTAGGTTCATCTTATTTACCAATTAAACTTCCCTTTTATTTTAATCCATTCACAATCATTTATTTAGCTCGACACGTTCCATTTAAATTTTATTTACAATTCATTTATTTACATTTCATTCCATATTTGTTTATTCCAAAATTTTTTATTTATCTCAAAAACAATCCAAGCTATTTCATCTAATAACCATTTCTCAACTTATTTAAACCAACACTTCCTTTGGTTCTTATTTATCCCATCCATTCACTTATTCAATATAATTAACTTATCCACTCAATCCATTTCGAATTTTCCATTTTCTTAAATATTATTACAACCTACTCAGTTCTATTTCAATCCATATTTATTTTTACTTGATTCAAATTTAATCCAACATCATTAAACTTGGTTTAAGTTGAATTAAATTCAACTCTCTTCGATTTATTCAGCTTAAGTCAATTTACTTCAAAAAAAAAATTCAAATTTATACTTAAGCTCATTTTCATTTTACAAGTAAATTTTCTCTTTTATACTCGGCTTAACTCAATTGATTACAAGGCCATATCCAATTTATTTCCACGTATTTGGATTTTATTCACAATACAAACCATCCCATTACTATTTTAATCAAATCACATTTTATTCGATATATTCCCAATTATATTAAATTTGTTAACACTCCAAGTTAAATTTAAATCGATAACTCAAGTTCTGGATCCATAATCCATTTTCAATTTGCCACCAAATTTCATGAACTCACAATTCAGTTACGTTTACTTTACTGACAATTTAAGTCGAATTCAATTTATAACTTGAGTTCTATTTCCAATCTTCATTATAAACTCACAATTCAATTTCATTAACTAATTTATTATCTAGTTAGTTCTTCCCTTATTTATAATCCAACACTTGAATTTTTATTCCAAATATCCCTTCATTTATTTTCCTAAGTTCAATATACTTAACAATTCAAGTTTGGATTTTCCTTTCATTTTCCAATTCATCAAAATATTTATTTTGGATTTGCATTCCATTTTATAAGTCACAACTTATTATTTACACTATTCCATTCCTCATAGGCTTGAATATATTATTCTTTTATTTTTAACTCAAGCCTTATACTTATTTATAACCCAAGCATATTTCATTCCTATGGATTTTTAATTCTCTTATAAGTTATTCTGATTTATTTATTTCAATTCAATCCTTATCCAACTTATTTCCATTTATTCAGGTAAAAATTTAATTTCATTCAATAATTCAGCTGAATTTTTATTCCCATTCAATTTTATTTTAACTCGGATTTATTTAACCTCAATTCGATTTCAATTTAATTCGAATACAACTGTATATTATTTTCAGCCTATCCAATTAATGTCAATCCAGTCAAATTTTTATTTCCCATTCAAGTTAATTTCATTTTTAACTCTTCTCTTTAAATTTAAATTCCATTATCCAAAGCTTAAATTTCTTCCTGATTTACAAATCCTTTCCATTTATAAGCTTACAACTTATCTTATCCGGATTTTTAAACACCTAGCTTTGGTTTCAAATTGTTTTGAAATCTCCAACATCTCAAATCACACTTTTCAAAAATTAAACCAATCCTGGTTTTATTCCCCAACAAATTTCCTTTGAAATTTCAAAAACACAGGTTTTCCTGAACAAATAATTTGGCAGCAATTCATCACTTAGAAACTCGAAAATGAACATCGATGATGCTGCAGTCATCACCGAAGTTATTTTCCAGTGACTGAAGTGAATACAATGCTATCTCCCTTTCAAAATCCATTTTTAAACAAATTTCCTTTCAGAAATACCTCCAAAACAATAATACTATCATTTATCTTCAAATACTTCCAAATCTCCGGGATTTTAAACTTCTAAAGCCTGCTTAGGTAAATTTTAACTATAATTCATTTGTACACTTTATTTGTACAAATTCTTATTTAATTGTATTTTAATGCATAAATTACATTTATAATACATATTTATAAATTTCATTTTATAATGGATTTATTTCCTTAAATTTTAGTTACATTTCCATTTCTAGTCAAATTCTCACTTATCAATGATAAAGCTTTAACATTATTCTTCCTAACATCCAAGCAACCATATATTAGCTAAATAGTTGTCAAAAACTATTCTTTATATCAAAATATGTTTTTGGGTACAATTATTTCATTCACCCATATTTAAAACAATATCGTGTCAATTTTTCTATTCAAGTGTTTAGAAACCCCTTCGATACAGTTGTACAGACTGTGCCGACGAAGGTTCATATGCCACTCAATAAACCGATCAACACAATATTAAAACAATTTATATTCACTAACAAATACGCGCTCATATCTATTAATACGCTCAAACTCATTTTAGAGTACTACTGACTCTATTCTATGAGTAATTCCCACCAGAGCCAAGGTTATCACCAACCTAAGCTCTGATACCAAGTGAAACGACCCGCAAATCCGTACCCCTTGAGTCAACACTATTTTACAACAATTAACTCAAGTTGCACAAAATTACGAACCATTTGGGTTTAAGAAGAAGAGGTAGAAGAAGAGAAAACAGAAACAACATCAGAATCTAACCATCGCCGCGGAATAAAATATAATAGATAATAAATAATTATACTCAAAAATCAAATATCTCTGTTTATATATTACATCATCAGAGTACATCAATCACAGCTCAACATCAATATCATACCATGGATACACATCAACTCAAGAATACACAATAACTCAAACAGCGGAATATATAAATATAAACAAGTACGTGTGTACGTATCGTCATCCAGCTCATCTCCTGAGCTCCACAGCAACATATCATGTATCCTATAATACTCGGTCTGACCCGAGCATTACAGTTAAATAATACCCGAGTCAGTCTGGAAAACCAGCGTGAGAAAATCACACTCAATTGATTTTTAAAGTTTCAAAAATCCTTTGAAAACAAAAGCATCTCGTAAGACCACACCACAAATAAACATGTCGGGTTTTTACCTTACGATAGCTAAAACAATTTTTATAGAAATCCTCTGATATTATAATAGGGTCTATATACAAATACTTATAAAATAGCCGAAATTGTTGCATTATTAAATTCCACCTACTAGCCACAAAAGTGGGTAATACAAACAAAACTCGTACAAGGCTCGTGGGGAGAATGGATTTCCATCAATGACTAGACACTGGGGTACCACCTGTCACAGTATGGGGCCTAGATCACCGTACCGAGGATTACTCCCTTCATCCCCTGCAACACAAGGCCGGAACCATCCCTTACTGGACAGTCCCGAGTGAGATCACCCCGCGGTTGGGATCAGCAACCGTACCACTAAGCCGAAAATAAAAGGGACATCTAGACTGGAATGACCTCACTCTGCTTGGGTGCTACCCACCTAGCCTTGCGGCATAACCCCTGATTTCCAGTCATTCCCATTTGATGAGGCTTGAGGCTAAGCGTTACCTTTATAAAATATATCCCTTAGAATGCCCATCGGTCACCTGACGATGTTTCGCAAGCATTCATCCATACAAGTCCGCCCCAGGTTCGAACGGAACCGAAGGCACTATTCCTACTACATCCATTTTGGAAATATCCTCAGGATTAGTAGCGACTAGCCCTTGCACTTCACTGCTCCATCTTCGAATCCAAAATCGTTTACACGAAACGTACAAACCGGATCGAAGTGGTTTTCGAGAAATAAATCTCGATCCCGGTCTCTTCGAAACGATCAGCGCATTTGTCCAATATTGATAGTCGGTGATTTAACTATCAATTAATATTCACAAACATCCATCAAACAATAAATAATTTTCCAAATTATTTATTTATCTCAAAATATCCTCAAAGATATATTTCTATTTTCAATCCTTTGAAAACAGTTTCAAAACCATCTTTCCTTTCAGGATAAACTTTCCCGAATATTTACTATCTCCTCTGAAATCTCCAAGCACAAAAATAGATTTTTAAAAATAATTTTAAATACTTCACTTTGAAATATATATACTTTAAAACACTTAGGATAAAACTACTTAAATAAATTGTTAAAAATACACATTATATGAATTTGAGAAAAATAAGGTTACTTTATAAAATATAAAATCAGGTTTTCACTTTTAAAACAAATACTAAGTCAGTTTTAAATAATTAATGCTATAATATATTAAAAGGAAATATTTGCTTTAGTAATTAAATATTTGAAATAATAAATTTTTTAAAACATACCTTTTAAACATTTTTAAAACTATTAACTTATATTTAAAAACTTACTTTGAAAACATACTTGGTTATTCAGATAGAAATTCCCAATCTCGATCACTTAAATCAATTTTCCAAATTGATTCCCAATTCATTTCATTTAAAATAAATTTCTTTACTTATTAGTTCATTTCAAACTTCATTAATTATGGACTTTATTATATATTTCAATTTGATTTTTAACTCCTTTAGCTGAAATATACTAATCTCAGGTTATTCCCAGTTTCTTCTTTATTCTTCTTAAATAATTTAAACCCTCAATTTAAAATAAATGTTTGTTCTTTTAAACAATAACATTGAAATTTAGTTCCATGAACTCTCTGTTTATTTAAATTTCCTTCCCATACACAAGACTTATTTATTAAAATTTTAAAGTCACTTTATTTCCTTTCCAACTCATTTCATAAATTTATTCAACTTTGCTATAATTATTTTACTATCGCTTCCACTTCTTTTATTTTCATTTCCCAAACTCAAATTATATATTTAGTAATTAATTATTGCCCGATTTAAAACAATCAAGCCATAGCATTCAATATTCCCACATAATCCATTACAGAATATCAAATAGTCAGAACAGAGAATATTAAATAATTAAATAAAGTTGAGGGGTCCAGTTGGATCCCTCCAACCTGTTCTCCCTGCATCCACAGATGTTAGCACAATATAAAATGCCAATTCCAAATATATATACCACACTACAACACATAAATCAATTCAACCATTTCAAGCAATTATTTAAATTTAATCATTTAAAGTTAAATTTAACTGAGTGAGATTAACTCACCTTTAATTTATCTGCAGTCTATTCCAATCCACTTCCATTTCAGTTTGTTTCTCTATTTTAGACCTTGTATAACATTACGTGATTTATTAATATTTAAATTGATCAGGCAATTCATTATAACCTAGTTAACTAACAATTTTAAATTTAACTAAATGTTTGGTTTTTAACTTAACAATTTGATTTTTTTTACTCATAATTCCCTTTTTAAACCCTTTTGAGACTAAAATAAATCAATGCGTTATAAACAAAAATAACGCTAAAATACATTATCAACAATAACAATAACACAAATAAAAATATGTATATTTATTATTATTATTTTCTTTCTGAAACCATATATATAAATAACTTCAACATCTTCCTGTTTACATTTTCTCCGTTTGCCTTCAACGTAAAGCAAGCAGATTTATTTATTGTTATTATTATTCAAAATACATAAGTTGTATTTATATAAAAATTTAAAGCTAAAATAGATTTTTTCTTTCTTTCTTCATCAAATCTTTATGTATTAAACTAAAATGGAAATGTTAATACTTTGTTGCAACATATTTTTAAATCTCATTTACTTGAATAAAATTAAAACAAAGGCTAAAACTAACTTTATATATTTTTCAATCAGTAAAGATTTATTATATCAAGTAAAACAAAATCGGAAATAGAAATCCACCTAACTGGATATATATATTTAAATAAGGTAAAAGAACAACTACCTCAGCTCAGCTTTCATCGCGACGACACAAATCCCCAAGTCCACCACGACGCTATCACACTGCGAGCTCGCGGCGACTCCCAATCACCTTCGTGCATGCATCCAAACCCTAGCTCTCACCTCTACCCTCTCGAATCTACTCGCGCAACCCCCACGAACTCCAAGACCAAAATCCAAATCAATCGAACCCTACGTCACCCATAGCCGTCGATCTGTCCACCGAGTCCCTTCGATCACTAGCTAGGGTTCTCGAATTGATTTGACTCAAGGAAACTCGGTCGCCCCCTTTGAATTCGAACGTGACTGCATCGTACGAGCGATTGAAAAAAAAAATCTCGCGCTCGAAGCAAGGATCTGAAGGAACGAGCTCGCATCCTATTCGAATTGGGAAGAATTAGGTGACGGCCATTATTGATTTATATTTTTCTTTCTTTCGGTTTACTGAATTGGAAAATCAATGGCTTCGGCCATTGTTGATTTTCGAATTAAAGGGGAGTAGCGAAAGTGATTTTATTTTAGTTCTGGTATGCTCTAGCGTATATACAAAGGCAAGACACGAAATTGAGGAGAAAGTAGCGTGCTGGGAAATGGATTGAAAATGGCGTACACAAGAAGCCTGATAAAGGAAATGAATTTAAATTTCATTAGCGTAAAATCAAATAAATTTTCCGCGTTTATATATCGTACACTCACACACTAACTTTGATCAATACGAAATTTGAAATTCGATAATAATACAATGTTACGGACCCAATGGAGCTGGTTTCGTCAAATTCCGAGACTGTGCCTCGGAAGGCTATTTTTAAATTCAATTTAAACGATATAAATTTTTAAACTGAACAAACCACTTTAAATTTCAATTTTACAACTTCTATTACTTTCAGTGTTATCAATATAAATTTTATAAGCCTTCAAATTATTTTTAATCGGATTAAAATTCCAGATTCAACGTTTTATTCAAATTCAAGTTATTTAATTCAACAATTTAATTGTCAATTAAATTATGATATTTGTAATTTAAGTTGATAATTAACCTTTAAATAATTAAAATCAATTAAATATTCCGATTTTAAATGCTTGAAAATTCCGGGTCGTCACAAAAACAGTTAAAAAATTGTTAAATAGTTCCAAAAATAATTGTAAAATAAGTATAAGATGGTTTGGTTTTAAAAAGAAAGATTGTATAGTAGTAGCTTGAAAAAATAGATTTATATTAAAACAATTTATTTTGAAAATAGTCCAGAGCCAAACTATTCAATTCCCAATCTCCATCCTCATCAATTCAATTTAAATTTCCACTTCCATTTAAATTGACTCAATTCTAATTTAAATGACTTCAATTTCCATTGAAATTGATTTAGCCCCAATTCAAGTTGAACTAACCTTAATTTCTTTACAAATTCAAATCAGATTCCATTTGAATTTTAAACCCATTCAACTTTAATCACAATTCCAAATTATTCAAATCAATTTGAACTAATTTCAAATTGAACCCACCTCAAATTTCAAATCATTTCAAATCAATCCATTTCAAATTTTCCATTTGAATTTTTAAACTTATACATCTTCAATCATAAATCCAATTAACTCAAATCAAATTCAATTTGAACTAATTCAATTCCAATTTCAAATTTAAACCATCCCGAATTATATAAATTGGAGCTAAATTTTTAAATGTTGATTTAATCTTTTAAATCAAATCAACCTATATCTTTAAACCATTTAATTCTGAATCCAAATTCCATTTTATCTTAATAATGGATATATTACCACACCCCATTTCTTCATTCGTTTAAACAAATCCAATTTCAGCGTAAAGATTATTAATAACAATAGGATAGTATCATTCAAATTATTTTAAAACATCCGTCCATTTTGAATTCCAGTTCTCAAACCCATTTTGAGATCACATAAATTTCCAATTCAAATCAACCATTTAACTTTCCAAGTTAAATTGCAATTTCATCTTGAAATTTCCAATTCAGGTTGCCTGTTGTAAACTTATTTAATTTCCCAAATTAAATTCACTTTAATTTAATCCTGTCAATTTTACCCAATCTTAATTCTTATTTCAAATTTAAACTTCATATTAATATCCAATCCCATTTATAAGTTCAAAAACTTATCGCTTTGGGTTTTCACATCATTCCAAGGAAAATTCAAAACTCAACCATAGAGTTTATTTCAAATATACATATTTATTTCCTTTACACGCCAAGTTAGTTTAAATTTTAAACCACCTTGGTTTTAGTTTAAAACAAATTCCTTTAAATTTTCAAACAACTCTTGTTTGAAATAGAACCCTTTTCATTCAAATTCATTAAATAATATTATTTATTATTTCTTTATTTTTTTGAAATAATTTTCAAATTGCTGGTCCTAGATTTAAAACTTCACAAATTAAATCACCTTCGGTTCCAATTTTTTTAAGTCATACTTATCTAAATGTTTTACTTCCTTAAAATATTTCATTTTACTTACTCATTAACACACATACCATTATTAAACGCAATAATCATTTATGATAATAACCAAGATTATCATATCTGGACCAATTCATTATTATCTTATTCTGAAACTCCTTCCCAAATTCAAGATTTTAATTTTAGTTTGAATCCATTTCAAATTTATCTTTATTCAATTTTCTACGTGGTTGTATTTTATTACCACTTGATTTAATTCCAGTAATTTAACAACCAATTACCTTAATATTTATTAGAAAGAAATATTGCTTTATGTATCAAAATAATTCTTATATAAAATCATTTAAAATCTTTATATAAGAAAATAACAAGTACGCTCTCATATATATATTCACTCAACTCATTCTAGGGTACCATTGACCCTATCCTTAATGAGTAATCCCATCAGAGCCAAGGTTCTCGCTTAACCTTCAGCTCTGAAACCAAATGTAACGACCCGGAATTTTCGATCCTGAAAATTCCTGATAGTTAGGGAAAGAAGGAAGAGATAGAAGAAAAATAAAAAAACAGAAACACCAACATCTCACATTCGCAGCGGATAAAATATAATAACAAATAATAATAGGTATACAAAGGAAAACTGTACTTATCAGATTACACTTGAATACATCAGAGTTACACAAATACACAAACCTTGGACAGATACAGAATGTCCCAGATAACTACAATATATCTTAGCGGATACACTCCATATGTTTCTGCCATCTAGCTCGCCTCCTGAGCTCCAGAACGTCCTAACCTGAAAATCTATAATACTCGATCTGACCCGAGCATTACATCAAAGTAACACCCGGGTCAGGCTGGAAACCAGCGTGAGTAAACCCATTTGACATGGAATACAACAGCATAAAACTTACATAAAACCCTGAGTAACTCGTTCATCACTACAAGTTCACAACTTGTTATAGTAAATACTTATATTCACAAATCAATTCTTAAGTACCTTTACTTAGTTTTAAATGGTCGAGTCATTTAAATTATTCCATTTCAACCTATTTATTTCACATATCAATCTATTCAGAATCATAATATGATACAAATCGAAGTGGGTTCGGGTATTTACTGACACCTGACCCCGGTCTCTGTGAATTCATTACCATCTTAACCCAAGTTATTCAAGTGAAACACAATTCAACTTTAAATACAAGATGTCACATTTACACAGCAATTCATCTTCATTAAATAACCATATTATAAATGTCCACCCAAACATATCATATCACAAAACATTTCATATCGCAAAATATCACAGCATATCATCCAATAGATATAAACCAATTCAGATATTCTATTCAACCAATCATCCAAAAGCAACCATTGTTAATCCCTATTATAATTAATTTAATTAACTTAAATTAAATCAATTAGTTACGAATTAATCACCTAACTTTGCTTAATCAACCATTAATTAATTACAACCTTTTAATTAATCAATCATTCTTCAAATATCCATCTTAATCAATCACCTTGATAAATTATCTTCAATTATATAGAGTTATCATCCTTCAATTAATTTCACAAATTAATTATCCTTAATCATTTACAGTAATTAACCTTTAATTACTCTCATAAATTACATTAATTAATGATCCTTAATTAACTAATTATTTCCAATAATTAATTAATTATAATTAAATTACATTTATCCTTAATTAATTATATTAATTAATTTTACTTTAATTAATCACTTCCATTAATCAATCTCAAATTAATCATAATCAGTAATTACCCTTCTGTAATTATTTATTTAATTAATTAACTCCTTAATTAATTCTTTGACTAATTATAATAAGTAATTAATCCTAAATTACTTCTACTAAGTAATTATTCTTTAATTACTTCTCATTAAGTAATTTCCTTTAATTAATTACATCCATTAATTATACATTAACTACATTACTAAGTAATTACACTAATTAATCTCATTAAGTATTTACTTAATTAATTTCAAATCATTAAAAACATAATTATCTTAAGTCAAAATCTTATCTTATTCATGCCTAAATTATCATTGAAAACATTATATTTTGAAAATAACTTTACTTAATTAAATCATTAATTAAGTTTTAAAAATACTTATTCAACTTGATAAATTAAAAGTTTCAAAACACAATTACTTTTCAATGCTTTAAAAATATTTTCATGTGGAAGTTTAAAATCTGGTTTCAATTTAAATTAATAAGCTTGCTTTTATAAAATCTTTAAAATTCGTTTCTACTTAAATTTAAAAATAACTTTAACTTAATTTGACAAAGTTTAAATTAAATAAAGTTTCAAAACTTCATAAACAATGCTAAAGAAACAACTATTATATAAGTAATTTATATAATAAAGTTTAAACTACTCTCATTTTGAAATTTTAGAAACCAAGTTTAAAAACTTCTTTTTTAAAAACTTGCCTAATACTTGCTTCGGGACATGCCAGAAGTTCACTCGGGATTAACCCGAGTCCCCTTTCATTTCAAAAATTTAGATTTAGATTTAGTTTAAGTTTAAATTCTAAAACATGTAGGCTAGACCCATAGAAGCCACTCGAGTTTACACTCATGTCACAACCCAAAATCCTCGATCCCTTCTTCAAAACCAAACCAAACTCGAAACAGCTGATACGAGAACCACCTTGTGCATATGCACCATAACCATCAACTTCTCCGATCATCTACGACAACCTCGACACATCGACCATCGATGCTTCAACTCATTCCGACCACCAAACCATCTTCACAGGCCATGATCCAAAATTTAGCATTCCAGAAGAAACTGGAACAAAACAATCGCCAGAAAACAACTCGAATCGGCCAACGACCATCACCAAAGCGCCAGAAACTCTGGCCATCTCTTCCAAATCCTTCCACGCTGCTACTCCCTAAAAACGATGCAACTCGATCACGTGAGGACGACGCAACGATCACAAATCTGATCACAACAAAAACTAGGTTTAAACCTATTTCGACCTGCCGCCACTCCCTCCATTTTTCCCAAGATCACTGATCACCCGCTAGCTTCAGACAAATCCCCGAGACTTCTCGACCCCTAGATCACCAGAGATTGCCTCAAATACAATTTCCACTTAAACCCAAATTGCATACTCAGTGCAACATTAAAATTTTGATTTTAGTTTTTAAAAATCCTAACTTTCCAAGTGAATTCGAATTACAATCTTGAAACAACAAAATTTAATGTTTGAAATTTAACATATTTTAAAATTTGACTGTAATTTCCAAATTTCCAGAGAAACTTTGCTTTGATTTATTTAAAACTAATTTTAAAATTTAAATCTTGTTAAGACTAACATCTTTTGTTTAGAAACTATTGTCTAAAGTAAATCAGAGGGATGAGAAATGATTTTTGAACAAATCAATGGCCTGTAAGCCTGGAAAATTTTTCATATGTCTGATATTCAGACATACACAGTAACTACAAACATATAAACATGTTTCAGGGTCTTAAAACCATCATGCAATCCCATTTTCAAGCATACATTACTAACTTACTTCAACCATTTAGCATATGCATCAAATTTAAAGTGATTCATGTTTACAGATAAAAGAAAACAGAGGCTCAAACTAAGATCAGAGATGTTTTTTTTTTCTTTTAAAACCAACAGAAATACCAAAGGCATTCATACATACAAATATGCAAAGAAATCATCACACAGTATTTCATAAGTTACTTAAGTTTTAAATTTAAAAAGTTTACTCACTTGTAAAATGAAATAGAGAAACCAAGGCCTTGAGAAACTTGGAAATACTTTGACCTTGTCACATTGTTTGAATCCTAGCTTGAATCTAATGTCATTGAGTTGATCTTGGGCTTCAGGTTGTAAATTGTTACGAGCTGAAGCTTGTCTGATTACCAGATTTTGCTTGCTGTTGAATTCTTTGATTTTGTTCACTGGTTTAATTTTTGATCCAGGCTTTGATTTGCTAGGTTTGAATACTAACAGGATTGATTTTCTAGCTTTAAATGTTTGATTTGCTTCAAAAAAATTCCTCAGATCTGATTTTTAAATGGCTCTGTTTTCTTTGTTCTGAAAGTGGAAAGATAGAAAAAGAGATGAAGAGAAAGGATTAGATGTTTTATATAGGCTGAATTTGAGTTATTTCAAAATATAAAAAATCAAAAATAAAAAGTGACACGTGTTTAAAATCTTTACATTTGTCATTCACTATAATTTATTAACCAACATTTGTAATTAAGTAATTTATATTTAATTTTAAAATGTTAATAAAAGCCTTTACTTAATTCATTTATTCTTATGTAATTGTATATATGAATTTCTTATTTAAAAAAATGTAATAAAACAAATTATATATAAATAAAAGCTTATATATATATTAAATCCAAATATATTTAAAATGTCTATCTTTTGAATTACTTAATAAATTCAAATTCATATTTAAATTAAGTTTGAAAATCTAATTTAAAATCAAGTCATCAATACATATATATTTTAAACATACCCAAATTCAATTTGTAATTAATAATTCTATTTAAAAATTTATTTATCTATATTTTAAAACAACCCATTATCATTATTGTTTGGAAATAACAATTTTTACCAAATTAAAATAATTTAAAAAGGGAATTATCACATTTAATTTGCTTGAAATTTTCGGGATATCATAAGTATAATGTATACACAACCGTTGGTGGCCCCTTTCGGTGGGCAGACTTCTATTGTGCAACACCACTGACCTCGCATATCAACCCTTACTAATGACCATGTCATTCTTAATTGTTTTAAGTAATTGTCTACGTCCAATAATTCATACTCGTCATAAACGCATACTCGATACTATATAAATTTTATTAAATTATTTTACCTTTTATATTCGACTGTTGCTATTCAGCTATTTTTACATAAATTATTTCTTGTTTCTTTAATGTCACCTATCGCTTTTTCTAATTTAATAGATTAAATATCTTTTACTACTTAACTTCCACTTATCACTAAATATATAGCCTACTGTTACCTTTTAACCATTAACTACCTTTCTTTGGTTACTGTAACTTATTAATTCCCCATTGCTTATTGCTTATTCCCCAACTCAACTTAAATTGCATATATTAGACTGACAATTTAATTATTGTTATTATCTCTACTTACAATACTTTGATTTTTTTTCTTAGGGATTTCTACATTTTAATGCATTGGAATTACATATTCTCAAAAAGAAATATTAACATTGTAAAAATTCCTAAGAATAAATCAAAGTATTGTAAATGGAGATAAAAATAATAATTAAATTATCAACCTAATATACATGATTTAGGTTGAGCTAGAAAATAAGCAATAAGAAATGTAACGTAAATAAAGTGATAAGGAACTAGGAAGTTACAGTAATCAAAAAAGGTAGTCAATAGTTGAAAGGGAACAACAAGCTATCTCTACTACTAATAAAGAAAATTCGTTAAACTGATTTACTCGGTGTCTTTTTGAAATTCCATAAATTCCCTTGCTTTCTGTTTACATATTTGTGCTCAAACAAAATACCTACATATGCAATAACACAAACAGCCCGTGTGCAAAGCACGGGCCCATAATAGTATCTAATAGTGTTATGTGGAAGTTAAGCAGTAAAAGATATTTAATCTATTAAATTATAAATAATGGTAAAAAACATTAATGAAACAAGAAGTAATTTAGTAAAAAAAAACGAATACCAACAGTTGGATATAAGAGGTGGAGTAATTCAATAAAATTTATATATCATCAAGTATGCATTTATGACGGGTATGAATTATTAGACTTAGCCAATTACTTAAATTAACTAAGAATGACATAGTCATTGGTAAGGATTGGAATGCGAAGTCGGTAGTATTGCATAACAGAAGTCTGCCGACCGAAAGGGGCCATCAATGGTTGTGTACACATTATACTGATGTGAGACATCTTCAGCTATAGGACCTATGGGAATATACGTTCGCGTATAAGTGAAGGGAATATTCAAAAGTTGGGTTTGCCTTGGTTGAAGTGTTAAAGGGTCATGTAGGGTCACTTCAACCCTTATAAAGGATGTGTATTAAGTAGCCAAGTGGGTATTTACTTGATTGTATTAGGCAATCTAAATGGGATGGTGCATAGGCTCGATGCTATGTTAGAAAGATTGATACGATTTATGAGGAATAGGGTTGTACACATAGGTCGAGAGCATCATCATTATGGAGTAGTCGATGGAAATATATGGGTTACGCCTATACAGACTACACCTCCAACTAGTGTAGATCATGCATGGGAGATGCACCACCTCACAATTGTTTGTTGGTTTGTTTGAAGTTAGGAGGCAAGGCTAGATAACTCATAGATGAGTCTTTAAGATGAGTTAGAA
Source organism: Allium cepa (assembly GCA_030765085.1). NCBI lineage: Eukaryota > Viridiplantae > Streptophyta > Magnoliopsida > Asparagales > Amaryllidaceae > Allium > Allium cepa. The sequence goes on along the minus strand of CM060946.1, from coordinate 94,404,445 downwards.
TACGGCTAAATAGTTGTAATGCCCTAATTACGCACTAACGGGAAGATCCTTGGTGTACACATGCAATTCGATATAGACACAGTGGTGGATTCTTGGTGCGATGAAAAGTTATGGACACTGGTGGGGAATGTATCCTGGTCCATGAGGAGACTGTGGTACTTACACAAACACAAGCGCGCGCATTATGTAGTTATTATATACCTTGAGTAGGTGGGGCGTATTGTACACGTATAGGAAGTCAAGACGACTAAGTTAAACAGTAGACATAATACATATGAAAGACAATCGGTGTAACGGCCCGTTTTTCCGTACCCTTTGAATCGACAATAAACCATACATGTCCAACTCAAATTGTACAAATAAGCGGATTATTAAGGGTAGAAAGAAAATAAAGATAGAATAGAATCTTACACGAATGGAATAACATATATTATTTCAATAATAATCTTTATAACGGAAAATTTTAAAATGCAATATCAGAGTCTAACCTAAATTCAGCTTGGATAGTTATAAACATTTGTCCTTACAATTGCTGACAAACATCAAACAAATTACACTAAGTATAGCGGATAATAGAATACGTCCACACAATGATGAAGATCTCCAGCTCTCCTCTGGAAACTCCAACCGTCTTCAACTCAACCTGAAAGTACTTGGATCTGACCCGAGTATTAAAAATACGCGGATCAGGCTTGATAAACCAGCATGAGATACTCGAACTTTAAAATGACTATGTTATCAAAACCTTTGAAAAGAAGGGTATCTCATAAGACCACGCCCATACATAAACACGGATGGGTTTTTACCTTATGATAACCAAAACACTTCATCCAAAATACACTTGATATTATTTTTAATGACAATCTTTTGGAAACACTTTTCAAATAAACTTATTCAAATAAGGTATCAAACCTGGACTAAGTCTAAGGTAATATCCTGGACTAGGTCAACGGAATATCCTAATGGAATATATGATACCAAAAGGGGTAGCTGAAATGTTTGCAAGTCATTACAGCTATTTTGGAAATACAACAAAAATCGTAAATCTCGTATTGGGGTTGGATTTCCAACATGATAGAAAACTAGTGGAAAGATCAATCTGTATCCACGACTTACGTCCATGACTCAGACGTCGTTATACAACAACACAAATGGCTAAAAGTGGATATAATCTGCGAATAACATCCAAGGACTCGGACCTCGCGTATCCCTGCCATGAGGCCCAGAAGTTTCTGGTACCTGGGGCTTAGAACATCCGATAACCCAAATCATTACTATCCGAAATGCAAGCATACATCTGACCACATAGAATCCCATCATAACCGGGGTGTGAGGCTCGCGAGGCTACGCTCAATTTCTCAAAGCCATGCTTTTCATACAAAACCACGCTTTGATCATAACACGTTCCACTTTGAATGCCACATTGTCATTCCACGTCAAACGACTAATTTCTAGAAAAGTATAACTTCATGAGCTCGTATGTCTCGGGAAAGGATGTTAAGCTAAGAGAAGTTGTCTTCTCCGCCATCAATAGATATACGTTTATAGAAACCACTCAAATGTGATTTAGAATACAATGTCAGACAAACATCCATACAAGTTCATTCTGGGACTGAACGAAATCGATGGCACTTTCCTTGGCCATTACTAGGCAAGAAGCCCTTGCAATCCGAAAAATCTCAACCACGAGGAGACCACTGCTATAAATAACTCTATAACGAGGGCCAACTGGAGCATGTTCAACAAGCAGTCTTCATGCTATAAAGATCCACGGTCTTCAATAATCATCATCTTCAACATGTCTTTCACTTTCGAATGTATACATTGATTCGAAGTGGTTTTCGGATAGGAATCATCCAAATCCGACTCAGGTTCCTTCGAAGCCAATCATCGCTTAAAAAAAGATGTTAATTTCATATGTGGATATCAGTCATCAATAAATTACTTCATCTTCAGTTTAAATCAATATAAGGAATCATTAAGCCTCATTTATCGAATCATTTGGTTTATTTAAACCTTTCTTAAATCCTAATCATTTTCTCTTTTACTTAGGAAAACCTTTCCAAATCATTCTTTTAAATCTTAATCAAAGACATCTTATATTCAAGTTATAACTTTTAACTTAGGGAAATATTCCCAAATCATTCATTAAATCTTAATCAAAGATTTATTTCTTAACTTCAAATCATATTCTTGCAAATCGAAGATTTTCATAATAGAGCACTACTGCTATCTTAGATATGGTAAATTTCACCTCTAGGGACTAATTGCAAGTTTCACCTCCAGGGACTAATGGCGAGTAATCCTACATTATGAATATCTTTGTCTTTAACGATCATTGTCTTCAATATATTTTATTTCGAAAATTAGTTTCTTTCTTTTACCTTGGAAAAACTTAAATATGATCTTTTAGAGCATCCGGGCTTTCCTTTCAATCTATTCCACCCCTTGCCTAAAAAGAGAACATATAGGCCAGGTAAGTTCAGGGCACTGGTTGCTCCATCCCTAACCTTAGTTAAACACCTTGTTTTTATCTTCCCATATCTCACAGGCGGGACAAATGTACTAGTAGTTTCCGCATACTCATTTTATTATTATATTCAATCTTCTTCACTTTTTGTTTAAGTGGTATAAACAATTCATCTTAACAATTTATTCAAACTCTTATAAAAACTTCCAAATCATCTTTACATTACTTGATTATTCCATTAAAATCATTCACAAAAGATTTAGGAAATAATTGTTAAGTTTAAAACTATATTTCAAAAGGTTATAGAATTCGCAGTATAAAAGTGCTGCGGAAAGTGCTATATAAGCTTACTTGATTTAAACAAATTTTTAATATTTGGAAATTCATATTTTCCATTCCAAATCCCTTTTAAACCATTCAATAGATTTATCAAATTTATTTCATATTTTTAATCATTTAAAAATATCATTTATAAAGAAATTTCTTTTTGTATTCCGAACTGCAAAACCGCGATGTTTATAGAAAATTGTTTTGGACATATTTCAAAATCTACTTGACGAAATCTTGATTTTCTTTCTTCATTGAAAAATTATTATCATTGTGGACCAAAGAAATTTTGTTTCGAAGAAATCCGACTTATAAATTATTCTCTACTTCAATTTGAAGTTACGGGTCGAAATTTACGAACTATCGCTACGCGACAAGCTCGATTTTGACCAATTTTGTGAATTGCTTCGGAACTTGTCCGAAACACTTCCAATTTGTTTCAAACCATATTTAAACTTATTTAAAATCATTAAGAAGCTAAATAACTTCCACACACATATTTGTATGGATTTAATTCTCATTTAATTAACTATGGTTAATTTCTAATCATTTCTCTTATCATTTATCAAACCAAGTTATCAACCACATAATCAATTATATAATCAACCACTTTTGCATCAAAGTTATCAAACATTCATTCAACATATTTAAACTTTCAAATCATTATACTTGAAATAATATATGATTTTATTAAAAATAAGAGTGCTCACCTTTAACTTAACCAATTCTTCCTACCAACATTCATTTGCAACAACACTTCACTTAAACTTGAACTAATCAACTTCTACTCCATTTCTTTTGCTTTATGCCATCGCCCTCTTCTTTCAAACTCCCGAAAATCTAGTAGAGCTTCCGTAGCACCTTGAATTTGCTCCTAGCTCCTTGTAATGAAATCGGCGGCACTTTCTTCTCTTTTTCTTGCTTCGGAGCTTCACGAACTTGCCCCTCTTCCTCCATAGGTTCGTCCATGCCCTATTATTCCCCTTCCTCCATCATTTCTTCACTTCATAGATGCTAAACCAAGTTTAAATGGTATTCTAAGGTCTTTGAAAAAGTTTGGCAGTGTTTGGAGTTGATTTGATATGATTTTGAAAAAGTTAGTAAGCATTTGGAAGAGAAGAAGAAGCCATTAAAGAGGTAGAGAAAAGCTTGGAAAAGGAGGAAGAAGAAGAAAAAGAATGAAAAGTGTGAAAAAGGTGAGAAAGTGATTGGTATATATAGAAAAAGAAATGAAGTGGTAAATTACCCAAATATCCCTTTACCAAATTACCAAAATAACCTTACTTACTTCTAAAGTAATCTTTTTTTTAGCACTTAACATCACATTTCAAATCATTACTTTATTTCATTTTCACTTAGATATTAAGTAAAGTGAGTAATAATTATGTTTCTTTGATTTGATGTTTTATTTTTTGTGTTGAAATGACATTTTTGTCTTTTTGTGCTTATTTTTTCTTAGTTGTTTTGTAGAAATTTCTAACCTTATTTAGTAAAAGTAAATTTGATTAGTAAATTATTTAATACTTTCACTATTAGAATATATGTTCCTATATAAAAAAATAAAGGTGCGACGACATTGTGACAACTTTTAATCGACAAAACGTCGTTTTTCAACAAAATGTTTTGTGGTCGCATTTTGACGTTTTAGTTAAACTATTTATTTATGTAAACCAAATATAAAAATAAAATTTTTAATTCTTTAAATAAATTAAAACATATCTCTTTATATTTTAAAATCATATTTAAATAATATCAAAATCTCTAATTTTACGGTGTATGTAAAACTGATAAAATGCGACAAAATTTGGATATTTTTCTTTTAAATATTTTAATATACTTTTATTATCTTTATTAGATGTTTTCAATAAGATTTATCTTTTTAAATAAATATTTAAACCTATTTATTTAAGCATTTATTTACTTTTAGCAAAACTTAACTTTTGTTGATTTATTCTAAAATCCAAATTTGTACCTTTTAAATTATCAACTATAAGAATAAATAATTTCTCTATTATTATCTATTACATATAACTTATTTATTTAAGTTTAAATCTTTTTAAACGAAATCTCTCGTTTTCGAAGTAGCGAAATTATGGATCGTTACAATCGGTATAAACTAGTGTTATGATAAAGTATGTAATTTACCAGTCACCAGAACATTGTTCTGACCCTTCCCTATTACAACCCACAGGAAAGACTTAGAGGGACACGTATTGGTACAAGGCACGAATAGTGGAAGGATACGTTTCCTTGTGTGTGCTTGACACTGGCAAGGGTACTAGATATCGGAGGTATTAAACTTGGTTGATAAGTATACGTTCTATTATATTTGACTATTCCGCTATGAGTTTCCATCGATAGAGTTCTCATATACCTTTGTTTATTTACAGGATACCAACACCAATCATCCATACTTAGTGGACTTGGGTTTACGATTTGGCAAAAATTCAAATTCATTAAGGTGTGGGTAGTTCCACTAGGTACGCACTTCCCTTCCATTACCTTTTCTCTAATTTTTGCCTAAAAATTCTGCTCGATACTGAGTGGACCTTCTCAGTACTGACCAGACTTTTTTCTCATTACCGAGTACTATAAGTACTCAGTACTTAGAAATTTTTTGTCACCTTATTTTTCTCCTATTCGTAACTGAACCCTCCTTATACTGAACCCTTGCAAACTCCATTCCTGCAATAACCCACCCAGGAATAGGCCTAAATTTCAACTCATAAAAGGCTCATTGAAACTTAGATCCGTACTAAGGCAAGCTTTTGGTAGTAAAAAGAAATAACATTGCAGAGCCATAACTAAACTTTCAGAACTCACAACGGATGGATCAAAATATAATAGAAAAGTGTACCCATTGAAACCATAAAAATGTCATAACACAAAATCCCATGAAAACCGTATCATAATATACATTATAATAATTATCTAAATCAATGGGTACACATAAAAGCAATAATAATAAATACTGCTGAAAAAAAATGCAGTGTACGTGCTAATATAATACAAACGGATCGTGTGATATGGAATATAATATAAATGTGGAAATATATGATAATAGCAAAGTAAATAAAAATAGAAAAATTCACACCAGAGATTTTTATACTGGTTCGGAGCACCGTCCTACGTCCAGTCCCAGACTTCTATCTGGTTTTCTTTTCACTACCAACTACCTCGCTTCACCCGGAGGAACAGGTTTACAACACCCGATCAGACGAACAGGATTTCACGCCTCTAATACACTGAGGACTTCAATACTTGCCTCTTACAACACCGAGGACTTCAACACTTGCCTCTTACAACACGGAGGACTTCAACAAAGATGAATATAATTGTTTGTTGACGTTATGTGTTCTTGCTAACACGGTTTTGTCATTTGTAGTACAAACTTCCTATAATCTTATCCTCAAATAGAATATTTGTATGTATGAATATTTGGAAGTTGATATCGTGTTTAATCTAAAGAATGTTAAATAAATTTCAGGATTCAAAACGATATATGATAGAATATGAGCAATTTGAATGCTTGAGAGTACAAGATAGAGATCAATAGAATAAAGTCTAGAAGAATAGAAAATCGTTGTTTGGTATAATGATTTCATGATGTTTATATAAGAAATAAACAGTTGTAACCATTTGTGAAAAGATACAAACAAAGGTCATGATCATTAGTGGAGAGAAAGAGAAGCAACCATTGAAGAAAAGGAAGTGTCTATACGAAGGGTTGCTTTCTATTTGAAAACGGTCGACAGGTCAAAAAGGACCAGTAGATAAGAATTTGAATATATATATATACACACGTTATGGTCACTTGTGCACGTTATCTGTGCATTCTGGGCATAAACGGTCGACCGCCATATTTTAACCGGTCGACCGGTTTAGCCCAGTTTGCACAGTTAATGTGCATTCATTCATATATATACATATATAAGAAAATTAAAGTTATACGATTATTTGAGGATAGATTTTAACATAAATAATATTACTAACATACCAAATAATCAACCTCTAACATATGGAGCTCTTTGTGTCCAACATAACTTCTTTTTGTCGATCATGACTTATCCCTTTGTCAGAGATCAAAACTCTAAAAAAATCTTGACTCAAAATTCTCCCCCTTTTTGATTGATGACAACATAGTTATGAATCTCCCCCTGTATATGAGTTCTGCATATATACTGTTAGCACAATTTTCTCCCCCTTTGTCATCGACAAAAAGGAGTTGTTAAATGGAGGATGTAAAAGAGATTATAAGCAACATAAAACTATTGCCATAGATCAAGAGTAACAAACACACAAAATTATAATACACATAAGTCTAGTATGAATGACACTATTTAGTACAAGTGCCAGATAATGTCTTTAAAGCAAAAGCTAAAGTCATAAGTACGCATAAAAAAGAGATAGACTAAAAAGGACATATTCTGACTCCGTCTCACCCTCTTCTTCTTCTTCTTCTTCTTCAACAAGCTGAGATTTCCTATGTCGACGTTCATGACTAGTTCCCGAGCTTGTGCCCTCCTTCGAAGATGTCCAAGCAAAAATAGGAGGAGCTGGGCGCTTGCCAGGGTCTGAAGCTTGTATTGATGAAGATGATGCACCACAAGATATTGCTTCCTATATCGAAACGAAGAACGACTTAAGTTTGTTAAAGCGTTTATCCATTTTTGTATCCATGCTCTTAAGTCGTGCTTCGAGAAGGAATTGATTTCGAGCAATAGTGTCAAGTGATTCTTTTGTTGAGGAAGATGATCGTAAGAGTTTAACTTCCTCAGGTTTAGGGCAAGATGGACGTGATGAAGCTTCTTTATGTCCTTGTTCTTTCCATTGTTTAAAAGGTATAATATTAAAGTATGGAGCGGGAAGCTTCATTCTTGTAATCGTAGCTTTGTTGATGACTTTTGGTTTGGAAATTGAAGACTTGGGAGGTTCAATGCCACAATCAAGCAAGAGACGCATAATATACTCGTTATAGAATAAGTGTGGTCTAGAGCTATCATTTACTTTTAAGATCTCATCAAAGATCATACCAATCCAATTTATACGAATACCCCCATAGATTGAGTATAATGCCTTGAAATTTTCTTTATAGACGACATCAAAATTTCCTATTCTTGGTAAAAGAGAGTGCATAAGAGTATAGTGAAGAATTCTTGCAGAAGGCCGTAGACCCATAGACTTAGTGCTATCCTTGTCATCTTCAATAAATTGATGGCTGATTTGATTACGGACATGAACATTGCAAAAATTACTTGAGAATTTTTCACAGATAAAAGAAGAACCAAGAACGTTTGCCATCCTATCACATGAGATAAACACTTCTTTGCCACAAACAACTGACCAAAGACAATAATTAGGATTCTCCGGCTTATTTTTCTCTAAATTTAGGTTAGCATAGAATAATTTGATCATTACATGGTTAATTTCCACATTGTTTTGATCAAAGTCAATTAGGTTTTCAATGTATGCTTCCTTTGCTAAACTAAGAATACGATAACTAGAGAAATCAGAAAATTTAATAAAAGAACCCGGATGGATTGTAAAATCCTTCATCTCATTCCATCTTTTGACTGCAGTTGGATCTACAAGCCACTTCCTGATAGAGAGATCAATTGGTTGTGTTTCGGAGGTAGAAACTTGTTTTAATTTCTTTTGTGGAGGAGCCATTTTTGGAGAGATTGGTAGAAGATTTTATTTTTAGGGTTATGGGAGGTTTGTTAAAAAATGAAGAAATGAAGAAGTGGGGAAGAAAATGACCGTTTGTGCTTAAAAAAAAGTACAGCTCGAAATCGGTCGACTGCCTCTAAATCACCGGTCGACCGTTTTCATACAGAGACCAAAAACGGTCGACTGGTGGATTTTGGCCGGTCGACTGGTTTGCCTGTGAGTTGTTTTTCTTGCTTGCATGAATTTCTGAGTTGTTAAACGATCCATAATATTGAGTTTTTTCAAAAACATGATATATATATATATATATATATCGATATATATAAAAAATACGAGAATACAATCATAATATTAAAACAAATTTAATGAGAGGCAGAGGAATTATGATCGGAAGTCTCTTCTTTGACATCGGTAATGGGTGGTTTCCATGGCGACCACTTTTCTTTCGCTCCTTCATTCTGAGCATAGTTTTTATCCCATGAATTTGGGCTTCTAGAGGATGAAGGTGCATGAGGCATTGGCTCGTATACACCATGTTTATTTGAACCACAAAAGAATGATGCCATTCTTTCTAGAAGAGATAGACGTTCCGAAGTCAGTTGTTGCTCATAATGCAGCTGTCTTTGAAGATCGATTTGATGTTTTCGATAATGATGAATCTCATTGATCTTCTCTCTGGTACGGGGTGAACAAAACAACACTTTCTTTGCTCGTTTCGAAGTAGGCGTATTTCCAAGAGAATGAATGCAATGATGATGACACTTTGATTTGTGTTTTGGAGTTTCAGGAGAGTAATATTCTTCTGGCTCAGAACTTATGACCGAAATATGGGATTTTGAGCACACTCATCACAAATATGTGCCATAATGAACTGTATATATATAAACTTTTAGGTTCAGATAGGAGATGATAAAAACAATATTTTTGTCAAGCTTATATAAAAAATCCTATATATAAGCTTGTGGATGAGAATTGACATGTAATCTTGGCCGTAGAAAAATTAAAAGTTCATATTCAATTTCCAAATATAGCAATAGCAAAAATAATCCGAAAAGAACTTCAGAATATAACATTATTACTTATCAAGTTCTTTTTTAGAAATTAAACCAAGTTCTCTACGAAATTTAATGAAACTAGGCTCAAGTAGAGGCTTAGTGAAAATGTCTGCTAATTGACTATCAGTTTGGACATATTCGAGACAAATATTTCCTTTTTCGACATTGTCTCTAAGGAAATGATGACGGATATCAATGTGTTTGGTTCTGGAGTGATTTACTGGATTCTTAGAAAGATTTATAGCACTTGTGTTATCACAGTATATAATGAAATTTGATAAATGAATATCAAAATCTTGAAGCGTTTGTTGCATGTATATTACTTGTGTACAAGCGAGAGCCGCTGATATATATTCAGCTTCACATGTTGATAGTGAAATACAATTTTGTTTCTTACTAAACCAAGAGACAAGTGATTTTCCAATAAAATGGCACGTACCACTTGTACTCTTTCTATCCGTTCGAGAGCCTCCAAAATCAGCATCACTATAAGATACTAATTCAAATGGACATTCTTTTGGATAAAAAAGACCGAAATTTTTGGTATTATTAAGATAACGAATTATTCGTTTTACTGCTCGTAGATGTGATTCCTTCGGATCTGCTTGAAAGCGTGCACATAGACAAACACTCATCATTATATCTGGACGACTTGCTGTAAGATAAAGAAGAGAACCAATCATGCTTTAATAAAGTTTTTGGTCAACATTCTTACCTTTTTCATCTTTTTCAAGATGTGTACTTGTACTCATAGGAGTAGGTTTACCAGATGTGTTATTTAACCCGAAGCGATTGATAAGATTTCCGCAGTATTTTTCTTGATTAATAAAGATACCTTTCGGAAGTTGTTTGATTTGAAGTCCAAGAAAATATGACAGTTCTCCCGTATGAGACATTTCGAACTCTTTGGTCATAGTACTTGCAAATTCCTTGCAGAGTTTATCGTTTGTTGAACTAAAGATGATGTCGTCTACATATATCTAGATAACTAGAATATCCTTTTGAGAATGTTTGATAAAAAAAGTTTGATCGACTTTGCCTATTTTAAATCCTGAGTTAATAAGATAGCTATGTAGTCGTTCATACCAAGAATGAGGTGCTTGTTTTAAACCATACCGAGCTTTCTTAAGTTTGAACACATGGTCAGGATATTTTTCATGTACGAACAAAGGAGGTTGTTCGACATATACATTTTCTTTGATAAATCCATTGAGAAATGCACTTTTGACATCCATCTGATAAAGTTTGAAATTATGGTGACAAGCAAAAGATAATAGGATTCTAATAGTTTCTAGTCGAGCAACTGGTGCAAAAGTTTCCTCATAATCGATACCTTCTTCCTGATTATATCCTTGTGCTACTAATCTTGCTTTATTTCTGGTGATATTTCCTTGTTCGTCGGCCTTATTTTTATAAACCCATTTAGTACCAATAACTGACTGATCGGTTGGTCTTGGAACAAGTTCCCAAACGTTATTGCGCTCGAACTGATTTAGTTCTTCTTGCATGGCAATGATCCAGTAATCGTCTGTAGCAGCTTCTTTTGGATTCTTAGGTTCGATATTTGAGAGAAAAGCGACATGACCCATTTGGTTGAGTTGACTCCTTGTTCTGACATGTGATGTTACTTCACCGATTATATTTTGGGCCGGATGGTCTCTTAATATTCTTGGTGGTGATTGTAACTCACATATTTGAGGAATATTCTCAATAATTATTTCCGAGTCAGAATCAACATTTGTGATGATTGGATTGTCAGTGACTATTGTTTCGTCATCATCTGATATAGTTTGAGGATGCTGATAGAATTCATCAAAAGAGACATAAAGTGATTCTTCAATAGTTTTGGTTTGTTTATTAAATATACGATAGGCCTTGCTTCGTTTCGAATAACCGACAAATATTCCTTCATTGGCTTTTGGATCGAATTTGTAAAGTTGGTCCTTCGTATTTAAAATAAAGCACTTGGAACCAAAAACTTTGAAGTATGAGGTTTTAGGCTTTCTTTTGTTAAATAATTCATAAGGAGTATATTTGGTAAGAGGTCTTATGGACACACGATTTAAAACATAACAGGCAGTTGCGACGGCTTCTCAGAAATGTTTTGGTAAGGTGGTTCCATTCAATAATGTTCTTGCACATTCTTGTAAAGTTCGGTTCTTCCGTTCTACAACTCCGTTTTGTTATGGAGTTCTGGGAAACGAAAAATTATGATATATACCTTTCTTTGTACAAAAATGTTCAAATTTATTATTTTCAAATTCTCCACCATGATCACTTCTTATATTTTTAACTTTAATCCCTTTTGATTTTTGAATTCTTTTGACGAAAGATTTAAAATGATTGAAAGTGTCACTTTTGTTTTTTAAGAAAATTGTCCATGTGTAACGGGAGAAATCATCAACAATTACAAGCACATATCGACTGTGATTTATTGATTGAACCCTAGTAGGTCCAAATAAATCCATATGTAGTAACTCAAGTGGTTGTAATGTTGATATGACTTTTTTTGATTTGAAAGATGATTTGGTCAATTTTCCTAGTTGACATGCATCACAAATGTTGTTAACCTTAAAATTCATTTTGGGTAGTCCTCTAACTAGATTGTTTTTGGCTATCTTGTCAATAGTTCTGAAGTTTATATGACAGAAGTGTTTGTTCCATAGCCATGGATCATTATCATTAGCCACAAGACACATATCTGAATTATGATTAATATTCATATTCAGAATATATATATTTCTGTCTCTATAACCTTCGAAAATTAAATTATGGTCTTTATCTAAAATACTACACTTATTATTCGAAAAGGAAATTGTAAAACCCTTGTCACATAACTGACTAATACTAAGTAAATTGTGTTTTAAATTTCTAACTAGCATAACATTAGTAATAAGAGGTAAGTTAGATGTACCGCAATTGCTCACATCGCCTTTGCCGATGATATAGCTTTTTGAATTATCTCCAAAAGTGACGGAGCCACCATCTGAGTATGTAATATTTGTCAATAAGCTCTTGTCTCCAGTCATGTGCTTCGAGAAACCACTGTCCAATATCCACTTTTCTCTTTTCTTAAGTGGCACCTGCAAAAAATAAAATTAGGTCCATGGTACCCACTTTTTATGGGGTCCTAAGAGTTAGGTCTTAGGAGTCCAAACCCATACGGGTCTGGTATCCCCTTTATATACATAATTAATATTAAGATGCACAGTATTCATGAAATTCTGAATATATTTGTTCCTAATCAAATTGTTATTTGTTTTAGGAACCCATATTTTGATAGTCTTGATGTTTTTCTTTTGAAATTTCACAACTGGTTTTGGTTTGGAATATAATAAACTAAGATTTTTCTTAGCTTCAATTTTTTGTACTTTCTTCTTCCTTTTATTACCAAGATGTTTCTTGGTTTCCCTTTTTTATATCCCAAACCTTGTTTATTTGAAACAGATTGTGAATTTTTAATGATTTTTGTCAAATTTTCTCGACCTTTGTTAAAGTTAGAAACATTTTGAGTAATGTTATCTAACTTAGTTTGTAAACTAGCCTTTTCTAGATCCAAAATTTTGACTTTTGCCTCAAGCTCATGATTTTTAGTAGTGAGAACATCATTTTTCTCTTTTTGAGTTTCAATTTCTTGACTCAAAAGAACTAATTGAGAGCAACATTAGATGATGATTCTTGAAATTTTTCAAGTTCTTCTTCTAATATTTTCTTCTCGTCTTTTAACATATCTCGTTCAAATTCTGCTCTACTCAATTCTGCTTTGGCTTCTTTTAGCTTTCGTTTCATGTCTTTATATTTGACTATCAATTCAGCATTAATATCAAGTACTTCATCAAATGTAGGAATTTGTACCTCATCTTCTGTTTCCATGAAACAGACATTTGCTTGTTCATCTTCCGTATCACTCTCACTTTCTGATGAGTTTGTATCATCCCATGTTACCGAGAATGCTCGTTTCTTTGATTTGTCCTTCTTATATCTTAATTTGTCATTTTCTGACTTCTTCTTTTGCTCTGGACAATCCTTGTGCATGTGCCCCTTTTTGTGACAGTTGAAGCATTCTATAGAGGATGATGTGGGTTTATTTGATCCAGATTTCTTTCTGTTATAACGACTGGCTTTTCGCTGTTTTAGGAATTTTTTGAAACCTTTTGCTGTGAATGCCAGATCTTCATCTTCAGATTCTGATTCATTTTCGTCTTTTTCGGCATGGAATGCCATGTTTTTCTTTTCTTCTTTTTATTCCTTTCTAGTCTGCAAGTTAGCTTCGTAGGACATTAGATTTCCTATCAATTCATCTGGCTTCATAACGGAAAGGTCATTAGCTTCTTCAATTGCTAATACTTTTCCTTCCCATTCACTAGTCAGAGAATGTAGGACTGTTGAGACAACATCAAAATCAGAATACTTTTGTCTACTTTTGTCCTAAGCCAATAAGAGCATGGTGGATATTTTGAAACCGTGAATACATATCATTGATTGTCTCATTTGGTTTCATTTTGAAATTTTGAAATTGACTTTTCAGCACGGCTATTTTGGCTTGTTTAACCTTATTAGTACCTTCATGAGTGGTTTTCAACGTTTGCCAAATTTGATATGCAGTAGTGCAGATACTAACATGGTTATATTCATTTTGGTCTAATGCACAAAACAACATATTTATTGCTTTTGCATTTACGGCTGCTGCCGTTTTCTCAGCCACTGTCCATTCTGAATAATCAGTTGTTGGATTCACTATTTCTTTTTGAGTAGCATTCCAGGCATCATAACTGTTTGATTGCATAAAGAATGACATACGTGTAGCCCAATAGTTATAGTTAAGACCATTGAAAAATGGAGGTCTTTGTGTCGATTGACCTTCTGTGTAAGTGGTGTTTTGAGTGCTAGTACTTGCGTTATTTTCCATATTACAAGAATATACCAAATAACTGTGTTACGGTTATATGATGACCGTGCTCTGATACCAAGTGGAAAAAAATGCAGTGTACGTTCTAATAGTACAAACAGATCGTGTAATATGGAATATAATATAAATGCGGAAATAGATGATAATAGCAAAGTAAATAAAAATAGAAAAATTCACACCAGAGATTTTTATACTGGTTCGGAGCACCGTCCTACGTCCAGCCCCAGACTTCTATCTGGTTTTCTTTTCACTACCAACTACCTCGCTTTACCTGGAGGAACAGGTTTACAACACCCGATCAGACGAACGAGATTTCACGCCTCTAATATACTGAGGACTTCAATACTTGCCTCTTACAACACCGAGGACTTTAACACTTGCCTCTTACAACACGGAGGACTTCAACAAAGATGAATATAATTGTTTGTTGACGGTATGTGTTCTTGCTAACACGGTTTTGTCACTTGTAGTACAAACTTCCTATAATCTTGTCCTCAAATAGAATATTTGTATGTATGAATATTTGGAAGTTGATATCGTGTTTAATCTAAAGAATGTTAAATAAGTTTCAGGATTCAAAACGATATATGATAGAATATGAGCAATTTGAATGCTTGAGAGTACAAGATAGAGATCAATAGAATAGAGTTTAGAAGAATAGAAAATCGTTGTTTGGTATAATGATTTCATGATGTTTATATAAGAAATAAACAGTTGTAACCATTTGTGAAAAGATACAAACAAAGGTCATGATCATTAGTGGAGAGAAAGAGAAGCAACCATTGAAGAAAAGGAAGTGTCTATACGAAGGGTTGCTTTCTGTTTGAAAACGGTCGACAAGTCAAAAAGGACCAGTAGACAAGAATTTGAATATATATATATACGTTATGGTCACTTGTGCACGTTATCTGTGCATTCTGGGCATAAACGGTCGACCGCCATATTTTAACCGGTCGACCAGTTTAGCCCAGTTTGCACAGTTAATGTGCATTCATTCATATATATACATATATAAGAAAATTGAAGTTATACGATTATTTGAGGATAGATTTTAACATAAATAATATTACTAACATACCAAATAATCAACCTCTAACATATGGAGCTCTTTGTGTCCAACATAACTTCTTTTTGTCGATCATGACTTATCCCTTTGTCAGAGATCAAAACTCTAAAAAAATCTTGACTCAACAACTGCCACTAGCCAAGCTTCTTTAAGCATCGTCACCTCCATCACTCCTTCCTTAGCCTGTGTTGTAATGAGGAGGGATTCAGAACAATAAGTGTCTGGTGAATGAAAACCTCGAGTCTTACCTTTTTATTACTTGGGCAGTATATTTCAAAATAAGAATATGTGTACAAATATAAAACCATTAAAGTCGTTTAATACTTCTTTATAAGGAAAGGAGGTAAGTCGAACCACTTAGTGCCTTCCATTCCAGAAGTACGTTTCTAGAATCTCATATCCCAATCATACATCATAAATAGCTAATAATGTAAGAGGCGGTACCCAAGCCACTTAATACTTTCCATTGGAAAATAGGAGGACTTCGGTCATTTAAGACCTTAGTTAAGGCAGACCTCATTATTTAAGACCTATTTCCAGAAGTGTGCTCCTACTAACATCACATGGAATCTCATAGGCCACTTAATACTTCCAAGTGGAAAATAGACAGACTCTGGTCATTTAAGACCTTAAATAAGGCAGACTCATCATTTAAGACCTATTTCCAAAAGCGGTCCCCTATAGAGATACCACCTAATGTAACCCCTTGGCCATTTAATACTTCATTTGGGGAAAGAGGCGGTCCAACAACTTTATACCTCAAAACTAAAGCAGGCCCTTCGTCTCATGGTCCATGCTCATAATGATGTCCCACATTATTCCGCTATTTATAGGAATTGGTAGCCAGATTAGTGGGTAGATTTTACTTGTTAAATTTGAAACTAACCTCGCGTCATTACAAATATTTATCATAATGATATCTCACATCAATAAAAGTGTACACAACTACTGGTATCCTCAAAGTGAAGGGCAGACTTCCATCATGTAACTCTATTAACCTCGCATGACTTAGCTACAAATCAATTACTCTCCATATTTACACACTCACACACTCATCTCACTATTTCATAAATAAGGCCTTATATGGAATCTTCCTTATTACGCCTAAAAATAATAATTAGGCGATATAAGAATATCCTCTTATTTTCGGCTCAAAATCAGTTACCTTTCTAATGGGGGAAATAAATGTAAAAAAATGTCTGATTAACTATGCTATATACGCAGTAATTATACGTTAATTGTGTAAATAGAGAAAAATAAATATTCACACCTAATAAGTTCTAAATGCATGAATTTTATGCTCTAAAATAGCGTTAAATGTCAATTCCCTAACCAATTATTATTACAAGTTCTTTTTCTTCAAATTCCCAAGATTTCATTGGATTCTGATGTCCGAACAGGGAATAAATATTTATAACCAAAACTGCAATAACAGGCTTATAAATAAAATAAAACTTAATTTATTACACTAATTCAATGGAATATCTTAAACAATAAGAATTTGCAATCTAAACCCCTATATTCTATTCAACTCCTCTTTTTACAAAGAAATAGATAAGAATAAGTGGCGTAAAACACGAATAGAATTCGTAGTCTAAACCCCTTATTTTATTGAAGGGTCGTAATTTAACCCAAAGAAGATGAAAAAGTGGAATGGACTATGAAATTAAGAAAGATTACAAAAGCGAAATAAATCTCATTAAATTAATGTAAATAATTGAGAATCTCAGCATAGAATTGAATATCAAAATAGAAACGAACATTGGAGGATTTTATCTGTCATATTTTTGAAATCCTAAAATCCCTAAGGCATATTCGAATGTAGAAGAAAAACATTAAATAATTGTTGAAAAGAAATACTAGGGTTTCCTCTCACAGACTAGCTTTAGCTTCACTCAAATGGATTTGTAGCCTTCCAATCACTTCCAGAATCTCTCTCTTTTACTATATATACACATAATCACTACAAGAAATTAGGTTTTTAGTGGCGCTTAAAAAACCCTAGAAAAAGTTTTGGTGGCGTTTTGATAAACGCCGCTAAAAAACATGCGACTAAAAATCCATGATTTTTTGTTGCATTTATTTTAACGCCACTATAAATGAATTTTTGGCAGCATTTTTTAAACGTTACTAAAGATCTTTTTTACAGCGTTTACGAAACACCACCGAAAAGGTGTCGTTTACTATCTTATTTTTTTGTTGCACTTATTATTATTTTTTGCAGCGTTTTTTGAACGTCACGGAGATTATCTGAGTTACTATAATTGCTGATTCTGTAGCGCTTTTTAAACGCTACAAAAAAATATTTTTGGTGGCGTTTTTTCTCCACCACCGTAGTTTCAATTTTATTGTCTGCTGTTGCACGACTACATCTGATTTCGCCTCCAATTCAAGTACTTCAAAACTTATACAATAACGTAATATATAAACACATACACATCCAAACATAACACATTCAATGAACTATAATAACACAAACAAAAGCAATTACATAATCACCACTATATCATAACATTAGTGTCAAGACAAAAGGTTAACCATACGTTTACACAACCAAACTACCATAAAAAGTTTCATAATATGTACTCCAAGGTATCATACACACACATTTTAAAGACAAAAATGATGACGTTTAACAAGTAAAAATTTCTTAAATTCCTATCATACCACAAATTGGTGCACTGTGCACTTCAACACCACTCCGCACCTCCAAAACCACAATCTGCTACTGTCTTATAAACTCTTGCCTCACTTTCAATCACTTACCTCTCCACTATACAACATATCAGGTGCACAAACACTCAAAAGATCCTACCCCTTGCCACATTCATCAAAAACTTCTACTCCTCAAAACTGTGCATATCACAAAATTACAACAACCCACAACATCAACTGCTGCCAATACCATTGTGTCATCAAACCATATAACATCCACTGCTTTCACCACTCTATCACTCTGCCTTCTCACCATCATCAACATTCACTTGCATTACCTCCAAAAACTCAAAGCTGCTGCAATTTCAACATTAAATATCTTACCACCTGTTCTACACTTCACCCACTTCAACAAGTAACCCCTGCTACTAATCTACGTCATTTCACCACCTAACTTCCACCAACGCATCACCATATACAATAGAGTAGACACCAAAACACATATCACTCAACCATTCAACCTACCATATCTACATCTCCATAGTTATCCACCACTGCAAACATCACTACAGTGCGCACCCCCATCAACACACAGCAACTTCAACACACTTATCATCAACACAAGGCAAACTCTGATCATCTTTGCCTTGCATCTCCAACTTCCAGACATACAACAGTTCTTCCTCATATATCTCCACAGTGCCTTCATATCACCTTAAAACATCCCACCACCATATCCGCACTTGAACCATCCTCTACCACTACTGAGCATTCACTGCCCATATCACCAATACCACACATTCTCACACAATCACCTCTACTTGCTACTTCACTTGATTTAGTTTTCTTTGCTGTATTATATAGAATACTAAGTAAACTTTCCAGCCATTGTATGTCAGTACAAGATAAGTATGTTTTGGTTTGAATTCGTTTAATACAAATGCTTGAAACCATAGAACACTACAACGTTTACTTTCTTAATATTATTATTATTTATAAAAAAAATTAGCTTAACCTTAGTTAATTTTATAAACTTGTTTAATTTTAACAAAACTTAGTTAATATTTTATAAAATTTATAAAACTCTACTCACTTGCTACAAAATTTCCAAACGAACATAAACGTAAACAAAAACAAAAACAAACCTGAGTTTTGCCTGATAAGCTCAGCAACTTTAACTAGTTCTCCCATAGTTGCCAATGACCCATTATGTCTCTGAGATTGATTTGGTAACCAGCAATAAAGCTAGGCTTGAAATAATATAAGCAGCAATTGGTCATTTAATTATTTTCAGTTAGAAACACATGGAAATATATTTGATTTTATGACAATAAACCATAAACAATCTCTCATGAATGGGCAAACCTAATAGAAGATGCCTAAGAACATGATCAGGCCTGAGCAGATCATAAGGTAATCTCCCATGAACAAATACCTGAAATTGTCATAGTCAAAATTACAACTAATTGCCTATTCAACATTTAAATGAAGTAATAGATGGTGGTAAATTTGATTGTACTACATTGCTCTTTTTTCATGTCTCAGACCCAAAACAACATGCTCTTTTTTCATTTTTTGTTTCAATTATTTCGCCAAGCATGGAGTGCAATGGTACATATGTACAAAAATAGATGTTGTATGATAAGCCTGTAGTTCTTAAATTTGGCATTACGTAGGATAACTTATAAAGTCAAATATCATTACAGTTTTATTAATATCTCACATGCAATTAAGTGCATTAATTTTAGGTCCCAGAAATTGCAGCCACAACTTAAAAAAATATAGTTCTATACTTTCTAAGCTTAAAATTGAGGCAAGATATCAGCACCTTTTGATAGCCTGTTGACTGGGCAGTAGCAATATTAGCTTCATTTTCAGTTCTAGTCGACATTGTAAATAGCTTGTTCACCTTCCAGATGCCTTTTAAAGGCAGCAACCATTTCAAGCATAGATTTGCCACATCCAGTACCTGAATTGTAAGCAACACAGCCTGAAAGATGGAAAGAAGAAAGATTGTAAAGGAAAAAAACCTATATTTCTGGTGCAATTTTTATCTTTACTTCTCTGTGCAGTTTATGCAAGTTACCCCAAACTTAAGTCTTATTGCTCCGAGCAATTTTTATCAAACTTAATTACTATTATTATTATTGTTGCAAATTTGTTAATTTTTATAAAACTTAGTTAACTTAGTTAAATTTTTATAATGCTTAACCAATTTTTATCAATTTATTTATTTTTTATCGAACTTTGTTAATCTTTATAAATATAAGGTAACTTGTTTAATTTTTATAAACTTAGTTGGTGTTTTAATTATTATTATTATTTGCAACAGACTTAAATTTTTTATGCCTTTACTGATTTCTAAGGGCTCAATGTGCTTTTATAAATGGTGGAAATATCACGAAGAATATATTACTGGCACATGAGATAATTAGAAACTTTAACAAGAAGGGCATTAAAAAATTATGTATTAAAGTTGACCTTCAAAAGGCATATGAAAATTTAGACAGAGGTTTTATCTGTTTCATGCTATCCAGAATGCTTTTCCCTCGGCAATTCATTAACCTGATTACACAGTGTATATCTACCCTTACTTATTCTTTTTTGGTTAACCGAGAGCCTTTTGGATATATAACCACAAATAGGGGTATTCGACAAGGGGATCCACTTTCACTCCATTTGTTTTCAATAGAAATGAGTATTTATCTTTGAAATTAGAGGCTGCAGTCAGAACTAAACATATAAATGCTACTAGTAACGTTCAGCCTATAATTTCTCATCTGTTATATGCAGATGATTTAATGATGTTTGCTATAGCTAATAAAAATAGAGCAACAACTATCAGAGAGATCATTGTGCATATGGGACCAGTAGCAAGTCTATATATTAACTAAATGAAGTCAAAAGTCTATTTCAGTAGCAGTTGCCAGAATAAGAATTCAATTTTGCAAATTTTGCGACTACAGGAAGCACAACTGCCTGTTAAGTATCTTGGAGTGCCACTCTCTTCAAACTATTTACATTATTCAGAATTTAATGGACTATTTCAGAAAATTATGACTATATTTGATACTTAGGACAACAAATTATTATCTATGGCGGGGGAGCTAAGCTCATACAGACAATTGTCACATGTATGGTCCTATATTGGATGATGAGGTATCATATGCCAAACATCACCAAATAGCTTGGACAGAGCTTTGTTGACTTAAAAGTAAGGCAGGTTCAGGCCTTAAAAACTCTATAGAATTAAGGTCCACAACATGTCTTAAGCTTATTTGGCAACTACATTTTAGGGGTAACCTATTGGCCAAGTGGATGTTAAACAAGTATTGCTATCAATCTAATTTTTGGCAATTAAGACATAATAACAATATGTCATGTACAATGAAGAATATGTTAGCTATAGAGCTCTTAGTCGACAGTGCATCAAGAGAGTGGTAATAAATGGCTGCAACACACTTCTTTGGACTGACCTCTGGATAAACCGTACTAGTCTAGTCGACATTCTTTGATGGGATGGGTACTACCTTAATGAATACAAAAATTCCTCAGTTTCTCACATCTTACATGAAGGCTAGTGGACTGTGAATAACACAACAAAAACAAGGGAATGTGCTTCTAATATAACTCAAATACCTATATGTCAGGATGGACAACATGATTACTGTGAGTGGTGTGGACAACAGAAATTCTCTTTTTCAAAAACATGGCTAAGGTTCAGAAATGTTTCAGATTAAGTTACTTGGGCTTTTGTCATATGGAATAAAATCAATAGTAGGAAAATGTCATATCGTGCTTATAGAGTTGTCTTTGGACATTTAAATACTAAAGACAGATTAAAGCAATGGCAACCTCGGATAGATACGGTGTGATTTCTGTGTGGTGAACAAAATGAATCTACCCAAGATATATTTTTTAATTGCTCATATAGCCAATTTATGTGGACTTTGATGAAAATGAAATTAAGCGTATTGGATAACAAAGATACTCCCCTATCCATAGAAGATGAAATAGCTACTATTAATCAGCGATTTACTACTAGGGATCAAATCTCTCAGCTTGCTTCTTGCTGCCTCATCACGTCAATTTACTATTTATGGGATGAGAGGAACAAACGGATCTTCCAAAACCATAGATCGAACAACCGCCATTTCATCATCAACACTAGATTTTTCGCAAATTCGAAACCTGCACTTCTTCTTGTTACTTTATCATAGATTAGCTGCTACACAAAGTTTCAACTTAAGTGGAAAAGAGCAAAAGAAAAAAACAATAATAAAATCATTGTCACATGTAATAAAATCACCACCTTCTTAAAAAGAAGAAATTATTAAAAGTTCAACTGCCTAAAAACATAGACTAACTCGTACTCGTTACTGAATATATTTGAAGTTCAAACGTTGAATCCCAATAAAGGTAGCACAAACATGTTTATTTTGCTTCATTTGTTTATCAATAATGTACTGACGGACAGATTAAACATTTGAGGAGAAATATAGTTCAACATCAATAATTGAATTTGGTATATAAATATTAATGTTTTTATTCAAAGTTCAAACAACGTGGAAACTCTTTTAAAAAAGTCACATTTGATTTAGCATATAATCAGTGTATGGATATATATATATATATATATATATATATATATATTTGTGTGTGTGTATTGCTAAAGCAAGTGGCCTAGCTAGTTGCATAGCAACTGCAACTCTGAACTTGACTAGCACTAGCTCTAGAACTGATAATAAGATGTACACTATATGGAAGTGCCTTTGTAGACCTTAATTTATATTGTCATAATTAATTAAAACTTAAAGTGCCTTACCACTAAATATGCACCTAATTAGCAGGCAACATAAAGAGTGGTTAGGGGAACAACACTTGTGAAAATATTTTAAGCTCCAACACATTAGAGATACTTCATGAAATGAGGGGTGTGGTTCAACATCAATTTCAAGAAGCATTATGGAAGATTAAGCTTGTATTCTCTTTACTAGAAGAAGCAAATTCTACAAGGTTCAAAGTAGCACTTCCAATAATAAATGGCTTGTTCTTAGATCTATGTTTTGTCTCCTAAAATAGAAACATAAATAAAGATATGTTTTTAATAATGGTTTATTTTTTGAAAATAACACTAAAAAACAAACAAAAATGAAATCCCAAAGAACGTTCATAGCTTTTCATCAGATCAAGTTTCAAGAAGGTTGCAAAATTAAATATCAAAGAAGTTGAACTTTCTAATTTAATGCTCTTATCTCTTGAGATCGGATGTACTCCGTCACTGCCAGCCAACTACATCGCAAATCCTCCAAATTGCCACTGCCAGGTCCATGCCTCGTATCCATATCAAAGCCGCCAACACCAAATCCTCGTCCAATCCTCGCCGCAAAACATCCCCATCACTCAGCCTCCTATGCATGTATTTTCTCCTTTTCCAGCAGCGCTAAAAATTTCCCCTGCACGAAATTATCATTTTCTCTCTCTTCGTTAATCATTTTAGGTGAGACCAAAGACGAGGCGATTTTGGAAGATAAAAAAGAAGGAAAAAAATCCGAAGAATAATTTTTTAAGGGGTTTCATTCTCCTTTTGAGAGGACGAATGTTGGTGGGGGTAAGTGTTAAAAAGAATGAGAGGAGGATAAGCATTAAAGGATGTATGAGCGGCCCTGTAAATTTTAGCAAAATTTCATTGAATTGTTGGCCGGATTCATTTAGCAGCGTTTATTTCTTAATTTTCATACTTTAACTAGCCAATGGTTGCATATACCTTGAAACGCCACCGATTATTGCAACTAAAGACAATTTTCTTGTAGTAAATAGGGAAGGGGTATATATATTCATTAGATTTAGAATAATTGGAGAAGAATAGGAAAAGAATAGTTCATAGAAAAAAGAAACAAATAGGAAATAAATTGAATTTTCATTTGAATTCTGTATGGAATTTTTAAATCTTATTAAAGAGAGATAGAAATGGTATAATTTCATTGTATTCCCCAAAATAATATAAATAAAGGTGGAGATGATAGGGTTCTATTAATAGGAGTTGAAACACGCCAAAACCATAGGATGGAAGCAGGTTAGGAACGGGTAAATCTGGACCGTACAACCAAATAAAACATAACTTCAAACCCTGGCTGCCACTAGCAACTTCTGATGCCAAGCGATCGACCACCTATGGGCGACCTGTCGACCGCTACGATCGATTGGTTGACATTTCTTATTTAGGGAACATTTATTTATTTCCATTGCAAGATTATTTTATTCCCTAATTAACCTTTTAACGTTAAATGTTAATTAAACGTATACTTAGCTCCCAAGCTAACTTTTGAAATTTAAACTCTAAATTTGATTTCTCATTTGAATCTGAATTCAAACTAAATTAATTTAAATCTGAGAACTTCAAATGCTCATAACTTCTTTGCTTGATCTCCCTTTTCAGCATATTTTATATGGAGACGGATCAAAATTTCGCCATGAATGCAATGGAATAACTTTCATGGTCAAATTTCAACTTTTATAAAATTTCCATATTCAGCCCTTATCATGTTTAATTCAATATACTTTATTTATTTATGGTTCATTTTATGAGGTGTTACATTCTTTCCCCTTAAAAAGGATTTCGTCCCGAAATCTTCCAAGGGGCTAACAGCGTAACTCGCAATACATATATGTTATACAACCAAGTTCTCTATATAACCATCTACTCAACCAATGGTGCAATGTGATTATAAACTGCAAATATGCTAAAATGAGTCAATCCTAGCATGAGTGTGTAATCGTGTCATGTAAGTATGTATGCAAATATCCTAAACATGCATAAAATTTCAATGTAAGTGTAAAGTGATTGTGAAGAAGTGTAACAACCATCTCTTACCATCCAATCTAGCAACCGCGATGCAACCAAAATCCAAATTTTGGAGAGAGAAATAACTAGTATATCCTCGACCTTCCATGTGCTTTCTGCCCAATTGTCCCTCACTATACTTGGACCAACTTATTATTTTTTACGTAGTCTTCTAGTATCGTGCTACACTATGCGTGCGATGGCACGAATCACTATTGGCTCCATCTCAAATCCCACTAACTGATCAGGCTCTATTCTACTGGTGGTGTCATGAAGGTATTTCCTAAGGTGATAAACATGAAAAACATTATGGACTCATACCAACTTGTCAGGAAGCTCCACACAATATGCCAATTTTCCTATTCTTTCCGAAATTCTGAATAGCCCAACAAATCTAGGTGCCAATTTTCCAGATTTGCTAAACCTAACAACTTTTATAAGAGTGGAAATTTTAACAAATACCATATCTCCAATATCAAATTCAATCTCTTTCCTTGTTTTATCCACATAAGATTTCTGACAGTCTTGCGCTACCTTTATCCTTTGCATGATCAACTCAAATTTTTCTATGGTATCACAGATCAAATCGGAAGCAATACTTTATCAGTGGTTTCCCACTAACAACTAGGCGATTTGCATGGCCACCCATAAAGTGCTTCAAAAGGGGTCATACCTATCACAGTTTGATGGCTATTATACGTCGCAAATACAACCAAAGGTAGAGGCTACTCCCAAAGTCCTAAAAAGTCCAAGACACAAGCTCTCAATAAGTCCTCCAAAACTCTATTCACCCTCTCATTTTGTTCGCCAGTTTGTGGGTGATATGTCATGCTAAGGTTCAAAGAAGTTTCAAAAGCTGGTTGTAGGCTCCTCCAAGACTCACTAGTGAACATGGGGTCCCAATCACTGACTATGCTTACAAAAATTCCATGTTGATAAACTACCTCCTTAATATAAATCTAGGCGGGAGAGGCGCTTGTCCTATTTCTCCTAATCTAAACAAAATGAGTATTCTTGGTGAGTCTATCTACAACAACCCAAATAGACCCATTGTCACTCTGACTTTTAGGCAATCCTTCCACCATGGAAATATGTCCCATTTCCAAGTCGGAATTTCCAGAGGTAATAATAATCCACCAGGCTTCCCTTGCTCATTTTTATCTTTTGACCTGCCAAACACCTAGCAAAAAATTTAGCTATGCCCCTCTTCATTCCATTTCAAAAAAAAATTCTCTTCGTATCCTTGTACATCTTATCTCCTCCAAGATGAATGGCCATCCTTGAGTGGTGACACTCCATAAGGACATCTCTAATCAAATCATCAATCATGGGGATGCAAAGGCATCCATCTCTTCTCAAACATTCCTTCTCATCAACTAAGTACCTTTTCGCATGAAGAAAATGCTTTTCTTTTCTTAATTTCTCAAAAATCTCTACTAACTCCTCATCTTTTACTTGCGCATGCCCTATACGATCCATCAAGATTAGTCTAATCTCCATAACTGATAGAAAACCTTGGATGGGTTCTGTTGATGGTCGGAGATTAAAATTCAAGAGAAACTCCAACCGTCTCGATTCATACATAACACCTAAGGTAGCTTGTCTCCTACTAAGGGCGTTAGTGACTACGTTCCCTTTTCTAGGGGTACATTGAATACCAAGGCCAAAGGATGCTACATACTCCATCCACCTTTCCTACTTAAGATTCAATTTTTTTGGAAAAACGGGTATTGGAGTGATTTACGATCAATGAATAACTTAAACCTTCCCCCCAAGAGGTAATTCCTCCATGTCTTTAAGGAAAAGACAATGGCTGCCAATTCTAAATCATGCACTGGATATCTCTTCTCATGGTCCTTTAGTTGTTTGCTAGCATAGGCAACCGCCTTCCCTTCTTGCATAAGAACTTGCTTTAATGCTATACCACATGCATCTATGAAAACTTTAAACGGCTTGGTTCCATCTGCAATAGTGAGCACAGGTGCACTAGACAATGACTCCTCAAGCTTCTCAAATGCCTAGGAGCATCTATCATCTCAAACAAAAACTAGATTCTTCTTAGTCAATCGGGTTAAATGGGATGCTACTTGTGCAAGGTTCTTGATGAACTTCCAATGGTAGCCAGCCAACCCTAGAAAACTTCTTGCCTCTTATGCATTACTAAAAGTCTTCCACCCTTGGACAACTTCCACTTTTGTAGGGTCCGCCGCCAATCCTTGTTTCTAAACAATACGCCCAAGGAACCTAACTTCATGGCATTTCGAAAACTTGGCTTTGAGTTGGTTTCTCCTCAAGGTCTCAGATTCCTCCCTAAGGTGGTCCTCATGCTCCTTCTTGCCTTTGGAGAAAACTAAGATATCATCAAAAAACGCTACGACAAATGTGACGACCCAGAATTTTGGATATTTATAATAGGAATATTTAATTAGTTTTAAATATTCAAAAGAGTAATTTTAACTTGAATTACAAATATCACCATTTACTGGATAGTTTAATTCTGAATTAAACTATTGAAAATTGGGTAAAATATGAAATCTGGGATTTTTAGCTTGTTAAAAATAACTTGAAGGCTTATAAATATATATTTATAATACTGAAGGTGATAGAACTTTCAAAATTGAATTTAACAATGATTTGTTCAGCTTTAAAAATATATCGTTTAAATTGACGTTAAAAAATAGCCTTCCGAGGCACAGTCTCGAAATTTAACGAAACCAATTCCATTGGATCCGTAATATTGTATTATTATCGAATTTCAATTTTTCTAGTGTTTGGAGTTGTTGTGTGAGTGTACGATATATAAACGCGTTGAAATTTACATTGAAAATTCAGTATAATAACTGGTTCCAAAAACCTATCTTCTCCATATGATCGAGTTAGGACTCGAAACTTTTCCCATTGCGTTCGGAATAGGGGTATAACCTTATAAACGCTTAGTGGCATGCCTCGATAGGATGTCAAGATTTTAATCTATGGATTCAAATGATTTGAATTTAAATTTAAAAATAAATATTGACCAGTCAAAAACAATTTCACATCAAAACTTTTAGCCTTCGTTTCAATTTTCGCTGTAGCAAGATGTATCTTCCACGTGAAGCAGCTTCTTTACGAAAGGTATCTTTCCTCCTTTTTGTTTTAAAAAGTCGGCAAACATTTCAAAAACGAAAAGAAAATGGAATATAGTAAAACAAAATCAAAAGGGAAAAATTAATGGCCGAATGAAACTCCTTCCCTTCTTCAAATTCATTCAGGAAATCGAAACCCTACTTCCCTTTTCACCTTCTTCATTCGAATTCGTTTGAAAAAATTATAAAAATAAAGTGGAGGGCACGATTTGTAAATCGCGACGAATTTCACGAGGAATCGAAGAGGCGTGGAGGCTCACGATCGACGTGAGGTGAAAGGAAGGTTATCACGTGGGCACGCACACGACAGTGGGATCGAAGGCACGGTGGTCGTCGTCGACTCCAGCAAAGAGGTGGCAAGGGGATTGGTGAAACGCGATTTTTGGGGATGATGGTGTCAGGCTGGATGTCGCGAGGACGGCAGTAGGTTTGTTCGAGACTGAGTTCACGATGGGAAAAGAGGGCATGCTTTTGGAGCAGTGTCATGGTGTAGTGTTGTCCGTTCGAAGCAGGAGTTGAGCTCGAGGTTCGTCAGTTTGTTGGAAGGTAAATTCATATATTAGTTTACTAATTAAGCTAATTATAGATATAGTTATTTTAAAATAAAAAAATGTGAACTTGATACTATAAATAATTTAACTTAATTTCTGGAAATTGGGATCGAAGGCACGGTAGTCGTCGTCGACTCCAGCAAAGAGGTGGCAAGGGGATTGGTGAAACGCGATTTTTAGGGATGATGGTGTCAGGCTGGATGTCGCGAGGACGACAGTAGGTTTGTTCGAGACTGAGTTCACGATGGGAAAAGAGGGCATGCTTTTGGAGCAGTGTCATGGTGTAGTGTTGTCCATTCGAAGCAGGAGTTGAGCTCGAGGTTCGTCAGTTTATTGGAAGGTAAATTCATATATTAGTTTACTAATTAAGCTAATTATAGATATAGTTATTTTAAAATAAAAAAATGTGAACTTGATATTATAAATAATTTAACTTAATTTATGGAAATTGATTTGGTTAAAAAAAGAAATCGACATTTTGGGTTAATAGAAACCAGACTAGAAATTGTGAGTATTGCTTATATACTTATTAAAAAATAAAATAGGTCTGACTGTAAAATAATTTCTGGCAATAATTTTATATTACTTGTATACTTCTAAAGAGAAAAACATATTGTATACATATATGCATCTTAAACTTACGAGAAAATGATAAAAATATGTATTATGTAATTAGGGTACGTAAATCATATTTTAAATCGAATATTTACGGACTTGTAAATTGTTATAAAAGGTCCAAAATCGTGAAGAAAATAGGCGACATGGAAGTGGATTGCAAATTAAAAGTCAAAGATGAGTTAATCTCACTCATCTGGTTGCTATTTAAATTTAAATGGTTAAATTTAAATAATTGGTTGAATGACTGAATTGATTTGAAGTGCTATATTATATATAGTAGTATATAGTATATACTGGAGTGACTGTTTCCCATATTATATAGCGGATGAGACCCTATGCGCCGCATAATAGCGGATGATATTACATTAATCCCATATATCGCGATATTCCACCTCGAAATGGAATTGGTATTGTGCTAACAACTGTGGATGTAAGGAAACAGGTTGGAGGGATCCAACTGGATTCCTCAAAATTATTTAGATTCTTTAATATTTTGTATTATGAATATTTGATATTCTGTGGTGAATTATATTGATAATTGGAATATTGAATGCTATGGTTTGCTTGAATCTATTTTGGTACACTGAGTTATCAAAATATATAAATTGGATTTTTGGAAAGAAAATAAAAGATTGAAGTTTTAAGTAAAATAATTATAGAGAATTTGAATAAATTTAAAAATGAATTTGAAAAAGTAAAAGTGATTTAAAAAATTTAATAAATAAATTCCGTGTATGGAAAGAGGATTTTGAATAAACAAGAAGATAATGAATTTAAAACTTAAGTGTTATTATTTAAAAGAAAATAAAGCATTTATTTTGAATTTAAGATTTAAATTATCGGAAAAGATAAAGAAGGAATTTGGGGAAATTTGAAATTGGTATTTCAGTTAAAAGATTTTAAATCATAATGAAGTAATAAAATTTGAAGTTAATGGATTTTGAAATAAACGAGTAAGTAAAGGAATTTATTTCAAAATGGAGTAAATTGGAAATCAATTTGGAAATTGATTTAAGTGTTAGAAATTGGAAATTTAAAGGAGAGTGTGACTAAGAATTAATAAACTAGGTTTATAAAAAGTAAAGTAATATATTAGTGGATATTTGAAAGAATAAATTCACGGTGGGAATTTATATAAGTAATGAGTAAACTAGCTTAAAAATAAATAGTGATTTATTTTTAAAAGATGTGAAAGAGAAGTGTATTTTCCTGAATAGCCAAGTACGTTTTCAAGCAAATTTTTAAGTATAAGTTAAAAGTTTAGAGTTGTTTTAAGAAGTATGTTTTAGAAAAATTATTATTTCTAAATGTTTAAATTCTGAAGTAAGTATTTTTTTTAAAAAAAAATCTATTATCGTAATATTTATTTAAAGGTGACTGGGTATTTTTTTTAAAAGAGAAAATCTAATTTTATATTTTATAAAGTAGCCTCATTTGAAATATTCTTAAAGTATATATTTTAATAAAGTATTGAAGTAGTTTTCGATTTAAATGTTAAAGTATATTTTACAATAAAGTATTTTTGAATTATTTTCAAAACCTAAAGTTTTTGTGCTTGGTGTTTTCAGTGGAAATAAATATTTGGGAATTCATTCCATGAGAAGAGTAGGGTTGGAAAACTGTTTCCAAAAAGGGTTGAAAATGGAAATATATCTTGCAAAGATATTTTGAGGTTAACAAACAATTCGGTGAAATTATTTATTTTGGATGGTTGTTGTGAATGTTAATTAATAGTTAGATAACCGACTATCAATATTGGCCAATGCGCTGATCATTTCGAAGAGACCGGTATCGGGATTTATTTTCTGAAAACCACTTCGATCTGGTTTGTACGTTTTCGTAAGGAAGACGAGTTTGGATTCGAAGATGGAGCAGTGAAGTGCAAGGCTAGTCGCTACTAACCTTGAGGATGATTCCAAAATGGATGTAGTAGGAGTAGTACCTTTGGTTCCGTTCGAACCCGGGAAGGACTTGTATGGATGAATGTTTTCAGA
The DNA here is from genome assembly GCA_030765085.1 of Allium cepa. NCBI lineage: Eukaryota > Viridiplantae > Streptophyta > Magnoliopsida > Asparagales > Amaryllidaceae > Allium > Allium cepa. Next base: position 94,373,161 of record CM060946.1, on the reverse strand, counting down.
AAATCGTCAGGTGGACGATGAGCATTCTAAGTGATATGTTCTAAAAAGGTAATGCTTAGCCTCAAGCCTCATCAACCGGCAATGACTGAAAATCAGGGGTTATGCAGCAAGGCTAGGTGGGTAGCGTCCATTAGGGTGAGGTCATCCCTGTCTAGATGTCCCTTTTTATTCGGATTAGTGGTGCGGTTGCTGATCCCAACCGTGGTGTGATCATACTCGGGATTATCCAGTAAGGGGTAGTCCCGGTCTTGTGTTATAGGGGATTGGGAGTAATCCTCGGTACGGTGATCTAGGCCATGTACTGTAACAGGTGGTACCACAGTGCCTAGTCATTAGTTGGAAATCAATTCTCCCTACGTGCCTTTATGGTTTTGTTTGTATACCTATTAGCTGGAATTTAATAAATGTAATAATTTTGGTTATTTGAATAAGTACTTGTATATAGACACTATTATAATATCAGAGGATTTTATAAGAAATGTTTCAGCTATCGTAAGGTAAAAACCCGACATGTTTATTTGTGGCGTGGTCTTACGAGATGCTTTTGTTTTCAAAAGGATTTTGAAACTTTAATAATCAAATTGAGTGTGATTTTCTCACGCTGGTTTTCCAGACTGACTCGAGTGTTATTTAACTATAATGCTCGGGTCAGAACGAGTATTATAGATTAAAGGAAAGGATGCTGAGGAGCTAGATGGCGATACGTACTTCCGTACTTGATTATTATTCCGCTGTGTATTCAGTTTTGAGGACAAATTTATATGATTGTCCAGTAGTGTGTTATTGATGTTGTTGAACTCTAATGACGTATTATGGTGATGTATGTATAAAAACAGATATAGTTTTCTTTTGTGTAAAGATCTGTTATCTATTATATTTTATTCCACTGCGATGGTTAGATTCTGATGTTTTTTGTATTTCTTCTTCTACCTCTTCTTCTTTAACCCAAATGGTTTATATTTCCGTTCATCTTGAGTTAAGTGATGGAGAATAGCATCGACTCAAAGGGTACGGATTTGTTGGTCGTTACAACAAATTTATTAAGCTGCCCTCTAAATATTCTATTCATCAAAGCCACAAAGTTTGCTGAGGCATTCGTCGGTCCAAAAGGCATTACTTCCCACTCATACAGTCCATCTGGAGTACAGAATGCGGTCTTCGGCGTGCTTTCCTCTACAATCCTCAACTAACGGAATCCCACTACTAAGTCTAATTGGGGAAAAACTTTATCTCCTAAAGTTGGTCGAACAAGTCATGTATTTTAGGTGGAGGATGCATATTCTTCCTTGTCAACTTATCAACTCTCTATAATCAATGCAGAGTCTCAAAGAACAATCTGCTTTAGTAGTAAAAACAATAGGGCCTCCCTGCTCAGAAGTACTCCTACAGAAGAATCCTTTTTTCTAATAGCTCTGAGATTTGCTTGTCCAGTTCTCTTCTTTCTTTGGGGGCTATATGTCTCAAAGAAAGAGCGACAATCTTACGTCCTTCTCCAAATCGATTTGAAACTCAGTCTCCCTCCGGTGTGGGAGACCCGAAACCTCCTCGAAGACATCAAGAATTCATAAAATGCCGGTACATATAATAGCTTTCGAACAACAGATAGATTTAGTGAGTATAAATGGCTTAACTCAACTAAAGCTTTGGGTGTATAAAGAACTTCTTGGTCACCACCTCCATGACTCCTTAATCGTACTACCCTTTTATAACAGTCAAGAATGGCTCCATAATATGACACAAATCCATACCCAAGATAAGCCCATACCCCTCGAAATATAGAATGTACACAGTACATTTGAAGTTAACGTCGCATATGTCTAGCACTAGGTCTTTACAAATAAAAGAAAGATGGTTCGTACCCCCGATAGGATTAGGACCTCTATTGGGCTGTTGACCATCTGGGTTTTAAGGTTTAAGGAATTTACTGCATCTATAGCTATAAAGGAATATGATGCCTCCAAATCAAATAGGGTATGAATAGTAACCCAAAAAATAAGAGTTATACCTTTTAAAGATGCTTTTCCTTGGTCTCTTTGTGGCTTACTAGCAATAGGGACAACTTCAATAGCGTAGACATGTCCAGTTGGTCCTTCGTTAGCCATCTTGGACATTGATTCTTGTGATGCTGTTCCTCGTGGCAGTTAAAGCACCTTCCTTTAAAGGCTTCCTTTATCACACTTAGCCTACAATCGTTAGCTTCATGACCCTTCCTTTGGCATTTCTTACATACCTTTACATCCTTCTAAAACTTTCCGCTCGACTTCTTGTTAGCCAAAGCACACCTTTTTAAACCCTCATCGCTTTTGGGTTAGTGCGGACTTCTCTTTCTCTCTTCCCTTAACTACCTCATTGGCTACGTGCAACATCGCCATTTCTACCAACATCTCATATGTGGCCCTCATAAGTACTTGGTTCAACAACATTTCTCTTAGCGGGGAACTTAACCCCTTCATGAATTTTATGTCCTTTTTCGTAGGTGTGTCTGTTAGGCTCATCCCAAATTTAGCCAATTCCGTAAACTTGGCTATGTACTCCTTAAGGGTAGAATTTCCTTGACTCGGCTGAATGAACTTTTCCAATCGCAAGCTAGCCATAGCTCTAGACATGAATCTCATTTCAAATCGGTCATTGAATTCATCCCAAGAGAATACCCTTCTTGGGTGCTCATAATTCACAAAGTTCCACCAATTCAAGGCTTCTTCCCTGAAGTGCCAAGCTGCCATTCTTCTTCTTAGTCGATCATCCCAACGTAGTTCTCTAAATATCTTCTTGCAATTACTAATCCATGCTTTAGCTTTCGAATATTCTTCAGTTCCATAGTATGTCTTCTCTCTCATAATGATAAAGTCCTTACATACTTACGAACGTTAACATGATGGGGTGCTGCATCAATGGCCGGGGTAGTGGGTGCTATTGTTGCAACTGGAGGAATCGGAATCTGCTCGATAGTGCTAAGATATTATTTAAACCATTCGGGCATTCTACGAATGGGCAGTCTTCCACAGGTATGGTTCCCTTAGTCGGAAGAAAATTGATATCAACCATATTAACTATCTATAGGTTAAACCACTAGTGACGATTTCAAAGATGGTATTTACATGTTGAAAGAAAAGGAAAAGTTTGCTTAGTGTACATAAGTGTATTCAAAAAGAGAGGGTGTGTGTGTGTGTGTATTAAGAATCCTTTTGAAAATTCTTTTTGAAAAACTTTCTGAAAATAACAAATGCGTCTCTCATACGTATAGTTTTTCCCAGTTGATCAGATAATCTAGCTTTGGTACCTGATGTAACAACCCACCTCGGAACAGGCCTAAATTTTGACTCAGAAAAGGCCGTCGAAACTTAAATCTATTCTAAGGCAAAATGTTGGTAGTAAAAATGAAATGACATTCCATAGCTATAACAAAACTTTAAAACTTACAGCGGATGGAACAAAATATAATAGTAAAGTGTACCTATTTATTTCAAAACCTAAAAATGTCATAACGCAAAAACCCATAAAACTGTAACATAATATCTGTTACAACAATTGTCTAAATTCATTGGAATAAATAAAATAAAATAGTAATAAATACTGTCACTGCCAAGCTTCTCCATCTTTAAGCATCGTCACCGCCATCACTCTGACTTTAGCCTGTTGTAAAGAAGAGGAAGTCAGAACAACAAATGTCTGGTGAATAAAAACCTCAAGTCTTACTTTTCAGTACTTTGGTAGTATATTTCAAAATAAGAATATGTCTACAAACATAAAACCATTAAAGTCGTTTAATACTTCTTTATAAGGAAAGGAGGCAAGTCCAACCACTTAATACCTTCCATTCCAGAAGTATGTTTCTAGAATCACATATCCCAATCATACATCATAAATAGCTAATAATGTAAGAAATAGTACCCAAGCCACTTAATACTTCCCAGTAGAAAATAAGCAGACTCTGGTCATTTAAGACCTTAATGAAGGCAGATCCCATCATTTAATACCCATTTTCAGAAGTGTGCTCCTCAATGGTACTATCTAGCTAACATCACATGGAATCTCATGGGCCACTTAATAATTCCAAGTGGAAAACAGGTCATCTCAATTAGGCCTATCAACGGATGCTTTCGGATGCGGATAGTGCAATATCCGCATCCGCATTCGAAATCATTTTCGGATATCGGATATCCGCATCCACGGATACAGATGGATATCGGATAACTATCCTATCCGCTAACGACTAATAACTCAAGAATTGTAAAAGGAAAATTTCAATTTAACATAAATATTTTCAATCCTATTATTATTAGAGTGTTAAAAATTAAAAAATATAACAATAATAAATAATTTTGAGCAGTTACTAAGCATTAAGCGCGTATAATATAAACTATAATTTAATAAATAACAAATAAGTATCTTTTACTGCACTAAAAATACACATAATTTGAACTATAATTTTGACAAAAGCAGGATGGATAATTTTTGGATGCGGATATCTTTGTATCCGCATCCGCATTCGTTTTTTCGAATATCGGATATTTATCCGCTTTTTGGATGTGGATGCGGACGGATTTATGATTTTTCGGGTATCCATTGGCAACCTTAACCTCAATGATACTTCTTTGTAAGGAAAGGAGGCGAGTCCAACCACTTAATACCTTCCATTCCAGAAGTAGGTTTCGAGAATCTCATATCCCAATCATAAGTCATAAATAGCTAATAATGTGAGGGACAGTACCCAAGCTTCTTAATACTTCCCAGTGGAAAATAGGCGGACTTGGTCATTTAAGACCTTAATTAAGACAGACCCCAACATTTAAGATTTGTTTTTTTGAATCATGCTCTTCAATAGTATTATCTAGCCAACATCACATGGAATCTCATAGGCCACTTAATACTTTCAAATGGAAAATAGGCAGACTCTGGTCATCTAAGACCTGTTTCTAGAAGCGGACCCCTGTAGAGATACCACCTAACGTAATTCGTTGGCCATTTAATACTTCGTCCAGGGAAAAGAGGTGGGTCCAATCACTTAATACCTCAAAACCACGAAGAAAACCCTTCATCTTATGGCCCATACTCATAACGACGTCTCGCATTAGTCTACTATTCGTAGGAGCTGGTGGCCAGATTAGCTGACCAGATTTCCCTAGTAGAATTTGGAACTAACCTCGTGCCATTACAAATATTTATTATAAGGATATCTCACATCAATAAAAATGCATACAACTGCCGATAGCCTCAAAGGGAAAAGCATATTTTTGTCATGTAACTCTATTGATCTCGCGTCCCTATGGCTTAGTCACAAATCAATTACTCTCCATATATACGCGCGCACACATACTCATCTCACAGTCTTAAAAATAAGGCCTTATAAGGAATCTTCCTTATTATGCCTTAAAATAATAATTAGGATATATAAGAGTTTCCTCTTATTTTCGCCTTAGAATCAATTACCTTCCTAGTGGGGGAAATAAATGTAAAGAAATGCCTAATTAACTGTGCCATATACGTAGTGATTGTATGTTGATTATGTAAATAGAGATAAATAAATATTCATGTCTAATAACTTCTAAACGCATGTATTTTACGCTCTAAACTAGCGTTATATTCAATTCCATAACCAATTATTATTGCAAGTCCTTTTTCTTCAATTTCTCAAAATTTCATGGGATTCTAATGTCCAAATAGGGAATAAATATTCATAACCAAAACTGCAATAACAGACTTGTAAATAAAATAGAAACTCAATTTATTACACCAATTCAATGGAATATCTTAAACAATAAGAATTTGCAATCTAAACCCCATATTCTATCCAACTCTTCTTTTTACAAAGAAATAGATAAGAATAAGTGGTGCAAACTACGGATAGAATTCGTAATATAAATCCCTTATTTTATTGAAGGATTACAATTCAACCCAAAGAAGAAGGAGAAGTGGAATAGACTATGAAATTATTACATAAACGAAACAAATCCCATCAAATTAATGTAAATAATTAGGAATCTTAGCATAGAATTAACATATCGAAATAAAAAGGTATTTTGGAGGATTTTATCTATCATATTTTCAAAATCCCAAAATCTCCAAGGCATATTCAAATCCAAAAGAGATACATTAAACAATTGGTGAAAAGCGTATTCAAATCCAAAAGAGATACATAACAATTGGTGAAAAGAAATACTAGGGTTTCCACTCATATATGAGCCTTAGATTCACTCAAATGGATTTGTAGCCTTCCGAATTCTTCCAAAATCTCTCTCTTTTGATATATATACACACAATAAGAAAAGGTATATATATTCATAAGATTCAGAATAATTGGAGAAGAATAGGATAATGATAGATTAGAGGAAGAAGAAATAAATAGGAAATAAATTGAATTCTTACCCGAATTCTCTATGGATTTTCTAAATCTTATTAAAGAGAGATAGCAATGGTAGAGTTTCATTGTGTTCTCCAAAATAATATGAATAAAGGTGGAGAGGATAGGGTTCTATATAGAGGAGTTGAAATGCACTAGAAATGTAGGATGGAAGTAGGTAGGAAACGGGTAAATCTAGAGCGTACAACCGAATAAAACATAACTTCAAACCCACATTGCCATTGGCAACTTCTATTGCCAAACGGTCGACCGCTATGGCCGACTGGTTGACCTATTCAGGTCGATTGCACCTCTTAATTTGGGAAACGTTTATTTATTTCCATTACAAGATTATTTTATTCCTTGATTAACTTTTTAACATTAAACTTTCACTTAGCCCCCAAGCTAATTTTTGAAATTTAAGCCCTAAATTTGATTTTTCATTTGAATTTGAATTCAAATTAGATTAATTTAAATCTAAGAACTTTAAATGCTCATAACTTCTTTGCTTGAGCTTCATTTTCATCATATTATATATGGAAACAGATCAGAATTCCACCAAGAATGCAGCAGAATGGCTTTCGTGGTCAAATTCCAACTTTTATATTCTCATATCCAACCATTATCATATTATTCGATTTACTTTATTTATTTATGGTTCATTTTGTGTGGTGTTACAATTCCTTCACAAGAAACCAACCGTCGCCGACTTCTTAAGCTGCTGCCAGCACACTAATATCGTCGCAAACATCTCGACATCACTACTGCTTCACAATCGTCGTTTTTGATCACTTCCGCCAATTCCAAAAGTTTGTCGTTCATCTTCTTTGATTCTTAGCACAAACCCAGATCTACATAAACCAAGGTTGGCAGCGCTTCCCTATCATAGTGATTAGCGATGCCAATGGCGATTCAGGTGGCTTTTGATAGGGAGTTTGTCAAAGTAAGGGTTAAGTTGTCCTGGGAATTACTCGGGCCCAACCTAAGATGAATTTGGGTTCATCTTGGGGTTTACTCGGGTTATTCCTTAAGAGGGTGCGGTTACTTTTTCTTAAGTTCTTACGTTCTGAAGTTCTTTGATTAACCCCCATCAAGATTTAGCCAATCACCTATTATCAGTCGAATGCCATTAAGGAAGTTATCTTCCAAAGGAACGGTTGTATTGGACAGCTTTGATGCATAACATTTCCAATTCTATACTTCTAGTGTTCGTACAAAAGAAAATTTCCCCCATCGCTCTGGACAATGGTGCCATTATCGACTATCCAGTGATAAAGGGTAAAATCTGATGCATAATTCCTTCGTGCACTATGGGTCATTTTTCTAGCACGGGCGGGCTATTTACATAGGTGGTCCGTTCATTGTGTACATGACATAGTACTCACATTGTATAGATTAATACCTTCACTTGTCCCGGTCAACATTTAGAATCTGATCGGTTACAACATGTCGACATCCGTCGGCTCGACGTCGGTCACGTGGGTTTAAATTTGAAATGAAACATATCTAACGGTGTTGAATGCCAAGTTTTCTTATCCAGAATGACCCGTTAACTGCCAAGATTTCCCACTGACACTGGGCCGTCAACTCCTCCTAAGGTTGGGTTCTCCATGGCTTAGACTTCACCTACCATACATGCTGGGCCCAAGGGTTCAATCACCATCAAGTTATAAGGGATGATGGTTCCAATAGAACTATTCAAAATCCATCTCCTCCTTTGAACGAGTATTCGGTTTAAGAGTCATGGATGATCCACCTGATGCCAACAATAGTTACATCCAAAACACTCTAAAATATCTACTGATGACATGGAATTCCTAAAGACGATGAGCTTCTCCCAATGCAAATCCAACAGATACAACCCTCTTATAGGCTATATGGCATGCAACCGACATATATGCTTAGTCGGTGCCATGCTGCCCTTTAATCCGTTCGTCTATATGATTCTGCAAGAACTCAGGTTAGCTCCATTCCAAGTTCATCCCAATGGGTATGCACTCCTGAGCTCCTTATATGCGTTGTTCATAAACCGATTCCAGGGACCTCCAAACATTGGAGAGCTAACCCACATCTTGATTTCAAACATCGATAAAATTAACCATCTCTCATGATCTTTAAGGTCTAGTGTTGGTGCAAAGTTATTGAAGCGCTTCACAATAAACACTCATACTTCAAGAATGAATATTTTTTCGTCTAGTGCCTATATAGCTTCAACGGGTTGGCTCTCTGGTGGTAAGATTCTTTCCCTATCCCTCTCCCATACTTCAATATACGTCATCCAAACGTCTAACTTTTGATTCAATTCTCCCACAAACATTCCCGCTCGAGATACCAATGGAGAGTATGCTGATATCATGAAGACTCTCAAGAGTGTTACAAGCTGATACCGTTTTACTTCATACCTCTTGACGAAGGAGAATCTTCGTCGTTGCAACCTTCTTCATCCCAGTTGCTTTATTGTTCCTATTGAAACTTCTCCAACCAACTTCAATATACCAATTATATTTTTTGCCCTTGCCCATGATTTTGGTAATAATCCTTAAGGGAAAGTGGAAGGCTCATCTGGTGTGACAAATGTCAATAAACCTGCCAATCGGACAGCAGAAGAGCCCATTGTCTGTGAAATTTTGAGAGAAAGGGGTAAAGGAACTGGAATACCGACGATTCCATAAGAAAGTAAAATGAGGTAAGGAGAGAAGGGAAAGAAGATACAAGGTAAGAGGAGGAAGAAGAAGTAGAAAAGAAGAAGGAGAGAGTGCCGAGGGAGGCGACAGTGGTTACGATGTTAATTTGGAGGGAGACGAATCGTTCGGTGAGACGTCTTCCAAAGGCACCAAGCTTCGGCCTCGCCTAATCCAAAATGTATAATTATCAAGTCTCCAAAGAAGGCTGCAGAAATGAGCATGTCACCTATAATTAAGGCCACTCCTCCGGTTGGATCATTAGGAGACGTCTTCGGTTCCTTGAGCGACTTCGATATTTCCATTGGCGGTCTTCTTAGGGACGGCTCTCCGGCTTCAGCTTCTTGCCTAGGGATACTCTAGCTGAAATAGGAGAGAGTTCATATGTACTTGCTTCCAAACATGGTCTATAGAGTACTTAAGGGGGTCGTTGGCACTCTACACTTCACGAGGATCACAAAGACACATCTCCTGCAATCACGTGAATCCTACAATTCCAAAACTTATACACTCTTTCTTCTCATTGCAGGTACCATGGCAAGGGATATGCATGTCAATGGATGCTTTTGGATGCAGATAGTGCCATATCTACATCCACATCTAAAATCATTTTTGAATATCGGATATCTGCATCCATGGACACAAATGGATATCGGATAATTATCCTATCCGTTAACGATCGATAAATCAAGGATTACAAAAAGAAAATTTTAGTTTAACATAAATATTTTTCAATCTCATTAATTATAAAAGTGTTAAATGTTAAGAAATATGATGATAATAAATAATTTCAAGCGATTAATAACATTAAGTGCATATATTATAAACTACTAACTTAATAAATTATAAACGATTATCATGTACTGCGTTAAAATATACATAATCTAAACTATAGTCTTAACATGAACCGAACGGATAATTTTCGGATGCACGTGTCTTTGTATCCGCATCCATTTTTTCGAATATCGGATATTTATCCGCCTTTCAAGGGACTCACTCCTGTTCCATACCTATCTTATCCTAGCCATTGTAGAAAGTAGGAGATAGAGGGGTGGAGAGCTTGTCATAAAGAACGAAACCGAAGAGCAGATGACAACCGTAAGGCTAAAAGAGAAAGAAAGAGGAGGCGACCTAAAGAAAAGCGACACTATGATCAAAGCAAGCGACACAAGGGCTCACACGATCTCCGTGGCTCCCCCTCTGGCATTCCTTTACCCCGCTCTGACCCTAAAATTCCTACATATCATCAAACCTCCACTTCTCTCTCCTTAACAACAACTATGCCTCCACACTCTAATGGAATCTCTACTCCTCCATTTCCTATTCCTACTCCATCCTCCTAAATAAGCTGCATTTCCGAACCTCTTATTGATAGGTGTCATGTTTGAACGTGAGAGCAAAGACATTCCAAAAGATGAGGCAGAGCGGGACATCTAGAAAATTCAAATGCTCATTGACCAGGGCTATGAATTAAAAAAACTCGACTACACCCTCTCCAAGGTCAACCATATTAACCACATGAACATCCAATCCTTCATGTCTGAGAAAAAGACTTATGATAGCCACATTAAGGGGTATAAAGGAGACTTGGAGAAGTTATAGGCAGAAAGAGATGTTGCTTTAGATTTTAAGACAAAAGCCGACAACCTAATGAAGGAGACGAGGAGAGCACATGCCGGTGCTGAAATTGTACTGAAGGACCTGCTGAAAATCGCACACCAAGAGAGCGCTGCTTTCAAGATGCAACTTATTGAAAGGGACTTGGTCCTCACTGCAAAGGATGAGACTATCCAAGCCAAGGATAAAGTTACAAAAGACTAAGCAACCGAGATCCAGAAGGTCCAGGTAAGGAAAGACAAGCTCAAGGAGAGCCTACTTTTGGCGAAGACTAAGAAGCTAGTCATGGAAGTTGATACTCCATCGCCGAGCACGATCTAAAAGTCTTAAAGAGGAAAAATCCAAGGAATGAGAAGAACTCAAGACCACCCTCCAGAACTTATTTTCCAGCATTATAAAGTACAAAAACCTAATGTGGTTGCGCAATACATATGCCACCACCCTTGCCGATACCAAGGAGGAAGTGTTGCGTTGTTCGAAAGTAGCCACTGAAGGCATCACCAAGGAAGAATTGATGGCCAAGTACCTCGATGCAAACGATATAATGAAACTCGAGGAGGGTAACGCCATCCTTGCCAGGAAGATGTCACCGATGCCATTGCTGCTGTCGAAGCTTCAATTGGCCCAAGTGCATTGCGTAAAGCAGAATCACCAACTCCAAAATCTCATGAGCTTTAGATAAATATTCATATGGCCAAAGGGGCTACACTAGTAGAAAAAATGAATCAGACGATAAATATGCTCTGTCTGAATGAATACCTATCTGTCTTCTATTTCAAAGTCGTCTTATTACATATCAGACCACAGATATAAATGTTGTATGGTGTTATAGTATCATTTCTAAAATTTTCTATTAGACAACATATAAATATTGACTGATATGCATATCAATTACACTTATGTTATATTTGCAAAATGAAATAATGAATAACAATTTTATTTAAACAAATATTTTATTTCAAAAAAAATTCAAATGCAATACAACTTTCACTATCCTTACATTTTCAAATACAATACAACTTTCACCATTCTTACATTTTCAAATACAATACAACTTTCACTATCACTCTCATCTATACAAATTTTCTCTACACACTCGTATATAACATCTTTTTTTACTAGCACTCACTTACACTCACTTGAATTTATTTTTGATATTGAACTTCGTTTGCTTGCTCCAGCTTATGTCCAATCGTCTCTTCTACCCGTCAAATAAAAAGTACAATAAAATGGAAAAGGAAACAAACCCTAAATTGCAAAAATTAAATTAAATTTGAATATTAATATTGCCTCGGTTTATGGGTTTGTTTTCTCTTCATGGTTTGGACATGGCTAGACAAATATACATGTGCATGGACAACTTATGATATGCACAATGTATCACTATGAATACCACAAGGCTGGACATCGATTAAATCTCATGGATTATTGCAAAGGTCAAGCATGAAGGCTCAATACAGTGCAAATGTGCACAAGGTCAAGCCCAAGCCTCATCGGGCTCAACTTAGGTACACAAGAAAATGCAACACAAATCCGAAAGCCAAACTAAAGGAGGCAACATAGTTCAAAATTGTATGTTTCAACAATTCAATAAGCTTCAATTCAATAAGCTTCAACAATTCAATAAGCTTCAATCTCTGAGCATAATGCACAAATAAGTATAGTGTACATATACAAGTATAAAGCAAAACCAAAACTAAAACCAAAATATACATGTATAAACCAAAACCAAAACTAAAATATACAAGTATATATGAAACCACATTTCATATAAACAAAAGCCAAAACTAAAATATACATGTATAACCAAAACCAAAATATACAAGTGTATGCAAGTACATACACTTCAGCTATGTGCACATACATGCATACACACACACACACATACACGTACACAAGTGTATATATGTATATGTATACAAGTATATTGGACATGGAAAAGGCATAAAGTACAACAACTGACCAGAGGCAGCAACAAGGACAATGGCTCATACAAGTCATGGCAGGATACAAATGGTTCAAAGATGAATAATGCAACTTAAGAGTTTAAATTTATAAAGGGTTAAACAAGAAATGTGGCATGAAAGCATCAGCAATATCAAAGTCGAAGCATGGAAATACATATGTGTGTAAAAATTCAAAATGGTTTACAAACAGTAACACATACCCACATATGTATGTAAATACGTGCATGGAAGTTTTACAAAGGTGCAACATATATCAATTTTAAACAAAGCATGAACGAGGCTGAACAAAGCATGCACAAATATGTATGTATATACAAACATTCACACATATAAACATACATACATATGTATGTATGTATATACATGGATGTGTTGCATATATACAGGATACATACAAACATATTCATGGATGGTTCAGAACTGAATTGGTTCAAGCTCAAGTATATACAAGTGTATACAAGTATATATAAACAATTCACAAACCAACACTATAAGTACAAGCATCTATTTACACATATAAGCAAGTTCAAGTGCAAGTTCAACTGCAAGTCCAGCAATGACAAGCCTAAACATACAAGCAGTTGTTCACACATATATACGTACATATTTATGTATGTATATACATGAAACATCTAGTATGGTTCAGCCACAAGTCCAGACTCAAAGTAACAAGGCTATTTGCAAGTCCAGACTCAAAGCCACAAGTCCAGACCCAAAGCCACAAGTCCAGAAGGTACCAAGTATAAGTTCAACAAATCAAGAACATATAAAAGTACAAGCACAAACCGGTCACAATGGATATACAAACAAGCAAGAAGATTATAGGTTTGGAAAGCAACTCAAATGCATGAACAAACCAACAGCGAATATAAGAATCAAAGAAATCAAAGAAAACAAGGCAAGGATGCATACAATGTATACATAACTTCAATAAGGCAAGGTTGTGTTCACGTATATATGTATACATAACTTCAATAAGGCAAGGATTAACATAAGAACCAACAGCCAAACAGCATGGCTAGTTGTAGTCCAAAACGATGACTAACCAAACCATTAAAATGTAAATAAGAACTCAGCTTAATATAATCCAAGTTGAATGCTTTCAAGTTAAATAATCATACATCAGTTAATTACTAATGAACCATTAAATAATCACAATAGGTAAGAACAATCGATACAAGAAAATATAGATTTCTACTAATGAACTACCGAATAACTGGAACGTTGCCAGCAAATCCATCATAATGAACCGTTCAAAATCAAAATCATAGTTTCTACCAAAGTCAAAGTATATTCATATATATCGAACATATATATCAACTAGAGACTAAACCAGAAAGCATCCCATTCAACTAGAAATCAATAGACAGAGTGTAAAAATTCAAAATCAAGTTTGAACGTTTCAATTCAAAAAAATAGGAAATTAATTCCTATATATACCCATATCATCATCGCATTAAAAGTGATCGAGTTCAAATAAAATTACAAAGAGGAAAAAATGTTATGCGTACCAAATTAGTACAGCATCGAACAACTTGACCGTTGAACGACTAGGGTTCCATCGTCGCTATTACGGTTTCGCCACCCAGATTTGGGTTCTACCGAGATAACATTCGGGATTAGTAGCAGCCAAGATTAGATTAGATTCGAGACTACAACTCGACCATTGAATGATTAGATTATAGATTATAAGGAGGAGGAGTGGAAAGAAAGAAAGAGGGGAACGAAAATGGAAGAAAAATGATGGAGGAATGAAAATAGAATGGAAGAAAACAATGAAAAGAGCTGGCGGCCACGAAATAAATGAGAGGGAAATCAAACTAAAGATTGAGCCAAAACTTATTTTTTATCACTTCAATCCAACAACAGATGTATGAACAACGAGTATGAAAAACTGAGATTTCAAGAGCTATGACACACAACATATGGTTTTTTCATGTGTTGTGTGAAATAGTGGTAAATATTGGGATAACAGCAAATCTACCTTATGTTGTGTAATGGCTGTTATCTGATTCACTTTGTGGCATGGTGATAGTTCTCTAGCTACCCAGAACATCCCATTATCTGCAATAACTACTTCTATCAAGCCCTATATTCCTGCCTCCATTACCAACCAATCAAGAATTCACCCAAAGAAGTTGAATTTTCCAAATCTCTCGCTTCGCAATCAGCTCCGAGAGAAGGTATATCCATTGTTTCACCGATTTTCAAGAAACTCCAATTCTTGTCTACATCCATCTCTAATCACGAGCATTCTATTTTGTTAACTTGTAGGTCATCCACATCTTCCTCCTCCATCGCCAACCACTCAAGGCATAGGTGTTGTAGCAATCTTCACCAAATCGACTTGCGTCTCCATGGGAATTATTACTTATGTTCCACTTACAAGTTCTAACTCAGGGCCTGATTCTGAGAAGATAGCCACTTTGAAGAACCTAGAGGACGTGGCTATGTCCTTAGAGGAAGTTGCTGTTATCACCAGCGCTGTAGACCCAATTGACCAAATCACGATGGCGGCGAAGAGATTGAAGATTGACCTCTCCAAGGTTCACATTAAAATCAAGCCTGGTACTGAAAATTCTATCAGCTCTATGCCAATAAAGCCCTTCTGCTAAACTTCCCCCAGTTAAGTTGATGTCTCTCAAGACCAAATCCATTGATGCTCCTGCCAGGAAGTCCGATGAGCCTCATGTTATGATCGAGGGGGAGACTACCTGATCCGAAGGTGACGCTTCCAAAGAAGGGAAATCCAAAGTCGGGCAGAAGAATAAGAGACCACTCGGTGGTTCGAGCGACAAGGGTAGCAAGAGAGGGAATAACAAATAGGAGGTTCCAATTTGATTGTATATTTTGATTCTCCATTTGTTGCAAATATGTCGTGTTTGTGTGGGAACGACCCCCACCGCCTTTGTGTATAAAAGCACAAATAATGTAATATCACTTTATTCCGTAGTCTTTATTCCATTTTACTATTATGGGCTTTTATATTCTGTACCTACTATGCACAACTGTTTGCATAACAATATAATTGCCTGCATATATAACATAAATGCTTGAATCATAATCTACCTATATTATACATGTTTATTTCTGTGTAACACTATTATTTACTACAATTCTGTGCATATAAAAAAATCATGTGAATGCTTTAATTATATTCCATAAGTCGCCTTGTTAGAGCCATTGAAGTGTTCCATTTGGCAAAAATTAAACTATATCTTTAAACAACTCCGTGCTTATTCATGTTCGTGTTAGGCCAAGTTTCTTTCGACCGTAATAAGTTATGGATAATTCAAGTTCTACGTTATTCCTCATTTACAAGGAACAACAGTTTGAACATCTAACTCTTGACATCCCCAATCTCACAGGTAATCGAGTGTAATCGTTGTTATAATCATATAGGGCAAATTATCTAATTCCCCCAGTTCGATTATACTTTTCCAGCCCTGATCTTGGACTGGAGGAATTCAGCAGTACCTATTTTCAACCTTCGACGACTATCCTTGCTTATCCTTGGCCAACTATGCCCCGTTAACATGTAAACACGGTTACGAAGGTTTTAACCGTACACTATATCAAACATCCAAGAATATGTGCTTTTGAACACCTATCTCTGGGTATCAGCTCTGAGTCTCACCTAGCTCTGGGTGTTGATTGAGAGTGTCCACCGACCGTGCCGCCTAACATCAACCTAGAATATCCTAGTACATCGGATTTTCAACTGCGCATCAGTTTCTATTTCCAAAAACTGTAGCTTTAACTGTCTGATTCCGAGCATTCCTTCTTGACACCCAATTCCAAGCAATAGCCAATACCTGAAGGTTGGGGGGGTAAAACTATCCAATCAACCCCCATATCTAATCTCCTTAGTCTTAACCCTGGATTAATGGAGTTGGTACCTTGGGGTTGAATTATTCAATCGACCTTTAAAACTATACCTCCCGTCCCTAAACCTAGGCCAGAGGGTTTACTATCATTTCTAGGGTTTAGCATGATAAGGTCGAATTATCCGATCGACCTTTGTGATTCCATCCTCGGTCCTGATCCTGGACTAAAGAAAGGGTATTTTCTCCGAGTACCTATGACATATAGGGTTGAAATATCTAATCGAACCTTGAAATTATACTCCCCGCCCTGATCCTGGAGCAAGGGAGTTTGTACCATACGTATTGATAATCATGCAGCATAAGAAATTTGCTTACAAGAACACAATTCCATCGATTTAAGCTGCTAACTGTAATTATAAATGAAAATGTGGCAAGTCCTGCCTTATTACATTTCCCTAGAATCCTTGGATTGCTTATTTGCGTAAAATGGAATTAAATAAAAGTAAATAAAGTACTGTCATAGTGAATCGTTGTTCCATGCACGTAGAATTGATATTTCATCGATAATTGCTAACTTAAATGTTTTGTCTTCAAGCTTTTGCTCGATCGCAAAAGGACCTTCCTAATTTGGACTAGGGGACCCCATACCTAGGAGAGTTCATTTTAAAATGAGATGCGCTACCTCGAATGTACGGTTACTGACCTTTTATTAAAGTATCATGCTACTCTTTTCTGATGAGCGGCTACCGTAAATTCCATGTTTTCTCGTTTCTCATTAACCAAATCAAGGGACTCAAGGAAGAGTTCCTCGTTTTCCTTTGGATCGTAATTCCTTTTATGAAGAAGGGACTTCCAATTCTATCGAGGAACATGGCCTTTAATCTTTATGCCAAAGCGAACGACGTATGTCCAGTTGAAAACTTATGAGTCGTCCAATAAACCTAGAATGCCAATGGAAGCTCATCAACCTAATTACTTTTAGCTTTCATCAACCATTTTTCAAAGGTGGACTTGATGATTTTATTCACCACTTCCACTTGTCCGTTAGCCAGTGAATGTGCTACCACTGAAAATTTCTTCTCAATTCTTCATCGGTTGTAGAAATCCTTGAACTTGGCACTTTTGAATGAATTCCATTATATGTATGATCTTCAGAAGTACTCCGAACCTACCGATGATGTCCTTCATTATGAAGTTGATCGTTTTTTTATTGTGATCGTGGCAAGTGATTCCACTTCGGCCCACTTCTTAAAGTAATCCACCATGGCCATTGCATGCTTAGCCCCTTCCTTTACCGTCGAGAGGACTTTGATGATATTAATCCCCTAAACCAAAAAAAGCCAAGGACAAACCATTGACGCGAGCTCTATCAATGGAGCTCTTGGTATCTTTGCAAACCTTTGACAATGGTCGCACCATTTGGTATTATAAGCTGCATCGTGATTTATAGTCATAGGAAATATCTATAGCAAAGTACCTTTTTTGGTAAAATATGCTTTCGGATGTGGTCACTACAGCTACCCTCATGGATTTCCATGAGGCTTTCCTAGATCATCCTTTTGTTACATAGCTGGAAAAGGGAGTAGAGAATCCTCTTCGGTATAACAATCCTTCTTGTATATGAACCATGGTACTTTTTGAAGGAGTTTATTTCATTCATTCTTATCTCTCAAGAGAGTTCCCTTGAGTAAATATTTCTTGATTGGAGTCATCCATGACTTTTCTTCTTTCATGGTCTCTACCTCCACTAGAAACAAACCCATCACCTGTGCATCCCCAGAACTAGCCAATTTAGCTAACGAATTAGCTTTTGCATTCTCCTCTCTGGGAATGTGTGTGATCATGTAATGCTCAATATCATCCAATAGTTCTAGCGCCTTTCTCCGCAAGGAGCAACCCTACACCCTTAGCCTGGTATTCTTTCCTCACTTAATCACTAACCGAGAATCATTGTGTAACGACCCGGAATTTCTAGTCGCTAATTTTGAACATTTAATTCATCTTAGAAGTTAAATGTGAATTTTGAATTTGATTTTGAAGTAAAAAGATTTAGGTTAATTTAATAGAAATAGTTAAATTTCAAAATACGGGAATTTAATTGAAACTTTGAATAATAATAATTTAATATCAGAATTGGGATAATTGGTGATTCTGGGTGTAAATAGATATAAAAATAGATTCTAAAATTTATTTTAAGTCTATATAGATTTGAATTATAATACTGGACTGTTGGATGGAACTAAAAGTCGATAGGTTGAATTTGGAATTTTATATTAATTTAATAATGGAATTTAATAATATAATAATGCAAATAATCAGATTTTGATTTAAACTGAATCAGAATATTCTGTGTGAATATAAATTCTATATGATTTATCACAAAGTTGGTAAAGTTTTAAAAGTGAAATTTTCGATGATTTCGACGATTTTGGAAATCGCTCGATCTAATCGACGAGTTAAAATAGCCTTCCGGGGCACAGTCTCGGAATTCGACGAAACTAGTTCCATTGGATCCGTAATATATAGTTATTTTCAGATTTCAATTTTCGTAACAATCGGAGTTGTCGTTTGACCCTGGCAGCTCAAAACGCATAGAAACTATTTTAATCGATTTAATTTAAAATTTATCATTTATTTCTGTAACTCGCACATATGATCGAATTAGCCTCTAAAACACGTTCCATTGTGTTTAGAATGCAGGTAAAACCTTATAAACGCCTGTCGGCACGTGTCGTTTGGAGATCGCGTGAAAAAGTTGCTTTAAAGTGAATTAAATAATTAAATAATTAGGTTATACGTATATATATACGTTTAAGAGAGCCAAACCCTAATTGTTTCTCTCGGCCACCACTTTTACTTTTAGTGGCCAAAAACACTCCTTGTTTCTCCCTCAATTTCCTCCTCATCCACGCAATAATTCACAAATCTTCCAACTAGTAAATCGTAGAGAGCGTCGAGATCTTCGATTTGTACGGTGGAGATGGGTTTTCGTCGACCAGAGGAGCAGGATAGCAGCTGCGTTCGTGTGAAGTTCGTGCTCGTTTGTTGAGGTATAAGGTTGACCGAGCTCGGCATGGCTTTAGGCGATGCGTCTTGTGGCGAAGGCGGCTCGTTTGGTAGGAGCTGATCATTCTCTAGTGGAGGGTAGTGGTCGTAGTAATTGCGAGATGAACGACGGCTATGGGTTTGGGGGCACTGGAACGCGCGTGAGGAAGAAGAGGAGTTGCAGCTTTATTTTTTTCTCTTGGTACGGCAGATCTGAGGTTAAATTAAAAAAAAACGAGTGTGTGTTAAAATGTTATTCAAACTTTAATAATTCGTAACTTGAGCATTCGTTGTCAAATTTCAACGAAATTGGTAGCGCCGGAATCGCAAAGACAAGTACTTCGCAGTGGAGCAATTTTGGGATCATTCGGAGCAAGTAAAAATTAAGTTAAATCGAACGTCGTTTGATTTAATTTAAATTTGAATGCTCGTCGAAAACCCAAGGTGAGTTATTCTCACTCACATCTGAATACCAGTAATTTAAATAGTTAATATTTAAACATTTGATTGGTTGATTAGCTGAATATGATAATTGTTATCAAATTAAATAGATATTTATTGGTTGTGCTAATATCTGTGGATGCAGGAAAACAGGTTGGAGGGATCCGACTGGATTCCTCACAAATAGAAATTTAATTATATTCCGTGATATATCTCATTTATATCCTGTGATAAATTGTTTAGATCTTGTTATGCTGTGTTTTATTTATATGCCATGATAGATTAAATTGAAAATTAAATTGTGTTGTGTTATGATTGGGTGAATACAACCTGGGAATTTTAAATATAAATAAGATGAATTGGATTTAAAGGAAATTGAAGAAATTCTTAAGGAAAGAATTTAAAAGGAATTAAATTCAAGTAATTGGTTGATAATTTGAAGTGTTTGAAATTGTGAATTTAAAGGGAAATGTGAATTGTTTAAAATAATAGCAAGATTTATTTTTAAAGAATGGGAAGTGTGCTTTTTCTTGGAAATTTTAGTATGTTTTTAAGAAAAGCTTTTAAATATAAATTTGTAGTTTAAATATGTTTAGAATATTTTAGAAAGAAATATTATTTTTAATCGTTTTAAGTGAAAGCAAATATTTGATTAAGTAATTATGGTATTTAATTATTTTTAAAAGTAAAGTAGTATTAAGTTCTCGAAAGCAAATTATAATATAAATATTGAATTTAATAACTTTATTTTAAAGGTTAATTTGACTTAAAGTACTTAGGAAACCTCTATATATTTCCTTAAGTATTATTTTCAATTAAATAATTTCTAGAAGCTTTATTTTAAATATTTTAAACATATGTTTGAAAATGATTTCCAAGAAATAGCAATATGCTTAAAAATATAAAGGAGTTTATTTTTTAGTATGAAAAGGGATTTACGGGATGAACGTAAAATTTAATTGGGGTAAATCGTATTGGATTGATAAAAAAAATTCTTTGGGTTATCCTAGAATAGAAGTATATTCCCTGAAAAGCCAAGTACGCTTTTAAAGCCAGTTTTTGAAAGGTTAGAAGTTGTATTAAAGAATGTTTTCAAGAAATTATTTAAGTTATAAGTATTTTAAAGGTAAGCATTTATCAAATTAGATATAGAAGTAATTATTTTTAATGGTAAGTAGTATTATGTTTAAAAGAATATTATTAACATTTATACTTTATAAATGGTTCTATTTTAAAGATAGTCAATTAAAGTTTTATTCGAAACTTGTATAGGATTTCATAGCTTTATTTCAAGATCTAGTATGACTTAACTTTATTTTAAAGGTAATAGTTTATATTTTATTAAGCAGTTTTATTTGAGATATTTTTAAAGGTATATATATTAAATTAAGTATGTAAGAAGTTTCAAATATAAATGTTTTAGTGTATTTTCAAGAATAAAGTATTTAAATTATTTTAATGTTTTTAGAGGAAGTAAAGTTTTGGGAATCTATTCCATGAGAAAATTTGGGTTTGAAAAGTGTTTCAAAGGGATTTTGAAATGGAACTATATCTCCTAAAGATATTTTTGAGGAAGTTAAATAATGTGGGAAAGTATTTATTATGTGATGGATGTTTGTGAATGTTAATTGATAGTTAAATCACCGACTATCAATATTGGACAAATGCGTTGATCATTTCGAAGAGATCGGGATCGAGATTAATTTCTCGAAAACCACTTCGAACCAGTGTGTACGTTTTCGTGGGAAAAACGAGTTCGGAGTCGAAGATGGAGCAGTGAAGTGCAAGGGCTAGTCGCTATTAATCCTGAGGATATTTCCAAAATGGATATAGTAGGAGTAGTGTCTTCGGTTCCGTTCGAACCCGGGACGGACTTGTATGGATGAATGCTTTCGGAACATCGTCAGGTGGATGATGGGCATTCTAAGTGAAACGTTCTAAAAGGTAACGCTTAGCCTCAAGCCTCATCAACCGGGAATGACTGAAAATCAGGGGTTATGCAGCAAGGCTGGGTGGGCAGCACCCATTCAGGGTGAGGTCATCCCTGTCTAGATGTCCCTTTTCATTCGGCTTGGTGGTGCGGTTGCTGATCCCAACCGTGGGGTGATCTTACTCGGGATTATCCAGTAAGGGGTAGTCCCGACCTTGTGTTGCAGGGGATCGAGCGTGGCCCTCGGTATACTGATATAGACCAGGTACTGTGACAGGTGGTACCCCGGTGCCTAGTCATTAGTTGAAAATCCATTCTCCCTACGCGCCTTTTACGAGTTTTGTTTGTATTACCCACTCTGTGGCTAGTAGCTGGAATTTAATAGATGTAACTTTTTCGGCTATTTTATAAGTATTTGTATATAGACCCTATTATAATATCAGAGGATTTCTATAAAAAGTGTTTTAGCTATCGTAAGGTAAAAACCCGACATGTTTATTTGTGGCATGGTCTTACGAGATGCTTTTGTTTTCCAAAGGATTTTTGAAACTTTAATAATCAATTTGGGTGTATATTTATCATCTGGTATTCCAGACTGACTCGGGTGTTATTTCATTATAATGCTCGGATCAGACCGAGTATTATATGTTTAGTGTAGGATGCTATGGAGCTCAGGAGAGGAGCTGGAGTCCGAGATGTATTATCCGTACTTTTATATATATCCGCTGTTGTGACGGTTTGAAATTATCTGACTGGTAAATGTTGTTTGTTGTGATACTCTGATGATATATTGTATAAAACAGATATAGCTTTCATTTTGTGTAAAGATATGATATTATATATTATATTTCATTCCGCTGCGACTGTGAGATTCTGATATTGTTTAGTTCCTTCTTTCTTCTACCTTCTTTCTTTTTCCTCAACAATCTGTCTTTTCCAGCACTTGATCGTCGGCATATTATACTGCGGGGTATTTTGTGTCGATTTTCGAGGTCGAGAAGGGCGGGTCGTCACACTTGGTATCAGAGCTTAGGTTGGCGACAACCTAGGCTTTGGTGGGGAAATTACTCATTAAACAGAGTCAATAGTACTCTATAATGAGTTGAGTGTAATAATGGATATGAGAGCATACTTGTTAGTGAATATAAAATTGTTTTTATACTGCATTGACTTATCGGTTGAGTGTTTATGAATTCTGGTCGGTATGGAAAGTACAACCGCATCGGTAGGGGTTTCTAAACTCTTATACAAGATAAACCAACATAGTATTGTTTTTAAGGAGGGTAAATGAAATAATTTTACCTAAAATTATATTTTGATATAAAAGAAAATAATTTTGTGAAATTATTATATATTTTTGATTGTTTGGATGTGGATATCTTAATCAAATAAGAATCTAGAATTTGATCTAAAATTTGAAAAGGTTATAATCAAATAAAATTTTATGAGTATAAATTATACAAAAGAAGAATAAATAAATTAGAATTAAACCAGAATTTAAATCTCGGAAATTTTGTAAAGTGTTTTAAATGTATTGAAAACAAAGTTTGGAAATTTAAAATCTTGGGAATGTTGTCTAAAGACTTGAAGGCAACGATGGAGTATTATTTTAGGGAGTATTTTTGGGGAATTGTTTTGAATTAAATTTGGGAAAGTAAGGAAGCACTGAACTCACTTCAGTCGCTAGAAAATAATCCTGATGATGATGGCCACATCATTAGAATTCATTTTCGAGTTTCTTGAGTGATGGATTGCTTCCATGGTGATTAGTTATGATATTTGTTTGGACTTGTTGGGTATACAAGGTGTGTTAGAAATTTCAAAAGGGAAAAATTGTTTTGGTATAAACAAGTTATTAGGAATCCGGAGATTTGATTGATATACCAAATGGATATGGGTTGATTATTATTTCAAAATGGTTTTGAAATAAAACCGGGCAATTGAATTCTAGAAAATTCTATTTAAATAATGTGTAAAGTTAAAATAAATCAACCATTGAACTTATTAAGCGAAGTTGGTATTAATAAGAGGAAATGAAAATTTTAATCTTGGAATTAAAATTTAACTTGAGTAAATGGAAGTGAATAAAATATATTGAAGTGAATAGAAAATTTGAATTTAACTTGGGGTAAGTTAAATAAATTGGACTTAGAATTAAATTGATTTGGGTTAAATTGAAATGTAAAATGACTTTGTAATTGTGGGTCATCGTGTAATAAATTGTACCCATAAGCTATTAAGTGTTATACCTATAATCTGAAATGGTGGATTTAAAATTTGAAAAGGACTAAGGTGAAAGAAATTTGTATCTTTAGGAATTCAGTGATACATTTATATATAAAATCTAGAATTGTGATTATAAGATGAAAATAATTCAAATGAGCAATATAAACTTTGAAATAAATAATTTGATGAACTTATAAATAGAAAATGGAATTACAATCACAAATGGGAAATAGTTGAATGGTATGGTGAATTCAAACTTAATCCTAAATGAAATGTAAAGTAAGATAAGGTAAAGTGAGATATAAAAGATGTGAATGAACACAAGTTAGTAAATAAGTTTTGAACTTGTATATGGAGAATTAAAATTGGATTGAATTGGATTTAACTTCGATTAAATGGAATTGAGTTGAATTTGGATTGAATTAAAATCAAAATTCAATTGTGTTATGAATAAAAATGAACGGAATTAAATTCTTATTTAAGATAGTAAAGGAAATGGTATGAATTCAAGTTGGCTAAATAAATTTAGTTGAACTTCAATTAGAATTGAAAAAGAATTGATTTGAAAGAAAATTTAATTAAGTTGAAAGGATATTGTATGAATAAATTTTTAACCCAACTAAATTCAAAGGAATTTTTTGAGAATGAATTTAGCGTAAGCTAAATTAAATAAAAAGAAGCTTGAAGATGAATTTAGTGTAAATTAAATTAAATGGAATTTGTATTGGCATGGATGAAATTTTGATGGTTTGTTAAGAAAATTTTGAAAAGAAAATTAAAAACCCAGTTCTAGTATGGGATTTAATTTTGGCAATAAAAGTTGAGAATGAATAATGGAACTAGATTATAATAGTGATAGTTTGAATTATAAATAAATTCAAATGAGTGAAATAATTTAAAGTGGTCTCATTGTTAATAAAATAAATTTAAAATGGATTGAATAAATAAACAAATTGAATTAGAATTTGTAAATGAATTGAAATTTGATTGGATAAAAATCAAATTAAAATAAAATAAAATTTGATATAAGAAGAAATGGAAATATTGTGAAATTGAAATAACTTAAGCAAACTGAAAAAAAATTGTGGTCGGGCTTTATAAGGGGCTTGAATGGAATTTGTTTAGATAATAAAATTGAAATGCAAGTGAAAAGAATTTTAATTAATTATTGTGATAAAATAAAGATGTATGAGTTGTAAATATTTCAAAATGGGATGATGTTAATATAAATTTAAGTTGGATGATAAATTTAAAGTGAGAATAAGGATTTGATTTAAAAATTGCAAGGAAATAAGAATATTTAGGATTGTGAAAAATTCCGTATGAAATAAAATTAATATAAATCTAAGTTGGAATTAATTTTAAATGGTTATAAGCTTAAGTGATGGTTATTTGCTTAAATGACATGAAATTTGCATAAGAATTGGTCGTTTTGTTGTATTCGGAATTGAGTTAGTTTAAAGAAGCAAATGAATTGGTTTTTGAATAAAATGGAATGGATCGGAATTTAATTTAGAGAATTTGCATATAAATGAAGTGGATTATGAATATGATGCAAATATACCAAACCGAAGTAAATTGATGCAAGTAATACACATGTAATCATATTGATGTGAATATGAATTGTAAGAAGTAAACTTGAATTTAAATCATTCGAGTGAAATAAAATGGAGTTGGATTTGTCAGGAAATTTAAAATGGTGATTGAAATCTTTGAAGTACTGATAAAATATGGTTAACATTGTTAAATTATGAAGTTTGCTTGGTCAAACTATAAAATTAATATGCTTGGCTATGATAAATGAATGGAATGTTGTTAAATTATTATATTATTGAAAACTGATGTATTTGTTTGAGTAAGTACATGTATGGGAGGCAATCGATAGGGTTGGAGCGCGTATATGCAATATGATTTAGCTGCTTGCTTTTAAAATGCTAATAAAAGGTACGCCTACACAATAAAAATAAGAAATATGAACTGTTTTTGGTTTTCGACCATGTGGGTCGATGTATATATATTTATATCTATTGTGATATAGCAAAAGCACCTCCGTACAAGGGAGACTCTGCCAAAATTTTCTGGAAATTTTGGGAGTTAGAAAATTTTTGAATTTTTTTGAAACGTTTCGTTAACGACAAATTAATTTTAAATAACAATTAAAATAAAAAGATTTTTTGAATAGGAATCGAAACTAGCAGTTTTGATTTGAAACTAAAAAATTTAGGCAAAGTGAAATTGAGATTTTCACTAAGTAGGTTTTGCTATTGGGTTTGGAACATTCTTCTACCTTAGCAAATTTCGAGGACGAAATTTTTATAAGGGGGAGGAATGTAATGATTTGGAATTTCTAGTCGTTAATTTTGAATATTTAATTCATTTTAAATGTTAAATGTGAATTCCGAATTTGATTTTGAAGTAAAAAGATTTATGTTAATTTAATAGCATTAGTTAAATTTCAAAATATGGGAATTTAATTGAAAATTTGAATAATAATAATTTAATATTAGAATTGGGATAATTGTGATTCTAGTTGTCAATAGATATAAAAATAGATTTTAAAATTTATTTTAAGTCTATTTGGATTTGAATTATAATACTGGACTGTTGAATGGAATTAAAAGTCGATAGGTTGAATTTGGAATTTTATATTAATTTAACAATGGAATTTAATAATATAATAATGCAAATAATCAGATTTTGATTTAAACTAAATCAGAACGATTCTGATGTGAATATAAATTCTGTATGATTTATGATAAAGTTGGTAAAGTTTCAAAAGTGAAATTTTCGACGATTTCGACGATTTTGGAAATCGCTCGATTTAATCGACGAGTTAAAATGGCCTTTCGAGGCACAGTCTCGGAATTCGACAAAACCAGTTCCATTGGATCCGTAATAGTTATTTATTATTGGATTTCAATTTTTGTAGCAATCGGAGTTGTTGTTTGACCCTGGCAGCTCAAAACGCATAGAAACTATTTTAATCGATTTAATTTAAAATTTATCGTTTATTTCCGTAACTCACACATATGATTGAATTACCCTCCGAAACACGTTCCATTATGTTCGGAATGTGGGTAAAACCTTATAAACGTCTGTCGGCACGCGTCGTTTGGAGATCGCGTGAAAAAGTTGCTTTAAAGTTAATTAAATAATTAAATAATTATGTTATACGTGTATATATACGTTTAAGAGAGCCGAACCCTAATTGTTTCTCTCGGCCGCCACTTTTACTTTTAATGGCCGAAAACACTCCCTATTTCTCCCTCAATTTCCCCCTCATCCACGCAATAATTCGCCAATCTTCCAACTAGTAAATCGTAGAGAGCGTCGAGATCTTCGATCGTACGGTGGAGATGAGTTTTTGTCGACCAGAGGAGGAGGATAGCAGTTGCGTTCGTGTGAAGTTTGTGCTCATTTTTCGAGGTCTTAGGTTGACCGAGCTCGGCATGGCTTCAGGTGATGCGTTTTGTGGCGAAGGCGATTCGTTTGGTAGAAGCCGATCGTTGGTGGAGGGTAGTGGCCGTGGTAATCGCGAGCTGAATGACGGCTATGGATTTGGGGGCACTGGAACGCATGTGAGGAAGAAGAGGAGTCGCGGCCTTGTTTTTTTTCTCTTGGTATGCAGATCTGAGTTAAATCAAAAAAAAAAGAGTTTGTTTTAAAATGTTATTCAAACTTTAGAAATTCGTAACTTGAGCATTCGTTGTCAGATTTCAACGAATTTGGTAGCGCCGGAATCACAGAGACAAGTACTTCATAGTGGAGCAATTCTGGGATCGTTCAGAGCAAGTAAAAAATTTAGGTTAAATCGAACGCCATTCGATTTAATTTAGATTTGAACGCTCGTCGAAAACCCAAGGTGAGTTATTCTCACTCACATCTGGATACCAGTAAGTTAAATAGTTAATATTTAAATGTTTGATTGGTTGATTAGCTGAATATGATAATTATTATCAAATTAAATCGATATTTATTGGTTGTGCTAATATCTATGGATGTAGGAAAACAAGTTGGAGGAATCCCTGGATTCCCCACAAATAGAAATTTAATTATATTCTGTGATATATCTCATTTATATGTGATAAATTATTTAGATCTTGTTATGTTGTGTTTTATTTATATGTTGTGATATATTAAATTGAAAATTAAATTGTGTTGTGCTATGATTGGGTGAATACCACCTGGGAATTTTAAATATAAATAAGATGAATTGGATTTAAAGAAAATTAAAGAAATTCTTGAGTAAAGAATTTAAAAGGAATTAAATTCAAGCAATTGGTCGATGATTTGAAGCGTTTGAAATTGTGAATTTAAAGGGAAATGTGAATTGTTTAAAATAATAGCGAGATTTATTTTTAAAGGATGGGAAGTGTGCTTTCTCCTGGAAATTTTAGTATGTTTTTAAGAAAAGCTTTTAAAATATAAATTTGTAGTCTAAATATGTTTAGAATATTTTAGAAAGAAATATTATTTTTAATCGTTTTAAGTGAAAGCAAATATTTGATTAAGTAATTATGGTATTTAATTATTTTTAAAAAGTAAAGTAGTATTAAGTTCTCAAAAGCAAATTATAATATAAATATTGAATTTAATAACTGTATTTTAAAGGTTAATTTGACTTAAAGTACTTAGGAAACCTCTATACATTTCCTTAAGTATTATTTTCAATTAAATAATTTCTAGAAGCATTATTTTAAATATTTTAAACATATGTTTGAAAATGATTTCCAGGAAATAGCAATATGTTTAAAAATATAAAGGAGTTTATTTTTTAGTATGAAATTGGGATTTACGGGATGAACGTAAAATTTAATTGGGGTAAATCATATTGGATTGATAAAAAGAATTCTTTGGGTTATCCTAGAATAGAAGTATATTCCCTAAAAAGCCAAGTACGCTTTTAAAGCCAGTTTTTAAAAGGTTAGAAGTTGTACTAAAGAATGTTTTCAAGAAATTATTTAAGTTATAAGAATTTTAAAAGTAAGCATTTATCAAATTAGATATAGAAGTAATTATTTTAATGGTAAGTAGTATTATGCTTAAAAGGATATTATTAACATTTATACTTTATAAATGGTTCTATTTTAAAGATAATCAATTAAAGTTTATTTGAAACTTGTATAGAATTTCATGGCTTCATTTCAAGATCTAGTATGACCTAACTTTATTTTAAAGATAATAGTTTATATTTTATTTGGCGGTTTTATTTGAGATATTTTTAAAGGTAGACATATATATATTAAATTAAGTATGTAAGAAGTTTTAAATATAAATGTTTTAGAGTATTTTCAAGAATAAAGTATTTAAATTATTTCAAATCTAAAGTATGGGTACTTGGATGTTTTCAAAGGAAGTAAAGATTTGGGAATCTATTCCATGAGAAAATTTGGGTTTGAAAAGTGTTTCAAAGGGATTTTGAAATGGAATTATATTTCGTAAAGATATTTTTGAGGAAGATAAATAATGTGGGAAATTATCTATTGTGTGATGGATGTTTGTGAATGTTAATTGATAGTTAAATCACCGACTATCAATATTGGTCAAATGCATTGATCGTTTCGAAGAGACCGGGATCGGGATTAATTTCTCGAAAACCACTTCGATCCGGTGTGTACGTTTTCATGGGAAAAACGAGTTCGGATTCGAAGATGGAGCTGTGAAGTGCAAGGGCTAGTCGCTACTAATCCTGAGGATATTTGCAAATTGGATGTAGTAGGAGTAGTGTCTTTGGTTCTGTTCGAACCTGGGACGGACTTGTATGGATGAATGCTTTCGGAGCATCATCAGGTGGACGATGGGCATTCTAAGTGAAACGTTCTAAAAGGTAACGCTTAGCCTCAAGCCTCATCAACCGGGAATGACTGAAAATCAGGGGTTATGCAGAAAGGCTAGGTGGGTAGCACCTATTCAGGGTGAGGTCATCCCTGTTTAGATGTCCATTTTTATTTGACTTAGTGGTGCGGTTGCTGATCCCAACCGTGGGGTGATCTTACTCGGGATTATCCAGTAAGGGGTAGTCCCGACCTTGTGTTGCAGAGGACCGAGCGTGGTCCTCGGTACACTGATCTTGACCAGGTATTGTGACAGGTGGTACCCCAGTGCCTAGTCATTAGTTGGAAATCCAATCTCCCTACGAGTTTTGTTGTATTACCCACTCTGTGGCTAGTAGCTGGAATTTAATAGATGTAACAATTTCGGCTATTTTATAAGTATTTGTATATAGACCCTATTATAATATCAGAGGATTTCTATAATAAATGTTAGCTATCGTAAGGTAAAAACCCGATATGTTTATTTGTGGCATGGTCTTACGAGATGCTTTTGTTTTCCAAAGGATTTTTGAAACTTTAATAATCAATTTGGGTGTATATTTATCAGCTGGTATTCCAGACTGACTTGGATGTTATTTCATTATAATGCTCGGGTCAGACCAAGTATTATATGTTCAGGATAGGATGCTATGGAGCTCAGGAGAGGAGCTGGAGTCCGAGACATATTATCCATACTTGTACATATATCCGCTGCTGTAACTGTTTGAAATTGCATGACTGGTAAATGTTGTTTGTTGTGATATTCTGATGATATATTGTATAAAACAGATATAGCTTTCATTTTGTGTAAAGATATGATATTATATATTATATTTCATTCCGCTGCGACTGTGAGATTCTGATATTGTTTAGTTCCTTCTTTCTTCTACCTTCTTTCTTTTTCCTCAACAATCTGTCTTTTCCAGCACTTGATCGTCGGCATATTATACTGCGGGGTATTTTGTGTCGATTTTCGAGGTCGAGAAGGGCGGGTCGTCACACATTGAATATATGCAGCATTCTTACCCCTAGTTCCTTCGCTATCCTTAGCCCCTCTATCAACCTCGTACTTAGCCTCGTTATTACTTGCGAGAAATTCCCATGCATTATAAATTGATTGCCCTTCCAGACTTACAAGCACTACTCTGCACCTAAACTATGTTCATTTGAAGCTTCATCCATAAAGGATTTCCAATGAGGAAGCATGACCATTTCATCGACCTCTTCGCCATCTCGTGCGGTAAACTCAGTGATGAAGTCTGCCAACGTCTACCCATTTATCGCTCTCCTCGGATGGTAAATAATATCATGCCAACTAACTTTATGATCCACTTTAGCAACCTTCCTGAAGTCTCAGGTTGGTATAACACTTGCTTAATGGGCTGATCCATTATCATTTTAATTAAATGAGCCGAAAATATGACCTGTAACTTTCTTAACGTAATCAACAAGCAATACACAAGTTTTTCCAACCTTGGGTAGTTTTTTTCATCTCCTGTAACTGCTTGCTAATATAATAAACGGGACTTTGAATCCTTGCCTCCTCACGTACTAATGTCGCGCTTCGTGCGTGAACATACACCACCAAACAAACGAACAAATCCTTCATGTTCAATGGTTCAGATATAACCAATGGTGTCTCCATGTGTTTTGGCAACTCCTCAAAGGCATTTTGACTATTATAATTCCATTCAAAATTCTTCTTATCCATTTTGAGAGTATCGAAGAATGGCATGCACTTATCAGTTTCCCTTTAGATGAATCAACTTAGGGCTGCAACTTTCCTATTTAAGCTATACACTTGCTTTTTCGAGGTTGGAGCCCTCACATTCCTTCGGGCATTAATCAGCTCCGGATTACCCTCAATCCTCTTGAATCATTTTGAACCATAGAAATTTCCCGATGCAACTCCAAATAAGCATTTAACGGATTCAATTTCATTTCATATTTCTACAATATTTCTAATTTTCTAGAAAGGTCGTGCCTTGATAGTCGTGGCTCCACGAGCATTTCATCTATGTACACTTCCATTATTCATCTGATCTACTTTCTAAACATAGAATTCACTAACCTCTAATATGTAGCTACAACGTTCCTTAAACCGAACAAAATTACTCGATAATAATACGGTCCCAAATTCGCTATAAAACTAATATGCTTCTGATCCGGTATATGCACCGTTATTCGATTATAGCCTGAATAAGCATCCATAAACGAGAGCAACTCGTGTCATGCAGCCCCGCCTACCTATTAGTCGATCATTAGCAACGGAAAGCCATCCTTTGGGCATGCTTTACTCAAATTCGAATAGTCAATAAACATCCGCTACTTTCCATTTGAATTCTTGACCAATGTGGAGTTTGATATCCATTCCAGGTATAAAACAATATAGATAAAGCCATTTATCATCAGCTTATTCACTTTCCCTTTTAACACAGTGGGCTGCTTCAAACCCAAACTATGCCTCTTCTACTTTATCGACGGAAGCCTCGGATCTACATTCAACGTATGACATGCTACCTTCAACGATATCCCATACATATTTGAATGCATCCAAGCAGATACGTCAAGGTTCCCTCAAAGGAAATTAAACAATTCCTTCCTTAGTCCAACACCGAGCTTAGATCCAATCTTAAGAGTCCGGGAAGGATCATCCATGTCGAATGGAACATCAACCGTCGGTTTAGCTGGTGTTGCCGCACTTCCTTTGATTTCTTCCTAGCGTCCAAGACTTATAAAACCTACCATGGTTCTCGAGCCAGGGATTGGGCTTTATATACGCTTCTGAATTCTTAATGGAAAGATTCTTACCCACACTCTTGCCTTTCTCTCGTCGCTTTGCTTCCCTCGGGTCCACAACATAACATTCCCTTTATGCGCTATGGTCTTACCTCATTGGTCCAAACCCATTCTTCATGGGCATTTAATCATCAAGCACAAGGAGCGAATGCTATTCTAAAATTAGTTAGGACCAATCGGCCAAAAAGCCGTTATGCGTGAATATTCATCTATAATGACAAACTTTTGAATTTGAACCACCCTGCAATTTTCATCACCCAAATCCATAGGAAAGTCGATCGTTTTGATCGGTTACTTCGCTTCGCCTGTAAATCCTTGAATATTGGATTTTACAAGCCACAACTTCCTTCATATTAATCATCGTCTAGTTAAACGTTCTCCTAAATAAAGTGTTCATATAGCTTCCATTGTCCACCGGGACCCGAATTACTGTTGTCAGTCCAATAGCAGCCGTTATCACCATTGGATCGAAAGTTAGCATTTCGACTCCATTAGCATCTCTATTTCTAAAGATATCATCCGTTATCATCATTTGTTATTTAGCTAAAGCTCCACCTTCTATAGTAAAGAAGCTCTCCTATCATACATGCTTTAACGAACTTGTATACCGTTCCATTTCCCTCTATCCTTTCTTCGTTTGATGGGTCCTCCTATTATTGCGTTGATAATTAATCTTTCATCAGTTTTCTCGGGCCCCTCTTCTCTAGGTCCAAGTTGATCCCCTTGGGCAGGTAGCCCTTAGAGTCTTGCATTTTGACCATCATTCTATGGTTCTCTCACATATTACCGTAGCCTTTTCTTCTTTATTCATTCCACGATAAAGTCTCTTAGGTATCGGCGCTCTTTCGTATTATGTCAATGAGTTTCATGGAAACAACAGTACTTTCCTGAGCACCTTTCCTCCTCAGTTGCCTCCTTCTTAGGCGGCCTATTATATCATTTCATTCCTTGTGTAGTAAGGGGCATATTCTCGAGCGTAATGTTTAGGGGTGTATATTCATCAGGCCTCATATTCCTTAGGTGCTTCTTATTTTCATTTTGCCTACCAACATAGCCTCGATTCCTTTCCTTTTGATTATTCAAATTTCCAACATTAACTGCCATATTAACGAAGATTTCTCTAGTCTGTTTAATCGCCACATTGCTCCATTGCCTTCTTTGACTATCCACCATCCGTCCATCTGTCTACTTGACTTGCTTCCTCAAAACACAAGAACTGATTGGCCTATCGGTGGGATTCTTACATAGTTTTAGGTAGTTTCATGTTTACCATTTATCGAAATCCGTATCCGGATGTCTGCCCGGGACAAAAGGCATAAACACCAAATCATCCTTTGGATTGTTAACCTTCGTTAATGCAATATTAAATGAACTCAAGAATCCCTCTAATTGCTCCTTAAGTATTTGCAACAGGCTCGACAGGGACATCACATCCTTAGGTCGAGCGGTATGGAGTCTGAATTGTATTATTTACATTTATCTCAGAGCTTGTACTAAGAAAGAAAACAATTAAAAGTGATTTATTTTCTTCCATGTATATAGGATTCCTTAATATCTGAATCACATAATTCATTACATTTTTACCCTTTTAGCATTTACTTTACTACAATATGTGTTTAATTTGTTATTATTTGAATAAACCATAGAGACATTTCATCGAGCATTAAATTGATATCCCTCGTAATTTTGTAAGCATACAAAACATAATCACTACATTTAAGGATATTTAATATACGTTAAATTAAATAATCCATAATTATGCAAGCGTTAAACGAGAATTTGGCGTTGTGATATTGAAAAATCTCATTAATAGTTTTGATTTATTTTTTGGGCTTCAAATAAATAATTAAAATAACATAAAATTTAATACAACATCCATGTTGATTTTATTTTAATTCATAAAATTATAAATTAGTTTTTGCATTTGTCAAACTTGGAAAGTAACTAACAACATGGCTGTGTTGACTCTTTAGCGTAAACTCGGTCCTTAGTCGGTATTTAAGAAAAATAATTGAAGCCTATACGAATTTTGTTGAGGTACAATATCAGACACAGATTCAATCACTTATTAATCATTCGAGCGAAATTCAACTTCTAATCTATATTAAGCTACACCTAGTAAGCAGATTTTGTAAATATTTTGTTTTTTCATCAACAAGTATCACTAAAACATCTAGAGTTTGATCTAAGGTTAAAAACTTTGTGAATATTCATAGTTAATTGTGCAGATTGCATTAAAGTCCTTGTTTCAATTTGATAACATATATCGACTAACTAATTTACTTTGGCTAGGGATTTTGACTTTAAGTTAACTACCAATTACGGTGATACTAACCTTCTAAAAGGAAGTAGATGAGTCCTCTCTTGCGCAGTGTTTCATTTCAAGTAGTTCAATCTTTATCCAACTATGGTCATAACATGGTCGTCGTGCCATGTGCTTAACCATAATTGAAGTACATCATAGCTACCTAAGATCAATAGCACCTCAAGTTTGAAGACCATTATACATCGTTGCCATGAAGTCTTCTATTTTGACTTAGTTGTATGAACCTATGCAAGATGCCCATGAGTCGTCTTGTGATTGTTCCAAACAAGCACAAGTATATAACCCATGTGCCCCAACGATCCTGAATAACTCACCATCCATCATACAAAAAGTGTGTTACATACACTGGTCTCGAAAATGTATCAATATCATTTTCTCGATAAGTCTTGAATATGAACATTTAAGAAATAATTATTTAGATATCAATTCAAGAATCATGGTTACGAATACATTCATAGTTGCAATCGATGAAATACTTCTCCTAAGAAAATTTCTTCTTATGTATGTTTAATGTATTTATTGTAATAATTATACCTCTATATAACAAAACATGTAAATTAAAATAAACCACAAGCTTACTTTATTTCAAACAAGATTCCTTACAAGAGTTAAGTTATATAGCCAAACTACATAACTACCCTTATAGCATAAAATCAATCAATGTACGCTAGTCTCAATGGATGTAACGATACATCATTCTCGATACACCAGGTTATGACTTTTAAAAAATATATTTATTCTATATGATTTAATACTCATGGTTATGAACACATCTGTAGCCGTAATCGATTAAATAAATTTTTGATAGATATTCTACTTGTATTATTTAATTTATTTAAAATATTAATTATATAATAATATGGAATTGATAGAGTTGGGTGTATGTCTAGGGACAATTATGTAATTTATTGCATATATCTAACTCAATAATCAATCTTGTTCGAAATCAAAGGCATTTTCTTTCTATTATAAATTTGATATAATATGGTTATATTAATTAATTAAATTTAATTAAAAGTATATTTAATAGAAAATCCATAAATGATATGTTTTGTGATAGTAGTTACAAAGTGTTGTAATCATGAGTAATTTATCATAATAAAAATAAATATACCATTTTAAATGTTCCCAATCAAGATGCATCGAGATGGGATGTCGATATATCCGTTGAGACGAGAGTACGTAACACTCTCCAAATGTTAGGTAGTGTATTGCCCATGGCTGTTGGAGACCCCTAGAGGTTACGTACTGATAGTTGTTGGATAATGATGGAATGATTCACTCGATAGTTTTCTCTTGGTTAATATAACCAAGGTCAGACATAAAATATTGATGTAACTGATTTACATAGTTTTCTCGACTTGAGAATACTATAGATTTTCAACATGAAAGCTCTGCTTTGATTATAGTCAAATCATGGCATGGCAGTCCATCGAGTGACTATAGTTAGGCAGAGTGGAAGCATTGGAAGTGAAGCGCTATTCAAGAGAGGATTCGTCTCCTTAGTTATACGGGGTAGTATCACGGTCAACTCAAGTTAACTCAAAGTCAAAGTCTCCGGTCAGAGCATTTCAGTTAATAATAACTGTTATTATTGAATTGACTTTGTATTTGGACTGTAGAGTTAAATATGGATGATATTGAAATTTTGTCTATTATCAAATTCCATAACTAGGTAACGCTTATTAAACTAAATTTTACCAAAACTGAGTAAGTGATAAATTTGGCTACAATGTCACAATACATGCTAAGTGATGTGTAAACATTAGCATTTGAACACTTTGATGTTAGTTGTTGACCAAATTTACAACCAAGAGTTACACAACCGCAACGATGAATTCACTTTTGACTAAATGATTAAATTAATTTATATTTTTTATAAATTAATTAATATTTATAAAATATTAATTATTAAATTTAAATTGATTTGAGAAATTAACAGTATTATATATATTTATAATAGCTATAAATATATCGAACGATATGTGATATCGATAACAAGTTAAATTGAGTATGATTATATACATTTACTTTGGTTTGAATGAATTAATAGCCCATGATTGTTTGAGGGTTAGGATCGGCTGCTATAGCATGGGTGTGAGTGGATAAAATCAAGGTAATTTTGGTTTAGAGATGTATGGTCTAGATTAAGGGAGAAAGAGCACTGGATATTTTCCTACTTTCTCTCTTATTCAAATTATTTATATATTGGTCTCAAAACTTAATTCATATTTTTTTGGTCGCCTCTTTCACCTTCTTCCTGGACGAAAACACCTCAAATAACCTTAAATTGTCAAATTTTTAGGACTACCAATTTGACGAATTAAGGAATTTCAGAGGAAGAGAACTCGTCCTTTCAATGTGGACTTGAGGGCATTTATGGTAGGTAATAATACATTTACATATATTACGAATCATTATGCTATTATATTTTATTGAAAATGTACATTTATTTATTTATATATATGTCATTGTTGCTTAATTAGTTATGTGAGATTTCTGTAAGTAATGTTGTTGTCACAATAATGATAGGCTATGTGCGTAAATATATAATTTTCTAATACATATTCATTTTTATCAATATTCTGATGATATATGTTGATAAAACTATTTTATTTTAATATCATATTAATGGATGATATATATACATACGTTAATATGTAAATCAATACATATAATTAATTTGTATCAAAGCGCATATATTTGTATATACTGAAATGGAGTGCAGATTAAGGATCTTAAGGCTAATTTAACACTAGAGGGACCAACGTCGAGATTACAATCCTCAATTTCTAAAGGCCTTGAGGTACCCTCCTGTCTCATGACTCCGGGGCAAACTCTCTTGATTTATGGGACTCAAGACCATCCAATTGATTTCCAAGCACAAGCACGCTTTATAGAGAGACTCGATAACTATTGATTACAAATTGATCCTATAACTCTGAATAGCACTTTGATCTTCGAGAGAGGACAGAGGATCAAATAAGAATGAGATTTTGTTTTGATTCACTAGAGAATTCGGTAGAATTTCGGCACGATCTTAAAAATATGAAAATTATAGAATATGGATTTGTGGAGAAGAAGAAGTGAAGAAAATAAGAAATTAGTTAGATAAAACTTTCGTTTGTGAAGGCAATTTATAAAGCACCAATGGTCATAACCATTCGCGAAGAGATTTAAACGAATAGACACTTCTTTTGAAAATTGAAAACTTTTGAATTAAACGGCCACCATGTCGACATAGGGTATCCCATGATGTCGACATCCCTTTGTTAAAAACAATTGTAAAATTTGTTTTGGAAATGAAGTTTAAAACAAGAGTTCATTTTAAAACAAAAACAAATAATATTTTAAGGCTGAAACATCTTTTTGAAAATCATTTGAAAAGATAATTTTAAGGCTAAAATATTTTGAAAAGCAGTTTTGAAAATCATTTTGACAAACCATTTTGAAGTAGTTTTGCAAGCTTCTTCCAGCAGAATATCCCATCACATCAGGACTCGAGAACTTGTACAAAACCAGGATGTTCGTGGGTTTGTAAGCCACTTGTTCTAAGTTTGTAAGCTACTTGTCGTGGATTTGTAAGTCACTAAGAAGGTAGAAATGGGTTCCGTCCCAAATGAAATTCAGAATGAAGATTTCAATGTTGTTATGAAGTTTTAACAAAAACTAGACACATATCTTGAGATCTTGATCTTGATACTCTAGAGTCTTCAATCTTGAGTCTTGAGTCTTTATACTAATCAGTGTTCAGTAATCAATACCTACATATATAATCAAAGATTTTGCGATATCACACTCGTGAAAATGTAAGAGGCCCGTACGGTAGATTTGACCACGGAAGTCCAAGAAAGCAGGAAGATAAAACTCATAACCTCGGTATGCATTTCCTATCTTGCATATACATATCTATCTAGACAACGGTGTTAGTCTATATTTTATAATAAGATAAGTTAAAAAGGTTGTTGTCATCAAAACCAACATCTCAGTTCCTAACATATACTGTATAAAATTGATCAAATATTTTCTAATATATGTTTATACCAATTATAATTTTTACTGCTAAAAAATGAATTTTTACAACCGAAGAATGTATTTTCGCTGTTATTAGTTATTTTATATTATTATTTAATCACCATAAGAGTTAATAAATTCATATAAAATAAATAATATTTTAAAAATTCAATTTTTTATTTTTTATTTTTTTCATCATATCAGTAGCTTTCGAAACAAATTTCATAATTTTTATTTTTGCTATTATATTTTTAATAATTAAATTAAAATCGGCTGCTTTAGTAATTAATTAAAAATATTAGTTTTATTTAAAAAATTCTAAAAATTTTCGCAACCTATAAAATATCATTCTAGATTTTAAAAAGATTGAAATTTGATATTTTAATACAAAATTATTTTTACTACTTAATTAATGACAAATTGATTTATTAATTCATAAATTTTATATAGTAATATAATAAAATCATAATAACTTCAAATCTGCAATATTTTCAAATTGAAAATTAAAATAATAAAAAATTTCAATATATATATATATATAATTATTTTATCAGGAAAATAGTATGAAGGACAAAATTCATCAATTTTTTAGCTTCAAGGACACGCTTCCAATTTTTTAGTTAGAAGGACAAACTTTTCAATAAAATATAGCAGAAGGATAGTTTTTTAGCTTTATGGATAGTGCTACTATGTAGTATCAATTTTATGAACTTCAGTAGCAGTTTCGAAGTATTTAACATTTTTTTATTTATAGTAGTATTTTAATAAATATATTTTGTAAACGGAGTGTGTAATCTTAGACTACAATGTTATTTTGTAGTAGCATTTTGTGAGTTGTAATAATATTTTTAATTGAATTAAATAAGAATAAAATAATACTATATAGTATCATCTTTTTTGTTGTATTTTACTTGTAATAAAAATTACAACCGTAGTATCATTTTATTTTATTTTTTAATACTTATTATGCTTGTTGTAGCAGTTTCTATATTGTAGTTGTTTTTTTGAATTATAGTAGCGGTTTACGCACACTTAATAGTATTTATTAATCAAAGTAACAATTTATGGATTGTAGCAGCAGTTTTTTAACAAATGTATCATTTTATAGACGAAGTGTGCATTTATTATGTTTGTTGTAGCGGTTTATGAATTTTAGTTATTTTTTGAATTGTAGCAGTAGTTTATACACATTTAATAATATTTATGAGTAATAGTAGCAGTTTATATACATTTAATAGTATTTATAAATTATAGTAGCATTTTTATTGTAGCAATATTATATATATTTGATGGTAGTAGTTTATACACATTTGGTAGCAGTAGTTTTTTGATAATAGATATACATTTGATAGTAGTATTTTCACACACATTTGATAGTAGCACTTTTATACACATTTGGTAGTAGCAGTTTTTTGATAGTAGATGTATACATTTGATAGTAGCAGTTTTATACACATTTGATAGTAGCAGTTTTGTGATAGTAGATATAAATGATAATGCGCACTATAAGTTTTTTTTAAATTAATGGTGCATGTTTTCTTTATGTATAGTAGGATATGTATTGATGGTGATTGTAGAGTAAGTTTAAATTGAAAAAGTAAAAGTACACATATGTTTTAACTTATGATGACATTAATGATACCGCCTTGTATCATTTTATTTAATAAAAGGAAATTGATACTACATAGTAGCAGTGTCGAACCTGCTACTAAAATTATAGATTTTGGCGAATGTGGTTGTGTTGGAAACGGTGGCGAGGCTGGTGGTGTAGGTGATAGCGACGTGTGGTGCTGAGATGAGTGGTGGTTGGTAATTTTGATGGTTTGTCCTTATGATTAATTTTGGGAGAATGTTTGTCGTTATGGCTAAAATATGGAGGTTGTGTCATTGAGGCTAAAAAAATACAAATTTTTGTCTTTTAAACTAAGTCCCCCTATATTATGTATAATTTATTATAATATAAACTTATATTTAATTATTATATTTACAGTTACTCACACACACACACACACACATATATATATTTATATAATTACTTATTTTAGTTCGTATATATACAAATGAGTAAAAATAATTTGTTTTATAAATATATAATTTTTATGTGCATATATATAATTATTATTTGATATATATATATGTGTGTGTGTGTGTGTGTCCATAATGATTTTATATAATAAACGTATTTATATCTTCTTATATATATAATTGTTTAGTTTTCTATAATTAAAAGTACATCTAGATATTTGGACAACAAACAATACATATAGAATAAGCTAATGTGTCCGTTGCAATGTAAATCTCAACATCTAATACGGGCATGTTATACCTTATACGGAATTTCATGTTACACATGCACGGACATAAATATATATATGATACATGTGTATACATATATATTAAGTAAAACTAAATCAAATAAACTTCTTACCACGATTCATAAATTTAAATAAAATACATGATTTAATTTAAACTAAATTTAGAAAAGTTATAAATAAATAAAATTTCATATGCCCAATATAGATCCAATGGGGTAATTTTTTTTGAAATTTACCCATATCTTCCGATGTGGGCTGACCCAATTCCAACAATGATATCATAGTCCAACAACTTATGCGATCTAATTAGCCATGTTTGGATTAACTATTAAGCTCAAAACCCAAAAGGTTGTCCTTAATAGAAGAGGCCCAATTCGAATTTGGCCTTGAGCTAATTTTAAAAAAAAATTAAAAATAAAAATAAAAGTCTTAAATTAAAAGTTGAATTAAAAATAATATAAATTTTATAATATAATTTTTAAAAATTGTTTGAAAATTAAAATATAAGATTTTAAAATTAAAAGTTAAATTTAAAATAAGATATAAATATATATCATAATAGTTATATATAATAGAATTTTCGAAATGTTTGAAAATATATATATATATATATATTATTAATTTTTAAATTTAAAATTTAGTAATTAGATTAATAAAATGACTAAATAAGTTAATTAATAAAAATATATATGTATGTATTATATATTATGATATATGTTATGATATTTTGATGCATATATGAATTGAATTTGGAAATTAATATAATTCAATTAAAATTGTTTATTAAATTAATTAATTAAAATTTAGTTAATTATATAAATTAATCAAAGGTTAGTTAGTTAAGTAAATTAGTTAAAGGTCGATTAATTAAATGAATATACGTATATATAAGATATATGTGTATTACTATAAAGGTTATAGTACGTAATAAATATTTATATAAATGTTACATTAAAGTAATATAAAATTAATTAAAATGTTAATTAATTAAATAAGATTTGATTAATATAATATTATACATAAGACTATTATATAAGTAGTATGAATGATAAAACTTATATAATATGAATGTATAAACTAAACGTGGAGCATTAAAGAAACCCTAAACCGACTTAAGGGACAAATACATACGTATTGTACGTATATAATGATTTCAAATGTGTCTGATACTTGAATCAAGAGGGCATTTCATAATAAATACATTATTCCATAATAAGTCGATACCATTCAATATAATTCTATCCTCTACCATGTATATATATTAATAAATTACTTGCATGTTCCTTAATTGTTGAGCAGACTTAAGCCAGGGATGTTATGCGTAGTATTATTAATGTATTGAATAGACGGGGTGAGATAACTATATGTATCTGTTGAGCAGACTCAAGGTACATAAACTATACTTAGGCCGTAGAGATATGATAGATACGAGTAAATAATTTTGTTTCAATTTGTTGAGCAGACTCGAGGTTGAAGCGGAATTAGAACAAGATACCAAAATGTTG
This sequence comes from Allium cepa, assembly GCA_030765085.1. Classification (NCBI taxonomy): domain Eukaryota; kingdom Viridiplantae; phylum Streptophyta; class Magnoliopsida; order Asparagales; family Amaryllidaceae; genus Allium; species Allium cepa. The sequence goes on along the minus strand of CM060946.1, from coordinate 94,330,315 downwards.
GAAGTTGTATGTGATAGAACCGACAAGGAGTCATCCATCATTTGTGGGGCTACGATTTGTTGAGTAGACTCAAGGTCAGTCCCAAGACAAATGAGTGATAATACCCACTATTGAAGTCGAAAGGCTTTTATGCTTCGCTTAGGTTTTGGTGAAACATAAAAGACTAGTGGGAGCCTTATTAGAAAAATAAAATTATAACAATTAACTTTTCTAATATTGTAAGAACATATGTTATATAATGTTATAATAATCTACAATAATAAATTTGCTCATTTAATACGATTGACGGAACGTTTATCAATTAATATATACAAACGATTTGAATCGAAGATCGACAAATAGAAATATAACATATGATTGCTAATAAATGCTTCGTGCATGTTAACGTTTCAATACCCATGCAATCACTTGATTTTACAACTACTAAATATGTTCGTAATTTGATTGCTTACATGTTTATTTGGTCGAGACCATGTATTGCATTCTATAAGTTCTGAACTCTAAAAGCAATATGAGACTATGGATATTCGATCCATATCGCATATAAATGTTATATAGGGAACGATTATGGTTCGCAATGTACGATACTTCGATGAAGTTGGTTCATTCAAAAATAAACCAATAAACAATACTATAAGATCTAATGTTCAATTTGATTGATTACCAAAGGACCATGTTGCATTAACTGTAACATTATACCAAAATTACGAGATAGATCAAAGAACTTGATCACTAAAATATCGGTTTGTTCAGTTTACGCAAAGGGCAACATATTTGATGTCCTTGAATTTTAAGGATGATCAAGTGCGCTTTTATAAAAGTTCTTCATGATATTGTCATAAGAGAATTCTTCTTTTAAAAGGTTCGACCATTTGGAAAGAATATCGAACGTGCAATGATAGATGTGATTTAAGGTACAGTTGGATGAAGAGAATGAACGTTGCTTATTGTTCATAAATAAACAATCGAAAACGAGAATTGTGATAAAGATAATTAATACTTAACATTGGAATGATAAATACAATTTCTATTTCAAAATGCATTTTAATATAGAAAATTATTTTCTATGAGATTAATTTCTTTAAGTTCAAGATATTTGATCAAAGAACTCACCGCCGTAAACTAGTTGCAGTATATAAAATAAATAAATTACATTAAGTGAGTGATGGACCTCCAAATTTAGTATGCTGTTATAGTAATGGCGGAAACAGTGGAGCATTTCATATAACACTTATTGAATGCATCATATTATGAAAATATTTTCGTAAAACATACCAAAAATTATTTATGAAATATTGACCGTTTCTGATGTCGACTGAAAATACACATAGTTATATTTCATTGTAAATATTAAATATTCATTATGAAATAAATTTATAATATGGCAGTTGTTTTCATAACAAAAAGTTATGCGTTGGAAAATACAGAAGTATTTAGTACTATTTACAGTTATTTTGGAATCATAGACTAAGGCATAGTTTTGAGAAATAATTATATTATATAATTATGACTCATATGATACTTGTTAATAATATCTCAAACGATTGAATGCAATGCACCCATTTTTTAGGAGCATCATAAGAGTTGATGAAGTCTTTGGATTGACACACATAGATTTATGTAATCATAAGTATGTTAATATCAAAACGGCTCCATGTACTTCGTTATATTCACCAATGAGTTATCACCGACATGGACATGCATATATGATATGTAGTATATCTAAGATGGACCCATAGAGTATAAAACGAAAGTAAATAATATAATATGCAATAGAAATGATTCGATTTGATTGAATGTGTAAGTATATTGGAAAGAGTTCTGAACGTATCTAAAAATGAATAAAGATTCATCTCAAAAATCACTCCTACATGTGATACATAATGATGTATCGATAAGAAGTCATTAAACTTTGTTGGACAATGTACATTAATTGTGAGTGAAGTTGAGTTAGTTTCTTTCTATAAGGTTATGTACTTAAGAGTAGTACACGAGGTTAATATTATTTCATCTAAGTAGTTTGCAAAGTCATACAAAATAAGGGTTTACAAGAAACCCCGACATATCCTAGGCCAAAGAGTTGCTAGGTTGTGCAAGTCGAAAGATTGCGCGTAATAATTGTTCTTGATCAATCTTGCATGAATCTCCCCAAAAGGATTTTGGGAAAGATTATCATTAGAAGACATATTTATGTTTTGAACATATGTTTTGTAACCTAAAACCAGATCAGTTTTATAAATAAGGAAACTCATACAATATTTATGAATACCTATTTTGTTGCACCAAGAAACAATTGTTGAAGAAATTCCTTTAAGAAATTATTGGAAGTAAAATGGAATTGGATGTGATCCACATATAAAAATGATTGAATGAGATAAAATGAAATTAACTAACATAAACGAACAAAATGCATTACAGTGTCTAATGAGTATTCTCATACATTGAAAAGAAACTATGAGTTTCTTATTAATATCGAAAATACACAATCATCGCTTGTTTAATTAAACCATTAAGAGTGTAGACTCCATGATACGTTGTGATGCGAATATTCGAAAATGAATTCCAAGTAGTTATCAAAATATGATTTTGGCAGTTGTAACCGAAGGGATGTTATCCATCGGTCGCGATCGTATCTTTAAGAGACCAATGCAGGTGGAATTTAATGAGGAACGTTCATAAGAATAATCTCGTAAATTTCAATGTAATATATTTTTTATTCAATGTACTCAAGTTATTTCACATTTACTCACAATATTATCGCTCGATAGGACTTGGTGTTTTGGTACATATGTGCTAAAACAAAAAATTCTAATAATGATTTAGAGTATACTATTTGCACATAACAACCAAAGCGTCTCGAAGTCAGTGGGAGCAATATAGAAGTTGCGAGTTTTCAGATATGATTCAAGAAATGATACGAAGGTATCATTTTATAAGTGTAAAGATTGAATAAGTATTTTGATAGAAACATCAAATAATTTGATTTTTAATTAAAGTGTAAAGGAAGCATGTGTTCATAAGAAAGAACGTTAAAAGGTACATTAATATCATTAAACTGCAAGTAAACAACGTAATGCTGATTTTAACGACGTACTTGCATTAAAATCAGCCTTGGTTGTTTTAGTAGTCAACGTTGGGTTATAAATAATGTCTTTTATGGTAAGTATAAAAGATATTGGGAATGTTCCAAAATGATATGCAAGGACACCTTATTAAATTGTTTAATGTGGGATGTGTTCTTTATGCTTTGGCAATATGAATTATCATACATGTTTTATTATTAATGACGTCATGATTAGTTTATGTATTTGATACATGAAGCAAATACCAAATCAAATTGATACCACTAATGGTAGTTTGGAGTGTTCTTATGTATTTGCGAAATACTAGAGAATCGTTTACAAGAACAAGGAATTCCTTATGAAGGAGTTTTTGAACTCAAAAATTAATAAGTGACATCGAGTATAATATGTCAATAATAAATTCAAGATAAGAATCTTTAAGTTGGAAATATTCCAAATAGAAGGGATTGTGGCAGATTCATTGACTTGTAACACCACAATAAAAATAATGTGTGTATATATATAATAAATGCAAAAATTTATAATTGAGCCGAGGGTGATTCTAAATGTTGAGAATCCAATAACATGGTTATATGATAACAATGTCATGATATAGTTCGTAATAAAACTTAAAGCTCGCTAGAAGTCGAGATACATACTCTGAATTGTTCCACATGATAAATGTAGTTTATCAATGTCGGAGAGAGTTAACAGACAGAGTAGATGATTAAAATATAATAGCATAACTATTCACCAAGAGATTGACCCAATTGGTTTTAGGAAAACAGATTGGAGAAGTTAAACTAGATTCCATAATTAATCTCAGGTGCAAGTGGGAGATTGATAGAGTTATGGGTATGCCCTATGGACAAATATGTAATTTGTTACATATATCTAACTTAAATAACCAATCTTGTTCGAAATCAAAAATATTTTCTTTCAATTACATACTTGATATGATGTGGTTATATTAATTAATTTAATTAAAAGTACATTTAATAGAAAATCCATAGATGGTATGTTCTGTGATAGCAGTTATAAAGTGTTGTAACCGTGGGTAATTTATCATAATAAAATTAAATACACCATTTTAAATTTTCCTAATCAAGATGGATCGAGGCTGGACGTCGACGTGTTCATTGAGATTAGAGTATGCAATGCTCTCCAAATGTTAACCAGTGTATTATTTATGACTGTTAGGGACACCTAGAGGTTATGTACCGATAGTTATTGGATAACTACGGAATGACTAACTCGGTAGTTTTATATTGATTAATATAACTAAAGTCAAACAAAAAATATCGATGTGACTGATTTACATTGTTCTCTCAACTTGAGAATACCATGGATCTTCAGTATGAAAGCTTTGCTTTGATTATAGTTAAACCATGACACGGCGTTCCATCGAGTGACGATAGTTTGATCAAGCGGAAGTATTTGAAATGAAGCACTATTTAAGAGAGGATTTGTCTCATCAGTTATATGTGGTTAGTATCACAATCAACTCAAGTCAACTTAAAGCCAAAGTCTCCAAGTAGCGCGTTTCGGTTAATAATAATTGTTATCATTCAACCTAGGACTTTGTGCTTGGACTATAGAGTTAAATATGGATGATATTAGAATTTTGACTATTACTAAATTCCATAAATCCAAAAGGATATAGTTTTGACGAAGTGAATTGGTGTAAATAAATGTCACAACCGGGCAGCATTTATTACACTAAAATTAGATTTTACAGTAACCGAGCAAGAAATAAATTTAACCATAATGTCACCCACCTGCTTAGTGGCATGTGAACGTTAACATCTAAATGGTTCGATATTAATCGCTGACCGAATTTACACCCAAGATTTGTACAACCAAAATGATGAATTTTCCTTTGACCAAACGATTTAACTAATTTATAATTTTTATAAATTAATTAATATTTATAAAATATTAATTATTAATTTTAAATATGATTTGAGAAATTAACAGTGTTGTATATATTTATAATTTATAATAGTTATAAATATATCGATATGAGATATCGATAATAAGTTAAATTGAATAAATGGGCAATGACATACGGTTGTTTGAGGGTTAGGACCGGATGCTATAGCATAGGCATGGGGCGGTAAAAATAAAGGTAATTGGTTTGGAGATGTATGGTTGAGATTAAGGGAGAAAGAGTATTAGATGTTTTCCTACTTTCTCTCTTGTTCAAACTATTTGCATATTGATCTCAAAACTTAATTCATAAGTTTTTTTGGTAGCATTTTCACCTTCTTCTTGGGCAAATACAACATCTCACATAACCCTAAATTATCAAATCAAATTTAATTAACTTTAATACTATTTGACAACGATAAAGTCGGTGATTCTAGACTAACAAGTTGATGATCAAGGAATTTCAGTGGAAGAGAACTCATCCTTTCAACATAGACTTGAGCGCATCTGTTGTAATTAATAATACGTTTACATATATGATAAATGATTATGCTATTATATTTTATTGATAATGTACATCTATTTATTTATATATATGTCATTATTGCTTAATTAGTTAGGTGAGATTTCTATAAGTAATGTTGTTATCACAATAGCGATAGACTATGTGTATAAATAGATTATTCTAATACACATTTGTTTTTATCAATATTCTGATGATCTATGTTTATTAAAGTATTTTATTTTAATTTTTTATTAATCGATAACATACATACATACATACATATATATGTATGTATGTAAATCAATGCATATAATTAATTTGCATCAAAGCATATATATTTGTATATACTATATAAAATTGATCAATTATTTTTCTAATTAAAATAATAATAAAAATTCAATATATATATATATATGTATGTATGTATTTATAAATAATTTATAATAATATAAACTTATGTTAATTATTATAATAAAATAAACTTATGTTAATTTTTATATTTATAATTACACACACACACACACACATACATACACATACATACATACATACATATATATATATATATTATAATTACTCTGTTTTAATTCGTTTATATACATATAAATGAGCGAACTAATTTTTATTATAAAATATATATAAGTTTATGTGCATAAATATAATTATTATTTGCGATATAATATATATAAGTTTATATAGTAAAAATTTATATATTCTTATATATATATATATATATATATATATATATATATATAATTGTTTAGACATTTATAACTGAAAATATATGCACATATTTGGACAACATACAATACATATAGAATGAGCTAATATGTCCGGTGCGATATAAATTCCAACATCTATATACACAAATGTTATACCTTGCATAGAATATCATGTTACACATGCACACACATATACATACGTATATGATACATGTGTATACTTATATATAAGTAAAACTAAAACAAATAAACTTCATACTATGATTTATAAATTTGAATAAAATACATGATTTTATTTAAGCAAAATTTAAAAATGTTCTAAATAAATTAGACTTCATAGGCTCAATATAGATCTAATAGGGTAATTTTTTTGAAATTCACCCGTTTCTTCTATCACGGGCTTTGTCCAGTTCCAACGGAAATAAAGTCAAAAAGCTTACCTTATTTCGAAGAAGATTTACTGCAAGAACCGAACTATATAATCAAATTACATAACTGCCCTATAACACTCTTAACTCTGTCACTTACTACTTTAAAATACACTTTCTCCACCAACCTGACTATTTAACACGTGTGCTTCAAATATGAGGGTATTTTATTTGCGGAATTTAAGGAAAAAGATTATAATAATTGAGGAGTTTTCTCTCACGCTTTTTGAATGAATTTAATGAGTATTAAAATTGTGAAGAGAAGAATATATGATTAATCGGTATTTGTTGTGAATTTGTCAGTTTTGCGGTTTGAGCTCATGATATATGGTATCGCAGTCCAAACCATCAACCAACTACACCACCCATGCTGGCAACTGTCTTCATGCTTATGTACACTAACTTAAAAATGGACTTGCATACAACATCCATTAGTGCAAATAAAGTGTTAAAGTAAATAAATAAAAGTCATATCTCTTTTAAGTATGTATATGAAATTCCTATACAATTTTACAGCGACCTATCAAACACATCAAATTTATCATATTTCCATGTCATTGACAGTTATTTAATTATACCGTACAATAAATAATCGACTGTAAATAATATGGAATAAGCCGTGACTCCGTATTATTTCAACCATTTTCTATGTGGTGCATGTAGATAAATTGTGTGGTAAATTGCGCCGTTAAAAGGGATTTATGTGTTGGCAATTTCTTTACTTTTGTGATGATCGATCATTGTGTTTGTTTCTACAACTTTATATGCGCGGTTGAGCTCGTTGAGTTTGTCTCATTATCCTACAAACTTGAATATTACTTGAAAATAAAAGATGTAAATTATATTGTCGATGAGAGAAAAAGAAAGTAAAACTGGGAAAGAAACATGGTAGGTGTAAAAAGAATATAAATTGTTAAAAGGTGAAGCTATAACTCGTTATTCCATCGACTAAGATAATTTTGTTATTATATGGGTTATCGGGAATGAACTTTGATCCAAGAAATATATTCTTTTGATAAATACAATGAAAAAAGTATAAAGAATAAAAGTGGAATGCCATGAAAGATAGATAAATTAGAAATTAGATAAGCATTTTTCTTTTAACAAAAATTATTTCAACGTTCCTCCAATTTCACATTTATGATTACCCGCAACCATGAAAATTTAAGCATCAACAAATGTCGGTTTAAGGCGTCAACTTTGATGTGATGGGCGTGGATTAGCGAGGAGGGGTTGATTGGTGCGGAGGTTTTGCCAGAAGCTCACCTTTGGTAATAGAAATTAGGACCTTTCGTTGAAAGCATCGAAAATTTAGTGGCGATAGGAATCAAGATTGATGCCATGAAGTGTAATGTAGAGTTGATCTCTAATGGACGGAGGGTACAATCATGGTCGTAACGAGGATAAAGTCTATTCAAGGCGGTGTTAGGAGACAATCTAATCTCTTATAGCAAATATTTGCACTGCCAACTTTTTTTTATTCAAACATTAACATAGCCGCGTGACAAGATTTATATACTTACAATGCAAATGTTATGCATAAATGTCACTTGGTATGTGTATTTGCATAACTTAATATATACTAGTATAAATTTCACGTACTTGCATCTAATAGCTAAATGTATTTACCTTTTATTTAATAAAATGTATTTTATTTTTATTTAATAAAATTTAACAGGGATGTGTGTCATATGTGCAAAAAGTTGGGTGGTCACAACACTTTTAAGCAGTCTTGTTGGCAGTGCCGGATGCAAATCGATAATGAAATTTCATTGATGTACGGTCGGGAAGGGGATGATGTGAAAGGCACAAACCGATAGTGAGATTCTATCGACGGGTGATCATGTTGGAATACTATCTAGGTATTTTTTGAATTCAAAAAAGACATGCTAGAAATCCTATTGATTGAATTTTCATTGTTAGTAGCAAAGATATATCTATACACACAATATATTAGTACACATATATTAAAGGGATGTTTTTTCAAACATCTTTCAATAGTTTTAAAATTCACATCCGCCTCCGTCAAAAACAGGTTTTACGAAAAACCTCTGTTAATGTTTTCAGCAAAATCATGCACATATCTGCAGTTAAAACTACAAATATTTACATTCTACACTACAAACATTTACAGTTCTAATTGCAAATTTTTCTAAAATTAAAATTTATAGTCTACCCAGTAAGAATATCATTCTACACATTATATATTTGCAGCATACGCTGCAAGTATTTATTTTACAAATATGTACATTTTAAACTGTATGCATGTGCACGTTAAATTGTAAATATTTATAGTTGGTTGGTTGTTTCGTGAAGCATATAATTTTAGAAGGGTTTTGGATTGTAAATTTGGCAATTGGACAAATTTGTCCAACAAAGGAACAACTAATGTTACAAAAATCTCACATTTTTAAACGGAAATGATATAGAAACCGAATACATCGCCTCTAGTTTCTCTTCCCTATCCCACCTCACACTCTGTCACTCTCCTACCAAAACCCTAATATCAAAACCCAAAAGTTATTTTCCTTGACTAGCTTTTTTCTGCCAATTCCAAACAATGAATCGATCCCGAGTATTTTTCGACTATCGAATCCAGTAATTAGATACTATAGATAGATTCTTTAACTTTTTTCATTATTAAGAAAAGCTTTCGAGTTGGAGTTAGTAAGAAGTAATGTCGAGCAATAAAGTGGTTGAAACAGATGACAGGAAAAAGGCGAGATCTCCGTGGAAGAAGGCAGCGGCTCCAGCGGCGGAGATGGCGACGGAAAGTTGGCCCGCCCTGGCTGATGCCAAGAAAGTGACAACCACGGCTGCGCCAGCTCAGGTTCAGGTGATAGATGTTAGTTTAGAAATGCGTATTTGTGGATTGTATCAGATTTTGCCTTTTGGTTTTTAATTTACTACTGATTGCTAATGTTAGTTTATCAGTTCAAAGAATGGCCAAAGTAGGTTTGCGGGTTAGATCTGGTTATGCCAGGCAATTTTATGCAGTTATTACTGATCTGACTTTACTTGGAAAATTTCCAATAATTTTGATGGAGATCAGCTACGTGATTGCATGATAGTATTATTGATCCCGGAACTGAAGTAAGTTCACTGTGGCATTTGAACATGCATCTATGCTAGGCTCACATTTTATATTTACTTTTGCACTCTTTCTTTTAAGCCGGGTGACCAGAGTTCACTTAAGTAAGTATCTTTAACATTTTTTAACGTATGCAATTGAATTATCTGCTCCTGCTACTACTGCTGAATGGAGATGTTGCATAAAATCGGTATCTATTGTTTTTTTTCCTTTCTCCCAGTGTTTTTAGATGCTCTAATGGAGTTTGATTGAATGATTGTACTTGAACGTGTTAATGCTGTGTATATTTGCTTTCAACAAACTTTGCAAAGAAACAAAATGATTAAGATAGGAGAAGTGATTTCATGCAGCATTATAGAATTATTACGACGTCTTTTGTGTAAGAAATGATCGGATGTCTAATATTTGTTAGTAAGACGCATACGACGAGCTGAAACAAAATTATGCTATATATGAGAAACCATGCCTTGGTGTTGCTTAGTGTGCTATGTGTGAGTTTTATCAAGTTGGCTTTGCTGCAGCTGTGCTTATACGTTATCTAGCACTAAAAGATAATAAAAAAGATTAGTAATGAGATATTGAAGCATACCTTCCAAAATATGCTGTAATCTCCATTTGATGCCTCTGTAATTTCTTAACCCCTAGATTTTTTTAAAAAAAAAAATAATAATTCACAAGATACATGTACTGACTGGAATCACACATTTTTCTCCCAAAGTTTAATGTATTAGTCTTGTGTCATTACATATCAGATAATATTAACATTAAATCATTATTTACAGGGATCGCTTGCCCAACGCAAAGCTGATGGGTTGGGCAATGGTAACCCTTTAAACAAACACCATCACCCACATTCTCATAAACCTGGCCCAAAACGTAACAATGTTCCAAACAATATGCCACCTTTTCCTGTTCCTTTGCCTTACCAACAACCAGTACAGCCCATGTTCTATCCTCCAGGTCCTGCTGCATCTTTTATGGCTCACGATTACCAAACACGTCCCCGTCCATTTCCAATTGAACCTCCAATGCCAGTTTTAATTCCAGTAGGTCAGGCGGTTAGAATCAACGATGCTAGAAATCCAGTAAGAGGCGATTCAAGCAATTGGCATGGTAATAGACCACACAATTCTCATGAAGGTGCGCCCTATTTTAATCAGCCATGGCATCATCAACGCCCATTTGGTCCAAGAGAAAATATGAACATGCCACACAACATGGGTCCTGGAAGTTTTGTCAGGGCACTTCCACCATTTTTTGCTCCAGTTAGAGGGTACATCGGTAGACCAGGTTTTCCAGGTATATCTTTTGAACTTACATGTCAAGGCAATGTCTCTATCATAACTGAACATAATTTTCCCACTTTATTTAAATGTCTTGCAGGTCCTGCTGCTCCTATGTATTATGTGCCTGCACCTCCACCAGAAATGATGAGGGGGCAGCCACATATTATTCCGCATCCGCATTCGGAAATTCAGCCTAATCCTGAAAATTCTGTTCCAACAGAGGACACATTGAGTGCTAAAATACTAAAACAGATTGAGTATTATTTCAGGTAACTATGTTCTTACGAGTTATTTTGTAAGTGCCAACCATTCCCGTGAACAAAATGTTATGCCTAAATAACTTCATGGAAAAAAAAATCTTACAAATTATCAATATGAAATTTTAATTGTAAAGTTCAAGTTTTGACAAAACATGATTTAAATACTAAATTGTAGATTTGAAATAGATTTATACTGTAAAATATCTCATTATAATTTACGTTTCAATTGACGTGTTTTAGACTATGCGGCCATTCATTATTGTAGAACTTTTAAGGATGATTCTTTTTTTTGAAGATCTAGGGAACCAAGCTTTGGTTGTAAACTCTGAGAAAGTATGCACTATCCTACCAACTTATGCTTCTGGTAATATTCACATGAATAGTGTAGCCAGTGTGGTTCGAATCTCCGATCTCGCCAAAGAGCAAACTTTTACGAATGATTCAGTTGTTTTACAGGCTTCAGTTTGTTTTTGGACTGTGTAAACAGTTTACAATGGTATATCTAGTACATTAAATTTGATTGTATTTCTATCTTTTTTTTCTTCTACTTCAATTGGTACAGCTATAATTTATATAATTTTAAATAAAAACAAAAATCTTATGATTGTGCTAAAACAGCTTCAAACAGAGGTTTGAATCTTTAGATCTTTAATCTGATATGAATCTCGATTTGGATCTTATGATTTAACAACTTTTGACAACATCATACTTGATTGTTTTCATCCATTTATGATAGATATCGATGACTACAATTTGGTTTTTTCTTCTTGATAATTGTTTCATCTAGCTGATATATGCTGTGTTACACCTTCCTTATACTGTAGCGACACAAACCTCGAAACTGACAAATACTTGCACTCGCTATTGGATGAGCAGGGTTGGGTTTCAATACATAAAATAGCAGATTTCAACAGGGTACGTTCTCAAGGTTTTCCAATACTTTATAGTTATCAGTAATGGTTAAATTTAGCGCTGCATTTCTCAACAAATCTAATTAGCAAAATAATATTTATTTATTAATTATTCCTTTTACTACACCATTAACTCCCTAAATTTCTTTAGACTGATTACTTATTATGCTGAATTCTATAAAACTGCTTGAATCTACGAGCATGTGATCAACGAAGAGGAAACTACCATGATGTTTGATTTGATATATGCAACTTTTCTGCTCTTGCATACAATAATAATTTGAATAAAATGATTAGTCTCTATTTTAGAATAGTTGGTTAAGTTTCAACACTGGCCAAACTCCAGTCTAACCTACTATTTCCCGCCCAAATACTACTCCCAAATGCCTCTAGCATCATTCTCTTCTGCTGACCCTACAAATCCTGACTTCAAAAGCCTTGTTGTTCATTGCCTGAAAGGGCAGCACTGATAGCTGGCTTGGATCAGTTTAGGGTTTACTCAAGTTTTTACTATATCTTGTTAATTTGTCAAGTACAAATTTATTTATAAAAAAATCAAGGTCAGAAAATGTATATTTCTGTGCTATGATAGTTATTGATATGGTCAATCCTTTAAGAAAGTGTGCGCACATGGAAATTTTTAGTAATTTCATAGAATATATTAGTCCTTGTAGCCTGCTTTGAATATGCATCTCAGCAACATAAGCCGATGTTAGAGTTCAGACAAAAGCACTTCACTTCCATGGGGAGTCGTGTTCTTTTGAAGCAGGATAAAGTGATAATAAGTATTAAATAATGCACGAGTTCATCCCCATTGGAAATCACTTTTGCCTGCATGTTTCATTGGAAATCAGTTTGAGGAGCAATGCCTCTGGGTAGATAAGTGAATTAGGTGCTAAATCCTAATGACATGAGAACAAAACAGGCCTCCATTTTTTCTAAGTAGCAATTAGTGTATTGTCACTATTGTAATTAACCACGAAGTGTTCAACCACATTACTCTCTGATACTAATATTTGAGTTAATCCGTGATACAGGTGAAGAGAATGACGACTAATGTACCCTTTATTCTTGAAGCTTTGCAGAGCTCTAATTTCATAGAAGTGCAGGTTGACAATCTCCACACCCTCCTTCCTTTCAGCATTCCCTGTCAGTTAACTTGTAAATACCAATCCCTATATGATAACTATTTTTAATAATCTGTTAGGATGACAAAGTCCGTAGACGCGACTGGTTAACATATATTTCATCATCTAGCCATCACCTTTCACCAAAATGTCAAACTGACAAAGCTCAATTTCCCATCAGTGCTGATAGTAATGAGGGCATTGGCAAAAACGTCCCTATAGCTGCTGAAGAAGATTCGAATAGTTGTCATGTTGGCAAGGAATCTAACAACAGTGTATCAAATATCATGGCTAACATGGTGCTAGATGGTGAAGATAAGTGCAGAAATGTGGAATCTGTACCATTAGTAGTGAGTAAACAGAACACTGAGGAAAAAATATCTGCAGCTGATAATAGTGGTTCAAGTAATATTCTTAAATCTGAGATGCTGTTTAAAAATGATGATCATACTTGCACTATCGGTTCTGAATCCAAGAGCTTAAATTCAGAATTAAGTGAAAGCATAAAATCAGTACATACAGGAGTAGTCTCTAATGGATTTGCGAACGAGTGTTCTACCTTTGATGGAGAGCCAAGTACTTTCATGCTTGATGAAGAGCTGGATTTGGAGCATACTTCAAATGAGAAGTCAAATAGAAGGTAATTACAAAAACATATTCTCATTTTTTCATATTTATTTTCTAAATCATTCTTGTTCCTAGTCTCATTCTTAGGGTTTCCACAAAATTTTGAGGTTTCAATAGGAGCACTAAAATTCGACTATTTCAATTTGATTCCGGTAGGGGCTGAAACGAAATTGGTTCAAAAATTTGGTTTTGGTAAAGAAAATAGAAAACTTTATATTTCGGAGAAAAATCAATGAAATTCCAATTTAACTTTGAAAGTTAATACATTTACAAAATATTTTACTAGTAAAACCAACAAAAAAGTTCCCCTAAAAATTTATAGAAGTCGAAGTACTTTTTTTTGATAACATGAGCGATACTCTACTCAAGCAAAGCATTCTTTTTGATATCTTGGGGGCTTGAACCTATGATCTGTCTACAGCACCACACCCTAACCACTTGAGTTGGAGGTCCTTGACTCGGGAAGTTGAAGTACTTTATCCTTCATACAATGTTTGAACCCTAGAACTATCACTTCCCTTCATATCCTAGAGTGCTTCCAAAGTCATCATGTCATTTCAATGCAATCCACCATGAAAAAGAATTACCAGAGGCCCTTATTTACTGGGAGGAGAACTATTCCTGATATTACTGTGATGTAAAGTGAGCTAGTGATTTTAGTTTGTAAAGTTTTATTTTATTTGAGGTGTGGTTACTGTTTGTTACCCAATTCGGTCCAGGTTTTGTTTAACTTGCATAGGTTAACTTTAATTTTTAGTATTTGCATTGTACATACATACATGTGTGTGTGTGCACGCGTGCACGTGTGTATATGATACACACGTATTTGTAATTACTCAATTTGTACGTTTATTTTTCAGTTGTGTAGACACAACACATTGTAATTTAGTAAATGATACATCTATTGATGTATTTTTCTGGAAAGTTGAAGTCGAAAGTGAAATGGAAATCGTTATTTTTAATCAATGAAGCAAAGATCGAAAGCGAATCCAAAGCTAAGACCTTGAACCTTTTTCCCCCACTACCCTGTCTATGTTCTTTCAAATCTGCTTGGCATTTTGCTAATAAATCAACGTAAAATCATGTCTAATTCAAGAGTTCAGATACCCTTGTCTACACGCATACACATATGCACACTAGCAAATGCCCTAGCATGATATTAGCACATCAATTCGTTCCATCACAACTCAACTCTTTCCTTCCATTTTCGTCTACCGCACTTAACTCGTACACATTTGATGAATTCTTGAACCGATGGCTAAGATATGTAGAATGACTCTTTCATTTACTGTAGGCAATAGAAGCGTGTATTATATGTAATTAAGTATGCGCACATACAGAAATTATACAGATATAGATATAGGAATTAGTGAAACCCATCTCCACCTTAATTAGCAACACAATTCGAAATGAAATTAATTTTTTAATTTCATTAATCTAATTATTAGGATTTCTGCACAAAATCTAACAATGGCCAGAACTTAGGAATCATTTTACAATTATTTTAAAACCACTCAAATCGTAAAGAGAAAATGTGAATTAAGAATAACTGTGTAAAATATTTAAACAAGGGTGGTTTCAAAACCCATCCGAACATTTTAGTTATCATACCGGGTAGCTGAACCATGGTATAAGGTTTCGGCCGGAACCTCGAGATTCCGGCTATCTCGGTTTGGTTCCGGTCAAAGACGGGATTAGGTTAAAATCCCGTCCCGGAGACTGATCTAAAAAAAAAAAAAAAGAAGGAAAAATTCAAGCGTGCCGCAGCAAGTGGAAAAGAAAGGAAAACAAAATTGAAAAAAGTAAATGGGATCGAATTTAGCATCCAAAAAACTTAATCTCAACAGAAATTAAAAATTACCTAGCAAAATGAGAGCATCAGAAGGAGGAAAGGAATTCGAGTATCCGAGAAGCAAAGGAATTCGAGTATGATTGCATTGTTGATCTCGTCGATTTCTCAAATTGAGCAGCTGCGCGTTTTTTTCTTTTCAGTTGTTCGTTCTTTCAGTACGTAAGTGATAAACTAGAAACTAGGGTTAGGAACTTAGGTTAAAAGTAAGGTGGGCTTTTGGGCTGAGGTGTTTTTAAAGAACTAGGATTTAGAAACCGAGGATATAAAATAGGATGGGCTTTGGGCTGGTTGTTTTTTTATAGAAGGGTTAGGTTGATTTAAATTTTAGGTTGGTGTTGTTAAATAAAATAGTTATATTAATTAAAATGGATGGCTGTATTTAATATTAACTAATGTTTATGTAGTTATGTTTATTATGTCTTTGTAAACTGTATTTTGTATTATATTTACAACGTTTGTTGGCACTTTTTCATTAAAAATACAAAAATCCAACATTGGGACCGAAACCGAAACAAATACCGAAACTTCCGAAATTTCCGAAATTGACCGAAACCAAGAAAATTTCAAATGACCGAAACCAAGACGGAAACCGAGTTCTCGAACCTTGAGCTGAACGTTATATAGAGTCAGAATTATAAGAATTATAATGATAATCGTTACTTCCGGGGTGTAATATTGAATTGAATTAGAGAAGATTTGGTTTGTTTGTTTATGTTATGGTCTTTTAGAGAGACACCATACGAAGATAATGTGTTAAGCTTTTAATGCCATTTTTAAGGCCTAGAAAGATGAACCGATTATCCCTTTTGGACGCCTCAACTATTCATGGATGTTCCAAGGCCTAAACGTTTGAATATACAGTTAATTGGCTATGTACTATATTCACAGAGTCTTGATTTCCAAGGACCACTTTTAATATACAGTTATATGTTTGTGTCCAAGTATATTGTGATAGCCTTGTGAGGTTTTTGGTTTCTATCATGATACTAACGGTTGGATGTCCAGCAATAATCAGCTAACACTGCACGCTTTACACCTTTATAATTGATTATGTGAAGGTGAAGGTTCAGTAGTTCTATCTTCATGTATTATTAATGTTCAAGTTTATAGGACATATTTGTCAATGTATCTGTTATGGTACAAGATTGTGCACAGTATTTCTTTTGTTTCGAAAGCTTACCCACACACATCGAAGTACACATTTCATATGCTTGTGTTACTCCAGGTGTTTCGTACCATGTTATAATTTATGCTGACATTTAGTTATTTAATCTTTGTTTTTATTTTTATATTCAATGTTTTTATCAGGACTGATTACGATGATGATGATGGAGTGGATGTAAATGACCAAGATATGCAGAGATTAGTAATTGTCACTCAGGTAGTTATCTATATGTTTTTCTGTTCTATATTTCCGTCCTTTCCTCTCTTGTACACTATTTACACATCTTTGAAAAACCATTGATAATTTAGCTACTGAAACTAATAAATGTGAAGGTTCTGTTAAAACTGTATTTCTTTATAAATAATTATTCCAGGAACTTCAGTCTAATTTCAACTTTAGTATTCCAAGGTTCAAAATTTTAGATTCTAGTTTTGTTTTGGTTACATTATCAGAATTTTGGCTAATTTCCGACTTCAATTCAGTTTCGACACCGGTTATATTATCAGAATTTTGGTTAATTTCCGGCTTCAATTCAGTTTCGACACCAGTTTTGAAATTCAATACTTTTTTCTGTGGAAATACATCAATAAATATTGCAATTTGTGTTTAGGGCAACAGAATGTGTTTATTTTAAATGTATATTTTGATTATTTTCTTTTTACATATGTAGGGTCTAAAAGGTTGATTCTATTATTGTTTCTGATGTTTCATGCTGCTAAATTGGGTTTTAGATTTGAGAAACTATCACTTTCTTTTAAAAAAATATTGATCTTTTGTGCATTTTTATACCACTCTGTCTGATTTCTTATCTTTTTTTGGTTCATTTACATATTTCTTGCATTTATTTACACGTTCAGCTGTATTTTTTTTTTTTACTATTTTTGAGCCCGTGAAAGTTGGAATTGGAATTGGAATTTAGAGTGGATTCCATCTCGGCATCACTGGAACTGGACTGAAATGACCGGAGTTCTACTGTTCCTTTCGAAATCTTGATCCGTGTTACTGTCTACCTTTTTAACAAGGATCAAGTAACTTATGCGCTACTCTTATCTCGATCACTTTTTTCTTCTGACTGGAATTTATATAAAATTTCCCTCTTTTACAAAACAAGCGAAACCCTGCACAATGTTCCTTGAATATATCATGGCCTCGAACTAATTTTGCAGCTCTTTTAAATAATGGTTTTCTTGTTGGTATTGATCAAAGTTGTAAAACTCTTGATTAAGGTAACAGTTAAAACTGAATAAATGAAACACCCCTTTAGAAATTTTTATTTGAGGGCATCAATGCTAAATTGGTTATCTGTAAAATTTGGAAGCTCTCTTGTTTAGAGGGTTACATAAAACTGACCAGAAGAAACACCTTAGATGGCAAAAAATAAGAAAATACATGGCTTGTCTTTATTAATTCCTGGCATGTACTTTTCCTGAAATTCCTCAAGCAGGATGCAGGAAAAAATAAATAATCTGCATCAGCCAATCTTTTAACAACCGACACGTAAAATCAAGAGAAAAAAGCGAATCACTCCATTTCAAATTAATGAAGGTAATATTGCTTACACTCCTCCGTGGATTTTGATTCATGCCTGGAGAATTATTGCGACTTCAAGTATGATATGTTGACTCCTAATTTTATCGTCTTCATATCTGCTTAATAAAGGTATATAAAGAAAAATAGCCATGCCTATCAATAAAAGCAACCATGCTTTTCTCTGTAGTCCCAGTTCCCAAGGCATCTATGAATCTTGAACTAACGTAACTGTTTATTTAAATAACGTTGATATAATTACAATCGTTTTTTGTTTCTTCGATGGTCTTTTTCAGATTCTTGTATAGCAGAAATCGATTTGCTCTAGGTTTTGCCCTTTTACATACCCATTACATAGTTTGGATTTTACTTGCCCAAATCATGTCATGTGATTTCCCTCATATTATCTATAACTTTTGGACTGCAGATTTTATTATTTGACATCTTAATTAAGGTTATCAGCAATGGGACTATTTGAATAGGGGTACAAAATTAATAGGATGAAATTCAAGTTTCGAGCACAAACACCCTCCTTCGAAAATTGCGTATAATTTATGTATATTTCAAAATTTTCCTGTCCAAATGACAATAATTGTTTACCAAATATATAGGCTCTTTAATGACCTCCTATTTTGTTTGTTTAATCAACCGAAAGTATTTATGATATGGCTGCTGTGACAGAATTTAGTTTGTAAACTAGCTATCCAGTATGTTACTGTAGCTCAGTAAACAACAATATATAAGCTATCAAGTGCACTTGTTGGTGTTAACAACTTTTATCATCTTCTTCACTTTATATACCCATCTTTTTCTATGAACCATTAAATGTTGTTTTCAAAGCTGTGAATCAGCTCTGTAGCATTGAGTAGAATAGCTGTGAGCAGTAATGTCAATTCGTTTTCTTGCATGTAATTTTCTAACGTTGTATTGAAATTAAATCGGAGACTTCTGCACCTCTTTCCTTTGGGTTCTGAGCATTTATTTGTTCATTTTCAATGCAATTGTAGACGATAGAATGGTCAATGTAATTTGGATCTCAGTCCTATTGTGGTATTGCATTTTAAAACTTAATGTTTAAGATTAACATGGAATTTGATATTTTTGGCATTTATTTCGACTGATGATTTTATGTACATTCTCTTTTAATGACACACAGGAAACAAGTAGAGGCAAAATTTTTAGATCTGGTTCAGGTGAACCTGACCCAATCTCAAGCGAGGAAGCAGCTGCCATTGATGACGCTCTTTATTGTTTTGAGCAGGTGATAAAATGATTTTTCTCTTCATTGTAGATAGCTAAGACCAATGTTGCATGATCAATTTTTATGTGAAATATTATTCTTGATAATATAAATTATATTTATTTAAATGCTTGTGCCATATAAATTTTAAGTGCAATAATCTAAGATGCAGTTTTAGTGACTTGAAGCATTCTTTTATTATAAGGTACATATATTATTTTAAAATATGCCTGTTATTTGCTATTTTGTGTCGATTATTACATTGACCTAGCTGGATTTATCCGTGAATTATTTGTTTCATAAACATGTTTAGGGTAAGACACATGGTATGAAACAATGTTGCATCACAATTGCATGTGTGTGGGGTGGTGCATGAAACTTTTCGAGTGGTTTATGTGAACGCTTATGTTCCTCTTACAGTTGCATTTATTTGATATAAGTATGACGTAAACTCAATTGCTGTCACAAAGCTACTTACCATGTATTGCAGTTTGCATTGGTTGAATATAAAAGTTATTTATTGCAAAAATTTTTAGTTCTGTTTAGTAATGTTTATATTTGGTTGTCTTTGAGAAATACCGTATATGTAACAACTTGTATATTTGTTAAAATCAGTCATGTCTGACTTGGTTTTGAACTTACTCACATTCTAAGATATATTATTTTGTTGCGACTAATAAAACAAACTTTTTGCGTGAATCATCAACATATCTTTGGCGACATTTGATACCCTTCAATTAAGGTATACTTTCTTATATTGATTGCAAATTTATGTTTTCTTTTTTCCCTTAAAGAATGACACATGATCTATCATTATACCATAAATAGCTTATAGGCAAAATTGGAAAAAGTAATTGTTGTGATTTACACAACAGTGTTGATGGAATAGTAATTGTTTCATAGTTGTGTAAGTTGATATGTATTTGGTATCCTAAGAATACGATGGAGTCTTTGTCTGGAAAATGTGTGTTAATGGCATAATGCAATGCAAGTTTTCGCAACATGTATTAGTTGATCGTACAACGTTATTGTGGTAGTTAATGAGAAGAATATTTGTACAGTTGAAATGTAAAATTAAGAACTGCATGAGGGTGATTGGTAAAATTATATCGGTCAATCATCAGATAATGCTGAAACTTTCATACCTTTAATATGATTTATGCTGAGCCATTTAACAAATATATCTTTTGATACAGTCAAATGATTCTGCCTTGCCACTTTGAGAGCTCACAGCGTCACACTACCATTGTACCAATAGAATGATTGTGGATTTTTTTGGTAGTTGTTGGACACACATTCATTTATATGGCTTCGCAACTTCCTTTGTTTTTTAGGCTTTGTTATACAGTGGTATGAATGCCTAAAAAGTAGAATACTGTAATAAATTAGTTCGATTACTCAGTATTAGTGGTTAAGAGTGTCTGTACATTATGTGTATTTTCTAAGCGGAAGCCATAAATAAGTCTGGATTGTTGACACAATAAAAATAATTGGCTGTTGCCACACCTCATACACTGAGAGAAGCCGAGCTGTGGGAAAATTGTTGATGCTCATCTTATTTTTTGTCATATGTGGTTATTTGGTTCCAACACCTTGGTTGCTTTGCAATAATTGTTACATTTCAGATATTTGAGGCTCAAATTGTCCTTTATTGCATAAGTTGGTATCGTGCGAAGCGGAACTTATAATTGTTTATCTAACAGGAACTTCATACCAAGCGCTCTAATTATCGAAGGAACAATTCTGAGAAAGAAACAAAAGGAGATTCCAAAATCTCAACGTATGGAAATTCTTCTGTAAAATCTAAGGTGCACACGGGAAGTGGGACTGAAGAGTCTGGCCATGGTACTAAGAGGTGGCAAAGCAAAGGGAGTCATAAATTGCATTCCCCAAGTAAACAAAGATTGTTTCATAGCCACTTCAGAAACCACAGCACAAATAAGAATCTTGGCATTGCATCGGAGAGCCCACCAAGCAAGTCAGTTGGGTTTTTCTTTGGGTCAACACCCCCTGAAAATAGCGGGTCTGTTTCTTTTCATTGTACTTTTGTTCTTCCTGTTTAGGTTTTTGGTCATAATAAGCTTCTACGAGCATATCTTAGGGTATGTTATTTCAAACCCCACAATCTTTTCTTATGTTCGCTACTCATTTCGCAGGGTTAGCATGTTTGGTAGTGTGAAAATTCAGCCTTATTAGAACTTCCCCAACCTAAATTTTACATAAATTTCGATGATCCATGGATCTAGGTACAAAATGATATGTTTGTAATGGTGTTTTGCAGGCCTTCATTGTCAAAGTTGAGTTCTCCTCCTCATGGAATTCTTTCTGGGGGGAGTCCGCCTGTTGGATCCATGCCTAAGCCATTTCCGCCATTTCAGCATCCTAGCCATAAACTCTTAGAAGCAAATGAGTTTAAGCAACAAAAGTATGGATTATTTTCAATTTATGCCCTTTAACTCGAGCAATTGCACTATCTTAATTTTTATCCCTAATTCTTCTTTTTGGCAAAATTGCTTCTAATTTCATCAGTTGATGCATGATATAGGTATCATAAGTTCCACAAGCGGTGTCTCAACGACCGGAAGAAATTAGGAACTGGATGCAGTGAGGTATGCCATGATTATATATCGCTATTATGTACTAAAAAACCTTTTCTAGCAGCAATATGTTTTATATGTTGTGTTATAATAAATTTGAATCATATATCTGCAGGAAATGAACACGCTTTATCGATTTTGGTCGTATTTTCTCAGGAACAGATATAACGAGTCAATGTATAAAGAGTTTAAAAAGCTAGCACTAGAAGATGCAGCTGCAAACTACAACTATGGTCTAGAGTGTCTTTTCAGATTCTACAGGTGCCCTCACTAAGTTTTGTTTATCGGCTCGTTTGGATGACTAATTAAAAATAATGAAAGTAACATTGGTCTAACTGTCAAAAATTGAATGGAAAATAATTAATTTAAAATAAAGCGGGCCACTAGCTCAAGTGGCAAGTGGTATGATGTTTTAGACTAAGGTTGGTCATGGGCTCAGACCTCCAAATTGCTTGAATTAAGTATTACTCTTATATTCAAAAAAGTTAAAAAAAAAAAAAGGAAAAAAAAAACCGACAACCTTTAAGTTACTGAATTTTCAGATCAGTATTGAATAGGCTCTTAATTTCCTGAAATTATTTTACAACTGATCGCTAAGACATGTCTTTTCTCTTTTTGACTAGTTGTGGTATAATAAGAATTTTATCTATACCCTCTGTATAATGTACACTGTAATTTTTTAGCTATGGCTTGGAAAAACAGTTCAGAGAGGATCTATATGAAGATTTTGAGCAGTTGACTCTGGAGTTCTACAAGAAGGAAAATCTCTATGGTCTTGAAAAATACTGGTATTCTTAATATTAATTTTTGCTGTCTCTATGTACATCGTTTCATTTTCACCATGAAATTGAGATACAAGTTAGATCAATATGGTGATATTGACATCAAGACACATATAGAATACTGTCGCACAAAGCGGGTGCTGAAGAATATAATGCCCGGGGCAATTGTTCAAATGATGTCCCTAACAAATGCGCACACTACTATGACAGTGATGTAAAATTCACGTAAATTTGCAAAATAATTCTGCAATTCTATTTCGAAAATAAGAAACAAACACAAATTAGTACAAACAATATAACTGAGCATTATGTTGATATACATCATCTTTTTTGCGTGTTTGGAATCAAAATCATCAATAATACCTTCTTATTCACTGGTTTTCAACATTTCTTTTTCAATGCATATGTTTGTTAATCCATAGAACTTATCTTCACTCATCGTTGTTTGCAAACAAAATTTTATTAACTTTAATTTAGAAACACGCTGTTCTGCAGATGCGACTGTTGCAGCAAGAGTTAGCAAAATTCCATACACGATCATCACATTCGGAAGTATATCAAAACAAAACAAATGTGGATTCAAGAGTTTCTCCAAAAATAATAATCCTGATCTTAATTTTGTCCCTAATTTTAAACCTTGGCTCTATATTTGAATTTCCACTTTTCCTGCGGAAAAAATCTATATAAAAGGAAACACACAATTTCTTTATAAATCACTTTTAGCTTCTAAAAATATCTAAAATTGAAGTGAGGGCAAATCTTGTTCTAGCAGATTAGGTGTAATCACAACCATAAGATTATGATACCTTTTCTCAGAAGATATGCTTATCTTTGTCGAACACTCAATTTCAGTCGTGTATATTTGTTGGGAATTTTATTCTTATGGATTACATGATAATTCTATGGTTCCTGCATGCAGTTTTATGGTCCACTTGTATTTTTTTTTTAATGAAAAACTTGGTTAAATTAAAAAAAGTGATGTTTTTTTCTTATAGAAAAGGTGGGGCTAATATACCGGGATTCTACTCACACATACAAGTGTACACGAAATACTTGGTTTAATTTGCATATATCTACGAAAAAACTCTCCACTCAAACAGTGTCGAGACATAGAAAACTATCTATTTGGGCTCTCTGATGTATGCAGTGAAATGGGGAAAGACAATATTAATATGGGGGTGTTGTCCTTTGCGAAACGGAAAACCCCTAATCATTAGCTTGACCTGTGTTAGGCAACTAAGATTAAATTTATGCAATACTTCTGGGTACTAGTTATGGCAGAATCGGATAACTCATTTTGATAATAATTTAGTTGGGTTTGCATAATAATTGGAACTAATGCAGTATGCAAATTATTCTTATAAATTCTTGATGAATTAACAGAGCGAGTATATGAATAGGTAGGTGACATACTTAGTTGTTAATGATCTTATACGTCATGCTCACCTTCACTCATACAAGTTAATGGATTTGATTCTTTCCACGACCAAGGCCTCTTTGCACCCTGAAGTTGCATTTTTAGTGTCATTATGAAAGAAATCCTTCATTTTCTTCTGTAGGGCTTTCCATCACTACCGGGACAAAAGCAAACCTCTACAGAAACATCCAGAACTAGATAAACTTCTAAGAGAAGAATATCAAAGCTTAAAGGACTTTAGAGCTAAAGAAAAATCAGATAAAGCTGCAATCAAAGAATCATTGGCTAGCAGCAGCACAGGCAGCAGCAGCATTACTATGTCTCAAAAAATTTACATCGAAAAGACATCAGTTATATAGCTTCAAAAATAAAACAAGTAAATGAGGAAAAAAAGAAAATTGTTTTTTGAATGTTTTGAGCAAATTGGCAATTGAATATTTTTTTGGGATTATGCTTGGAAGAGAAGGCTAAGAACTTACT
Source organism: Allium cepa (assembly GCA_030765085.1). Taxonomy (NCBI): domain Eukaryota; kingdom Viridiplantae; phylum Streptophyta; class Magnoliopsida; order Asparagales; family Amaryllidaceae; genus Allium; species Allium cepa. Next base: position 94,305,307 of record CM060946.1, on the reverse strand, counting down.
GTGGTTCAAATTTTGCTGTGATTCTGATGCTAGTATGCTTTATGGGTAGGATTCAATTTTTTCTTTGCTCCAAGCTGTATTTTGTACATACGGAAAATAAATCTGTATTTGGAATGGAGGTAGTTTGAACAAAGTTCTTTTATTTAATTTTGTTTATTTTTATTGAATACGTTTTCTGTTTAACGATGCAGCTTTTTGATTATTTTAACCTAACTTAAGTTTTCTTTTTTGCACTGAATCTTGGGGCACTTTTGCGCAGCAAGGTTTTTCTGCTACGAGTGGTTTTGGCTGCATTAGGAAAAATTACTCTTCGTGATTGCCACTAGGAAGATTGTCTATTTTTATTAAGAACTTTTGAGGGTTTAAGGATTTGGCATCGGTATCTTTTAACCCCACAAAGGAGAAGTTGCAATTTGAGCTGTTGTGATTTTGTTCGGTGGTTGCATGTTTTTTTCGTTGTCAGACTGAGACCAATAATTTTGTTGCAGTTTGAGGCTGAAATTCATGTAAAACTGAAACACGCAAGCAAGTTGTTTCCAGCAGTTTGTGAGTTGGTATATTATGTTTGTATTTTACTAGTATGACAGAAATTAATTAAGTCAAAACTCAAAAATACAAGCAACAGATGGAATCCAGGGGTACTATTGTAATTTAACATATGGACCCACATGGAATTTCGTTTGTGGCTTATATTTTAACAAAATGCAATTTTGGTCACAAGCATTATGGCACGCGTTTTGTGCATGATCATAGTACGTGCTTTGTATGTGAGTTTGAATTTGTAAAAAAGATGTAATTGTGACACCAAAAGTATTACAACTATTATTAAAAACGTATTATTAGTTAATAAAAATTGATTTTATGATTAAAGTTTATTTTGTTAGGTTCCATTTTGAAGTGATATTAAGATTTGTTACTATTAGTTGAAACGCGCTTTGAATTTGTAAGAAAGTGTAATTGTTTGATATATTTTTTAGTGATATTAAAGGAAAATTTCTGGTAATTCACACTGATATCAAAAAAATGTGACACCAAAAATATTACAACTATTTTTAAGCAATGTAGTATTTTTTAACTATTTTTTCTAATATTTGGGATTGGGTTTTTTCCAACACTCGAACGATGGACGTCTGCCAGCCGGTATCTAATTAACAGAGACGCTCCTTTTTCCCCCACGTATTTTGAAGCAACGCCTTTAGGATAGACGTTTAGCAGCAAAAATGCTAGGTCGAAAGCATTTTTTGTTAAAATGCAAAATCTCTGTTAATAATAAAGAGAATTCAATGAACATGATTTTTACGATGTCCTTTTGAAATTTCAAAAATACCTCTATCCATCAATGGAATCAAGCCATCAATTTGCAATCTTCACTACCATCCCCTTTTCAAATACTCATCAACGGAATTTTACTACCAATTTGCCACTGATACCACGAACAAAATAACTTGAATAAAAAGCGTTGTGACTACCAAAATACCAAAATCTTTGCATTCACAACACTCGCCTGTCTACTCAAATTTTTATTAATTAAAAAGTAAATACATCTGAAGATTACATGCATGTACGTGCGTTTTATATGGTATAAATAAAAAATGTTGGGAACTCATGACTTCCATATGTTTCTCTTTAATTCTTGTCTTTTGCTTTTATGATCTTTTAATTTCAGACCATTTAGCATTGTCCGTTTAGAAGGCATGTGATTGTTTGGCAAACATTAGTTTAAGGTTGGTGTCTTATAATAGATATTTAATTCTCAGTTTTTCAATTTCCTCGATTGTTTACAAAAGGAGATTGGCTTACGTAGCTAAAGCTTCAATCATGCTTTCTTTTACAAAGCAAATATTTCGATAACAGTCACTACTTTTTTTTTACATCCATGAATGAAGTTTACAATGTTCAAGGGACTACCAGCTCAATTGGTTATTGATATAACACTCCAAGCACAGATTCTAAATGACATGACTTCAAATCCTTTAGATGTCACGAGTGTTTTACTTAAATAACGTACCACATTCTTATTATACAAAAATGAATGAAGTTTATGATAACCATCTTGAATGTATGACATGACGTATTTATATGAATGGAAGCGCTTAATGTGACATGTTTGTAGCGCTAAAGAATTAGGGGTTTGATAAAGGGCTCCAAAAAAGGATACGAGAGGGATTTCAGTGGGGATTAGAGCCGAATTTGAGGTTAATTTTCAGTGTGAGGGCACCAAACAATGTGTAAATTTTCGTGTTCGATGGGGGAACATCAAATTTTTTGATCCTCTCTTATCCACGTTCAAAGCCGTTTTATAAACACTTGAAAATTATATATGAATTAAAAATATTGTTTTATTGTGATCATGTCAACCTTGACTGTTTTTTCAGATAATATATAATAGGGATGAAACATCAATGCCCACAAATTGTTTGAGAACTTGATCTTCTTGTTAAGATCCAGAAATCTCCGATTTTGAATGTGACTATATAAGCTATATTATTATTGTATACTAACCAAATTTGTAGGAGAAGATAAATCATTGAAGGATGGATTCAGAAATACACGAAGATAGATTAGATGTTTTATTATTTCTGAGTCTAGTTAGAAATATGATAAAATCTCTCCAAAGTAGTATGTTGCAAAACAAAATTGATACGTATCTTAGAAGTATGCACACGCACAAGGCACAGATTTCAGCCTGCTGACTACAGTTATTCAGCCGGTTGAATACTGGGTAAATTTAAATTTACCACAATATTCAGCCGGCTGAATCCAATGAGTCAGCCGGCTGAATGACCGTCTTTTGAACTATTTATTTTCGGGTTTGAATCAAACGGCTGAATCTAGTCAGTCTGCTAAATTCATACAACAGCTAGTTTTTCATGAAGAGACGCGTCTCTTCAATGAAGAGAAACGTCTCAACTTCAAGGGTTATTTCCGTTTCTTTTCAGCACTACTGTTCGTGGAAGAAACACTCTTGATTCATTATAAATATAGCCAAAAATCAAGTTTTTTTAACGACAATCATTACAAATCTTTCTATCCTATTTTGATTCTACTCTCTATAGTATTTGCTTTCTAAAACGTTCATACAAGCATTCTATTGAAAATTCTATTTAAATCTTCCATTCTCTTCACGTACAAACACTACATACCACAAAGGAGAAGATTATAGGAAGAGTATACTATATCAACTAATCGGTGTTATTCAAGAACACATCAAGTCAAGAAACTAAATACTTTGATTGGAAGTCCCGTTCGGCTGCTCGGCCAAGTGTATTGAAATCATGTTCGGTTGCTCATGTGCCTATTCCTCCAATTGAAGCGAGAGTGTTAGTTAATCCAGAAGGAGTCTGGGACTAGACGTAGAACGGAAAGTTCGAACCAGTATAAAAATATCTTGTGTCATTTACTTACCGCTTTACATTTCTTTTATTTATCGACTATTTTCCATCGCTATATCACATAAGTTTTTAAATTAGTATATTTATCCATACAACCGATCCACACAAACTTTCATTTGATATCAGAGCACGGTCATCACATACCATAACAAAGTTATCTAATGTTTGTTAATATGGATAACAAATAGTCACTCTAATTTCACTAAAGGACAATCCACTACACGACCACCGCTATTTAATGGTCTAAACCATACTTACTGGTCAACTAAGATGAGAGTTTATATACAATCAAACAAGTTTGATGCATGGAACATTATTCAACAAGAATATCATGTTTCTACTGATGATTTTGCAGAATGGTCTAACACTCAAAAATTAGATGCTTCTGCAAATGCGAAAGCAATGAACATGTTATTTTGTGCACTAGATAAGAATGAATTCAGTAGAGTTAGTATGTGTACTACTGGATATGAAATATGGCGCACACTTAAAGTTACACATGAAGGTACTAACAAAGTTAAACAGAGTAAGATATCTACGCTTAAGAATTAATTTCAGAACTTTAGAATGAAGCTAGATGAGACCATAAATTATATGTATTCTAGATTTCAAGACAAATATCATTCACTTTTGGCACTAGAAGAAAAATATACAGATGTTGATATTGTGTCAAAAATACTCATCTTTATCATGAATGAATGGGAAAGAAAAGTCTTAGCTATCGAATAAGATAACGATCTTTCTACCATAAAACCAGAGGAGTTGATAGGAAATTTAATGTCATATGAAGTAAATTTGCAGGCAAGAAAAGTGCAAGCACAAGACTGTAAAACAGTAGCATTTCCAGTCGAGAAAGAAGAATCAGACGATGAAGATGTTGAAGATATGACATTCATAACCAAAAATTTCAGAAAATTCCTGAAATTCTAAAAGAAGAAAAACTTTGGAAGCAATAAAGGTCAAAACAACTTTCCTACAAACTCATATCTGAAATGCTACGAGTCCCATCAATCAGGTCACATCAAAAAGAACTGTCTGGAACTCAAGAAAAACAAAAACGAGAAACGGTTCGAAAAGAAAAAGCAAGTCTTTTCGGTTACCTAGGATGATTTCGACTCTTCGTCATCCGATAGTGATAGCGACACCGAACAAGCTAATGTATGCTTCATAACATCTAAAAACAATGTAAGTGAATTCTCTTTTGATGATTTAATAGAAGTAAACTCTGAATTGTTGAAAACAATTAAGAATCAGAAACGAACAAATAAAGATACATTAGCAAAATTAAATAGGAGTGAACTAGAAGTAGATATGTTACGAGATGAGAAGTAAATTCTTGAAGAAGAATTAGTAAAAATTCAAGAATCAGAAAGAAATTTATCTTCTCAACTCATAGTGATTGAAAAAGAATTAGAATCGTTGAAAAAAAAGAATGATTTAGTAGCTATAGAAAATCGTGATTTGAAAAGTAATAATAAAATCTTAGAATTAGAAATAGAGAGTCTAAAGAAAAATTACAAAGTATTACAAAGAATGTTTCGAATTTTAACAAAGGAAGAGAGAATCTCTCTAAAATTGTTGGAAATTCCCAACATACTTCAAGCAAGAGAGGTCTGGGTTATGGCAAAGCTAGTAGTTCTGGAAAATCATATGATGTGTTATATGATAGGTTTAAAAAGAATACTGCAAAAAAACTATAGTTAACACTACTAATCAGAAAACTATCAAAATATGGGCACCAAAAACCAATAACAGTCTCATAAGAAGTAAGTACATAGAGTCATTTATTTTCGGTATTCATAAGAATATTAATTATAATTTTAAAGGGAACTTTGAACCCTCTTGGATTTGGCTTCCTAAGACCTAACTCTTAGGACCCTAACGGAGGAAGTGGGTACCAACGTCAATTCAATATTTTTTGCAGGTACCAAATAAGAAAAGAGAAAAATGGATACTGGACAGTGGTTGCTCAAAACACATGACAGGAAATAAAGAAATGCTGACAAATATTACTACGCAGATGAAGGTTCTGTCACTTTTGGAGATAACTCCAAAGGATATGTCATCGAAAAAGATGATGTGAGCAATGATGGTACATCTAACTTACCTCTTATTACAAATGTTTTATTAGTTATAAACTTAAAACACAATCTGCTTAGTATAAGTCAACTTTGCGATAAGGGATTTAGTATATCATTTTCAGAAAATAAATGCAATATTTCTGATCAAAACAAAAATCTTATATTTGAAGGAATTAGAGAACGTAATATATATATTTTAAATATGAAAATTAATCACAACATTGATATGTGTCTAATAGCTAAAGAAAATGATCCTTGGTTATGGCACAAAAGATTCTGTCACATAAATTTCAAAGCTATAAGTAAACTATCTAGAAACAACTTAGTAAAAGGATTACCAAAAATGAACTTTAAAGTTAAAGACATTTGTGATGCTTGTCAACTAGGAAAGTTAACAAAGGCATCTTTTAAATCAAAGAAAATCATTTCAACATTACAACCACTTGAGTTATTACATCTAGACTTATTTGGACCAACTCAAATTCAGTCTATAAATCATAATAAATATGTTTTTGCAATTTTTGATGATTTTTCAAGATTCACTTGGACATTTTTTATGAAACATAAAAATGAAACATTTGAAATAGAATTTTGTTAAAATAATTCAAAATGCTAAAGATTTAAAAATTAAAATATTAGAAGCGATCATCGAGGAGAATTCGAAAACAAATTATTTGAAAATTTTTGTCATATGAAAGGAATTGTTCATAATTTTTCATTTTCAAGAATTCCACTGTAACAACCCTAGATTTTGACTATATATTTAAATTTGACTTTATTTCATTTTGAAATTTTTTTTATTTTTTTTATTTGTGTGATATCATTTCTAAACATTTTTAAAATGATAATATAATTTTTCCAAAATTTACCGTATTTATTTCCTATTTTTAAAGGCTGTTTTCTAATTTTCTGCCATTTTCTTCATTTTTAAATTTCTTTATTTTATTTTAAATTTTTTTTATTTGTGAAAATTCATCTCTAAATATTTTTAAAATAATAATATAATTTTTCTAAAAATTACTGTGTTGATTTCCTATTTTTAAGGGCTGTTTTCCCATTTTCTGCATTATAATTTTATATTTAAATTAAATTTTAAATATTTATTTTGTGAATATATTTGTATTTTATGTTATTATTTATGTTTAAAAATACTTTACAAGCTTATATGAATTTTCTAAAAATTATTTCATTTAACTTCAAATTTTGCTAGTCTAGTTCACTGTTTTAACTATTTTCCTTAATTTTACTTTACATAATAGATAAATATTATATATATTTGTATATTGGTTGAAAATTTCGAAATATTATCTGATATTATTATTATTTCAGCTACATAAATTTATATAAATAATAAAAGGTAAATTGAAAGGGTTTGTGACCTTTTGTTTCCTATGGCTTTTGATTTTCCCACCTTTTCACATTTTAACGTTTCTTTTCACTCAAATGGCCATATCTCTTCATTCTTTCAGCTGCCACTCTCATTTCTCATTCACGTACTTCAATTTTTCTCTCATTTCCTCAAAAAATTTCGGCCATAGCTTTTGAAGAAAGTTTGGTAAACTTTATTTCCTTTTTCCATTTGTTTATGCTTGAATTCATGGTTTTTGCACTTGTTCTTCTTCATCATAGGTTCGGCCTTGCTCCTCCACCACCATAGCCGTCTCCACCATCACCACATCAGGTCACCATCTCCTCCAGCCCACTGACCAAGCCATGCCGTGGTCATCTATGACTAGATCCACCAAAGTTTATGCAAACACTCCACTTGTTCAGCCTAGCCGAACCATTTATGCACATACCCTTCATTTTTCACCTAAACCACCTCCTTGGCCGCCACCACCAGTCCCTCCACCACCTTTGGCCGACACTCCAGACCCCACCCGACCTTCACCTTGTAGGGGACGAGCCCAATGGTCCTTTGGTTGAGCCATGGTTGCACAAAAGCCACTTATTTGCCTTAAACCCTTTGTATCCACACCTTGTAACTTCCACCACTTCACCACACCCTTAGCCGGCCTTTGCACCACCTTATCCAGCTCATACCTGAACCAAAACCACTGCCACACCATCTCCTAGCCTCCAGCAGGTCTGGCCATGCCATTTGTAGCCTTGCCCGATGCTTGAAATTGCACAAAAATCCACTTGTTTGCCTTATACTTGTATTTTCATACATAGCAACTTCCATACCTTCACTACCCTTGCTAGGCCGACCATATATGACCCATACCTGACCAAATACACCCCATGGCAGTACCTTATCACCCTATAGGCTGAGCATAGTGATGGTGGAAGCAAGTGCAAGTGTTTGATTAATTGTTGTTCCTTAATTTCTAGCATCGTTTATCGTATTTTTGGTCTGAAACCTTATAATTATTATATTGTTTGTTTGATTTGTATTCAAGGGAATTAATCCTTGGCTCCTCCATTTCGTATCTGTATCGTGCTTTTGTGCTTGTGTAGATCCCGTTGTGCAATTCGTCGTTGTGTCATCAGCTCAAAACAGTGAGTAAATCTCACCAGACTAATATGTACTTATGTAGTGATAAACTGACATCACCTGAATCTGTAAATGCATATCATCCTGTTATAACTGCTATATTACATTCATATGAAGTTCACACTTATATTTACACTTGTTATACCATATGTTACTGTTATTTCATGCTATTCTGTTATTTTCATCAATTTATCACACTGCAAGTTCCCTGTAGACTAGAATCACTATGGGTTGAAATGATACATACCCGAACGGAATTTAGAATAGGAGAAAATCGTTATGGGCTGAAATGATAGGCCTGAATGATTTTCAATTATTTTCTTTTACTTGGGATTGCGGGTTTGAAATGATCAAACCCGGTTTTCTTTGTAAATTACGGGTTGAAATGATATATTACCCGTATCACTTCATCTAGGCTAGAAAATGAAATACAGACCCGTTGTTAAAATATGTTTTTCTAAAATTTTTAATTATTTTAGAAATGTAAATATTATAATATTTTGATTTAAATTTGATTAAAAATGATTTTTGTAAAGCATTATTGATTTTCTGAAAATTTATAAGTGAAATAAATAAATGGTAAAGTTAGAAAATCTGGAATGTAAGTTATTTTGGAAACTAGAATTTGGTGATAAATGGAATTTAAATTAAATATGAAAATATGATAAATTTATGATATTTTGAATTAAATGAATTTAAAATGATTTTATAATATATCAATGATTTTTGAATAAAGTTAAAATGTGAAATGAATGAATATTTAGGTTGAAATTTGGAAATATAACTAAAATTGGAAATTTGTGAATTTGTCTTAAAAGTGAATTTTAAGTTAAGTAAATAAAAATGAAATTAAGTTATAATTGAAAATTTTAAACTTAAGTGTTAAATTAAATTAAATTTAATGAATTTGAAATTTTATGTTGGAATTTAATAAGTGAATTATTATTAAATTTTGATTTTTGAATGGAGATTTAACTTTATAAAATCATGAATATAAGGGTATTTGAATGACTGTTTTAAAAGTGAAATTATATGATTTTATAAGCTAAAAATGATTTAAATAAAAATATAATTGTTTGTGAAATTATATTGAATACTTGAAGTTAATTAACTGCATTTCTGAAATGCTATTAATTCTAATGTAAATGATAATACAGCATTTTTAAATGCTGTAGTTGATAATAATGAACCAAATGGCTAAGTTTAATTAAAGGTTATTATAGCATTTTTGTAAATGCTATAATTATTGAATTTAACTAAGTTTTATTTGAAACTAATGTAACCCTATTACAACCTTTTTAAATGCTATCTTTTGTTAAATTGAACTGTTTTGAATGTAACTTTCCGTAGCAATTTCTAAATGCTACGAAAGTTGAATTTTCATCTGTTTTAATAAATTAAGTGGATAAATGGATTTTGAAAGACTAAAATTTTGTAAATTTAATAATTTAATTATTACATATAATAACTTCATTTTATGATTTAAAATGAAGTAATTTGTTTCGAAATATAAACTATTTTGAAATGTGTTTTGTAATGGTATTTAAATTAAATAAAAATGAATGTGGTTTGGAAGATATGATATTTTGAATGATATTGAATTTTGAAATTACATTTGATTTTGAAGCATAAAATACCATTTTGAAATTTTAACCACGGGATGTAATTAATTTAAGTTATTGTGCATTTCTACTACAGTTCACTTGAGTTGGTTTACATTATATAAGTATATATTGTCCTGACTCGAGTGTTTTGTGTTTTACTTTACGCTCGGGTCAGCCTGAGTATTCACAGCTTTGGATTCTCTTTCTGGAGCTGGTCTTTGCTGGAGTTTCTGCTTATCTACATTTAGATCTACTTTCTGTTTCAGCTATTCTAGTTTATCTCATGTATTAGTGAATTTCTATGTATTTCGGATTTCTATTATGTTATTTTCAGACTGTATTATGTATTTGGTTTGAGACTCTGCCGTAGTAGCTTCATGAACTACTATGTATTTTATATTCCGCTGCGAGGTATTCTGTTTGTTCTATGTCTGTGATTCTGTAATTGTATTTCATTTGCTCCAAATTTATTTACAACGCGATATTTTGAGCAATTCAAGTCCGACATGTGCGGATGCGAATGGCTGAAAAATATCGGGTTGTTACAGTTGGTATCAGAGCTTAGGTTTTTAGGCAAACCTTAGCCTGCGGAGCAAAAATTCATTAGAGATAGGGTAGAAATACCCTAGAATGAGTGAAATCAATCTCAGGATCCTTTCTTTGTGAGAGAACGTATTTTCGAAGTATAAAATGATTTTTAAAAGATTTTTCAAAGATTATTTTGGTATAAAAATGTTCTTATTTCAAAATCAAGATTTTCTAAACTTCATCTCTTCGTTATCCACCTTGTTAGAAATCTTTTGGTTAAGATTCTTATCGACTAGGATTCCTTGAACTTTGGAACACTCCCACTTGTTCTGGAATCCAGTCTTGTTTTCCCCATTTTCCTTTTAATTTTGGAGCATTTGTAACTCTACTTTGGAATGACCTCTCTAAAGAGCGATGATTCCGTAAATCTTCGAATGATTTGTAAAGGTGTGAAACTTCTTTACAATTGGCATTGATTCACTGAAGGTTTTTTTATCCTCGGATGTCGATGCTATCTATCTCCTGCTCTACCCGGATTTTATTCTCTGGCGATCAAAGGTCGATTTGCCTTAGATTTCCGTATTGAATATATTCCTAAAGTCTCGGGTGACCGGTTAAGTTCGCCCGCGATTTATATAGGCTTATCTATCCTCTATTTGGTAATTAAATTATCTCATCTTCGTTTGAGTTTATCTTCGAACTAGAATTCTATTTGATTAGAGTCCCTCTAATTTTGAATCTTTGTTTGTTTGAAATCCTTCCTTGAATCATCCTTTGGAAATTTGTATTTGGTTGTATTTTGAAATTGTGCATACATCGAAATTATTAAGGATGACCATATTTTTATATATAAAAGTGAAATGTTTTCGATAAGGATTATATACCTTTCAAAAATGAAAATTTGGAATTTTGAAAGAATTTGAAATTTTGAAAATTTTATAAGAGCTTGATTTATACAAATATTATTTATAACTGAAGGATTTTGAATTTGAATTTCGAGGAATCGAATTCCGGTATTTTGAAATCGGTTTTAAGATTTTGGAAAATATATATAGTAATATGATTTAAAGATATATATATATATATTTCAAATAAGAAATGTTTCAAATGTATTCGAATGAATTTCAATGATTTCGAAGGAATTTCAAAGAAGTTTTTCAAAGTTAATTGCAGTCCAGAACTCACTTATGTCGTTGGAAAATAATTTCGGTGATGAATGCATGCATCATCGACATTGATTTTCGAGTTTCTGAGTGAGAGAGAGGCCACTCTAGTAGCTTTGCTCTGGGAGTGATTTTTTGAAACCAATTTTGATTTCAGATTTCGAAGTATGGTTTGATATTCGAAAGATAGATCCGTATATATATATATATATATATATATATATATATATATATATATATATATATATATATATATATATATATATTTGAAAAGATTTAAAGTAAGCCGGTGTTCAGTTCTCGAGTTTCAGATTTTGAAACCTAACTTTTGAAATTGATTTACTGATTTAGTGTTGATTTTCAACTCTTGGATTGAAAATATGACTTCTTCGACTATTTTAAGATTCGAGCACTTCCAAATCAAGGTTAATTTTTTCAAAGCTAATTTTTTTTTGAAAGGTATAAGGTATTTGATAAAGAATATAAGTTTAGTTTGTATGTTTCAAGTATGAAACAATATGGTTTTTTATAAGTTGAAACTGTTTTGTTAAGTAAATAAATAAGACTATTTTGAATTATACTAATATGAAATTTAGTTTTGAAATGTTTTGGATAAAAATTAGTCTTCAAATGTTTGAGAAAATTTTGGTTTTAAATGTTTTAACTTAGTAACATCTTTATAAACTATTTATTTAACAAGTTGGAATAGATACATAAGTTGTACGTACGTTGTTTTATTCGCATAATTAATTTGATCCAAGTTTGAGTATACAAGTTCGAGGTGAATTACACCATTTCATGTTAGGATTTTTCATTTGATTCTTGATGGCGAACATTTGATATGGATTTTGGGCTTGATTCTAGAATTCTCTATCATAGTATATGGCTATGCAAGGAGACTGATGGCTTCTAGTCAAGAAACCATATCGAAGTCCGCATTAGGGAAGTCGAATGGACAATACTAGTTCGAAAGCGAACTTGTGTGATCAAGCGAGCGATCGAATGTAATGTTGCGAAATAATGACATATGTAAGTAATAATGAAGTAAAATTTGGGATATATGAAATTATGAAATTTAGTTTTGAAATATGGTATATTTAAGCCTTGAAAATATTTAAGATTTAATAGTTTATTTTGTAAATCAAATCTGTATTTGAAATTGATAATATTTGAAATGGTTTTGTTGGAAAACTAAATTGAAACTGATGGTTTGAATTGAATTAAAATTGGAAATTTTAGATTTTGGTTTAATTGAAAAAAATTGAAATGAAAAGAATTAAGGGCATGTTTTATGATTTCAAATGCATGATGTCTAAATGTTATGATTTTCAAAGTTTAATGATTTCAAGTATTTTAGTTTCGAAAGATTCATAACTTTGAAAGTATTATGAATTTTGAAGTGAATACATGTTTGAAATGGAAATGGATTTATTTGACTTAAATTTTGTTGATTTGGAAATTTGGATTATTTTCTAAACCTATTGTTTTAAGAAATTTTGAAACAGAATATGTATAACTTGAAAGAAATGATTTGGTGACATCATATATAGTTTTAAAAATTTATTTGATATCGAAATGGTTTGAAATTTAGAACCTTGTTTTATTAAATACTTGATTTGGGAGCTATCGAACTTATATAAAAATGATTTGTATAAGTAAACTGTTGAATTGGAACTGTTGATTTGAAAGGGTACCCAAATTTTGAAAAGTGAAATCTTATATAATCGAAATCTATATAAGTGTGATTTGATATACTAGTATTTTGAAAAGTATTTGATTTGAAATGAAATCTTATATAAAATGGACTTTATATAAGTATGATATTTGAAAGTGATTTTGAAGGGTACTATATGATACATATTTTCGAAGTAAAGATATGGAAAGTGTCTTCTGCTTGATATCCGCTTTGTGGCCACACTGTGGATTCATTCTATCGATATTATTCTCTCTCTTTGATTTGGGTTTTCCGGATATGATACTCGAGTGTCCATCGAATTCCACGGCGATCCCCGTGGTCTTATGATCGTGACTACATAGCGCAACTGCCTGGCTGAGTCTTGCCTAGGGGTACAGATTGTTTCCTGGGGGATCCAGGAGTAACCGTTGTGTATCCTGCAATCTGTGTAGGTCGCGAAGAGTAGCGCAAGTGCCTGGCTGAGTCTTGCCTAGGGGTACGGATTGTTTCCTGGGGGATCCAGGCGTAAACATTGTGTATCCTGCATTCTACTCGTCATCATGGCGTAACTCGCAGGGCTGAGAAAGCTTACGGATACGGATTGTTTCCTGGGGGATCCAGGCGTAACCATTGTGTATCTGCGATCCATGGTTAGACAACTGTTTCGGTTTGGTTGATTTGTTTGGATTGTACTTTCCATATCTGTTTTTTTAAAGTGTTTTTATTATTTTCACTGGGTGTTGAAACAAGTATACTAAGTACTTGGAGAATTCTAGCTTTGCGCCTGATCAACGCATAGCCAGAGTCTGCAGGAACGAAAGTAAACTTGTTATGACATCGAGTTATAAAAGTATTTTGATAAAGCACTATATAAAGAATATTTTGATCAGTTATTTTCCCTTCTAAAAATTTAAAATGTTTTAAATATTGTTTACTTTGAACCATCAGATTTGAATCAAATGACTATTCATCATAAAAAAAATAAAATTGAAATGTATAATGGTTCAAATAATGGTTCATCCTTGTCTTTCAACCTGCTTTACCTCCTAGCTATCTTTTTTTCCCTACCTTCTTTCGGGGATGCATTCCAACCTATTGCTCTTTCTTGTTGTTTCTCCGCTTCCTTCCTTTTCGAGGACGAAAAGATTTGAGTGGGGGAGAGTGTAACAACCCTAGATTTTGACTATATATTTAAATTTGACTTTATTTCATTTTGAAATTATTTTAATTTTTTTTTATTTGTGTGATATCATTTCTAAACATTTTTAAAATGATAATATAATTTTTCCAAAATTTACCGTATTTATTTCCTATTTTTAAAGGCTGTTTTCTAATTTTCTGCCATTTTCTTCATTTTTAAATTTCTTTATTTTATTTTAAATTTGTTTTATTTGTGAAAATTCATCTCTAAATATTTTTAAAATAATAATAGAATTTTTCTAAAAATTACTGTGTTGATTTCCTATTTTTAAGGGCTGTTTTCCCATTTTCTGCATTATAATTTTATATTTAAATTAAATTTTAAATATTTATTTTGTGAATATATTTGTATTTTATGTTATTATTTATGTTTAAAAATACTTTACAAGCTTATATGAATTTTCTAAAAATTATTTCATTTAACTTCAAATTTTGCTAGTCTAGTTCACTGTTTTAACTATTTTCCTTAATTTTACTTTACATAATTGATAAATATTGTATACATTTGTATATTGGTTGAAAATTTCGAAATATTATCTGATATTATTATTATTTCAGCTACATAAATTAATATAAATAATAAAAGGTAAATTGAAAGGATTTGTGACCTTTTGTTTCCTATGGCTTTTGATTTTCCCACCTTTTCACATTTTAACGTTTCTTTTCACTCAAATGGCCATATCTCTTCATTCTTTCAGCTGCCACCCTCATTTCTCATTCACGTACTTCATTTTTTCTTTCATTTCCTCAAAAAATTTCGGCCATAGCTTTTGAAGAAAGTTTGGTAAACTTCATTTCCTTTTTCCATTTGTTTATGCCTGAATTCATGGTTTCTGCACTTGTTCTTCTTCATCATAGGTTCGGCCTTGCTCCTCCACCACCATAGCCGCCTCCACCATCACCACATCAGG
Source organism: Allium cepa (assembly GCA_030765085.1). NCBI lineage: Eukaryota > Viridiplantae > Streptophyta > Magnoliopsida > Asparagales > Amaryllidaceae > Allium > Allium cepa. Next base: position 94,290,256 of record CM060946.1, on the reverse strand, counting down.
TCACCATCTCCTCCAGCCCACTAACCAAGCCATGCCATGGTCATCTATGACTAGATCCACCAAAGTTTATGCAAACACTCCACTTGTTCAGCCTAGCCGAACCATTTATGCACAAACCCTTCATTTTTCACCTAAACCACCTCCTTGGCCGCCACCACCAGTCCCTCCACCACCTTTGACCGACACTCCAGACCCCACCCGACCTTCACCTTGTAGGGGCCGAGCCCAATGGTCCTTTGGTTGAGCCATGGTTGCACAAAAGCCACTTATTTGCCTTAAACCCTTTGTATCCACACCTTGTAACTTCCACCACTTCACCACACCCTTAGCCGGCCTTTGCACCACCTTATCCAGCTCATACTTGAACCAAAACCACTGCCACACCATCTCCTAGCCTCCAGCAGGTCTGGCCATGCCATTTGTAGCCTTGCCCGATGCTTGAAATTGCACAAAAATCCACTTGTTTGCCTTGTACTTGTATTTTCATACATAGCAATTCCATACCTTCACTACCCTTGCTAGGCCGACCATATATGACCCATACCTGACCAAATACACCCCATGGCAGTACCTTATCACCCTATAGGCTGAGCATAGTGATGGTGGAAGCAAGTGCAAGTGTTTGATTAATTGTTGTTCCTTAATTTCTAGCATCGTTTATCGTATTTTTGGTCTGAAACCTTATAATTATTATATTGTTTGCTTGATTTGTATTCAAGGGAATTAATCCTTGGCTCCTCCATTTCGTATCTGTATCGTGCTTTTGTGCTTGTGTAGATCCCTTTATGCAATTCGTCGTTGTGTCATCAGCTCAAAACAGTGAGTAAATCTCACCAGACTAATATGTACTTATGTAGTGATAAACTGACATCACCTGAATCTGTAAATGCATATCATCCTGTTATAACTGCTATATTACATTCATATGAAGTTCACACCTATATTTACACTTGTTATACCATATGTTACTGTTATTTCATGCTATTCTGTTATTTTCATCAATTTATCACACTGCAAGTTCCCTGTAGACTAGAATCACTATGGGTTGAAATGATACATACCCGAACGGAATTTAGAATAGGAGAAAATCGTTATGGGCTGAATGATAGGCCTGAATGATTTTCAATTATTTTCTTTTACTTGGGATTACGGGTTTGAAATGATCAAACCTGGTTTTCTTTGTAAATTACGGGTTGAAATGATATATTACCCGTATCACTTCATCTAGGCTAGAAAATAAAATACAGACCCGTTGTTAAAATATGTTTTTCTAAAATTTTTAATTATTTTAGAAATGTAAATATTATAATATTTTGATTTAAATTTGATTAAAAATGATTTTTGTAAAGCATTATTGATTTTCTGAAAATTTATAAGTGAAATAAATAAATGGTAAAGTTAGAAAATCTGGAATTTAAGTTATTTTGGAAACTAGAATTTGGTGATAAATGGAATTTAAATTAAATATAAAAATATGATAAATTTATGATATTTTGAATTAAATGAATTGAAAATGATTTTATAATATATCAATGATTTTTGAATAAAGTTAAAATGTGAAATGAATGAATATTTAGGTTGAAATTTGGAAATATAACTAAAATTGGAAATTTGTGAATTTGTCTTAAAAGTGAATTTTAAGTTAAGTAAATAAAAATGAAATTAAGTTATAATTGAAAATTTTAAACTTAAGTGTTAAATTAAATTAAATTTAATTAATTTGAAATTTTATGTTGGAATTTAATAAGTGAATTATTATTAAATTTTGATTTTTGAATGGAGATTTAACTTTATAAAATCATGAATATAAGGGTATTTGAATGACTGTTTTAAAAGTGAAATTATATGATTTTATAAGCTAAAAATGATTTAAATAAAAATATAATTGTTTGTGAAATTATATCGAATACTTGAAGTTAATTAACTGCATTTCTGAAATGCTATTAATTCTAATGTAAATGATAATACAGCATTTTTAAATGCTGTAGTTGATAATAATGAACCAAATGGCTAAGTTTAATTAAAGGTTATTATAGCATTTTTGTAAATGCTATAATTATTGAATTTAACTAAGTTTCATTTGAAACTAATGTAACCCTATTACAACCTTTTTAAATGCTATCTTTTATTAAATTGAACTGTTTTGAATGTAACTTTCCGTAGCAATTTCTAAATGCTACGAAAGTTGAATTTTCATCTGTTTTAATAAATTAAGTGGATAAATGGATTTTGAAAGACTAAAATTTTGTAAATTTAATAATTTAATTATTAAATATAATAACTTCATTTTATGATTTAAAATGAAGTAATTTGTTTCGAAATATAAACTATTTTGAAATGTGTTTTGTAATGGTATTTAAATTAAATAAAAATGAATGTGGTTTGGAAGATATGATATTTTGAATGATATTGAATTTTGAAATTACATTTGATTTTGAAGTATAAAATACCATTTTGAAATTTTAACCACGGGATGTAATTAATTTAAGTTATTGTGCATTTCTACTACAGTTCATTTGAGTTGGTTTACATTATATAAGTATATATTGTCCTGACTCGAGTGTTTTGTGTTTTACTTTACGCTCGGGTCAGCCTGAGTATTCACAGCTTTGGATTCTCTTTCTGGAGCTGGTCTTTGCTGGAGTTTCTGCTTATCTACATTTATATCTACTTTCTGTTTCAGCTATTCTAGTTTATCTCATGTATTAGTGAATTTCTATGTATTTCGGATTTCTATTATGTTATTTTCAGACTGTATTATGTATTTGGTTTGAGACTCTGCCGTAGTAGCTTCATGAACTACTATGTATTTTATATTCCGCTGCGAGGTATTCTGTTTGTTCTATGTCTGTGATTCTATGATTGTATTTCATTTGCTCCAAATTTATTTACAACGCGGTATTTTGAGCAATTCAAGTCCGACATGTGCGGATGCGAATGGCTGAAAAATATCGAGTTGTTACATCCACAATAGAATGGAGTTGTAGAAAGGAAAAATAGAACACTCCAAGAATGCGCCAGAACACTATTGAATGGAAGCACACTATCAAGAAAATTTTTGGCAGAAGCAGTAGCAACTGCCTGTCACGTTTTGAATCGTGTCTCCGTTCATCCTTTAACAAAACATACTCCATACGAACTGTTTAATGGAAGAAAACCTAACATATCATATTTAAAAATATTTTGATCAAAATGTTTTATCTTAAATACTAAAGATCAACTTAGAAAATTTGATTCAAAATCAGATAAAGGAATTTTTATAGGATATTCAGATCGAAGTAAAGCATATAGAGCTTATAATTTGAGAACTAAAACCACTGAAGAAAACTTCATGTTTCGTTCGTTGAAAATTTCAAAACTAGTAAATATGATGATGATGAAATAATAAGTAATATTGAACAGAATTCTGAAAATAAAACTATGGAAAATGATACTTTAGAAAATCATTTAGAAAACGTTTTGAAATCTCCACCAGGAATTTTAAAAGATCATCCAATTCAAAATATCATTGGTGAAGTTAACGAAGATGTAAAAACACGGCATCAACTAAATCAAATGAGTTATATAGCTTTTATTTCTACTACAGAACCTAAAATGCTAAAGAAGCTTCAACAAATGATTTTTGGATTTTAGCGACGCAAGAAGAACTAAATCAATTTGAATGGAATGATGTATGAAATTTAGCTCCTAGACCAGAAAATCAAACTGTCATCGGCACTAAATGGGTTTTCGAAAATAAAGCTGATGAACTAGGAAATATTACTAGAAATAAAGCTAGATTAGTTGCTTAAGGTTATAATCAAGAAGAAGGAATTGATTATGAAGAAACATTTGCTCCTGTCGCTTGACTAGAAGCAATATGTATCTTATTATCCTTCGCTTGTTTCCATGATTTTGAACTATATCTAATGGATGTCAAGAATGCATTTTTAAACGGTTTTATTAAAGAAAGTGTTTATGTAGAACAACCTCCTTTGCTTGCTCATGAAAAAATACAAATTAAAGAAAGCATTATGGATTAAAACAAGCACCACGTGCTTGGTATGATTGACTTAAAAGTTATCTTTTAAATTCTGGATTTGCAATTGGAAAAGTAGATCAAAATCTTTTTATAAAACAAGATAAAAAGGAAATTTTAGTAATGCAAACATACGTTGACGACATTATTTTCGGTTCTACAAAGGAAAAACATTGTCAAGAATTTTCGAACATTATGACTAAAGAATTTGAAATGTCACACATGGGAGAACTGTCATATTTTCTCGGACTTCAAATTAAACAAGTCAAAAATGGAATATTTATTAATCAAGAAAAATATTGTAATAATTTAATAAAACATTTTGGTACAGAAAAAACTTCTTCCAAATCTACTCCTACGAGTACTACAATTCATCTCGATCGAGATGAAAATGGCAAAAATGTTGACCAAAAACTATACCGAAGTATGATAGGTTCTTTTCTTTATTTAACCGCTAGTTTTCCTGATATAATAATAAGTGTTTGCTTATGTGCTCAGTTTCAAGTAAATTCTAAAGAATCACATTTGCGCGCAGTTAAATGAATTTTGTGTTACTTAAGCAGTACTAAAGAATTCGGACTTTTTTATCCAGAAGAATGTTCTTTCGAATTAGTATCATATAGTGATGCTGATTATGGTGGATGTTGGACCGATAGAAAAAATACGAGTGAAACTTGCCATTTCATTGGACAATCTTTAGTATCCTTGTTTAGTAAAAAACAAAATTGTTTTTCACTTTCGACATGTGAAGCAGAATATATATCTGCTGCTTTAGTATGTGCTCAAGTAATCTATATGCAACAAACACTTCAGAATTTTAGAATAGATTTATCAAAATCAACAATATATTGTGAAAACACTAGTGCTATTAACTTATCTAAGAATCCGATCAATCATTCTCGAACCAAACATATCAATATTAGACATCATTTTCTATGAGATAATATCCTAAAAAGAAAAAATTTGTTTAGAGTTTGTTTCATCAAAAAATCAAGTTGCCGATATTTTTACAAAACCTTTAAACGAAAATACGTTTATAATGTTAAGAAGAGAACTAGGAAGTTTATCACTAAAAGATTTATAAAATTATAATAATTTTTAGACAAAATATTTTCTTTTAAAAAAATTTGTTTATCTCTTTTTTAACTTTTTAAGCATTTCTTTCCTGACCTTCTGATTAAAATGTTTGTGATAACTTAGCTGTAAACTTATGTGGTTTAATATTATTATGTTGTATGTGTATGTTTAATTTGTAACAATCTTTAATTTTGAAAATAAAGCATATGTCTATGCTTGTTCTGTAATATTTTGTGATGTTTCTATGATGTTGATATATGTTAGTTATGTGATGTTTTACTACATATATACATATATATAACTATGCCAAATTACATAATTATGGTAAAAATGCCGTTTATAAGTGCTGAATATTGTGATGTGCTATGTGCTTAAGATATTTCTATTTATCGTATCTATGCTTACCTTCTATCGACTACTCCTTTTTGTCAACGACAAAGGGAAAGAAGGTAAATCATATCGATAGAGAGAGCAACAAATCAGTGGGAGTATATTCTGAATTATATTGCATTATACTTAGATAGTTGTCATCATCAAAAAGGGAGAGAGTGTTAAGATCCAGAAATCTCCGATTTTGAATGTGACAACCATATAAGCTATATTATTATTCTATACTAACCAAATTTGCAGGAGAAGATAAATCTTCGAAGGGTGGATGCAGAAATACGCGAAGAAAGATTAGATGCTTTATTATTTTCGAGTCTAATTAGAAATATGTTAAAATCTCTCTAAAGTGGTATGTTGCAAAACAAAATTGACACGTACCTTAGAAGTATGCACATGCACAAGACACAGATTTCAGCCGGCTGACTACAGCTCTTCAGCCGGCTGAATACTGGTTAAATTTAAATTTAACACATATTCAACCGGCTGAATCCACCGAGTCAGTCGGCTGAATGTACTGTCATTTGCATTATTTATTTTCAGATTTGAATCAGAAGGCCGAATCTTCTGCAATCAGCCTGCTGAATTCATATAACAGCAAGTTTTGAATGAAGAGATGCATCTCTTCAATGAAGAGAAACATCTCAACTTCAAGGGTTGTTTTCGTTTCTTTTCAGCACTACTATTCGTGAAAAAAACAACTCTTGATTCATTATAAATATAGCCAAGAATCAAATTCTTTTTAATGACAATCATTACAATTCTTTCTATCCTATTTTGATTCTACTCTCTATAATCTTTGCTTTCTAAAATGTTCATACATGCATTCTATTGAGAATTCTATTTAAATCTTCCATTCTCTTCACGTACAAACACTACATACCACAAAGGAGAAGATTATAAGAAGAGTGTACTATATCGACTAATCAGTGTTATTCAAGAACACATCAAGTCAAGAAACTAAATACTTTGTATTGGAATCGATTGCTCGGGCAAGTGTATTGAAATCCTATTCGGTTGCTCAGGTGCCTATTTCTCCAAGTGAAGTGAGGGTGTTAGTAAATCCAGAAGGAGTCTGGGACTGGACGTAGAACGGGAAGTTCGAACTAGTATAAAAATATCCGGTGTCATTTACTTACCGCTTTACATTTCTTTTAGTGGAAATTAGGTTGAAGGGCTTCTATTTGTAGGGTAATAAATTTTAAGGACACTACTTCTGAATAATTAGTTTTAAGGACAATTTACAGCATAATGATAAATTCATTTATCTTTTTAAGTTATACAGGAAAATGATAAATCCTTTTATCTTTATTTCTGTATAACTGAAAATGATAATTTCTTTTATCTTTTTCCTGTAAAATGTCCTTAAAACTAATTTTTCAAAAGTAGTGTCGTTAGAACTTATTACCCTGCACAAATAAGCCCTTGAAGTGAAAATCCTCTTTCTTTTATTTGTTGACTATTTTCTGCTGCTATATCGCACAAGTTTTTTAAATTAGTATATTTATCCATACAACCGATCCACACAAACTTTCACTTCTTTTTTGTGTGGAATTTAATCGGGATGAGGGAAACATTGACTTGATGTAAGCCTTCTACCTTTGAGTTCGGTACTTGTTTCATACCGGATCCACAATGTTGAGTGACTTATCTCGTCCCCTCACCCTACCACGGCTTACATTAAGGTTTGAACTCTTCCAATTACCCTTAATAAACCTTGGCAACGAAAGATCCTTCTTATAAGATTGAGAAGTTAAATGAATTACGAATTTGATTATTGTTCAATATTTACTTAAATAACTCTATGGTCCTTCATTACTAAATGGATGAATATATATATATATATATATATATATAGTTGTTTCATTACCAACTTGATTCTTGAAGTGCCTATCAACATTACAGTAATAGTCATGATATCTTTCATTATCAAGTTGTTGATTGTAATGCTTATCGATGAAGAAGTGCTTATCAACATTTGCGCACTTACATTACAAATCGATATATTTTGATGTCACATTACCAAGTGGTTGATTTAGAGTTCAGAAGTGAAACATTTATGCAGTAATAGTTCTAAGACAAATGACTTACTTTCAAGTAAAGATTCATAACTTAACTTTACATACGTACTCGTCTTTTGGAGATGTTAATACGTGTTCAATCGTATTTTGGAGATGTTAATGCTTATTCTTAAAGGTATGTTTTTTCGTCTTGGCTGCATGTTTCCTAAGTATGCTTTTCCATTAATTTGAGTATGCAAGGTCGTATTTGTGTGTCAAGTTTAACCGTGGGTGGAGAGTGGTATGTTCTTTATTGAATTTTATGTTTTAAAATTGTATTTCAGGATCATCTCTATAAAGTAAATTCAATCCATTGATTTCCATCATGTCTTTTTAAATCTTAAAAATACCCTCTACATTTCTCATCATGCGTGCATGTGTATCTCCAATTTCCCCTTTCGATTCATAAAGCCTAATGTATGATTTCGTTGTATGTTTTCATTCTTGGTAAATTTTGGATTTCTTTTCATTAACCCCAGTTTCCCCAACCCAAAACAACGGATCTCTAAACACTTCATCAATGATCCCTTCTTATCACACCCTTTCTTTCCAAGTACTCGTCAAACCACTTAAGCTGTGTATCTAACGACTGTGGCATAATATTCAATGTTATACTTTTTTAATGAAGAATGCATACTCAATCGCTGTTAAGCCTAACGTGAAAAAATTGGCCCCATGGTTGAAGTTGGAATTTCTATCATAGTACGAGGGTAGAAACAAAAGGGAGAGTTTGGAGATGAGGAAGTCAACGACCAAAGGACCATTGGAGTAGCAGTTGGTGGAGTGGTGGAAGAAGGTGGTATCGTCCGGAAAGTTTGAGACATAGATGAGTGATTATGGGCCGGTAGTAGAGTGCGTGTTACCCATGTCTATGAAGTGTGAAGGAGTCCCCAATTGCACATATTTTTATGAAGCAATTGGGAGAGGAGAGAGCGAAAGGAGCAAGGAGGAGAATGGGGACTGTCTTCCAGTAACATTATGTGTTAGTTCTTTTATGTTACTTTAATGATGATGGTTTTGTTTTTATACCGAGCACTTTGTACTGTGAGTTGGAAATCAATTAACATTCAGTAAGGCATGAAGTTAGCATGGAGATGGATTTGGTTTACCATTTCGTACAAGCAATCGAATATAAACACTAAAATAAGCGAGTTAATGAATCTTGCAATGCTTTGGTAACACACCATTGTCACATTTATTTAGCGTCAACCAGCTATATCAGCATATATTTATATTATGCATCATCACCTTCATTATAATATTAGCTTTTATTTGTAGTTTTCATTCTCAGTGATTTCAGTGCAAGCTCTTTAAATTGTGAAAATGAAATACACAAAATGTGACTATATGTTTGACCGAAGTTTTAAAGTAAAAAAAATCAACCTTTATAAAGAAATAAGTGTTACAGAATAAAGAGAATGGAGGCAATTAGGGAGAGAACAATTCTATTGAATGAGAGAGATATATTTACAATACAATCAAGCTCCATATTTATAGACTACTTATGCAGTGCAGATTACAATAATGCCCTTTCATATTTAACATATTCATCCCTATTATTAATATATATTACAACACTCCCCCTTGAATATGCGTATGTAAAGATGATAAGAGTAATTGCCTCATTAAAAACCTTGTTATGAAAAACCCAGTGGGAAAAAATCATAAACAAGGAAAAGAGTACAACATGATTTCATCTTTAAGTAACATATATTTTATAATGTTACTATGAGGGTTGATTCTTCTGGATCAAGATAATGCCTCATTAAAACCTTACTAATAAAAACCCAATGAGAAAAAATATTAGTGAAGGAAAAAGAGTACATTATAGCGTATTTCATACGCTCCCCCTGGATTATAACGCATTATTCAATTAGTTTGTTGATGCAGCCGATGCATACCAATTTTGTACACCATCTTCTGAAATGTTGATTTTGGAAGCGCCTTTGTGAATAAGTCCGCTGGATTTTCTTGGGATCGGATTTGTTTCACTTCTATCTTATTATCCTTTTGTAGCTCATGTGTGAAGAAAAATTTAGGAGAAATGTGTTTCGTCCTATCACCCTTAATGTAACCCGCTTGAATTTGAGCTACACAAGCTGCATTGTCTTCATAAATAATGGTTGACCTTTTCGTTACTGATGGAAGTTGGCAGCTTTTTCGAATATGCTCAATTAGTGATCTTAGCCAAATACATTCTTTACTTGCTTCATGTAGTGCTAGTATTTCAGAGTGATTGGATGATGTTGCTACCAATGTTTGTTTTGTAGATCGCCATGAAATTGCTGCATTGCTGTTATTAAATACATATCCAGTTTGTGATCTTGCTTTATGTGGGTCAGAAAGATAACCTGCATCAGCATAGCCAACTAGATTTGGATTAATGCCTGTGTTAGAGTAAAATAAACCCAAATTTGTCGTTCCACGAAGATATCTCATGATATGTTTTATACCATTCCAGTGTCTTTTTGTTGGTTCTGAACTGTATCTTGCTAGAAGATTTACTGAAAATGTAATATCTGGTCTTGTGCATTGGGCCAAATATAATAATGCACCAATGGCACTAAGATATGGCACTTCCGGGCCAAGCACATTCTCATCTTCTTCTTTTGGGCGGTAAGGGTCCTTTTTAACATCTAAAGATCTAACAACCATTGGCGTACTAAGTGGATATGCTTTATCCATTTGAAAACGCTTTAGAATTTTCTCAATGTAGTTTGATTGATGGATTAATATGCCATTAGTACTATGCTCAATCTGTAGACCGAGACAGTGCTTAGTTTTGCCAAGATCTTTAATTTCAAATTCCTTCTTTAAGTAATTTATTGTTTCATCAATCTCTTCTGGAGTTCCAATCAAATTTATGTCATCAACATAAACTGCTAAGATAGCAAATCTCTTTACCGATTTCTTTATAAAGACACATGGACAAATGAGATTGTTTTCGTATCCTTCTTTTACCAAATATTTACTAAGACGGTTATACCACATTCTTCCAGATTGTTTCAATCCATATAGTGATCGTCTTAGTCTTAATGAGTACATGGACTTTGATTTTGCTTCAGGCAATTTATATCCATCTGGAATTTTCATGTAAATGTTGGTATCTAATTCACCATAAAGATAAGCTGTCACAACATCCCTTAATCTTATATCGAGTTTTTCAGAAACTACAAGGCTTATCAAATATCGGAATGTTATGACATCCATGACAGGGGAGTAAGTTTCCTTAAAGTCAAAACCCGGTCTCTGCTGGAAACCTTGTGCGACAAGTCGTGCCTTGTACCTCACGACTTCATTTTTATCATTTCGTTTTCTAACGAATACCCATTTATAACCTACTGGTTTAACATTTTCTGGTGTTTTTTCTATTGGTCCAAATACACCATGTTTTTGAAGTGAATCTAGTTCCACTTGGATAGCATCTTTCCATTTTGGCCAATCGTGTCTTTTTCGACATTCATTTATGCTATTTGGTTCATTATCATCATTCTCATTATTCTCATTATGGTCATGCCTTCAATTATTTCAGTAGCTACCGCGAATGAGAATACATCATCAATTATTATTTTACTTCGATCCCATATTTCTCCGTAGTTCGTATAAAATATTGAGATCTCATTATTATTAGGTACCATTTTATCGTTGGAATCTTCTTTTATCTCTTCTGGGATAATGTTTCCTTCCGCGCTTCTAGGAGAATTGGGATTTTCATTTGAGTGATCTTTTTGATCATTTATAACCTCTTCAGGAGGTTCCTTAATTGATGATTTTTCATTAGACTTTCTTTTTCTAGGCGCCAAGTCTTTTGAACCAATTGGCCTTCCACGTTTTTGTCTTGCTTTAGATTCATTTGCTGCTATATTTACTTTTGATCCTTCAGGGACATCAATTTTTGCTGGTGCATTTGCTGCTGGAATGTGAGATTTAGTTATTTTTGCAGTGTCGCTAAATGCATCCGGCAGTTGATTTGCAATATTTTGAATATGCAAAATTCTTTGTACCTCATATTGGCATTGTTTAGTACGTGGATCCAAATAAGACATAGATGGATTATTCCATGATATTTCACGCCGTTCTACTGGAACGGTCTTTTCTCCCCCTAACGGCGGGAAGATTGTCTCATCAAATTTACAGTCTGAAAATCTTGCAGTGAAGACATCACCTGTAAGAGGTTCAAGGTAACGAATTATCGATGGGGAATCAAATCCCACATAAATTCCCAACCGTCGTTGAGGACCCATTTTAGTATGAAGTGGTGGATTAATAGGTATATGCACAGCACAACCAAATTTTCGTAAATGTGAAATATTTGGTTGAAATCCAGTTAAGAGCTGTGATGGTGAAAGCTGATGATAAGCTGTTGGTCTAATTTTAACCAATTTCGATGCATGCAAAATTGCATGCCCCAAAGCTGAAACAGGTAGTTTTGATTGCATAAGCAATGATCTTGCAATAAGTTGCAAGCGCTTAATTAATGATTCTGCTAGACCATTTTGAGTATGAACATGAGCTACTGGATGTTCAATTTCAATCCCCAATGATAGACAATAATCATCAAATACTTGAGAAGTAAATTCTCCAGCATTATCTAGTAGAATCGATTTAATTTGATGATCAGGGAAGTGTGCTCTCAATTTTATTACTTGAGCAAGTAGCTTGGCAAATGCCAAATTTCTTGTAGAAAGTAAACAGACATGTGACCAACGAGTTGATGCATCAATCAATACCATAAAATATTTGAATGGTCCACATTCAGGGTGGATTGGGCCACATATATCACCTTGAATTCTTTGTAAAAATGTTGGAGATTCAGAGGTGATTTTACTATATGAAGGTCGAGTGATTAATTTTCCTTGTGCACATGGGGCACATAAGTAATCACTTGGTAAATTCAATTGGTTTGATAAATCATGTCCGTTTGAGTTTTTGGCAATTTTACGCATCATAGTTGATCCAGGATGACCCAAGCGATCATGCCAAAGAATCAATGTCTTTGTATTTGTGAGCTTCTGGCTCATATTTATAGAGTGAGATTCAACTATGCCAATTTTTGTAAAATATAAACCAGTTGAAATTGTACCAAATTTTTCTAGGATAAGCTTCTGGCTTTCAATTCTAGAAATAACACAAAGATATTCTTTGTTGTTTTCATTTATAGTTTCAATATGGTATCCATTCATTCTTATATCTTTGAAACTCAGCAAATTTCTTTTAGAGTTGCTTGAGTATAATGCATTCTGAATAAAGATATGCGTACCATTTGGTAATATTATATGGGCTCTTCCGGACCCATCAATTATATTAGCAGATCCAGCTATAGTGGAGACTTTAGCTGAGAAATTTTTAGATAGTTCAGAGAAAAACTTCTGGTTTTTCAAAATTGTATGAGTAGTTGCACTATCTAGTAAGCATATATCATCACCCAAATGGCGTTCCATACCTTAAGAAATAAAGACAAAGATTAGTCAATCATTAAAAATTTGTATGCATAAATAAATGTAATGTAAACAAACAAAGTAATATGATTAAAATAGGTTATTGATTAAAAACAACATCCACATTACACATTACTAGTACTGCAAAGGGAAATACAATTAAATGAACACAAACTTCAAACTGATTTATTGATGCAAGCTAATGAAATAAAACGAAAGTCACAAACTTCAAGACATTTCTAATTGATCAACTCGGTCATATCATTGATCATTGCACTTAGATTTTCATCATTAATGAAATTTCCATTGTCATCTTCGAAGAAATCATCTAACTTCAGGTTAGTGTTTTCAGGTAACTTTTCGGCATTATTTGCCTCAATATTCTTCGAGCGATGATATTCTTCAACTGTTTTCTTTGATGATCTACATGTACGTGACCAGTGACCAGATCGTCCACATCTATAACAAACTTCCTCATAATGCCTTTTATTTTTTGAAGCTGAATCATTGTTCTTTATAGGCTCAATTTTCTTTTGTTGCTTTTTAAAGTTGGTGGTTTTGTTACCTTTAAAACCACCGTAACCACCTCTGCTAGAGTTATATCCACGTCCACGACCATGTCCTCTACCTCGACCTCGACCCCTACCTCTTTCAGAGTGGGCAAAATTAGCATTAACTTCAGGTAATGCAGTTGAACCAGTTGGTCTTGAGGAATGGTTTTTTATAAGCAATTCATTATTTTGTTCAGCAATTAGTAAGCATTCTTTGAGTTCAGAATATTTTGTAAAATGACGCTCTCGATATTGCTGCTGCAGGAGTATATTCGAGGCATGAAATGTTGAGAAAGTCTTTTCAAGCATTTGTGCGTCATCCACCTTTTCTCCACATAATTTCAATTTAGCAGTGATTCTAAACATTGCAGAATTATATTCTCTTACGGACTTAAAGTCCTGAAACCTCAGGTTCAACCACTCTTGCCTAGTGTTTGGAAGTATGACCGTCTTCTGGTGGTCATAACGCTTCTTCAGGGAGTTCCATAAGTGGAGAGGGTCTTTTTCAGTCAAATATTCTATTTTTAGATCGTCATGGATATGACGTCTTAAAAATATTAGAGCCTTTGCTTTGTCCTGCTGGGACATAGTATTGCCATTTTTAATGGCATTTTCTAAGCATTGAGATTGCAAATGAATCTCAGCATCCAGTATCCATGATAAGTAGTTGTCTACAGATATATCCAAAGCTTTAAATTCAAGCTTGGCGATGTTTGTCATTTTGTGAACTGTTCATAAAATAAATTGCATAAGGTGAATATATTCGTCACAACAACATTCACTATTTGTTTGTTTCCAGCTAAAAAGAAGAAAAAAAATGGAAAGTCTTCAATAATGGTATCAAACAACTATACCAAAAAAATAAATTGTATCAACAAAACCAAACATTTGGATTTTGCAACTTTCATGTATTTATCAAATAAGAAAGGAAAGTCAGCCTTTGCGTATATTCCATTCCAAACTTTTGAATTTTATTTGGCAATAGATCCGCAAAGGGAAAAATAATAATAATAATATTGAATTTAGAAGCCAAAGAATAAAAATAAGAGTGATACAAGAAAAGACATGAAAAATATAGAAGCGAACCCCAAACTAGCATGTGCTGACTTGATAGCTTTATCAAAAAAATATATGATATTGACAATTACCTTTTTGGAGAGAGGAAAAGTAACGAGTTTATAAAGAAATGCAAGAACAATTCCTTTACCTGCTGTTGTAAAGGAAATAAGAAATAGAATGTATGTGGATATATTCTAAAAGACTCGTCTGCACTAATATATATAATATGATTTTGAATATAAATAGCCTTAGAATTGGAATGGTCAGAAGAGAAACGGTCAGAGTAATTAATATTTAATTACTTGATATAAATAGCCTTAGAATTGGAATGGTCAGAAGAGAAACGGTCAGAGTAATTAATATTTAATTACTTGCTGAGAAGTTGGAAAGTTTGAAGGTGAATAGGTTGAGGTCAATAATTAATTCGCATTCCTTCGTGCTGATAACGTGTTACAGAATAAAGAGAATGGAGGCAATTAGGGAGAGAACAATTCTATTGAATGAGAGAGATATATTTACAATACAATCAAGCTCCATATTTATAGACTACTTATGCAGTGCAGATTACAATAATGCCCTTTCATATTTAGCATATTCATCCCTATTATTAATGTATATTACAACAATAAGAGTATTATAGAAATTTTTTGGATGAGAATAAAACTCAAGTGTTTTTTTAGTAGTGTAAAGGGAAAATTTTGAGATAAGAATTTCTTACTATAGTATAAATGCAAGACAATTACTTATATACCGTATGTTTTAAGCATAGATGTACATGGCATCAAACGCGTTAAGTTGGGGTGAGCACATGGCAGATAATAAAATTAAATGCTTCGTGTTACAAACAAAAAGAGACTAAATATCAGAATGGCCTTATGTAAGTTCATGAGGATGTGCATTTATAATAGACTTATTAAGATTAAGCCTAAATATGATAATTACAAATCAAACGATCAACATACGCGAAAATAGAATAACAATAGAATAAAAATAAAAATCACAGCCATGCTAGAAATGTAAATAGAAATGTCATACAAATAGACTAAAATAAGTTGAATTGTTTAGTTATCACTTAAAGCCTAATGATTTCAAATTGTAATTAGAAATATACTATTTCTCTGTGGAAAAATGGTAAATCAACCTAGTTGAGGAATCCACAACTAATTGGGCTATTTTTGCAACAATATGTAACATTACTTGACTTTTCTTTTTGTTATGCCTTTTCCTTTATTTTCCATTGATATGTACGATGATGAATGAGCTCCTGAAGAATAGTTGCTAGGTGGTGATGGCTATTCCAATTCTTTATTCCATTTAAGCAGGGATGAGAATTGACATTGTTATAAAGGCCCTCCATTTACATCACTCGATAATCAATGCCAAGCAGGAACATCAGGTTTCTAAATGTCGTAAATACTTTAGAGTTTGGTAAAATCAAAAACTATTTAATCCTGAATTCAGACATTACAATTAACAACAGAAAAAATAAATTACAACAAATTAATATTATGTATAGAAAACACAACATATTTTATATGAGGCATGGTATGAAAGAACTAAAATTATAAGTAATCGTAACTGCTCAAAAGGTCAGAGTAAATAATCTTTCATACATAACAAAAACTGAACAAAATTGGAAAACAATGTAAGATCCTATATTTATATTTGTATGTAATTCTGTCATAAATACAACTATATAACAACAAAAAAGTTAGATAACATATCTTCATAGCCTCCATGAGATCCTAGAACCTGCCAGCTTTAATCCGTACATATGCTCTCAATCTGGTCGTTAGAGAGCACCTAATTTATGTGTTAAAAAGGAAATGAAAACAAAATGCGGATTAGACATAAAACCTGATCTAAGGGGGAACTAACAAGATACTATGTGTTTAAAATCAGTATACACACAATATGATAAGAGCTTATAAAGTACTAAACATCATACTCAATCTCCTCTTTTCTTACAACACAGAGTTAGTACAATAAAGTATATTGCTACTAACTACCGAATAAGGGATAACATTGTTAAATATATAGGTGCTAACTAACAAAGGTCTTGGATATCTACACTATAGAGTTAATGGGTGGGGACATGAATGTACAAATAATACCTACCAGATCATGGGGTGCAAGTAAAGCACCAAATACACCCATTGAATATAATGAATGAAGCCATCGTTTGTTAGAGGGTATCCTCATCCGACCCTTACACTTAACCAAATCCATCAATACTCACTCTAGGTGACGGATCCATTGATTACTTTTTTCGATTATGGTGGATTCCTATCCCAAACGCTCTCTAAGTGCTTAACAAAGTATGCCATGACTAATAAGATTGCAATACGATAAAAATGTCTTCAAGTAGTCCAAGGTGCATACTTATAACTATAACTATATAAAAAGAAAATTATTAAAAGTGTAGCCACAACATTTGGAATTTAACTATAAAAGCTAGTAATCTCGTTATGCAAATTATGAGCGTATGCCTATTCTAGCGTACATAGCTGTAACATCCCCTATCTTGAGGCTCGAAGTTAAGCGCTACAGATGCTGCAATCATCGTATTGACTTCTAGTGACAAGATATTGTAATGTTAATGGTATCCATAATATCAAAAGCACATGAATATGAAGTAAAATCACAGATTTCAAAAAACAGCTTTTCTCATTACATTTCAAAGCCATATTTCATTTTCAGTTACATAATCCCAAACGATCCCTAGGTTTTGATCAAATACAATTATTACAAATTACGACAAAAGCGACATATGAAGATGCCCCATTGGACGATCAGAGTACTAAATAGACATATCAGTCTTATATACAACACAACGGATATAAAACTAAATAGCTCCTACATAGCTATCTTTGCCTCCTGCACGTCTTTAGAAGCTTATTCGTCCACCTACTACATAGCTATCTTTGCCTCCTGCACGTCTTTAGAAGCTTATTCGTCCACCTACTAAACCTATAAAACCCTAACTCTTAATCTACTAAAATTAATTTTGAGCACCCGAGAGTTTAAGGGGAAAATATAAACTTCGAGTCAGACATAGAGTTTGGTGTGAATAATTCTATTACATCTTAGTTTATTGATATTAAGTGAGACCATGTCGGTTAGCGGAACAGGTTTCTCCTCACCAATATCCCTTTTTAAAAACATACCTTCTGCAATTCAAAATACAGTAATCAACCGATTGAAACAATAATAGTAAGTATGTATATTTATATGCACAAAAATCAGGAAATCAATGGACTATCTGTCCATACTATAGTTTTACTTGGCTAATTATTAACCACTAACTGACTCAGGCCTACCTGACATAACCAAAAATCTAACTTCTTTTAGACACAACCATGGGCCGAGTGCCCTTAACTTTCTAATACTGGGTTGACTGCCTTTAATTTTTGTTTTCTTTTCTAGGAGCAACCGACCTAATGATTTTGCGGGCTCACCAATAACCCATCTTTACTCTGCATATTTCTTTTGGTGTGTAACCTCAATTTAGTCCCATCTGTAACAAGCCCTACACACTGGAATTTTGCACTTATTTTAGTTATGGGCTAATAGCTAAAGTATATGGCGTGACCCTACATCAGTCTTGTCGGTCTTCTAATATCCGAGTTATAAACTCAAGGTTACTACCCTTTTCACATTTCATTTCCCGTCTTAGGGTTAAGTACCATGTCAAAACTTTATTTACTTGTAAACATCCTTTACAAATGATTTCCTCCTGAAATCATACCTTTTATAAAACAAGGAAATCATATACTTTGATTTTCTCAAAACACTTAAGCCATGATTTTTATATATATACACTTTACACAAAACAATGTTGATGAAATCTAATGGAATTATCTATCCATCTAAAGTAAGTTAAAAACCCTTTTAACTTAAAAGATCTTAGGCTATGAAGCCAAGGGAAACCATTCGAAACCTTTGTTTAAAACTTTAAACAACCCCTTTCGAAACCATTGAAAATGCCCTTTCGAAATAAGTTAACTACTTTACTTTGAAACACTAGGCCGAAAGGTCAAAACAAACCTTTCGAAACCTTTAAAATTATACCTATTGAAATCATTGGGAATAACTCTTCGAAAGCTTTATTAAAATCTTAGACATCCTCTTTTCAAATCACCTTAAACTTTCTTTTCGAAAGCATTGGAATCCTTCCACTTAATTACTCAAAGTAAACCATTCGAAAACATTGTGGTACCTTTCTTTCAAAACCTACATTATATACCTTTCAAAAGCATTAAAATTTCTCACTTAAAACATATCTTTCGAAAGTATTGGGTTCAAGTAAAAGATTATGCAACATAGCTTCGAAACCATTTTAAACCATTCTTTTCGAAACTTTTGGGTTTAACTTTTAATATATCTAAGTGTCTTAAAAGAATTGGGGTGAAAGCATTATTCCTAAGTAAAAAAAAAAGTGGATGGTTTCGAAACCAACCTTTTCGAAAGCAATGAGAAGCGGCTTCAAAGTTTAAAGGCAAGAGTACCCTTTCGAAAGCATTGATTCGAAGGGTTGAATGCGGAAGCATGGGTTTCGAACGCCTTAGAAAGCTTCATTTTAAAATAAAAAGGCGACAACCCATTTAGAAAGCCCTTCTGATAAAACAAAGGCACATTTGACTAAGTCGAAAGCTAATATAACTCCTTCGAAAGCCTCCTTTATAAACATAAGTGATTCATAGTAAAAAAAAGTAGCTTCTACCCCTTCGAAAGCATGTTTTGACTCTATACCTTCCGCCTAATTCCAATCCACTACGTACCAAGGCATTAATACCATGCGTATTGGTTTCGACTTGGTTGAGGCTAAATATCGGGTCGAAAGGTAGCCAATGGAAGTGGCGAAGCAGTAAATTCTTGCAAAACTGATAATTAGCATTTTAAAGTAATTTCTTTCCAACTAACTTGCCTTATTTATCAACATATAATTGGTTGCCAATTCTTTTGCAAAATCTTTTCGAAAATTGCTGTCAATTAAGTAATTAATGATTTAAAACATTTAACAGATTGGCCCTTCTCTTTTCCAAAACATATAAAATATTTAAGTCCCATACCTTAAATAATTTTATATCCATAATAAAATACTTACAAAAATTCTCTAAAAATTCTCATATTTCATTTAATATGTTTTCTAACATAATTAAATTTCAGACCTAAGGCCATCTCATATTTACCGAAAATAATTTAAATCAAATTTAACCATTTTCTTTCCTAGAAAATTCACAATAAACACACATTAACTTAGAAAATTACAAAATTTGAAACCCATCGCTAAAATAATGTTTTTGACCATATATGAGAAAGCCAAGTAATTGGGATGTCATTTAATAGGTTTTTCAAATCAAAACCTATCATAAAATCTATATAAAACAACATAAATCATCAACAAGCATACATATCCATTTAAACAATCAAATCGTGGCATTTTACTTGCAAATAAAATTCGGATCTCGTCTAGAAACCGAAAACAACAAAAACGAGATGTAATCTATTATTCGCCTTAGCTTGTTGTCAAGGAGGTTGTGATTTTCTCTTTGTTTAATCCCTTTAAGCTTCCTACTTGTTTCCTTGTTTATCTTCCTTTTGATTTCTTCTAATGGTGGCAGGCCAAGCTCCTTTATATTTAGTTTTGTTTGTGAATGTTGTAAATGAAAATGGAATAAGGGTCCAGGGTATAAGAATATAACCTATTCATATTTTACCTTTATGTTTTTATCCTTACTTACTTCATTTTATTTTTTCATTTATTTCTACATTACTTAAGGCATGACTACCTTGTAATTATACAAATCTCAACCCCTTTACCCTTTTAATTTTTACATTATTTTATTTAATTTGTCTAATTAATTTTTTTGAATAATGTTATTTAAAATTAAGTGTGTTACGATAGCGTAACGATTCAAACACACTTCACATGACTAAAATATAATAGTAATAACCTTTGTCTTTAGCCAAGAAATAACAGTTGAAATTTTCATATCATAATCCTTTTGCCTAAGCGATCAAAATCTGTAATTGTTAGACTATCAAAATTTCTTAATGATGCATTTAAATAACTGAGGATTATATATTTTCGACATTGATAAAAAACCATAGTTTCTCTTTAATATGTAAGACTACATATTAGACGCTCCAATGCAATGTGTTCGTTTAGGTTAGTTAATTTCATTTCATCTCATGTAATCAGTTTTAACTTTAGATCGTATCCAATTCTATTTTACTACTAATAATTTCTCAAAGGAATTCGTTCACCATGCAATTGGTATGCCTTGAAACAATAATTGCTTCTCAATGCAATAGAACATGTATTCATAAACACTTTATGAATTGCCTTTTATTTATAACCGATTTAGTTTAGTTTACCAAATTTATGTTCAAAACATAAATATGTCATCCAATAACAGTCCTTCCCAAACTTCTTCTGGGGAGATTCATACAAGATCCCTCACGAACAATTATTATGTACAGACTTTCGACTCGCACAACTTGCCAGCTCCTTGATCTAAGATATGTTGGGGTTTCTTTTAAATTCTTATCTGATATGATTTTGTAAACTATTATTTAGATGAAATAATATTAACCAAATGTACTACTCTTAAATACATGACCTTATAGGAAGAAATTAACTCAACTTCACTCACAATTAATCGTACTTTGTCCAACAAAGCTTGATTACTCCTTATCGATGCATCATTATGTGCCACAAGGAGGAGTGACTTTTGAGACTAAATCTTTATTCATACTAGGTACATATGGAACTCCTTCCAATGTACATTCAATTAAATCGAATCATTTCTATTGCATGTTATATTATTTTCTTTCGTTTTATACTCAAAGATCTATCTTAGCCATACTACATATGTATCAAATACACATGTCCACGTCGGTGATAACTCATCAGTAAATATGACGAAGTATGTAGAACTGCCTTGGTATCAATAGACTTATGATTGCATACCTTATTTGTATCAATCCAAAGAGTTCATTAACTCTTATGATGCCCCTACTTAATGGGTGCATAGCTCTTAATTGTTTATGATATAACTAACCAATATCATATGATTCATAATCGTATAATAAAATTATCTCTCAAAACTATGGCTTATAATTCCAAAATGATTGTAAATGATTTTTGATACTTCTGTATTTTCCAATTCCTTACTTCAATTATGAAAATAAATATCATATTGCAGTTGTATTTCACTATGAATATTCATAATATTCACATTAAAATATAACTATGTCCGTTTTTCAGTCGACGCCAAAAAATAGTCATTACTTCATAAATAACGACCGGTATGTTTTACGAAAATATTTTTTGTAACTTGATGCAATCAATAAGTGCTACCTGGCATGCTCCCACTATTTCCTCTATTACTATAATAGCATACTAAATTCGAAGATCCATCATTCACTTAATATATATTATTTATTTCATGTACTGCAACTAGTCTACAGCGGGGAGTTATTTGATCAAATATCTTTAAATCAAAGAAATAAATCTCATAGAAAATAATTTTCTATATGAAATTACATCTCGAAAAAGAAATCATATTTCTTAATCCAATATTAAGTATCAATTGTTATTATTACAATTCTCATTTTTGGTGTTTCTTTATGAAACAGAAGTGACTATCCACTCTCTTCATCCCAACTGTATCTTAAATTACATATACTCTTGTACATTCCTTTTTCTTTACAAATGGTCAAACCATTTAAAAGAATTCACTAACTACAACATCATAACCGACTCTTTATAAAAGCGAGCTTGATCATCCTTAACATTTAAGGACAACAACTATGTTGCACTTTACGTAAACTAACCAAGTTGGCATTTCATCGATTGAGTTCTTAGAACTATTTTGTAGTTTTGGTCTAGTACTACAGTTAACACAATATAATATTTATCGTAATCAATCAAATTGAATACTCGATCTCACGGTACTATTTATTGGCTTGTTTCAAATGAACAAACTTTACCGAAGTATCGTACATTACGATCTATGACCGTCCCCCATATAACACTTATATGTGATGATACGTGGATAAAATATTCATAGTCTTATATTGGTTTTGTAGTTCGAAACTCATAGAATGCAATACATGGTCTCGACCAAATAAACATATAAGCGACCAAATTACGAACTCATTTAGTAGTTATAAAATGAGGCACTTATAAGGTTGTTGAAACATTAACATGCAATAAGAATTTATAATAGTAAGTATATTTTATATTTCAATTTGTCAGTTTTCAATTTTCAATTTAGTTTAATTGTGTATCTTAAGTGATAAACATTTTATCAATAAATGCACAAATTTATCATTGAAAATCATTATAACATTATATAGCATATGTTCTTACAATATTAGAAATATTGAACGTTGTCATTTCATTTTTCTAATAAGGCTCTCATTAGTCTTATATGTTTCACCAACCCTAAGCAAAACATAAAAGTCTTTCAACTTCACTAGTGGGTGTTAGGATTCGTATATCTTAGGATTCTGATCTTAAGGAAAGCTCAACAAATCATAGGCCCACATACGATGGATAACTCTTTATCGGTTGTATCACATACAACTCCGAACCCGTGGTTCCTTATCCTAATCCCGCCTTTATTTTGAGGAAAGCTCAACAAGTAAAGTGGGACTATTCACTCGGACCTGTCATTTCGTAATGGCCTAAGTATGATGCACATTCCTTGAGTAAGCCCAACAAATATGTGTAATTATCTTACTACACATAACATCCCTAGCTTGAGGAAAGCTCAACAACTAAATAGTATGCAAGTAATCTATTAATATATAAATGATAGATGACAACTGTATATTAAAGATTCATAATCTGTAATATATAAAATCGAGCAATATCGACTTATGGAATAATGTATTTCTTATGAAATATCTCATGTGATTCAAGTATTGGACACATCAAAAATCACAGTATACGTACATATACATATGTATTTATTTCTTAAGTCTATTTGGGGTTGCTTTAATATTCCACATTTAGTTTATACATTCATCTTATGTAAGTTTTATTATTATATAACTTTTACATTTCATACTACCTATATAATAGTTTTATGTATAATATTATATTAATTAAATCTTATTTAATTAATTAACATTTTAATTAATTTATATTATTTTAATATACCATTTATGTTAAATATTTATTACATACTATAACCGTATTACACATGTATCTTATATGTGTGTGTATTCATTTAATTAATTGACCTTTAATTAATTTACTTAATTAATTAAACCTTAATTAATTTATATAATTAATTAACTTTTAATTAATTTATTTAATTAAACAATTTTAGTTGAATTATCTTAATTTCAAAATTCAATTCATATACATACATGTATACTTATGTTATTTTAAACATTTTAAAATATCATAACATATAATGCATGCATATTTCTTTTTATTAATTAAATTAATTAATCTATTTTAATAATCCATTTAATAAATTTAAAATTTTGAAATAAAAAATATATTTTGAAACATTTTGAAAATTTTATTATATTATAACTATTATAATATATTAATATCTTATTTTAAATTTAACCTTTAAATTTAAAATCTTATATTTTAATTTTCAAACAAATTTAAATATTTATGTTATGACATTTATAATATTTTCCTTATTTTAAATTTAACTTTTAAACTTAAACCTATTTTTAATTTATAAATTTTTTTGAAATTAGCCCAAGGCCTAATTCAAATTGGGTCTCTTCTATTAGGGGCAACCTTTTGAGCTCACATATATGTTCAAGCCAGGTCGGTAACCAGATAGGACAAAGTACTTGATTACCCAAACCAAATCCTTCGGCACTACCTTTCTTAGACACCCTACTAATTGGGTTATGAGCTCAATTTGTTATCCTTAACATGACATACTAGACCACAAAAGCTATTGGGCTATGATACCATTATTGGAATTGTGCTAGCTCACAGCGGAAGTTATTGTTGAGTTTCAATTTTTTTACCCTATTGAGTCTTTATTAGGCCTATGAAGTCTAATCTATTTAGAACATTTCTAAATTTAATTTAAATAAAATCATATATTTCATTCAAATTCATAAATTTTGATAGAAATTTATTTAATTTATATATAAGTATACATTCGTAACATATACATATGTATATGTGTGTGCACGTGTAACATGATATTCCGTGCAAGGCATAACATCCCCGTATATAGATGTTGGGATTTACATGACAAAGGGCATGTTAGCTCGTCCTATATTGCATTGTTGTCCAAATATGTGTGTAAATTTGCACTTATTATATATATAAAAACCCTAGTATGCATGTGTGTGTAAATGATTAAGTATTATAAATATATACTTATGATTAAAATTTTATGGTGTTAAATATTAAATAAAAAAACACACACACATGCGCGCGTGCACACACGAACACACACACACACACACACACACACACATATATATGCATGTATTAAAGTAACATAATTTCATATATATATACACATATACATACATATACATATACATACATATACATATACATACATACATACATACATACATACATATATATATATATATATAACACTATACGTATATACATAAATATAAAAATAATAATTAATGTAAATATGAGTTAGAATATTTTATATAAAGATATATGAATTATAAAATTTAAAAATTATATATATATATATGTATGTATGTATGTGTGTGTGTGTATATATATATATTTGCATTCTAAATCGAATACGCAACAACTCCAAATTTAATTGTAATTTAATCATATACATATTGTGAATTAATTAGTTAAATAAAAATAAATAAATGATAGAAAACATTTAAATTATGAATATTTTGAATTTTAAATTTTCAAGGAAACTGGAATAATATTATATAGCTTAAGAAAAATTATTCAAAATTTTATGTCAAAATTTTATTTTTTATTAATGGAATACCTTCGGACGAATTTAAAAATGAATTTTAAAAAATATAAAATTGATTAAAAATAATCTAATTTTTTGATCGAGAGCTTCTACGATATAATTTTAGAAAATTTGAAATTGAATTTTCGAAACATATTTTATATTAATTTATTAATTCGTATAATGACTAAATAGTAACAGAAATTAAATAATTAATAATTTTTTTTATTTTCGATCATTAAAAAACATAATAAATGTAAATATACAATCAAAAAATATTAATTCAGTTATTTTTGTGAAATAGTTATATAGTTTAATATAGATCATATAAACAAATTAATTAACTTATTAATACATGTATTAATTAATTAATTATTAATAAATCAAATATAATGATTTTAGCTGTGTGTATCAGATCCTTGATGAAAAGAATTGTTTTTTAATTTTATGAACATATACACATAACCAATCAATATGTCACAACATCAATACCTATAGGAATCTCGCGTATAATACGATGTCATAACACACACACACAGTTATATATCTACACACACACATACACGTATGTATATATGAACAATATGCTATTATATAGAGGTTATTTATCATATATAAAACTGCACACTTACCTAAAACTAATGCCTTTGAGTCCACCTTGTAATGATGAGTTCTCCTCTTTCGAAAACTTCTCGATTCTACGGATTGCTAGTCCTGAATCATAGACGCTTTTGCTATCAAATAGTTGTAAATTCGAATTGATTTGATTTGAATTTGTTGGAGCTTTTGGAAGGTGTAATTCAACCAAGATGAAGGAGATAGCAGGTACTAAAAAGCCTTTTCAAAGTTAGGGTTCCTTTTGTAACGGTTGAATCTGAGAGAAAAGTGGATCACATCACATACCTTTTCTCACTAAATCTCTACCATCCATCACAAACCCTTTTTACCCTATTTTGGCCGCCCCTATGTCTAATGTTTGCTATTGAAATTTTGCCTCCAACTTTATAGGCCAATAGCCCATTTAAGCCCAAGTAAATATATTTAATTAAATTTAATTTCATTCCGCTTCGATATCTCATATCAATCGATATATTTATAACAACTATAAATATATATATACAACAATATTTATTCCTCAAATCAAATTCAAATTTTATAATTAATATTTCATAAATATTAATTAGTGAAGTTAATTTATAATAATTATAAACTACTTAAATTTATTGGCCTAAAGAGAATTCATCATTTCGACTACGTGACCCATATGTGTAAATTTGATTAGTGATTAAAGTCGAACTATTCGTATGTTAATGTTAACACATCAATTAGCAAGCGGTGTGACATTTCGGCCAAATCTATGCTTATTTAGTTCCGATAAAATCCAATTTCACTTTAAGAAGCATTACGCAGTTGTGACATTTATTTACACCAATTCTCTTCGTCAAAACTATATCACTTTGGACTTTGGTAATGGTCAAAATTTTGATATCACCACATTCAACTATATAGTCCAAACTTAAAGTCATCGATTCAATAACAACAATTATTATTAACCGAAATGCTCTGGCCAGAGCTCTGTTGTAAAAATCCTTCTAGGCTCCCGCCTAGGCACTAAGCTAGCCTTATCGCCTACGTTTTTTTTCCTATTCTGCCTAGATGAGAATGACCGGAGTACCTAAAATATAAACAAGTTTATACACACCATCTATGCACTAATTTAGGCTTGATGCATGTTATAAGCATCAAAATGTTTATTTCTAGCGATTCTATCTGCATAATTGCATACAAATCCAACCAAATCCATGATATCCCATTATGGTTTAGTTAATACTAAAAAAATACTAAAACTTTATCCAAAACGCATGAGTTTATCAAAAACAACTAGTTTCGATTAGTCCCTGCCTAGGCGATTAATCCCTAATCTATGCTTGCCGCCTAGCATCTTCCTAGCAAACTTTACAATCTTGGGCCAAAGACTTTAACTTTGAGTCGACTTGAGTTTATCGTGATACTAACCCCATATAATTAAGGAGACGAATCCTCTCTTGAATAGTGGTTCACTTTCAATGCTTCCACTCGGTCTAATTATAGTCACTCGATAGAATGCAATGCCATGATTTGACTACAATCAAAGAAGAGCTTTCAAATTGGAGCTCCACGGTATTCTCAAATCGAGAGAATTGTGTAAATTAGTCACATTTATATTAACCAACATAAAACCATCTAGTGAGTCGTTCCATAATTATCCAATAACTATCACTATGTAACCTCTTGAGGGCCAAAACAACCATGAGTAATACACTGTCCAACATTTGAAATAGCGTTATATATTCTAGTCCTAATAGATACATCTATATCTAGTCTCGATGCATCTTGACTAGGAACATTTAAATGGTATATTTGTTTTCATTATGATGAAATTACTCATGGTTACAACACTTTGTAACTACTATCACAAAACATAGCATTTATGGATTTTCTACTATCTTTTAGTTAAATTAATCAATTAATATAACCACATTATACGTAGTATATAACAGAAAGAAAATACCTTTAATTTCAAACTAGATTGGTTATTGAGTTAGATATATGTAACAAATTACATAACTGCACGTAGGGCATAGCCTTAACTCTATCAAATTAGCCAAACAAAATCTCCGCCTATCCGAATTTCCCAAACTGAAACTCTAAAGTAGTGTTTTTCATTTCTTTTGATGAATATACCATTGTATTTTGTACTTATGCACTGTATTTGAGATCTATAAAGAAATGAAGAAGGAGTTATAATGGAGGTAGGTCAGAGATTATCGAACTAATATAAAAATTCTGTGTTTCATTTACATTTTCTGTACTTTACTTCTTGTGTTTTGGTATATTTTTATGTAATTTATAATCTTAACTAGGGTAAGAACTTAACATATTTTATGAATAGAGATCTCATTTTCTAGAAATCAGCACTAAGACCACACTCTAGTTCCTTGGCTCTATCAAATCTCTATTCTAGGAAATTTAGCTATTTGTGAAGTAAACATTTTGGTACTTTCATTGAGAATTTAATGTAGATCATAAAAGCTACCAACTATAAAGGAAGGATCGAAGGGGACGGTTGGATAAAGAGAAGTATGCTTATGGAGGGTGTTAGAAAGCAATCATGGTCCAAGTAAACTAGTTCACTACCTTACTAAGGAGGAGATACAAACTATGATGGAAAAGATGGAAGCTTCTTTCTTAGCTAAGAAGTAATAGATAATGGTCGTATTCCTTGGAACTAAGGACCAAGTAGCACTAACACTGTGACGACTCGGAATTTTGGACAATTTAAATTGGGATATTTAATTGATTTTAATATTTAAAAGTTAGTTTGTAACTTAAATTTCAAATGTCACCATTATTTGGAAATTTAATTTTTGGATTTAATTACTGGAAATTGGGTAAAAATGTTGAATATGAAGTTTTAAGCTTGTTAAAAATAATTTGAAGGCTCGTAAAATTTATATTGATAATACTGAAGATAGTAAAAGTGTTAAAATTGAATTTGAAGGTGATTTGTTCAGTTTTGAAAATATAACGTTTAAATCGATATTTAAAAATAGCATTCCGAGGCAAAGTCTCGGAATTCGACGAAACCAGTTCCATTACATCCGTAAAATTGTATTATTATCGATTTTCAAATTTTGTAGTGATTGGAGTTGTTGTGTGAGCATTCGATATATAAACGTGCTAAAATTTATATCGAAAATTCAATGTAATAACTGGGTTCAAAAAGCTATCTTCTCCATACGATCGAATTAGGACTCGAAACCTTATCCAGTACGTTTGGAATAGGGTTATAACATTAGGAACGCCTAGCGGCACGCCTCAATAGGAGGTCAAGATTTTAAGCCGTTTAAATCGAGATATTTGAAAATTAAATTAAATTTATATATAACGTCAAATTCAAGCACTTCATTGCAGCCGAAATTCCATCAAATCGGCCTCCTTTTGTTATATGTACACGACCCTTTCCTTTTCTAACACGCTTCCCTCTCTTCAAAAGGAAGCTTTCATCCACGTCTTTAAAAAGAAAAAGGAAATCGACATTCATTCTTCCCTTAAATCGAACTCGTATAAAAAAAATGGTCGAAGCCTATTCAAAATCAAACTCTCCTCTTCAATTCAATTCAAAAATCCCATGCTTCTTTTCCCCAAATTTCGAAATCAGGGGAGATGCGTACGCAACTTGAAGGGGCTCGTTCTCGAGCTAGGGTGCAAGGCCGCGTTCGCGATTTGGGTAGGAGTCACGTCTCTCGTGATCTCTTGGCAAAAGGGGGTTGAGTCGTCGATGAAGCCTCGACCCATCGAGGGAGGTGGATGCGAAGGCTCGCGCTCGTATTAGGGCAGGTCGAGGTCGTTGAGGGATCGTGGTCGTCTGCGAGATCGGGTAAGGATGACACGAAGCACAGGGGCTCGAATTAACATCTTCGTCGATCCAGTTAGCATCTCGTGCTCAAGGGAAGCGGCGACGACATTTGCCAGGGTTTCATCGATAGCATGGTGGTTGAGAGTTCGTGAAGACGAGATCGTGCTGAGAGTCGAGTCAGAGAGATAACGATTTCTTTTAAATTGAATAAATAGATGTATTTTGTTTAATTTAATTTTATGTATAGACAGTTTTTCATTTTATAGAATGATGATAATTTTAATGATTAATAAATTTTAAAGTTTACAGTAATAAGATAATTTTGTTTAAATATATAGGTTAAAAATGGAACTTTTTATTTAGTCAGAGGAATATATATACAAGATTTAAAAAATAACAAAAATAATATAGAATTTGCATAAGGATTTGATTTTCAAATCTATACAGATTATTTATATAAGTATATGTGTTTTCAAAAAAATAAAATTAATTGTTTGATTAGTTTAAATATTAATAAACCATACGATATTTATACAAGGTCAATAATTGTGGAATCCAATCGAGAATGAAGTGGATTTGCAAATTTGAGAGGCAAATGTGAGTTAATCTCACTCTTTTGGATTTCTATTTAAATTTAAATAGTTAAATTTAAATAATTGGTTGATTGATTGATTTGATTGGATGTGTTATATTATATATAGTAGTATATATTGGAATGATTGATTTCCCACATTATATAGCAGATGAGACCCTATGCGCCGCATAATAGCGGATGATATTTTATTTAAAACCCACATACCGCGATATTCCACCTCAAAGTGGAATTGATATTGTGCTAACATCTATGGATGTAGGAATACAGGTTGGAGGGATCCAACTGGATTCCTCAAAATTATCTAGATTATTTAATATTCTATGTTATGAATATTTGATATTCTGTGTTGAATTACATTGATAATTAGAATATTGAATGCTATAGTTTTCTTGAATATATTTCGGTACACTGGGTTATCAATATATATAGAATTGGATTTTTGAAAAAATAATAAAAGAGTGAATTTTTAAGTAAAATAATCATAGAAAATTTGAATAAATTAAAGAATGAATTGGATAAGAATAAAAGTCATTTCAAAATTCTAAAAAATAATAATAATAATTCCGAGTATGGAAAAAGAGGATTTGAATAAACAGTAAAATAATGAATTATAAACCTCAAGTGATATTATTTAAAGGAATAAAGAATTTATTTTAAAATTGAAGGTTTAAATTTATTTGAAAGGATAAAGAAGAAATTTGGAAAATATGAAATTGGTATTTTCAGCTAACAAGATTTTAAATCATAATGAAGAAATAAAATATGAAGTTAATGGATTTTGGAATAAATGGAGTAAGTAAGGAAATTTATTTAAAAATGAAGTAAATTGAAAATCAATTTGGAGATTGATTTAATTGTGTAATACCAGGATTTTTAAAAGAGAAGTGAGACTTTGGAATTTATAAACTGGTTTTATAAAGGTGAAGTAATATATCAATGGATATTTGAAGAATAAATTCACGATGGGAATTTATTAAAGAAATGGGAAAATTTATTTAAAAATAAATAATGATTTATTTTTAAAGGATGCGAAGAGAAGTGTATTTCCCTGGATAGCCAAGTACGTTTTCAAAGTAAACTTTTAAATATAAGTTAAAGGCTTTAATGTTGTTTTAAAAAGCATGTTTTAGGAAATTTATTATTACTAAATGTTTAAATTCTGAAGTAAGTATTTTTCAAATCTATTATCGTAGTAATTATTTAAAGGTGACTTGGTATTTTATTTTAAAGGAGAAATTCTAGTTTTATATTTTATAAAGCAACCTCATTTTCAAATATTCTTGTAACATATATTTTTAATAAAGTATTGAAGTAGTTTTTGATTTAAATGTTTTAAAGGATAATTTATAATAAAGTGTTTTAAATTATTTTAAAAATCCAAAGTTTTTGTGCTTGGTGTTTTCAGTGGAAATAAATATTTGGAAATTTATTTCATGGAAGAGTATGGTTTGGAAACCGTTTCAAAAAGGTTTGAATAATGGAAATATATCTTGCGAAGATATTTTGAGATTAATAAATAATTTGGAAAATTATTTATGGTTGATGGATGCTGTGAATGTTAATTGATACTTAAATAACTGATTATCAATATTGGCCAATGCGCTGATCTTTTCGAAGAGACCGGGATCGGGATTAATTTCTCGAAAACCCACTTCGATCCGGTTTGTACGTTTTCGTGAGGAAGACGAGTTTGGATTCGATGATGGAGCAGTGAAGTGCAAGGGCTAGTCGCTACTAATCCTGAGGATGATTCCAAAATGGATGTAGTAGGAGTAATGCCTTCGGTTCCGTTCGAACCCGGGACGGACTTGTATGGATGGAAGCTTTTGGCACATCGTCGGGTGGACGATGAGCATTCTAAGTGAAATGATCTAAAAGGTAACGCTTAGCCTCAAGCCTCATCAACCGGGAATGACTGAAAATCAGAGATTATGCAGCAAGGCTAGGTAGGTAGCGCCCATTATGTGAGGTCATCCCTGTCTAGATGTCCTTTTTTATTCGGCTTAGTGGTGCGGCTGCTGATCCCAACCATGGGGTGATCTTACTCGGGATTATCCAGCAAGGTGTAGTCCCGGTCTTGTGTTGCAGGGGGTCGGGAGTGATCCTTGGTACGGTGATTCAGGCAACGTACTGTGACAGGTGGTACCCTAGTGCCTAGTCATTAGTTGAAATTCCATTCTCCCTACGCACCTGTACGGTTTTGATTGTGCCCAACTATTGCTGAATCCATTCTCCCTACGCACCTTTACGGTTTTGATTGTGTCCAACCATTGCTGAAACGTGAGATGCAAGCATTTCAGCTAGATTCTATTTTACTTTCTATAGCCACTATTATAATATCAGAGAATTTTAATAAAAAATGTTTTAGCTATCGTAAGGTAAAAGCCCGACATGTTTATTTGTGGCGTGGTCTTACGAGATGCTTTTGATTTCAAAGGATTTTTGGAACTTTAATAATCAATTTGAGTGTGATTTCTCACGCTGGTTTTCCCAATTGACTCGGGTGTTATTTAACTATAATGCTAGGGTTAGACCGAGTATTATAGAATACATGATATGTTGGTGTAGAGCTCAGGAGACGAGCTGGATGGCGATACGTACTTCCGTACTTGATTATTACTCCGCTGTGTATTCTGTTTTGAGGAAAAGTTTATATGACTGTCCAATTGTATGTTATTGATGTTGTTGAACTCTGATGATGTATTCTAATGATGTATGTATAAAACAGATATAGTTTTCTTTTGTGTAAAGATCAGTTATTATCTATTATATTTTAGTCTCCTACGATGGTAAGATTCTGATGTTTTTTCTATTTTCTTTTTCTTCCTCTTCTTCTTTAACCCAAATGGTTCGTATTTCCATTCATCTTGAGTTTATTGATGGAAAATATTGTCGACACAAGGGGTATGGGTTTACGGGCTGTTATAGTTGGTATCAGTCCTGAAGGTCACGCGAGAACCTTGGCTCTGGTGGGGATTACTCATTAAATAGAGTCCGTATTACTCTAGAATGAGTTCGAGAGTATCAATAGATATGAGCGCGTATTTGTTAGTGAATAAAAATTTGTTTTATATTGTGTTGACTTATCTATTGAGTGTTTATGGATTCTAGTCGAAGTGTGGTCGAACGAAATTGAATTGGGTTAAAATAGATTTGGTGTGAGTTGTAAACAAATCCAATTCAAGCATAAATTGAATGACCTTATTATTAGTAAATTCAATAATGAATTGTTAATGTGAATTAAAATTTAAGAATGGATAAAAGAATAAACTAATCGAATAAATTAGTAAAATGGTTGGGATTTGATCAAAGGAAAAATCAAATCAAAGATTTAAATGGAAGTTGGTTGAATAAAATAAACTTAAATTATTGGGTGGAATAGTTTGAAGAAAATAAATAACTTAAGAAAATTGTGAGATGGTTATTTAATATATTGGTTATCGAGTTTAATAAAATGGTTTGGAATCAAACCTTTTGGATATGAAAGAAAATGCAATAAAAAGATTGTGAATAAATTAAAATGGGATGGAATCAAGTGTAAATTGAGTTGGAATCAATTAAAATGGTTATAAAGCTTAAGTAATTATTTACTCACATTAATATTGTCGAATTGCATAAGAAAATGGATCGTTTGATGTAAACAGGATTAGATAAAATTCTATGAGTTATTAGAAGTGAAGTTGGATGATTATGAAATCAGTTGGAATGATTATGAGTTTGTTTTGCTTAGAATGAATTAAATATAAGCGAGTAAGTTGTAAATCACTTAAACTAAATGAAATGGTTTGAGAATTGGTTGTAAGCAATTGTAATAAGTGTCAGAACCTTATATGTGAATTATGGAAATTATATAACATGCATTATATGTGAAATTTATGTTTTAGTTATTGAAAGTAAGTGAAATGTTAATGAATTGCATATATTTAGTACTTATATGTTTGAATTGAGTAAGTACAGGTACCGAGAAGCCATTTGGCTAGATTTGATCGCGCAAAATGCTAAAATAATAAGCCGCTTGTTTAAAAATGCTAAATAGAGGTACGCCTATGCAATATAAAATCGGAAATATGAACTGTTTTTGTTTTTCCGACCGTGTAGGTCGATGTATATATATTTATATCTCTTGTCAAATTGCAAAAGCTCCTCCGTACAAAGGAGACTCTAACAAAATTGTTCGAAAATTTGGGAGTTAGAAATTTTTTGTTAGCGATAAAACGATTTCAAATTGGAAATTGAAATAAATTAGTGGATGAAACTAATTTAAAATAATGATATGAATCAGTTATAAATGGAATATAAAATTCAATATTCAAAGTTGAAGTTGAATTAAATTCATATGGAGATGGGAGAACCAATTTGAATAGAAGTAGGTATAAACTAAAGTGGTGAAGTGAAAATAAATATAAGAAGCATATAAAATACTTATATTGAACTAAAGAAGGAATGGTGAAATTCTTAAGTAACATGCGTGTCGGGGAAATATATTCTAAGTTATTATTTGAACGAAGCTTTAATAAAAGTGATAATTGGGGATAAGTGAATAGAAATCAAAATGAATGTGAATAAAAAGAAAATAGATATAGTTGATAATCAATTGAGATAGATACGTAAGATGTACGTATATTATTTTATTCGCATAGCAATTTGATCCAGACTCGAGCACAAAATTTCGAGATAGTTATATCAATCCGGGTTAGGTTTTTCACTCGATTTTCGACGGCGAACCCTGGAAATGGATTTTGATTGATTTTGAAAATTCTCTATTGTAGTTATGACTATGCAAGGAGAATGACGGTCTTTGATCAAGGAACCAGATCTGAGTCCGTAGTAGAAAGTCGGGTGGACGATGCTAGTTCGGAAGTGAAATTGTGTGATCGAGTGAGCGATCGAATTTGATATTGCGTACGAATGATATAGGTACATCGTACGAGCTTGGATGGATAAATATTAAATTTTTGTAAAGAAGTGTATAAAATGATTTATATTATTGCTAAGTAGGATATACAAGTATTATAAAGGAAAGGGAAAATTGGATTTGATTTCAGAAGATAAATATGAATTGCTCGACAAAAAGGTATGTGTTTAAATTTCTGTATGAAATTTGATTGGGTTGTTGGTCTAGCCACTTGACGTTTTGTTTTCTTTTGGAATTTGGGAGCCCGTAGAGGCATTTTGTAATTGTACCGAGCTAGCCGCGCAAAGGAGACGCTGGCGAAATTTTTCAAAAATTTAGGGAGTTAGAAAATTTTGATAAATCAAAATTGGTTTTAAATTCAAATTTGAATTGTTAAGGAAGTAGTATTGTTTGGGAATTATGGATAAGTTTAGAAAGCTAGAGGAAAGGGTTAGTGTGTCTTTAATAAAAGATTGTTTTGAGAATTATTTGGAATTGTTTGGTTTTGGGGATAAGTAAACGGGTATTGGACCATTCTTCTTAACCAGTAATTTCAGGGACGAAATTCTTTTACGGGAGGAGGAACGTTACGACCTGGAATTTTGGACAATTTAAATTGGGATATTTAATTGATTTTAATATTTAAAAGTTAGTTTGTAAATTAAATTTCAAATATCACCATTATTTGGAAATTGAATTTTTGGATTTGATTACTGGAAATTGGGTAAAAATGTTAAATCTGAAGTTTTAAGCTTGTTAAAAATAATTTGAAGGCTTGTAAAATTTATATTGATAATACTGAAGATAGTAAAAGTGTTAAAATTTAATTTGAAGGTGATTTGTTCAGTTTTAAAAATATAACGTTTAAATTGATATTTAAAAAATAGCCTTCCGAGGCACAGTCTCGGAATTCGACAAAGCCAGTTCCATTGGATCCATAATATTGATTATTATCGGATTTCAAATTTCGTATTGATTGGAGTTGTTGTGTGAGCATACGATATATAAACGCACTAAAATTTATATCGAAAATTCACTATAATAACTGGGTTCAAAAAGCTATCTTCTCCATACGATCGAATTCGGACTCGAAACCTTTTCCAGTACGTCCGCAATAGGGGTATAGCATTAGGAACGTCTAGTGGCATGCCTCAATAGGAGGTCAAGATTTTAAGTCGTTTAAATCGAGATATTAGAAAATTAAATTAAATTTATATATAATGTCAAATTAAAGCACTTCGTTGCAGCCGAAATTCCATCAAATCAGTCACTTTTTGTGATATGTACATGGCCCTTGCCTTTTCTAACACGCTTTCCTCTCTTCAAAAGGAAGCTTTCAGCCGCGTCTTTAAAAAGAAAAAGGAAATCGACATTCATTCTTCCCTTAAATCGAACTCGTATAAAAAAAATGACCGAAGCCTATTCAAAATCAAACTCTCCTCTTCAATTCAATTCACAAATCCCGTGCTTCTTTTCCCCAAATTTAGAAATTAGGGGAGATGCTTACGCCACTTGAAGGGGATCGGTTTCGAGCTAGGGCACAAGGCCGAGTTCGCAATTTGGGTAGGAGTCACGTCTCTCACGATCGCTTGGCAAAAAGGGATTGAGTCGTCGATGAAGCCTCGACCCATTGAGGGAGGTGGATGCGAAGCCTCGCGCTTGCATTAGGGCAGGTCGAGGTCGTTGAGGGATCGTGGTCGTCTGCGAGATCTGGTAGGGATGACACGAAGCACATGGGCTCGAATTAACATCTTTATCGATCCAGTTAGCATCTCGTGCTCAAGGGAAACGGCGGCGGCATTTGCTAGGGTTTCGTCGATAGCATGGTGGTCAGGAGTTTGTGAAGACGAGGTCATGCCGAGAGTCGAGTCAGAGAGGTAACGAATTCTTTTAAATTGAATAAATAAATGTATTTTGTTTAATTTAATATTATGTATAGACAGTTTTTCATTTTATAGAATGATGATAATTTCAATGATTAATAAATTTTAAAGTTTACAGTAATAAGATAATTTTGTTTAAATATATAGGTTAAAAATGGAACTTTTTATTTAGTCAGAGGAATATATATACAAGATTTAAAAAATAACAAAAATAATATAGAATTTGCATAAGGATTTGATTTTCAAATCTATACAGATTATTTATATAAGTATATGTGTTTTCAAAAAAAATTGCTCGATTAGTTCAAATATTAATAAACCATACGATATTTATACAAGGTCAATAATCATGGAATCCAATCGAGAATGAAGTGGATTTGTGAATTTAAGAGGCAAAGGTGAGTTAATCTCACTCTTTTGAATTTCTATTTAAATTTAAATGGTTAAATTTAAATAATTGGTTGATTGATTGATTTGATTGGACGTGCTATATTATATATAGTATATATTGGAATGATTGATTTCCCGCATTATATAGCGGATGAGACCCTATGCGCCGCATAATAGTGGATGATATTTTATTTAAAACCCACATACCGCGATATTCCACCTCAAAGTGGAATTTGTATTGTGCTAACATCTGTGGATGCAGGGAAACAGGTTGGAGGGATCCAACTGGATTCCTCAAAATTATCTAGATTATTTAATATACCGTGTTATGAATATTTGATATTCTGTGATGAATTACATTGATAATTGGAATATTGAATGCTATAGTTTTCTTGAATATATTTTGGTACACTGAGTTATCAATATAGAATTGGATTTTTGAAAAGAAAATAAAAGAGTGAATTTTTAAGTAAAATAATCATAGAAAATTTGAATAAATTTAAGAATGAACTGGATATGAATAAAAGTGGTTTTAAAATTCTAAAAATAATAATAATTCCGAGTATGGAAAAAGGGATTTAAATAAACAGAAAAATAATGAATTATAAACCTCAAGTGATATTATTTAAATGAATAAAGAATTTATTTTAAACTTGAAGGTTTAAATTTATTTTAAAGGATAAAGAAGAAATTTGGAAAATATGAAACTGGTATTTTCAGTTAACAAGATTTTAAATCATAATGAAGAAATAAAATCTGAAGTTAATGGATTTTGGAATAAATGGAGTAAGTAAGGAAATTTATTTAAAAATGAAGTAAATTGGAAATCAATTTGGAGATTGATTTAACTGTGTAAAACAAGGATTTTTAAAAGAGAAGTGTGACTGTGGAATTTATAAACTGGTTTTATAAAGGTGAAGTAATATTTTAGTGGATATTTGGAGAATAAATTCACGATGGGAATTTATTAAAGAAATGGGAAAATTTGTTTAAAAATAAATAATAATTTATTTTTAAAGGATGTGAAGATAAGTGTATTTCCCTGGATAGCCAAGTACGTTTTCAAAGTAAACTTTTAAATATAAGTTAAAGGCTTTAATGTTGTTTTAAAAAGCATGTTTTAGGAAATTTATTATTTATAAATGTTTAAATTCTAAAGTAAGTATTTTCCAAATCTATTATCGTAGTAATTATTTGAAGGTGACTTGGTATTTCATTTTAAAGGAGAAAATCTAGTTTTATATTTTATAAAGCAACCTCATTTTCAAATATTCCTATAGTATATATTTTTAATAAAGTATTGAAGTAGTTCTTGATTTAAATGTTTTAAAGGATAATTTATAATAAAGTGTTTTAAATTATTTTAAAAATCTAATGTTTTTGTGCTTGGTGTTTTCAGTGGAAATAAATATTTGGAAATTTATTTCATGGAAGAGTATGGTTTGAAAACTGTTTCAGAAAGGTTTGAAGAGTGGAAATATATCTTGCGAAGATATTTTGAGATTAATAAATAATTTGAAAAATTATTTATGGTTGATGGATGCTGTGAATGTTAATTGATTGTTATATAAACGACTATCAATATTGGCCAATGCACTGATCGTTTCGAAGAGACCGGGATCGAGATTAATTTCTCGAAAACCACTTCGATCCAGTTTGTACGTTTTCGTGAGGAAGACGAGTTTGGATTCGAAGATGGAGCAGTGAAGTGCAAGGGCTAGTCGCTACTAATCTTGAAGATGATTCCAAAATGGATGTAGTAGGAGTAGTGCCTTCGGTTCCGTTCGAATCCGGGACAGACTTGTATGGATGAATGCTTTCGGCACATCGTTAGGTGGACGATGGGCATTCTAAGTGAAACGATCTAAAAGGTAACGCTTAGCCTCATCAACCAGGAATGACTGAAAATCAGGGGTTATGCAGCAAGGCTAGGTGGGTAGCGCCCATTAGGGTGAGGTCATCCCTGTCTAGATGTCCTTTTTTATTCGGCTTAGTGGTGCGGTTGCTGATCCCAACCGTGGGGTGATCTTACTCGGGATTATCCAGTAAGGGATAGTCTCGGTCTTGTGTTGCAGAGGGCCGGGAGTGATCCTCGGTACGGTGATCTAGACCACGTACTGTGACAGGTGGTACCCTAGTGCCTAGTCATTAGTTGGAAATCCATTCTCCCTACGCGACTATACGGTTTTGATTGTGCCCACTATTGCTGAAACATGAGATGCAAGCATTTCAGCTAGATTCTATTTTACGTTCTATAGACACTATTATAATATCAGAGAATTTTAATAAAAAGTGTTTTAGCTATCGTAAGGTAAAAACCCGAGATGTTTATTTGTGGCGTGGTCTTACGAGATGCTTTCGATTTAAAAGGATTTTTGAAACTTTAATAATCAATTTGAGTGTGATTTCTCACGCTGGTTTTCCAGACTGACTCTGGTGTTATTTAACTATAATGCTCGGGTCAGATCGAGTATTATAGAATACAGGATATGTTGCTGTGGAGCTCAGGAGACGAGCTGGATGGCAATACGTACTTCCGTACTTGATTATTATTCCGCTGTGTATTCTGTTTTGAGGACAAGTTTATATGACTGTCCAGTTGTATATTATTGATGTTGTTGAACTCTGATGATGTATGTATAAAACAGATATAGTTTTCTTTTGTGTAAAGATTTGTTATTATCTATTATATTTTATTCCGCTACGATGGTAAGATTCTAATGTTGTTTTCTATTTTCTTCTTCTTCCTCTTCTTCTTTAACCCAAATGGTTCGTATTTCCGTTTATCTTGAGTTGATTAATGGAAAATAGTGTCGACTCAAGGGGTACAGGTTTACGGGCTGCTACAAACACAGTCCACAGATACCGAACCGGGAATTCTATTAGCAATCCATCAGGAATAGATACTGGAGAACGAGAAATGCATGAAGAAGCCATGGAGACATGGATTTCCACTCAACCAAACCGGCTAGGGCCCTAACCAGTTTAGCTTCATACTGAACAAATTGACACTAAACCAAATGGTGTAGCTTCTATGGTCCAATAGGAGCTTTCCCACCAGAAATCAAAGTTGATGCTAGAAGTACATGCCTGGCTTCCAAAACGGGACCACTTTGGTTTGGATGTTGTGGTCCACATGTAGTTGATCCATTGTGCAAGGGGCACTGCATGACCCACCAAGCAATCCAAGGGAGCATTTTAATGGTGTAGCACACAACCTCTATATCCATACAACCAAAGAGTGTTACTAGATAATACTGTTCGATAATACGAAGAATGAGGAAATATTCGACTGTCACATGTGAATATTCCCTTAGGATAACACCTGTATGTATTTAAGGTCTCATATAACACATTCATACGTACACAGTATAGGCATAAAGCAATAAACACGCGTATTTCCAAAATAAAACAAAACATAATATAAAATAAATAACGGAGAACATTGAATTGTCGAAAAACCAATAATATATAATAAATTAACATATACAAACACCAATGGGTCTATATAAAAAGAGTCAGTACCGCTGTCTCCTAAATAAATACAAGATAGGTCTAACACATATAATCCAATAACATATACATATATGAGACCTTATAATATATAATGGTACATAATACTGCTAATAATATAGCCTCCAACTAAACCCAACAATCACATACTACTCTCATCATCCTTGAATCTAAAATTTCCTAGATTGACCCAAATATTATAAATAACACATCGGTCGGACTATGACTAGAATGTAGATGCCAATGTATAATAACAATTGGCATGGTGTAAATAAATACAACATGGGTAACATAAAATATTCCAAGTTTATCTACGTCACCCAAAACCATGTACATTAAATGTCACCCATTGTAAAAGATCATCAACCGTCGCATCAAATGGCACAAGAATGAAATGGGTGAAACTTCTTCAAACAATCCAGCATCTAACAACTGCATCAATCTATAATGTACATCTTAGATCCCAGCCCTAGCGAGAGACAGTAATTCTCAACCGCATGGCCCTAAGAGATATAAA
The DNA here is from genome assembly GCA_030765085.1 of Allium cepa. Taxonomy (NCBI): domain Eukaryota; kingdom Viridiplantae; phylum Streptophyta; class Magnoliopsida; order Asparagales; family Amaryllidaceae; genus Allium; species Allium cepa. The sequence goes on along the minus strand of CM060946.1, from coordinate 94,248,532 downwards.
AACAACATGCTGTGCAAACTCTTGATATAACATATAACATGGCATAACTCACAATTAAACACAAAGATCCATCTTGACCAATAGTTCTAGTGAGAGAAAGTGCTCTCAACCGTATGGCCCTAAGAAATATATAAATATGCAATACCTCCATAAATCACTTAGCCATAGGCTCTAAGGGAGAATGATAGATGAGCACACAACTAGTCTCCAATGTCATAGAAAGACAACATGCAACTGTCTTGGGTTATCCTATCTCAAATGGTAGATGAGCACGCAGCCAGTCTCTATTGTCAATTAATCATCGTCTCTAGTGAGGTGGTAACATCTATTGTCTCATAAATAATGGATATACCTAAGCCATCCCGATGTAAGACCGACGTATCGCAGATTGCTTCAAGAAACACTAATGACTGCAACCTATTTCCTACTGTCCCTTAGTTACTCCTAGAATTGTGACACTCCTATCCATCACACGTTATAAACGCAATGCAAGTCTATGTTGTGCATTCTCATGACTCCTACTTGCTCTTGGTAACAGACTGATGGTCCTTAAATGATGTCTGGGCAATGGCACTGTAACGACCCGGAATTTTCGATCCCGAAATTCTAGATTGTTAGGAAAAGAAGAAAAGAGGTAGAAGAAGAAAAAGAAAACAAGTCACAGAATCTCACATTCGCAGCAGATGAAGTATAATATCAAATAATAACAGTTATAAAAAGGAAAAACTATATCATTTAATTTACATCAATACAACAGTGTTACAACATATACATAAAACACTAGACAGATACAATCAACATGTCTGTGACGACCGCCCATGACTCCCGCACGGAAACAAGAGAATAGTGCGCTGAAAGTGTGCCAGGCAGCCATGAGTGACCGTCAAGGGTAACATAAACATCGCAGACTCTATCGTAAAACTCACAGCGCATGGATAAAATACAATAGAGAAATATAATACAGTGAAGCTCCCATAGAACAGAATATCATCATCTAATCATAATAGCTTTATACAAACATATGAATCATCCATACATCAAAGCCTCACTACATAACACTCAAACAAATACAGCAGCGGAACACCCAGTACATATAATAGGAAATAATATGCAAAAGCCTCCTGCTCGTCTTCGTCATCATCAGCGTAGATCTCCAAGAACAGCACCTGTCACCTGCTACCTAGTCTGCCCATCCCAACATGGATGAACAGCCCAAGGTAATAAGAGGAGACATAAAACCTTGAGTCAGACAAAGTCTTAGTGAGCAGTAAATCAACTATCAAACATACCAAAAGAGCATAAGGGATAAAAGGAATAGGAATCAAACCATCCCACTCCACCTCTTTCTATAGTGATAGCCCCCAGACACATACTAAGAAGAAGCAAGCATAACATAGCAGATAATTAAGGTAAAGCAATAATCACTCGAGCCAAGGACGATGTTTTCCAAATACAAACCCCCAAGGCCTAAATCAAGATCAGATAAGCACCCAGAAAACACCGCTCTTGAGACCGAATGATAATACAACCAAACATCCATGACTCTGGCTATCACTGTTATCCTTGCCTTGATTTCACTGTTAGTTGAATGACCACCTGTCAAGGGCTAATGGTGACCCCGGTTTTAGACATAACTCCGCACGTCATCATGACCCGTGCCTAAGCCGAACGCATCAGCCCAGAGTACTAGCACGTCATCGTGACCCGTGCTTGGAATGTCATCGTGACCCGTTCCAACGTACCCTTGCTTTGAGTATGCTAGAACCTTCAACAACGATGAGATCTTAGCCTCCTAGTCATCCTCCTTGACGACTCTTTCCATACTAGCTCAAGCGCCTCTCAAGCTAACCATTATCCATCCCAACTCGGACCGCATCACCGAGTTAACATCATGCTTGGAATGATCCCGCCTGGACTAGATCAAGACTATCTCATATCATACTTTGCTTCATCGCATCTTAGCAAAGTCCATATCATGCTTCGCCTCATCATATCACGGCAAAGTCCATCATCATCATACTTTGCTTCCTCATATCATCGCAAAGTCCTCGAATCCATCCATATGAGCTTCCTCTTTCGCTTCATATGCCACAAGCAGCTTTCACCATTCAAGAGCCTTTCCACTTAGCTTTTGAATCATCTTCAACCATCTTGTCCAAGTCAAGTAATAGATCAACTAATCAATCAAATCAAACATTAATCCAAGTAATCAATCATTCAACAAGATCTACATAGAAAATCAAGTAATCAAACATGATCTAAATAGGCATTTATAATTACAATGGCAATTTCGTAAATAAATGAGCATAGATCTAACATACATGAATCATGGGTCTTTAGCATAGATCTAACAAATATAAATCATGGGTTTTGTCTCTACAACTAGATGAATGAACTTGCATAAGTAAACATCTTCATAAGTAATGGATCTACACTTGGATCTAAGGAAAATGTATGAAATCACTATCTACAACACTCCAACAAACCACCAATCCAATATACTCCTTTGGGTCCGCGTGAGAGATAACTACCACTCACCAAATCACCCAAACACTTCAAAAACTAATCACTTCAGATCTGGACAGCGAAGATCCAAGCTTGATTCGTCGAAATCCCGCTTGAAACGATGAAATCTAGCTTCGATGGATGAAGATCTTCAACTTTGGCTCTTCGATCTTCGATCTTGATCTTCGATCTTGGATGGATGTTAGAACTAGATTGGAATGGAGAAAAGGAGATGAAGAAATGTTGTAGTCGAGTTTCCAAAATGGCAGCACTTCGTCGCTTCAAAAACCGGTGCCAAAAAGTGAGCCAAACCCCTCTATTTATAGGCTGAAAAACCCTTAGGTCGCCCAGACTTAGGTCGTTGCCGACCTAAAAACATACGACCTAACTTAGGTCGCTGCCGACCTATACAATCCCTCGACCTAATACGCGCACGTCCAAACCTATGCGCGACTCAACACAGCTTGACCCAACAACATACGACCTAAAACCATGCCGACCTAAAAACACAGCCGCCTTCAACGACCTACGACCTAACTGGTACGCGACTTAGCAAAAGTCGCGACCTAACCAAACCCAGGCCACACGATTTAACTAAAAACAGGGTCACACGACCTAACACTTATGCGACCTAACGCACTGCTGACCTAACGACCTATCAACCAAACACACCTAGCGACCTAACAAACACGGCCGACCTAACAACACACGCGACCAATCCTTAACTCGTCCTGCCGACCTAAGCCACTAACCTTTAGGTCGCTTATCCCCATAGGCCACTCACTGTACTAAGTTGCTTGCGACCTAACGTAAGTCGCTCACAACCCTTAGGTCGTTAACTCCACTAGCTCGGCAACCCTTAAGTCGCTTCTTCTCCCTAGGTCGCCACCGACCTAAACTACCCAACGACCCAAACCTCTTAAGCCGGTCAAATTCTATAGGTCGCCCAATACCATAGGTCGGTTACTACCTTAACTCGGTCAACTTCCTTAGGTCGTTCCCCACGACCCTAACTTCCTATGTCGCTAACTACCTTAGGTCGCTCTACCGACCTAACTCCATCACGACCTAAGTTTAAGCTGCCTACACGAGTTAACCTCCCAAACGACTTAGGCTAGGGATAACATAAACAACACTATCGACCTAATAATTCTACGATATAACAATACGTAAAATACGGGTCGTTACATTCTCTCCCCCTTAGGAATTTCGCCCCCGAAATTCCAAACAATCAACAGAAATCAAAGCTATTCTGCATGCCTACCATCCATAGCAATCAACAAACCATGCATCCAATTCTAACCTAGCATGCAGAATTCTAAGACTTAGAACAAGCTACAAATTCATGAGATGTCACGACACTTTAGGGCCATACCTCGAAGAGTTCGGGATGAGCTGCCTTCATCCTCTCTTCCTCCTCCCATGTATAGTCGTTAACATCGTCACTCCATTGTATCTTGAGCAACGTAATCGTCTTCCTCCTAAGCTGTTTCGTGTCGGTTTCAACAACACGAAGCGGCTTACGAGGTCTTCTAACAACTGGATCAACCTCCAAATCTTCACAGCTATCAGCAGAAACCACCGTATTTGAGTCATGCACATACTTCCGTAGATAAGATACATGAAACACATTGTGCACACCCGCCATCTTTTCCGGTAACTCCAATCTATAAGCGAGCTTTCCAATTCGCTCGATAATCGGGAATGGTCCAACAAATCTCGGAGTTAACTTTCCTTTCTTTCCAAATCGAATAACATTCTTCAGAGGAGAAATCTTCACAAAAACCATATCACCTACGTCGAATTCCAAATTCTTACGACGATCATCGGCATAACTTTTCTGACGATCTTGGGCTGCCTTCATTCGTTGCCGAATGATCCCTATACAATTCGAAGTCTGTCGAATCATCTCCGGCCCAAGTATCAGTTTTTCTCCAGTTTCCAACCAACATGTCGGAGAGTTACACGGTCTTCCATACAATGCCTCAAATGGTGCCATACCAATACTCGACTGATAACTGTTGTTATACGCAAATTCCACCAAATGAAGATGATCCTCCCATGATCCTCCGAAATCCAAAACACAAGCTCTGAGAAGATCTTCCAAAACTCGGTTGACTCTCTCAGTCTGACCATCTGTTTGGGGGTGGTAAGCTGTACTCAAACACAACTTAGTTCCCAAAACTTCCTGAAAGCTCTTTCAAAATCCACTAGTGAACAATGGGTCTCGATCGCTCACTATTCTCTTCGAAACACCATGGAATCGAACAATCCACTTAACATACAACTCAGCCAACTTCGATGCAGTCCTAGTTGATCGAACAGGAATGAACCTTGCACTCTTAGTCAAACGATCTACGATGACCCAAATCCCTTCATTCCCTGCCCTGGTTCTAGGTAGGCCATCGATAAAATCCATCGACACTTGCTCCCACTTCCATGTAGGAACCTCTAATGGCTGAAGTAATCCACTGGGCTTCTTCTGCTCAGCTTTCACCAACTGGCAGTTCATACACTTAGAAATAAAATTTCCAACATCCTTCTTCATACCTTCCCAGTAATAGGTTCTCTTCATATCCCGATACATTTTATTTCCTCCTGGATGAATTGTCAACTTCGAGTGATGACTTTCCCTAAGAACTTCATCTCTCAATCCATCTACATCGGGAACAACTAGTCGTCCTTGCTTCCGAAGCCAACCCTCTCGATCGACTTCGAATCCTTTATCCTTTTCTGGGTCCAATCCAGATTCCAAATCTCGGATAATCTTGACAAGCTTATCGTCTCGCTTTTGGCTCTCGCCAATTCTCTCCACCAGAGTAGGCCTTATCGATAAGTTTGCCAACATCTCAGGTTCCAATTCACATCTGGGCCTGAAATCAAATCCAGCCAAATACTCGAGACTCTTCCATTCCGAAAACATGGCTCCCAATCCCGCATGTCTTCGACTCAACGCATCAGCTACCGCGTTACCTTTTCCCGGAGTATAAGCTATACCAAAATCATATGATGCTAAAAACTCTAGCCATCGTTGCTGCCGAAGATTCAAATCCTTTTGGGAGAACAGATACTTCAACGACTTATGATCTGTAAACAACTCAAATCTAACTCCCAACAGGTAATGTCTCCACATCTTCAAAGCAAACACAATTGCCGCTAACTCCAAATCATGAGTCGGATAATTCCTTTCATGCGGCTTCAGTTGTCGACTTGCATACGCAACAACTTTACCCTTCTGCATTAGCACTGCTCCCAGTCCAGTACCACATGCATCGGTGTAAACCACCATCTCATCATTCCCACTTGGAATAGTCAAAACAGGAGCACTTGTCAGTCGTTCTTTTAGGATTACGAAAGCTTGCTCACACTTGTCATCCCATCTGAACACTTGGTTCTTCTTCGTTAATCCTGTTAATGGTGCAGCTATCTTGGAAAAGTCTTTGATAAACCGTCGATAATATCCTGCTAATCCAAGGAAACTTCTCACATCAGATGCATTCTTAGGTCTAACCCAATCCTGGATCGCCGCCACCTTAGCGGGATCAACCGCTATTCCATTTCCAGAAATAACATGGCCTAAGAATCTCACTTCATTCTTCCAGAAGTGACACTTCGAAAACTTAGCCTTCAGCTGATGTTTCCGCAAGATTTCCAAAACCAAACGCAAGTGCGTCTTGTGCTCTTCTTCAGTTCTGGAATAAATCAGAATATCATCTACGAACACAAGTACGAACTTGTTCAACTGATCTCTGAATACTCTATTAATAAGATCCACAAAATATGCCAGTGCGTTAGTCAATCCAAACGGCATTACCAGCCACTCATAAAACCCGGATGGTGTCCTGAAAGCAGTTTTCGGCACACTATCCTTCTCCACTCTCAACTGGTGAAATCCCGTTGCCAAATCCATCTGAGAAAACACCTTAGCCTCGTGGAGCTGATCAAACAAGTCATCTATTCTCGGCAATGGATACTTGTTCTTCTTAGTCACCTTATTCAACTCACGATAATCCACACACAACCTCAACGATCCATCCGCTTTGGTTGCAAACACAACTGGTGCACCCCATTCGGACACACTACGCCGAATGAATCCCTTCCGTAAAAGGTCATCAACTTGCACCCTCAACTCTTGCTGCTCCCTAGGCGCCATCTGCCTAAGAGGCATCACGACAGGTCTGGCTCCCTCAACTAGATCGATACGAAACTCGATCTCCCTATGCGGCGGTAACCCTTTGACCTCGTCAAAGACGTTCTCAAATCCATTCACAATAGGCACCGACGACAGTCCATCCCGTGGAACAACCAGCGAATACATGAAGCTCATGAAGACGCCTTCCCCATGCTTACATCGTATCACAACCTTTCGCCCTTCCACATTTCCGACTGTCACCTCCAGCCTCTCACAATCAATCCTTGCCGCATACTTCCTAAGCCAGTCCATACCCAAAATAATTCCGAACCCCGTAAAGTTCAGAACAAAGCAATCACAAACAAACGAGCAATCATGACTCGACACAACTAGGCCACGGCATATCATACACAAACATGACGAACCCCCAACTGGATTAGTCACAACCAATGGCCTATCAACAATATCCGGTTTCAAACCTAACCGGCCTACCAAATCATCACAAACAAAAGAATGCGACGCTCCAGTATCAAACAACACTCTAACTGGAACACCACAAATAGAAAGAGTACCTTGAACCACCACACTCTTCCCCTTCTCTTCAGCAATAGGAGCTTTTGAAGACGACGGCACAGCTCCCAAAGCATAAGCTTGCACAACCTGCCTATCTTTCCTCGGTTCTGGACAGTCCTTCTTGATATGTCCCAGCTTATCACAGTTGTGGCACTTCAACTGCACCTTTGGATTCTTGCAATCTCGGGAGAGATGACCCTTCTGTCGGCAGTTGTAGCAAGTCACTTCGCCTTTCAACTTCTTCTGGCCATCCTTTCCCTTCTGTTGTTGCTGCTTCCTCTTCTTATTTCCACCCTGCTGTGGCTTAGACCCTTCCTTGGTTACAGCAACAACAGAACCTTCCCTGGGAAACAAACTCTCATGCCTAAGAGCTTTTTCCACAAGCTTCTCAAACGGATCGTCCAAATGATCCACTAACTGCCTTCCAAGATAAGCGTCCAAACCGGTCACAAACTTCTCGTTCTTCTGGTAGGGAGAATCAATATACGATCTGGCATACTTGGACAAAGCTTCAAACTCAGAAATATACTCAAGAACTGGTCTCCCACCTTGCTTGAGCTCCACAAACCTCTTAAACAAAACAGATTTCTGAGCCGTAGAGATGAACTTGGCTTCAAATCTGACTTGGAATTGCTCCCAAGTGATCCCTTCCTCTGGAGTATCGATGGTGATGGAATTCCACCAATCAGCAGCTCTTCCCTGAAGCTGTCTTGATGCAATCTTCCTCTTGGTTGCATCCTCAATTCCCAAATCACCAAAAATCCTTTGACAAGCATCAATCCATCTCTGCACTTCAATGGTCGATTCCGTCCCCAAGAAAGCTTTTCCTCCAAGAGAAGTATAGTCCTTGCAAAGCTTAGCAAAATCCACTGGTCTTGGAGCTTGAACTTGAACTCCAACATCTACTGATGGCCCCGAGGCTGGTATCCTTCTCATGATCGAAGTCATCATGACCTCAAACATAGGAGCATAATCAACAGCTTCCCTAGCAGCACGGCCTTCCCTAGCAGCTGGTCTCCCCCTTCGACTCATCCTCAATATCTACAAAAAGGAATGACTTAGAACACCTTGAGAAACAACTGCATAAGGAGTTCAAATCCTTCTAAACTACTATATTATTTATAGTAATCATCCATCAAAATACAATTACGTCTCTCATACGCAGTTACGTCAGCGAGCGTTGGCTAAAAATCGATTAACCAAAGCTCTGATACCAAATGTGACGACCGCCCATGACTCCCGCACGGAAACAAGGGAATAGTGCGCTGAAAGTGTGCCAGGCAGCCATGAGTGACCGTCAAGGGTAACATAAACATCGCAGACTCTATCGTAAAACTCACAGCGCATGGATAAAATACAATAGAGAAATATAATACAGTGAAGCTCCCATAGAACAGAATATCATCATCTAATCATAATAGCTTTATACAAACATATGAATCATCCATACATCAAAGCCTCACTACATAACACTCAAACAAATACAGCAGCGGAACACCCAGTACATATAATAGGAAATAATATGCAAAAGCCTCCTGCTCGTCTTCGTCATCATCAGCGTAGATCTCCAAGAACATCACCTGTCACCTGCTACCTAGTCTGCCCATCCCAACATGGATGAACAGCCCAAGGTAATAAGAGGAGACATAAAATCTTGAGTCAGACAAAGTCTTAGTGAGCAGTAAATCAACTATCAAACATACCAAAAGAGCATAAGGGATAAAAGGAATAGGAATCAAACCATCCCACTCCACCTCTTTCTATAGTGATAGCCCCCAGACACATACTAAGAAGAAGCAAGCATAACATAGCAGATAATTAAGGTAAAGCAATAATCACTCGAGCCAAGGACGATGTTTTCCAAATACAAACCCCCAAGGCCTAAACCAAGATCAGATAAGCACCCAGAAAACACCGCTCTTGAGACCGAATGATAATACAACCAAACATCCATGACTCTGGCTATCACTGTTATCCTTGCCTTGATTTCACCGTTAGTTGAATGACCACCTGTCAAGGGCTAATGGTGACCCCGGTTTTAGACATAACTCCGCACGTCATCATGACCCGTGCCTAAGCCGAACGCATCAGCCCAGAGTACTAGCACGTCATCGTGACCCGTGCTTGGAACGTCATCGTGACCCGTTCCAACGTACCCTTGCTTTGAGTATGCTAGAACCTTCAACAACGATGAGATCTTAGCCTCCTAGTCATCCTCCTTGACGACTCTTTCCATACTAGCTCAAGCGCCTCTCAAGCTAACCATTATCCATCCCAACTCGGACCGCATCACCGAGTTAACATCATGCTTGGAATGATACCGCCTGGACTAGACCAAGACTATCTCATATCATACTTTGCTTCATCGCATCTTAGCAAAGTCCATATCATGCTTCGCCTCATCATATCACGGCAAAATCCATCATCATCATACTTTGCTTCCTCATATCATCGCAAAGTCCTCGAATCCATCCATATGAGCTTCCTCTTTCGCTTCATATGCCACAAGCAGCTTTCACCATTCAAGAGCCTTTCCACTTAGATTTTGAATCATCTTCGACCATCTTGTCCAAGTCAAGTAATAGATCAACTAATCAATCAAATCAAACATTAATCCAAGTAATCAATCATTCAACAAGATCTACATAGAAAATCAAGTAATCAAACATGATCTAAATAGGCATTTATAATTACAATGGCAATTTCGTAAATAAATGAGCATAGATCTAACATACATGAATCATGGGTCTTTAGCATAGATCTAACAAATATAAATCATGGGTTTTGTCTCTACAACTAGATGAATGAACTTGCATAAGTAAACATCTTCATAAGTAATGGATCTACACTTGGATCTAAGGAAAATGTATGAAATCACTATCCACAACACTCCAACAAACCACCAATCCAATATACTCCTTTGGGTCCGCGTGAGAGATAACTACCACTCACCAAATCACCCAAACACTTCAAAAACTAATCACTTCAGATCTGGACAGCGAAGATCCAAGCTTGATTCGTCGAAATCCCGCTTGAAACGATGAAATCTAGCTTCGATGGATGAAGATCTTCAACTTTGGCTCTTCGATCTTCGATCTTGATCTTCGATCTTCGATCTTCGATCTTCGATCTTGATCTTCGATCTTGGATGGATGTTAGAACTAGATTGGAATGGAGAAAAGGAGATGAAGAAATGTTGTAGTCGAGTTTCCAAAATGGCAGCACTTCGTCGCTTCAAAAACCGGTGCCAAAAAGTGAGCCAAACCCCTCTATTTATAGGCTGAAAAACCCTTAGGTCGCCCAGACTTAGGTCGTTGCCGACCTAAAAACATACGACCTAACTTAGGTCGCTGCCGACCTATACAATCCCTCGACCTAATACGCGCACGTCCAAACCTATGCGCGACTCAACACAGCTTGACCCAACAACATACGACCTAAAACCATGCCGACCTAAAAACACAGCCGCCTTCAACGACCTACGACCTAACTGGTACGCGACTTAGCAAAAGTCGCGACCTAACCAAACCCAGGCCACACGATTTAACTAAAAACAGGGTCACACGACCTAACACTTATGCGACCTAACGCACTGCTGACCTAACGACCTATCAACCAAACACACCTAGCGACCTAACAAACACGGCCGACCTAACAACACACGCGACCTATCCTTAACTCGTCCTGCCGACCTAAGCCACTAACCTTTAGGTCGCTTATCCCCATAGGCCACTCACTGTACTAAGTTGCTTGCGACCTAACGTAAGTCGCTCACAACCCTTAGGTCGTTAACTCCACTAGCTCGGCAACCCTTAAGTCGCTTCTTCTCCCTAGGTCGCCACCGACCTAAACTACCCAACGACCCAAACCTCTTAAGCCGGTTAAATTCTATAGGTCGCCCAATACCATAGGTCGGTTACTACCTTAACTCGGTCAACTTCCTTAGGTCGTTCCCCACGACCCTAACTTCCTAGGTCGCTAACTACCTTAGGTCGCTCTACCGACCTAACTCCATCACGACCTAAGTTTAAGCTGCCTACACGAGTTAACCTCCCAAACGACTTAGGCTAGGGATAACATAAACAACACTATCGACCTAATAATTCTACGATATAACAATACGTAAAATACGGGTCGTTACAATGTCCTAGACAAACTACCACATATCACAGCGGAATACACTCCATATGTTCCTGCCATCCAACTCGCCTTCAGAGCTCTAGAACGTCATTACTTGAAAATTTGTAATACTCGGTCCGACCCGAGCATTACATCAAAGTAACACCCGGGTCAGGCTGGAAACCAGCGTGAGTAAACCCATTTAACAATGAATAAAACTTATTTAAAACCCGGGTAACACATACTTCTCTACAAGTTCACAACTTGTTATAGTCAACACTTATTTCACAAATCAATCCCTAAGTACCTTTACTTAGTTTTAAATGGTTCAGTCATTATTCCATTTCAACCTATTAATTTCACATATCAATCTATAAAGAATCACTGTAGGTTACAAATCGAAGTGGGTATGCGTATTTGCTGATACCTGACCCCGGTCTCTTTGAATTCAATACCATCTTAACCCAAGTTATTCAAGCAAAATACAATCAACCTTAAATACAAGATGTCACTTTTTACATAACAATTCATCATCGATAGATAACCACATTATCACTGTCCACCCAAACATATCATATTACAAAACATTTCATATCAGGGGTTTAAACAATTTAATTTATATCTAGGGTATCATATTCACATAGATAAATGATTCACATTATCACAGATATATAATCCATATTTATCTCAATATTACCAAACATCTCATACCACAAAGCAGCATATCACATACCAGAGATAACAAATAATCCATGGCATCCAATATCATCCACACATCCATAAGCAAGATATTTAAGTTTAACAATTCCTAATTAGTTTAATAATTCACTAACTAAATTAATTACTAGCTTTTAATCACTTGGTTTACCTTAATCCTTCTTATTTAACATTGATTAATTACAAACCAATTAATTTATCATCCTTTAATTATCCATCTTAATTAATCATCCTTGATTAATTGTCCTCTAATTACAATAAGTAATTAACCTTTAATTAATTACATAAATTTATTTATCCTTAATCATTTACACCAATTAACCTTTAATTAATTAACTGTAATTAATTACCTTTATCCTTAATTAATTACACTAATTAATTAATCTGTAATTACCTAATTAATCACATAAATCAGCCTTTAATTACTTCCATTAATTAATGATCCTTAATTTACTTCTTTAATTAACTATTCTTCTAATTAATTACATTTAATAATTAATCTTGAATCAATCGCATTATTAATCAACCTTAATTAATCACAAACAGTAATTAACTATCCTTTAATTACTTACATTAATTAATTAACTTCTTAATTAATAAATTCGTTAATTAATTACACTAAGTAATTAATCCTTAATTACTCCCATTGAGTAATTATCCTCTAATTACTTTCACTAAGTAATTTCTCTTTATTTAATTACACTCAGCAATTATGCATTAATTACTTATTGTATGTAATTACACTTTATTAATTAAGAAATTATACTCAATCAATTTCCTTTAGTGATTATCTTTAATTAATTGACTAATTAATTATCTTAAATTAATTACCTTAATTAATCATCATAATGACTAGTTAATGATCTTTAAATAATTACAATCATTAACTATCCACTAGTTACTTATACTAAGTAATTGATTAATTGACCTTTATTAGTTACATTAAATGATTAACTTTTAATTAATTACAACCTTAATTAAAGATAAATTCTTTATGTTCATTAATTACTTATTTAAACTTCATTACAAGAAATATTTAGGAATTTATTACATAATTAAAATTAAATCATTTACTTTAAAACAAAACCATATTAAACATTTAACTTGTTTAAAACATTTTATTCTTTGAAACCTTACTTAGAAACTTGTTGAAACTTTCTTTGAAATCTTAATCACTTTAATAACCTTTTATATTTAAACTTGTTTGATGAATTTAACTTTGGGAAATACGGCTTACACTTCTTTGAAACTTATTTAAATTTGTTAAATAATTTATCTTCTGCTTTGAAACATAATCTTTCAGAATACACTTCAAATTTGACAAAAAACACTTTTTGAGAACTAAATTACTTAAATAATCTTTAAACTTAAACTTGTTTAAACATTCATTTTGAAATTTTTTTATAAAAAAATTTAACTTGGTAAAAAAATTGTTTTTGTTATGATTTAAACTTTGTTCTACATTTTCCTTTACTTAAACTTAGTTAATTGATTTAAATTACATTGCTTTTTAAAACTTGTACATATTTAACTTTAAAATTAAAAAAACAGGTTACAACACAGAAACTAACCCGAGCTCAAGAAAATCAAAACCTGAGTCAGCTTCGAGAAAATCACAAGATAACTCGAGTAAACTCCCGGGTAAAACATCGATACACTCACGAAACAACTACCCATCCCCTGCTTCGAGTCGAATACCAGAACGCTTCAAGATTTCCCCGGGTAGCTTCAAGATTTCCCGGGGTAGCTTCTTCTTCCATAAACCAAACGATCAATCGCCTGTCACAACGTGCATGTACACGGTCGCTCTGACCACCGTAGATCGACGCCGTAAACCTCGTCAAGTCGACGACCGTCCCATCGTCGCACACGATCACCCCGATTCGCTGATTTGCCAGTGAATCAAAATCGAACCCATTGTTCGAACTAATCCCATCGGAAATCCACCAATCACCGACGAACTCGTCCCCGCGAACCCATGCCGACTTCACCAAAGCCCGGCCACACTTCGACGAACTTTTCCCTCCCCTCGCGATCAGGCCCGATGCATCGCAGTCGCTGCCTCGACATCCCACTCAATAGAAACCAAAACCAGAACCCTAGACTACCTTTGATGGAGCGCCATGGCCATCCGAAAAATCCCAATCTATTTTTCCCATGTTCCCCCACTTCTCATCCATGTCCACCCTAAATCTTGACCTTCCCCTTGCCATCGATCAACAACAATCGACAAAAATGTCGATTCTGATCATCCCAAAATATCTCAAAAATTACAACACTAAAAAATCATGATTTTCTTCCTATATTCATCATTTCACAATACGATTCTGATAATATAATCAAAACTTCAATTTAACATGATCGATTTTTGATTTGAATTTGTTTATCTCTGTAAATGTTTAAAATTTGAAATATACACTGAATTTAAATACTGGTTACTATTTTTAAAATTTATAATACACTCATACAATCATTACTTCTTCAAAGACCTTATCCAAATTTTGATTTTATATAGAGATATGGAATTTATTAATGTTAAAACCTGACATTCAACGGAGAAACAGGTTTATATATTTATATTCATGTGTACAGACAAACCAAATTAATACAGATGCATCCGTCTTCAATCATATATTGCAACCAATATTACTAAAAGAATTCATCGCAATCATCTAAGTTCATATCACAGATTTTAAACGGTTTTAAAAATAATGGTTTACTCATCTGCTTAAAAAGATGAACAAAGCTTTGATTTTGAAAACTAAAAACTGTGATCTCTTTGAAACTGGAAATCTTGATGATGAGATGATTTAAGACTTTGATTTCAGGTTTGCATGCTTTGTTGATCTTTGTTACAGGCTTTGTTGTTTGAGAAGGTTTCTTGATATTCCAGGTTGAAGATTAAATGGTTAACAGGTTTTGATCTGTTTTTTGAGAAATGTTTACAGGTTTTGTTTCTTGAGTTTACTTGCTTTTGAAATTTTATTGATAAGAGAATTCGAAGAGGGGAAATGAGATGAATTCATAGGCTAAATTATGATTTATTGAAAATAAAATTAAAATTAAGATTAAAAAGTGACACTTGTAAGAAAATTAACATTTGTCATTTGGCTAGTTAATCCACTTACACTTGTTATTAAAAGGTTTCATAGCTTAACACTTGTAATTAGGCAATTTTTAAATTATTTTAAAATGATTTAAAAGCTTTAGTATTAAATTTCTTAATTTATAAATACCTTTCCTAATTTATATAAATAAAAACCTCTTTAAAGAAAATAAAATAAAAACCAATTATAATTTTAAATAAATCAGATATAATATATTTAATTCCAAAATATATTTAAGATATATATCTTTTAAATTTCAAATTTAAATCCAAATTTCATATTCAATTTAAAAATCAAATTTAAAATCAACTCAATTAAATATATATTTAAACAAACACATTATTAAATTTGTAAATAATAATTCTATTTTAAAATTTATTTATCTTATATTTAAAACAACACATTAGTATTATTGTTTGAAAATAACAATTTTTTCAATTTCAAATAATTATATAAATATTTATCCAGATATAAATATTTATTATCAGATTTATTTATTCAATCTACAAATCATTATTTTTCAATATTTAAATCAAATAATTATCCAAATATCTGATGCCCAAAAATTCAGGTTATCACATTCCTTCCCCTGCAGAATCTTTTCGTCCTCGAAAAGAAACAAAACCAGAATTTATTAAAATACTTAGTATCAGTTAAATGTTCTCTTTGAACATTTTTAAAGCACTTTAAAATCTATATAATATTGCCAAAATAGTTTTATAAAAATATCATTTTATAGCTCGATGTTTCAACAAGTCCGTCCTCGTTCTCATAGAAATTCGGTCACACGCAGATCAGGCATAATACTGAAAATCTATAAGCGCTTGGTAAACCCATTTCAACACCCAGTGAAAATACATGGAAAATAATTTTATTGAAAATATAGAAAACATTTTTTTTTGAAAATAGAGGAAGCATCTTTGGTAAGAATGTTCTGAAAATCATCATCCCCATCCATGGTCGCAGTTAACCCGATGGTTACATTGCCATCCCGGCAAAATCCATAAATAACTATAGGAACTCCGTGCCCCTCGATTACGCCATGGAACCCGCTACAGATCGTAGCTACATCTGGGGTTACATTGCTATCACAGCAAAAACCCATATAACTTTAGGCATCAGCTCCCTCGAATTCCGCTGCCAAAAATGGAACTTCTCCACTCCACTCGACCATAGATTGTAGTCTACCGATGTTACGTTGCCTTCCCGGAAAAATCAAGCATAGACCATTGACACTCACCTCCACACGATTTCCGCTATGGTCCACAGTAGATCAATGGACATCGAGTTATACTGTCATCACAACATAACCCAAATGTCTCTGTAGGCATCAGCGCCCTCGACTTTCGCTACCCAATATTCCTCAGGAACTTCAGCTTGTCCGAGCTTCCTCATAGGATCCACTTTAGAACCCCCCTTAGGGCTCAAGGCAATACGAACCTATGGTACTCCTAAGAAGTTCATTTCAAAGGAGCGCCCTTTTCTCCAGAGCCATTTTCAAAACACTTTATACTATGTACATAAAGTATCTTCCAAATCATACACCTAGTATGAATCCCATATAAATCCCCTTTTCTCAAAATCGATTATTCCAAAATCGATAATTCTCAAACTAGGCTTTCCAAGTTTCCAAAATTGATTTTCCCCAAAAATCGAAAGCCTTTCCAAAATCCATAGGTTCCCAGAACCTTTTTCCAAAATCATTCTCAAAAATCCTTTGTGTGTATATATATATATATATATATATATAGATAGGTATATAATCTTGAAAAATCTTTGAATCACTTCATAGTTGTATAAATCTCCTTTTTCTACTTCAAATACTTTCAAAAATCCTTTTTATTCTAGCTATAGATCCAACAAGGGGAGTTTACCATACATAACAAAGATATATAACTTTGTTTATTCTAAATCAAGTATTCAAATTTGATTACTCTTTTATAAAGTTATTAACCACATTACTTTTCTTTATAAAGTGAATCTTTAAACATAGAAATATCCAATTTCTATTTTATTTCATCATTTATTTTTCAAAATATACCCTTCCATTTCAAAATCATTTTATAGTTTTTATCCACAATTTCCAATATTACTTTCATTCAACCCCGTACGATGCACTCATATCATCCGTACGCAATATCAATTTGATCGCTCACTTGATCACACAATTTCTCTTCTGAACTAATATCGTCCACCCGACTTCCTAGTGCGGACTTAGATTTGATTTCTTGATCAGAAACCGTCATTCTCCTTGCATAGTCATAACTATGATATAGAATATCCAGAATCAACCAAAAATCCATATCCAGGGTCCGCCGTCGAAAATCGAGTGAAAAATTCTAACTCTGATTGATATATTATCTCGAAATTCTGTGCTCGACTCCGGATCAAATCACTATACGAATAGAATAATATACGTACATCCTATGTAATTATCTTCATTGATCATTAACTAAATCAATTTCTTTTCTATTCACCTTCACTTAGATTTTCATTCACTTACTCACAATTGTTTCAATCCTTATTTGGATTATCACCTCAATTCTTATCTCAAATGGATATTTAATCATAAACAGTTTACACGCTGATCAGCTTATATTTAGAAAATAATTTGAAAAGTTTAAAATAGATAAGTAGTTGAAAAATAATTAATTGTAAAATAGCTGTAAAATAGTTAGGTAATTGTAAAATAGTCAAACAGTTATAAAATAGTTAGATAATTGCAAAATAGTTTTAAAATAGTAAGTAGTTATAAAGTAGTTGGAAAATAGTAACTAATTTATAAAATAGTTGTAAAGTAGTTAAATAGTTCCAAAAATAATTGTAAAATATGTATAAAATAGTTTGGCTTTAAAAAGAAAGATTGTATATAGTAAATAGCTTGGAAAAATAGGTTTATATTAAAACAATTTATTTTGAAAATAGTCCATAGCCAAACTGTTTAACTACCCAATCATCATTCCAAACATTTTCCCATCCCAATAAGTTTACTCAATCCCAATTCAAGTTGAGTTTACCTCAATTTCTTTCCAAATTCGAATCAAATTTCATTTGAATTTAAAACTATTCAACTTTAACCACAATTCCAGTTTATTTAAATCAATTTCAATTTGAACTAATTTCAAATTCAATCTCACTTTAAATCATTTCGAATTATATAAATTTGAGTTAAAATTTCGAATGTTGATCTAATTTCCTTAAATCAAATGAACCTTTACTTTTTAATTTAACATCCCAAGTCCTTACACAATTAAATTTTAAGTCCAACATTTTAATATTTATGCAAGTCACTTTTACTCACTTATCTCAGGTTTTCAAGTAAAAGTCGGAACCCTTTAAACATTTAATACTGAGTCCAAATTTCAAAATTCTATTTTAAATACCTTTACTTCTCCATAAAACTATTTCTAGGTTCAAGTAATAATTCAAATCCTTTTTTAACAATTTAATCTTTGAAATTCAATTTATTACGCAACTTCAATTTTTGAAACCAATCCTTAACAACTTAAATTTCCAAGTTCCTTTTGAACATTTAAATCTTAATTTCATCTCCACAAGCTCAATTTCCTGATTAAAGTTCTATTTCCATTTAATTTCTACAATGGACATATATATTACTCCAATCCATTTCTAAATGCATTTTAAACTACACAATTCACAATTTCAAAATTATTGATAATAATAGGATGATATTAGGACAAATAAATATCCAAGGTATTTAAAAACATCCATCAATAGCATTCACTACCCCTTCCCAGATCTCAAACCTATTTGATATCACATATAACTCCCTTCCAAACAACCCATTTAACTTCCCTAAGTTAAATCTCAATTTAATCCCATTAACCTTACTCAAATTTGAATTTCCACTTCAAATTTCAAATTGCTATCACTTAAAAGATCAAAACTTATTTTACTTTGGGTTTTTACATCACACTTCAGGGAAAATCAAAACTCATCACTTTAGAGTTTATTCCAAATCATTTTTGTATATCTATACATGTATACATATTTATTTCTAAGCCCACCAAGTCATTCCTTAAGTTTTAAACCGCCTTTGATTTTTAACTCAAAGCATATTTTTTTAAAGTTTACAAACGACTTCTTATTTTTAAAATAATATTACATTCAAATAGTCTGAATAATATCATTTCTTTTAACATTTTAAAAACAATTTCAGATGTTTCTAGATTTAGGATTTAAAACTTCATAATTTAAAACCCACTTCAATTTATAAGTTATACTCATCTTAAAAGTTTACTTCATTTTTCTTACTCATTAACAAATATTTCATTATTAAACATGATAACCATTTATGATAATTCCCAAGATTATCATATCTGCATACCAATTCATTTTTACCTTATTCTTACTTCTAAAAATTCAGGATTTAGTTCCAGTTTGGATATATTTCAAACTTATCTTCATTTAATTTGAATTTGGTTGTATTACTACTACCACTTAATTCTCATTATTTTATTTAATTCCAATGATCAACAACCAATTTCTTAGTATTTATAATAATTAGAAAGCAATATTGCTTTATATATTAAAATATAAACTTATATAAAAGTCATTTATTTTTAAAACCATTTTTAAACCTTTATATAAGAAAATAACAAGTACGCTCTCTTACACACACACACACACACACACACACATATACTCTCAATTCATTCTAGGGTACCACTGACCCTAATCTTAATGAGTAAACCCAACAGAGCCAAGGTTCTCGCTTAACCTTCAGCTCTGATACTAAATGTAACGACCTGGAATTTTCAATCCTGAAAATTACGGATGGTTAGGAAAAGAAGAAAAGAGGTAGAAGAAGAAACAGAAAACAAGTCATAGAATCTCACATTCGCAGATGATCAAATATAATATCAAATAATAACAGTTATACAAAGGAAAACCTATATCATTTAATTTACATCAATAAATCTGAGTTACAACATATATATAAAACACTGGACATATATAATCAACATGTCCCAGACAAACTACCATATATCATAGCGGAATACACTCCATACGTTCCTACCATCCATCTCGCCTCTTGAGCTCCGGAACGATCTTACCTGAAAATCTATAATACTCGGTCTGACCCGAACATTACATCTAACTAACACCCGGGTCAGGCCGAAAACCAGCGTGAGTATGCCCATCTAACATGAAATACAATGAATAAAACATATTTAAAAACTGGGTAACACGTACTTCTCTACATGTTCACAACTTGTTATAGTCAATACTTATTTCACAAATCAATCCCTAAGTACCTTTACTTAGTTTTAAATGGTTCGTCATTTAAATTATTCCATTTCAGCCTATTGATTTCATATATCAATCTATAAAGAATCATTGTAGGTTACTGTAACATCCCGCCTTTTTCAACTTTAAATCAACGATAATCCACACACGTCAGACTCAAACCATACAGAAGGGCGGATTGTTAATGGGGTAAATAAGAAAAGCGTAGAAAGAAATAAAACAAACTAGAATCTTGAAGCTGAACGATAAAATATAATAATCAAATAAAAAGGTCATGAAGTTGTTTACAAAATATTCGATTATACTTATACAATGCATATCAGAGTTACACATACCAGAGAATAATAATTAATGTAGCGGAACAGTATTAATCCAGTGGAATAATATAATAAATAACAGTAATACAAATCTTCGTTTTCGTCCTCCAGAGATAAAGTCTTTGAATCTTGAAATGCTCAGACTGACCCGAGCGAATTGAAAAAACAAAACACTCGAGTTAGAACTAAAAGATCTTATGTAAGTTAAATCAACTGAAATAAATATGAGTGTAACAGCGTCAAAGATGTTTATGGGATTTGACATCCCCTATCTAGTGTCAAACGTGAGTGCAATAACTTACAAGATGCTCGGGATTCACATCTCCTAAGAATCCGTTAAACTATTTACTATGTAGTAATATTTCGCTATTATAATAATGTTTATAGTAAAATAAACTTACTTTTAAATAGCGTTAAGGAGTGACCCAATATTTCCCTCAACACAATAATAGTCCCAGTAGTCCATCCAGTATCAGCGCATCTCTAGATCGGGAGACTACCCTAAATACTTCACGGGCTATGGGAGAAATCCAAAATCGTACAAGGCGCGCTAGGGTAGGTGACACGGCACAGCTAGGCAATGCCAGGGTAGATATACCAATTACGCTTCGGGGCCGGTGGTAACGCGTAGCGCGCAGCTACCGCCCACCTCGAGCCACACCCCAAAATCAAAAAAATCAAAGGTGGCCACCGAATCAATCCAAAAGTCAGAGTATAATATCGAAGGGATGTGTCCGATCAAAAGTGCTACCTCATTAGCCCGTCAATCACTCCTGTTTTAGCCACCTTATGCCAACTCGCGGGAGTCGGGTCCACGTACATACCTCAAAGGACGTCGCCACCATCCTACTTCATTCTGGAATCTCCACCGCATACACAGTTGTTAAAGTGGTTTTCGGAGTTGGCAGAGAGTATGACAACTTTCGATCCCGGTCTCTTTAACAACCAAACGTTATTATAACACCGCGATCTTTTCAAAATAGTTTACACTTTTAAAACCAGAATATAATATCCATTTCAAAACCATATAAATACGATATCATTTCCGTTTCAAAAACCCATCAATATGATATCGTTTTATTAAAACCCAAATCAATATAATATCATTTTATTTCGAATATATCCTTTCTAAAATCATAGCACTTGCAAAATAATAATATTTTGAAACCAAATGCTTGAAATATAACCTTCCAAAACATAATACTTCAAATTTCATAGCTTCTAAACCATAACTTCCAAAACTTAAATGGTTTGAATATTCAAACAATATATAAAATAAAATAGGTTGAATTTAAAATCACTTTATAAAGTAAAATAATTTTCTCGAATTCACAATTTTACTCACTTTAAATTAAATCTCAATTCGTAACTTTCAACCCACTTCCATTTTCAATAAAAAATTTCAGTTTCAATATATTTCAAACTTTGAGTATTAAATAACTTTGAAACTAAGGTTGATAACTACGATTCAACAATTCGATGTTCTACTATTTAGTTTTGAAATATTTGCATAATAAATCTAGTATCCTTAAAAAAACTCAAATTACAAATTACTAAATATTTCCTTCAATTTAGTTATACTTGAAATACTCATTTAATTCACCTTGACCCCAAAATTAAGTTATAATAATTATACCTTTTAATATTTTCAATTTAATAAATTTCACATCAACCCTTTAGAGTTTAATTCTTAAATAATTTAATTTCAAATAAATCTCCAATTTATCTCCCATCCTTACTTTATTTAAATCATTATACACTCTATATTAAAAATAAAATTTAAATACTCACTTACATTTATTTTAGTAAAAATTAAACTCTATTATTAAACTTAAAATTTTATTTAATAAACTTACACATAGCTTAAATTCAAGCATTTAACTATATATAAAATAATATTGATATAATATCAAAAAATCAATATTCATTGAACCATATATTTCTTTCATAAAACATGGAAATCATTTTCAAAATATTTTATATACAGACCATAGTGTCTGTATATAATTTTCTACCCTATGGTCAAATGATACAGATATTTATCATTTTAATCCGTAATTTGAAATAAAATTCGGTTATATATCATTTCAAACCACAAACCGGAATGAAATAAAAATGCATAACAACTTGCAGTTTATAACAATATAAATACAACATCCATTCATCCAATATCAATCATCAACCATTTATCACAATCATCATCCAATTCAAATAATGACATCAATATAGAACAGATAATAAATAACAGGTATTTACTAGCAGTTTATATTCAATAATAAATTAAATAACAATTTAACTAACAGTTTATATGCAATAATAAATTAAATAACTATTTAATTCAATAAATTTCAATTTAACCGGAATGATGATAAAATGTACCTAACAACCATAAATAAATTTCTAATCACATCATAAATTAATTGAACACACATAAGAAATTTTAGAAGTTGTGAGTAGGTTAAAACACTCACCTTCTGAATTTAAATTGAATTTAAATCCAATTTAAACCCAAAATTTGAACAGCCTTAGAATTCGTCCAAACCAACGCCATAATGTCCGGAATTTCCAATATGATCCTAGCGAAGAAAACCAAGCGTGAAACGGACCTCGTATGAGAAAGTTATTATGATTAGAACATTGAAATCAAAAATTAAAATAAAATAAATTAGAAAAATGGTCACCACTCAAGCTACCACGTTGCCCTTCATCTCCCTCATGCTCAAACGTCTACAGTACGCACACGCACAGTACACGCGCTGCCCTGGCCATAGAACTGCCGTTGATCTCCTACTCTAGTTGTCAACCACGCCGACGTGGCAGCTCCACCTCCAGATGCGACCCCTCCAACATCGCGCGTACTACCATGTCGTCAAAAAACACACGGCCGCCGCCCCCTTCATGAAATCCTAGCGAATTAATTCAGGCGATCAGACCGTTGATCGACCAAAAGAACGATAAAGATGATATCCACTCGGCTCCTCTACAAGATGGTACCAATGATTTGTCGATCCGGCAAAGTTCATCGACGATCAGCCAATGACCGAGATTTGTTTCTCGAATTCTGGCCACACCGAAGCCCAGATTGAAAAACGAATCATATATTTGACTTGCACTCGTCGAGAGCTTCAAATCCATATATAATTCGATATAGTTTGAAGAGGTTTAATTTTTTTCTTTGAATTTTATTTGAAATTGCATTTTGAGATTTAAGGTTCTGTCTGCCATTGAAATAAGAGAAGCAAATAGAATTGTACGAGGTTTATATATGCAAGGCTGAAATTAGAATGGATGGACACGATTGACATACGTGTTGAAAGATAAAATGGCCCAAAAAGCCCGTTCTGACTCCGGAACGAAATTGGGTCAACCTATATATCAAAATAGATGTTTTTATATACTTTAAAATCAATGGAACAGATTTCAGGTCCAAATTCCATCATATGAATAAGTCATGCTAAAATCAATTTATTTCAAATTGATTTAATTTATTTCTAGGCGTTTCGAGTCCGTACGATCAAACAACAAGTCCGATCGATTCAAAACTTGAAACCCTACAATAATTCACCGTTATGAATCCGATGAAACTGGTTTCCTCGGAATCTGAGTCAGTGGCCAAAATGGCTATTTTCCTATTAATTAAATAAATTATAATTGATTAATTAAATCAAATTTTCAATTTGAATTTGATAAGTGAAAATTTTCATCATTTTTGATTCCTTACTCATTTACAATGATTTAAAAAAATTTAAATGTTAAATTAGATTTGATAAATTTATCAATTTCAGTGTTAACCTCAATTTCATTAATTCAAAAATTATAAATTTGATTTCCAATAATTCTATTTAATTTAATTTTCATTATATTATTTAATTCATTGTTTTCAAATGGATGCATTTAACATTGGATTCACGATCTATTACCTTAATATTCTCAAATTTCATCTTAATCTCCATTAACGTAATAATTAAATATTTAATTTCATTTATTTACAATTAATCCAATGATTGAATTTAAATTTCAAATACATTAATAATTTTGATTTCTATTCTTTAAATCAACCAATTGTCATATTAAAAATAGAATTGACATTATTTTCAAATATTATCTTAATTTACATTAACATAACATTTAATTATATTTATTAAAATTTATTTCCAATTGACTAAATACAATTAATTATAACCTTGCAATTGTTTTAATTAATTGGGTTTGCACTAATTTAGTTATTTATTAAGTTATTTTCAATCTTATACCCAAGCGCAACAATTTACACTATTTCATTTTTATTGTGATTTCACTTCAATCGTCAAAAATTAGTTTTTAATAACCATTGCTACAATTCATTCTTAACATTGACTTCATTATAAATTATAAATTTTTTATTTCTTCTAATTTTAATTACAAAAATCTTATTAAATTGACAAATTAAATTACCGAAAAATTATGGTTCGTTACACTTACTGATACCCGACCCTGGTCTCTTCGAATTCAATACCATCTTAACCCAAGTTATTCAAGTGAAATACAATTCAACCTTAAATAAAAGATGTCACTTTTTACACAGCAATTCATCATCGATAGATAACCACATTATCACTGTCCACCCAAACATATCATATCACAAAACATTCATATCAGGGGTTTAAACAATTTAATTTATATTTGGGGTATCATATTCACACAGATAAATGATTCACATTATCACAGATAGATAATCCATATTTATCTCAATATTACCAAACATCTCATACCACAAAGCAGCATATCACATACCAGAGATAACAAACAATCTATGGCATCGAATATTGTCCACACATCCATAAGCAAGATATTTAAGTTTAACAATTCCTAATTAATTTAATTATTCACCAACTAAATTAATTACCAGCTTTTAATCACATGGATTACCTTGATCCTGCTTATTTAACATTGATTAATTACAAATCAATTAATTAATCACACTTTAGTTATCCATCTTAACTAACCATCCTTGATTAATTATCCTCTAATTACAATAAGCAATTAACCTTTAATTAATTACACAAATTTATTTATCCTTAATCATTTACACCAATTAACATTTAATTAATTAACCGTAATTAATTAACCGTAATTAATTACATTTATCCTTAATTAATTACACTAATTAATTAATCTATAGTTACCTATATTGATTAATTATTCTCTAAGTAATCACATAAACCAACCTTTAATTACTTCCATTAATTAATGATCCTTAAATTACTTCTTTAATTAACTATTCTTCTAATTAATTACATTTAATAATTAATCTTGAATTAATCACATTTATTAATCAACCTTAATTAATCACAAATAATAATTAACTATACTTTAATTACTTACATTAATTAATTAACATCTTAATTGATAAATTCTTTAGTTAACTACACTAAGTAATTAATCCTTCATTACTCCCTTTGAGTAATTATCCTCTAATTATTTTCACTAAGTAATTTCTCTTTATTTAATTACACTCAGTAATTATCCATTAATTACTTACTCTATGTAATTACACTCTATTAATTAAGTAATTGTACTTAATCAATTCCCTTTAGTGATTATCTTTAATTAATTGACTAATTAATTGTCTAAAATTAATTACCTTAATTAATCATCATAATCACTAGTTAATGTTCTTTAAATTAGTTACAATCATCAACAATCCACTAATTACTTTTACTAAGTAATTATTGATTAATTGACCTTTACTAATTACATTAAATGATTAACTTTTAATTAATTTCAAAATTAATTATCTTTAATTAATTACGACCTTAATTAAAGATAAATTCTTTATCTTCATTAATTACTTATTTAAACTTCATTAGAAGAAATATTTAGGAATTTATTACATAATTAAAATTTTATCATTTACTTTAAAACAAAACCATTTTAAACATTCAACTTGTTTAAAACATTTTATTCTTTGAAACCTTACTTAGAAACTTGTTGAAACTTCTTTTGAAATATTAACCACTTTAACAACCTTTTATTTTCGAACTTGTTTGATGAATTTAACTTTGGGAAATATAGCTTACACTTCTTTGAAAACTTATTTAAATGCTAAATAATTTATCTTTTGCTTTGAAACATAATCTTTTAGAATACACTTCAAATTTAACAAAACATTCTTTTTGAAAACTAAATTACTTAAATAATCTTTAAACTTAAACTTGTTTAAACATTCACTTTGGAATTTTTTTATAAAAGATAACTTGGAAAAAATTTGTTTATGTTATGCTTTGAACTTTGTTCTACATTTTCCTTTACTTAAATTTAGTTAATTGATTTAAATTACTTTGCTTTTTAAAACCTACACATATTTAACTTTAATATTAAAAAAAACAGGTTACAACACAGAAACCAACCCAAGCTCAAGTAAATCAAGACCCGAGTCCGCTTCGAGAAAATCACAAGAAAACTCGAGTAAACTCCCGGGTAAAACATCGATACACTCACGAAACAGCTACCCATCCCCTGCTTCGAGTCTAACATTGGAACGCTTCGAGATTTCCCTACGTAGCTTCTTCTTCCCTAAACCCAACGATCAATCGCCTGTCACAACGTGTACGTGCACATGCACGGTTGCTTCGACCACAGTAGATCGACGCCGTAACCCTCGTCAAGTCGACGACCACCCCTATCGTCGCACACGATCATCCAGATTCACTGATCTGCCAGCGAATCAAAATCGAACCCATCGTTCGAAAAATCTTGAACTAACCCCATCGGAAATCCACCAATCACTGATGAACTCGTCCCCGCGAACCCATGCCGACTTCACCAAAGTCAGGCCACACTCCGACGAGCCTTTCCCCCCTCGCGATCCGGCTCGTTGCATCACAGTCGCCGAGATCGCCTTGATATCCCACTCAACAGAAACCAGAACCAAAACCCTAGATCACATGCGATGGAACGCCACGGCCATCAGAAAAATCCCAATCTATTTTTCCTACGGTCCCCCACTTCCCGTCCATCTCCACCCAAAATCTTGACCATCCCCTTGACATCGATCAATAGAAATTGAAAAAAAATGTCGATTCCGATCATCCCAAAATATCTCAAAAATTACAACACTAAAAAATCATGATTTCCTTCCTAAATTCATTGTTTCACAATAAGATTCTGATAATATAATCAAAACTTCAATTTAACATGATTGATTTCTGATTTGAATTTTTTTATCTCTGTAAATGTTTAAAATTTGAAATATACACTAAATTTAAATAATGGTTACTATTTTTAAAATTTATAATACACTCATACAATCATTTCTTCTTCAAAGACCTTATCCAAATTTTGATTTTATACAGAGATATGGAATTTATTAAGGAAGGTTAAAACCTGACATTCAACAGAGAAACAAGTTTATACATTTATATTCATGTGTACAAACAAACCAAATTAATGCACATACATCCAAAATCATATATTGCAACCCATATTACTAAAAGAATTCATCACAATCATCTAAGTTAAAATCACAAATTTCAAACAGTTTTTTAAAATAATGGTTTACTCACATGTTTATAAAGATGAACAGAGCTTTGATATTGAAAACTGAAAACTGTGATCACTTTGAGACTGGAAATCTTGATGATGAGATGATTTAAGACTTTGATTTCAGGTTTACTTGCTTTGTTACAGGCATTGTTGTTTGAGAAGGTTGGTTGATATTCCAGGTTGAAGATTAAATGGTTTACAAGTTTTGATCTGCTTTTTGAGAAATGTTTACAGGTTTTGTTTCTTGAGTTTACTTGCTTTTGAAATTTTACTGATAAAAGACTTGGAAGAGGGGAAATGAGATGAATTTAAAGGCTAAATTATGAATTATTGAAAATAAAAGAAAAATTAAAATTAAAAAGTGATACTTGTAAAGAAATTAACATTTGTTATTTGGCTAGTTAATCCAGTACACTTGTTATTAAAATGTGACGACCCGGAATTTTTAAGTATTTGAAATGAGAATATTTAATTAAATGAGAATATTCAAAAGTTATTTATTAACTTTAATTCCAAATATCAGTATTTATTTGATAATTAATTGTTGAATTTAATTATCGGAATTGGGTAAATTATTGAATTTGGAACTTTAAGCCTGTTAAAAATAATTTGAAGGCTTGTAACATTTATATTAAAAATACCGAAGATTGTAAAAGTGTTAAAATTGAATTTAAAAGCGATTTGTTAAGTTTAAAAAAAAAATATCGTTTAAATTGATATTTAAAAACAGCCTTCCGAGGCACAGTCTCGGAACTCGACGAAACCAGTTCCGTTGGATTCGTAATATTATTATTATCGGTTTTCAATTTCCGTAGTGTTTGGAGTGATGGTTTGGTCGTACAACCCGTAAATGCACAAGAAGAATCTAATTAAATTTAAATTTACATTGTCAAACCTTTTCTTTGAAGCCACGCTCTCGTAGCTTCCAGCGCAATCTTCTTTCCTCTCTCTTCAGTTTTATTTGCACTTAAATAATTGGCCCGAAGCCTTATACTTCAAGATTGAAATCGGCAGTTAAAAAAAAAAAAAAAGAAACTCGACATCAATGGCCGATAGAACATCCACTTCTTCCATCCTTTCGATCGAGAATTCTAAAAAAAAAAAAAAAAAGGGGGCCGAAGCCTCGTTCTTCAAATCGATCTCGAGTTCGCATAGTAGCATAACCACGGCCATGTGGGGAGGCGCCGAGGAAGGGAGGGGCGGCGAAGTGGTCGATCAGGTTGGAGGA
The DNA here is from genome assembly GCA_030765085.1 of Allium cepa. Classification (NCBI taxonomy): domain Eukaryota; kingdom Viridiplantae; phylum Streptophyta; class Magnoliopsida; order Asparagales; family Amaryllidaceae; genus Allium; species Allium cepa. The sequence continues at coordinate 94,219,039 of CM060946.1, read as the reverse complement.
ATCTTTGCCGTTCGAATCAATTAGGCGAGCTCGAACTCGAGTTGTGCCTGCGAATCGTCACAAGATGGTTGAGAGGATGTGGAAGGGAGCGGTTCGATTAGGGGTCGGAGGTGGTTTCGATTGGGAGGAGGGGTTGCGTGGACATCTAGGCCTGGATTACGACCGGCGACAGTTGAGGGGGAGGCAGCGCTGCGTGGCGGCTCTGGCGATGGTGGTCCGGATGTCGAGTTGAGATCGATATAGGGCTATCTCAGTAAGGTAAAGCTTGGCTGTTTTCTTTTATTTAATTTAGATATATGTATATGTTTATGCTGTAAAATAGATCTCTAGGGTTATTTACAGAAAAATTTATAAAGATAAGATTTTGAAAAAAATAAATAAATAAATAATACTGTCCAGTAGTGTAAAAGGAAACAAGCTATAAGCAGAAAATAATATATAGTTTCGATTTGGAACGATAATGTGTTGTAGAAATAAATTTGTTTAATATAACTTTTTAGTTAAATAAAGCTATTAAAAGGATGTGGGTAGGGAAAAATTTGTTCAAGTATTTTAATAAAAGAAGATTTGTTTGGAGTTAAAGTTAATTAGATAAGATAAAATTTATATCAATGGAATTTAATTGTTCAATCTGTTCGAATATTAATAAATTGTATAAATTATTTATACAAGGTCTATAAATCGCGGAAACAAGACGAGTTTGAGGTGAATGGCAATCTTAGGCCAAAGGTGAGTTAATCTCACTCAGTTTAAATTTAAATTTAAATGATTAAATTTAAATAATTATTTGAATGGTTGAAATTGATTGATTGATGTGCTATAGAATGATATATTCTAAAATTAGTAAATAATGCTGTGCTAACATTTGTGGATGCAGGGAAACAGGTTGGAGGGATCCAACTGGATTCCTCAAATTTATTAGATTATTTAATATTCTGTGTGATGAATATTTGATATCCTGTGATTGTTTTATGGATAATTGGAATATTGGATAGTATGGTTGGATGGAATAACTCAGTTTAAAGAGTTACCAAAATCTATAGAATTGGATTTTTGAAAGGTAATAAAAGAGTAAAATTTTAAGTAAATAATTCTAGTAAATTGGAATAAATTGAATAATGAAGTGAAAATAAAATAAAATAGAGTGATTTATAAACTCTAACAAAATATGGAATATGAGGAAAATGAATTAACAAAGGAATAATAAATTCTGGAACTTAAGTGAATAAAAGTCATTATTTTAAATGTAAGGATTAAATTTAAAGATAAAGAAAGGAAATTGAGGAATCTGAATTTGGTATTTTTCAGTTTAAAGATTTTAAAACATAAATTGGAAATTAAATCTAAAGTTTATAAATTTTGGAATAAATGAAGTAAGAGAATTTATTTCATGGTAAAGTAAATGGAAATCAATTGTAAAATTGATTTAGGTGTTAAAATTTAAATTTAAAGTGAAGAGAGATTTTGGGACTTTATGACTGGGTTATAAAGTGAAATAAAATGTCGGTGGATATTTTATAAATTCAAGGTAAGAATTTATCAAAGGAATGGGTATTTGTTTAAAAATAAATGGTGATTTATTTTTAAGAAATGGGAAACGGAAGAGGATTTCCCTGGATAGCCAAGTATGGTTTTCAAAAATATTTAAAGTTTTTAAGATCGTTTTAAAAAGCAGGTTTTGGAAAGTTTATTATTTCTAAATCTAAATTTTTAAAGCAAGTATATTTTCCTAAATCTATTATTGAAATAACCATATAAAGTAACTTGGTATTGAGTTTAAAAGAGGAAATTTAGTTTATATTTTATAAAGTGTTTTATACAAAATATTTTGTTGTATATTTATTTTAATAAAGTATTTAAATTATAATTTTAAAAGTTATAAGTATATTTTATAAAAAAAAAAATGTTTTTAAATTATTTTAAACTTAAGTGTTTGTACTTGGCGTTCCAATGAAAATAATAATTGGGAATGTACCCTGGGAAGGGAAAACGGGTTTTGAAACTGTTTTCAAAAGGTGTTGAAAATTGGAAATATATATCTCGGGAAGATATTTTGGGATTAATAAATAATTTGGGAAATTATTTATTGGTTGATGGATGTTTGTGAATATTAATTGATAGTTAAATAACCGACTATCAATATTGGCCAAATGCGCTGATCGTTTCGAAGAGACCGGGATCGAGATTTATTTCTCGAAAACCACTTCGATCCGGTTTATACGTTTTCGTGGAAAAACGAGTTTGGATGCGAAGATGGAGCAGTAAAGTGCAAGGGCTAGTCGCTACTAATCCTGAGGATATTTCCAAAATGGATGTAGTAGGAATACTGCCTTCGGTTCCGTTCGAACACGGGACGGACTTGAATGGACGAATGCTTGCGAAACATCGTCAGGTGGGCGATGGGCATTCTAAGTGAAACGTTCTAAAGGTAACGCTTAGCCTCAAGCCTCATCAAATGGGAATGACTGAAAATCAGGGGATATGCAGCAAGGTTAGGTGGGTAGCACCCAAGCAGGGTGAGGTCATTCCAGTCTAGATGTCCCTTTTTATTTTTCGGCTTAGTGGTGCGGTTGCTGATCCCAACCGCGGGGTGATCTCACTCGGGACTATCCAGTAAGGGATGGTTCCGGCCTTGTGTTGCAGGGGATGAAGGGAGTAATCCTCGGTACGGTGATCTAGGCCCCGTACTGTGACAGGTGGTACCCCAGTGCCTAGTCATTGATGGAAATCCATTCTCCCTACGAGCCTTTACGAGTTTTGTTTGTATTACCCACTTTGTGGCTAGTAGCTGGAATTTAATAATGTAACAATTTCGGCTATTTTATAAGTATTTGTATATAGACCCTATTATAATATCAGAGGATTTCTATAAAATTGTTTAGCTATCGTAAGGTAAAAACCCGACATGTTTATTTGTGGCGTGGTCTTACGAGATGCTTTTGTTTTTCAAAGGATTTTTGAAACTTTAATAATAAATTGGGTGTGATTTTCTCACGCTGGTAATCCAGACTGACTCGGGTGTTATTTAACTGTAATGCTCGGGTCAGACCGAGTATTATAGGATACAGGATATGATGCTGTGGAGCTCAGGAGACGAGCTGGATGACGAAACGTACTCTCGTACTTGTATATTTATATACGTATTCCGCTGTGTTGAGTTGTTGTGTACCTATTGTATGATATTGATGTTGAGTTGTGACTGATGTATTCTGATGATGTAATGTATGTAAACAGATATATTTGATTTTGAGTAAAGATTATTTACTATCTATTATATTTTATTCTGCTGCGATGGTTAGATTCTGATGTTGATTTTGTTTTCTCTTCTTCTACCTCTTCTTCTTAAACCCAAATGGTTCGTATTTCTGTGCAACTTGGGTTAATTGTTGTAGAATAGTGTTGACTCAAGGGGTACGGATTTGCGGGTCGTTACACTTGGTATCAGAGCTTAGGTTGGCGACAACCTAGGCTTTGGTGGGAATTACTCAAGTAGAGTCCGTAGTATTCTATAATGAGTTTGAGTGTATTAATAAATATGAGCGCGTATTTGTTAGTGAATATAAAACGGTTTTATATTGTGTCGATTGGTTTATTGAGTAGTTTATGGATTCTGGTCAATACGAGTAATTAACATTATTGATAGGGATCTCTAAACACTTGAATAGAACAATTCGACACAGTATTGTTTTAAAATAGGGTAAATGAAATAATTTTACCCAAATTATTTTTGTATATAAAAGATATAATTTTTGTAAAGTATTATAGTATTCGGATGCTTGATTGTTAAGGAATGATAATATTAAATTATTAACACCATTGTGTACAAATTGAATAAGAAATTGAAAACTTATAATCAAAGTTGAAGAATAAATTTATATAACAAATGGAATTTGAAATATAGATTTTAAATGTAATTTATTAATTGAAATAAACTTTATATACAAATGAGATTTGTAAATGTAAACGGTAAAGGTGATTATAATTTTGAAATTGAAATGAGATAAAATTCCAGAGAATGTTTGAATATAGATTTAAAGGAATTGCAATTTGGAATTTTTGGGGAAAATCTAAATTCCTTTGGATTTGGAAATGGTTTTCAAAAGTTTTGGGGAAAAAAATAGTGGTATTATTTCGGGAATATTTTTGGATTGAGATTGAATCTGGAGAGATTTGGAAATTAAAAATATTTGAAATGTTTTAAAGAGATAAAAGCACTAAACTCTCTGTAGTCGCTGGAAAATAATTCCGATGATGATCGTGACATCATCGGTGTTCATTTTCGAGTTTCCAAGAGAGGGATTGCTACCTGAATGATTTTGGATTGGTGTTTATTTGTAAGAAGTTGAATTTGGTTTGGAAATGCAAAGGATTTTGGATGTAGTTGATTTCGAAAGTAATTTTGAAATTTTGGGAAATTGTTTAAACTCTGGAATATTATTTAAATGTTTATGGAATAATAAAAATATACTAGACTAAATAAATGTAACAGAGAAAGTATCGAATTGGAATAAATAAGTTTCGACAGCTTATAAACAAATTGAACAGTATTGAAATAAAAATTCCTGGATATAAGTAAAAATGTGAATGGGATTGATTGTGGATAGATGGAATTGTGAATATAAATAAAATGTGACCTATAAAATTTAGAAATGAGATTAATAAGCCAAAATTAAATAGTTTTGAATTTGGAAAGTGAATGAAAATCCAAAACTTAACTTATAAAATAAATAGGTTGAACTCCAGTAAAATAGATAAAGAAATTTTGAAATAAAAATCAAATATTGATTTAATGTATGTTGAATATCAAATTTTGTGGTGACAAATGTTGAGTTTGTAAATGAATTATGGGATGAATATTCGATATAAATAATATGGAATGTTCCAAGATTAATTAATGGAATATGGAAATGGAACTAGAATTGTTTAAATAAAAATTTGAGTTGCGGATAAATGATAAAATTTGAAAGAGATGTTGAGTTATTAATAGAAATTCAACTTGAAATTGTAAGAGAATTAAATTTGAATGGAATTGAATTAATATAAAAATGATTTGTATTGCCAATAAAAATCCAAGTAGGGATAAATTGGAAATGGCCTCATTATAAAATGAAAGGAATTCCGAAATAAATTATTGAATGTGAATTAGAATTCACATTGATTCAATGAAATATACTAATTTAATTTAAGCGAATGGAGCTAACAATGAAATTGGAAATGAGCTCGAGTAACATATAAATTCAACTTAGACCAACGATGAATTAAAAATAATTGGGAGTGTCGTCCAACAAAATGAAATTGGGTTATAACAGTGATGGTTGGAATTTGTGAATCAATTCCAAGTAGGTTGAAATAGAATGGAAAAGACCTTGTTATTAATAAAATCAAAATTCTATGAATGAATAGAAATTGACTAAAAATTGATTTTTGAAATCGGTTGAATTATAAATGGTTTATAATAAAACCTGTTTGGTAAGTGAAATGAAATTAGTAATTAAGTTGAGTAACTCAAGTTATATTAACAAGAGCTTGGCTTCGAATAAAATGGGAATTCATTGAATAAAATCTTATGAGTTGATAGAAGTGAAATAAAATTTATTTTGAATCACTTGGAATAAAAATAAACTCGTTTGGATTCAAATGAATTGGAAGTAGGCAATGAAGTGTAAATCATTTAATTGGAATGTAAAATGAATTAAATGAAATGGTATTGGAATGGATTGGAAGCATTCAAAATAAATGTCGAAATGTTTCACATGTGCTTGTGGAAGTATATGATATGCATCGTTTATGAAACCCATGTTTTAATTATTTATATTTAAGTGAAATGCTATAAATTTGTGTAATTGTCACTTACATATTTATATTGAGTAAGTACAGGTTCAGGGAAGCCGTTTGGCTGGATTTGATTGCACAATTTGCTAAAATAAATCGCCGCTTGCTTAAAAATGCTAAAATAAGGTACGCCTACGCAATACAAATAGGAAATATGAACCGTTTTTCTGTTTTCCGACCGTGTGGGTCGATGTATATTGATTTCCGGCCTGAGGCCGATGTATATATGTTTTTGTACATCCTGCGATATCGCAGAAGTCCCTCCGTACAAAGGAGACTCTGCCAAAATTTTCCGTAAATTTTGGGAGTTAGAAATTTTTTGAAATTCTCGAAAATTTTCATTAGCGGCAAATGATCTAAATTTGCTAAGCAAATAAAATTGAAATTGTATATTGAAATCTAATTGGAATGTAAATGTAAAGAGAAACTAAAGAAGTAAAGTTTGCAAATAAACTTTAATTTGAGATTTAAATTAATTGGTAAGTGCAACTAATACAATATTCAAAGTGGAAACCAAAATTTAAACATAAATGAAATTGTAAAGACAAAAAGAATGGTAATGGAAATAAACTTCAATAGTAAAATGAAGATTTATATAAGAATTATATACAATATTCAAATTAAACTTAAGGAATGGAAAATGAAATTCTTAAGTAAATTTGGTATTGCGAAAAATTATTCCAAGAGAATAATTGAATGGAAATTAACTGAAGGTTAAAGTGATAGCTGGGAATGTGAATAAAAAGAGAATTGGGGTAGCTAAAAATAAATTGGGCTAATCACGTAAGGTGTACGTATATTATTTATTCGCATAGCTATATTGATCCAGAATTCGAGCACAGATTTTCGAGATAGTCATATCGATCCGAGTTAGGATTTTTCACTCGATTTTCGACGGCGAACCTGGATATGGATTGTTGATTGATTCTGGAAATTCTCTATCATAGTTATGACTATGCAAGGAGAATGACGGTTTCTGATCAAGAAAACAGATCTGAGTCCGCACTAGGAAGTCGGGTGGACGATACTAGTTCGGAAATGAAATTGTGTGATCGAGTGAACGATCGGATTTGGTAATTGCATACGAATAATATGTGTGCATCGTATGGGCTTAAATAAAGCAAATATTGAAATTTGTGTAAAAGTAATGCAAAATGATTTTGAATGTTGTGGATGGGCATTATTGTTATAACAGGATATACAGGTGTTTTAAAAGCAGAAGGAAATTGATGTTTGATTTCAGAAGATAAAATTTAAATGGCCCGACAAAAAGGTATGTATTTGAATTTCTATATGAGATTTTGATTGGGTTTTTGTCGAGCCACTTGGCCTTTTGTTTTCTTGTTGGATTTGGGAGGCCGTAGAGCCATTTTGTAGTTGTACCGAGCTAGCCGCGCAAAGGAGACGCTGGCGAAATTTTTCTAAAATTTAGAGAGTTATAAAAATTTTGACAAAATTTTGATAATTCAAATTTGGTTTTAACTTTAAAATTTGAATTGTTAAGTAGTGATATAGTTTGAGGCTTATGGATAAGTTTGAAAAGTTAGAAAAAGGGTTAGTGAGTCTTTGATAAAAAGATTTGTTTGGTAAGTTGTTAACAACTATTGGGTTGAGGGAATAGTTAACGGGATAATTCTTCCTAATTAGTAATTTCGGGGACGAAATTCTTTTAAGGGGGAAGGAATGTGACAACCCGGAATTTTTAAGTATTTGAAATGAGAATATTTAATTAAATGAGAATATTCAAAAGTTATTTATTAACTTTAATTCCAAATATCAGTATTTATTTGATAATTAATTGTTGAATTTAATTATCGGAATTGGGTAAATTATTGAATTTGGAACTTTAAGCCTGTTAAAAATAATTTGAAGGCTTGTAACATTTATATTAAAAATACCGAAGATTGTAAAAGTGTTAAAATTGAATTTAAAAGCGATTTGTTAAGTTTAAAAAAAAATATCGTTTAAATTGATATTTAAAAATAGCCTTCCGAGGCACAGTCTCGGAACTCGACGAAACCAGTTCCGTTGGATTCGTAATATTATTATTATCGGTTTTCAATTTCCGTAGTGTTTGGAGTGATGGTTTGGTCGTACAACCCGTAAATGCACAAGAAGAATCTAATTAAATTTAAATTTACATTGTCAAACCTTTTCTTTGAAGCCACACTCTCGTAGCTTCCAGCGCAATCTTCTTTCCTCTCTCTTCAGTTTTATTTGCACTTAAATAATTGGCCCGAAGCCTTATACTTCAAGATTGAAATCGGCAGTTAAAAAAAAAAAAAGAAACTCGACATCAATGGCCGATAGAACATCCACTTCTTCCATCCTTTCGATCGAGAATTCTAAAAAAAAAAAAAAAAAGGGGGGGGCCGAAGCCTCGTTCTTCAAATCGATCTCGAGTTCGCATAGTAGCATAACCACGACCACGTGGGGAGGCGCCGAGGAAGGGAGGGGCGGCGAAGTGGTCGATCAGGTTGGAGGAATCTTTGCCGTTCGAATCAATTAGGCGAGCTCGAACTCGAGTTGTGCCTGCGAATCGTCACAAGATGGTTGAGAGGATGTGGAAGGGAGCGGTTCGATTAGGGGTCGGAGGTGGTTTCGATTGGGAGGAGGGGTTGCGTGGACATCTAGGCCTGGATTACGACCGGCGACAGTTGAGGGGGAGGCAGCGCTGCGTGGCGGCTCTGGCGATGGTGGTCCGGATGTCGAGTTGAGATCGATATAGGGCTATCTCAGTAAGGTAAAGCTTGGCTGTTTTCTTTTATTTAATTTAGATATATGTATATGTTTATGCTGTAAAATAGATCTCTAGGGTTATTTACAGAAAAATTTATAAAGATAAGATTTTGAAAAAAATAAATAAATAAATAATACTGTCCAGTAGTGTAAAAGGAAACAAGCTATAAGCAGAAAATAATATATAGTTTCGATTTGGAACGATAATGTGTTGTAGAAATAAATTTGTTTAATATAACTTTTTAGTTAAATAAAGCTATTAAAAGGATGTGGGTAGGGAAAAATTTGTTCAAGTATTTTAATAAAAGAAGATTTGTTTGGAGTTAAAGTTAATTAGATAAGATAAAATTTATATCAATGGAATTTAATTGTTCAATCTGTTCGAATATTAATAAATTGTATAAATTATTTATACAAGGTCTATAAATCGCGGAAACAAGACGAGTTTGAGGTGAATGGCAATCTTAGGCCAAAGGTGAGTTAATCTCACTCAGTTTAAATTTAAATTTAAATGATTAAATTTAAATAATTGTTTGAATGGTTGAAATTGATTGATTGATGTGCTATAGAATGATATATTCTGAAATTAGTAAATAATGCTGTGCTAACATTTGTGGATGCAGGGAAACAGGTTGGAGGGATCCAACTGGATTCCTCAAATTTATTAGATTATTTAATATTCTGTGTGATGAATATTTGATATCCTGTGATTGTTTTATGGATAATTGGAATATTGGATAGTATGGTTGGATGGAATAACTCAGTTTAAAGAGTTACCAAAATCTATAGAATTGGATTTTTGAAAGGTAATAAAAGAGTAAAATTTTAAGTAAATAATTCTAGTAAATTGGAATAAATTGAATAATGAAGTGAAAATAAAATAAAATAGAGTGATTTATAAACTCTAACAAAATATGGAATATGAGGAAAATGAATTAACAAAGGAATAATAAATTCTGGAACTTAAGTGAATAAAAGTCATTATTTTAAATGTAAGGATTAAATTTAAAGATAAAGAAAGGAAATTGAGGAATCTGAATTTGGTATTTTTCAGTTTAAAGATTTTAAAACATAAATTGGAAATTAAATCTAAAGTTAATAAATTTTGGAATAAATGAAGTAAGAGAATTTATTTCATGGTAAAGTAAATGGAAATCAATTGTAAAATTGATTTAGGTGTTAAAATTTAAATTTAAAGTGAAGAGAGATTTTGGGACTTTATGACTGGGTTATAAAGTGAAATAAAATGTCGGTGGATATTTTATAAATTCAAGGTAAGAATTTATCAAAGGAATGGGTATTTGTTTAAAAATAAATGGTGATTTATTTTTAAGAAATGGGAAACGGAAGAGGATTTCCCTGGATAGCCAAGTATGGTTTTCAAAAATATTTAAAGTTTTTAAGATCGTTTTAAAAAGCAGGTTTTGGAAAGTTTATTATTTCTATATCTAAATTTTTAAAGCAAGTATATTTTCCTAAATCTATTATTGAAATAACCATATAAAGTAACTTGGTATTGAGTTTAAAAGAGGAAATTTAGTTTATATTTTATAAAGTGTTTTATACAAAATATTTTGTTGTATATTTATTTTAATAAAGTATTTAAATTATAATTTTAAAAGTTATAAGTATATTTTATAAAAAAAATGTTTTTAAATTATTTTAAACTTAAGTGTTTGTACTTGGCGTTCCAATGAAAATAATAATTGGGAATGTACCCTGGGAAGGGAAAACGGGTTTTGAAACTGTTTTCAAAAGGTGTTGAAAATTGGAAATATATATCTCGGGAAGATATTTTGGGATTAATAAATAATTTGGGAAATTATTTATTGGTTGATGGATGTTTGTGAATATTAATTGATAGTTAAATAACCGACTATCAATATTGGCCAAATGCGCTGATCGTTTCGAAGAGACCGGGATCGAGATTTATTTCTCGAAAACCACTTCGATCCGGTTTATACGTTTTCGTGGAAAAACGAGTTTGGATGCGAAGATGGAGCAGTAAAGTGCAAGGGCTAGTCGCTACTAATCCTGAGGATATTTCCAAAATGGATGTAGTAGGAATACTGCCTTCGGTTCCGTTCGAACACGGGACGGACTTGAATGGACGAATGCTTGCGAAACATCGTCAGGTGGGCGATGGGCATTCTAAGTGAAACGTTCTAAAGGTAACGCTTAGCCTCAAGCCTCATCAAATGGGAATGACTGAAAATCAGGGGATATGCAGCAAGGTTAGGTGGGTAGCACCCAAGCAGGGTGAGGTCATTCCAGTCTAGATGTCCCTTTTTATTTTTCGGCTTAGTGGTGCGGTTGCTGATCCCAACCGCGGGGTGATCTCACTCGGGACTATCCAGTAAGGGATGGTTCCGGCCTTGTGTTGCAGGGGATGAAGGGAGTAATCCTCGGTACGGTGATCTAGGCCCCGTACTGTGACAGGTGGTACCCCAGTGCCTAGTCATTGATGGAAATCCATTCTCCCTACGAGCCTTTACGAGTTTTGTTTGTATTACCCACTTTGTGGCTAGTAGCTGGAATTTAATAATGTAACAATTTTGGCTATTTTATAAGTATTTGTATATAGACCCTATTATAATATCAGAGGATTTCTATAAAATTGTTTAGCTATCGTAAGGTAAAAACCCGACATGTTTATTTGTGGCGTGGTCTTACGAGATGCTTTTGTTTTTCAAAGGATTTTTGAAACTTTAATAATAAATTGGGTGTGATTTTCTCACGCTGGTAATCCAGACTGACTCGGATGTTATTTAACTGTAATGCTCGGGTCAGACCGAGTATTATAGGATACAGGATATGATGCTGTGGAGCTCAGGAGACGAGCTGGATGACGAAACGTACTCTCGTACTTGTATATTTATATACGTATTCCGCTGTGTTGAGTTGTTGTGTACCTATTTTATGATATTGATGTTGAGTTGTGACTGATGTATTCTGATGATGTAATGTATGTAAACAGATATATTTGATTTTGAGTAAAGATTATTTACTATCTATTATATTTTATTCTGCTGCGATGGTTAGATTCTGATGTTGATTTTGTTTTCTCTTCTTCTACCTCTTCTTCTTAAACCCAAATGGTTCGTATTTCTGTGCAACTTGGGTTAATTGTTGTAGAATAGTGTTGACTCAAGGGGTACGGATTTGCGGGTCGTTACACTTGGTATCAGAGCTTAGGTTGGCGACAACCTAGGCTTTGGTGGGAATTACTCAAGTAGAGTCCGTAGTATTCTATAATGAGTTTGAGTGTATTAATAAATATGAGCGCGTATTTGTTAGTGAATATAAAACGGTTTTATATTGTGTCGATTGGTTTATTGAGTAGTTTATGGATTCTGGTCAATACGAGTAATTAACATTATTGATAGGGATCTCTAAACACTTGAATAGAACAATTCGACACAGTATTGTTTTAAAATAGGGTAAATGAAATAATTTTACCCAAATTATTTTTGTATATAAAAGATATAATTTTTGTAAAGTATTATAGTATTTGGATGCTTGATTGTTAAGGAATGATAATATTAAATTATTAACACCATTGTGTACAAATTGAATAAGAAATTGAAAACTTATAATCAAAGTTGAAGAATAAATTTATATAACAAATGGAATTTGAAATATAGATTTTAAATGTAATTTATTAATTGAAATAAACTTTATATACAAATGAGATTTGTAAATGTAAACGGTAAAGGTGATTATAATTTTGAAATTTTTAAATAATATTTCTATTTTAAAATTTATTTATCTTATATTTAAAACAACACATTATTATTATTGTTTGAAAATAACAATTTTGCCAATTTTAAATAATTATATAAATATTCATCCAGATATAAATATTTATTATCATATTTATTTGGTCAATTTATAAATCAATATTTTTCAATAGTTAAACCAGATAATTATCCAATTATCCGATGCCCAAAAATTCGGGTTATCACAGGCACTAATGATGGTAATAAATCTCAGCCTCTAACTCATCGTCCTAATCTATGTGGCATCATATATTTGGGACGTGACATCGCAACTAGGACCACTAAGATGGATACTAGCCTATCTTACGGGTCCTAATCACGCGCTCTACATAGTGGCGTGACCTTAAGATGTAGATTCCTAACAAATACTCTCGACTAGATGAGTCCTAATGAGGGTAATAATAAGTACTCTCGGCTCCATGCGTCTGAACAAGAGTATCTCGATGTAATAAATCCTCGACTCGTTAGTCTTTAGAGGATAAATATTTAAATTCCAACATAACTCCAACTTGTAGCCCTTGTAGAGTAATCGACTCTCAACTACTCATTTTATAAAAGATCCAATTCCAGACGATATCATAGATTCTTAACCCATTATACGATTAAAAGTGACATATACCCACAATAAATGATCGAAAAAAATATCAACCTGAGCATCCCATGTCACATGTTGTTACTTGCTCATTTATTCAATGCTCATAAACTACACTCGATAATATTCTATGCAACAAGTCCAGAGAATAACCTAAGAAATATTAATGAAAATCTCATAATATTATAACTCCTTTTATCCAATATCCTCGTCACAAAACAATATAGTCAAACATAGCTCATAATTCGTTTAGAAAAGAAGTTTTATCTATAGGAAAATATTTTAGATGCTTCAAAAGCCTTTATGTACGATAAAAATACTATTTTTCTTCCATTTATATAAAAAAGTACATTTTTATCCCTACAAACGAATTTCAAAATTCCTCTCAATATTTTGAACTCTTAGAAGTCTCTTTTATAAACAAATATATCTCATAAAATCATTCTGTAATTTCTGTAATTAAATACAATTTTAAAATGAATGTATAAACCCTGAACCAATTTCCCTTTATTTCAAACCCCATTGAATATATTTCTTAAAAACACTTGCTTATACTAATAAATTATGAAATATTTCATAAAAACACAATATTAATTAGAAACCCATTCTTATTTTTCAAGAATTCTATAAGATTTTTAAATAATTAAATAGAAACTAAAATAATTTCTAACTACTTTAATAACAAAATTTTTTCAATAATTATTATTTAATTAAATAGAACTGTTCACAAAGATAATTTCATATTTGTAGTTGTCACGAACTGGATTTTCGATGCTTGAAATCGACATCAATATGTTCACTGAACATGTCGAGCAATCAAATGCCGGAAATACCAGATCGTTAGGGAAAAAAGAAAGAGGTAAAAGAAGAAACAGAAACAACAACACAGATCTCATAAGCGCAGCGGAACAATATATAATAGATATGTTTTTATACAAAAAGAGCTATAAAACATTACTTATACATTACATCATTAGAGTACAATTAATCAATAACTCAATACAGGACAGTTATAATAACTTGCCCTAACAAGTGTTGAAATACAACATACAATACACAACAGAATATAATCAAGTACGAAGTATACGTCTTCATTATCCAGCTCATCTCCTGAGCTCCTTAGCATCCTATCTTGTAATTTTAATACTCGGTCTGACCCAAGCATATAATAAAATAACACCTGACTCAGTCTGGAAAACCAGCATGAAAAAACACACTCAATTTGAATTAGTACAGTTATCAAATCCTTTGAATACAAAGGTGTCTCATAAGACCACGCACATAAACACGATGGGTTTTTATCTTACGACAACCAAAATATTTTATATCAATATCATCTGATATTATAATAATGTCTAAGTACAAATACTTACTCAAATATATGAAATTGTTACATTAATTAAATTCTAGCATACAAAGCTTTACAACCAAAACCGTAAAGGCACGTATTGGAGAATGGATTCCATACAAATGACTAGGCACTGGGGTACCTTCTATCACAGTACACATCTAGAAAAATGTACCGAGGACCATGTCGGGATCCTCTGCAACACAAGACCGAGCTACCCCTAACCTGGATAGACCGAATATGCTATCACCCCAGTTGTTCCCACCCTTTTCCGGGTTCTTCCGTGCACCATAGTAATAATATCCGAGCGTATCTATAAAGGTAATAAACGTACCCTAATTGGGTATGACCCACTTAACCTTGCTGCATCTCCCCTGATTTTCAGTCGTTCCCGGTTGGTGAGGCTAGAGGCTACGATTACCTTTAAAGAAATTTTCACTTAGAATGCTCATTCTCCTCCAATGACAATGTTCCAATAACATTCATCCATACAAGTCCGTTCTGGGTCTGAATGAAACCGAAGGCACTATTCCTACTACATCCATTTTGGAATCAGCCTCAGGATTAGTAGCGATTAACCCTTGCACTTCAATACTCCATCTTCGATTACATGCTCTTGTCTTCACTTCGAAACGTATTTGTTGGATCGAAGTGGTGTTCGAATAACTTATCCGATTCTAGTCTTTTCGAAACAGCATTCGATGTCTCCAGTAAACTCAACCCTAGTTCTTTAGGAAATAAACAAATAAAAATAAGATCGGAGATCAGCTTCTAACCGTTAGTGGATGGATTTCCTTATCATCTTCCTAGAAGAGTGAAACGAGTTCTTTAAGATATTTCCAAAAGTTATATTTTGGGTCCACGTTTGGTAGTCGGTTATTTAACTTTCAAACAAACAATCATTCAACCAAATATTTCATTTTCCACTGAAAACACTAAGTCTCGTTTAATTTAAATTATAATTGAATTAAATCTCTTTATGCAAAAGTATGTACTCATCATATCGAAGTAAGTACATTTGCTAACCCTTCGTTTTAAAAATATTTGAAAACTTTTTAAAATAAATATGGAAAGCACCACGCGGTATCAATCATGGATTCACAGCTCAATGATTACATTTCTATACCAGGGAAATCCAAACTTAACTACAGCCAATCTCTGCCTCCGATTACGCCATGAAAGTATACCATTACTTTCCGAAAACTCTATTTAATAATTTTCTCAAAATAATATTTATAAAGTTTCTATAATAATTTTCCAAGTTTAATTTTGGCAAAAACTCTTACATAAAAGTTATTATATAAAACGATATTAAATTGAATAATTTATCTTTTAAAATAATAATACTAATTAATTCTTAAATAATAATTAACTTGATATCAACCCATTATAACTAATTTTATTTAAAATTAACAATTTAAAATAATTTCATAACTTTGGAACAATAATTAATTTGATTTATTTATAAGATTTTAATCGATTTACAAGACTTATTTATAACTTATAATCCATTTTGACAATTTAAAAATATTTAAATAACTAACTTTCTGACATATTTTAAAAACATTTAAATTACCCAGTTTAATAATTTAAATCCTATTTTTAAAACAAACTTAGCTCCTCGCTAAAATATATTTTTCAATTTCCATATAGCTAATTTAAAATTTATAAATCTTTCTCGATTTATTACCCATTTTGATTTACGTCCCAATTTCGTAAATCCCCTTTTTACATTTTCAAAAGAAAAATCTATCATTTTCTTTTAAATCATTTTGCCTACCCCACTATAAATTTTCACCGTGAACATATATCTTCAATTTATCCACCGATAATCACCTCACTTTATTTATGAACATTGTTTATAAATCTCATAGTTTCAACTCCAGTTTATAACGGTTTTTCACAACACTTACATCCATTGTAAATTTAATTTCTACATTAAATTCCATTTATATATTAATTTCCTTGAAATGAATTCCATTTATAAATTAACTCCTTAAATAACCCAAATATATTCCAAAAACAACCAAATCTCGATTTTACTTCTATTTCGGAACTTAGAAAATCCCATTCAAGATCCAGTGTAACAAATTTTACATTTATTTCCAAGTTCATTTCTATTCTCCAAATCTATTTAAAATCTTGATTTAAAAACCTTTTATATTCAAAACAAGAATCATTAAGGAATTTATTATTTGAAAATCCTTATTCTAAATCTCTATTTTCCATATTTCGAAATTGTTAAGTACAAATTCGAAACCAAACTATTTATTTTACCCAAATTCATTTCTTTTAATTAATCCAAAATTCACCATAAATATTACACTTCCAAATCTCTTTTAATTTCTTTCAAATTCAAAACATATATTATTAGTATTTAGAAATAGCAAAATCTAGGCCAAAACTACCATAGATCCACTAAATTCAAATCACACTATGATCTACCACAGATTATTCAAAAAGATCATATATCAATATAAATGAAATTAAAATTCAACATTTCTGAAGAATCCAGTTGGATCCTTCCAACCTATCTCCATACATCCACAGATGTTAATACAACATAAAAAATACCAATCCTACTTCAAGGCGGGATATCACGGTAATACAGGGTCATCCGCTATTATGCGGGGCATATAGGGTCTCATCCGCTAAAATATATGCGGGAATATCAATCCAACTACTAATATATACTATATATATAGCGTCCAACTGATAATAAAAATTGTCAAATCATCCAATCAACCAATAATTAATTTTAACTGTTTAAAATTAACTAGTAATCCAAAAATGAGTGAGATTATCTCACTTTGATTTTTATTGTCGCTTTGCGTTCTAGTTCTGATTCAATCTGAACGCGTTTGAAATTATCTTAAAATTTTGCAAGTTCAGATCTTGACCAATCCAATTCCTATGCGTAGGTGATGAAAATACGATCCCAACGCAACTTGAATCGTCCGAATCAGACCTCGTATGCATGAGTTATAGATTTTATAAGTTTACAAGAATATAAATAATAAAATTTACACTTTTTTATTTATTTAAAAACAATCCCATACCCTCAAAAATCCAAACCCGGCCCGTCTACTACAGTTCCTTCTCTTCTCCTCTCTCTCTTTTTTTCGTATCGCCTGAAACTAATTTGCATGACCATTCTCGTGCACGTGCACGACCCCAACATCCACCAATCCATTGAATGATTCCCACCATCACAATCCTTGTCGCGACCTCCATCCACCTATGCTCACAAATCAACCTACGACACGTCCAAGAAAAAAGCAACATCATGACCTCCTCCTCGACTTGTCACTATTGCGAACTTGAAAACACCATTGCACCCCACTGTCTCGACCTGCTCATCCCACATCCACACTCAAAACTCCACCTTGGCCTCACAATCGAGTCAAAAATTCAAACCTTAGCTCGACTCCTTCACATCAAACCCCAAAAAAATAGATTTACTCTCCAATGTCTATGCCAAATTGAAGAGAATTGAAAATCATGAATTTACAAACTTGTTTGAGATTTTTCTAGTTGAGCAGATTAAGGGAAAATGATTTTGGAAGCTCCATTTTAGTTTCTTTTCACGGTATATGTTTACTATAATGGTCGCGGTCAATAAAACGGGGAAGAAGACATGTTTGAATAGGCAAAGTCATGGTCATGGCTGTGGAGGATAAGGCAGATCTTACTAGAATATTTAAATATATATTAATTAAATTCAAACTGTCTCGTTTCACGTAACATAAAATCACGAATGTAAAAATCTGCAAATCCGTACTCCTTGAATAGACACTAATCTCCATCGATTAACTTAAGATGAACGGAAATACGAACAATTAGGGTTTAAGAAAAAGAAAGAGGTAGAAGAAGAAGAAAAGATAGAACAGAACAATATCAAAATCTAACAATCGCAGCGGAACAACATATAATAGATAAATGAATAATCATTAGAACAAAAGAACTGTATATTTTATACATTACATCACATTACATTACATTCATTATCAGAGTTTACAACAACAAACAACGGAAAAGAAATACTATACTTAGTAATATGCTACACCATCTAGCTTGCCTCCAGATTTCTACAGCAATTCCCGAATCCAAGAATGACCTGATAACCTAACTCTAGACTTCCTGTGTGGAAATTGGTGGGCACCCAGAGTTTAGGAAGGGAAACAATAAACTCCAGGTCAGTTGTGTGACTGGTGTGAGAACTTAAAACAGTTATTCATCTTTGAAACAAAGAACAGGATAATTTTAAAATAGATTCGCAATGTTTTTAAGAAAACGAGACTACCATAAGGCCTGCCGCACACACACACACACAAAATGCAAACGCAGAATTGGAGGAGATTTCTCCTTATGATAGTCAAAGATGCTTGATACGATTAAAAGGAAACATTTTATATTATTACTAGTGCATAGTGTAGGAAAAATCATTTCGAAAGTAAAGATATAAATCTTAGCCAGCATAGGCATTTCGCACTTATGCCTACTGTAGCTACCATCCAAACAGTGGGGCGCCACCATAAGTGAATGATAGGTTCTACAACTAAAACCGTACAAGGTTCGTATTGTTTCTTTGGATTTCCAACAAATGGTCAGGCCAAGGAACTTCCCATTGCCACATGGAAACGCCTCTGGAAAGACGCCCCGTGAACCTAACCGGATCTCTGCCAACACAAGGCCGGGTTACCTTTCAAACTAGGTAACTACTGACACGAATATGTCATTCCCCGATCGTAACCGATCTATATCTGAGGATCCTCGATTCCAACAACCACAAAGCAATAAATTTGCAGCAACAACATAGGTTAAATATCTGGGCTCCATACCATGATACCACCTCTATCCAGAAGGAATGACATACACTAAAGGGGCGCTACCCCCTAATAACCTTGCTGCATCCTTCCTATTTTGACCATTTTCGGGGTGTGAGGTCCGACGAAGTGTGACGCCCCACCTCTATACCCACGCTAGCCAAGAACACTACGGTGTAATGCTGTCGACTAGCATGGAGAATAAGGCTGTTGAGGTGCGACCATCTGTATAATTGCTTTGCGCGAGCATCGATATGTCATATAGTATAACATGCATTTCTTATCAAGAGGGAAATCCGACATACCAACACAAACTCAAAGCTACTACACAGTGGCTATAATATCTTCGAAAACAAATACAGAAATAAACATAACATAAATCAGTCACAGATAATTCATATCGCAAAGGCGGAAATAGATATGAATATTACACATGAAAGTGTACATCAGAGTAGTGGTCAAACAAGATCCACAATATCCAAAAAGAATAGATACAAGTGCTGGACAAAAGAATAAGTATACATTATGGAGTCTGTATCTCAAATGTATACAACAAAAACTACTAAATTTAAGTAGTTAGCCAAAAGATCCGATGAAAGTCCGATAAGGAGTCAAGCAGAAGCACCTGTAATATCTCAGTTTGACCCGAGTATTATTTAAGAAGAAAATAATAAACGGATCAGTCTAGCTATAAATATCAGCTAACATGATATAGAATAAGAGATATGACATAAACATATAATAATCACAATGCCAAGCTGGGATAAATAAGTAATTGAAAATCAACAAGAGATTAATCAATATCACAATAATCTACTCAAGATAAAAAGGAATGTCATACCCCTAATTTCATTCACCAAACCACAATAAATGACATATATATCAATGCCCATCGTAAAAGTTGGTGAAACATAAATTCCAGAAATCAACACACGAAATCCAGAAATCACAATAAAAAGGATGGCCAATCCCATAAAAAATGAGCTCCTCCTGACGACCGGACTTCCCATGACAAAGGGTAATAAATTTCTATATCGGGGATCAGCCGATTAAGAAACATTTGACGGTAATCATTCCGTTTTCATAAATATCCGGTCTTCAACACCGATCTTCAAATGCAATCCATAACGACGTATCACATATTCGGAATGGGTTATACGACCCAAAAGTCCTTTCCCGGCTAACCCGAATAGCGAGCGCTTATTTCAAAAATAAGTGTGGCATTCAAATTCAAGCAATTCACAACAAATACCTATTTAAAAGTAAATATTGATAGTCGGTTATTTAACTATCAATAGAGATGCGCAACATCATCAGATTCCAAATAATTTTCCAAATTATTTATTTTCCCAAAAATATCTTTACAAGATATAATTTCCACACTTAACCGTTTGAAAACAAATTTCAAATCACTTTTCAATTTATCTTTTAAAAGATACTAGCTCAAAACGTTTCGCTTCATATTAGAAAAACATTTCCATACTTATTTAATAATAAGTATTTCACAAATATATTTATTTTCAACACTTGGAAAATATTCGATATACTTAAATCATAACTAAGTATATATTTCATTCTTTAAGGAAATACATTCTCTTAAACACATTCATTTGAGTCAAAACGAATGTTACGTAAAACAACGTTACGACAACTCAAAATCACTAGTATAGGGATTCGAATTTAAGATAGATATAAAAATCCCAATACTATATAAAACATTTCCTTTCGGAAATTGTGACGACCCGCCTTTCTCAACCCCAGAAAGACGTTTCATCATTAAGAAAGAAAGGCATAGAAATAGAAAAGAATAGAAAGAAAGAACAACAACATCAGAATCTCACAGCGGAATGGAACAAAATATAATACATCACATAACTATTACATAGTTATACATACATCAGAGTTATACAATATCACATAACAGGTCTGTCATATACATATATGTCCATACATACATCCAAAATACAGCATAGACTAACTACACAGCGGAACTACATATATAGATACATACGTCTGGTCTTCCCCCAAAATAGCTCCTTCAGAAATTCAACACTCCCAAATACCCATCACTTGGCTACTCATAAAAATTTGAGTACCCAAGAGTTTATGAAAAACAAAATATAAACTCCGAGTCAGACATGGGTCTGGTATGAGTAAACAGGTTAAAATTGCTTAACTTTGAAAATCATTTGGAATAAAGGTATCACGTAAGACTCCCCACAAATAAATACGGGTAAGTTTTTACCTTACGCTAACCAAAACATTTTATAGGAAATTCAGTGATATTATAATAGTGTCTAGGGTTTTCAAGTAAATAGAAAATAGCCGAAATTGTTACATCTATTAAATTCCAGCTACTAGCCACGAAAGTGGGTAATACAAATCAAAACCGTAGGGTCTCGTAGGGAAAATGGGTTTCCAACAATGGCAGGGCTACTGGGGTACCGCCCGTCACAGTACGGGGCCTAGATCACCGTACCGAGGATCACTCCCGACCCCCTACAACACAAGGCCGGAACCATTCCTTACTGAACAGTCCCGAACAAGATAACTCCGCAGTTGTGGCCAACAATTGCTCACACAGCCGAAATAAAAAAGGACATCTAGACAGGGGAATATCTTGTCCTGCTTGGGCATGACCCACCTAACCTAGCTGCATCTCCCCTGTTTTAGCCATTCCAAGTTGATGAGGCTTGAGGCTACGATTACCTTTATTGAACATTATTCTTAGAATGCTCATCGTCCATCTGACGATGTGCTGAAAGCATTCAATCCATACAAGTTCGTTCCGGGTTCGAACGAAACCGAAGGCATTATCTCGTTACACTCATTTTGGAATCACCCTCAGAGTTAACGACGATAACCCTTGCATTCTGAAACACCATCTCGATCTCCATTTGATAAGTCACGACCTATCGTTTAATTTGGATCGATGTGGTTTTCGAAGAATCAAAATTGATTCTTCCGATCCCGGTCTCATCGGAATCCACACGCCATTTTAAGGGCCAAGTTGTCTATTTAACTTAACAGTTCAATTTAATATCAGAATTCACATAACAGATATAACAGATAAATCATATACAGTTATCACAGATATCCATAATATATCATAACATCTCACATAAAAATCATCAAACAGATATCAAAGTCAATCAAACATAATTATCAATGCATACCAAACAGTTTGGTTTTATTTAATTAAATTAATTGCTAAAGAATAAACTACTTTATTTTATTTAATTAATCACTGATAAATTAGCTTATTAATGATCAATTAATTACTCAATTAATCATTAATCATCAATTTATTAATTTTTCAGTTAATTAACTTTATTCATTTATCATTACCTAATTACTTAGTTAATTAGTTCATTATTAATTATTAATAAGTAACTTACTTATTAAAGATTACAAATTATTTTAATAAGTCAATTATTATCAATTTAATTAATTATAAAATCTTTAATTAATCATTTAAATTAATTTTCATTTATTAATAAGTGATAAGCTAACATTCTTAAGATTTAAATTGAATTAACATATGATTTATTTTTAATTACAAAATTAATTTAAAGTTATCAATTAAATTTCAAATATAAATTAATTAACATTCTAATTACTTTACATTAGTCAAACCATCTTTACATCACTCACCATTATTAAACTTTTAAATAAAAATTAACCTAAACTACTAATTGCTTAATTCCTTAGTTATAAAAATACTAAACAAAATTATGTTGTACGTTCGCTTGGTAAAGGACCCGAGACAATTTCCCTTTCTGCTCGTGACGGTCTCGAGTTTTCCCCCCCCCCTCTTTCCTTGCGTCTCTCTCCCCATCTTCTTCTCATATCCCCAGTTTCAATACTTCTTCTCATTTTTTTAAGTTAAAGTAAAATTAAAACTGCAGTAACAACATCACGCGCTCACCCCAGGGAAACCCGAAGCCATGCTCGAAGCAAACACCAAAAAAATCACGGCACGCGATGACTCACTGATCATCGACCATCACCTCGCCACCGTGCACGTGCACGGTGGCTCGCCTCCCCTGCAGCGACTCGCGACAGTCCCCACAAACCACAAATCACCCTTAGAATCGAAAACTAAACTTAGATTCTAATTCAAGTTGGAAACAAAAAAAAACGACCTGAAGCTCGAACATGGCAACAACTACCCATTGTCAAAACCTTCGTGCGGCCACCATCCATCACCGGAGGTGATGAAACTTCACCAAAACCTCGATCACACCCCTCCCTAACTCCACCTGAAATCTCGGCCAACTCGATTTACATATGATGCTGAAACTCAATTTTTTACAGAGCATTCAAATGTAAGCACTAAAACCCTATTTTTGATTCAAACTCAAAATTTATGCATTTGAAAAATAATTTTACATTTTTCTAGTGTTAATACTTCTTCAAGCTTGCTTCATATCGATTTACAATAATTAAAATTAACCCAAACATCCAGAATCTACAAAAATCACATTTTAGTTCTATCTTAAACTTCTCTTAAAACCCTTGTTTAAAAATCATAATATTTATGTTAAAAATCATAATTAGGTGTATGGAATCTAAATATGTTATGAAATTTACCAATTTAAACATTTGAATTTTGAACCTTTAATTTGTTTACCTGTAACTTGAAAAAAAAAACAGTGTTTATAACTTACTGTTATACTTCAATATATTTCCTGGCTTTGTTTTATGTTAAACACTCTGAATTACTTACATCTTAGGTTTAAAATTAATTCAAATGGGGAAGTATAAATGTTCTTTACTTCTTTTACTCAGAACTTTGACAACAAATCAGGGAACAGAGATTTCCAATGCATCAATCAATACAGGTTCATATATTATCAATATATGTAGCAGCACAATCATCAGAAGTTAAGTACTATACCTAAATCCAAGAAAAATATGTTTACTCACCAAAAACAATTTGAACAGCAAGCAATGTTGAAGAAGACACTGTAGAAAGAAATACCCTGAAACTCTTCCTTGTTTGTTTTCTCTGTTTCCTTTTTCTTTGTTTGTTTTTCTGTTTCAAGTTAATATATGTTTGCAAAGCAAATAAATGTTTTTCTCAGGTTTGCTTTGAGTTTAAGTTTGTATAAATGAACTGATGACATATGGGTGTATATATATAAAGAAGCTACTGAGTAACAGGTTATAACTGGCCAGTTTGTATTTGTATTATCATTTTTTTTTATTGGTTACCTGATATGCACCTGCAGAATGAAGTGATAAGAAGATTTTGGCTGCCTGTACTATACTTAAACAAGATGTTAGGCTAATTAATGCTTTTGCTTTTAATTATGACAACATGTATTTAATGGTTTCCTGAGTTGCAATTTGTACAAAGATACTTATCAAATTCGGCCAGCATATTTTTGTACAGACGCAGACTATTTTTTTTATTATATTTAAAGTGAAAACTTGTTTTTCTTATGCATGTAAGCTTCAGCAACATATAAGTTTTATGTTTGTTTTACTTTTCTGAACAAGATCTTTTTGGTTGTGGTACATTTGCATATACAGATAAAGCATAAATATATTTTATATGAAATTTGTATACTTATTCATATGATATTTCTTAAGATTTTTATTATAGATTTTGTGTTGTACAATTGGATTTTGCAGGTTATTCTTTTGACTTAATTGATTGTGATTTATTTTCACTTTAGATTTTCAAGCATTTGATTCATAATATTTCATATGTAAATTTTACATTCCTAGTTATAACTTATATTTATATTGTTAGTTATATTTTCTATTTTATAATTATGGTGTATACTTATGTTTATGTTTTAACTTTATCATTTTACAAACTAAAACTGTATTCATATGTATTTTATCAAATAACAAAAATATAAAGTCTTTGATTTGATTTTATTGAATAAGACAGATTTTGTTTTAATGGTTTTGAAGCATTTAATTTTAAATTTTCAAATCAAAATTTTCTTTTATAAACATATAAATGTTAAATATCCAAGATCTCATCATTTTAAACATTGACAAGCTTATATTTAATTTAAATTAGATAAAATATTTATTAAAATATGCTGTCAAAAATTCCGGGTTGTTACATTCCTCCCCCCTTAAAAGTATTTCGTCCCCGAAATTTAAAACAACAGTTAATTCAAAAGCTTTTATATTAACCATCCAAACATACAAATCATTCATACAATAGCAAACAAACAACAGTCTATTCTAACAAACAACACTAGTTATCCGAACATAAATCCGGATAAGCGTTCTTAAAATTATCGAGAGTTTCCCAGGTACAATCTCTGGGATCCTCACACCATTGCACCTTGACGAGTTTCACCACTTTGTTCCTGAGTTGCTTCTCGTCTCGATCCACAATCTAAACTGGATTTCTGACCACAGTTAAATTGGATTCTACTTCCAAATCTTCTTGAATTACCGGTTCTACAACCAATGAGGGATCATGAACAAATTTCCTCAAATGTGATACATGAAACACATTGTGAATCCCAGACATCCGCTCTGGCAATTCAATCCTGTAGGCTACAGCTCCAATTCTCTCCAACACTCGAAATGGTCCAATGTATCTCAGAGCAAGTTTTCCCGTCTTTTCGAATCTTATAGCACCTTTAATTGGGGAAACTTTGACAAAAAGCAAGTCTCCGATCTCAAATTCCAATGGCCTTCGTCTTCTATCCGCATATTTCTTCTGACGATCTTGAGCAGCTTTCATCCTTTTCTTGATAAGCTCAACCTTCGCAGAAGCTTCTCGAACAAGATCGGGTCCGAGCACAAGACGATCCTTCAATTCAATCCAACAAGATGGAGATCTACACGGTCTTCCGTATAAAGCTTCATAAGGAGCCATCTTAATACTCGCTTGATAACTGTTATTATAAGAAAATTCCACCAGATGAAGATGGTCTTCCCAAGATCCTCCAAAATCTAAAACACAAGCCCGTAGCATATCCTCAAGAATACGATTCAGCCTTTCCGTCTGTCCGTCTGTTTGAGGATGATAGGCTGTACTCAATCTCAAATCTGTTCCCATTGCTGATTGCAGAGCTTCCCAAAATTTGCTAGTGAAAATAGGATCACGATCACTTACTATGCTGACTGGAACACCATGCAATCGAACTATCTCCTTCAAGAAAATTTCCGCCAAAGAAACTGCAGTACAGGTTGCCTTTACTGGTATAAAATGGGCACTCTTAGTTAAACGATCTACAATAACCCCTATACCATCATTTCCTTTCCTGGTTCTAGGAAAACCATCAATAAAATCCATCGAGATCATTTCCCATTTCCAATTCGGGATTTCCAAAGGTTGCAATAACCCGGCAGATTTCTGTTGATCACCTTTAACTTGTTGGCAGATGGCACAACTGTTCACAAAACTAGCAATATCCTTCTTCATGCCTGGCCACCAGAAAACTCTCCTCATGTCCTTGTACAACTTCGAAATTCCTGGATGAATATTCAATTTGGAACAATGACTCTCTGATAAAACTTCCTACTTCAAATCCTTGTCATTCGGAACACTGATTCTCCCGTTGATCCTTAGTGTTCCTTGGCCATCAATTTCAAAACTGGGACACTGACCCTTCCTGACTCTTTTGATGATCCTCCTCAACATCTTATCAGATTCTTGTTTGTTTGAGATCCTTTCAATAAGAGATGGAATCACTTCCAGAAGAGATAAAACCGCGTTCCTACTGAGAGCATCAGCTACGACATTTGCTTTTCCTGGAGTGTACCGAATGTCCAAATCATAGGATGCAAGAAATTCAACCCACCGTTGCTGTCTCAGATTAAGGTCTTTTTGAGAGAATAGATATTTCAATGGTTTGTGATCCGTGAACAATTCGAATTTCTCTCCTAAAAGATAATGTCTCCAAATTTTCAGAGCATAAACAATGGCTAGCAATTCAAGATCATGCGTAGCATAGTTCTTCTCGTGTGGCTTTAACTGCCGACTAGCATACGCAATAACCCTTCCGCTCTGCATCAGAACTGCTCCCAAACCAACAATACAAACATCAGTGTAAACCTCAAATTTACTTTTCCCATCCGAAATAGCAAGTACTGGTTCACTAGTAAGCCTTAGCTTCAATTCTTGAAAAGCTTCTTCGCACTGAGGTGTCCATTTGAATTTTGCTCCTTTCCTGGTCAGCTTAGTCAGATGCGAAGAAATCTTGGAATAATTTCTGATAAATTTCCTGTAGTAGCCAGCCAATACTAGAAAACTGCGAACTTCCGTCGGTGTCTCTGGCTGTTTCCATTCCAGAATAGTTTCAACTTTCGCTGGGTCTACAGAAATGCCTTCACCAGAAACAAGGTGCCCTAAAAATTTAACTTCCGATTTCCAGAAATGGCACTTCGAAAACTTCGCCTTCAACACATGCTTCCTCAGAGTCTCCAATACAATCCTTAAATGCTCCCTGTGCTCTTCTTCGAATTTGGAATAAATCAAGATATCATCAATGAATACCAGCACAAACTTATTTAACACATCCCTAAAGACTCGATTCATGAGGTCAACGAAATAGGCAGGAGCGTTGGTTAATCCGAACAGCATAACCAACCACTCATAGAAACAATTCGGTCCCCTAAATGCAGTCAAGGGAATACTGTCTTCAGCTACCCTCAACTGGTGGAAACCTGAAGCTAGATCCAATTGAGAAAAGATAGAAGCACCATGCAACTGGTCAAAAAGATCATCGATGCGAGGAAGAGGGTATTTATTACGGATAGTCACTTTGTTCAATTCTCTATAATCCACACAGAACCTCAGTGATCCATCTGATTTAGTCACAAACACTGCGGCTGAAAAAACTGGGTCTAATCAATCCCTTTTCCAAAAGATCTTGCGTCTGCTTAATCAACTCTTCTCTTTCCCTAGGAGCCATTCTCCTACTGGGCTGAATTACTGGCACAGCTCCCGGAATCAAATCAATACGAAACTCTATTTCTCGATGTGGTGGCAAACACTTAACTTCTTCAAAAACATCCGCAAAATCTTGAACCACATCGATGACTTCAACACTCTCTTCAGAAGTCTCAATTCCATGCAAAAGACTGCTCAAGTGAATTCCAGAATTATCACACGCCACTCTGGCAATTCGACCCAGATCAGTTTCCAACGAAACTGTTCTTTCATCACAATTCAAAACGGCTTTATACTTATCCAGCCAATCCATTCCCAGAATAAGATCAAATCCTTTAAAATTCAACACATACGGGTCACAAGAAAAATTGTGGGATAGATAATAGATCTTCAAGTCCTTACAGATAGTATCTAATTTGGTCACCCCTTCTATAGGATTAGATACCAAGATAGGACTATCTACAGAACTAGTGGTAAGAGAAAACTTTCAACAGAGTCCAAAGAAATAAAACTCAAGGAAGCACCCGAATCAAACAAAACCCTAATATATATTCCATCTAAAAGTAAAGTACCTTCTAATATTCCTTTGCCCATCGAAGAAGAAGATGGTCCGGCTTCCAAAGCAAAAACTTTATTCTGACGCGCCCTCTGCAGAAGTGGACAATTCTTGATCATATGCCATGGCCGATGACAATTAAAGCACAATGATTTCTGAACCATAGCTGATCCTGGGCCACTCTGATGCGGTTTTTGTTGTTGCTGCTACTGGAATCCTCTCCTAGGACACTTATTTGGCAAATGTCCTTCTGATGACAAATGTAGCACTTTCGGGGTCCGTTGTTATTCCCAGGTTTCTTCTTATTTGGTTTCCTCCATTTAGGATCAAACTTCCGCTTATTCGGATTAGTGAAATTCCCACTTGAAGCTGCAACTGGAGCTCCCGGTTTCTTACTCATCAAACTTTCATACCTCAACGCCATATCAATCAAATCAACGAAAGATCCCTTCAGAAGCACTGTTAATTTCCCATGGAATTCAGGCCTCAACCCTTGCACAAATTTCTCATTCTTTTTCAAAGGTGTATTGATGAGTCCTGGTCCATAACAAGAGAGTTCACTGAATCTGGTTTCATACTCCGAAATAGACATACTACCCTGCTTCAAATACAGAAAATCCTGATACAATTGGGTTCTCCCTGCCGTTGGCACAAACTTCTCTTCAAACAACTCCTTGAATCTGTCCCAAGAAATGTCATCCTCAGAAATATTTGCAATAGTTGAATCCCACCATGCTGCTGCACCACCTTGCAGTTGCCACGATGCCGTATGCCTCTTACGCTCATAAGTCAATCTCATGCTCTTGAAAATTCGTTCGCAAGAGAGTAGCCAGTCCTAAACTTCAATTATTGACTCTGAACCCTTGAATGGTTGCCCTCCGAGATGTTTGAAATCCTTGCATAAGGCTGCAAAACTAACTTGAAACGGTACTGGATTGACAGCCTCACTAACATTTTGACTCCGTCCATTATCTGTTGAAGTACTGGCCCTAACTCTACCTCTTCTTCCTAAACTCATGTCGGTCACCTGAACAGGTAACTCAACCAATTTAGATAGATATATATAATATTATATGAAAATACAAATACGCGCTCTCAAGATAAATATAACACAAGAGCCTAGGTACTCGCTCAACCTAGCGCTCTGATACCAGCTGTGACGACCCGCCTTTCTCAACCCCAGAAAGACGTTTCATCATTAAGAAAGAAAGGGATAGAAATAGAAAAGAATAGAAAGAAAGAACAACAACATCAGAATCTCACAGCGGAATGGAACAAAATATAATACATCACATAACTATTACATAGTTATACATACATCAGAGTTATACAATATCACATAACAGGACTGTCATATACATATATGTCCATATATACATCCAAAATACAACATAGACTAACTACACAGCGGAACTACATATATAGATACATACGTCTGGTCTTCTCCCCAAAATAGCTCCTTCAGAAATTCAACACTCCCAAATACCTATCACTTGGCTACTCATAAAAATTTGAGTATCCAAGAGTTTATGAAAAACAAAATATAAACTCCGGGTCAGACATGGGTCTGGTATGAGTAAACAGGTTAAAATTGCTTAACTTTGAAAATCATTTGGAATAAAGGTATCACGTAAGACTCCCCACAAATAAATACGGGTAAGTTTTTACATTACGCTAACCAAAACATTTTATAGGAAATTCAGTGATATTATAATAGTGTCTAGGGTTTTCAAGTAAATAGAAAATAGCCGAAATTGTTACATCTATTAAATTCCAGCTACTAGCCATGAAAGTGGGTAATACAAATCAAAACCGTAGGGTCTCGTAGGGAAAATGGGTTTCCAACAATGGCAGGGCTACTGGGGTACCGCCCGTCACAGTACGAGGCCTAGATCACCGTACCGAGGATCACTCCCGACCCCCTACAACACAAGGCCGGAACCATTCCTTACTGAACAGTCCCAAACAAGATAACCCCGCAGTTGTGACCAACAACTGCTCAGACAGCCGAAATAAAAAGGGACATCTAGACAGGGGAATATCTTGTCTTGCTTGGGCATGACCCACCTAACCTTGTTGCATCTCCCCTGTTTTAGCCATTCCCAGTTGATGAGGCTTGAGGCTACGATTACCTTTATTGAACATTATTCTTAGAATGCTCATCGTCCACCTGACGATGTGCTGAAAGCATTCAATCCATACAAGTTCGTTCCGGGTTCGAACGAAACCGAAGGCATTATTTCGTTACACTCATTTTGTTATCACCCTCAGAGTTAACGACAATAACCCTTGCATTCTGAAACACCATCTCGATCTCCATTTGATAAGTCACGACCTATCGTTTAATTTGGATCGATGTGGTTTTCGGAGAATCAAAATTGATTCTTCCGATCCCGGTCTCATCAGAATCCAAACGCCATTTTAAGGACCACGTTGTCTATTTAACTTAACAGTTCAATTTAATATCAGAATTCACATAGCAGATATAACAGATAAATCATATACAGTTATCACAGATATCCATAATATATCATAACATATCACAGAAAAATCATCAAACAGATATCAAAGTCAATCAAACATAATTATCAATGCATACCAAACAGTTTGGTTTTACTTAATTAAATTAATTGCTAAAGAATAAACTACTTTATTTTATTTAATTAATCACTGATTAATTAGCTTATTAATGATCAATTAATCATTAATCATCAATTTATTAATTTTTCAGTTAATTAACTTTATTCATTTATCATTACCTAATTACTTAGTTAATTAGTTCATTCTTAATTATTAATAAGTAACTTACTTATTAAAGATTACAAATTATTTTAATAAGTCAATTATTATCAATTTAATTAATTATAAAATCTTTAATTAATCATTTAAATTAATTTTCATTTATTAATAAGTGATAAGCTAACATTCTTTGGATTTAAATTGATTTAACATATGATTTATTTTTAATTACAAAATTAATTTAAAGCTATCAATTAAATTTCAAATATAAATTAATTAACATTCTAATTACTTTACATTAGTCAAACCATCTTTACATCACTCACCATTATTAAACTTTTAAACAAAAATTAACCTAAACTACTAATTGCTTAATTACTTAGTTATAAAAATACTAAACAAAATTATGTTGTACGTTCGCTTAGTAAAGGACCCGAGACAATTTCCCTTTCTGCTCGTGACGGTCTCGAGTTTTCCCCCTGTTTCCTTGCGTCTCTCTCCCCATCTTCTTCTCCTCTCCCCAGTTTCTATACTTCTTCTCATTTTTTTTAAGTTAAAGTAAAATTAAAACTGCAGTAACAACATCACGCGCTCACCCCAGGGAAACCCGAAGCCATGCTCGAAGCAAACACCAAAAAAATCATGGCACGCGACGACTCACTTATCATCGACCATCACCTTACCACCGTGCACGTGCACGGTGGCTCGCCTCCCCTATGGCGACTCGCGACAGTTCCCACAAACCACAAATCACCCCTAGAATCGAAAACTAAAATCAAATTCTAATTCAAGTTGAAAAAAAAAAACGACCTGAAGCTCGAACATGGCAACAACCACCCACCGTCAAAACCTTCGTACGACCACCATCCATCACCGGAGGTGATGAAACTTCACCAGAACCTTGATCACACCCCTCCCTAACTCCACCTGAAATCGCGGCCAACTCGATTTACATATGATGCCGAAACTCAATTTTTTACAGAGCATTCAAATGTAAGCACTAAAACCCTATTTTTGATTCAAACTCAAAATTTGTGCATTTGAAAAATAATTTTACATTTTCCTAGTGTTAATACTTCTTCAAGCTTGCTTCATATCGATTTACAATAATTAAAATTAACCCAAACATCCAGAATTGACAAAAATCACATTTTAGTTCTATCTTAAACTGCTCTTAAAACCCTTGTTTAAAAATCATAATATTTATGTTAAAAATCATAATTAGGTGCATATAATCTAAATATGTTATGAAATTTACCAATTTAAACATTTGAATTTTGAACCTTTAATTTGTTTACCTGTAACTTGAAAAAAAAACAGTTTTTATAACTTACTGTTATACTTCAATATATTTCCAGGCTTTGTTTTATGTTAAACACTCTGAATTACTTACATCTTAGGTTTAAAATTAATTCAAATGGAGAAGTATAAATGTTCTTTACTTCTTTTACTCAGAAGCTTGACAACAAATCAGGGAACAGAGATTTCCAATGCATCAATCAATACAGGTTCATATATTATCAATATATGTAGCAGCACAATCATCAGAAGTTAATTACCATACCTAAATCCAAGAAAAATATGTTTACTCACCAAAAAAATTTGAACAGCAAGCAATATTGAAGAAGACACTGCAGAAAGAAATACCCTGAAACTCTTCCTTGTTTCTTTTCTCTTTTTCCTTTTTCTTTGTTTGTTTTTCTGTTTCAAGTTAATATATGTTTGCAAAGCAAATAAATGTTTTTCTCAGGTTTGCTTTTAGTTTAAGTTTGTATAAATGAACTGATGATATATAGGTGTATATATATAAAGAAGCTACTGAGTAACAGGTTATAACTGGCCAGTTTGTATTTGTATTATCATTTTCTCTTTTTTTTTATTGGTTACCCGATATACACCTTCAGAATGAAGTGATAAGAAGATTTTGGCTGCCTGTACTATACTTAAACAAGATGTTAGGCTAATTAATGCTTTTTCTTTTAATTATGACAACATGTATTTAATGGTTTGCTGAGTTGCAATTTGGACAAAGATACTTATCAAATTCGGCCAGCATATTTTTGTATAGACACAGACTTTTGTTTTTATTATATTTAAAGTGAAAACTTGTTTTTCTTATGCATGTAAGCTTCAGCAACATATAAGTTTTATGTTTGTTTTACTTTTCCGAACAAGATCTTTTTGGTTGTGGTACATTTGCATATACCGATAAAGCATAAATATATTTTATATGAAATTTGTATACTTATTCATATGATATTTCTTAAGATTTTTATTACAGATTTTGTGTTGTACAATTGGATTTTGCAGGTTATTCTTTTGACTTAATTGATTGTGATTTATTTTCACTTTAGATTTTCAAGCATTTGATTCATAATATTTCATATGTAAATTTTATATTCCTAGTTATAACTTATATTTTTATTGTTAGTTATATTTTCTTTTTTACAATTATGTTGTATACTTATGTTTATGTTTTAACTTTATCATTTTAAAAACTAAAACTGTATTCATATGTATTTTATCAAATAACAAAAATATAAAGTCTTTGATATGATTTTATTGAATAAGACAGATTTTGTTTTAATGGTTTTGAAGCATTTAATTTTAAATTTTCAAATCAAAATTTTCTTTTATAAACATATAACTGTTAAATATCCAAATTCTCATCATTTTAAACACTGATATGCTTATATTTAATTTAAATTAGATTAAATATTTATTAAAATATGCTGTCAAAAATTCCGGGTTGTTACAGAAATCATCTACTATAACAACAGTGTTATAGTCTACCATTTCCTTCTATTTCTCGTAAACGTCTATTTCAACAATGAATGTCGAAATCTATGGTTTCGATAGTTAATACATTTTAAAACATCTTTTAAAACAATTAACTTCATTTTAAAATTTCACTTCTCCAGATCATACCCGTTTTATTCAATAATATATTCACTGTCCAAAATCGTGAATATACCTTATTTACCCAATTCAATATTTCAACACTTTTATCAAAAGATTATCCACTATCCAAAATCATGGATATACATCGTTTACCAATTTCAACATTTCCACATATTTAACTAGATTTTCCATAGTCCAAAATCGTGGATATAATTCCTTTAATAATTTCTATGTTTACTTATCAAATTTATTTGATTACGGATTTATAAAACAACGTTTATAAATTCCATTTCTATTTCATAACTACATCATTCATAAATCTCCTTTAATAACCAATTCTATTTATATTTCGTTTACATGTCGAATCCAACTTATAAGTAAATTACTTATAATCCATTTATTCACAAATCCATTTGTTTTTCTCATCATTAATTTATAAATCTAGAATTCTTATTTACTTATGAAACTAGGTACAACTTTATTTTAACACTTATAAAAGCTCGTTTTATAATTCCAATATCTTTAACTTATAAAATATCAATTTTATAAATCTTTTATATAAACCGTTTATAATAATTCAAAAATCCCAATTTAAACCATTTTATAAATTTATCAGCTATTTATTTCAAAAATACATTTCGATTATATTTCACAAAAATCCTAATTTTTATAACATAAAAATTTATAACGTTTTAATTATTTAAAATGAATCAATTCAAAAATTTAATAAAACGTATACTTTTAAAAATCACTTTAAAAATCCTTTTAAAATCAAAATTGTTACATTAAACCTTAAAAGTGGATCCGATGATGTAACAACACCAAATAATCAATCATGGCATCCAAACATCATATATCGATATGATAATCAATCAAATATCACAATATCTGAAATCAAATAAATACTGGTGAGGAATCCAGTTGGATCCCTCCAACCTGTTTCCTTGCATCCACAGGTGTTAGCACAATACCAATTCCATTTCAAGACGGGATATCGCGGTATATATGATTTATAAATTATTATCCGCTATTATGCGGCGCAATAGGGTCTCATCCGCTATATAATGCGGGAAATCAACTCCAAGTACATATATAATACCAATTCCACTTCGAGGTGGAATATCATGGTATATGTGTGCAATAAATAACCTCCGCTTAATAGGCGGCGTATGGGGTCTATTTCAATCAAATATATATATATATACATATGTATGTATGTATGTATATATATACAACAACAATCATCATTCAAACACACAAGCACCCAATCAACCAATTTAAATTTAACTATTTAAAATTTAAATCAAAACAAAATTTTGATTGAGTGAGAAGTTCTCACCTTTATTTCCGTTTGTAGTCCATTTCTTTTACGACTTTATTTTTCTTCACAACTTTGACCTTGTATAAACATTTATACACAATTGATTAATCTTTGAATACTTTAATTAACCCATGATTTTATTTTAAAATAACACTTTTAATTTTGAACAAATTTCTATTTTAATAATTTAAAGTAACCAATGATTTTCTTTTCAAAATAAAAATTTAAAATTCGAACTGATTCCGTTAAAATAAATCTATCCAACCAAGATTTTATTTTAAATTAATATCCCTATTTTAAATCAATTTGCTTTTAATGATTAAATTAACAAAAGGTTCAGTTAAAACTAAATTTCTTTTAAATAAATATTTTTAGCAACAAAAATCATTGCTTAAGTTTGTTAACAAATCAATCTCCCCAATATATATACCCTTCAACTTATTAAACAATTTATTAATATTCAAATTTTGTCGAACAAATTTAATTTCTATTTAAATAAATTTTTATTAACTAACCATTTAATTTAAACCATTCTTCCTTTTAAAATATCTTTTAGTAACTAGATAATTTTAAATAAGTTTATTAACCACTTTAATCACCTTAATAAATTATTTATAATATAACTTAGTAAATTAAAATACATGCATATAAAAAAAATTCTTTTAATTTGCTGTAAACGGACTGTATAAATATTCGATTTATATATTATTATTTTTTCTTGATTTCAGCATATATAATTATATAAATAAATTTTCAAAAGAAAATACCTCACAGTCGAATTCGAGAACAACTGAAGCCCTCGCTGACATCGTCGCCACCATCTCGCGAATGAGCTCGCGACCATCCTCCTCTATCCTCGCCTTAGCCTCGTAGTCGCCATCCAAACCCTAGCCGCATCCACCATCGCGCACGCGCCTCCAGTAGCAGCGACACTTGCTCCCTGACCTCGTCGTCGCTGCCTTATCCATCGCGTCGCCGCTAGAAGCCATCGTGACGAGCTTTGCGACATCGCGGGGTCTGCTCGGGGTCGAGATCGATTTGGGTTTCCCTGAATTCCATTCGAGAACTGTATTTTTTTTCCTTCATTCTGGCATTTGATTTGAAATTAGGTTTGAAGAGGGGAAGAATGTTTGAATTAAATCGAAGAAAGGAGGGGCTCTCGATTTCTTTTCCCCTGTTGAATGCGGTTTGAACCGAGAATGAGAAAAATAAGGGAAAGACGAGATTAAATTTTGATTTTGAAATTCTGCTCAGCCATTAAAATTTCGAAGCAACAAATTTACTCTGATTTTTGAATGATAAAGGAAGAAGTTTATTTACAAATGTTCTCGGCATGCTTGGCACGATTTCGTTCGTGATCTTGGGCACGATTTTAGGGCGTGATTTATGGAAGATAATGTACTGATGTTGACCAATTGTATATTTAAATTCAAATTGAATTTGATTTAAATTTCAACGCGTTTATATGTCGTACGCTCACACAACAACTCCAAACTCTACGAAATTTGAAATCCGAGAATAATTCAATATTACGGACCCAATGGAACTGGTTTCGTCGAATTCCGAGACTGTGCCTCGCAAGGCTATTTTCAAATATCGACTCAAACGATGTAATTTCAAAACTGAAAAATTCACTTTCAAATTAAATTCTGAAGCTTCTATTATCTTCAGTTTTATCAATATAAATTTTACAAGCCTTTGAAATATTTTTAGTCGGCTTTAAACTGAGGATTCAAATTTTTATTCAACTTTCAATAGATTAAATTCTATAATTTAATCGCCAAATTCATATTGATAATTTGAAATTCAAGTCAACCCATCATTCAAATATTTAAAATTAATTAAATATTTTCAATTTAAGTTGTCCAAAATTCTGGGTCGTTACAACGAACCCTTATCGGGGTATCCCGCTAGGTGTTTATAATGTTATACCTCTATTCTGAACGCAATGGAAATGTTTCGAGTCCTAATTCGATCGTATGGAGAATATAACTTTTTGGACCCAATTATTATATTGAATTTTCGTTATAAATTTCAGTGCATTTCTATCCCGCACTACCAAACGTTAACACCAAATGCTATGAAATTTGAAATCCGATAAAAATACACTATTATGGATCCAATGGAACTAGTTTCGTTGAATTCCAAAACCGTGCCCCGCAAGGCTATTTGTATATAGTAATCCAAACGATATATTTTTAAAATTGAAAATATCACTTTTAAATTCAATTTAAAAAGTTTTATTGTCTTCTTTATTAGTAATATAAATTTTATAAGCCTTTAAATTATTTTTATCATGCTTAAAACTCAAGATTCAACATTTTAACCAATTTTCAATTATTAAATTCAATAATTAAATTGTCTAATAAATCGTTATATTTGAAATTTAATTACAAAGTTCACTTTTAAGTATTTAAAATCAATTAAATATTCCAATTTCAAATATCCAAAATTCTAGATCGTTACATCCCTCTCCCTTAAAAGAGTTTCGTCCTCGAGATTATTAAGGTAAGAAGAATGGTCCAAAACCCAATAACTATTTCCCCAAAACCAATCAGTTGAAGCAACTTCCCAAAATCAATTTATTGAAAACACATTATCACCTTTTTCTAATTTCCAAACTCATCCATAGATTCCAAATAATATATTTACTCAACCATTTCAAACTATAATTACAAATCAAATTTTAGCTATTAAAATTTTTCTTTATAATTTTCTAACTCATTAATTTTTCGAAATCTTTTACCAGCGTCCCCTTTGTGCGACTAGATCCGAACAACTACAAATCGCCTCTACGGGCATAAATCATCAAAAGAAAATAAAAGCCAAGTTGCTCAATCACAAAATCACCAAATTTAACAACAATTTAAACACATGCCATTTTGTTAGGCAATCAAATTTTACTTCTGAAATCGAAGACGTCAATTTAGCCTTTGCTTTTAAATACCTGCACCTAGTAACCAATAATATCCAATCATACAATTCAAAATCATTTTATTTAGCATTTTCAGTATCCAATATTTATTTCACCAAAATATGTATGATGTGCACATACCATTCGTACGCAATATCAACTCTGAACGCTCACTCGATCACACAATTTCACTTCCGAACTAGTATTGTTCACATGACTCTCTAGTGCGGACTCTAATCTAGTTTCTTGATTAGAAACCGTTATTCTTCTTGTATAGCTACATACTATGATAGAGAATCTCATATTCAATCAAAAATCTATATCCAGTGTTCGCCGTCGAGAATCGAGTAAAAAATTCCAACTCGGATCGGCATAAATTATCTCGAAATTCGGTGCTCGAATCTGGATCAAATCGTTATGCGAATAAAATAGTATACGTACAACTTACATATTTATTTCCAATTGATTCTTAGCTATACCAATTTATTTTATTCACATTTATACTTCACATTCATTCATTTACATAGTATATCCTTCCTGTATGTAACAACCCTAAATTTTTGAATATAAATTTAAATTTGACCTTATTTCATTTTGAAATTATTTTAAATTTTTTTTACTTATGATATTTCATTTCTAAATATTTTTAAAGCGATAATAGAATTTGTTCAAAATTTATTGCATTTATTTCCTATTTTTAATGGCCAGTTTCTATTTTTCTGCTATTTTCTTCATTTAAATTATATTTAATTAAAATTATTTATTTATTTTCGCGAATACATTTTTATTTTATGTTCTTATCCTTAGTTATAAATATTTTCATGCACATATAAATTTCCCAAAGTCTATTCTGTTTATTTTCAAATTTTCTAGACTAGTTTTCATTTCTGAGCTATTTTCTTATTTTAATCATATATAATTAATATTTATTTATTTATATTCTATATATTTGTTATAATTTCGAATTTTAACTGAAATTTTATGTATTTTCAGTTATTTAAATTTATAAAAAGAAAACAAAGAAATTTGAAAGGTTTTGGTGACTTTTGATTTCCTAAGGCTTTTTGAACTCCCACCTTTCACATTTGAACATTTCTTTTCATCAATTGGCCATAACTCCCCATATCTTCAGCCGACCACTATCATTCCACATTCATTAAACTTTTTTTTCTCATTCCTGAAAGAAAATTTCGGCCTCCATAGCTTGTGAAAAAAATTGGTAATCTTCTTTTCCTTTTTTCTTTTCACTTTTATTGTTTTCTTTGATTTGATTTTTGCACTTGTGACTTCTTCCTTTAGGTTCGGCCATGCTCCTCCACAAGCCCTTCCGCCTCCACCACCACCACCTGAGAATGTCACCATCACCTTCTCCTCTCTGGCCAACCCCAAGCCGAACCACCCTTGGTGGTTGATCCACTACAAAATACACAAAAACTCCAACCTTTTGCATAGCCGAGCATACAATCCACTTCCACCACTTCATC
The DNA here is from genome assembly GCA_030765085.1 of Allium cepa. Lineage (NCBI taxonomy): Eukaryota > Viridiplantae > Streptophyta > Magnoliopsida > Asparagales > Amaryllidaceae > Allium > Allium cepa. The sequence continues at coordinate 94,179,133 of CM060946.1, read as the reverse complement.
ACCCCCTTAGCCGCCACCTACTCCACCTCCACTACCTCCAGCTCCACCTGAACCCTCTTCCACGTCATCCCTTTGACCCCACCAGTGATGGCCTTGCCCCTTGTGGCCTTGACCGAGCCTTGAACGGCCCTGAAACCATGTGATGCTTTGTCTTGTTGTTTTTTTTACATCACCACCACCTTTGCACCATGTTAACCAAGTTTGCCCAATCCATATCCACCCATAACCTGATCCAAACCCTTGCCTTAGACCTGCATTCCACTTAAGGCCGAACCCAAAGAGAGTTGGAAGCAAGTACAAAGCATTTCTGCTTTGATTTGTGCAGTTAATTCTAGCATAGTTTATCGTATTTTTGGTTTGAAAGCTTATAGTTGTTATACTGTTTTGTTTGAATTGTATTCAAGCAAATTGACCTTTGGCTCTCTCACTCGTATCTTGTCGTGCTATCGTTCTTGTATGGATCTCTTTTGTGCATTCGTTGTTGTGTCTCCAGCTTAAACCAGTGAGTTATTCTCACTAGACGATTTGTACCTATATAACTAGTGAATTGACCACTTATGAATCTGTAAAATGCATAACCATATTATATCTACTATGCCATGACTATATGATGTTCACCCATGCTTAATCACCTGTTATATCACATGTTACTGTTATATTATGATGTTCTGTTATTTTTATCAGTTTATCACACTTCAAGTTCCCTTTAGATTAGAATCACTATGGGTTGAAATGATACATACCCGAACGGACTTTAGAATAAGAAAAAATCATTATGGGCTGAAATGATAGGCCTGAGCGATTTTCAAACTATTTCATTTACTTGGGACTGCAGGTTTGAAATGATAAAACCCGTGTTTTCTTTGTAAATTACGGGTTGAAATGATATATTACCTGTATCACTTTCCTAGCGTAGAAATTATATACAGGTCCGTAGTTAAAATATGTTTTCTAAAATTTTTAATATATTTTAGAAATGTAAATATTATAATATTTTGATTTAAACTTAATTAAAAATGATTTTTTTGTAAAATATTATTGATTTTCTGAAAATTTATAAGCGAATTAAATTAGGGAAAAGTTAGAAAATTTAAAATGTAAGTTATTTTGGAAAATATAATTTGGTGATAAATGGAATTTAAATTAAATATGAAATATGAAAAATTTATGATAATTTGGACTAAAATGAATTTGAATTGATTTTATAATATATTAATGATTTTTGAATAAAGTTAAAATGTGAAATGAATGAATATTTAAGTTGAAATTTTGAAATATAACTAAAATTGGAATTTGTGAATTTGGCTTAAAAGTGAATTTTAAGTTAAGTAAATAAAAATGAAATTAAGTTATATTTGAAAATTTAAACTTAAGTGTTAAGTTAAAATTTAATTTAATGAATTTAAAATTGAATGTTGGAATTAAATAAGTGAATTATTATTAAATCTTGATTTTTGAATGGAAAATTAACTTTATAAAATCATGAATTTAAGAAAAATTAAATGATGATTATAAAAGTGAAATATGTGATTTTGTAAGTTAAAAATGATTTAAATGAAAATATAATTGTTTTTGAAATTATATTGAATATCTGAAGTTAATTAACTGCATTTTTGAAATGCTATTATTTCTAATGTAAATGATAATACAGCATTTGTAAATGGATATTAATGAACTAAAAAGCTAAATTGAATTAAAGGCTATTATAGCATTTTGTAAGTGCTATAATTGTTGAATTTAAATAATTTTATTTGAAACCAACGTGACCCTATTACAGCATTTTAAATGTTGTCATTTGTTAAATTGAACTGTTTTGAATGTAACTTTCCGTACGCTTTCTAAATGCTGCGAAAAGTGAATTTTCACTGTTTTGATAAACTTAAGTGAATAAATGAACTTTGAAAAGTTTAAAATTTTGGAAATTTAATAATTTAATTATTAAATGTAATAACTTCATTTTAATGCTTTAAATGAAGCAATCCGATTTGAAATATAAACTATTTTGAGATGTGAATTGAAATGGAATTTTTAAATTGAATAAAATGAATATGGTTTTGAAATGAAATGTTAAGTTTGATATTTTGAAATGGATTTGAAAGGATATTAAATTGTTAAATGGTATTTGATTTTTGAGATATAAACACCATTTTTAAATTATAACTACGGGTTATAATAATTATTGGTTATTAAAGAGACCGGGATCGGATATAGACATACTCTCTGTCGATACCCAAAACCACTTTAACAACTATGTACGCGGTGGAGATTCCAGAATGAAGTAGGATGGTGACGACGTTCCTAAGGTACTTTACGTGGACCTAACTCCCGTGAGTTAGCTTAAGGTAGCTAAAACAGGAGCGATCTCGGGCCAAAGGAGGTAGCACCTCTGGCCGGACACACTTCTTCTATACCATTCTATTGCTGTTGTGATCGATTGGGTGCACCCTTGATTTTGGAGTGTTGTTCGGGGTGGGCGTATGTGGCTGCTGCGTTACGACCAGCCCGTGTGCGTAATTGGTATATCTACCCTGGCATTGCCTTGTGTGCCGTGTCACCTACCATACCGAGCCTTTACTATGAGTTTGTTTTTCTCCCATTGCCCGTGTGGTATCCTCTCACAGTTTCCCGATCTGGAGATGTCATGATATTGGATGGACTACTGGGACTATTATGTGTGAATGGTGATATGGGTAGCCCAGAACGCTATTTAAAAGTATGTTTATTTTACTATAGACACTATTATAATAGCGCAATATTACTATATAGTAAATAGTTTAACGGATCCTTAGAGGATGGGCGGTCCCAAGCATCCTTTAAGTTACTTGTTCTTATTTGCAGTTCACTTGAGTTAGTTTACATTATATAAGTATATATTGTCCTGAATCGAGTGTTTTGTGTTTTGCTTTACGCTCGGGTCAGCCTGAGTATTCACAGCTTTGGATTCTCTTTCTCTAGCTGGTTTTTGCTGGAGTTTCTGCTTATCTACATTTATATCTACTTTTGTTTTAGCTATTCTAGTTTATCTCATGTATTAGTGAACTTCTATGTATTTGGGATTTCTATTAAGTTGTTTTCAGACTGTATTATGTATTTGGTTTGAGACTCTGTTATAGTAGCTTCATGAACTACTATGTTATTTTTATATTCCGCTACGAGTTATTCTGTTTGTTCTGTGTCTATGATTCTGTGTATTTGATTTCATTTGCTCCAAATTTCTTTACAATCTGTTATTTCGCATCATTCAAGTCCGACATGTGTGGATTATTGTCGATTTGAATGGTACGAAATGGCGGGTCGTTACAGTTGGTATCAGAGCTTTGGTTTTTGGCAAACCATTGCCACTGCGGAGCAAAAAAAGTCATTAGAGATAGGGTATTTCTACCCTAGAATGAGTGAAATCAATCTCAGAATCATATCTTTGTGAGAGACGTATTTTCAGTATAAAATGATTTTTAAAATGTTTTCAAAATATATTCAAAGATTATTTTGATATATAAAATTTTTCTTGTTTTAAAGGATTTTCAAATGTTTTCTAACTTCCTTTCTTTCGTATCTACCTTGTTAGATTTTTCTTTCTTTAGGATATTCATCCAAGTGTATTCTCTTGTCTTATCTTAATTTATCTTTGGCTTATCTTTATCTTTGGTCATTTTAAGAAGGACCGCCCTACCCAGCAGAGGGGTACTCCTTCTAGTATCTTTGATGTCACTTCTGCATCATCTCCTATTCCTCCACCTGCTCCTACGTCTAGTGATGACCAAGGTACTCTCCAGGGTTCATTTACTTTATTCCATCACCCTGTTCGTGTGTTGTTTGATACTGGTGCTTCACACAGTTTTATTTCTGTTAGTTTGTGTGATAAATTTGAGCATCTCCTATCTCCTGAGTATGCTTCTGTTCCACTACGTGTTTCAAATCCTATTAGGGGTCCTGTTAGCCTTAATCGGATTTGTCGAGAAGTGAAACTTCTCCATTCTGATTATCGCTTTTGTGGTGATTTTTATGTTTTGGGCTTCGATGCTTTTGATTTACTGTTTGGTCAGGATTGGTTAGTGCATCATGATGCTCATATCTATTGTAAAGCCTAAACTATTCATCTTGTTGATGATCAAGGGAATTCCTTGATTATTCAGTGCCGCTTGCCTCAGGATTTTGCTGGCAACTTTATTTATTCTCTGGATTCTTCTCCCAGTGATCTTGATTCGACTCATGTGGTTAGATTATATCCCGATGTATTTGGTGAAGTCACTTCTTTGCCTCCAAAGCGGGAAATTGATTTTCGAATTGATCTTATTCCCGGTGCTCGACCTGTTGTTCTTCCTCCTAGAAGAATGGCACCCAGCGAGAAGGTTGAGTTGGGAAAGCAAATTGAGGACTTATCTTTTAAGTGTCTGATTAGGCCTAGTTTTTATGAATGGGAAGCTGCGGTGGTTTTTGTCACCAAGTCTGATGGCTCTCTTCGGATGTGTGTTGATTATAGGGAGATGAATAAGCTCACTATTAAAAACAGATATCCAATGCCTCGTATCAATGACATGTTTGATCAGCTTTATGGTGCTACAATTTTCTCTCAGCTTGATCTTGCCACTGGTTTTCATCAGCTCAGGATTGCCGAGGATAGCATTCCCAAGACTGCTTTCCGCACTGAGAATGGTTTTTATGAATGGTTAGTCATGCCCTTCGGTTTGACTAATGCTTTTGCTTTCTTTGTTGATTTGATGAATCGTGTTTTTCGTTCTGTGCCTAATAAATTTGTTCTAGTCTTTATTGATGATATCCTTGTCTTTTCTAAAACTAATGACGAGCATAAGTCGCATTTGAAATATGTTCTTGAGACTCTCAGAAATCATTAGTTGAAGGCTAAATTTTTCAAATGCCATTTCTGGAAGGATGAAGTCCGATATCTCGGGAATATTGTTTCTAGTAATGGAGTTTTTGTTGATCCAGTCAAGGTCGCTGCGATCAATGTAAGTCTTTCTTTCTATCTCTATCTTTGTTAGTCGGTGTGCGACTTGTCAGCAAGTCAAAGCCAATCACCAGAAGACCCCTGGTTTGCTGCAGCCCCTTGAGATTCCCAATTGGAAGTGGGAACAGGTTTTCATGGATTTCATCGATGGTTTACGGAGGACTCGGAGGGGTAATGAGAGTATCTGGGTTATAGTTGATAGACTGACCATGTCCACCCATTTTATTCCGGTCAAGTCTACTCTATCTGCTTCTAGCTTATCTGAGATGTACATAAGAGAGATTGTTCATCTCCATGATGTTCCTCTCAGTATTGTTTGTGATCGTGACCCTATCTTCACCAGTCAGTTTTGGAAGGCTTTTCAGGAATCTCTAGGTACTCGTTTGAATCTGAGCACTGCTTACCATCCATAGACAGACGGTCAAACAGAAAGAGTGAATCAGGTTCTCGAGGATCTTCTTCGTGCTTGTGTGCTTGATTATGGAGGATCTTGGGAAGATTATCTCCATCTTGCCGAATTTACCTACAATAATAGCTATCAGGTATAATCTTATCTTCTGTTTTTCAGTCTATTCTTGATCTTTTTATCTATCTCATTCCATATTTGCATTCAAGCCAGTCTCAAATGTCTCCGTTTGCTTCTCTATACGGACGACCTTGTAGATCCCCATCTTGCTGGATTGAATCCGGTAATCGTTTGGTTCTTGGTCCTGATGTGATTTTGGAAGCTTATGAGAAAGTTGAGGAGATTAAGAAGAGGTTGAGAGCCGCTCATGATAGGCAGAAGAAGTATGCTGATATGCGCAGGCGGAATTTGAAATTTTCTATTGGTGATCTGGTGTTCCTTAAGGTTTCTCCCTTGAGAAATGTCATTCGCTTTAGTCGTAGAGGGAAGCTTTTCTCCTAGGTTCATTGGTCCTTTCCGCATTATGGAAAGAGTTGGTTCTTTGGCTTATCGTATGGATTTGCCCAAGAAGCTTTCTGGAGTGCATGATGTATTCCATCTCTTGCATCTTCGTCATCAACTGCATGACCCATCTCTTATTGTCTAGCCTTCTATTCTTGATAGTTTGGATATTGAGCCTAATCTAACTGTTGAGAGGAAGCCACTTCGTATTGTCGACAGAGGTACAAAGCAGCTCAGAAGGAAATTTGTGAATCTGGTCAAAGTATAGTGGAGTACTGACGATCGAGATTGTACCTGGGAAACGGAGGAAAGTATTCGTGCTTCAAATCCGAAATTGTTCGTTTAAGGTACTATTTTGTTTTCTACCTTGTTTCTCCTTATTTTTCCTTTCTGTTCTTTTCGAGGACGAAAAGATTTGAGTGGGGAGAGTATAACAGCCCTAGATTTTTGAATATAAATTTAAATTTGACCTTATTTCATTTTGAAATTATTTTAAATTTGTTTTGTTTATGAGATTTCATTTCTAAATATTTTTAAAGTGATAATAGAATTTTTTTCAAAATTATTGCATTTATTTCCTATTTTTAAAGGCCAGATTCTATTTTTCTTCTATTTTCTTCATTTAAATTATATTTAATTAAAATTTATTTATTTATTTTTGTGAATACATTTCTATTTTATGTTCTTATCTTTATTTATAAATATTTTTCATGTACATATAAATTTTCCAAAGTCTATTCTATTTATTTTCAAATTTTCTAGACTAGTTTCATTTCTGAGCTATTTTCTTATTTTAATCATATATAACTAATATTTATTTATTTATATTTTATATACTTGTTATATTTTCGAATTTTAACTAAAATTATATGTATTTTTAGTTATTTAAATTTATAAAAAGAAAATAAAGAAATTTGAAAGGTTTTGGTGACTTTTGATTTCCTAAGGCATTTTGAATTCCCACCTTTTCACACTTCAACATTTCTTTTCATCAATTGGCCATAAATTCCCCTACCTTCAGCCGACCATTATCATTCCACATTCACGTAATTTTTTTTTCTCATTCCTGAAAGAAAATTTCGGCCTTCATAGCTTGTGAAAAAAATTGGTAATCTTCTTCCTTTTTTTTTCACTTTTGTTGTTTTCTTTGATTTGATTTTTGCACTTGTGTCTTCTTCCTTTAGGTTCGGCCATGCTCCTCCACAAGCCCTGCCGCCTCCACCACCACTTGAGCATGTCACCATCACCTTATCCTCTTTGGCTAACCCCAAGTCGAACTACCCTTGGTGGTTGATCCACTACAAAATACACAAAAACTCCAACCTTTTGAATAGCCGAGCATACAATCCACTTCCACCACTTCATCACCCCCCTAGCCTCCACCTACTCCACCTCCAGCTCCACCTTAACCCTTTGCCACGTTATCCCCTTGACCCTAACATTGATGGCCATGCCTCTTGTGGCCTTGACCGAGCCTTGAATGGCCTTGAAACCATGTGATGCTTTATCTTGTTGTTGGTTTACATCACCACCACCTTTGCACCATGTTAACCAAGTTTGGCCGACCCATATCCACCCATAACCTGATCCAAACCCTTGCCTTATACCTGTTTTCCACTTAAGGCTGAACCCAAAGAGAGTTGGAAGCAAGTGCAAAGAATTTTTGCTTTGATTTATGCAGTTAATTCTAGCATAGTTTATCGTATTTTTGGTTTGAAAGCTTATAGTTGTTATATTGTTTTGTTTGAAGTGTATTCAAGGAAATTGACCTTTGGCTCTCTCACTTGTATCTTGTCGTGCTATCGTGCTTGTGTGGATCACTTTTGTGCATTCGTTGTTGTGTCTCCAGGTTAAACCAGTGAGTTATTCTCACCAGAAGATTTGTACCTATATAACTAGTGAATTGACCACTTGTGAATCTGTAAAATGCATAACCATATTATATCTGCTATGCCATGATTGTATGATGTTCACCCATGCTTAATCACCTGTTATATCATATGTTACTGTTATATTATGCTATTCTGTTATTTTTATCAGTTTATCATACTGCATGTTCCCTTTAGATTAGAATCACTATATGTTGAAATGATACATACCCGTACGGACTTTAGAATAAGGGAAAATCGTTATGGACTGAAATGATAGGCCTGAGCGATTTCCAAACTATTTCATTTACTTGGGACTACGGGTTTGAAATGAAAAAACCCGGGTTTTCTTTGTAAATTACGGGTTGAAATGATATATTACCCGTATCACTTTAACTAGCGTAGAAAATTATATACATGCCCGTAGTTAAAATATGTTTTCTAAATTTTTTCAAATATTTTAGAAATGTAAATATTATAATATATTGATTTAAACTTAATTAAAAAAGATTTTTATATAAAATATTATTGATTTTCTGAAAATTTATAAGTGAATTAAATCATGGAAAAGTTAGAAAATTAAAAATGTAAGTTATTTTGGAAATTATAATTTGGTGATAAATGGAATTTAAATTAAATATGAAATATGATAAATTTATGATAATTTGGATTAAAATGAATTTAAATTGATTTTATAATATATTAATGATTTTTGAATAGCTATTATAGAATTTTGTAAGTGCTATAATTATTGAATTTAAATAAGTTTTATTTGAAACCAATGTAACCCTATTACAACATTTTAAATGCTGTCTTTTGTTAAATTGAACTATTTTGAATGTAACTTTCCGTAGCGTTTTGTAAATGCTGCGAAAAGTGAATTTTCCTGTTTTGATAAACTTAAGTGAATAAACGAACTTTGAAAAGTTTAAAAGTTTGGAAATTTAATAATTTAATTATTAAATGTAATAACTTCATTTTAATGCTTTGAATGAAGTAAACCAATTTGAAAAATAAACTATTTTGAGATGTGAATTGAAATGGAATTTTTTAAATTGAATAAAATGAATATGGTTTTGAAATGAAATGATAAGATTGATATTTTGAAATGGATTTGAAAGGATATTAAATTGTTAAATGATATTTGATTTTTGAGATATAAACACCATTTTTAAATTACAACTACCGTCATAATAACGATTGGTTGTTAAAGAGACCGGGATCGGATATGGACATACTCTCTCTCGATATCGAAAACCACTTTGACAACTGCGTATGCGGTGGAGATTGCAGAATGAAGTAGGATGGTGATGACGTTCCTAAGGTACTTTACGTAGACCTAACTCCCGTGAGTTAGCTTAAGGTGGCTAAAACAGGAGCGATCTCGGGCCAAAGGAGGTAGTACCTCTAGCCGGACACACTTCTTCGATACCATTCTATTGCTGTTGTGATCGATTGGGTGCACCCTTTATTTTGGAGTGTTGTTCTGGGTGGGCGTATGCGGCTGCTGCGTTACCACCAGCTCGTGTGCGTAATTGGTATATCCACCCTGACATTGCTTTATGTGCCGTGTCACCTACCATACCGAGCCTTTACTATGAGTTTGTTTTTCTCCCGTAGCCCGTATGGTATCCTCTGACGGTTTCCTGATCTGCAGATGTCATGACATTGGATGGACTACTGGGATTATTATGTGTGAAGGGTGATATGGGTAGCTCAGAACGCTATTTAAAAGTATGTTTATTTTACTGTAGACACTACTATAATAGCGCAATATTACTATATATTAAATAGTTTAACGGATCCTTAGAGGATGGACGGTCCCCGGCATCCTTTAAGTTACTTGTTCTTATTTACAGTTCACTTGAGTTAGTTTACATTATACAAGTATATATTGTCCTGACTCGAGTGTTTTGTGTTTTGCTTTATGCTCGGGTCAGCCTGAGTATTCACAGCTTTGGATTCTCTTTCTGGAGCTGGTCTTTGCTGGAGTTTCTGCTTATCTACATTTATACCTACTTCTGTTTCAGCTATTCTAGTTTATCTCATGTATTAGTGAACTTCTATGTATTTGGGATTTCTGTTATGTTGTTTTCAGACTGTATTATGTATTAGGTTTGAGACTCTGTTATAGTAGCTTCATGAACTACTATGTCTGTTATGTTGTTTTCAGACTATATTATGTATTTGGTTTGAGACTCTGTTATAGTATCTTCATGAACTACTATATTATTTTTATATTCCGCTACGAGTTATTCTGTTTGTTCTGTGTCTTTGATTCTGTGTATTTGATTTCATTTGCTCTAAATTTATTTACAATCTGTTATTTCGCATCATTCAAGTCTGACATGTGTGGATTATTGTCGATTTGAATCATACAAAATGGCGGGTCGTTACACTATACGAATCCCACTTAAGAATTTCATCATCAATTTTTCTTAAGTCTACTATAACATTATATACAAACTTCTCAGATTAATTACCACTTCACCACTTAGGTTTATATCCATTTATATTCAAATTCAATTTTGATTCCATTTAACTCAATCAATCTCCCAAATTATAGTATTGAATTTTTATCAATCATCTCTCAAACCAGATTTGATTCACTAATTATTTTAATTAGTTCCATCCACCGATTCATTCCAAATCTCTATAATTTTTATTTCCAAAATTAATTTTATTTAGTCCACCTCAGGCTAAATTTTCAATCCCACTTTGTTTAACTAAATTCAAGTCAAATTTTTATTTCCCAGTTCATATTTCAAATTTTACTTTCCTTGCATCTAAATTCAACACTTTAAAATATTACTTTCTTGCAATTTACAAATTTTATAAGTTATCAACTTACTTATATCCCACTCACTAATTTATTCCAATTCACTTCATTTAATTGTTTACTTTACTAATTTATTCTATTATCACACCCACTTCCATTTAACTTTTCTTAAGTCAAAATTTATTCTCCGTTTCCAACATTCAATTTTATCCACTCTATCTAACTTACCTTAAGGTAAGATTCATTTGAATTTTTCTTTCCGATTTTATAAGTTTGATCTTATTTTCTCATATTTCCAATTAACATTTCAAATCTAAAACCCAGAGTTTACACACTTTGTTCTAAGTGTTTCAAGTCATTTTTGAAATTATATATACACATATATATCCCACATATATATCAAATCCAAAAAATTTAAGCTTCTTAAAATCAAAACTTTTCATCAAAACAAGACCCCAATAGAAAATCATTATGGTAGCAATCCATCACTTAGAAAATCGAAAATGAACATCGACATTGTCGTGATCATCATTTGAATTATTTTCCAGCGACCGAAGTGAGTTCAGTGCTTTTGTTCCTTAAAAAACCATTTTAAAATTTTCCAATTCAAAAATATTCTCCAAATATTACCATTATTACTTTCCATGACTTTGAAAAACATTCAAAACCAATGGGAAATTAAATTCCTAAATTTCCAATTTTTAAATCCTCTATAAATCGTTTCTATAAACCTATCAATTTTTAAATCATATTAACAAGACCATATTTACAATCAGCTTGTTATATGAATTACTTTCTTAACCTTTAATTATAATTTCAATTTTTATTCCATCATCACAACAACAAAATGATAATAGTTTAATATTATCATTTCCTAACAATCAAGCACACCATATATAATATAATAATTTTTTGAAAAGTTATTCTTTTATATATATAAATAATTTGGGTAAAATTATTTTATTTACCCCATTTCAAAACAATAATATGTCGAATCGCTCTGTTCAAGTGTTTAGAGATCCCTATCAATAATGTTAATTACTCGTATTGACCAGAATCCATAAGCCACTCAACTGATCATTCATCACAATATAAAAAAGTTTTATATTCACTAACAAATACATGCTTATATTTATTAATACTCTCAAACTCATTCTAGGATGCTACTGACCGTATCTCTAATGAGTTAACCCATCATAGCCAAGGTTCTCGCTTAACCTTTAGCTCTGATACCAAATGTCACAAACTGGATTTTCGACGCTCGAAAATTGACATCAATACGTTCACTATATGAAATGCCGAGCATTCGAATGCCGAAAATACCAGATCGTTAGGGAAAAAGAAGAAAGAGGTAGACGAAGAAACAGAAACAACAACACAGAATCTCACAATCGCAACGGAGCAATATATAATAGATGTGTCTTTGTACAAAAAGAGCTATAAAACATTATTTCTACACTGAACCATCAGAGTACAATAACTCAATACCTCAATACAAGACGGTTATAATAACTTGTTCTCACAAGTGCTGAATATACAACATACAATGCATAGCGGAATATAATCAAGTACATATGATACATCTTCATCATCTAGCACGTTTCTTGAGCTCCATAGCATCCTATCATGTATTTGTAATACTCGGTCTGACCCGAGTATTATAATAAAATAACACCCGAGTCAGTCTGGAAAACCAGCGTGAGAAAACACACTTAATTTGAATTATCAAAGTTATCAAATCCTTTGAAAACAAAGGTATCTCGTAAGACCACGCCACATAAACACGACGGGTTTTTATCTTACGATTACCAAAACATTTTATGTCAAAATCATTTGATATTATAATAGTGTCTAAGTACAAATACTTATTCAAATAGCCGAAATTGTTACATTAATTAGATTCTACCATACTAGGCTCTATGACCAAAACCGTAAAGGCACGTATTGGAGAATGGATTCCATAAAATTACTAAGCACTGGGGTACCACCTATCATAGCACACATCTAGAAAAATATATGGAGGACCACGCCGGGTTCCCCTGCAACACAAGACCGGACTACCCCTAACCTGGATAGATCGAATATGCTATCACCCGGGTATTCTCACCCTTTTCTGAGTTCTTTTGCACACCGTAATAATAATATCTGAGGGTATCTAGAAAGGTAATAAACATACCATAATTGGGTGCGACCCACTTAGCTTTGCTGCATCTCCTCTGATTTTTAGTCATTCCCGGTTGATGAGGCTAGAGGCTACGATTACCTTTAAAGAAATTTTCACTTAGAATGCTCATTGTCCTCCAATGACAATGTACTGATAGCATTCATCCATACAAGTCCATTCTGGGTCTGAATGAAACCGTAGGCACTTTTCTTACTACATCCATTTTGGAATCATTCTCAGGATTAGTAGCGATTAGCCCTTGCACTTCGTACTCCAACTTTGCTTCCATGCTCTTATCTTCACTTCAAAACGTATTCGTTGGATCGAAGTGGTGTTCAGATAACTTATCCGATCCTAGTCTCTTTGAAACAACATTCGATATTTCTGGTGAAGTCAACCATGGTTCTTTAGGAAATAAACAGACGAAATTAAGATTGGAGATCACCTTCTAGCCGTTAGTCGACGGACCTAGAAGAACGAAACTAGTTTATACGTACAGTATAGCAATTCGAATGGTAACTATCCCTCATAATCCCCGTGTTTCTTCTAGATATTTCCAAAGTTATATTTTGGATCCAGGTTTGATAGTCAGTTATTTAACTATCAAATAAACAATCATTCAATCAAAGGTTTCATTTTCCACTGAAAATAAAGTCTCGTTTAATTTAAATTTTAAATAAATTAAATCTCTTTATAAAGTATGTACTTATCTATCAAAGTAAGTACGTTCGCTAACCCTTTTTTTCAAAAATATTTGAAAACTTTTTAAAATAAATATGGAAAGCACCACATGGTATCAACCATTGATTCACAGCTCAATGATTACGTCTCTATCCTAGAGAAATCATACTTAACTGCAGGCAATCTCTGCCTTCGATTACGCTATGAAAGTATGTCATTACTTTCCGAAAACTTTATTTAATAATTTTCTCAAAATAATATTTATATAGTTTCTATAAGAATTTTCCACGTTTAATTTAGGCAAAAGATCTTAAGTATATATGAAACGATATTAATATTAAATAATTTATCTTTTAAAATAATAATACTAATTAATTATTAAATAATAATTAACTAGATATCAACCCATTATATCTGACTTAATTAATAATTAAATAGACTTTAACAATTTAAAATAATTTCATAACTTTGAAACAATAATTAATTTTGATTTATTTATAAGATTCCAATCGACTTACAAGACTTATTTACAACTTATAACCCATTTTGACAATTTAAAAATATTTAAATAACTAAGTTTCTGAAATATTTTAGACACTTTTAAATTACCCATCTTAATAATTTAAATCTACTTTTTAAAAAAAACTTAACATCTCGCTAAATATAATTTTCAATTTCAATATAGCCAGTCTAATATTTATAAATCTTTCTCGATTTACCACCCATTTTGATTTATGTCCCAATTTCGTAAATCCTCTTTTTACATTTTTGAAAGAAAATTCTACCGTTTTCTTTTAAACCGTTTTTCCCACCCCACTATACATTTTCACCATGAACTTATATCTTCAATTTATCCACTGATAATCACTTCACTTTATTTATAAACATTGTTTATAAATCTCACAGTTTCGACGCCAGTTTATAATGGTTTTTCACATCATTTACATCCATTATAAATTTGATGTCTACATTAAATTCCATTTATAAATCAATTTCCTTAAATTGAATTCCATTTATAAATTAACCCCTTAAATAACCCGATTATATTCCTAAAACAACCAAACCTCGATTTTACTTCTATTTCGTAATTTAGAAAATCTCATTTAAGATCTAGTATAACAAATTTTACATTTATTTTCAAATTCACTTCTATTCTCCAATCTATTTAAAATCTTGATTTAAAAACCTTTTATAAGTAAAAAAAGTATCACTAAGGAATTTATTCCAAATCTCTATTTTCCATATCCCGAAATTGTTAAGTACAAATTCAAAACCAAACTATTTATTTTACTTAAATTCATTTCTTTTAATTAATCCTAAATTCACCATAAATATTTCTCTTCCAAATCTCTTTTTGATTTCTTTCAAATTCAAAACATATATTATTGGTATTTAAAAATATCAAAATCTAGCCAAAACTACCATAACATCCAATAAATTCAATCGCACCATAATCTACCACAGATTATTCAAAAAAATCATATATCAATATATATGAAATTAAATTCAACATTTTTTAGGATTCCAGTTGGATCCCTCCAACTTGTTTCCGTACGTTCATAGATGTTAATACAACATAAAAAATACCAATCCCACTGTGAGACAGGATATTACGATAATATAAGGTCATCCGTTATTATGCGGGACGCATAGGGTCTCATCCGCTATAATATATGCGGGAATATCAATCCAACTACTAATATATACTACTGTATATAGCATACAACTGATAATAAAAATTGTCAAATCATCCAATCAACCAATAATTAAATTAAACTATTTAAAATTGAGTAGTAATCCAAAAATGAGTGAGATTAATTCACTTTGATTTTTATTGTCGCTTTGCGTTCTGGTTCCGATTCAATTTGAATGCATTTGAAATTATCTGAAAATTTAGCAAGCTCATATCTCGACCAATCCAATTCCTATGCGTAGATGATGAAAATATGATCCCAATGCAACTTGAATCGTCCGAATCTGACCTCGTATGCATGAGTTATAGATTTTATAATTTTACAAGAATACAGATAATAAAATTTACACTTTTTTTATATTTAAAAACAAGTCCATACCCTCACAAATCCAGATCCAGCCCGCCTGCTACAATTCCTTCCCTTCCCCTCTCTCTCTTTTTTGCCTATCGCCTAAAACCCATTTGCATGACCATTCTTGTGCACGTGCATGACCCCAACATCCACCAATCCATCGAATGAATCCCACCATCACATTCCTCATCGCGACCTCCATCCATCAATGCTCGCAAATCAACCCATGGCCCATCCAAGCAAAAAGCGACACAAGACCTCCCCCTCGACTTGCCACTGTCGCGAACTTCAAAACGCCACCGCATCCCACCAAACTTCTCCCTTAAGTCCGCCTTGACCTGCTCATCCCACATCCACACTCAAAACTCCACCTCAGCCTCACAATCGAGTCAAAAATTCAAACCCTAGCTCGATTCCTTCACGTAAAACCCAAAAAAACAGCCGCACTCTCCAATGTCTATACCATATTGAAGAGAATTAAAAATCATGAATTTACAAACTTGTTTGAGAATTTTTAATTGAGCAGATTAAGGGAAAATGATTTTGGAAGCTCCATTTTATTTTCTTTTCACGGTGTCTGTTTACTGTAATGGTCGCACTCGATAAAAAGGGGAAGAAGACATGTTTGAATAGGTAAAGTCACGGTCATGGCTGTGGAGGATAAGACAAATCTGACTAGAATATATAAATATATATTAATTAAATTCAAAATGTCTCGTTTTACGTAACTTAAATCTCGAACCCTTATCGAGGTGTCCCGTTAGGCGACTAGAATGTTATACTCCTATTTCGAATACAATGGAAATGTTTTGAGTCCTAATTCGATCGTATGGAGAAGATAGCTCTTTGGACCCAATTATTATATTGAATTTTCGATATAAATTTCAGCGTGTTTCTATCCCGTATGACCAAATGTGAAGTCCACATGCTATGAAATTTGAAATCTGATAATAATATACTATTACGGATCCAATGAAACTAGTTTCATCGAATTCCGAGACTGTGCCCTGGAAGACTATTTATATATGTTAATTCAAATGATATATTTTTAAAATTGAACAAATCATTTTTAAATTCAATTTTAAAAGTTTTATTATCTTAATTATTACTAGTATAAATTTTGTAAGCCTTTAAATAAATTTTATCAAGCTTAAAACTCAAGATTCATCATTTAACCAATTTTCAATTATTAATTTCAATAATTAAATTGTCCAATAAATCGTTATATTTGAAATTTAAGTTAAAAATTAAATTTTAAATATTTGAAATCAATTAAATAATCTAGTTGCAAATATCAAAATTTTTGGATCGTTACAGCAATGCATCGAATCCCTACTTTCAAATTTTTGTTTAATTTTTTCAAGCAATATTTTTTTAAAACAATCCAACAGTGCACACACCGGCACAACTCTAGAACCACGCCCAGCCATGCACTGGTGCACTAGTGCACTATGCACCAATCCACCGGTCATGACCTGGAATGACGCTCTTTCCTGATCGTGTGACCATTTTTGGCACTTCTAGTCCCCATTTGCTCCTCTACCCGAGCCTTACTTCGACTTCGTCTACTACACAACATTCCAGCAACCGCATTACAATAATAATCACATACAAATGCAATCAAGGAAATCATAGTAAATGGGTTCATCAACAATAGGCAAGCAGACACTTTAGATACTTCAGCCAAGCATACAATCAAACATTTCAGACATATATTCGTGAGTGTGGAACACTCACCTTAGCTAAGAGAAGCATCAATCTTCTCATTGCTCTTCATAGCTCCACTAAAACCTATTTTTCCCCTATATCACCAATTTGTACCAACCAAAACTTGCTCAAAATCCAATTTTAAAGATTTCTAGAGGTGTAGATCCTTGTCGAGAAGCTTAGTTTCAAATTTTATGATTTATAGAGCTTTATTTGATTTTATATGATTTTTTGGAGAAGTAGATTGGGTTTTAATTATTTTGATTTTGAAACTTTTGAACAAATGAGTATATGGGAGATGATATTTATGAATAATGAGGCAGATTCTAGACTTAGAAATGTCTAGATACTTGGGGCATAGGTTTGGGCTTCTTGGGATCGATGAAAACAATGCTTTAAACTCTCCTTCTTTTCAAAACAATCATTTTTCCAAAAGAAAATAACTTCAAATCCTAATTAAAGATCGTATTCACTTAATACAATATTTACCAACATGGTATATTTTCGTAATAATTATATTTCACAATTATTCCTCATTCTTAAATAATTGTCTCAAAATTTACACTATTAAGCCTATTGTAAATAAATTCCCAATTTCCATATATAAATCAAATAAAAATTAATTATTTAACTTTATATAATTGTTAAACCATTTTAATTCACTTTAACAATCATTTCTACATAGAAACATCAATTTTACTTTAAATTATCAAAATTGTTGTTTTATTATTAATTCATAACTTCAAAAGTATTTAATACCAAAATAATTCATTTTAACATCTAATTTTTCCAATATAAATAAATAAAAACATCTAAATCATCTTTATACCAAATCTTACCAACAAATATTTTACATCAAAATTATTATCTTGACAATATACTTCAACATTAAATCCCAAATAACTTCTATTTCCAAATCATCACAAATCCTGATATTCACACTTTATTATTAAAAACTCACTTATTTAGTTAAATCTTTATTATTAATTTAATTAATTGCTTTTCAGCATCGGATTGTTATAGACTCTCTTACAAGAAAATTGTGTCCTCGCAATTTCCTTTAGAGAAAATCCATAATGAGCTAATTCTTCAAGCTTTACTACACTCATCTACAACTAAAATAAACATGGACTCATCAAAACCAATCATAAACATTCAATACAAAGCTCGACTAATACAATAATAATTATTAGACCCTTTAGTGGCTGCTTGTAACTATGAATTATCATCCATTTCCCATTGTATGTGGTCATGGGCTATGAGTCAAATAACTCAATTAGGACGATACAAAATTTTACAAACCAAAATGCACTTTAGATATTGATATTTTCGAAATACCTTGGAGTAATCTATTATGCACGAAGTGTATTCCGAGAGTCCATAATACAAGAACACGTTACAAAAAAATTTGGATTTATAAATACAAAGTCTTTTAGTTAACTTAAGATATTAAAACATCTAGCTGTTCGTTACTTTTCAAAGATTTTTTAATACATATATACAATATAGAGGAACCAAAAATATTCATAAATCTTAAAACTCAAATGCTGGAAAAACTCTTATCCTTATAAAACATTTCTTCATCTTCAAATCTCCATTCCTCAAAACAAGTCTAAAATTTTTGTAAGACATTTGAAATAAAAATTTATGGCTTACACTCATAACTTTTCTAAAATAACAAACCATCAAAACAAATTATGGTTTAAAATTACGATCAACACCTTTAAATTTTTAGCTCATAATTTTTCTTATATTTACAATACGTCAAACCTCAAAAGGCAATTAATATAAAAAATTTCTTTATGGTAACACTTTTTATTCCAAAGAAAGGTTATCCAAAATCTGAACATAGGATCAAAAAAGTTGTTTTAATATAGCATTTAAAATCCAAACTTCAAAATTCCATCAAAAATTTTATTCCCTTTTAATTCAAATTTTCACTTCATTTGAATAAGCTAACAAAACGTCTTTAAATAATTCTTTAACCAAAAGCTCAACTTCCTAAATATTCTTTTAGTTTCAAAAGCTTAATTTTCCACAAATCAAATTTTTACAACTCTTTAACGAAAAGTATTAATAAAGTATATTATAAATCAGACAATTACTTCCCACTTGAAAAAATTCTTTTAATTCAAAATACTAAACTCATAGTATTTGCTTTTACATAATTTCTAATTTTTTTTATACTTTGTAAGCTCATTCAACTAAAATGGTATTTATCCTTCACTTAAGGAAAATCTTATTGACGCATACAATCATTATACACATAGGTTCTTGAAAATCTTTTCAATCTCATAATTTTCAAGTTCACAAAATACCTTTCCATATCCTATAAAATATTTATAAATTTACACTTTACCAATATAATTTACAAAATCAATACTTTATTCCAAATATTCATGAAATACCTTCTCATTTCAAAACTACTTCCTCTAGTTTTGTAAAATTTACTTAGCAATCAATCATTTACTCAAATCCAAAATAACATATTAGTTTCAAAAACTATACTATTTTGAAAACTTTTGTGCATGTGTAACATAACATATTACATTATAAACATTTTCACATTATTCATCCAAGCCACAACCAATCATACGATATGGCTGGTATACAATCACACATCACATACCATACAATTTCAAAGTATAAAATATCTATAATTTAATGACGATGCCTCATCTTGAATTATTAATGGCTTACTTTGCTGACAGGGGCAGTGTTGATTGTATGATCAACATTATCTCACCATCGATCTCAACCATCCACTAATGTTCAATGGCGGCAATCATCATACAAAATATCTATCTTATGAAAAATAACCTTTTCATTTTCAAAACAATTAACTATATAAATAATACATCTATATTCTTTTCAAAATATAACTCAAGATATTTCTTTAAAATAATGGTTTTTTCTCTTTCAAAACACTTTTCTTCCTTTTCTAAAACATTATACGCAAATCAAAATATATCAATCTAATCTTTTCAAAATATTAAATATAACTTTCCTCCGAATATTTTTTAAAACATTAGTCTTTATGTAGCTCAAAATATTTTACTCTTTTCAAAGTATTGCATCATTTATCAAAACTTTGTGTCCAAATGTCACACCATAATGTTTTGAAATTCCTATCGACAATGTTGATCTGTCCATGGTTTTAAATCTCCTATATCTCGCCCGAGATCTCGCCCAAGATCTCATTTTCACACTTAAACGAGAGGAGACATCAAATCTCCTCCATATCTCCGTCGACACTCATCTCGTCCGAGATATTCAAATCTCACCCGATATATGGATCAAAATCTCAATCCGAGATCTCACCCGAAGTTATACACTTTTCTTATTTTCCATAATAATTTTTATTTTCTGGTTGATTCAAAAGAAACTACTCAATCCAATTATAATTTACCAACTTCTTGAACATATTCTTTACTTTTTATCTTAATGAGTCATAGCAAAAGGTTTCACTTCTTTATTACATTCAAATAAAAGGATATTATTCAATCATTACCAAATCAATTAAGCTAATCAAGCTACTACTCTTCTAAAAATATTTATTTTTCCATGTAAATCAAGCATGTTACCATTTTTATTTTTACTAAGAAAGTTATAGTCGTTAAATAAATTTTTGACACATCAATTTTAAACACATAGGTACATCCGAGATATTCCCGAGGTGCATTATAAGACCTGAGATGTCAATTCGAGATGTACACCCGATACGTACTCATCTCGTCCGAGATCTCTCCCGATACGAGATAACTTGTATAATAATTCCAAGACGAAACGTGACCGAAATCCGATATTTAAAACCTTGGATCTGTCACATCGGCCAGAATTCTTAGGGCACTCAACGGATAGATTAACATGATATTAACTTAAAAAACTCGATACTAACTTCAAAAACTCCTTTAAGTATTTACTTGTAGATATACTTTAAAGAACTTAGTCTTTATAAAATTTAATGATTGCTTCTAAATAATCATCCTTCCAAAACTATATTTTCTAATAAACTTGCTTCATAAAAAGAATTATTTAATTATATTAAAATATCATCTAATCCCACTCTTTTTATATATGTTCACATATACTTTTCTAAAAATATTTTTAATCCAACATATGCATGTCCATATTAATTTCTTTTATAGATAACTTTATGAACAAAAATCGAAAAATAATTCATATACAATAATCCAAACGACCACTCATCAACCATACTGTTTACAAACAAGCAAGCTTTTAATTAAAATTTCATTTCAGCATATTTTAAAGAAATATTTTAGTATACTGCTACAAAAGAAAAGCAGTTTCCCATTATCCCTTGCGGTAATTTCACTACATAAGATACCTCAAGGTTCTAATTATTAAGGCTTAAATGAAATACTCGTTTCGAATGATAGATCCTACCAAATAGTAAACTCAAAGTCGATCCAACCTTGATCAACCTACCCAAACGTTCACACAATGAAATCCAAACATCATCCAATCAATCAAAACAACCAGATAATCAAGCTGCTCAGTGAAAGGAAATCTACCGGCTTTTGCTATGCACTTTGATCATTAATGGATCAGATTACTCAGTTTAAAGCCACATAGAGGTCTAATATTCATCACAAAGCCCAACACTTGTGGCTGGACAACTACTTCTATCTTTACTGCCCTCATCAACTACTCTGCATCTTATATAGAGTTTAACTCTTAAAAGGTAGAAGAGATACTTAATATACAATAAGAAAATACAAATACGTCCCTCGACGATTACCCTAGTAATCATCGTGTACTCCTCTAATTACTTGCTATAGTAACCACTTAGCACATCCAAGGGGACAGAGACTCTAAGTCTCATCTAAAGTTAAGAATCATGCCTTAAATATATAATGTATTGCTCTGAACCTAGTCTAATACTGACTGTAACACCCCACCTTTATACCCAAACTACCAAAGAGTATTACTAGGTAGTGCTATCTGATAATATAGAGAATAAGGCGATATTGGACTGTCACGTATGAATATTCTCTTAGGCTAACACTTGCATGTATTTAAAATCTCATATAACACATCCGTACACACACGGTGTCGGCACAATGCAATAAACATGTGCGTTTCAAGTATAGAACAACATACAATGTTAAATAAATAATAGAGGACATGAAATCTACATATCAATGATAATATATAATAACACATAAATATACCAGCATTTTTATATAAAAAGATACAATACCCACTATCTCTCAAATATCCAATACAAACAATCCAATAACATATACATACATGAGACCATATAATATGTAATGATAAAAAACAGTAATAGTATAGCCTCTAACTAAGTGCAACAATTATAAGCTGGTCTCTTCATCCTTGAACCCTCAACTATATCTCACAAGCTGAGTATTATATACCTAACACATAGGTCGGATTATGCGTAGAATATAGATACCAATATAGAATAACAACTGGCATGGTGTAAAAAATATACTATGAATAACATAAAATATTTCAAGTGTATCTATATCACCCAAAACCATGCACATAAAATGTCACCCATCGTAATGGACCGTCAATCATTACATCGAATGGCACAAGAATGAAATGGGTGAAACATCTTCAAATAATCAAATTTCAAACAACTGCAGCAATCCATAATGTA
Organism: Allium cepa; assembly: GCA_030765085.1. Classification (NCBI taxonomy): domain Eukaryota; kingdom Viridiplantae; phylum Streptophyta; class Magnoliopsida; order Asparagales; family Amaryllidaceae; genus Allium; species Allium cepa. The sequence goes on along the minus strand of CM060946.1, from coordinate 94,156,366 downwards.
CATCTTAACCGCCAGCCCTAATGAGAGACAGTAACTCTCGACTACATGGCTTAAGAAATATAAAAATATATGGTACGCAGACTCTTGATATAACATATAAACATGGCATAACACATAATTAAATGCAAAGATCTATTTCGGCCAACAGATATAACGAGAGAAAGTACTTTCAACTAAATGGCCCTTAGAATTATATAAATATGCAACACCTCAATAGATCTCTCAGCCATAGGCTCTGAAAAGTATGAAGGATGAGCACAAACCTGGTCTCTAATGTCATAAAAAGGCAACACGTAGCTGTCTTAGGTTAGGCTATCTCAAATAGCAGACAAACACGCAGCCAGTCTCTAATGTCAAGTGGTCATCATCTCTAGTGAGGTGGTAACACCTAATGTCTCGCAAATAATGGATCTTCCTAAGTCATCTAGATGTAAGACCTACATACCACATCATTACTTCAAGAACCGGTAATGACAACTATTTCCTATAGTCCCTTGGTTACTCTCAGTATCGTGACACTCCTATCCATCGCATGTTGTAAACACCCTAAAAGTCTATGCTGTGCTTTGATAACAATGCCATTTTTCCTTGGTAATGGACTAATGGTCCTTAAGTGATGTCTGGACAATGGCTTTAAGGATGGTTATAACTCTTTGCCTCTAACTCATCATCCTAATCTATGTGACATCATGGATTCGGGGCACAATCCCACAATTAGAACCACTAAGATGGATACTAGCCTATCTGGCATGCCTTAATCACTTGATCTACATAGTGGCATGCCTTATGACATAGGTTTCCAATAAATACTCTCAAATAGATGAGTCCTAATGAGGACAATAATAAGTTCACCCGACTCCATGCGTCTGAATGAGAGTATCTGGGCATAATAATCCTCGATCCATGTAAGGCCCCGTAAATTTATGTTAATAATTAATTAGGATCAAAAGTATAATTTGAGAAAATAGTGGAATTTAGCCATGAAAATTTACACCATTGTGTCAATGGAGATTTTCTGAGCAACTTTCATATTTGAAGTTTCGCGACTGTAGTTCAAATGAAGAAATCACAAGTGTTTGAAGAATTTGAAACAAAATGGTTAAATAACAAAATGGTAATAAATATATAATTAAACCAGGACCCCACCGGTCGACCCATGGTATAGGCCATTCGAAGCATTTCGGATGTGGTTTGAACCCCGGGCAACAACCTAGATTTGATAATTTCAATATAAAGGATACGACTAATTCGAAAGCCTATAAATACATGCCAAACCCCTCTCTTCTCTTCTCATAATTTCTAATCAAAAGTAGTGAAAATCTACCATTTTCTCTTCTTCACTATTCCTCCTAACTTTAAAGATAATTTGTAATTATACAATTGAAGAAGAGCAGAAAATAAATAGAAGAAGAGAAGGAGCAGATCAGCTGTGACGACCGCCCATGACTCCAGCACCAAAACAAGAGAAAAGAGCGCTGAAAGGTATGCCAGGCAGCCATGGACGATAGTCAGGGTAAAATAAAACAGAAGCTCCATCGTATAACTCACAGCGCATGGATAAAATACAATAGAGAAATATATAGTGAAGCTTCATAACAGAAAATCATCATATAAGCATCATAATAGTTTTATACAAACATGTGAATCATCCATACATCAAAGCCTCACTACATAACACTCAATCAAATACAGCAGCGGATACCCAGTACATATAGGAGATAATATGCAAAAGCCTCCAGCTCGTCTTCGTCGCCAACAGCGTAGATCTCGAAGAACAGCACCTGTCACCTGCTACCTAGTCTGCCCATCCCAACATGGATGAACAGCCCAAGGTAATAAGAGGAGACATAAAACCTTGAGTCAGACAAAGTCTTAGTGAGCAGTAAATCAACTATCAAACATACCAAAAGAGCATAAGGGATAAAAAGAATAGGAACCAAACCATCCCACTCCACCTCTCTCTACAGTGATAGCCCCCAGACACACACTAAGGAGAAGCAAGCATAACATAGCAGACAATTAAGGTAAAGCAATAACCACTCGAGTCAAGGACGATGTTTTCCTAATACAAACCCCCAAGGCCTAAACCAAGATCAGATAAGCACCCAGGAAAACACCGCTCTTGAGGCCGAATGATGATACAACCAAACGTCCAAACATCCATGACTCTGGCTATCACTGTTATCATTGCTTTGATTTCACCGTTAGTTGAATGACCACCTGTCAAGGGCTAATGGTAACCCCGGTTCTAGACATAGCTCCGCACGTCATCGTGACCCGTGCCTAGGACTTACCTACTCTGCCCAGAGTACTCAACTACCTACCTGTAGTCTTTTGGGTGTCCCGACTACCTACCTATAGTCGTTATGGGCGCCCCATGTACTCTTGCTTTTGAGCATGCTAGAACCTTCAACAACGATGAGATCTAAGCCTCCTAGTCATCCTCCTCGACGACTATTCTCATATTAGCTCAAGCTACCTCTCGAGCAATCCATTATCAACCGACTCGAACCATCCCTCGAGTTATCAACATGCTTGGAATGATCCCTGCCTGGATTACGCCAAGTCTTCATCACATCATACTTCGCTTTATCACACCATAGCAAAGTCTCAACTCAACAACATGGTTTGCCTCATCGCATCATGGCAAAGTTCCATCTCAACATCATCCAATCCATACATATGAGCTTCAACATCTGCTACGTATGTCTTAAGCAACTGTCACCATTCAAGAGCCTCTTCCGTAGCTTTTGAATCGTCTTTGACCATACTTGTCCAAATCTATCAACTAGATAACTCATTTATATCAATCAAACAAGGCAAACATTAATCCAAACAAATAAGTAGTCAATCAAGATCTAAATAGGCATTTATAACTAAAATGGCAATTTCGTAAATAAATGAGCATAGATCTAACATACATGAATTATGGGTTTTTAGCATAGATCTAACTATTATAAATCATGGGTTTTGTCTCTACAACTAGATGAATGAGCTTGCAAAAGTAAACATCTTCATAAGTAATGGATCTACACTTGGATCTAAGGAAATATGCATAAAATAACTATCTACAACACTCCAACAAACCACCAATCCAAAACACTCCTTTGGGTCCGCGTGAGAGATAACTACCACTCATCGAATCACCCAAACACTCCAAAAGAAACCCACTTCAGATCTGGACAGCGGAGATCCAAACTTGATTCGTCGAGATCCCGCTAGAAACGATGAAATCTAGCTTCGTTGGATGAAGATCTTCAACTTTGGCCCTTGAATCTTCGATCTCGATCTTCGATCTTGGATGGATGTTAGAACTAGATTGGAATGGAGAAAAGAAGATGAAGAAATGTTGTAGTCGAGTTCCCAAAATGGCAGCACTTCGTTGCTTCAAAAACCGGTGCCAAAAAGTGTGCCAAAGCCCTCTATTTATAGGCTGAATCACCCTTAGGTCGTCGCCCCTTAGGTCGGTCACGACCTATCCATGAGTCGTCCACGACTCATCAACATCCTGCGACCTAAAACAACCCGCCTCAACAACCTAGCGACCTACCGACTTAACTGCATGCGGCCTAGCGACTTAAGCCCCTTCACGACCTAACACCTTAACATCCCACGCGGCTTAGCCTAGTGCCGACTTAAAATCTTCCCCGACCTAACTTAAGTCGCTGCCGACTTATCATGCTACGACTCATATGACCTAGCTCACAAGACCTTGCGAGTTATAAACACCAGCTACTACCACTAAGTCGCTCGAGCGACTTATCACTAAGTCGCTAACCCACTGTTCTTACTAACTCGCTAACTCGTTAGGTCGTTCCATACGAGTTAACTCGTAACCCTAAACTCATTAGCTCCTAAGGTCATACAACTTGCTAACCCTTAGGTCGCTTACCCCTACTCACGACCTAACCTCCAAACGACCTAACCCCCTAGGTCGCCAACCCCACTAACTCGATAACCACTAACTCGTCCATCCCCTAAGTCGCTATCTAAACACTAACCCGTAACTCGCAAAGACACTAACTCGTTAACTCGTTTTAATACTAACTCGAGTTAACTTTTCAACCTAACTTCCTTGCGACTCAAACAACATACGGGTTATCTTTCCCTACGACTTAGGTTATGGACGACTTATCAACACTGACGACCTAGAATTCTATGGTATATCGACACGTAAAATACGGGTCGTTACATCAGCATTGCGTAATAAAAAGGTAAATTTTAGTATTATGAATCTATACTCCCTTTTTTTCTAAATCTCTACTCAAATATGTAATTTTAATAGGATATGTATACACTTTTATACATATTTCTTAGGATTAAAATGAAAATGGAGTTGATTCAAGGAATTATATTTAGATCTGTGGATTTAGGAAGCTTTTATAGGTGAGTGGAAAATTTGCAATTTTCCCATAACGTTGGAATTTATTTCATTGGAATTTTATTTGATGTTTATGCCTAAATAAAGGTCTAAAGAGTTGTAGGATTGAATGAAGCGCATAAAACACTGCTTGCATATTCTATAAAATGAATGGGAATGTCCTTTACACCAAGATCTGGAAATCAGTCTCCAAATTATTAAAAATTTAATATGGATAAAATATAGAATTTGTTCCAGATCTATAGTTGAGTTATAGAAATATTAGCATAATTTAGATTTGTTCTGATTCTATTAGAATGTGAATTTTGTATTTCAATTTGTTGGAAGTACTGTCCGTTAAACCTTTGTGATTTTTTTAATATCTTAATTTTATAGAAAAAGTGCAACGCTTGATTTGACAAGTAATTACATCAAAAATAGAAAGAGATGTGTAAATATGGAATAAAGTGGTAATCAATAAATAGCTCATAAATGCCATAAATGGTAATCAATAAATAGGAAGAAATAAATAGGTCATAAATGTGTTTAGGAAATGCCCATTAAGATAATAATCATTTTTATGGGCAAAAGGGATATTTATAGAGATAATCAATAGAACATGCTAAGTGGTAATTAAATTTCATATGGTAAGATAACAGTCATTAGAGTAAAGTGTGTAGCCTTAAATATGCAAATAGAGATTAGTGGGCTTTGTCTAATAATAAAGCTTTAATTAGACTTAGTGGCTTGGGATGTAAGGTCAGTAGAGTTGCATAATAAAAGTTTTCCATTCTCTTAGAGGCTACCAATAATTGTATACACTTACTACTGATGTGAGACATCTCTAACCATAGGAGCCGTGGGACAAGGGTATGCAAAAGATGTAGGACCTGCTTCTGGGTCGGAGATATTAAGTGGCTGATTGAAGGCCTGCCTCCTCCCTATTTGGGAAGTATTATATGGTCAAGGTTAGCGGTTAGACACGGTAAATGATATGTTGGGGAGGGTCCATTTTGGGTTTGAGGTATTAAGTGGTTATTATAGGATCCACCTCTCTCCCATAAAGAAGTAGTAAGTGGTTAGTGAGATCCCATGAAATATCAACTATATAGTATTTGGGAGAAGTCCACCTTGGGATAGGTATTAAATGATGGAGGCCTACTGTTACGATCTGTATTTAAGGAAAAATAATTTAAATATATATATATAAATCATTTTTCTCATGCAAAGGACATATGTAAGGTTAGTAACGTATCAATTAACAAGTGTTAAAGTTTTAAGAATGTAGATTTACAAATGTAATGGGTTTTACCACTAAAATTAAAAAGTGTCATAATTTGCTTTTATTTTTGAGAAGATTCATAAAAATAGAAAATGAGATTTTATAAACCATTTCATCTCTTCTTTCTCATTTCTTTTATCACTTTCAAGACTCTAATAAATCTGAGAAAACAAATCAGAAAAATTTATCAAAACAAACTTTAAAACAAATCAAACAAATCAGGAAATATAAAAAAAATCAAAGTAAGGAAAACTCTTCAAAAGTATTCAACTACAACCTCAAAGATCTTCAATTCGACAAAAAAAAATCAAGCCTTTAAGATCAGGCAGCAACAAATCAGAATCATCAAACGAGATTTCAAACAAAGCATTCCAGATCAAAAACAAAAGCATGTTTTCAGATTTCAAATTCAAAAATACTTTCAGCCTTGCTCTGCTTTCTGTTTTCAGGCTAACAGGTGAGTAATTTTTTTAAAACTCAGGAATTTGATCTGTTTTTTGAATTAGTGCTTGAGTAAAACTGAAAATTTGTTTGAATGTGTACAAAAAAATGTGTATATATGTTTATATCCTCTGTGCATGTTGATATACAGGGATGTTCATCCCTATTTTGTAACGACCCGTTAAATTAATAATATTTAATGAATTGAATTTAATAGAATTTGCTAATCTAATGTAGAAGGAAATATAAGTCTTAAGATATTTTTTTTGAGTAAATATAGGGATTGATATGGTGATTATAATTCAATGTTAACAATTAAATATTTATGTGGCATAGATTGGATTAACGTAAATTGGTGGGTAGTTATTAGTTATAATTAGTTGATTTAAAAGGTATTAATGAAATGATAGCTGAATCGGATTTCCAATATATAAACATTAGAAAATTTATTAGGTGGACTAAATTTGTTAAAGTTCATAAGTTGTATAATTCAATTTAGTAGAAACTCTAAATTTATAAACGGAGATTTAAATAAACGCTAAATATGTAAATGGTGACTTAAGACCTAGTTATAGGAATTGGAATATAATCCAATTTGAATTAGGTATAAAAAGGATTTGATTTATATGAAAGTTATTTTTCACAGTATTGAATAAAAATTTGGAATCCAATTATAATTGATGATAATAACGTTAGTATTAGCAATAAATAGATTTCGACGCAGTAACCAAATGAATGGAATAAAAATGAGTATATATTGCATAGAAATGAAATGTAACCTGTCACATTTGGTTGGAGTTAATTTTTAGAAACATATAAATGTTGAATCAGTAAATATTAGTAAAAATATTACCTAGAATAAATTCCATTTAATATAAGAATTCAAAAGTGGAAGATTTACATTTGGATTTGGAAAATGGATAGTTACTAATTAAAAGTGACCATCGAATAAATTTATGCAAACGTGATAAGGTAAATAGATGGGGATCAACTTTTATTTATGTGGTTGATGGAATTAAATTTCTATAGTATGATAATCGCAATTTATGGAAGTTGGAATAGCTAATTTATATGTTAGTTGAAATTTAGCTAGAATATGTAGATATTGAATGATAGTAAAAATTTAATGGATATAAAGGTTTCAATTATACATTGAAATTCATACTCGCCATAAAAGGTTAATTGAAACCCAAAGAAGTAGTATGGGAATCTAACCTTCTTTATTAATTTGGATTTATTACACTAGTTAATTTCATAAAATAAAGGTAAAGCTAATTCAAATTTAACTGGACCATTGTTGGTATAACTTTAGAAGCAGGATTTATTTATGATTTGAGTATTTAATTCAACAAGTGGTATTTGCTGCATATAAAATAGAATTGAACGTAAAATATTACGTTATTGAATATAAAATGTAATTTGTAAACAATTGAGTGAATTTAATAGATTTATCAAACCTATAATATTGAATTCATTAAAATTGGAATTAATAATAGTTAAGGAAAATGAGGGAATGATATTTGAAATCATTGCAATAGATATTAATTTAGGATTTCCTTAAATAAATTAAGGCGAATAAATGGAGAGAAAATTTATTAATAATTTGGAATTTAATTATGGTAAAAAGGTTAATTGCAATCCAAAGATGAGTTGGAATGGAAATCAAGTATTTATTTAATTTGATTTAAGAGGAGAGTATAAAAGTATAAGATTAAATAATTGGATTTTTGAGAATAAAAAATTTTAATTCCAAATAATAAGAAGTGCAGAAATTGACACTGCAAATTGATATATTTATATATTTTAATTCACATCCAAGCTTGGTAAATAATTTAGAATTGATTGAAGTATATAAATAACGAAATGGGGCCTATATTAGAAGTTGAAATATAAAAATTGGATTTTTAATTTATTTGATTTATTTAATAAATATTAAAAATAGCCATTTTTGTCACGGACTCGGATTTCGACGAAACCAGTTTCATCGGATCCGTATCGGTGAATTGTTATAGAGTTTCAAGTTTCGTATCGATCGGACTTGTCGTTTGATCGTACGGACGTGAAACGCATTGAAATCAATTTTATTAAAAATCAATTTGAAATCAATTTGGAAATCTTGTTTTCAGCATAACTTCTTCATACGATCGAATTTGGTCGTGAAATTTTTTCCATCGCGTTCAGAATATTTTAAAACACCTATTTGGATATATAGTTTTAACAGATTCGGTTCCGGGGTCAGAACGGGCTTTTTGGGCCGACTACCGTTTAGCACGTTCGTTATCCGTACCCACCTAGCCTTCTTCTATTTGTCTATATATATGCGATCATAAACCCTAGCCTCCTTTCTTCTATCAGTTGAATATACGTACATTTCTTCATCTCTTTCTCCTCTCAAATGGTTGAAAAACCTAGATCTAACCACAGTTCAAAAGTAAAAAAACTCAAAAAATTTCAGAAAATTCTCAAAAAAATATATGTCGATGTTCTCAACATACGTAATCCAGCAGTGCAATTCCTTTTTCAATTGGAGCTGTCGTTTGCTCAGAATAAATTCAAACAGCCCGTGGCCCTCCATCATCATCGTCGCAAACTTCATCGGATCGAGATTCTGTTTCTGGGTATTGTAGTATGGACGATGGGGAGTACATCCGTATAACTCGTTCGTCGATTCAACGGTTAGATTGGGAGCATTTTCGATTTGGGTTTATTTATGATGGGCGGCGGCTGAAATTGGGGTCGAGACCCTTGGCCGTAGGGGACGTGGCCACGAGGTGCGGCGGCAAGGAGCTCTGGGGTCGCGACGTGAAGTTTTGTCAGGTGGCTGTGTTGTTTGTTTCGTTCGTGCATCAGATGGCGCTGGTTCTTGCGCGTGCGATCTGCTGTCTGGGAGATGATGAGCGCAGCCTTCGTGCTGTGATAGGGTGACGTGGCACATATAATGAAGGTGATGAATGTGGACCACTTTGGTTATTTTCAATTTGTAATTCCATCACCATTTTTCGCCATAACTTTCTCCTACGAATTCGGATTCACATGAAATTTTTTTTGTTAGGATCGTAATTTAATTCCGGACTCGATGACGCTGGTTTGGACGAATTCTGAGACGGGCGAATTTTTGAATTTAAATCGAGTTTAAATTCGATTTAAATTCCAAAGGTGAGTGTTTTAACCCACTCACAATTACTAGAAGCTTTTATGTTTGTTAAATAAATTTTAGAAATGAATAGAAATTTATTTATGAGCTTTTGGCATGTTATTTCATTCATATCTGTTGAATTGCAATTTATTGAATTAAACTGTTAATTTGATTGATTTATTGCGTAGTAATTGACTGTTAGAAATTATCGTTTGCATATAAACTGCTAGTTAACAGTTATATAAATTGTTACTGAATATAAAACTATTAGATTAATAGTTGATAAATTTAATTGGAATAAAACTGACAGTTATCACCTGTTGTATATGTTCATATATATATTTTGTTATTGATTTAGATTGGTTGATGGTTGCGATTGGATGATGGATGTTGTTGATGAGTGAATGTTTATTGCATATCATTAAATTGCAAAATTTATCATGCATATTTCATTTTTCGGGATTGTGGTTTGAAATGATAAAACCGCAAAGTTTTATTTTAATTTGCAGATTGAAATGATAAATATCCGTATCACTTGACCATAGGATAGAAAATTATATACAGGCACCGCGGTATATATATAATTATTTTAAAATGTGATTTCTATGGTTTGGATGGAATACAGTTTATAATAATCTTAAATTTTATACTGTATAAATATTTTTCTTCCATATTTATATACATATGAAGTTGAAAATTTTGAAATTAAAAGGCATATAAATTCCTTTATTTAAATGGAAGAAAATTTGGAAAATGGAGTTTGATAAATTTATATCATATGTTTAAATGTTAAGTTTGGAAATTTAAGATATGATATTTATAATTGGATTTTTCCAAGATAAATTGAAATGAATATTCTAGTATAATTGAAATTGAAAAAAATTATATATATTAAATTACTAGAAATTGGAGTTTTATTTATTTATGGGTTTATGTGAATATTTAAAACTAAATAATAAAACATTTAATTTGTTGAAAGAATGAATTCCAGCTTTAGTTTTGAATATTAATACTCCAATGGATTCATATATATAGAAATTGAAATGGTTTTGGGACTTGAAGTAATATTTTGGATTTTGGTTTAACTTTAAAAGAAGAAATATTTGGAAAGCCATGTAATTTATTTCTTTATAAAGCAACAGTAAAGTTAAACCTTTTTAATTCGCATACCGTTGAATATCCAAACCATTTAGTTTTGAAAATAATGGTTTTAAAATACTATGGATTTTCGAAGAATTATGTTGAAAGTTACAAACAAAATATTGGTTACATGGGATATTAAATAATAAAAAGTGACATAATTTTGGAAAGGAAAATTTTATTTGGGGAACGATATCATTGATTCGGGCTTTTATAAAATAATATGAAAATAAATTGTTTGTGTTTTTAAAGAAGAAATGATATCGTAATATTATGGTTTTGAAAGGGATTATATTCTTGTTTAAAGTATAAACTGTTTTTAAATAACCGCGGTGTTATAATAACGATTGGTTGGCAAAGAGACCGGGATCGGATATGGACATACTCTCTGTCGATACCGAAAACCACTTTGACTAACCGTGTACGCGGTGGAGATTCCAGAATGAAGTAGGTGGTGGCGACGTTTCCTGTAAGGTAAATACGTGGACCCAACTCCCGTGAGTTGGCATAAGGTGGCTAAAACAGGAGCGATTCTCAGGCCAATGAGGTCATTCCTCTGATCGGACGCTCCTCTTCGATATTATACTTTGACTTGGATTGATTCAGTGGCCACTTCTATATTTTGATTTTTGGGGGAGTTAGTTCGAGGTGGGCGGCAGCTGCGCGCTGCGCGTTACCATCAGCCTGGATAGCAATTGGTATATCTACCCTGGCATTGCCTAGTTGTGCCGTGTCACCTACCCTATCGCGCCTTGTACGAGTTTGGTTTTCTCCCGTAGCCCGTGTGGTATCCTCTGGTGGCTTCCCGATCAGGAGGGACTATGATATTGGACGGACTACTGGGACTATTACGTGTTAAGGGCTATATGGGTAACCCCTTAACGCTATTAAAAAGTAAGTTTATTTTATAAATAGACACTATTATAATAGCGCAATATACTACATAGTAAATAGTTTAACGGATCCTTAGGAGATGTAAATCCCGAGCATCTCTTGAGTTACTGCACTCATATTTATTTCTGTTTATTTAACTCACATAAGATATTCTAGTCTGACTCGAGTGTTTTTGTCTTTTCAAATTCACTCGGGTCAGTCCGAGCGTTTCAGGATAGCAGGTTTTAGCTTTGGAGGACGAAGACGAAGAATCAGTATTATTCTATATATAGTATTGCACCACACTCTTTATATTCCGCTGCATTGTCGTATTTGGTATCTGTAACTCTGATATTCATTGTATAAGTAAAATCAAGCTTTTGTAAACTGTTTATTAACTGTATATTTGTTATTATATTTTATCCTTCCGCTGTGAGATTCTGTTTTGTTTTAATTCTTCTCTGTTTTTCTTATTTACCCCATAACAATCCGCCCTTGCGTATGCTTTGAATTGGCACGTGTGTCGTTTTAAAGTGTGCGAAAAGGCGGGATGTTACATATTTCTAGTTCCAGGTTTCCAGAAACCTGTCAAAATTCCCAAAATCCCTACTTTTAGTTATTGTTTGATTGAGATGTTAAAATAAAAAAGTGTTCAAATTTATTAAAACTTAATTTTAAAAATACTTTTAAAAACAAACATCAAGTGTATGTTGTCTGTAACAAGGAAATGCTGTAAACCCATCTTATGATAAAAATTTGATTTCTTTAATTATTTGAGTTTATAACCTAAAACATATTAGAAAATGTTGATTTTTAAAATTAAAATCACGATTTCTAATTAGGTAATTCGAGAGATATTGAAGGATGAACGGAATTTAAGGTTAATTACGATGCCACTAAAGAATGATCACCTAATTAATTACTTAATAATTAAGATTAATTAAATTAATAATTAAGGTTAATTGATTTACAATCAAGTATTAATTAACGTAATTAATTAAGGAATAATTAATTAATGAAGATAATTAAGGATTTAATTAATAAACAATTAAGGATCAATTAATGACTAATTAAGGATTAATTAATTATCAATTAAGGATTAATTGTGAATAATTAAGGATTAATTAATTAATAATTAAGGATTAATTTATTTATTAATTAAGAATAATTAATTATTAATAAAAAAATGATTAATGAAAATAATTATGTGATTAATTAATTATAATCACATAAATAATTCATCTCAATTTTAAATGATTGATAATTGTTGAATCTTTGCATCGATGGATGTCTCTTAATATGTGATTGTGATCTATGTGATATGAATTACTTTGTGCTGAACTGTAATATCTGTGATTTGTTTCTGTGTGAATATGAAAACCCATTGGTCCATAAAACGACATCTGAATTTCGATGCGACAGGGAGTCAGATTCCAATTGGTTATCCGAAACTCGCATCGAACCCTGAAAGTGAATCTTTATGATTGATATATCCACATGTTTTTAAATTAAGCGCTCACTATTCGGTTTAGCCGAGAGAGGACTTTGTGTCATATAACCCATTCCAAATAGTGATACGACGAATGGATAGCATTTGAAGATGGGGGTGAAGACCGGGTGTCTTCAAGAACGATAGGATAACCTACCGAATGACTCTGCACTGAGTTGCTCCGGTACAGAGATCTCAATATGTGATGGGGAGTCCGATCGAGATTGTGGATACCCGGATTGCAAGGGCTTCTTCCTTTATTGGACGAAGTGAATTCAGTTCTGTTCAGACCCGGAACAGACTTGTCTGGTTGTATGTCTGAAATTACACTTTGAGATATAAAGCTGTTCTCTATCAAATACATTTTTGTTTGGTAGCGGAGAATTTATTCTCTTAGCTTAACACCCTTCTCTGAGACATACGAGCTCAGAGGTTATGTAGTTGATGGTTATCAATGATATACTCTCAATTTGGTAGTGTGGAATGCTGAGTGCTGCTGTGTGTTGCTGATCATTTGTTGATCAAAGCATGGCTTTGCATAAAGCGTAGCTTTGTGGACGAGTCCTCGTCGGACCTCACAAACCGGAGATGTTCGAAACAAGAAAGATGCGACAAGGTTATGAGGGCCGCGCCCTTAGGAAATGTCTATTTCCTTCTGGAAAAAGGTGGTACCATGGTATGGAGCCCTCGGATAAAGGTCGCTAACGATCGGGGGATAGCATACTCGTATAGTAGTTACCTAGTTACAGAGGTAACCAGGCCTTGTGTTGGCAGAGATTCAGGTAGGTTCTTGGGACGTCCCTCCAGAGGCGTACCCATGTGACATAGGAAGATCCTTATCCTGACCATTTGTTGGAAATCCAATCCCCAATACGCGCCCAGTACGGTTTTACTTGTAGAACTTGCCATTTAACATGGTAGTTATAGTAGCCATACTATAATGGTACGTATGCTGGCTAAGATTAATATTGTACTTTCGAAAATGTTTTCTACACTATGCACTAATAATAATATCAAAGAGTTTTTCTCGTATCAAGCATGTTTGACTATCATAAGAAGAAATCTCCTCCAATCATGCGATTGCATTGTGTGTATGCGGGAACGTCTTATGGTAGTTTCATTTTTCAAAAAGCATATCGGATTTCTTTTATAAAGTATTTTTATACAAACAACTATTTTTGTTTACTTATACCAGTACCATGATTGACCCAGAGTTTATTGTTCCCTTCCTAAACTCTGGATGCCCATAATTTTCATACGGGCAGCCTAGAAGTAGGTTATCCATATTTGGGAGCTAGCTTGGATAGTAGATTTGGATCTTTGACATCTTTTGGAGTTATCGGATTTTGGAAGCTTTGATGTTGGAAGAAGGTGCTTGGTTGGGATTCTCGCTCTCTTTCTTTTGAAGACTTTCTTGAAGCTGTGATAACTCAGTTAATCCGCTATAGAGTTATAATTTTGTTGTTGTATATTATGTGTAGTACTCTGATGTTGGTGATAAATGTTGTAATGAATATCGTATCAGTGTTGTATCTATGTTATAATTAATGGAATCATCTTTTGTTTCCGCTATTTATTTTCATCTAATGTTGTTATAAGCTCCATCCGAACTGGAGTTCGATGTTTGAATCTCCGGCAGTCGAAAAAAAGTGAGGTATTTGATGTCGATCTCCGAACGTTGGATTTCGGGTCCTGACAAGTGGTATTAGAGCTAAAGATTGAGTAAGAACTTTAACTATGGGGTAATGGCTCATTAGAGATAGGATGAAGTGTACCCTAGAATGAGCATAACCCGAGAGACCAAAACCCTAAAATTTCTTAGTCTATTTCTTTTAACTGTTGATATTCCCTAAGATATCTCGTCCGTATACCTAAATTAAATTTTCTTACTATTTACAGATAGTTAGAATGAACGAGAGAAGAGGACGAGCTAGGGGATGGGGAAATACCTCTACAACTGATCAAGTCCCTACAACAGCAGAAGCAGTTTTACCTACTCAACCTCAGCCGAATCTGGCCGATCTATATAAAAGTTTCTCGGGACTTGGTGGTAAGTCGTTCACTGGCAAGGAATCTATTGTCGAAGCCCAAGCCTGGATCAGATCGTGTGAAAGAATTTTTAAACAGCTAAAGTTGGAAGATGATCAAATGCGACTGATAGCTTCTTGGAAACTCCAAGAAGAAGCCCTAGCCGGGTGGGAGACAGTTACAGTGGATGAGCCCGAAGATGAATTCACATGGGAACGATTTGAAGAAGTGTTTGAGAAACACTATATGCCATCGGCTGGCATCTTCCGAATGTACCAGGAATTTATGGATTTGAAGCAAGGAAGTTTATCATTTGAGGAGTACTTAAACGAATTCAATGAATTATCTCGTTTCGGTCCGGAGTTAGTAAACACAACTCTAAAGAAAAATGAAAGATTCATTCGTTGGATGAATAAGAAATTGCACGAAAGAATGATTGCTCACGTTAAAGAATTTTTTCTGATCTGATCGATATGGGGTATAGATATGCTACCCTGGATATGCCAGAAGCCCCGGAGGAGAAAGGAAATACGAGCAATCCAAATTGAAAAAAAAAGAAAGTTCGAAGGAAAGAAATCGTGGCAGGGCAAGGAGAAGAAGAATAATCAGGACAACCAGGCCAAGAGTGTTACATGTTTTAATTGTTTAGAGAAAGGTCATTATTCGAACAATTGTAATAAACCAAAGAGGGATCAATCTGTACAAACATGACCCAGAAAATGCTATTATTGTCAAAAACCGAGACACGAAGTTAAAGATTGCCCAACAATGAAGCAAGCTCGGGTAGCAAAGGTGTACACAGTTAAAGATAAACCTTCAACCTCTAAAGTAGATAAAGGAAAAAGAGTTTTAGAAGGTAACCTTATTATTTATGATAGAATTGTTAGAGTTTTGTTTGACACGGACGCTACACATAGCTTTTTCTCCCAGTAAATTGTAAATGAATTAAAACTTGAACTTGAATTTGTCGACAAGCCCATTTGCGTAAAGAATCCAGTTGGTGGCCCTACGAACCTTTTTCTGCGATGTAGAGACGTTCCTATCTCATATTCTTGTTACCAATTCTCTATCAGTCTTTTTGTCCTTGATTTTAATGAATTTGAAATCTTACTGGGAATGGATTAGCTAACGAAATACGAAGCCAAATTAGATTGTAACAATCGAATGATTTCGATCAAAATCAAATTTGGGGATTTCATCGAGATTTCTTGTGAGGATTCGAGTCCTAAAAGAGATGAGTTGATTTATACCTTGGGATATCCTGAACCTAGTCGGGAGTCCATACCCATTGTCCGGGAATTTTGAGACGTGTTTAAAGAAGTCAAATCTTTATCTCCACAAAGAGAAATAGAATTCAGAATTGACCTAGTACCTAATGCTCGTCTTGTTGTTCATGCAAGCCGCAGGATGGCACCTAGGGAAAGAATGGAGTTGGTCAAGCAAACCCGAGATTTCCTAGAGAAAGGACTAATACATCCTAGTGTTTCTGATCGGGGTTCAAATGTGGTGTTCGTAGCCAAATCTGATGGATCTTTGAGATTGTGTGTGGACTACCACGATCTCAATAAACTAACTCTCAAGAACAAGTTCCCTTTACCCAGAATCAACGACTTGTTCGATCAACTTCACGGCGCTCGATTCATTTCAAAGATGGATCTAGCGTAGGGATTCCATCATCTACGAATTGCCGAAGATTGTATTCACTTGACTGCTTTCAGGGGTCCGGACACATTCTATGAATGGTTAGTCATGCCTTTCGAACTAACCAATACTCCTGCATACTTCATAAATTTAATGACCCGTGTATTTCAAGAGGTATTGAACAAATTCGTTCTTGTGTTTATTGACGATATTCTGGTCTATTCCAAAATCGAAGAGGAGCATGCTGAGCACTTGAGAATTGTTTTGGAGATATTGAGGAGGAACATTCTATTCGCCACACTTTCTAAGTGTCATTTTTGGGTCAAGGAAGTCAGATTTCTCGAGTACATTGTTAATGAAGAAGGAACTTCTATTGATCCTAGCAAAGTTTCCGCTATTCTTGACTGGAGGAAACCTACTACTCCAAAAGATGTCCGAAATTTTCTAGGTTTAGCGGGGTATTAACGGATGTTTGTTCAGTATTTTTATAAGATAGCTAGTCCATTAATAAGCTAACGACGAAGAATGCTAAGTTTGATTGGACTCCAAAATGTGATGAAGCGTTCCAAGAGTTAAAAAGGAGATTGACCACCGCCCTTGTTCTCGCTACTATCAACGGGAATCAAGGCTAATCTGTTTATACAGATGCTTGTGGTGATGGTGTGGGTGCAGTGTTAATGCAAAATGGTAGAGGAATTGCCTATGCGAGTTGACAATTGTGTCCACATGAGAGAAACTACCCAACCCACGATCTGGAACTCTTAGCCGTTATTTTCGCTTTTAAAATCTGGCGATACAATCTTCTAGGTAAGAATCTCTTTTAGCTTTCCTAATGGTTTAAGATTTTAACTTAACTTAATAAATATACTTAATGAACTCTCTTTGTTTTAGTTGAAAATTTTGAATTATTCACCGACCACAAATCTCTAAAATATCTCTTCACCCAGAAAGATCTAAATCTGAGGCAACAATGCTGGTTAGAATTTCTAGCGTCTTATGACCTAGATATTATGTATACGCCTGGAAAAGCCAATGTAGTTGCCAATGCCTTGAGTAGAAAACATGCTATTCTTGCTTATCTAGTTGTCGCTCCTACTCTTCTTGAGAAAATCGCCAGCAAGCAGAAAGAAGACAAATTTCTTCACGAAATTTATGGAAGGATTATTCGAGCTGAAGATTCCAATTTTAGAATTGACAATTGTGGAGTTGTAAGATTGAAAGGCAGGATGTGTGTCCTAGACATCCCGGATCTAAAAAGTGAAGTTTTAGACGAGTGCCACAAGTCCAAACTTAGTATCCATTCAGGAGTTAATAAGATGTATCGAGATATCAAAAGAACTTTCTGGTGGAAAACAATGAAAAATAACATATTTATATATGTGAGTCGTTGTGCTACCCGTCAAAAAATTAAAAGTGATCAAAAGAAAATGGTAGGTTTACTTCAGCCTTTGGAAGTGCCTAAATGGAAGTAGGAATAAGTGTCTATGGATTTCATAGACGGTTTGCTAAGAACTCAAAAATGGAATGAGGCAATTTGGGTTATCGTGGATCGTTTAACCAAGATTCCCACTTCATTTCAGTAAAATCTAACCGAACGGCAGCAAGTCTGGCAAAGTTGTATATAAAAGAGATTGTTCGTCTCCATGGTATACCTAGCAGTATAGTAAGTGATCGTGACCCGATCTTCACTAGTACATATTGGGAGGCATTTCAAACCACATTGGGAACCAAAATGAACTTCAACACTGCTTATCACCCGCAGTCTGATGGGCAGACTGAGAGGATTAATCTAATCTTAGAAGACCTATTGCGTGCTTGTATACTTGATTTTAGTGGTTCATGAGAGGACCATTTACATCTGGTTGAGTTCTCATAAAACAATAGCTATCAGGCCAGTATCGAAATGGCCCTTTGGAGGCATTATATAGTCGTCCATGTCGATCACTAGTATGCTGGATTGAGTCTGGTGATAGACTTGTCCTTGGACCAGATATGTTTAAGGAAGAAACTGAAAAAGTTGATTTTATTCGAAAAAAGTTGAAAACTGCTCAAAGTCGTCAGAAGTGTTATGTTGAACGCAGAAGAAGAGATTTGGAATTCCAAGTTGGAGATTTCGTTTTCTTAAAAGGGTCTCCAATGCATGGTGTGTTAAGGTTTGGAAAGACTGGTAAGCTGGCACCACGATATATTGGTCCATTTCCTATACTGGAGAGGGTCGATCCATTGGCTTATCGAGTGCAGCTGCTCAGCTGGTTATCTAGCGTGCATGATGTGTTTCATGTTTCTCATCTTCGAAAATATATGCATGATCCAGATAGTATTATTGATGAAGCCGCTTAGCAAGATTTGGGGATCACACCAATTCTGGCAGTTAAAAGAGAACAGTTAAAGATAATTGATCATGTTGAAAAGCAATTGAGGAATAAAGTTGCGAAATTAGTTAAAGTGCAATGGAGGGGTGATCCAGACGACTGTACTTGGAAAACAGAGGATAGCATGCAGAAGTCCTATCCTAATGGCAGAGTGGATATTTCGGCTTAATCTGGTAAGCCATTCTCTATCTTTTTCTATATTCTTATGTTCTTTGTTATCTCTCTCTCTTTCAAATTTCAAGGACGAAATTTTCTTAAGGGGGGAAACTGTAACATCGCAAATTTTATCAATTTCAAATTAGTAATTGATTTAAATTTTTAAATTTTAATTTGGGAATTAAATTGAAAATTAGTTTGAAAATTCGAGAACAATTTAACTAAGTATTAAATTATATATGTATATATATAAATAAGATGGCATTTGCATTAAAATTCAAAAATTCAAACTAATGAATATTTCAAAATTATTTGAATTTTAAAAATATATGCATATATATAGGTAGATTTGAATTTAGATTTGAATTTGAGTTTGAATTTGAATTTGAATTTGAGTTTGAATTTGAATTTGAATTTTAACTTGAATTTAAAATTTAAATAAAAGCCTTAATAAAATAATTTGGATTTTAAATGATGTATATAGGTAATTTATTTATTATATATCTCTTCTTTCTCATTTCTTTTATCACTTTCAAGACTCTAACAAATCTAAGAAAAAAATCAGAAAAATTTATCAAAACAAACTTTAAAACAAATCAAACAAACCAGGAAATATAAAAATAAAAAATCAAAGTAAGGCAAACTCTTCAAAACAATTCAACTACAACCTCAAAAATCTTCAGCTCAACACAAAAAAAAATCAAGCCTTTAAGATTAGGCAGCAACAGATTAGAATCATCAAACAAGATTTCAAACAAAGCATTCCAGATCAAAAACAAAAGCATGTTTTCAGATTTCAGATTCAAAAATACTTTCAGCCTTGCTCTGCTTTCTGTTTTTAGGCCAACAAGTGAGAAATTTTTTAAAACTCAGGAATTTGATCTTCTTTTTGAATTAATGTTTGAGTAAAATTGAAAATTTGTTTGAAGGTGTATAAAAAAATGTGTATATGTGTTTATATCCTTTGTGCATGTTGATATACAGGGATATTCATCCCTGTTTCTAGTTCCGAGTTTCCAGAAACCTGCCAAAACTCCCAAAATCTCTGCTTTTAGTTATTATTAGATTGAGATGTTAAAATAAAAAAGTTTTCAAATTTTTTAAAACTTAATTTTAAAAATACTTTTAAAAACAAACATCAAGTGTATATTGTCTGGAACAAGGAAATATGTAAACCCATCTCATTATAAAAATTTGATTTCTTTAATTATTTGATTTGATTTTATAACCAAAAACATCTTAGAAAATGTTGATTTTTAAAATTAAAATCACGATTTTTAATTAGGTAATTCGAGAGATATTGATGGATGAACGGAGTTTGGGTTTCATACTTTTTTTGGTGATCGACGACATTAGTGGGGTCGGGATCGATGAAATTTAGATTTAAACCAAGTTTAAAATATATATATATATATATATATATATATATATATATATGGTAAGCACATAGGGAAGACTCGAAGCACATAGGTATTTGACTCGAGGTGCGCTCGGGTAACCCTCGGGATCGATTGGAAACAGTTTTCAAAATTTTAAAATAAATTCAAAATCTAAAACATTCTCAATCCATGTTTTCCGAATAATTGTTTTAAAGTTAAATTTGAATTAGTAAAGGTTTTTATAATTTAATTTAATTAAGTAAAGTGTTTAATGAATATATAACCTTAGTTTTAAATGTTTATTTTAAATAAATTTAATTTTTGTAATTAAGAAAATAATTATGAAAAATCAGATATTTTTCTAAACATTAATCAAACTTTAAAGTCTTAAGATAATTAATGTGATGGTGATAATTAATTAAACCAGGTTTAAATGGTAATTAAAGTAGTTAATAAAGATATAATGGTTTATCTTTAAATTCATTTAAGTAATTAACGATTTGTTAATTTAATGAATTAAAGAATGATCACCTAATTAATTACTTAATAATTAAGATTAATTAAATTAATAATTAAGGTTAATTGATTTACAATCATGTATTAATTAATTAAGGTAATTAATTAAGGAATAATTACTTAATGAAGATAAGTAAGGATTTAATTAATGAACAATTAAGGATCAATTAATGAATAATTAAGGATTAATTAATTAACAATTAAGGATTAATTAGTGAATAATAAGGATTAATTAATGAATAATTAAGGATTAATTGATGAATAATTAGGGTTAATTAATTAATAATTAAGGATTAATTAATTGATAATTAGGGATTAATTAATGAATAATTAAGGATTAATTAATTTAATAATTAAAAATAATTAATCATCAATAAAAAATGATTAATGAAAGTAATTATGTAATTAATTAATTTTAATCACACAAATAATTTATCTTAATTTTAGATGATTGATTATTGCTGAATGCTTTGCATTGATGGTTGTCTCTGATATGTGATTGTGATCTATGTGATATGAATTACTTTGTCCTGAGCTATGATATCTGTGATTTGTTTCGGTGTGAATGTGAAAACCCATTGGCCCGTAAAACAGCATTTGAATTTCGATGCGACAGGGAGTCGGATTCCAATTGGTTATCCGAAACCCACATCGAACCCTTAAAGTGAATCTTTGTGATTGATATATCCACATGTTTTTAAATTAAGCGCTCACTATTCGGTTTAGCCGGAAGAGGACTTTGTGTCGTATAACCCATTCCGAATAGTGATACAATGAATGGATAGCATTTGAAGATGGTGGTGAAGACCGGGTGTCTTCAAGAATGATAGGATAACCTATCGAATGACTCTGCACTGAGTTGCTTCGGTATAGAGATCTCGATATGTGATGGGGAGTTCGATCGAGATTGTGGATACTCGAATTGCAAGGGCTTCTTCCTTTATTGGACGAAGTGAATTCGGTTCTGTTCGAACGTGGAACAGACTTGTACGGTTGTATGTATGACATTACACTTTGAGATATAAAGCAGATCTCTATCAAATACATTTCTGTTTGGTGGCGGAGAATTTATTCTCTTAGCTTAACACCCTTCTCTGAGACGTACGAGCTTAGAGGTTATGTAGTTGATGGTTATTAGTGATATACTCCCAATTTGATACCGTGGCATGCTGAGTGCTGCTGTGTGTTGCTGATCATTTGTTGATCAAAGCATGACTTTGTATAAATCGTAGCTTTGTGGACGAGATCTCGTCGGACCTCACAAACCAGAAATGGTCGAAACAGGAAAGATGCGGCAAGGTTATGAGGGTCACGCCCTTTAGGGTATGTCTATTTCTTTCTGGAAAAAGGTGGTATCATGGCATGGAGCTCAGATATTTAACCTATGTGGTTGCTGTAAATTCATTACTTTGTGGTTGTTGCTTTGTGGTTGAGGGCCCTCGGATAAAGGTCGCTAACGACCAGGGGATAGCATACTCGTGTAGTAGTTACTAGTTACAGAGATAACCCGGCCTTATGTTGGTAGAGATCCGGGTAGGTTCTCGGGACGTCCCTCCAGAGGTGAACCCATGTGGCATAGGAAATTCCTTAGCCTGACCATTTGTTGGAAATCCAATCCCCAATACGCACCCAGTACAGTTTTAGTTGTAGAACCTGCCATTTAACATGGTAGCTATAGTAGGCGTACTATAATGGTACGTATGCTGGCTAAGATTAATATTATACTTTCGAAAATGTTTTCTACACTATGCACTAGTGATAATATCAAAGATTTTTTTCTCATATCAAGCATGTTTAACTATCATAAGAATAAATCTCCTTCAATTGTGTGACTACATTGTGTGTGTGCACGGAAGGTCTTATGGTAGTTTCATTTTTCAGAAAGCATATTGGATTTCTTTTATAAACTATTTTTATACAAACACTTGTTTTTGTTTACTTATACCAGTCTCATTAATGACCTGGAGTTTATTGTTCCCTTCCTAAACTCTGGGTGCCCATAATTTCCTCACAAGCAGCCTAGAAGCAGGTTATCTATGTTTTGGAGCTAGCTTGGATAGATTTGGATCTTTGAAGTCTTTTGGAGTTATCGGATTTTGGAATCTTTGAAGTTGGAAGAAGGTGCTTGGTTGGGATTCTCGCTTTCTTTCTTTTGAAGACTTTCTTGAAGCTGTGATAACTCTATTATTCCGCTATGGAGTTATCATTTTGTTGTTGTATCTTATGTGTAGTACTCTAATGTTGGTGATAAACGTTGTAATGAATATTGTATCAGTGTTGTATCTATGTTGTAATTAATGGAATCATCTTTCGTTTCCGCTATTGTTTTCATCTAATGTTGTTATAACCTCCATCCGAACTGGAGTTCGACGTTTAAATCTCCGGTTGTCAAATACAAGTGAGGTATTTGATGTCGATTTTCAAAGGCTGGATTTCGGGTCGTGACATCAGTATTCATGTGCCAATCACTTAAGTAAGAAAGATACGTCATTCAGGGTTGAAGAAAAAGAAGGCAGAACAGAATCTCACATTGTGACAAGTAATATATAATATACAACATATCTTTACAAAAGAAAAACAGTAATACACATCCATAAATCAAAGTAAATTAACCAATCACTAGCCTGGACAGCAATAAACGCCCGTCCTCACAAATGCTGGTAAATATAAATCAACCAATGCAGCAAAAATAAAATATGATTGAATACGTCTTGGATGCATCCCGCTTGTCCCCTGAAGCTCCAACTATCCCAACTAAATCTGTAAATATGCTAGGTCTGACTCGAGCATTATAAGAATAATAATCCCTGGATTAGTCAGGTAAACCAGTGCAAAAAACACCTCAATTAGATTTTAATGTAATGAAAAACCTTTCAAGAATAAAAGGTATCTCGTAAGACCATACCTTACATAAACATGGATGGGGTTTTACCTTACGATAACCCAAATTGTTTTATATAAAATACTCTGATATTATCATAATATTAAAATAAATATCGAATTATAGCCAAAATTGTTACATCAATTAAATTCGAACATAATAGATATACAACAATGTCCAAAGGCTCGTATTGGAAAATGGATTCCAACTTTGAAAAGGTAAGTGTCTACCTTCCGAATCAATACACCTTTAGATAAAATGTACCGGAGGCTACAATATTTTGCACCTCTACTACTCAACATCAACTCTACCCCTTACTAGATGGCGTCGAATATGATCCTCCCGTGGTTGCGATCAAATAACCATACCGAGCCCGAAGCATACATAAAATCATAGATATCGCTCTAGATTAGGTGATGATTATACCCTAATGGGAGCGACCCACATAGCCTTGCCACTGTCACTGCTTTAGTCATTTACTGGATGTAAGGCCTATGAGGTAACGATTACCTTATTCCTCCTAGAAATTCCCACTTGGCATGCTAACTCTGCCCTCCAGGCAATAATGCAATGCCAACATTCATCCATACAAGTTCGTTCTGGGTCTAAACGAAACTGAAGGCCCTACTTCTACTGCATCCATTTTGGAATCATGAGATTAGTAGCAAGTAGCCCTTACACTTCAAAGAACTCCGTCTTCTAAATCATCATCTTCAAGATGTCTCAATTTGAATATTTATGACGGCTCAAAGTAGTTTTCGCATAACATATCCGATCCTTGTCTCCTCGAAACGACAATGATAATTTAATAATGGGCCAATATTTGATAATCGGTTATTTAACTATCAAAATAAAAATAATTCAACCAAAGATTTAATTCCATAAGGAATATAACACAAGTTAAGGACATAAGCACCCATTGAGCCTTTTAATTGATCTTTTCATTAATCAATACTACTTTGTAAATTCTTGTTTCAAAATACTTTTAAAAAGATATACTTCACAAAACTTTCTTTACACTTTTCTACACTTTGAAAATATTCATATACTTATCTCAACTACATAAGTATATTCACAAACTATTTCATTTTAAAAACCTAGGAAATTTTTCCCATATACATATATTAATAGTATAAGTATATTCACAAAACATTGCATTTTCAATACTTAGAAAATGTACTCATATACTTATCTCAACGATATAAGCATATTCACAAATCTTAAGAAAGATTTACATTTCAAAACCACATTTAAATTTAGGTTAAATCATGTTATTTTAAACAGAGATAATAATAACCCAAACACTATTCTTTCGCAAGTAGAGAAAAGAATATTTCATACCACCATGATTAAGAAGGCCAATTTTGGAAAATCAAATCTCTATAAAAAAAAATCTTTTATAAAGTGTCTTTAATAAGTATAAGCTCTAAATTCATTTTTAGCATTCCTTTCATGAAATATTAATATAAATTCTTTATAAATATATAACATAATTATGCCTCCTTTTATAAATTTCCAAATTTATTTAAATAACTCCTTTTCTAGCATTCTTTATATTATTAATAGAACACTTTATAGACTTCTTTTATAAAATATCGCTTACAGAACTTGTTTTATAAATTCCTAACTTCATTACAACTCTTTTTTATAAACCTCCAGTTTCATTTGTAAATCTGCGATTTCATTTATAAACCCTTTTTATAAATTCATGTTAACAATCATAAAACTACTTTTATAACCAAATCTCCAGTATAAATCCGAACTCCAATTTCTATTACAAAAAATATTAACTTTTCATAACACGGTCCTTTTATACACACAATAAATAGGAAATTATTGTCAAGGACAAAATTTCTCAGCGTATTAGCCTCAAGAACAGACCTTCAGTATTTTAGCCTGAAGGACAGCTTTCTCTACGTATAAGTTTTTAGTTATTGATAGCAGTTTTTAGGTATCAGTTTGTAATTATCGGTAGCAGTTTTTAAGTATCAGTTTTTAGTTGGATAGCAGTTTTCGAAGAATGTTTGTCTTTATGAATAATTTTGGACGAATGTTTGTTCTTATAATTAACTTTTAGGAGAATGTTTGTCCTTATGGTTAAAATATTGATGTCGTGTCCTTGAGGCTAAAAATATACAATTTTTTGTACTTTAAAATTAATTCCCTCCAAAATAAATTCACAACTGTGACTTACTTCTCTAGTTTGACCACATGATAATACTTCCCTTTATAAAATACCATTTATAAACATATACCTTTATTTATAAAAATTCTGCTTATACATCTCTCATATAAATTTATAAAAATTCCTTTTCATAAATTTATTCTTTTATTTCATCATTTTATACAAAATGTCTCACAAATATTTATTACCAAAATATTCTACCTTTTTTAAATCATAAAATCACTTTAAATAAAAGATAACCTTTTTAGTTTTCCATTTGAAAATAAACATCTGCTATTATAATTTTTTTCATAAAACCAATACTTCTAAATAATTATTTAAAATACACAAACATACACACATACACACATATATATAATTTAAAATGAATAAATAAAGAAGTTTAATTAAAATAAAAAAGTTCAAAAACTCATTTTTGAAATAAAATATCACAGAAACCCCAAAAGATAAAATTTAAATCATTTTCCAAATCGAAAATCATTTCCAAAGTTAAACACCACTTAACAGTATTTCCAAAATACTATATCAAGGCCAACAGTTACTAAGCACTTAAGAAATGCCATCACTTCTTTTTTCAGCAAAAAGTTTTAGCTTTTCACATATGTCAGCGTCACATATGGCCACACAGTCAAATTTCGACATTTAAAAATCTATTTAATAGGAATATAAAAGAAATAAAACAATAGAAATATTACTAGAAATTAATAATCATAATTTCGAGAAATCCGAATTTCTCTACAAATTTTCCTAAATTTCAATTTTAAATACTAATTGCTTTTCAAAGCGAATAGTTTATCCAATCAGCCAATAATTTCAACCAAACACAAATAGTAACTTTATCTGCTATATAACGTACTGATTTATCCAAAGAGGTGAGTTTAACTTATCAAAATTTCAGTTATCGCTTCTGTGTTCTGATTGATCTAAAATTGAATGTCATTCGATTTTAGCGCAAAATCATATTAGCTTCAATCTCAATCAATCCCATTACAAAATGTAGATAATGATTCCACAAGTCCCATGCGACTGACCTTGAATCCGATCTCCTATGAAATATTTTTTGAGTTTACAAGATTTTGAAATTAGTTAAAAAAATTAGTTACTTAATTACATAATTAACCCACCTAATCAAGCCTTAATCTCTCTTCCTTAAATTCAGTGTCGCCTTTCTTTGTTACTCGACGTCGAATTTCATCAACTTCCCATCGCTTCTTCACTTCACTAGCCGCCGTTACGAGTTTACCAAGGGTAGCCTAACCTCCCATGCATCCATCAACACCAACCTCGACCTCCATCGCACCGTCATTGCAAAAATCCCCAAAAACCTAGCTGTGTTTGAGGCTATATACGCGGCGCCACGACGATCCTCAGGCCAATCCAACTATCCACTTCACTCCACACACCATGCTGAACATTTTCCTAGTTGTTGTCGAGGGGTAATTCAGCCTCTAGTGGTTGTGATGGTCGTGGACCATTGGGCGAGAGGGAAGGTAAAAACGACAGCTAGGGTTTCATTTAGGGTTTGAGCAAAGGAATGAGGGTAGGGCCCTTATATAGGAAATCTAATCGACACTATTCACGCCCAAAATTCTACAACTCCGATCGAGGTGTGCTCATCGACGTTCCTAGCCAAATACTCCTATTTCGAACTTAATAGAACTATTTCTAGGACTTAATTCTAACATATACAGAAGTTAGCTTTTTGAGTCGCCTGATTTATGAACCGAACTTGACCTCTCAACTCAGAACTAAACAGTCGGAATATATCAACACTTATACTCACTTTTTCTCGCTTGGACCATCCAGATCCAATGGAAATAATTCCGAGTCCTATAAAATCCATCTACAAAAATCGAATTTTCAAGCTCATCAATGAAATAAATCATATATATTTAAATATCGCAAAATTAAATATCCAGAATAGCTTAAAAATATGGGTTGTTACACTTGCCTAAAATGTAGGTATTAAATAGTCAGAGTCTTCCTAGCCCTTATTGAGAAGGTATTAAGTGCCTTGGGTACTATCTCTTACATCGCTAGGACATTATTAATGATAGATGCGACAACTATATATTATAACATCGTATATAGAAGTTGTCGATCTCTGTAGCTAGGACCGATAGACCAACATTGATAATGCAAAGTGCTCGCTTCATAAAAGTATTAAGTGGCCAGGGTTTTGGGTAGCATAAACATAATAGGTATATGTCGATATTATACACCTTGGAGAAGGTTAGGTGGACATATCATATGCGCATATGAAAGTAAATAAATTATCCATAAATAATAAGACATAACATTTAAATGGAAACAAATCGGTATAAGTTTGTGTTATGGATAAAGTATGCAATTTTCCAATCACTATAATGTTGTTCTGACCCCCTTCTCATTACAACTCACATGATAGATTTAGTGGAATAGGTCATTGGAGCAAGACGTAGCGGTTGAAGGAGATGTCTTCCTATTCATACCCGATACTCACAAGGTGATTAGATGTCCAAGGAATACCATTGATTCCGAGGTTGTGGTCTTAGTCGGTATTTATATCTTATTATATTTTCTATTCTGGTGTGAGTTTTGTTTGATCGATCTTTGATATACTTATATTTATTATAAGCTACCAAAATCAACAGTCTATCCCTAACGGATTTGGATTTCTATTTTGTTGAAATTCAAGCTTATCAGGGTGCTAGTTGTTACAACCCACTAGTCCTTAAAGGATAAATCTGTAAATTCCAACATAACTTCAACTTGTAGCTCTTGGACACTAATAGACTCCCAACTATTCATCGCCATAAAAGATCCACCTCAAGATGATATCATAGATTCCTAACTCACGATACAACTAAAAGTGGAATTTACTCACAATAAGTAATAAAAAATTCAACCTGGGCATCCTATACAATCTAGTCTCACTCCCTCGTTCACTCAATGCTCATAAACTACTCTCAGTAATATTCTATGCAACAAGTCTAGGGAATAACCAAAGAAATATTATCGAAAGTCTCAATACATACAGTATTCTAACTTTGTTTATCCAATATCTTCATCACATAGAAAATATTATCAAACATAGCACACAATTAGAAAAGAAGTTTTTTTATAGAAAAATATTTTAAATGTTTCAAAAGCCTTTATATACAATAAAGTACTATTTTTCTTCCATTCGTATAAAACTTGAAATACATATTTTTATCCCTACAAATGACTTTCAAAATTCCTTTCTATATTTTAAAACCTTAGAAGTCATTTTATAGCTAAATATTACTTATAAAATCATCCTATAATTTTCTATGATTATATACGCTTTTAAAATGAATTTATAAACTTTGAACCAATTTCCTTTTATTTCAAACCCTATAGAATATATTTCTCAAAAACACTCACTTATATTCATAAATCATGAAATATTCTTCAAAACCGCACAATATTAATTATAAACCTTTTCATATTTTTCTAGAACTTTATAAATTTTTTATATAATTAAATAACCTAAAACAATTTCTAACTACTTTTATAACATAATTTCTTCAACAATTATTATTTATTTAAAATGGAACTTTCCAAAGAGATAACTTCATATTCGTAATGCTTCAAATCCTTACTTTCAAAATCATATTTTTATTATTTTTTCCAAGCAATAGTTTTTTAAATAATCCAATAGCATGCAAACAATGGCACGGGCCTAGAACCGCGCCTAGGCTGTGCACCGATGCACCTTGCATTGGTCCACTAGTCGTGACCTGGAATGACATTCATTCCAAGTCGTGTGACAACTTTTAGTTCCCAGCAACCGTTCGCTCCCCTACTTGAGCCCTACTTCGACTTCATCCACTGCACAACATTCCAGTAGCTTCATTACAATCAAAATCGCACATAAATTAAATCAAGGAAATTATAGTAAATGGGTTCGCCAACAATAGGAAAGCAAATAACTTTAAACACTTCAACCATGCATATAGTCAAACATTTCAGACATAGATTCGTGGGTAGAGAACGCTCACCTTAGCTAAGAGAAGCACCTATTTTCTCATTGTTCTTTATAGCTTAACGTAAACCCAATTCCCCCATCATCTCCAAATACAGCCAAACCAAAACTTGCTCAAAATCTAGCTTTGAAGATTCCTAGAGGTGTAGACCCTTATTGAGAAGCGTAGTTTCAAATTTAATAATTTGTATAAATTCATTTGATTTTATATGAATTTATGAAGAAGTGGACTAGGGTTTTAATTATTTTTTTGTTTGAAAAATTTAAGTAAATGTGTACATGGGAGATGATTTTTATGAATAAAGAGGAGGATTCTAGACTAAGAAAAGTCTAGACACTTGGGGCATGGGTTTGGCCTTCATGGGCTCAACTAAAACAATGCTTTAAACTCTCCTTCTTTGCAAAACTATCGTTTTACCAAAACAAAATAACTCCAAATCCTAACTACAAATCATATTCACTTAATAATAATGTTCACACAACATTTGATATTTTCATAATTATTATATTTGACAATTCTTCCTCATCATAAAATAATTTCTCAAAAGAGAGAACTAGGGAGAAGGACAAACTTTGAAAGAAAATTAAGCTGAATGACAAAAAGTTTCATTTTTGGGCTGAATGACAAATTTTGAAAAAAAAATTAGGTTGAAGGACAATGCTAGTTATGACTAGCATTATATTCAGTTTTGCACTATATTAAATGCTAGTTATAACTAGCATTATATTCAGTTTCACACTATACAAAGTGCTAACTACAATTAGCATTGTCCTTCAGCCTATTTTTTTTTTCAAAGTTTGTCCTTTTGCCCCAAAAAGAAACTTTTCGTCCTTTAGCCTAATTTTTTTTCAAAGTTTGTCCTTGTTCCTATTTTCCACTTATAATTATAAAATTATTATTTTAACTCACTTTATTAATCATTTCTACTTTGGAACATCAATTTTACTTTGAATTATCAAAATCGTTATTTACATTAATTTATAACTTGGAAAATATTCAATACCAAATTAATTCATTTTAACAAATTATTTTTCCAATATAAATGTATCATAAACTAAATCATCTTTATACCAAATCTTACCAATAAATATTTTATCATCAAAATTCATATCTTCACTAAATACTTCATCATTAAATCGCAAACAACTTCTATATTTCCCAATCATTATAATCATAATATTCATATTTTATTACTAACAACTCACTGAATTATATAAATCTCTATTGTTAATTTAAGTAATGGCTTCTCAACATCATATAGTTACAAATGGTAGAAGGGCAAGTTGTTGAGATAATACATCAGATATCAGGTGAGCGAAAATGGAGACCAGATGTTGACAAGATGAACTAGAGCTCGTTCACTTCGAACATCCAATGCACAATCAAACCCTATAGTTTAAGATGTTAGTTATGGAATCACATGCTGAAAAACCCAATCCTACAACACATTTAGGGCGTTACATTCAACATGTGGAGGTAGTTGACGCGACGGAGGAAGTAATTTGTCATTGATTTCCTTTCTTTTTATCTGACTTAGCGTATATGTGGTTTAATCATTTGGAGTATTGATTTAGTAGAATTGGGCCGTTTTGAAGGAAAAGTTCATGAATCGGTTTAGAGTTTATGTCGTTTAACTTAAAAATGAGATGTGGTTGGTAGATATCAAGAAAAAGGATGGGGAAACTTTATGGTTATATCATGCACTGTTCAACACTATAGCAACTGCTATATGCCAACAAGATGAACGAGTTGTCCATGTGTATGTTGTTTTAAGAATCAACAAGAAGGAATTTTTTTATAGGGAACTCAATAAGAACCCAATCACCAACTTAAAGGACTTCTATTATCATGCCGACAAGTACTTCTACTTAGAAGATTCTGATATCAAGGCGAGATTGATCAATGTCAACCAAGTCGGAGATGAAAAGCCTCAGGATAAGGGCAAGCGAAAGATGGATGATAGAGCTAGAGGAAAGAAAGCTTCAGAGAAGGACAAAGCAAGTATCCCCATTCATAGCCTATGGACACTCTAGAAAGAATCTATCCTACAACTAAGGGAACCATGGATTATGATGAACCAATGACTAGAGAGCCAACAATAGCAGAGATATGAAATTGAGAATACCGCATCTTCCATGAGAGCTATAACAATGACATAAATGAACGCCGACATATTAGGAATACCATTAAGAAGAACATTCGAGATAAAAGGTTGTTGCAATACATAAAGTATCAAAATGACAATGGTCAAGCTTTAACCGTGCTTCAATCTTAACCGCTAACGAACTAGGCAGTGATTACTAGTCGAAGCTCACGTGGCACATTTGGGATTGATAGAGTTAGAGGCATGCTTGAAGGGAAATTATGTAATTTCTTACATATATTTAACCTGATAACCAATCTTGTTCAAGATAGAAGGTGTTTTATTTTTATTATATAATTGTTATATTATGATATAGTTAATTAATTAAATTAAAGTATATGAAATAGTAAATCCTTAAATGATATGTTATGCGATACTAATTACGATGTGTTGTATCCATGAGAAAATTTTCACATTAAAATAATTTATTATTTTAAATATTCCTAGTCAAGATGTTTTGAGATGGGATATCAACATATCTGATGCGATTAAAGTGTGTGAAGCTATCAAAATGTTGGGTAATGTATTACTTATGACTATTAGGGGCACCAAAAGATTACATGTCAATACTTGTTAGATAACTATGCAATGACCCACTTGAGAGTTTTCTGTTGTTTGGTATAACTAAAGTTTGACATAGAATCTTGAAGTAATGACGTTACACAGTTCCCTCAACTTGAGAATACTATAGAACTTCCAATGTGGACACTCTACTTTGATTATAGTTAAACCACGACATGGTATCAATTGAATGGTTGTAGTTGGATCTGAAGGAAGCATTGAAAGTGATACCCAATCAAGTTTTCATACCTTTAGTTATATGGGGTTAGTATCATGGTCAACCGTAGTCAACTCAAAGTCAATTACTTTAGCTAGAGCGGTATGGTAAATAATAGTTCTTATTATTGAACCAAAGACTTTATGTTGGAATATCTAGTTGAATGTGGATGATGTTGCAATTTTGATCAACATCAAATCCATTAGCCTTAAAGTGATATAGTATTGATAAGGGAAATTGGTGTAAATATTCCTTACTACTGGCCTACTAGGTAATGCTTATAATACGTAACAACCCACACCTTTGAATATACTAATTCAAAGCACAAAGTGGCTTTAAACTCGCATTGTGCCAAGTAGTACAAGTTGTCATGGTTTAGAACATTACATGATACAAAGAATAATATAAAATTTAAATTATTCTACACTTTCAAATCCCATACCAGAAGAAAAGAAAATATAAATACTAAAATAAGCAAATCAAATTATAGTCTCATCATAATGTAGTCCATACAATGCTGTCTCCAAATAACAAAATAAAATATGACTAATAGAATAATACAATATAAAATACATGCAGGATAACTATAAGTAATGTAACTCCACGTGCTTAGTCTCCTCCTCCATGCACTACGTCCTGGCCAAAACACCTACTGGCATGTGCTCTTGTAAAGGGGATGAAATGTAAGAATAGTAGTGGATTAGACAAAATATGCTAAGTGAATTGTATTACTAGTGTATGGTGTTCACAAGCCATTAACTTTATTTATAATCTACATAAGCTAGCCAGGGTGCCTATTTGTGTTCGTGTATTACATATAAAAGTATGGTTACCTTACAAACCATGGGCATAATTCTTATTACACCTACATCAACCACAACTTCCAAAGGTTTCCAATAGAGGGTTAAACAACCAATAACTAATATCTCTACGTCAGTTCTTATTATATGGTCCCGATAAATAACCTCCTAGCCAACATTGAGTTAACATTCTCAATGATGAATCATGTATATCGCACTAACAAATTGAAAGAGCATCATAATTATGATGACCGCACTACACTCTTGTAAACCAATATAAGCCGATGCAGGATGATTGTCAAGGGTTAAAAAGAAGTAAAAACATCACAGAACCTGTCGTATATCTTATAGCTCATGGAATAAAATATAATATACATCATTGATATAAAATAGTGAGACGATAATAATTAGGTCAACCAAATATCAGAGCATAGATCCACAGAGTTATACAATATAGTATTAGAGTTTATACGAAACAAAAAAACTCAGATAAATCGTCTCATAATAGAAAAGAAAACGTTGTCTAGGCTCCACAGTGTTGAACGGTGGAGTAAGCAATAGAATATCAATATATAATACAAGAAAACTCCTTCTTACTCATCCTCTACATAACCATGACATACACCTGGACCTGCTATCTAGTCTACCCATTTTCAAGTACTGAGAAGATAAGAAGCAAAGCATAAAACATCGAATTAGACAATATTTTGCTGTGAGCGATAAATGAATTTCAAAATACTATACAAGTCGATATAGCAAGGAAGAAAAGGTATAAGAGTCATACCAGACATGCCCCTGCATCCAAAGAGTTAACACATAACATCTATAATATATTACTCTACTACCATCATCAAATGTATTATGTCCCAAGTATGGTACTAGATGTCTAGGTATCCACGTCCTAAATACCCAGGTCAAGTGACATTTTTAGAGTGATAGACTATGAGGGAACAATCAAAGCAAACATGACATCCATTAAGCAATCCTCACTATCACTCAAGTGCTTTGGACATATGATAACTTGTATAACCATCATAATGTCAAAGACCAATGGAAAAGTCTATGTTCCTTGGTACTCGAAATCCACACCACTTATTAGGCCAGGAAAACTAAATTTCACGTCTAAGCTGTCTAGGGTATATGGATCACGTCCTAGATCCATGGGTATATGTCCTAATACCCAATGAGTGTCTTTACCTACCTATGCTTCATGAGCACACTGGAACACTTCGAGTATCAACCATCTATTTGCACACGTCTTTGAACCTATCCTATTTCGATTCATTCCATCCTCAGTGTAGAACCCCTCTTCCTACCTACTTCCATTTCCATTATAGAGCACGTCCAAGCTCCACTTCACAGGATCACATCCTAAAACATGTCTAATCATATTTTGCTATAATTTAGCACGTCCTAGCTCTACCTCGCAAGTTCGCATCCTAGAACTTGTCCTTATGGGCTACCATTATGACCACCATCCTAGAGTCATCATCATCTAAACACTTCGAGACCTCCTCAACAGTCATAAAATCTACATCTTAAAGTCTCGAGGCCATCACGTTGAAGCACTCCAATATCACTTCATTTCTTAACCATCGGTCTTCATTATGCTGTCACATCACCATTGAACGTTGGACGAACGAATGCTTCAGCATGACTGGGAGAACACACACTTCAACCCCCAAAAGTTCCACCACTAGCCGAGCAAAAATTTCAGGTTGGTATTGACCTGAAGAGGTTAATACCAAGTCGAGTTTTGGGACCCCACTTTGCTTCTTTAACTTCTACTTGAGCTCTTCTTCCTAAACCAAAGTTCACGTGCCAAGCACGTAGTCCACCTCTTCCAAGTTTAGGTGGTGTTGACTTAAGCACTTAACTAAATTTTTAGACTTTAGCTCTTGAAACTCCTCTTCACTTTCTTCTCTCGAAGCACGTCCCTAGTTCCTCCTTTTTTAGCACGAAGACACTCCTTACCCTAACCCAACTTTCCTTTACTTCCACCTGAAGTCCTTTCCACCTCCATCTCGAAGCACACTTTAGGAATCCCCATACTTTTCCCAAAGCACGACTTAAAGAATTTGACCCTTGAACTGAATCAATTCCACCGACCTAATTTTGGTCATCACCGACATGAATCCCTACATCCAAAATTCATGCAATTTTAATCATGGGCTCCTCCTTTGCTCCAGAGCTCCTTCTCCAAGTTTGATCCAATTTTGCCCACTTTTGCTTTTGATATTCCCAATTTGACAACCTCTTTCCTAATTACCTAAAATCACTAGCCAACCGTATCAAAACACAACATACCAAACTGAAATATCATCCATATACATCCACACACACATATAATTCATCAAAACATGATAACTATGCAATCCCAGTTTACATCTAACTTTTACACTAAAATGTCAATATGATCAAAATGGCTTGTAAAACCATTTAAAAACCATTTTAAACCTTTTTAATTGTGGATAAACATGTATAAAAGTGTGATTAAAGTTAGAAAATGTTTTATAATCAAAATCATGCTAGAAACATCAAATTTAACTATATGAACACGCATAGGATAATGAGAGGTCAAGAACCACTTACCATATACCCAAAATACTAAAATTTTCCCTAGATCCAAGATTAACAGCAAAAATCTAGATTCCAATGCAAGAAAAATGATAGATCTAAAGTCTCCGTTACTAATTACCTTTCTAATGATGATTTAGGCTAAGATTAGTAATAAAAGAAGAAGCTTTTTAATAAAATTAAGTTTAATGGAGGTTTAGGATTGTATTGGGAAGTTGGGAAATGTGATTAGAGATGTCCCATAAGCCCCAGTTAGGTTAAAATCCTAAAATTAGTTAGTGGGCATAGCTTTGGGCCTAATTAATTACCCACTATTACTAGCCAACAGTTAAATCTTAAAACATCCATAACTTTCAAACGGTAAGTTTGTTTTACTATTTGACCACTTTACGCAATGAGAAGCCATCATCCTGAAGCAAAGGAAGTGGTTTTAGACCATAACTTGGCTCTTATCAAAAGTTATAAGCCAAACAATATCAACGCACGACATACCAAACCAAAATATCATCCATATACATCCATACATACATATAATTCATTAGAAAATGATAACCATGCAAACCCTAGTTTGATCTAACTATTATACTAGTATGTCAATATGATCAAAAGGGATTGTAAAACAATTTAAAAACCATTTTAAACCTTTTTAATTTCGATCATAAGCATGTATAAAAGTGTGACTAAATTTAAAAAATATTTTGTCATCAAAATCATGTTAAAACATCAAATTTAACAATATGAACATGCATAAGATAGTGAGAGGTTAAGAACCACTCACCAAATACCCACAGTTCCTACTTTTCCCCCTAAATTCGAGATAAACAGTAGAGATCTAGAATGCAAGAAAAATGGTAGATCTAAAGTCTTTTTTGCTAATTACCCTTCTATTGATTATTTAAGCTAAGATTAATAAGAAAAAAAGAAGCTTCTTGATAGAATTAGGTTTATTGAAGGTTTCAGATTGTATTTGGAAGCAGGAAATATGTTTGGATATCCTATCAGCCCTAACTAGGTGAAAATCCAGAAATTAGTTAGTGGGCTTAGTTTTGGGCCTAATTAATTACCCACTATTATAGCCAAAAAGTTAAATCTTAAAACATCCGTAACTTTCGAACGGTAAGTTTGTTTTACTATTTGACCACTCTACGGAATGAGAAGCCATCATCTTGAAGCAAAGAAGTGGTTTTATACCATAACTTGGTTCTTATCAAAAGTTATAAGCCAAACAATTTTTTCATGATCAAAATGGTGACATAGAAATTCGATAAAAATCAAAGATATGGAAATGCCCCTAAGAGTCATTTTCTAAATTTCGAAGTCATACAACCTCTTATGAATTAATTAAGAATATTTTATGATCCTTCGATACATAAAATATGGATCATTACACTCTCCCTCCTTTAGGAATGTCGCTCCCGAAATCCCCAAACAAGTCAAAGAATAGTCAACAATAGTTGTTCCACATGCTTAACGATCATATGCAACCATAAAACATATCAAAGAAGCAGCCATGCAATTAATGGTATAGGTAACCTATCCTAGCATCTGAGATGTTAAACTATCATATATCCTATATGATACCATGCAAAGAGCTCTGGTTATGCAGCCCTTATACTCTCCTCGGTTTCCGTCATACAGTCGCTTTCAATTTTGCTCCATTGAACCTTCACTAACTTTTTCATCTTTCTCCTAAGCTGTTTCATATCATGTCTGATGATATGAATTAGTTTAGAAGGTTTCAAAGATTAGGGCTCAATCTCGATGATAATAAGTAGATCCGGTGCTGTCGTCATGCTAGAATCATGCACAAATTTATGCAAATAAGAGATGTGGAAGACATTGTGAACGCCTTCCGTCTGCTCAGGTAAGTCGACTCTATATGCTAGATTCCCAATCCTAGCTTCTATCAAAAAAGTACGAATCTCAGCGTAAATTTCCCCTTACTACCGATTGTAATAACTTTCTTCAATAGAGGTATCTTTATAAATACTATATCATTGTTAGAAAACTCCAAATCTCCACATCTTTATCCCAGGCAGCTTTCATCATTGCCAAATGATCTCAATCTTCTTCGAGGTTTATCTAATCATATCTGGTCTAAGTATCAATTTCTCGCCCGATTCCCACTGACATGAAGGAGCTTTACACGGTCGGTCGTACAATGCTTCATATGGTGCCACATTGATACTAGATTGATAGCTATTGTAGTATGCAAACTCTACCAAATGCAATTGTTCATCCCACGAGCCTCCAAAATTAAGTATGTAAGCTCGCAAGAGGTCCTCCAATATATGATTCACCCTCTCTACCTATCAGTTTGCAGGTGATAAGCCATATTGAGATGCAACTCCATCCATAATGCCTCTTTTAAGCTCTTCTAGAACGTACTAGTGAATAAAAGGTCTTGGTCACTCACAATGCTCTTCGGCACACCATGGAATTGCACTATCCATTTCACATACAACTCGACCAACTTGGATGTCATTCTACTAGACTTGACGGTAGGAATCAGGCACTCTTCGTCAATCTATCGACTATGACCCAAATATTGTTGTATCCTCCTTTGGTCTTTTACAATCCATCAATAAGACCATCAGTACTTGCTTCTATTTCCCCTCCAGAACTTCAAGTGGTTGGAGCAACCCACTTAGCTTTTTGTGCTCTGCCTTCACCAACTAATAGTTCATACACTTTGAGGTAAATGCTTTGATGTCCTTCTTCATCCCTTCATAATAATATGTCTAGTTCATATCACAGTACATTTTATTACCAACGGGATGTATTTTTAATCCAGAATTATGGCACTCTCGTAGTACCTCACCCCTCAACCCATCGACATCATGTACGAATAATCTCTCATCCTTATGGAGCCAACCAACTTCGTCGAGTCTATATTGCTTCATCTCTTTCGACTCCACTCCTTTTATTTTCTCCATGATCTCTACTAATGTAGCATCTCGCCTCAAATCGGTATTGATTCGCTCAATCAAAGTAGATCTGATAGTCAAATTTTCCAACATCTCTGGCTCTAACTCGTAAAGAGGTCTGGATTCAGCACCAATAATACACTCTAACTACTTCCGTTCTAGGAACATCACGCCCAAACGGGAATGCCTTCTACTCAACGCATCAATGACTAAATTTCCTTTACTGGTTGTATATGAAATGCCAAAGTCATGGGAAGCCAAGAATTCCGACCATCACTACCCGCGAAGGTCGAGATCCTTTTGGGAGAAAATGTAATTCAAGGATTTATGGTCCATGAATAGCTTGAACCTTTTTCATAATACATAATATCTCTAAATATTCAAAGCAAATACTATCGCTGCCAACTCCAAGTCATGAGTCAGATACTTCATTCCATGCGACTTCAGCTGTCGACTAGCGTAGGCGACAACTTCCCCCTCTGTATCAACAACACATCTAGTCCAATACCACATGCATTTATATATACTGTCAGCTCCTCATTCCACTGGGAATGGTCAACACTGCTGCACTCATCAACCTCTCCTTCATACTCATTAATGAATGCTCACACTTCGCATCCCAAAAAAAAGTCCGATTCTTCTTTGTCTAATTGGTCAAAGACGCCACTACCTTGGGGAAGTCCTTGATAGATCGTCTATAATACCCTACTAATCCTAGTAAACTCCTCACGTCCGTAGTGTTCTTGGGTTGGTTCTTATCATGAACCGTTGACACCTTGACAGGATCTACTGCGATGCCCTACTAGAGACGACATGACTTAAGAATATCACTTTCCTCCTCCAAAAGTGACATATCAAAAACTTAACATCCAACTTATGCTTCCTCAAATGCTTTTATGTTCCTCCTTTGTCTTTGAATAATCAGAACATCATCCATGGGTATACGCACTAGAATCTCACTTCCCTCCACCCAATATAACCAAATAGTATGCTTTCTTTCTAAATCCACATGTATACATGCTAATACCCAATAAGCATTCTCACCTGCGCCTGCTTTACGAGCGCACAAGAACACTCGAGTATCAATGATCCATTTGCACACGTCTTTGAATTTGTTCCCAGTGCAGTTCATTCCATCCTCAACGTAGAACCCTTCTCCTACATACTTCCATTTCCATAGTAGAGCACGTCCTAGTCCCACTTCACAGGTTTGCACCATAAAATCTATCACATCATATCTTCCCATAATAGAGAATGTCCCAACTCTACTTCATAAGTTCGCATACTAGAACATGTCATTATGGGCTACCAGCATGACCCTCGTCGTAGAGTCATCGTCATTGGAACACTTTTAGACCTTCTCATCGGTCGTAGAATCTGTATCGCAAAGTCCCGAGCTGTCACATCGAAGCACTCTAATATCGCTTTGTTTCTTAACCATTAGTTTTCATCATGCTATCACATCACCATCAAACGTTGAACGAACGAATGCCTCTAGCATGACCGGGAGAATACACTGTTCGACCCTAAGCAATTCAACCCTGATCCAAGCAAAAATATCAATTAGTTACTGAACTCTCAGCCTCCTTTGCTTCTTTGACTTCTACTTGAGCTGCCCTTCCCAAACCTAAGTTCCCATGTCGAGAACTAAGTCCACCTCTTTCTCAGTTCAGTCACTGTTCACCTAAATACTTAGCAAAATCTATGTCCTTTGGCTGCTGGAACTCCTCTTCTTTATCTTATCTTGAAGCACATCCCGAGTTCCTCCCTTTTTGGCTCGAAGATACTCCTTACCTAAACCCAAGTTACCTTTACTTCCACCTGAAATCCTTTCTACCTCCAACCCAAAGCACACTTCGGAAATCCCTATACTTTGCCCGAAGCATTTGAAGTCCAAGCCAAATCAACTCCACCAACCTGATTTATGTCATCATCGAAAGGAATACTCACATCCAAACTCCATGCAATTAGAAACATGGGCTCCACCTTTGCTCAAGAGCCCCTCCTCCAAGTTTCATCCAATTTTGACCATTTTTCCTTCGATTTTCCCAATTCCACGACATTTTTCCTGATTACCAAAAGCACTAGCAAACCATATCAACGCACAACATACCAAACCGAAATATCATCCATATACATCCATATATACATGTAATTCATTAGAAAATGATAATCATGCAAACCCTAGTTTGATTTAACAATTATACTAGTACGTCAATATGATCAAAAGGGATTGTAAAACAATTTAAAAACAATTTTAAACCTTTTCAATTTCGATCATAAGCAT
This sequence comes from Allium cepa, assembly GCA_030765085.1. Taxonomy (NCBI): domain Eukaryota; kingdom Viridiplantae; phylum Streptophyta; class Magnoliopsida; order Asparagales; family Amaryllidaceae; genus Allium; species Allium cepa. The sequence goes on along the minus strand of CM060946.1, from coordinate 94,114,986 downwards.
GTATAAAAGTGTGACTAAATTTAAAAAATATTTTATCATCAAAATCATGTTAAAACATCAAATTTAACTATATGAACATGCATAGGATAGTGTGAGGTTAAGAACCACTCACCAAATACCCAAAGTTCCTACTTTTTCCCCTAAATTCGAGATAAACAGTAGAAATCCAGATTCTAATGCAAGAAAAATGGTAGATCTAAAGTCTCTTTGCTAATTATCCTTCTACTGATGATTTAAGCTAAGATTAATAAGAAAAGAAGAAGCTTTTTGATAGAATTAGGTTTAATGAATGTTTGGGAGTTATTTGGAAGTGGGAAATATGATTGGAATTGCCCTATCAGCCCTAATTAGGTGAAAATCCTGAAATTAGTTTGTGGGCTTAGGTTTGGGCCAAATTAATTACCCATTATTACTAGCCAAAAAGTTAAATCTTAAAATATCCATAACTTTCAAACAGTAAGTTTATTTTACTATTTGACCACTCAATGGAATGAGAAGCCATCATCCTAAAGCAAAGGAAGTGGTTTTAGACCATAATTCAGCTCTTATCAAAAGTTATAAGCCAAACAATTTTTTCATGATCAAAACGGTGACATAGAAATTCGATAAAATCAAAGATATGGAAAATGTCCCTAAGAGTCATTTTCTAAATTTCGAAGTCATACAAACTCTTATGAATTAATTAAAAATATTTTATGATCCTTCGATACACAAAATATGGATCATTACACTCTCCCTCCTTTAGGTATTTCACTCCCGAAATCCTCAAACAAGTCAAAGAATAGTCAACAATAGTTGCTCCGCATGCTTAACAATCATATGCAACCATAAAACATATCAAAGCAGCAGCCGTGCAATTAATGGTATATGTAACCTATCCTAGCATCCGAGATGCTAAACTATCATATATCCTATATGATAGCATGTAAAGAGCTCTGGATATGCATCCCTTATGCTCTCCTCGGTTTCCCTCATGCAACCGCTTTCAATTTTACTCCATTGAACCTTCACTAACTTCTTCATCTTCCTCCTAAGCAGTTTCATATCATGTCTAATGATATTAATTAGTCTAGAACGTTTCGAAGCTTATGGCTCAATCTCGATGCTAATAAGTTGATCCGGTGCAGTCGTCATGCCCGAGTCAAGCACAAACTTCTACAAATAAGAGATGTGGAAGACATTGTACACGCCTTCCATCTGCTGAGGTAAGTCGACTCTATATGCTAGATTCCCAATCCTTGCTTCTATCGAAAAAGGACCTACGAATCTAAGCATCAACTTCCCTTACTACCGAATGTAATAACATTCTTCAATAGAGATATCTTTATAAACACCATATCATCGTTAGAAAACCCCAAATCTCCACGTCTCTTATTAGCATGGCCCTTTTGTCTATCCCGAGAAACTTTCATCATTGCCAAATAATCTCAATCTTCTCCGAGGTTTCTCTAATCATATCTAGTCCAAGTATCAATTTCTTGCCTGATTCCCACTGACATGAAGGAGCGTTACACGGTCGGTCATACAATGCTTCATATAGTGCCATATTGATACTAGACTGATAGCTATTGTAGTATGCGAACTCTACCAAATGCAATTGTTCATCCCACGAGTCTCCAAAATCAAGTATGTAAGAACGCAAGAGGTCCTCCGATATACGATTCACCCTCTATACCTATCAGTTTGCAGGCGATAAGCCATATTGAGATGCAACTCCATCCCTAATGCCTCTTTTAAGCTCTTCCAGAATATACTAGTGAATAAAAGGTCTTGGTCACTCACAATGCTCTTTGGCACACCATGGAATCGCACTACCCATTTGACATACAACTTGACCAACTTGGATGTCATTCTACAAGATTTGATGGTATGAATTAGGCACTCTTCATCAATCTATCGACTATGACCCAAATACTATTATATTCTCCTTTGGTTTTTGGCAATCCATCAATAAGACCATCAATACTTGCTCCTATTTCCCCTCGTGAACTTCAAGTGGTTGCAGCAACCCACTTAGCTTCTTGTGCTCTGCCTTCACCAACTAGTAGTTCATACACTTTGAGGTAAACGCTTTGATGTCCTCTTTATCCCTTCATAATAATATGTCTACTTCATATCACGGTACATTTTATTACCGTCGGGATGTATGTTTAATCTAGAATTATGGCACTCTCGTAGTACCTCATCCCTCAACACATCGACATCATGTACGAATAATCTCTCATCCATTTGCACACGTCTTTGAATTTGTTCCCAATGCAGTTCATTCCATCCTCAACATAGAACCCTTCTCCGACATACTTCCATTTCCATAGTAGAGCACGTCCTAGTCCCACTTCACATGTTTGCACCATAGAACATGTCACATCATATTTTCCCATAATAGAGCATTTCCTAACTCTACTTCATAAGTTTGCATCCTAGAACATGTCATTATGAGATACCAGCATGACCCTTGTCGTAGAGTCATCATCATCGGAACACTTTTAGACCTTCTCATCGGTCGTAGAATCTGCATCGCAAAGTCTCGAGCCGTCACATCGTAGCACCCCAATATCACTTTGTTTCTTAACCATTAGTTTTAATCATGCTATCACATCACCATCAAACATTGAACGAACGAATGCCTCCAGCATGACCGAGAGAATACACACTTCGACCCTAAGAAATTCAACCCTGATCCACGCAAAAATATCAATTCGTTACTGTACTCTTAGCCTCCTTTGCTTCTTTGACCTCTATTTGAGCTCCTCTTCCTAAGCCTAAGTTCCCATGCCGAGAACTAAGTCCACCTCTTTCTCAGTTCAGGTCAGTGTTCACCTAAACACTTAGCAAAATCTTTGTCCTTTGGCTGCTGGAACTCCTCTTCTTTATCTTATCTCGAAGCACATCCGGAGTTCCTCCCTTTTTGGCTCAAAGATACTCCTTACCCAAACCCAAGTTACCCTTACTTCCACCTGAAATCCTTTCTACCTTAACCCAAAGCACACTTCGGGAATCCCTATACTTTGCCCGAAGCATGACCCGAAGCATTTAAACTCCAAGCCGAATCAACTCCACCAACCTGATTTACATCTTCATCGAAATGAATCTGCACATCCAAACTCCACGCAATTTGAAACATGGGCTCCTTCTTTGCTCAAGAGCCCCTCCTCCAAGTTTCATCCAATTTTGACCATTTTTCCTTCAATTTTCCCAATTCGACGACATTTTTCCTGATTACCAAAAGCACTGGCAAACCATATCAACGCACAACATACCAAACCAAAATATCATCCATATACATCCATACATACATGTAATTCATTAGAAAATGATAATCTAGCAAACCCTAGTTTGATCTAACTATTATACTAGTATGTCAGTATGATCAAAAGGGATTGTAAAACAGTTTAAAAACCATTTTAAACCTTTTTAATTTCGATCACAAGATGTATAAAAGTGTGGCTAAATTTAAAAAATGTTTTATCATCAAAATCATGTTAAAACATCAAATTTAACTATATGAACATGCATAGGATAGAGAGGTTAAGAACTACTCAAAAAATACCCAAAGTTCCTACTTTTTCCCTAAATTCGAGATAAACAGTAGAGATCCAAATTCCAATGCAAGAAAAATGGTAGATCTAAAGTCTCTTTGCTAATTACCCTTCTACTGATGATTTAAGGTAAGATTAGTAAGAAAAGAAGAAGCTTTTTGATAGAATTAGGTTTATTGAAGGTTTGGGATTGTATTTGGAAGTGGGAATATGATTGGAGATGTCCTATCAGCCCTAATTAGGTGAAAATCCTGAAATTAGTTAGTGGGCTTAGGTTTAGGCCTAATTAGTTACCCACTAATACTGACCAATAGTGCCATGGCATTCATATGGTAAGCCTGTTTTACTATTGTGACCACTCTACGGAATGGTAAACCATCATTCTAAAGAAACGGGAGTGGTTTCAGGTTCTAATTTAGCTCCTATCAAAAGTAATAGTTCATACAAGAATTTCAGGGTAAAAATAGTCACACAGAAATTCGATGAAAATCATACATATGGAAAATGGCCCTAAGAGTAATTTCCTAAAATTTTAGAGCCATACGACCTTATATAAATTGAATTGAATTAATTTATGATTCTTCAATACATTAAATACAGGCCGTTTAATGCTTGATCTTGCGCTGAGTATATTGCCTCGATATTTATTGTCTATCGAAGCACTCGTGTCATCTTCTCAATGGTAAATGTATCTTATGCTCTTTATCATTCAACCTAGAGCAAAAGAAATTACTATTGCTACTTCCCTATAGGTTGAGCCAATACCCGACCATATGACCCTATTATTACGGACATATTCGACCCTCTTCCCTTATTCCAACATGTTTAAGATGTGACTGGATGTGCCCGATAACAATGAGAGCTTCTGGTTGCGCCGTCATTACATACCTTGTCGAGTTCCACATCAAGCCTATCATGAAGTGTGAACCTAAGTATTTCATTTATCGTAAATATGAAATTCCTTATTGCATCTGCTCCATGAAGCCAGATAAACTCCTGAAAGTCGAGAAAGTGGGAACAAGTCCTCCTATTTGCCCTACTAGGCCTACACCAGGTCTAGGTTCAACCTGGGCTTGCTAAAAAAATTCAAACATTTGAGAATTTATTTTAAACATCTAACCCTACTGAAAAAAAACATTTCTCCAAGTATTCAAACATTTGGCTTCCTTTCTCAAACATTTGAGTTTAATTCCAGACGTCTGAATCGGGTCAAATTTAAACTTATTTCCCTCTGGTAAGACTACCTAAAATCTAGAAGTTTAAACCTTAATTCAGACTTTTTATTAATGTTTCAGATGTATGGTTAGTGTTTTCTAGATTTTTATAATTTATTTATTTCATTTAGTTTCATTCATCTCCTTCATGGTTTCTATATAGAGTTAAGGGCTTATCTTAACAATTTTTGGATGATGATTTATACTTTTGTTTACTCGTAACTTCAACTAGATAATTCCAATGATTATGATATGTATATATAACTTCTGATTTAACTACCTATGTGCTTTCAAATGAAAAGTATGTATATTTCAAGTTATATAACCAATTCAAGGTGAAATAAAAGGGTATTTGATTTCTTTCATGTTTCCAAATCGAACCAAATTTTATTAAATAAAAGTTTATCTTTATAAAATTTTAGATTAATTTCACTAGCCTATATTTTCCCCTTTTTTAATAATTATTCTTATTAAATTAACACCTAGGGTTTCCGTCTTTACTATCCTTTTTGATTTATAGATGAAATTATAAATCAAATAAACTCTAGATTGAAATTATTATTTCAGCTTCAAAAATCATATTTTTATCTAGGCAGAGTATAAGGTATTTCGTTACCTACAAATCATCATAACATCATAATCAATTCACACACTTTTTCAAAGTTTTCGTTCTTCTAACTTGATTTGAATCTCCTTTCTTAGGCCTCCAGGAGGCTTGATTGGTTCACCCTTCCTTCTATCTTTCTCTTTTGATTTTGATGCTCTCTCTTCTTTGAATTAGGGATGTTTTATTTTATTTTTAATGTAGAAATTTTTGAAGAGAACAGAAATATTGTTTAAATTTGAGAAGTTTCCTAGGAATAGGTAAAAGAAGAATCGTGTGTACAAAATAGGTAGTTGGCGGCCGTTTGATGTGCACATGAAAATTTATATTTTGACTCACATACTTAATCTCATTTTAGTAAAATAAATGTCATAATTAGATGTTTTACATGTTTAAAACCAAATTTCAAAATCAAGTCATCATTCATGCATCTACAATGGGGCAAAACGGTAATTTTCGTGTGTGAATTAATATGAAAAAAATTACTTGTACATTTTAATTTGTTTCGTAGAAATTTGGATTCAACTTGGAAGTGGCTCCATAGAAATATGCATATACAAGAGTTGGAAGCCAAAGAAATGAAGAAATAAAAGAATTCATGTAACCATGGAAGACCCCACCTAGCCACTATCTCATGAATCATAATTAGAGCTAATGCACATATTGGTGGGGATTAGAGGCCCATGCACATTTAATGGAGGATTAATTTCATACTAATAATAACTTGGGGGCCGCACAACCTCAAGGGCATTTTAGGGAGTTCCCTAAAAATTAAATAGGGTTTTAGTCATGTATAAATGACCCTCTTATGTTTATGTAATGAAGTTTTATCATCTTACCTTTTATGCAAATTTTAGCACAAATCAATGAGAAATAAAATGGCTTCTTAAGCCTCTACTTCTTTTTCTACATGCTTTTTCATTTCATGCTTGCTTTTATTTACATGATTTCTTCTATTTCATGTTAGTAGATTAGCTTGCTTTTCATTGCAATTAGTTTGTATTTAATTTATGCTAGTAGTTTAGTTCTCTTTTCTTTTAATTAGCTCTTACTTTCTTTATTTTTAATATTGCAATCTACATGCTTTAAAATTATAAAAAAATAAGAGGCTAAACCTTTTCAATTTAGAGGTAAAGAAGCTCTCTTAAATCATGTAGATTCAACATATTTGCTAATTTATGATCTCTTTTTATGCTTCATGGATAGTTAGATTATGATGTAAGTTTATTAGAGAATTTGATAGCCTGTTGTGTTTCCAATCATAAATGGGCTATGCTTACTCCAACATAAACACAAATTACATCATCATCTTAATAATTGATTTTGATAAAATTAAAGTAGAATCAAAATTTGATGATCACTGTTAATAAACAAAATAGTAAATAGATCATGCTTAAATTAGCTTTTGCTTTGACTTTACGTTCATTTTCATGATATTTAACAAAGTGGTTTTAGTTTTGTATTAAAGTTTGATGGTTTAAGTTGTGTAAATTAATAAAAAAAAAATCATACTTGCAATAAATACATCACTAATTCTACTTAGACTAAAATAAGAGATCATAGATTGATTTTGTATGGATTTTATGTGAGAGTATGAGAGTGGATTTGCCTCTAATTTGTCTCTTAATCTCATATTTTAATTCACTTTTGTTTTGGTTTAATTTTTGCCCTTTTTTAGTTTAAAACAAACTTGCAAACTTGGGTTAATTTGATTGAGTAGAATTTAAAATTTTATCCATTTTCCTACGAATCGACCCGTACTCGCATATATACTACAATTATATGTCGTGCGCTTGCAGTTTATAATGTTATATTATTAATGACGTTTTTCTAACTGATAGAAAATTCATTGTTATCAACAAGTTTTTGTCACAATTTCCAAGTAATAGATTTGATTTTAGTTTTACTCTTCGAATTATTTTTGTTTGATTTTATTGTGTGTTCATTTTGTGTTTTGATTTGCATAAAAAGAATATTTTGCTTTGCGTATTTGTTGTGTAATTTTTGCTTTCATTTGATTTGTGTGCATTTTGTTTTTTTATGTGCATTTTCATTTCTAAAAAAAAGTTAGATACAAAATTTCATTTCATCTCTAACATTGCACTTCCCTATGTCATTTTTCTATGCCATTGAAACTGACATACTACTACCGTGCCTTCACTTTCCTACAACTACTCCCTGAAGCACAAACCTCACTTCAACTCTCTGAACAACTGCTCCACCAATCACCAACCATACCAATAGTGAATGGTTGAATGTTGTCATCAACCTATACCACACAACCTTCATATACTGCCTTCTCCTTCTCCCCTTTGAAGAACATCACAGCACATACTTCAAACATCACCTACCTGTTGAATCATGATTTTTGATTCATGATAAGCTTCAACGATCAACGATGAGATTAAACGATCAAAGTTACAAAAAGAGATAGCTGTACATGTTGAGACTTGGTTTTGGTTCATGACACAAAGCTATCACTACGACATACAGTCTGACGACTGCTACGACAAAAAGAGAATATATACTACAAGAGGACAAGGCCTCAAAATCTGTGCATCAATTATATTATTTTGTTTTTGAGTCTTAGGTTAATTTTGTTAAAATCTCTCCTCGTTTATGTATATATTAGCTTATATATCTAATCATCTTATTTCTAAATAATTTATACATATATAAGCATATAAAATATGTAAAAAAGTGTTTTAAAGTTGTATATATTACTATACTTGTGTAAATTGTGCAAATTGCACATATTTTACCAGGTCAGTCGATTAACCTAGAGGTTCAGTCGATTGACCCTGGAAATCCTATGCAGCATGCACAGGTGCACAGATATACAAACATATATTTAAAAATTCGTTTGAATATTCGGTCGACTGACCCAGAAGCTTAGTTGACTGAATTTCTACAACAGCAAATTTCTGAAAAGACACGACTATTTGTGAAGAGTTACAAACCTCTACGAAAAGATTTGGGTGCAACACTTTAATCGAAAGTCTTCATCAACAGTCGATGCTTTCTAACCTCTACAATACATACTCTAACTTGATTCCAAATGATCGAATAACTGAATCATCACCGAATTTGCTTATCTTTATAATCCATCTTTCTTGAATCTATTTGCTACAATACTTTCAATTATTCTACATTAAAGCGATATTATACCTTTCTATTCTTCATAAACTTCAAATATATATATATATACACACACACACACTCGAGGAGAAGATTATAGGAAGGGTGTACTACAAGTGACAAATCCGTATTATTAGAACATACAAAGTTAAAACAATCTTTTGTATTTGTTGAAGTCCTGTTCTGTTGCTCAGGCGTGTGAAGTCCTCTTCGGCTGCCGAGGAAAAATCCTGTTCTGCTGCTCAGGTCCCTGTTCGGTTGCTCAGGGGTTGTATAGACCCGTTCCTCCTGGTTAAGTGAGGGTTGTTGTTTTAGTGAAATTCCAGAAGGAGTTTGGCACTGGTCGTAGGACAGTGCTCCGAACCAGTATAAAAATCTCTGGTGTCATTTTATTATACTGCTTTTATATTCTGCACTATTTACCGTATTACTTTCATCACTATACTCTGTATTGTCATATATCCATATTACATGATCCATAGCACACTTTTATTTAGTATCAGAGCATAGCACATTCATTTGGTATCGAAGCCTGGAATTCTATTGATTGTCACATCTTAGAACAGAAAACGATCCAGTCGAAATACAATAGGCAAAATCCCTATCAAAGCCACTAGTAGGGACTACAAAAAGGCACTTTCTGATTTGCAAATTTCAGTAAAAGATAATAATGAATTAGTTAGTATAAGTAATAAATTTTCAAAGCTTAATTTTATTACTTTAAAAAAATGAAATCTGTTGAACTTGAAAATGAGAAATTGAAAAATGAGAAGTTAAATTTAGAAAATCAACTTGGTGTTTCAAAGAATAATCTAGATGAACAAAACATTATTTTGAAAAAGAGAGAAAAATTTCAAAAGAAATTGCGGATTTGAAAAGACACAATGATTTATTACAATTATCTTTAGATAATTCAGAATCTCGAATTTTTCTTCTCGAAAATGAGAATTGTACGTTAAAAAAAGAGAATTCTGAATTAAACAAGCAAATTGATATTTCGAAAAACAATAATTTTTTTTTGAAAATAATAATTGTGACTTTAAAGCTAAATGTGATAAACTTAACACTGAAGTAACAAAATTTAATAAATGTCAAAACGATTTAAACATGATTTTATCTAGTTCTAGACCTTTACATAATAAAAGTGGTTCAGGATATAATAAAACTAATCATATAAATAGCACTAGATACGCTTTCATATATAGTAAATATGTTACTGCTAGTACTAGATTACGAGTAAAGTCTAAATCCAACTTTTATAGAAATTCAAATACTGCTATGACCAATAATGTTTATAATTTCTTTAGAAGTACAAAACGATTGACGAGAAATATGAATAAAATTATCTAAGTATTTGGGTTCCAGTTAATTGGAAAAATAGAGAAAATACATTGATGATTATTTTGATATGGTATTTAATAATAAAATTATATTTTCAAAGGTTCAACCTCACTCAAATGGGTATGGTTTCCTAAAAATTAGGAAATTATAAGAACCTTGGGTATCTCATGCTTTAAACGTTAATTTTTTCTGATACCTTACATTATAAGTAGTAGTTATTTTATTCAATATCATTTATATTCTTTATTCCATTTTATCGATGACAATGGGGGGGATTATTATTCTAACATTGAGAATGCAGAATATAGTGTGTCAAAGATTCAGGGGGAGTAAGTATTTATATTATATGTGCAGTCGAAATCTATATTTATTTACTGGTTGTTATCAATCAAAAAGGGGGATAATGTTGAGACTTGGTTTTGATTCATGACACAAAGCTATCACTACAACATACAGATTTGATGACCGCTACGATAAAAAGAGAATATATACTACAAGAGGACAAGACTTCAAACTGATGCATCAATTAATTTATTTTGTTTTTGAGTCTTAGGTCAATTTTGTTAAAATCTGTCCTCGTTTACCTATATATCAGCTTATATATTTAATCGTCATATTTCCAAAGAATTTATACATATATAAGCATATAAAATGTAACATTCCCGTTTTTAAATCAAATTTAAATTGGAAATTAATTTAAGTTTTGAATTAAATTGTGGATGTATTTGAATTTTTCCAAATAAAATAAGATATTTTGTTGTTTATTTAAATGTATATAAAAAGGTTTCAAATAGAATTTTGGTTTTGTAATTCAAAAGAAAAATATTTTAGAAATAAAATTGGATTTATTAACTTTATATTTCCAAAGAACTAATATATATGGATATATATAATTATTTAATAGTAATGAATAATTTGATTTCAAATCATTTGTTTTAGAATTGTATAAGTACAAAATAAAATGTATGAATATAAATGTAGATAAGAATAAATAAAAACTTAAATGTACATATCTTTTAGAAATCAATAAGAAAACATATATATGTAAAATTGGTTTGTAAATTGATAAAATAAGATTTTAAAAGTGTATAACATTTAAACCATAATAAGTATAATTTGAAAATATACATATGTACATATAAAATTAACAAGGGTTTAAATCATAATTTCAAATTTAATTAAAGTAAGGACTTAAACACAATTTAGGTTACAAAAGACATTTGTAAGAAAATCAAAATATGTATAGACAAGTGTTAACTTAAGTTGAACAAGTGGCAAGAAAATAATTTTTCTTTCAGTCTAAGATTTATTAACATACATAAGAAAAAAAATGAAACCATGCCATTTTTATTTTTTCTTCTCGAATCTGAGTAAAACTATATTCAAAATCTTCTAATCTAAAATCTGAAACGAGATCAAAATCCTCTTAAATCTCAATTCTGAAACAAAAGAAATCAAGACAGAGATCAAAGAAAAAGAATGAAAAAAACCAGCAAAACAAAATTTCTAGTTTTAAAACTTAGGAAGCAATTCCAGATTTTGCTCTCTGTCTAAAAACTGAGCAATTCAAGAAAATAAAAGCAAGCTTAAGACAATGCAAAGATTAAGCTTCAGGCAACTCAACATCAAGATTTCCTTACCAATAAAGAATTGAACCTGAAATTAAAGATCAAACAACAGTTTTTCAAACATTTCAAGCCTGGAAATTCAAAGACTTCAACCTGGAAGCAAGTTTCCAAATCAAACAAAGGCATTGTCCTCTGCAGCAAACAGGTGAGCAAACTGATCTCATTTATGTTTGAATCTGTTTATCTATGGTTAATATGTGATAAATGCTTGATCGTGTGATAGTGAGAAGTTTCTATAGGTGTTAAATTTTGTGCGTATCCATATATGTATGCATAAATAATAGTATGCATGCCTGGTTATATACATGTATAGTCCTCTGTTTGAGTAACAGGTATAAACCCACCTAAACAAATTTTTATCTCTTCAATTAATCAAATTCAAGCTGTAACTCCCGAAGAGAAGATAATTGTAACAATGTAATACAAATTTTAAAGAAAGTTTTAAGCATTTATATTGAGTAATCATTTCGAAAATATTGAATTGCAGTGAATATCAAAAAACATGGGTTAAAATTTATCGAGCTAAATTCGATTTTTGAATATAAAATATGATTTGTGGAGTAAAATGATGAATTATGATGGGAACATCATTATTTTTAATTATGTATTGGCCGAGATAATCAAAAAAATTCAAATTTGGGTCAATCACCAATTTCCGGTGATCTATGTCGAATTGGAGCTTGGGTTTGATGTCGAGGATAGATGGAGGGTTGTCGATCACTGGAAAATTGGTCGGTGATTTTATAATTTGATGTCGAGGTCGGGGGAAAATGATCTAGGGTTTTAGTGGGGTTTTTGGTCGTGTGGAATGGCGAGGCGATCTCAACGTCATGGTCGCATCGGACTATATCACTAGCATTGGAATAGCTGCATGGGTCAATGACGAGGCTGAGGTCGGAGGGACGTGGATTCCAGTCGTCTCGATCGACGGTGGCAAGAGATTTTCAGGGTTGGGTTTAGTTCCAGATTTCGATCGATGATCAAAATTTCGATACACCGTTAGAATTTGGTGTCTGGGTTGGTGCATGGGTTGTCGAAGCTATGGATGACTGGTCGGCGTTCAGAGGGATGGTCGGAGTAGCGTTGATAGCCGTGCACGTGCACGCGATATCCTCAATATCTGGTAATGTCGAAAACTTGGGGAAGAAGGTAAATCTCGGGGTTGTCTCGAGGAAAACTCGAAGCAACTAATGAAGGTACGAGACTCGAAGCTGTGCTCGGATAGAACGTAATTTTGCTCGGGTCGTTTGATTTATGGCAAATGCAGTTTCGAATTCTAAAGAAAAATCAATTTATTTCATATAAATTCTGTTTAAAAACAATTCCCTTTTTACCTCTAAGGTTTAAAATTAGTTAAGAAGGTTTTTAATTAATTTTTTTTAATAAATCAAGTTTTAAAATGGTTTAAATAAATATAACTTTTATTTTAAAAGTTTATTATTAATAAACTTAATAATAATAAAGGTTAGTTAATTAATATAAAGAATGTTTTAATGGTTAATTAACTTTTTAAAGTTTAAGTTAAGTTTATTTATCAAATGAAAATAATTACTTGAAGTAAATTACTTAATTAAGGTAAATTAATTAATAATTTAAGTTTGATTAATTAAGTAATTAAAGAATAATTAATTAAAGGATCGATTACTTGATGATTAGTAATTGGAGGATGATTTATTTTATAATTAATTAAGTGTGATTAATTTAAGGTTAATTAATTAATGAATTAATTAAGGATGTTTCAAAGAATAATTAAATAATTAGGGATTAATTATTTAGTGATCAAAGATGGGTTTATTTATTAATTAAGAATAATAAATTAATTAAAGGTTAATTAATTAATTAAAGTAATTAAGGGATGATTATTAATTAAGGATTAATTATTTAATTTTTGTAATCAATTGAAGATAATTAATTATTAATTTAAGGATAATTAATTTATAATTAGGGATTAATTAATTAATGTAATTAATTATTGAAAATTAATTAATGAAAGCAATTAAAGGTAATTAATTGCTTAACGATAATTACTTAATTAAAAGTAATTAATTAATGATTAAAGGCAGATTAATCAAGTGGTTAACATTGATTTAAGATTAGGGATAGTGACTTATAGTAATTAATTAAGGACAATTAATGTTAATTAATTAAATAAGGGTTAATTAATTAATTAAAGATAACTAATCAAAAGGTGGATTAAATAATTAAAGGTTAATTATTTAATAATTAAAGGTTGATTAATTATAATTAAAGGTTAATTAATTTATTATTAAAGGTTAACTAATTTATTATTAATGGTTAATTAATAAATGATTAAAGAATAATTAATCAAAATGATTTGTAATTTATTAATGTTAATTAACCAGGATAAGTAATTCATAAGTAATTAATCTGATTTAAATTAATCAGACAATTAACTGATCTTACTTATGAATGTTTGGATTGAATTGGATGCTTTAAATTGTGTGATATCCCTGATATACGATGTTCTGTGATATGATTAAGCTGTGAAATGTAACTTATTATCTGTGATGAATGTAATTTATTTATCTGCGATGTACCTATGTTATTTATCTGTGATCTATGAATAAAGATAAGCATTATAGTTTATACCGCTTATCAAATATATTGATGTATTTGAATCTGTGATGATTGATGATGTTGCACTTTTATTGTGTAAAATCCCTGGACCACACTTATACGCACACAAATATGGATTGCACGAGGAAATTGGTTAAGTCATAGATTTTTGAAATGGTTTTAAAAATTGAATTTTGAAGTTTTGGGAAATGGAATTGGGTTAAATATGAAAAGCTTTTGAAAAGAAATTTTAAAGATAAAAATTATTTTGAATAACTTGATTAAGTTTTGAAATTTAAATAATTTGATTTGAATTTAAATTCAAGATTTGAGATTAAATTCTATATTTGGAAATTATGGTTTAAAAAGATTGTACAAGTTATAAATGTGTTTATATGGGTGTTAAACCATTTTCAATGTATTGTTTTGAGAATTGGAATTTAACCCAAAGTTTATACTTAAAAGGCTTTAACTCGTGCGAATGTAATCGGATTTTTTCGAAACGAAAATTATTTGTTTTCAAAGTAAATGGCTTTCATATAAAGAAAGGATTTTCCAATTTGTGTCGAAAGATTTCAGGTTTGAAATGAAATAAAATAGTTTTGAAAACTATGAATTAATCTTTGTGAAAAATGGTTGAACCATATTTGAAACCGAAAAGGATCTTAAAGGTATATCTTTTGTACAAAAGATTTGAAATGAAATTGTTTTGTAAGTCATTATAGGAATCTTTGTGAAATATTTGTAAACTTTGTTTCCAAATAAAAGAGGATCTCAAAGATAAATCTTTTGTTAAATATTGTAAATGAATCTTTGTGAAAGATTAGTGAACTTTGTGAGGTGAATCTTTTTGTTAAAAGATTTAAATGGTAATTTGTTTAACCATTTGAAAGAAAAGTTTTGGGTAACAAGTGTGACTTAACTGAGATCTCATTATCCATATGTTTTTAAATTAAGCGCTCATTATTCAATTTAGCTTGGAGAGGACTTTGTATCATATAACCATTCTGAATAGTGATACGAAGAAATGGATAGCAATTGAAGAAGGTGGTGAAGACCGGGTGCCTTCGAGAATGATAGGATAACCTGTCGAATGACTCTGCACTGAGTTGCTCCGGTATAGGGATCACCATATGTGATGGGGAGTCCGGTCGGGATTGTGAATACCCGGATTGCAAGGGCTTTTTCCTTTATTGGACGAAGTGCCTTCGGTTCTGTTCGAACCCGGAACAGACTTGTATAGTTGCATGTCTGACATTACACTTTGAGATATAAAACTGACCTCTATCAAATACATTTCTGTTTGGTGGCGGAGAATTTATTCTTTTAGCTTAACACCCTTCTCTAAAACGTACGAGCTCAGAGGTTATATAGTTGATAGTTATCAGTGATATACTCCCAATTTGGTAGTGTGGCATGCTGAGTGCTGCTGTGTGTTGTTGATCATTTGTTGATCAAATCATGGCTTTTGTGTAAAGCATAGCTTTGTGGACGAGACTGCATCAGGACCTCACACCCTGAAAATGGTCGAACCAGGTAATATGCGGCAAGGTTATAAGGTCGCGCCCTTTAGGGTTGTCATTCCCTTTTGGAAAAGGTTGGTATCATGGTATGGAGCCCAGATACTTAACGCATGTGGTCACTGTAAATCTATTTCTTTGTGATTGCTTTGTGGTTGTTGGTGTAGAGGTAAAACGGATAAAGGTCGCAAACGACCGGGAGATGGCATGCTCGTGTAGTAGTTACCTAGTTACAGAAGGTAACCCGGCCTTGTGTTGGTAGAGAGCTGCGGGACGTCCCTCCGGAGGCGTACCCATGTGGCAGTAGGAAGTTCCTTAGCCTGGCCATTTGTTGGAAATCCGGTCATCCAATACGCGCCTTGTACGTTTGTAGTTGTATAACCTGCCATTTACTTATGGTGACACCCCACTGTTTAGATGTTAGCTATAGTAGGCATACAATAATGGTTGTATGCTGGCTAAGGTTAATATCATACTTGCAAATGTTTTCCACTACGCACTAATAATAATATCAAAAAAAAATTGCATATCAGGCATGTTGACTATCATAAGGAGAAATCTCCTCCAATTCTGCGTTTTCATTGTGTGTGCGGCGGCAGGCCTTATGGTAGTTTCATTTTCCAAAAAGCATTGCTGATTTCTTTAAAATTCTTTTGTTTGCTTTTGATAAAGATAAATTGTTTTTGTTTGCTCATACCAGTCCCATGGCTGACATGGAGTTTATTGTCCCTTCCTAAACTCTTGGTGCCCACAATTTTCCACACGGGCTGTCTAAAGTTGGGATTTTCAGATAATAGATGTAGATTCGATAGTCTTCTTCAGTCTTTGGATGATTGACCTTGCTTAAGTCAACTTGATGGTGGTTCTCGCTTATTGGATTGGAGATCTTTGGAGTTTGGCATTGAAGACACTATCTTTCCGTTGTTGGTGTTTTGTATTCCGTTGTGGCATTGTATATTGTGCTCTGATATATTTTGGTGATCAGTGTTGTATCATATTCAAATATTGTATTCATTGGAGATATATGATATTATCTTTTTCTTCCGCTGTGTTGTTATACTTAATGTGTTATAAGCTCCGGCGAGCCAGATTCGGCGTTTGAATCTGCGGCATTCTAGTACAAGTGAAGTACGGGTGCCGATTTTCGAAGGTCGAGTCAGGACTGTTACATAAAATGTATAAAAAAAGTGTTTTAAAGTTGTATATATTGCTATACCTGAGTAAACTGTGAAAATTGTATAGATTTTACCAGGTCAGTCGACTGACCCACCGTGGAAATTCTGTGCAACATGCGCAGGTGCACAGATATACAAATATATATTTAAAAATTCGTTTGAATATTCAATCGACTGACCTAGAAGCTTAGTTGACTGAATTTCTACAACAACTACTTTTTGAAAAGATGTGACTATTTGTGAAGAGTTACGAACCTCTACGAAAAGATTTGGATGCAACACTTCAATCGAAGCTCTTCATCAACAGTCGTTGCTTTCTAACCTTTGTAAATACATACTCAAACTTGATTCCAAATGATCGAATAACTGAATCATCACCGAATTTTCTTATCTTTCTAATCCATCTCTCTTGAATCTATTTGCTATAATACTTTCAATTATTCTGCATTTAAGCAATATTATACCTTTCTACTCTTTATAAACTTCAAATATGTGTATATATATATATATATATATGTATGTATGTATGTACTTGAGGAGAAGACTATAGGAAGGGTGTACTATAAGTGACAAATCCGTGTTATTAGAACACACAAAGTCAAGCAATCTTTTGTATTTGTCGAAGTCCTATTCTGCTGCTCAGTCTTGTGAAGTCTTCTTCGGCTACTGATTCGAAATCTTGTTCTGTTGCTCAGGTCCCTGTTCGGCTGCTCAGGGATTGTATAGACCTATTCCTCCGGGTTAAGTGAGGGTTGTTGTTTTATTGAAATTCCAAAAGAAGTCTGGGACTGGACGTAGGACGGTGCTCCGAACCAGTATAAAAATCTCTGGTGTCATTTTCTTA
Source organism: Allium cepa (assembly GCA_030765085.1). NCBI lineage: Eukaryota > Viridiplantae > Streptophyta > Magnoliopsida > Asparagales > Amaryllidaceae > Allium > Allium cepa. Next base: position 94,097,406 of record CM060946.1, on the reverse strand, counting down.
TATTACTTTTATATTCCACATTATTTACTGTATTACTATCTTCATTATACTCCGTATTGTCATATATCCATATTACACGATCCATAGCACACTTTCAATACACACGTAGTGAACTACAAAGGAAACTATACTTCAAACCCAAGTACCCTATAAAAATCTTTATTGTTTGAGTCGTAGTTATAGTTTATAATTGTTAAAATCACTCCTCAAGTAGTTTACACACACTATACAAAAGTTTTAAATATAAATATATATATATATATACACAAAAAAAAAATAGTGGACATAAGTGCTCACTGTGCAAAAAAGCACAGTTCAGTCGACTGGACTGATTTCACCAGTTGACTGAGTCTATTTTCTTTGCACAGACATGCACATGTGCACACCACTTTGAATATTCAGTCAACTAGATATTTATAACCAGTCTACTGACCGTATGCAACTGCCATATTTCCTAAAGGGTCGCTTCTCTTTGCGAAGAGTAACGATCCAATTTGCAGAGTTATGGATGCAACTATTAATTGAAACTCTTCGTGAATAGTAGCAACCTTATATACTATATATATATATAGATCTAAATCCATGATTTTAGTAATCCGGTTTACTTCAATCTATTCTATTCTATGATCTATATTTCTTGACTATATTTCTGCATTCTAAAAGCTTTCTAATCAAAGATATGTTGCTTGAAGCTCAGAGTTAATTATTATATACTTCGATTCGAAGAAATATCTTCCTTTTTGATCTTCATACACACAATATATACTTGATGATTTGATTATAGGAAGGGTGTACTATCAAAGACAAATCAGTGTTATCAAGAACACAAAGTGTCAATAACTTTATCGAAATTGTAGAAGTCCTGTTAGTTTGTATCGAGCGAAAAAGTCCTCTTCGGCTGTTGAGGCGGAAAAATCCTATGCGGCTGCTCAGGTGATGCATACCTATTCCTTCGGGTTAAGTGAGGGGTTATTGAGAGAAATTCCAGAGGGAAGTATGAGACTTGACGTAGAACGGGAAGTTCGAACCAGTATAAAAACTCCTAGTGTGCTTATTCTTATTTACTTTATTATTATTATCTGTTTCAGCATTTAGATTATAATACATTCCATATTACACGATCCTAAGTATTAGCTATTCAGCATACACACTTTCAATTGGTATCAAAGCAAGGTTACCTAATGACCGTTACACAGTCATTTGATATATTCTAGTAATATGGAAAGTGACACTAACAACGGTTTTATAGAAGATCAATCCACTGCACGACCACCACTATTCAATGACATGAATTGCACTTATTGGTCTACATGTATGAGAATTTATATACAAGCAAATGATTTTGATTCATGGAATATCACACAATCTGAATATCATGTACGCATAACTAAATTTTCTACATGGTCAAACACACAAAAATTAGATTCTACTGTAATTGCTAAAGCTATGAATATGTTGTTTTGCTTCTTGGACAAGAATAGGTTTAATCGTGTTAGTGTGTGCAATGCTGCATATGAAATATGGCGAACACTGAAAATAACTCATGAAAGTACTAACAAGGTTAAAAAAAGCAGGATATCCAAGCTTAAGAATCAATTTTAAAATTTTAGAATGAAATAAAATGAGTCCATTAATGATATGTATTTCAGATTTCAAGATCTTTATCACTCATTATTAGGACTAGGAGAATTTTTTTCTGATTTTGATATAGTAACAAGAATCCTAAACTCTTTAACAGATGAATGAGAAAGAAAGGTCTTAGCTATTAAAGAAGCAAATGATCTTTCCACTATGAAACCGAAGAGTTAATAGGAAATCTAATGTCATATAAAGTGAATTTGCAGGCAAAGAAATTTCAAGCACATGATAAGAAGAATCTAGCATTTCAAGCAGAAAAAGACGATTCAGATGAAGAGGATATGGCACTTATTGCAAAAAAATTCAAAAAGTTTTTGAATCTCTCTCAACAACAACAACGGAGGAGGAGGAAAAGAGAGAGATATCTCTCTCAACAACAACAACGGAGGAGGAGGAAAAGAGAGAGATGCTATGAATGTCATAAGAAGGGCCATTTGAAGAGAGATTGTCCAGAACGTAAAAAGAACAAATTCAAGGACAAATTCAGAAAGAAAGCTTTTTTAGTCACTTGGGACGAATCAGACTCATCGGATAGTGATAGTAACAACGACAATGACAATGAACAAGCTAATGTATGCTTCAGGTCACAAAAGACGATGTAAGTGATTTAAGTTTTGATGATTTAGTAGAAATTATTCAGAATCGATAGATTTAGTAAAACAGATTAAAAAAAGAATAGGGAATTAATAGAAAAACTGAATAGAACAAAATTATAAGTAACTACGCTAAAAGATGAGAAGAAAATTCTAGAAGAGGAACTTGAGAATACTCAAGAATCTAATTCTAATTTAACTTCCGAAATATCTATGATTACTCAATAATTAGAAATTTAGAAAAATAAGAACGATGATCTATCAGTAGATATTAAAGATTTAAAATATGGCTATAAATTTTTAGAATTATAAAATTCTAGTCTCAAAACAAAATTAGAAAATATTTCTAATTTTAATAAAGGAAGAGAGAATCTTTCTAAAATTATAGAAAATTCTCAACCTACCTCAAATAAATCAGGAATATGATATAAAAATTTATACAAGCTAGAATTGAATAACATTAAAAATAAGTTTAAAAAGGATATTAAATCAACAGTTTCTAAGGAAATTAAAACTATAAAAATATGGATTCCTAAAACAAATAATAATTTGATTAGGAATAAATATATTAAATCATTCTTGGAAGCTGTTCATTATAATGATAAATATATTTTTAAAGAGAACTCTGAACCCTATCGGGTTTGGCTTCTTAAGATTTAATCCTTAGGACCCTAACGGAGGAAGTGGGTACCAATATTGTTCTTTTTTTTGCAGGTACCGTTTGAAAAGAGAGGAAAATGGATATAGGAAAAAGGCCGCTCTAAACACATGACTGACAATAAAGATGTGCTAACCAACATTATCTACTCGAATGGAGGATCGGTCACATTTGGAGATAACTCCGAAGGCCATATCATCGGCAAAGGCGATTTCAACAGCAACGACACCTCTACTTTACCTCTCATTACTGAAATTTTATTAGTTAAAAATTTAAAACATAATTTACTAAGTATTAGTCAATTATGCGATAAAAGTTTTAATATATCGTTTTCAGAAAATAAATGCAATATTACTAATAAAAATCTAGAGTTAATCTTTAAAGGTATACGAGATAGAAATATTTATATTTTAAATATGAATATAAATAATAACTCTAATATGTGTCTGGTAGTAAAAGAAAATAATTCTTGGCCATGTCACAAACCATTTTGTCATATAAATATTAAAACTATAAATAAATTAGCCAAAACTAAACTAGTAAACGGTTTACCCGATATAAAATTCAAAATTGACAACATCTGTGATGCATGTCAATTAGGAAAATTAACAAAATCTTCTTTTAAATCTAAGAAAGTAATATCTACAGAACAACCACTTGAACTATTACATATGGATCTTTTTGGACTTACTCAAATTCAGTCGATCAATCATAATAGATATGTGTTTATTATTGTAGATGATTTTTCTAGATATACATGGACTATATTCATGAAAAATAAAAGTGATACTTTTGAAAACTTTAAAATATTTGTCAAAATAATTGAAAATATTGAAGATTTAAAAATTAAGCTTATTAGAAGTGATTATGGGGGAGAATTCGAAAATGAAGTTTTTGAATATTTTTGTAATAAGAAAGGAATTAATCATAATTTTTCTTTTCCTAAAACACCACAACAAAATGGAGTTGTAGAAAGGAAAAATATAACATTATAGGAATGCACAAGAACTTTATTAAATGGAACCACTTTACCAAAACATTTTTGGGCAAAAGCTGTAGCAACTGCTTATTATGTTTTGAATCGTGTTTCTATACGACCACTTACTGAAAATACTCCATATAAACTACTAAATGGAAGAAAACCAAATATTTCATATTTTATGGTTTTTGGTTCAAAATATTTTATTTTAAACACTAAAGATCAACTCGGTAAATTCGATCCAAAATCCAATGAAGGAATATTTATAGGTTATTCGGAACGAAGTAAAGCTTATCGAATTTTTAATAAACGAACTAAAATTATTGAAGAAACTCTTCAAGTTTCTTTTGATGAAAACTTTATTAATGAAAATATAAATAATATAAAAAATCACTTGGATGATGATGATATTATTCAAAAAGTTAATGATAATAATAATAATATTAGAGAAGATGAAAACATTATTCATAATGAAGAAAATATAAGATCTCCACTGTGACGAACCAGAATTTTTGAACATTTGAAAATTGAATATTTAATTGATTTTAAATATTTCAAAGTTAATTTAACTTGAATTTCAGTTATAACTATGAATTTGGCAATTAAATTATTTAATTTGATTATTAAAGCTTAGGTAAAAATTTGAATTTTCAATTTTCAGCTTGTTAAAAATATTTTAAAGGCTTAGAGAATCCATATTGATAATACTGAAGATAATGGAAGCTTCAGAATTGGATTTGAAAATGTTTTGTTCAGTTTTGAAATTTTACCGTTTAAATCGATATTTAAAAATAGCCTTCCGAGGCACAGTCTTGAAATTTGACGAAACTAGTTCCATTGGATCCGTAATATTGTATTATTATCGGATTTCAATTTTTGTAGCAATCAGAGTTGTCGTTTAACCCTGACAGCTCAAAACGCATAAAAAGTATTTTAATCGATTCAATTTAAAATTGATCGTTTACTTCCGTAACTTGCGTATATGATCAAATTAGCTTCCGAAACATGTTCCATTGTGTTTGAAATGCGGATAAAACCCTATAAATGCTAGGCGGCATGCCTCAATAGGAGTTTGGGATTTCGAGTTAGGCTATACGAGATATTTTGAATATAAAATTATAAAAAAAATTAACTAGAAAATCATTGTAGCTATTCCTTCTTCAACACGCCAACATCCCATCTTTTTTTAGAAGCAGAGCACTGATGTCTCCTTTTCAATAAAAAAAAAGAATGAAGCCGGCCTCCTCAGAAAAATCACGAGTTCTCCTCTTCCCCTTTGATTCAAAATCTAAGTGAAGCCAGAATTCCATTTCCCTCGTTCGAAATTTTTTTTTAATGAAGATTGGTAAGTCGCGATTTATCGCGTGCTCATCCCCAAAGCCTCCTAGCGTTCGCACCTGGAGGCTCGAAGAAGAGACGCGGTCGCGTCATCGCCGCGGTAGGGAACTCTGCTCGACATCAAGTGTGAGCACGTGGATCGCGAGCGTGTGGAGGTGTCGAAGCAGATCGGCGCATGTCAAATGGATGGTGGCTAGCGAATTTGAAGGTTGCGATGGCCGAACTAGGGCTGTGTTGACTTCGTTCGCTCAAGAGGGCGGCGTGCGCGTCGTCACGACTAGCTGGAGCACGAGGCAGGGCATGCGAGAAAGTGATGGCAACGAAGCTAGGGTTTCGTTCAAACAATTCGAACTCGACTGTAAGTATATTTTTTGAATTTTATTCATCAATATTTTTGAAAAAATAATATAGAAAATAAATAGTTACAGTAAGTATAAATTTCTGTTTATTTGAATTTAAATGAAATTAACATGTTTTATCAGAGAAATGTTTATGCAGTTTTCATATTTTTATATGCATGCAAGGAAATATAATTTTTACAGTAAAAAGAAAAGAAAATGTTTACTATTTGTTTATTTACAGAAAATAAAGTATAAATGTATTGTTTAACTGATTTATCTAAAACTATTTAAATTACTAAAGAAAACTTATATACAGGGAAGTTAGTTTTAAATATAAATTTTTAGTTAGATAAATTTATTAAAAAGAGTTTGTTTAAAAATTTAAGATATTAGTTTTAAATAAAACTATTAGATAACTAAACTATCAAAACGAAAATTAATTGTTCGATCATTTCGAATATTAATAAACCATATAAATGTTTATTCGAGGTCTAAAATGGAGAAACAAGCCGGAATGGAAATGAGTTGGAATGGATTGCAAATAAAAGGTGAGATCTTCTCACTCAATCAGATTTTTTCTGATTTATTTTAAATAGTTAAATTTAAATTTTGTTGATTGTGTGCTTGGATGATGGTTTTTATTATTTGTTTTGAAATAGACCCTATGCACCACATAATAGCGGATGATATTTCATAAATCCCATATACCGCGACATTCCACCTCGAAGTGGAATTGGTATTTAATTGTCGTGCTAACATCTATGGATGCAGAGAAACGGGTTGGAGGGATTCAACTAGATTCCTCAAATATTGAATTTGTTTCATATGTTGTGTGCTGATAATGTAACGACCCGGCCTTTTCAACAGTTAATTTGTGATATTTAAAATGAATTTAAATAATTAATTTGAAATATAATTTGTTTTCAATATGAAAAGTTGGTTTGATTTAATAAAAAGAACTCAGAATTTAAATATAACAATTAATTGAATAAATTAAATAGTAATTGACAATTGGGTAAATTATTTAAATCTGGAATTGTAAGCTTGTTGGAAATATTTTAACGGCTTATAAAATTTATATTAATAATACTGAGAATAGTAAATGGATTAAAATTTAATTTAACTGTCGTTTGTTCAATTTTAAATTTACATTGTTTAAATTGACGATTAAAAATAGCCTTCCGAGGCACAGTCTCGGAATTCGACGAAACCAGTTCCGTTGGATCCGTAATATTGAATTATTGGCAGATTTCAAATTTCGTAATTTTCGGAGCTATAATGTGGTCGTACGAGATTAAAATGCTTCGAAAACAATTAATTATTTTTAACTTAAATATCCTACATCAAATCATAGCCGAATTCTTTCATCTCAACCCGACTACTCTCTATCTCATCACGCACTCTCTTTGCTTTCCTCATAAGCCAAGATCGATTTACTTAATAACATGGCCGCCTTCTTTTTATCAAAATCAGATCGTTCGTTTAAAAAAAAATGGAAGACGAGCGAATCTCATTCGACTCGCTGGGGGGCTCGCGTAGGGGCGAAGCGACTTGGAGTTCGACATCGAGGCAAGGGGGCGTCGTTCGCGAGTTGGCGCACGCGATGGGTGTCGTTCGCGAATTGGGGGGGAAGCAAGCAACTTGTTTCGCACACGAGCAGAATAGAATCGCGCGTGCCGTGATTTGTTGCCAGATCTCGAATGGTGAGTTGACGATGACGGCTGCGGTGTCGAGGTTGAGAAGAGGCGCGCGCGTGATTCTCGAGCTCGATCGCGAGTTGATGTCGCGCGCGCGTAGAGGCTGCTGTCACTAGAAAGCGGTGGCGTGGATCGCGGTGTTGGGCAGCGAAGTGTTGGAGGCCGCGTCGTTCTTGGGGGATGCAGTGGTGCTCGCGCACGCGAGTGGTGGTGCGGTGGCGATGGGGGAAGCTAGGGCATGCGATTTTCGTCCGTGGAAGGTCGCGCAGTGAGGTATCCGTAACTTTCTTTTTAATCTAATAAATACGTATTGATTAAATAGCTATATTTTACAGTAAAGACATATATGTTTAATTTCAAACTTTAATACATCTATGTATATATATATATAAGATGTTTGTAAGTAAACAGGAATTTTAGATATGTGAACGTTTATATGAAATTGATCTTCGAAACTATTATTTATTTCCCTAGATTTATATATATGTATGTTCAAAAATAAAATAAATAGACATATTTTAAGATTGCTAAAATTATTTTTAATAATAATGGACCTGGAGAAAGAAGAAAAAAAAGGAGAGAACAATTTGTTTAATAGAAGAAAATGTTTTCAGTTTCAAACTTAGTAATTAGTAAATTGAATTTATTAAAAGGAAATAATGTTTAAATTGTTCCAAATACTTATGAAATTCAATTTTGAATTATCAATTCATTAAATTATAAAATGGAAATTTATCGATCGGTTATTTCAGATATTAATAAATCATCAAATTGTTATTCAAGGTCAAAAATCGAGAAACCAAGGCAATAATGGAATGGATTGCAACTTAAAGGCAAAGGTGAGATTTTCTCACTCATTTGGATACCCTTAATTAAATGTTAAATTTAAATTATTGGATGTGTTTGGTTGATTGATAATAATTTATCCACTGGTTAATATCATAACCCATATGCTGTAATATCCATTTGAAAGTGGATTGATATGTTACTGTGCTAACATTTGTGGATGCAGGGAAAACAGGTTGGAGGGATCCAACAGGATTCCTCAAAACTATTTATTTTATTTCGTATATATGCTGTTCTGTGACAGGATGATATATTGAGTTGGGTGGTTTTATAGATAATTGAATTATCAACTGTTGAATAATAGAGAAGTTGAAAATTTGAAATTTCTATTACCGTTGATAAATTAATTTGAAGAAGTTAAATAAAACTCAAATAGAAAATATTTATTTGAAATTTTACTCTACTTTAAGTGAGAATGAAGAAAAGAAATAAGAGTATATTTTCTACTTAAGTTAAACCTTAATGTGATAAAGTCGAGTTTTGGAAAATTTAAATTATAAATTTATACTTGAAGGAATATTATAATCGATAAGTGAATTAAAGAAAATGGAATTATATTAAGAAATGGAAATGGAGGTCTATTAAGGAAATAAAAAGAAATATTAATAAGAAAAGAAAAGAAAATTTATTAGGAAATAAAGACGATGCTATTAAGAATTATGAATAAGAAATTCTGTTAAGAGCCAAAAGGAAATTTTATTTAATAGTGAATGGAATTTATTAAATGGGACAATATGGAACTTTATAGAAAGAAATAAATTATAAAGATGAGATTTTTAAATCAAACTATCTTATAATAAATGAAATCCAAGGAGATTTTATAAATTCATGAATGGAATTTATAAATGAGATATGAAATTGGTTGAATGGAAATAGCAGGATATTTCCAAAGGTGAATGTGGACAAGAGGCATTTATAAATGGATATTGGATTTTCTAAAATTATAATTTATTTTAAAAAGAATATTTTAAATTACTATACTATATAATTTTTTTTATAAACTATTATTTGAATGAAAAATATTTTCGAATTAGTTATTTTGAAGGTTTAGCTATTATTTATTATAAACTCTAAGTTTTCTAAAATTAGCTTTGAAACTTATAAATAACTAGATTTAAATTTTAATATTTAATATTACTTCTTATTTTATAAATCTATATGTTTTCAAAATGTTTTTAAAAATCCAATTAAAATCCTCTTGTGATGGTAAGCAAACTAATTTAAATGGGATAAGATTTAGGAGAAATCTTATTAAGTGGAGAAAGTGAATTTGAGAAATTATAAGGAAAGTGTAAATTGATTTTTGAAGAATGAATGAGAAAGAAAAGATATTTCCAAAGGATAAATCAATGGAGTGAGTATAAGAAATCAATTAAGTGATTTCATGGGAATAAGGGGCTTGAAAATTTTATTCCAAATGGGTTAAATGGGAATAATATCTGAATGATATTTGAGATAAATAATTTGTGGAAATTATTTGATGGTTGCTTGTGTACGATTATTTGATAGTTAAATAATCGACTATCAATTTTGGACAATGCGCTGATCATTTCGAAGAGTCCGGGATCGGATTTAATTATCCGAAAACCACTTCGATCCGGTTTGAACGATTACGAATGAAGACCTTGAAGAGTTGAAGACGTTGACTGTCTAGATGTCCCTTTTTATTCGGCTTATGTGACGACCGCCCATGACTCCCGCACCAAAACAAGGAAATAATGCGCTGAAAGACGTGCCAGGCAGCCATGGGTGACCATCAAGGGTAGAATAAACATCGCAGAATCTATCGCATAACTCACAGCGCATGGATAAAATACAATAGAGAAATATACGTATAGTGAAGCTTCATAACAGAATATCATCAAATAAGCATCTTAGAAGTTTGATACAACCATCAGAACAGTCAATACATCAAAACCTCACTACAAAGCACTCAAAGTATATACAGCGGAACACCTAGTACATAATATGAAATAGTATGCAAAAGGCTCCTGCTCGTCTTCGCCATCATCAGCGTAGATCTCCAAGAACAGCACCTGACACCTGCTACCTAGTCTGCCCATCCCAACATGGATGAACAGCCCAAGGTAATAAGAGAAGACATAAAACCTTGAGTCAGACAAAGTCTTAGTGAGCAGTAAATCAACTATCAAACATACCAAAAGAGCATAAGGGATAAAAGGAATAGGAACCAAACCATCCCACTCCGCCTCTTTCTACAGTGATAGCCCCCAGACACATACTAAGGAGAAGCAAGCATAACATGGCAGACAATTAAAGTAAAGCAACAATCATTCGAGTCAAGGTCGATGTTTTCCAAATACAAACCCCCAAGGCCTAAACCAAGATCAGATAAGCACCTGGAAAACACCGATCTTGAGACCGAATGATGATACAACCAAACATCCAAACATCCATGACTCCGGCTATCACTGTTATCATTGCCTTGATTTCAGCGTTAGTTGAATGACCACCTGTCAAGGGCTAATGGTAACCCCGGTTCTAGACATAACTCCGCACGTCGTCGCAGCCCGTGCCTAGGAATTTTCGCAACTACCCAGAGTACTAGCACGTCGTCGTAGCCCGTGCTTGGAACGTCGTCGCAGCCCGTTCCAACGTACTCTTGCTTTGAGCATGCTAGAACCTTCAACAACGATGAAATCTCAGCCTCCTAGTCATCCTCCTCGACGACTATTTCCATACTAGCTCAAGCGCCTCTCGAGCTAACCATTATCAACCAACTCGCATCGCATCATCGAGTTATCAACATGCTTGGGATGATCCCGTCTGGATTAAACCAAGGCTATCTCACATCATGCTTCGCTTTATCGCATCATAGCAAAGTCTCATCTCAACATCATGGCTTGCCTCATCGCATCATGGCAAGTCCCATCTCAACATCATCTAATTCATACATATGAGCTTCAACATCCGCTTCATATGCCACAAGCAGCTTTCCTTATTCAAGAGCCTCTTCCGTAGCTTTTGAATCGTCTTTGACCATACTTGTCCAAATCTATCAACTAGATAACTTATTCACAACAATCAAACAAGGCAAACATTAATCCAAACAAATAAGTAGTCAATCAAGATCTAAATAGGCATTTATAACTAAAATGGAAATTTCGTAAATAAATGAGCAAGGATCTATCGTACATGAATCAAGGGTTTTTAGCATAGATCTAACAAATATAAATCATGGGTTTTGTCTCTACAACTTGATAAATGAACTTGCATAAGTAAACATCTTCATAAGTAATGGATCTACACTTGGATCTAAAGAAATATGCATAAAATCACTATCTACAACACTTCAACAAACCACCAATCCAATATACTCCTTTGGGTCCGCGTGAGAGATAACCACCACTCACCAAATCACCCAAACACTTCAAAAACTATCAACTTCAGATCTGGACAGCGAAGATTCAAGCTTGATTCGTCGAAATCCCGCTTGAAACGATGAAATCTAGCTTGGTTTGATGAAGATCTTCAACTTTGGCTCTTGGATCTTTGATCTTGATCTTCGATCTTGGATGGATGTTAGAACTAGATTGGAATGGAGAAAAGAAGTGAAGAAATGTTGTAGTCGAGCTATCAAAATGGCAGCACTTCGTCGCTTCAAAAACCGGTGCCAAAAAGTGAGCCAAACCCCTCTATTTATAGGCTGAATTCCCCTTAGGTCGTAACTCGTAGGTTCGGTTTTAGGTCATTGCCGACCTAAGAAATCTCCGACCTAACTAAGTCGTCTACGACTCATAGAATCCCTACAGTTTACGACCTACCCACTTCACGACCTAACAACCCCAGGGTCACACGAGTTAACACACGGCCGACCTAACTCCTATACGACCTAAGAACCTACCGAGTCAACGACCTACGACTCATCACTAAGTCGTTCATACGACTTAGTACTCAACAGCTTAACATCATCACGAGTTAACAACCTTACGACCTAACTGTGTTACGACTTACGACCTAAAACAAACGACTCAAGCTGTGACGACTTAACAGCCTTGCGAGTTACGACTTAATTCTAATACGACCTAAGACCCACAGCATCCTAACTAAGGTCGTCTACGACCTAACACACTCACGACTCATCAGGGTTAACGACATACGACTTATCGTTAAGTCGTTCCAAACGACTCACGACCAAAGCACCTTAACCCGCTAACCTTTAGGTCGGTCCAAACCTTAACTCGGTCAAACTCTATAAGTCGGTCATCCTATAGGTCGTTAACTCCACTAACTCGCTCACGACCTAACTCCTCAAGGTCGCTGCAACACTTTAGGTCGTAACCCAATAACTCGTAACTCGTGCACCCTCCTAAGTCGGTTACGACTTAAAACTCCACTATCTCGTTAACTCGTACACGACTCATCTCTTAACCCGTTAACTCCTCTAATCCAACCTAACTTCCACACGGGTCAATTCCTTACGAGTTAAAAACGTACGACTTAAACTATAGATGCCATAAACAACACTAATGACCTGTAAATTCTACGATTTATCGACACGTAAAATACGGGTCGTTACATTCTCTCCCTCTTAGGAATTTCGCCCCCGAAATTCCAAACAAACAAGAGCAACCAAAACTATTCTGCATGCCTACCATCCATAGCAATCAACAAACCATGCATCCAATTACTATCCTAGCATGCAGAATTCTAAGATTAGAACAAGTTACAAATTCATGAGATGCCACCACACCTTAGGGCCATACCTCGAAGAGTTCAGGATGAGCTGCCTTCATCCTCTCTTCCTCCTCCCATGTACAGTCGTTAACATCATCACTCCATTGTATCTTGAGCAACGTAATCGTCTTCCTCCTAAGCTGTTTCGTGTCGATTTCAACAACACAAAGCGGCTTACGAGGTCTCGTAACCACTGGATCAACCTCCAAGTCTTCACAGCTATCAGCAGAAACCACCGTGTTCGAGTCATGCACATACTTCCGTAGATAAGATACATGAAAGACATTGTGCACACCCGCCATCTTCTCCGGTAACTCCAACCTATAAGCGAGCTTTCCAATTCGCTCAATAATTGGGAATGGTCCAACAAATCTCGGAGTTAACTTTCCTTTCTTCCCGAATCTAATAACATTCTTCAGTGGAGAAATCTTCACAAAAACCATATCACCCACGTCGAATTCCAAATCCTTACGACGCTTATCGGCATAACTTTTCTGACGATTTTGGGCTGCCTTCATTCGTTGCTGAATGATCTCTATACAATCCGTAGTCTGTCGAATCATCTCTGGCCCAAGTATCAGCTTTTCTCCAGTTTCCAACCAACATGTTGGAGAGTTACACGGTCTTCCATACAATGCCTCATATGGTGCCATACCAATACTCGACTGATAACTGTTATTATACGCAAACTCCACCAAATGAAGATGATCTTCCCACGATCCTCCGAAATCCAAAACACATGCTCTGAGGAGATCTTCCAAAACTCGGTTGACTCTCTCAGTCTGACCATCTGTTTGAGGATGATAAGCTGTACTCAAACACAACTCGGTTCCCAAAACTTCCTGAAAGCTCTTCCAAAATCCACTAGTGAACAATGGGTCTCGATCGCTCACTATACTCTTCGGAATACCATGGAATCGAACTATCCACTTAACATACAACTCAGCCAACTTCGATGCAGTCCTAGTCGATCGAACAGGAATGAATCTTGCACTCTTGGTCAACCGATCTACTATGACCCAAATCCCTTCATTTCCTGCTCTTTTTCTAGGTAGACCATCGATAAAATCCATCGATATCTGTTCCCACTTCCACATAGGAACTTCTAATGGATGAAGCAATCCACTTGGCTTCTTCTGCTCCGCCTTAACCAACTGGCAATTCATACACTTGGAAATAAAATTTCCAACATCCTTCTTCATACCTTCCCAGTAGTAGGTTCTCTTCATGTTCCGATACATCTTATTTCCACCTGGATGAATCGTCAACTTCGAGTGATGACTTTCCCTAAGAACTTCATTTCTCAATCCATCTACATCGGGAACAACTAGTCGTCCTTGCTTTCGAAGCCAACCCTCTCGATCGACTTCAAATCCCTTATCCTTCTCTGGGTCCAATCTAGATTCCAAATCATGGATAATCTTGACAAGCTTATCGTCTTGCTTTTGACTCTCGCCAATCTTTTCCACAAGAGTAGGCCTTATTGATAAGTTTGCCAACATCTCAGGTTCCAATTCACATCTGGGCCTGAAATCAAATCCAGCCAAATACTCGAGACTCTTCCATTCCGAAAACATGGCTCCCAATCCTGCATGTCTTCGACTCAACGCATCAGCCACTGCGTTACCTTTTCCCGGAGTATAGGCTATCCCAAAATCATACGATGCCAAGAACTCTAGCCACCGTTGCTGTCGAAGATTCAAATCCTTTTGAGAGAACAGATACTTCAACGACTTATGATCTGTAAACAACTCGAATCTAACTCCCAATAGATAATGTCTCCACATCTTCAAAGCAAAAACAATTGCCGCTAACTCCAAATCATGAGTCGGATAATTCCTTTCATGCGGCTTCAGTTGCCGACTTGCATATGCAACAACTTTATTCTTCTGCATTAGTACTGCTCCAAGTCCAGTACCACATGCATCGGTGTAAACCACCATCTCATCATTCCCACTTGGAATAGTCAAAACAGGAGTACTCGTCAGTCGCTCTTTCAGGATTACGAAAGCTTGCTCAGACTTATCATCCCATCTGAACACTTGGTTCTTTTTCGTCAATCCTGTTAACGGTGCAGCTATCTTGGAAAAGTCTTTGATAAACCGTCGATAATATCCAGCTAATCCAAGAAAACTTCTCACATCAGATGCATTCTTAGGTCTAACCCAATCCTGGATTGCTGCCACCTTAGCGGGATCAACCGCTATTCCATTTCCAGAGATAACATGGCCTAAGAATCTCACTTCACTCTTCCAGAAGTGACACTTCGAAAACTTAGCCTTCAGCTGATGTTTCCATAAGATTTCCAAAACAATACGCAAGTGCGTCTCGTGTTCTTCTTCAGTTCTGGAATAAATCAGAATATCATCCACGAACACAAGTACGAAGTTGTTCAACTGATCTCTGAATACTCTATTCATAAGATCCACAAAGTATGCCGGTGCGTTAGTCAATCCAAACGGCATTACCAGCCACTCATAAAAACCGGATGGTGTCCTAAAAGCAGTCTTCGGCACACTATCCTTTGCCACTCTCAACTGGTGAAATCCCGTTGCCAAATCCATCTGAGAAAACACCTTAGCATTGTGAAGCTGATCAAACAAGTCATCTATTCTCGGCAATGGATACTTGTTCTTCTTAGTCACCTTATTCAGCTCACGATAATCCACACACAACCTCAACGATCCATCCGCTTTGGTTGCGAACACAACTGGTGCACCCCATTCGGACACACTACTCCGAATGAATCCTTTTCGTAAAAGGTCATCAACTTGCACCTTCAACTCTTGCTGTTCCCTAGGCGCCATCCGCCTAAGAGGCATCACAACGGGTCTGGCTCCCTCAACTAGATCAATACGAAACTCGATCTCTCTATGCGGCGGTAACCCTTTGACCTCGTCAAAGACATCCTCAAATCCATTCACGATTGGCACCGATGACAGTCCATCCCGTGGAACAACCAGCGAATACATGAAGCTCATGAAGACGCCTTCTTCATGCTTACATCGTATCACAACCTTTCTCCCCTCCACATTCTCGACTGTCACCTCCAATCTCTCACAATCAACCTTTGCCGCATACTTCCTAAGCCAGTCCATACCCAAAATAATTCTGAACCCCACAAAGTTCAGAACAAAACAATCACAAACAAAAGAGCAATCATGACTCGACACAACTAGACCACGGCATATCATACACAAACATGACGAACCCCCAACTGGATTAGTCACAACCAATGGCCTATCAACAATATCCGGTTCCAAACCTAACCGGCCTACAAGATCATCACAAACAAAAGAATGCGACGCTCCAGTATCAAACAACACTCTAACTGGAACACCACAAATGGAAAGAGTACCTTGAACCACCACACTCTTCCCTTTCTCTTCAGCAGTAAGAGCTTTTGAAAACGACGGCACAGCTCCCAAAGCATAAGCTTGCACAATTTGCCTGTCCTTCCTCGGTTCTGGACAATCTTTCCTGAAATGCCCTGGCTAGTCACAGTTGTGGCATTTCGCCGGCGCCTTTGGATTCCTACAATCCTTGGAGAGATGGCCCTTCTGCTGGCAATTATAGCAAGTCATTTCGCCCCTCGGCTTCTTCTGGCTATCCTTACCCTTCTGTTGCTGTTGCTTCCTCTTCTTGTTTCCACCCTTCTGTGGCTTAAACCCTTCCTTGGTTACAGCAACAACAGAACTCTCCCTAGGAAACAAACTCTCATGCCTGAGAGCTTTCTCCACAAGCTTCTCAAACGGATCGTCCAGATGATCCACCAACTGTCTTCCAAGATAAGCATCCAAACCGGTCACAAACTTCTCATTCTTCTGATAGGGAGAATCAATATACGATCTGGCATACTTGGACAAAGCTTCAAACTCAGAAACATACTCAAGAACGGGTCTTCCACCTTGCTTGAGCTCCACAAACTTTTTAAACAAGACAGATTTCTGAGCCGTAGAGATGAACTTAGCTTCAAATCTAGCTTGGAATTGCTCCCAACTAATCTCTTCCTCTGGAGTATCAATGGTGATAGAATTCCACCAATCCGAAGATCTCCCTTGAAGTTGCCTTGATGCAAGCTTCCTCTTAGTTGCATCCTCAATTCCCAAGTCACCAAAGATCCTTCTACAAGCATCAATCCATCTTTGCACTTCAATGGTTGATTCCGTTCCCAAGAAAACCTTTCCTCCAAGAGAAGTATAGTCCTTGCAAAGCTTAGCAAAATCCACTGGTCTTGGAGCTTGAACTTGAACTCCAACATCTACTGATGGCCCCGAGGCTGGTATCCTTCTCATGATCGAAGTCATCATGGCCTCAAACATAGGAGCATAATCAACAGCTTCCTTAGCAGCACGGCCTTCCCTAGCAGCTGGTCTCCCCCTTCGACTCATCCTTAATATCTACAAAAAGGAATGACTTAGAACACCTTGAGAAACAACTGCATAAGGAGTTCAAATCCTTCTAAACTACTATATTATATATAGTAATCATTCATCAAAATACAATTACGTCTCTCATACGTAGTTACGTCAGCGAGCGTTGGCCAAAATCGATTAACCAAAGCTCTGATACCAAATGTGACGACCGCCCATGACTCCCGCACCAAAACAAGGAAATAATGCGCTGAAAGGCGTGCCAGGCAGCCATGGGTGACCATCAAGGGTAGAATAAACATCGCAGAATCTATCGCATAACTCACAGCGCATGGATAAAATACAATAGAGAAATATACGTATAGTGAAGCTTCATAACAGAATATCATCAAATAAGCATCTTAGAAGTTTGATACAACCATCAGAACAGTCAATACATCAAAACCTCACTACAAAGCACTCAAAGTATATACAGCGGAACACCCAGTACATAATATGAAATAGTATGCAAAAGGCTCCTGCTCGTCTTCGCCATCATCAGCGTAGATCTCCAAGAACAGCACCTGACACCTGCTACCTAGTCTGCCCATCCCAACATGGATGAACAGCCCAAGGTAATAAGAGGAGACATAAAACCTTGAATCAGACAAAGTCTTAGTGAGCAGTAAATCAACTATCAAACATACCAAAAGAGCATAAGGGATAAAAGGAATAGGAACCAAACCATCCCACTCCGCCTCTTTCTACAGTGATAGCCCCCAGACACATACTAAGGAGAAGCAAGCATAACATGGCAGACAATTAAAGTAAAGCAAAAATCATTCGAGTCAAGGTCGATGTTTTCCAAATACAAACCCCCAAGGCCTAAACCAAGATCAGATAAGCACCTGGAAAACACCGATCTTGAGACCGAATGATGATACAACCAAACATCCAAACATCCATGACTCCGGCTATCACTGTTATCATTGCCTTGATTTCAGCGTTAGTTGAATGACCACCTGTCAAGGGCTAATGGTAACCCCGGTTCTAGACATAACTCCGCACGTCGTCGCAGCCCGTGCCTAGGAATTTTCGCAACTACCCAGAGTACTAGCACGTCGTCGCAGCCCGTGCTTGGAACGTCGTCGCAGCCCGTTCCAACGTACTCTTGCTTTGAGCATGCTAGAACCTTCAACGACGATGAAATCTCAGCCTCCTAGTCATCCTCCTCGACGACTATTTTCATACTAGCTCAAGCGCCTCTCGAGCTAACCATTATCAACCAACTCGCATCGCATCATCGAGTTATCAACATGCTTGGGATGATCCCATCTGGATTAAACCAAGGCTATCTCACATCATGCTTCGCTTTATCGCATCATAGCAAAGTCTCATCTCAACATCATGGCTTGCCTCATCGCATCATGGCAAGTCCCATCTCAACATCATCTAATTCATACATATGAGCTTCAACATCCGCTTCATATGCCACAAGCAGCTTTCCTTATTCAAGAGCCTCTTCCGTAGCTTTTGAATCGTCTTTGACCATACTTGTCCAAATCTATCAACTAGATAACTTATTCACAACAATCAAACAAGGCAAACATTAATCCAAACAAATAAGTAGTCAATCAAGATCTAAATAGGCATTTATAACTAAAATGGAAATTTCGTAAATAAATGAGCAAGGATCTATCGTACATGAATCAAGGGTTTTTAGCATAGATCTAACAAATATAAATCATGGGTTTTGTCTCTACAACTTGATAAATGAACTTGCATAAGTAAACATCTTCATAAGTAATGGATCTACACTTGGATCTAAAGAAATATGCATAAAATCACTATCTACAACACTTCAACAAACCACCAATCCAATATACTCCTTTGGGTCCGCGTGAGAGATAACCACCACTCACCAAATCACCCAAACACTTCAAAAACTATCAACTTCAGATCTGGACAGCGAAGATTCAAGCTTGATTCGTCGAAATCCCACTTGAAACGATGAAATCTAGCTTGGTTGGATGAAGTTCTTCAACTTTGGCTCTAGGATCTTTGATCTTGATCTTCGATCTTGGATGGATGTTAGAACTAGATTGGAATGGAGAAAAGAAGTGAAGAAATGTTGTAGTCGAGCTCTCAAAATGGCAGCACTTCGTCGCTTCAAAAACCGGTGCCAAAAAGTGAGCCAAACCCCTCTATTTATAGGCTGAATTCCCCTTAGGTCGTAACTCGTAGGTTCGGTTTTAGGTCGTTGCCGACCTAAGAAATCTCCGACCTAACTAAGTCGTCTACGACTCATAGAATCCCTACAGCTTACGACCTACCCACTTCACGACTTAACAACCCCAGGGTCACACGAGTTAACACACGGCCGACCTAACTCCTATACGACCTAAGAACCTACCGAGTCAATGACCTACGACTCATCACTAAGTCGTTCATACGACTTAGTACTCAACAGCTTAACATCATCACGAGTTAACAACCTTACGACCTAACTGTGTTACGACTTACGACCTAAAACAAACGACTCAAGCTGTGACGACTTAACAGCCTTGCGAGTTACGACTTAATTCTAATACGACCTAAGACCCACAGCATCCTAACTAAGGTCGTCTACGACCTAACACACTCACGACTCATCAGGGTTAACGACATACGACTTATCGTTAAGTCGTTCCAAACGACTCACGACCAAAGCACCTTAACCCGCTAACCTTTAGGTCGGTCCAAACCTTAACTCGGTCAAACTCTATAAGTCGGTCATCCTATAGGTCGTTAACTCCACTAACTCGCTCACGACCTAACTCCTCAAGGTCGCTGCAACACTTTAGGTCGTAACCCAATAACTCGTAACTCGTGCACCCTCCTAAGTCGGTTACGACTTAAAACTCCACTATCTCGTTAACTCGTACACGACTCATCTCTTAACCCGTTAACTCCTCTAATCCAACCTAACTTGCACACGGGTCAATTCCTTACGAGTTAAAAACGTACGACTTAAACTATAGATGCCATAAACAACACTAATGACCTGTAAATTCTACGATTTATCGACACGTAAAATACAGGTCGTTACAGCTTAGTGGGTGGTTGGTCGCGCCAACCACGGGGTTTATCTTGTTCGGGACTGTTCAGTAAGGAATGGTTCCGGCCTTGTGTTGCAGGGGATGAAGGGAGTAATCCTCGGTACTTTTATCTAGGCCAGGTATTATGACGGGCGGTACCCCAATAGCCCAGCCATTGATGGAAATCCATTCTCCCTACGAGCCTTGTACGAGTTTTGTTTATATTACCCACTCTGTGGCTAGTAGCTGGAATTTAATAGATGTAACAATTTCGGCTATTTTATAAGTATTTGTATATAGACCCTATTATAATATCAGAAGATTTCTATAAAAAAATGTTTTGGCTATCGTAAGGTAAAAACCCGACATATTTATTTGTGGCGTGGTCTTACGAGATGCTTTTGTTTTCAAAGGATTTTTGAAACTTTAATAATCCAATTGAGTGATATTTTCTCACGCTGGTATTCCAGACTGACTCGGGTGTTGTTTTATATGATGCTCGGGTCAGACCGAGTTAAACAGGATTCAGGTTATATGCTAGAGCTCAGGAGACGAGATGATGACAGAGCGTATTTACGTATTTGTCTATTATTTCCGCTGTGTATGATCTTATAGTAGTTGTCTCTATATGATTGATTGATGTACTCTGATGATGGCATGTATGTATATGTATACAGTACATATTTCTTGTATTTAAAACTTTATTCTATATATTATATTTTATTCCACTGCGATGTGAGATTCTGATGTTGTTTTTTCTTCTTCTTCTTCTATCCCTTTCTTTTTTTCATAACTATCTGGAGTTTTCGGGTTCGAAAATTCCGGGTCGTTACACTTGGTATCAGAGCTAAAAGGTTAAGCGAGAACCTTGGCTCTGGTGGGGAATTACTCCTTAGAAATAGAGTCAATGGTACTCTAGAATGAGTTTGAGCATATTAATAGATATGAGCATGTATTTGTAAGTGAATATAAAATGGTTTTATATTGCGTTGATTGATTTATCGAGTGGTATATGAACCTTCGTCGGCACAGCCTCGAAAACTGTATCGAAGGGGTTTCTAAACACTTAAATAGAGCAATTCGACACAATATTGATTTTTAAAAGTGGGTGAATGAAATAATTTCATCCAAAATATATTTTGATATAAAAGGAATATTTTTCTGAAATTATTATTATAACTTGGATGTTTGGATGCTAGTATTGTAGACAAATGAGATTTTAAAATCCGAAATAGCTTATATAACCTAGGAAATCATTAGATTTGGATTTTGGATTTTAAAATCAAGTGAAAAGATAGAAATAAGAATTTAACTTGGATTTGAGATTAAATTTTTGAAATGTAATTAATGAATAAGAAAATTTTATTGTGATTGAAGTGAGACGATGAAAATATAAAAAAAAAAATAAATAATGTGGAGAAGTAAATAAAAATTTAGAATGTGAATGAATTGAGAAGAGAAATAAAACTTAAAGTGGATTGAAATTAATTCAAGTTGTGTGAATGGAAGTAAATTGAATTAAAATGGAAAATAAATTCAGTTGTATCTGATTTAAATTGTAATTGGAACTAAAAATGGAATTTAGTGATGAAACCTGAATTATAAATAGAAATTCCATTGAATGGTAAGTAAATTAAATATGAATTGAAATTGTTTTGGAATTGGACTAAAGTAAAGGTAATTTGAAGTTACAAATAAAATCCAAATCAAGTATGGATGGAATAAATTGGCCTTGAATATTATCTTAACAAATTTAGATGGTAAATTAAATCACATGGGATTTGATCTAGATGAGTATCAAATCAATTGCAATGAATTTAAGTAAGAAGATTGCAATAATTAAATTAACTGAAGATGTAAAATTTATGGAAAGGTGATTTCGATGAAAGTGGAAGTTCATTGAATAAAATAAATGGGTAAAGTACCTTAAACATTGGCTGTGATTGGATAGTGAATAGAAAATTTAATTGGATTGAGAACTTTGATTGAACTGGAATTAACTTAAGCTAAGTTAATGTGTGAATTTGAATGAAGATGAATTAAATTGAGATGTAGATGATATTGTAGTAAAACTCTCACTTGGAAAAAATTCATAATAATGAAATGAGGTTGAGTTTAATGTAAGCTGAGTTTAGTGAAATTTAAATTTGAATAAATAAGACTTTGATAGCTTATAAAAGAATTGAGAGGCGTTGAAATAAAAATATATACTTGGCTAAGTAAAAATGTATAAACCCGAATTAAAATAAAATGGGAATATGGTTAACTGTAAATAAATGGAAGTGTGAGGATAATTAAGAAGTGGACTTGTAAAATTATGATGGAATAAATAAGTCAAATAGAATTGTTTGAATCTGGAAAATGAATAGAAATCCAAACCTGAATTATAAAATAAAATTGAACCAAAGAAATTTAAATGAAGGGATTTTTGAAGCTAAAAATCAAATATTGAATTATAAATTGGGAATAAAGTAATTTGGGATAAATTAGTAACCTGAATGTGTGAATAAACTTTGAATTGGTTAAATAAAGGTTGAATGGTAAATTAATAGAAGTGGAGAGTGAATTAAAGTGAATGAGGGAAGAGCCCTTGAATTATAAATATAAAATTCAACTTGGATTGGTTGGTAAATAAAATGAAATTGGATTAAATATAAATGGTTAGAAGTGTAAACAAAAACAAAAACCAATTATGTATAAATAAAGTGAAAATGTTCTTGTGATAAGTTAAATAAGTTCGAGAATGAATCAAACATGGGAATTGAAATTTTTAAATGAAATAATTAAGTGAGTTAAGAAGTAAATGAAAGAGATTATATTCGAATAAAATCAAATTAAATTTGGAAAAGAATTTATGGACAAATGAAATAAACTTAAGTTATGAAAGTTAAATAATTTGAAGTCACTTAACTTAAGTCTAAAATTCAATGAAGCATGACTCATATAAGCTTGGGACATGATCGCTAAATTTTTAAGCATTGAAATTGTCAGGCTTAATAAACAAATGGTGTGGAATAAAATCAATGTAAAGATACGGTTTAGAAATAAATTAGAATGGAATAGAATTTCATATAACTATAGTTGGAATTAATTTTAAATAGTTATAAAACTAAAGAAATTGTTTGTTGAACGAATATTGTCAAATTTGCATGAAATAATTGTTGTTGTCGTAAACATGTTTGAATAAAGTTTTTTGGAACAATAGAAGTCAACAAACTTGATTTTTGAATAAAGTGCCATGAATACAAATAGTTCGGGTTAAAAATGGATTGAATAAAAGAATGATATTGAAAATCATTCTGAATCGAATATGATGTTATAAATTGAGTAAAAACAATTGGATTTAATTGGAACCTTATCAATTGTTTATACAAAATGCTTGTATACATTGCTTATAAAATATGGTTTTGAATTGATAAGAAGCAGAAATTGATTTTTGAATTTAATTAAATGGAAAATGGGATTGTTTGGGAATAATTATGAATTGGAAATAAGTAAATGTGTTGTAACTCACTTAAAGTTGAATGCAAACGGTGTTTGTGTCAGTTATAAACAAATGGAACTAGTTTGGAAACTATATAAATTTGTTATGAAGTTATTTATATAGCATAGCTTATGTTATTGATGTGTTGTGGTTGCTTAAATGAAGGCAATGCTATAAATTTCACAAATATGTTGCTTATATGTTTAAATTGAGTAAGTACAGGTACCGGAAGACTGTATAGCGAGATTTTGGACGCACATATGCTAAATTAAATAAGCCGCTTGCTTAAATGCTAAATAAGGTACGCCTATGCAATACAAACTAGGAAATATGAACTGTTTTTGGTTTTTCCGACCGTGTGGGTCGATGTATATATATTTATATCTATTGTCAAATTGCAAAAGCTCCTCCGTACAAAGGGGACTCTGCCAAAAATTTTCAGAAATTTTGGGAGTTATAAAATTTTTGGAAATTTTTGAAAATTTTGTTAACGACAAATGTTTTCAAATTGGAAATTGAATAAACTAGTGAATGAAACTAATTTGAAATAATGACATGAATTTGATATAAATGAAAAAAAAGGAAAAAAAAAAGAGAATTGTTAAAGATAAATTGAATTCATATAGAAATGGAAGAATTAATTGTATAAGAATGAATATAGTAGTAAGATGGAAATAAAGATAAGAAATACATAAAATGCTTACACTAACTTGAGTAAGGAATTATGCATTCTCATTGGGAATTGATATTGCATAAACAATCTAAAATAATATTTGAATAAATAGATATTGACATTTGAAAGAATGTCGATAAAATGTTCCTGTATTGTGATTGGATATATTGCTGTGTAAGATATGCAGGTAATATAAAGATTAAGAGGATTGAGTTTGGTTTCAAAGATAAAATTGAAATGCTCGAAAAGGTATGTGTTTGAATTTATATATGGAAATTGATTGGGATTTTGATCGAGCCACTTGGCCTTTTGTTTTCTTTTGGGTTTTTGAGAGGCCGTAGAGCCAGTTTGTAGTTGTACCGAGCTAGCCGCGCAAAGGAGACGTTGGCAAAAAAATTTGGGAATTTAGGGAGTTAGAAAAATTTTGAGAAAATTTTGATAATTCTAAATTCGGTTTCAAATTTAAAATTTGAGTTTATAAGTAAGCGATATTGTTTGGGTAAAGGAATATGAAGATGAATAGTAAGTTTAACTAAGTAACTTTTAATAAGTTAGCGGGTTAGAACATTCTTATGTGTTAGTAATTTCGGGGACGAAATTCTTTTAAGGGGGGAGGAATGTAACGACCCGGCCTTTTCAACAGTTAATTTGTGATATTTAAAATGAATTTAAATAATTAATTTGAAATATAATTTGTATTCAATATGAAAAGTTGGTTTGATTTAATAAAAAGAACTCAGAATTTAAATATAACAATTAATTGAATAAATTAAATAGTAATTAACAATTGGGTAAATTATTTAAATCTGGAATTGTAAGCTTGTTGGAAATATTTTAACGGCTTATAAAATTTATATTAATAATACTGAGAATAATAAATGGATTAAAATTTAATTTAACTGTCGTTTGTTCAATTTTAAAGTTACATTGTTTAAATTGACGATTAAAAATAGCCTTCCGAGGCATAGTCTCGGAATTCGACGAAAGTAGTTCCGTTGGATCCGTAATATTGAATTATTGCCGGATTTCAAATTTCGTAATTTTCGGAGCTATAATGTGGTCGTACGAGATTAAAACGCTTCGAAAACAATTAATTATTTTTAACTTAAATATCCTACATCAAACCATAGCCGAATTCTTTCATCTCAACCCGACTACTCTCTATCTCATCACGCACTCTCTTTCCTTTCCTCATAAGCCAAGATCGATTTCCTTAATAACATGGCCGCCTCCTTTTTATCAAAATCAGATCGTTCGTTTAAAAAAAATGGAAGACGAGCGAATCTCGTTCGACTCGCTGGGGGGCTCGCGTAGGGGCGAAGCAACTTGGAGTTCGACATCGAGGCAAGGGGGCGTCGTTCGCGAGTTGGCGCACGCGATGGGTGTTGTTCGTGAATTGGGGGGAAGCACGCGACTTGGCGCACGAGCAGAATAGAATCGCGCATGCCGTGATTTGTTGCCAGATCTCGAATGGTGAGTTGACGATGACGGCTGCGATGTCGAGGTTGAGAGGAGGCGCGCGCGTGATTCTCGAGCTCGATCGCGAGTTGATGTCGCGCGCGCGTAGAGGCTGCTGTCACTAGGAAGCGGTGCCGTGGATCGCGGTGTTGGGCAGCGAAGTGTTGGAGGCTGCGTCGTTCTTGGGGGATGCAGTGGTGCTCGCGCACGCGAGTGGTGGTGCGGTGGCGATGGAAGAAGCTAGGGCATGCGATTTTCGTCTTTGGAAGGTCGCGCAGTGAGGTATTCGTAACTTTCTTCTTAATCTAATAAATATGTATTGATTAAATAGCTATATTTTACAGTAAAGACATATATTTTTAATTTCAAACTTTAATACATCTATGTGTATATATAAGATGTTTGTAAGTAAATAGGAATTTTAGATATGTGAACGTTTATATGAAATTGATCTTCGAAACTATTATTTATTTCTCTAGATTTACATATATGTATGTTCAAAAATAAAATAGATAGACATATTTTAAGATTGCTAAAATTATTTTTAATAATAATGGACCTGGAGAAAGAAGAAAAAAAAAAGGAGAGAACAATTTGTTTAATAGAAGAAAATGTTTTCAGTTTCAAACTTAGTAATTAGTAAATTGAATTTATTAAAAGGAAATAATGTTTAAATTGTTCCAAGTACTTATGAAATTCAATTTTTAATTATCAATTCATTAAATTATAAAATGGAACTTTATCGATCGATTATTTCAAATATTAATAAATCATCAAATTGTTATTCAATGTCAAAAATCGAGAAACCAAGGCAATATTGGAACGGATTGCAACTTAAACGCAAAGGTGAGATTTTCTCACTCATTTGGATACCCTTAATTAAATGTTAAATTTGAATTATTGGATGTGTTTGGTTGATTGATAATAATTTATCCACTGGTTAATATCATAACCCATATGCTGTAATATCCATTTGAAAGTGGATTGATATGTTACTGTGCTAACATTTGTGGATGCAGAGAAAACAGGTTGGAGGGATCCAACAGGATTCCTCAAAACTATTTATTTTATTTCGTATATATGCTGCTCTGTGACAGGATGATATATTGAGTTGGGTGGTTTTATAGATAATTGAATTATCAACTGTTCAATAACAGAGAAGTTGAAAATTTGAAATTTCTATTACCGTTGATAAATTAATTTGAAGAAGTTAAATAAAACTCAAATAGAAAATATTTATTTGAAATTTTAATCTACTTTAAGTGAGAATGAAGAAAAGAAATAAGAGTATATTTTCTACTTAAGTTAAACCTTAATGTGATAAAGTTGAGTTTTGGAAAATTTAAATTATAAATTTATACTTGAAGAAATATTGTAATCGATAAGTGAATTAAAGAAAATGGAATTATATTAAGAAATGGAAATGGAGGTCTATTAAAGAAATAAAAAGAAATATTAATAAGAAAAGAAAAGAAAATTTATTAGGAAATAAAGACGATGCTATTAAGAATTATGAATAAGAAATTCTGTTAAGAGCCAAAGGGAAATTTTATTTAATAGTGAATGGAATTTATTAAATGGGACAATATGGAACTTTATAGAAAGAAATAAATTATAAAGATGAGATTTTTAAATCAAACTATCTTATAATAAATGAAATCCAAGGAGATTTTATAAATTCATGAATGGAATTTATAAATGAGATATGAAATTGGTTGAATGGAAATAACAGGATATTTCCAAAGGTGAATGTGGACAAGAGGCATTTATAAATGGATATTGGATTTTCTAAAATTATAATTTATTTTAAAAGAATATTTTAAATTACTATACTATATAATTTTTTTTATAAACTATTATTTGAATGAAAAATATTTTCGAATTAGTTATTTTGAAGCTTTAGCTATTATTTATTATAAACTCTAAGTTTTCTAAAATTAGCTTTGAAACTTATAAATAACTAGATATAAATTTTAATATTTAATATTACTTCTTATTTTATAAATCTATATGTTTTCAAAATGTTTTTAAAAATCCAATTAAAATCCTCTTGTGATGGTAAGCAAATTAATTTAAATGGGATAAGATTTAGGAGAAATCTTATTAAGTGGAGAAAGTGAATTTGAGAAATTATAAGGAAAGTGTAAATTGATTTTTGAAGAATGAATGAGAAATAAAAGATATTTCCAAAGGATAAATCAATGGAGTGAGTATAAATAAGGGGCTTGAAAATTTTATTTCAAATGGGTTAAATGGGAATAATATCTGCATGATATTTGAGATAAATAATTTGTGGAAATTATTTGATGGTTGCTTGTGTACGATTATTTGATAGTTAAATAACCGACTATCAATTTTGGACAATGCACTGATCGTTTCGAAGAGTCCGGGATCGGATTTAATTATCTGAATACCACTTCGATCCGGTTTGAACGATTATGAATGAAGACCGTGAAGAGTTGAAGACGGTGATTCGGTTTGTCCAAACCCAGGGCAACTTGTATGGATTGAATGCTTTCAAAACATCGTCAGGTGGACGAAGAGCATTTTAAGTGACGCGTTCATAAAAAGGTAACGTTAAACCTCAAGCCTCATCAACCGGGAATGGCTAAAACAGGGGATGTGCAGCAAGGTTAGGTGGGACATGCCTAAGCAGGACAAGATATTTCCCCTGTCTAGATGTCCCTTTTTATTCGGCTTAGTGGGTGGTTGGTCGCGCCAACCATGGGGTTTATCTTGTTCGGGACTATTCAGTAAGGAATGTTTCCGGCCTTGTGTTGGAGGGGATAAAGGGAGTAATCCTCGGTACTCTGATCTAGGCCAGGTACTGTGACGGGCGGTACCCCAGTAGCCCAGCCATTGATGGAAATCCATTCTCCCTACGAGCCTTGTACGAGTTTTGTTTGTATTACCCACTCTGTGGCTAGTAGCTGGAATTTAATAGATGTAACAATTTCGGCTATTTTATAAGTATTTTTATATAGACCCTATTATAATATCAGAGGATTTCTATAAAAAAATGTTTTGGCTATCGTAAGGTAAAAACCCGACATATTTATTTCTGGCGTGGTCTTACGAGACGCTTTTGTTTTCAAAGCATTTTTGAAACTTTAATAATCCAATTGAGTGATATTTTCTCACGCTGGTATTCCAGACTGACTCGGGTGTTGTTTTATATGATGCTCGGGTCAGACCGAGTTAAACAGGATTCAGGTTATATGTTGGAGCTCAGGAGACGAGCTGATGACAGAGCGTATTTACGTATTTGTCTATTATTTCCGCTGTGTATGATCTTATAGTAGTTGTCTCTGTATGATTGATTGATGTACTCTGATGATGGTATGTATGTACATGTATACAGTACAGATTTCTTGTATTTAAAACTGTATTCTATATATTATATTTTATTCCGCTGCGATGTGAGATTCCGATGTTGTTTTTTTTTCTTCTTCTTCTATCCCTTTCTTTTTTTCATAACTATCTAGAGTTTTCGGGTTCGAAAATTCCGGGTCGTTTCAGATAATCTCTGTGTGATTATATTGTAATTGAAATCATTGTAGGCTAAAACTTAGCCGAATATATTTTTGGTATCGCAAGATACCAGAAATAAATAAAAATTGGATTTTTAAATTTTAGTAGAGAATCTATAGTGAAATTCTATTGAATAAATTTCAAAATATGGAAAAGATTTAATAAAGGAATTCTTTGTAATATTGTTTAAAGTTGAAGGATTTATTTAAAATTCGATTTTTAAATAGTTTTGAAAGAGATAAAGGAATTTATTTTTAAAGGCAATAAATTTGCAAATCAAATTAAAAGAATTGGTTTGGTGTTTTAAAAATAAATCTTTGGGAAATCAATTTGGAATTTGATTTGGTGTTTAAAAATAAAATTTTAAAAATCAAATTGGAAATTGATTTGGTGTTTGTATACGATTTTTGAAATCGATTTAAAAATCGTATATCAATGGTTATTTAGGAATTTAAATTCATAATGGGAATTTATAAAGGAAAGGGAAGTTTGTTTTAAAAATATACATTGGGTTATTTTTAAAAGTGTGAAAGGAATTTACGGATTCAGAACGTAAATTTAAAATAAATTTAGAAAGATTTATTAATTGATTTGAATGAACCATTTTGAAATTGAAAATGTATTTTCCCTGGAAAGCTGAGTATGATTTCGAAGTAGCCCATAAATATAAACTGAATTTTTTTAAAGGATGGTTTTAGAAAGGATACTTTGAATAAATTATTTTCTTAACTGGTTTCAAATATTTAAAGTATGGATTATTTAATTACTTATAGAAGGGATTATTTTAAAGATTAAAATTGATATTTGTTTTAAGAAACGATTATTTAAATAGTTATATATCTACTAATTTTATTTTAAAATAAGTTGGGACTTAAAATCTTATATGTGATAATTAATATAATGTTTTCATAACCAATATTTTAAATAAGTATTTAAGATGGTTTTATTTTAAACGTTCCAATAATATTTTGGATAAGTGATTTGAATTATTTTAACTCGGCTAATTTCCAGTGGAAATGAAAAAATATTTGGTAATATATTCTGTGTAAGGGAAATGATTTGAAATTTGTTTTCAAAGTATTGAAATGTGGAAAGTAGTTTGAAATTTGTTTTCAAATGATTGAAGTGTGAAATATATCTTGCGGAAATATCTTGAAAATAAATGATTTGGGAAATTTATTTAAATTCGGCAATTGTTGCGGATGTTGATTGATAGTTAAATAACCGACTATCAATATTTGCCTTTAAATGGCATTTGAATTTCGATGCGACCTGAGGTCGGATTCCAAGTGGATATCCGAAAACCACATCGAACCTTTGTGATTGTGATGGATCTTTTATTTAAAAGATCAAAGTGGAAATTTTGTTGTAATTTGTTGAAATCTGAATGTAACACTTATTTTTAAAAATAAGCGCTCGTTATTCGGATTAGCTGGGAGCGGACCTTGTGTCATAAAACCTATTCCGAATAACGATACGACGAAATGGGATTGCATTTGAAGACGGTGTTGAAGACCGGGTATTTTCGAAAGCGAAAGGATTACTTGTCGAATGTCTTTGCACCGCATTCCCCCGGTATAGAGATTTTACCACCTTTGTGATGAGGATTCCGGACGTGATTTGTGAATATCCGAATTTGCAAGGGCTTCTTTGAAGTGCTTTCGGTTCCGTTCGATCCGAGAACGGACCTGTATGGATGTGCATCTGACGTTACACTTTGAGATGTAATGCCGGTTTCTAACAAATACATTTCTGTTGGTGGTGAAGAATTTATTCTCTTATCATAACACCCTTCTCTGAGACGTACGAGCTCAGAGGTTATGTAGTTGATGGTTACTAGTGCTATATTCCCAAACTAGTAACGTGACATACGAAGTGCGACCGATTATTTGTTGATCAAAGCACGACTTTGTGAAAAGTGTAGCTTTGTGGACGAGACCTCATCGGACCTCACACCCCGGAAATGGTCAAAACAGGAAAGATGCGGCAAGGTTATGATGGTCGCACCCTTTAGGGTATGTCATTTCCTTCTGAAAATGGGTGGTATCATGGTATGGAGCCCAGATACTTAACCTATGTTGTTGCCGCAAATTTATTATACTTTGTGGTTGTTGCTTTGTGGTTGAGGATCCTCGGATAAAGGTCCCAAAGGACTGGGGGATGGCATACTCGAGTAGTAGTTACCTAGTTACAGAGGTAACCCGACATTGTGTTGGCAGAGACCCGGTAGGTTCTCGGGACGTCCATCCAGAGGCGTACCCATGTGGCAGTAGGAAGTTCCTTAGCCTGACCATTTGTTGGAAATCCAAAGAAACAATATGCGTCCAGTACGGTTTTAGTTGTATAACCCGCCATGGAATGTGACGGTAACCTGCTATTGAACATGGTAGCTATAGTAGGCATACAATAATGGTTGTATGCTGGCTAAGATTAATATTATACTTTCGAAATGTTTTCTGCACTATGCACTAATGATAATATTAAAAAGATTTTGCGTATTAAGCATGTTTGACTATCATAAGGAGAAACCTCCTCCAATTCTACGTTTGCATTGTGTGTGTGGCGGGAGGCCTTATGGTAGTTTCATTTTCTAAAAGCATAGCGGATTTCTTTCATTTTCTTTGCGAAAATAATAGTTTTTAAGATCTCACACCAGTCCCACGACTGACCTGGAGTTTATTGTTCCTTTTCTAAACTCTGGGTGCCCACAATTTTCCACACGGGCAGCCTAGAGTCAAGTTATCATTATTCGGCAGCAAAGTCAAGAAGTTGTTCTGGAAATTAGGTGTCGGAGCTGGATGGCGAGGCGTATCACCTATATATGTAATATTTCTTTCCGCTGTTTGTTGTGTACACTCAGATAATGTAATGTGATAACTGATATAGCGATTCTGTTTAAAGATATTTATTTATCTATTATATTTGTTCTGTTGCGAATTGTGAGATTCTTTTATTGTTTCCTCTTCTTCTACCTCTTCATTCTTTAACCCTAAAAACTCGTAAGTTTGTTCCTCTTTGGTTGAATTGTTGTGGAATTTTGCTAGCTCAAAGGGGAACGGATTTGCGGGCCTTTACATCCACCTAGAAATTTACGGGACCACCCTATTCAAAATATAATTGGAGAAGTAAATTAAAATGTTTGAACTAGACAATAATTAAATCAAATAGGTCATATTGCATTTCTGTCTACTATAGAACCTAAAAATATAAAAGAAGCCTCAACAGATGACTATTGGATTCTTGCTATGTAAGAAGAACTAAATCAATACAAAAGAAATGAAGTTTGGGAACTTGTTCCGAGACCAAGTGATCAATCAGTCATTGGTACTAAATGGGTATTTAAAATTAAAGCCAATGAATTATGTAATATAACTAGAAATAAAGCTGGACTTGTAGCGCAAGGATATAATCTAGAAGATGGTATTGATTATGAAGAAACCTTCGCTCCAGTCGCTAGATTAGAAGCCATACGCATTTTATTAACCTTCGCATGTTTTCACAACTTTAAACTATATCAAATGGACGTAAAAAGTGCCTTTTTAAACGGATATATTAAAGAAAATGTTTATGTTGTAAAACCTCCTCTTTTTATTCACGAAAAATTTCTGAATCATGCTATAAACTTAAGAAAGATTTATGTGGTTTAAAACAAGCACCACGTGCTTGATACGATCGTTTTAAGAAATATTTAATAGACTTTGGTTTTGAATTTGGAAAGGTTGATCAAACTTTATTTATTCAAAAAACTAAAAATTATATTTTAATTATTTAAATATATGTGGATGATATTATTTCTCGGTCAACTAATGAAAAATTATTTCATAAATTTTCAACTACAATGACTAATGAATTTAAAATGTCACATATGGAAGAATTATCATATTATTGGGGATTAGAAATAAAACAATTAGAAAATTGAATTTTTATCAATCAAGAAAATATTGTAATAATTTAATTAAGTGATTTGGTATGGAAAACACTGCAGCCAAACCAACTCCGTTGAGTACAATAATACATCTCGATAGAGATGAAAAGGCAAAAGTGTCGACCAAAAACTATATCGTAGTATGATTGGATCATTGCTATACTTAACTGCTAGTAGACCTGATATAATGATGAGTGTTTGTTTATGTGCTCGATTTCAAGCAGATCCTAAAGAATCACATATGCGATCAGTAAAACACATTATTCGTTACTTAAGAAAAACCAAAGAATTTGGACTATTTTATCCGAAAGAATGTCCTTCTGAATTAGTATCATATAGCGATGCTGATTTTGGAGGAAGTGCAACGACCCGATATTTTCAACCATTCGCATATTCACATGTCGGGCTTGAATTGCTCAAAATACCGCGTTGTAAATAAAATTTGGCAAATCTCATCATATACAATAAATAAATAATCACATAATCACAGACACAGAGTAAATAATAATATAGCGGAATTAAAAGAGATAGTAGTTCATGAAGCTACTATATAAAAATAAGATACATCAGAGTTAAACAATGTACAACAGAAGAGTAACAAGATACATCAGGTACAAACTAGAATACATCACTGAAATCACTGGA
The DNA here is from genome assembly GCA_030765085.1 of Allium cepa. Taxonomy (NCBI): domain Eukaryota; kingdom Viridiplantae; phylum Streptophyta; class Magnoliopsida; order Asparagales; family Amaryllidaceae; genus Allium; species Allium cepa. The sequence continues at coordinate 94,063,473 of CM060946.1, read as the reverse complement.
TACTGAAAGCAAAATGGATGGCTGGATCTTCAAGCAAAGCTCCAACTCCGAAGGTGAGTCTTGAATGCTGAATCACCCGGTCTGACTCGAGAGTAAAGCAAAACACAAAAACACTCGAGTCAGGATATAAATACTTATGAACTTTAAATCAACTCAAGTGAACAGTAACAAAAATACTTCAGTAACTTAAAGGATGCTTGGGATCGCCCATCCTTTAAGAATCCATTAAACTATTTACTATGTAGTAATATTCGCTATTATAATAATGTCTATAGTAAAATAAACTTACTTTAAAATACCATTAAGGGGTTACCCATATAGCCCTTAACACGTAATAGTGCCAGTAATCTATACAGTACCTGCATATCTCCTGATCGGGAGACTATGAGAAGATACTCCATAGGTACGATACAAATAGAAACTCGTAGTAAGGCTCGCTATGGTAGGTGACACGACACACAAGGCAATGCTAGGGTAGATATACCAATTATGCACACGGGCTAGCGGTAACGTAGCAGCCACTACACCCACCTCGGAACACACTCCCAATCAAAATCAGAGGATGGCCATTAAATCAACCACAAGTACGAGTATAGTATCGAAGAAGTGTATCCGACCAGAGGAGCTACCCCTTTTGGCCCGAGATCGCTCCTGTTTTAGCCACCTTATGCCAACTCACGAGAGTCGGGTCCATGTTCATACCTCAACAGGATCGTCACCACCATTCTACTTCTTTCTGTTATCTCCACCGCGTACACAGTTGTTAAAGTGGTTTTCGGAGTTGGCAGAGAGTATGACAACTTCCGATCCCGGTCTCTTTAACAACCAAACGTTATTATAACGCCGTGGTGATTTCAAAAGATCAAATCATTTCATTTCAAACTATATTACTTTCAAATAGTTTATACTTCGAAACCAACCATTTTTATTTCAAAACTATATCCAAATCAATACGATATCATTTCCATTTCAAACATATATTCATCTTTCAAAAATCATAATACTTTCAAAGTTATAACTCTTCCGAAACTAAAATACTTGAAATCATCAACTTTGAAAATCATAACATTTCGAAAACATACACTTGAAATCATGGAACATTCCTTTAATTCTTTACACTTTACAAATTTATTCAATTAAACCCAAAATTCACATTTCCAATTTAATTCAATTCAAACCATCAGTTTCAATTCAATTCAGTTTCCCAACAAAACATTTCAAATCTTATAAATTCAAATATAAATTTGATCCAAAAATAAACTATTCAATCTTTAGTATATTTTAAAGCTTTAATATCCCACATTTCAAAACTAAATTATATAAGTTCATATATCTCAAATTAAATTTACGAATATTTAGTTTTGAAATATTTACTTAATAAACTCAATATCATTTAAAATAAACCCAAATTACAAGTAAACCAAATATCCTTTCATACTAATATAAACTTCAAATATTCATTTATCAAAATCAAATATAATTCCAAATTTATATTCTTTATAAAAATAAAGATCAAATCATTTCCAAACCATTTCAATCATCAAAATATCATGTCCTTTCAAAACCTCATTATTAAATCATTATTTGAATTCAAATTCAAATATTCAAATTTAAATATCATTTTTAAGATCAAATATGTCATTCATTTATTATTCCAAATATCATTACAAAACACATTTCAAAAATTCCATTCAAAATTTATTTATCACATTACATTTCATTCCATTTAACACATAACCAGGTAAGCCTTATTTAAATTCAAATTTAATTTAAATTCCTCAAAAATTCAAATTTAAATATTAAAATATTTTCAAAACTCCTAAAATTTCACAAATAATCAATTCCAAAAGTTAAATCATTTAACAATTAAAAATATAATTCAAATAGTGTTAAAATCTATAATATTTCAAAACTTTGTCAAATTATAGCAACGACAACATTTATAAAGTACTATCATAGCTTATAGTTCACAAAATGGTTTAGTTCAGGAAAGACGGCACTTATAAAATGCCGTAATAGATATTTAGTTATTTCAAACATAATTAATTCAAAAACAACATCACTTAAAAATGCTATCATAAGACCACAACATTTTTGGAAATGCTATTAATAAAATTCCAGATTTTATTATAACTTTCAGAAACATCAAAACTTCAATTTTTGTTATTTTAAACTTATAAATCATATTTCCAGACTTCATTTCACATTTAAATAGTTTTAACATATGATTTATCACAACAAAAATTTCATAATTAAATATTGAATTAAAAACACAATTCATTTGTTAAGTAAAAATTCACTGTTTTCTTAACTTATAAATTAAATAAAACTTAACATTTTACCTCAAATATAATTTCAAAACTTTAAATTAAATTTCCATTATTTATTTACATTTTAAAAATAAAATTTAAAGTCAAAAATCACATTTACTTCAAATTTACATACTTAAATTCTCAAATTCAAACTTAATATTTAGCTTTCTCAAAACCCATAAAATATATATTTTAAATCAAATTTTCATGTTTTAAAAATACATATCTTAAGAAAAATCATTTAAAAATAAACCATGGGGTCTGTATATAATTTTCTAACCTAGGTCAAGTGATACGGATATGTATCATTTCAATTCGCATTTTAAGAAGAAAACCCGGATTCTATCATTTCAAACCTGCAATCCCAAGTCAAATAAAATACAATAAAAATCACTTGAGCCTATCATTTCAGCTCATAATGATTTTTCCTTATTCTAATGTTCATTCGGTTATGTATCATTTCAACCCATAGTGATTCTATTCTAACAGGGAACTTGTAGTGTGAACATATACATAAACAATATAAACAATTATACTAACATGTCAATGTCACAATATAATGTCATATATCATAGGTCATGTGATAAGTAAAAAAGTTAACATGGTAATAACTGTAGGATCGATTTCACCCTAGAGGGGGGGGTGAATAGGGTGATAGTGTAAATTATTAAAAATTAATCGCGGAAGCTTATTAATTAATTTCACTTCAGATCACAGAATAGCAGCACAGATATCGCAGAATATAAATAGCAGAATAAAACAGAACAACACAGAATTTACCCAGCTTCGGCAAAACCCTGCCTACGTGCTGCCCCAAGGTTTCTACTAGAAATTAGATAGTCCCTCGCTTACACACGTAAACTCGCTATACCCGCTATTAACTAATCTAACTCTACGCTCAAAACCCTGACCACAACTCAACCACCGAGTTGCGAATTCCCAAACTACACACCGTAGTTTGTCCCCTAGTCACACGACTAGAAAATTAAAAACGGTTTAAAAGAAAATACAAATTAAAAACAAATTAAAATAACAAAACCCTATTTAAATTTAAACCCTTCTTATAATTTTTTAAAACCCCTTTTAACATAAACTAGGCCGGCCCTATATTCACTTCTTCAACCCCGTTCCTTTTATTATTATTTTTTTTCTTTGTGAAAGAAAATGGCCGCTCCTCAGATTTTAAGGCTTCGTCCCTGATTTCAAAATTAGGGTTTGTTCAAATTGAAGTCGCCGCTTTCGTTGATCGTTCAGGTGGTTATTGTCGTGATTGCTTTGACGATCCTTTATTTCTTCGATTTGCACGAGGCTCCTTCTCGAGTTCACTTGACTTGGTATGTGATTTCCCTTTTTCCTTTTTCTGATTGATTTTTTTTTTGAACTCGATTTGATTCGAGTTATTGATTTGATTCCTTGCTGGAGGTTATAGCTTCAACTCGAATTCCCCTTTTTGCCGATGATGATATAGGGTTTTATATAGGATTCGAAATCCTATTTTTGCGTTCGTATATGTTGATTTGAATTTGTCATATGACGTTCGATCTGGTATTGATGCTTGAGATTTGTTCTGACTTTGTCACTATCGTATTCTTGGTATTACTTGGTTGACACGGTGTTGATTCATTGCTTGGTCAATACGGTTTTGAATTGTGATGATCACGGCTTGATTTTAAACTTGGTCAATTACCTTTGCTACCTCGATTTTGGACTTGTTCATTATATGACTTCGACTTCGGTCATTTTTAATTTTTTTTTAAACTGCACTTCATGATATTGATTGAACCTGTACACATGCTTGCTATGTTGTTGGTTCATTTGAAGTTGTAGCATTCATGTTTGACGTATATGCGCTGTGTGGTCTTGAGCATTTGCACATTTGTTCACCTGCACTTGTTACTTCTGTTCACCATTGGTCTCTGTTGCATTCATGAGCTTGACACTGTAAAAGTTATTTATCATTTGCTTTGACACTGCTTTGGCCCATCTTTGTGCTGTTGATGTTGTCTTAGTTGTTGCCTCTGTTTGACTTCACTGTATCACTTGTTTATATTCTTGCAGTTGCTATACTTTTGACAGAAATGCTTCACTTGATTCTGTTGTATTTGTGCATTGCCTTACTGTTGCTGTGCACTTCTGTTTGCTGTCATGTTCTTGTGCTCGAGCTTGCATACTGTTTTCATTTGTTATGTTGTTTGCAACAGTGTTTCATTTGCTGCCTTGTATCACTGTGTTACAATGAGTAGCTATCGTCTGCACTTGCATTCGTGTTGTTCCCTGTACTTGTGCACTGTTGTGTCTGGTTCTTTTCATTCATTCTGGCCTTGAACCTGTACTTGTAGTTTGCATTCATGTACTTGCTGTCGTAGATGTTGCACTGCTTCATTCTGATCCACTTGCACCTGTCTCATTTCAGTTGTGTCTGCATTTGTCACTGTTGTCGATGTTGTGAGTAATTTTGTTCTTTAGTTGGCTGCTGTGTTGATCTTGCTTGCATTGTCACTTGGTCGACACTTGCAGTTGCACATTGAGTTGAATATGTTGGCACTGGAACTAGCTTGTATCTGTTCTCATTACTGTGTTGCATTCTTTGATGGTTCACTGTAGTATGTTGGTCTGTCTTGTTTTTGGCCAGGTTTTGTTGGTTCATTGGTGTTTGTACACTTATGCAGTTTGGTCTTATTTTTTGCTGTGCATTCAATTGGTGGTGTGTTGCTGCCTTCACTGTCCACCTGTATCTTGCTTGGTTTTGTTGCAAATTGCATTTGGTCTGACTTGAACTCGATTCACTTGTGTTGAATCCAGTTTCAAAACTCGGATTTGACCTTGTGCTCGTGTCGTATTTTTGAATTTATTGCACCTGAGTTGAACCTGTCCATATATTTGGGTTTGACTGTGCTCACCTGTCCCTGTAGCATTATCAAGTGTATATATCGGCGTGCACGACCTTGTGGCATATACAGTAATACACTGTGTATGTCACAAGTTGTTCGTGTATGATGAATCCAAATTTAAATTATGACGAACAACCCAAATAACTGAGGCAAATCATATATTCAAAAATTATCTTTTATTTTTGAATTGCAAAAATATTTCTTTTTCAATTTTACTGCGTTAGTTTATATTTTTGCAGATTGCTCAGATGCTGGATTCAAACTGGTATGCAGTTGAAGATAAATACGAGTGTGAGTGATATGTAGTGAGGTGCTGATGTAAAATAGTGATGTAATTGAATTTGTATCAAAGCTGTATAGTGAATAGTGAGAGCTTGAATTTGTATACTATTCAAAATTGTAATAAATATTTGTTTGAATAAAATATTCGTTTGAATTCAAATTCCGTGTTATTTATTTTATTCAGCAAATATTTATTTAATCTGTGAAAAATAAAATAGTATATTATCAAATACATTTAAACGAATGTATATATGTTTATTATCATCAAACAAAAATCATATAAGCGCATATTCAACAATCTCCCCCTTTTGATGATAACAAACATATATTTAAGATTTTGAAAATGTTAAATGTATTTGATCATTGATATATTCTAATTGCTCCCCCTATTTAAATGCTTCCTCTCTACATGATGCTCCCCCTACATATATGCATACAAATAAAAATATGCAAATGATCCTAGATGCAAATAGAAAATTATTTGACAAAATCTTAACTTTTCTCTCCCCCTTTTGTTATCAGCAAAAGAATAATAGTGTTAGAGAAAATAGAGAAAAACGTAATCGATATCAATCCAACATTAAAACTCAATTGAATATAAATATTAAATTTCAAAAAAATCAAACAAAAATCATAAATATTTTGTTAGGCGCATATTCCACTTTTAGAATGATGGAAATGATGTCATCATATAAAACCATACAGTTGTGTCTGTTTGTGGTATATTTATATCAGGAATTTGAATATCTACTAACCATGCATAACCGTTAGGACTTTTAAATGAGATTAGTAGTATTCCAATTTTATTTTAAAAAAAATGAATTCAAGTATCTTCTAACCACGCATAACCGTGAGGACTTTTAAATGGGATTAGAATCAACTTGTTTATTTTACAAATCAACTTTTGATATGCGTTCCATACATGCATAACCGCGAGGACTTTTAAATGAGCATGGAAGCACATAACAAATTCCAAGTAATTCACCCATGCATAACCGTGAGGACTTTTAAATGAGAGTGAATACTTTGGTATTTATTTATTTTATTTTATTTTTTATTTTTTATTTTTTATTTTTTTTATTTTTTTATTTTTATTTTTTTAAAAAAAAATTGGAAAATGAAAAACGAACGATTCCTGTTTAAAGTACCACATTTTGACAAACTATATAGAATTTTGATGAGTGATGGTTGATAGAAATATGATAGGCATAGAGATGGTCATGGAATTTTTACCAACAAAAAGTTTTATAACTCTTGTTTAAATTTCTAAAGAAATTTTCTAATTATACTTTCTCGAGTTATAATATATAATCAATATCAACACTCATCACTTTTTCAATCACTATTTTTCTTTTCGATAATCATTTGGGAGTCAGATTAGTCATAATAGTCATTTAAAATCAAATTCAAAAATAATTATGAAATTAATTTTTCAAAAATGAATAATTTGAAAATATGGTCAAAAATGATTTTCTCCAGGGGGTTTTTAAAAGAAAATTTTCTGCTATTTGAAAATTATTTGAAATGAAAAATATGCAGATATTTTCTTTGAAAAACGATGCAGTTACTAAATGTCTCAAAAAAATCACGTTTCACTAGTAATTTTTCTATCAACTAGATTACCAGTGTAATCTGCATCTGAATTTCTCTTTCACTCAAAAATTATCATCAATTGAATTTTATAGACCAAAACATGAAGTGTGCATCAAAAATTTCAAACTCAATTTTTTCAGCAATTTAAGTGACATTCTTTTGAATTTGAAATGAAGCCGTGTAAATAATCAGAAAACCGTGAATATAGAGTTAGCCGAATTATAACCAATTGTATAATTATCCAACAAAACACTATTTTTAATCCAAACTGACATATATGAAGTAATTCAAAGAATCTAGAGAATTTTATAGTGATTTTGGCATAAGAATATAATCGGCCAACTATTTTGAATAAGTCAGAATCAAAATCATCATCTTTTCATCAATTCAATATTGGCTGATTTTAATTCAGAATATGGTGCAGATTATCTCATTTAATATATCGTTTAAAACAACCCATTACCTGTTTTACCTTTACGATATTTTTCGTCGTTGTCCATTGTGATTCTGTCACCTTTATACTAGGCTAAGGAACTTTGCTTTGTCGCCCGTTGTGTTTCTGGAACAGCCAAAATCCAGAGAACACTATTGTTGTTCCTTAGCCTGCCACCACACCTACACGGAAAAGGATTTATGTGACCTATTTGTTTTTATAGGTCCATGGTTGTTAGTGGCAGAAAATTTTGATAAATAATTTTGTGTAGACCCAAAACTATTTATAATTGTTCCCTTCGGCACCCAAATTTGTTTAACTTTGAAAGATTTTATATTTGTGCCTTTTGGAACCCAAATCGGTATAGTTTTCACATGTTTGGGTCTATACCAACAATTATTGTGATCGTGTCCAAATTTTCTACAAATCGTGCACATTGAATTTTCTTGATTAATCTTGTTTTCAACAATTTTCGAACTATTATATCCAAGTCCTTGTTTAACCGTATTAACATTTTGCTTTCCTAATAGCATATTCAACGATTTTTCACTTTTTGAAAATTTATCTAAAGTCGTTGACAATTGTTGGACTTGTGATTTGGGAGATTCATTTTCGTTTAACAACTGTGTGCACTTTTTAATAGAATTCTCTCTCCTGGTATTTTCATTCTCCTTTAAAATCAGAATTTCATTTTCAAGCGATTTTATTTTAGTTTCTGATTTTTTAATTTCTTCATCAAATGTTGGACACTTATCACACTTAGGGATCCTACTTTGATAGGTTTTAACTAATTGATCAAGTTGTTTATTACATTCTATCAAAGTATCTTTTTGAGATTCAAGTTTGGCGTATTTTTCCCTAAGTCGTTCAAAACAACCGTTTACTTCATGAAAATATATAAGCAACTCAGAATGGGTAAGTTTTGATACCTCACTTGGCTCGTCATCGTCACTGTCAGTTGTATCACCTCGAAGACACAATTCTGCCTTTTCGCTTTCACTGCCAGTGCTTTGATCATTCTCGTCTATTTCATCCCAAGTGGCTGCAAAACTTTTCTTTTTCTGTTTCTTTCCATGGCTGGATTTAATTTGTGGACAATCGGGCTTGATATGGCCGGGTTTGTTGCAATTATAACAAATAAACTTTTGTTCTTCCGAGTAGTCTAGTGCTTTGGCTATTCTGCTTTTTGCTTTTTGAATTCGAGCTGAGTTACCATGTTTTTGATTCCATTTTTTGAATTTCTTTATCAACAGCTCCAATTCTGCTGCTCCATCATCTTCATCGTTATCATCATCACTTTTGGTTGTTCCTTTGAGAGCTATTGATTTCTTTTGAGTGTCACCTCCTTCACGCTCTTCTTTGAATTTCATTTCTAGCTCATAAGTGGTGAGATTTCCGATGAGTTCCTCAACTTTAAGTTGTTTTAAATCTTTCGATTCTTGTATGGCAGTTACTTTCGCTTCAAAGCTTCGTGGAAGGACTCTGAGGATTTTTCGGACTATTTCTAATTCGGTGTATGTTTTTCCGAGAGCTTTTGATTTGTATACGATATTGGAGAGTCGTCCGTACATCTCTTTGACATTTTCTTCCTTCGCCATTTTGAAGTTCTCGTATTCGCTGCTTAGCATTGCAAGGCGAGATTCTTTGACTTGAGATGTTCCTTCGTGAGTCACTTCTAGTATGTGCCATATTTCCTGCGCAGTTAGACAATGTGAGACACGATTAAATTCAAATTGATCCAATGAACAGATAATAGAATTCATAGCTTTGGCATTAGTATTCTGTAATTTATTTTCTAGTTCTGTCCATTGTTCCTTTGGTTTCTCTATTTCCTGATTATCTACAGTTATAGTTGGTATACTATAACCTGTCTCAACAATATTCCAAGCGTCAATGGTTTTCAGAAAAATTTGCATTCTATTTTTCCAGTAAGCATATTCACCATTGAACATTGGTGGTCTAACTATGGATTGCCCTTCTGCAAAAGCATTATTAAAAGAAGCCATTTTAAAAATTCAAATTTTTAAAACAAAAACCGATTTTTGAAACACGAATTTTGAAACAAATATTGATTTTTGAAACACGAATTTTTTTAAAAACAAAAAATTGATTTTTGAATTTTTAAAACAAAAATTGAATTTTGAAAAATCAAAATTTTAAAAACAAAAATGGCTTTTGTTCCTAGCTCTGATACCACTTGTAGGATCGATTTCACCCTAGAGGGGGGGTGAATAGGGTGATAGTGTAAATTATTAAAAATTAATCGCGGAAGCTTATTAATTAATTTCACTTCAGATCACAGAATAGCAGCACAGATATCGCAGAATATAAATAGCAGAATAAAACAGAACAACACAGAATTTACCCAGCTTCGGCAAAACCCTGCCTACGTGCTGCCCCCAAGGTTTCTACTAGAAATTAGATAGTCCCTCGCTTACACACGTAAACTCGCTATACCGCTATTGACTAATCTAACTCTACGCTCAAAACCCTGACCACAACTCAACCACCGAGTTGCGAATTCCCAAACTACACACCGTAGTTTGTCCCCTAGTCACACGACTAGAAAATTAAAAACGGTTTAAAAGAAAATACAAATTAAAAACAAATTAAAATAACAAAACCCTATTTAAATTTAAACCCTTCTTATAATTTTTTAAAACCCCTTTTAACATAAACTAGGCCGGCCCTTTATTCACTTCTTCAACCCCGTTCCTTTTATTATTATTATTTTTCTTCGTGAAAGAAAATGGCCGCTCCTCAGATTTTAAGGCTTCGTCCCTGATTTCAAAATTAGGGTTTGTTCAAATTGAAGTCGCCGCTTTCGTTGATCGTTCAGGTGGTTATTGTCGTGATTGCTTTGACGATCCTTTATTTCTTCGATTTGCACGAGGCTCCTTCTCGAGTTCACTTGACTTGGTATGTGATTTCCCTTTTTCCTTTTTCTGATTGATTTTTTTTTTGAACTCGATTTGATTCGAGTTATTGATTTGATTCCTTGCTGGAGGTTATAGCTTCAACTCGAATTCCCCTTTTTGCCGATGATGATATAGGGTTTTATATAGGATTCGAAATCCTATTTTTGCGTTCGTATATGTTGATTTGAATTTGTCATATGACGTTCGATCTGGTATTGATGCTTGAGATTTGTTCTGACTTTGTCACTATCGTATTCTTGGTATTACTTGGTTGACACGGTGTTGATTCATTGCTTGGTCAATACGGTTTTGAATTGTGATGATCACGGCTTGATTTTAAACTTGGTCAATTACCTTTGCTACCTCGATTTTGGACTTGTTCATTATATGACTTCGACTTCGGTCATTTTTAATTTTTTTTTAAACTGCACTTCATGATATTGATTGAACCTGTACACATGCTTGCTATGTTGTTGGTTCATTTGAAGTTGTAGCATTCATGTTTGACGTATATGCGTTGTGTGGTCTTGAGCATTTGCACATTTGTTCACCTGCACTTGTTACTTCTGTTCACCATTGGTCTCTGTTGCATTCATGAGCTTGACACTGTAAAAGTTATTTATCATTTGCTTTGACACTGCTTTGGCCCATCTTTGTGCTGTTGATGTTGTCTTAGTTGTTGCCTCTGTTTGACTTCACTGTATCACTTGTTTATATTCTTGCAGTTGCTATACTTTTGACAGAAATGCTTCACTTGATTCTGTTGTATTTGTGCATTGCCTTACTATTGCTGTGCACTTCTGTTTGCTGTCATGTTCTTGTGCTCGAGCTTGCATACTGTTTTCATTTGTTATGTTGTTTGCAACAGTGTTTCATTTGCTGCCTTGTATCACTGTGTTACAATGAGTAGCTATCGTCTGCACTTGCATTCGTGTTGTTCCCTGTACTTGTGCACTGTTGTGTCTGGTTCTTTTCATTCATTCTGGCCTTGAACCTGTACTTGTAGTTTGCATTCATGTACTTGCTGTCGTAGATGTTGCACTGCTTCATTCTGATTCACTTGCACCTGTCTCATTTCAGTTGTGTCTGCATTTGTCACTGTTGTCGATGTTGTGAGTAATTTTGTTCTTTAGTTGGCTGCTGTATTGATCTTGCTTGCATTGTCACTTGGTCGACACTTGCAGTTGCACATTGAGTTGAATATGTTGGCACTGGAACTAGCTTGTATCTGTTCTCATTACTGTGTTGCATTCTTTGATGGTTCACTGTAGTATGTTGGTCTGTCTTGTTTTTGGCCAGGTTTTGTTGGTTCATTGGTGTTTGTACACTTATGCAGTTTGGTCTTATTTTTTGCTGTGCATTCAATTGGTGGTGTGTTGCTGCCTTCACTGTCCACCTGTATCTTGCTTGGTTTTGTTGCAAATTGCATTTGGTCTGACTTGAACTCGATTCACTTGTGTTGAATCCAGTTTCAAAACTCGGATTTGACCTTGTGCTCGTGTCGTATTTTTGAATTTATTGCACCTGAGTTGAACCTGTCCATATATTTGGGTTTAACCTTATGCTCACCTGTCCCTGTAGCATTATCAAGTGTATATATCGGCGTGCACGGCCTTGTGGCATATACAGTAATACACTGTGTATGTCACAAGTTGTTCGTGTATGATGAATCCAAATTTAAATTATGACGAACAACCCAAATAACTGAGGCAAATCATATATTCAAAAATTATCTTTTATTTTTGAATTGCAAAAATATTTCTTTTTCAATTTTACTGCGTTAGTTTATATTTTTGCAGATTGCTCAGATGCTGGATTCAAACTGGTATGCAGTTGAAGATAAATACGAGTGTGAGTGATATGTAGTGAGGTGCTGATGTAAAATAGTGATGTAATTGAATTTGTATCAAAGTTGTATAGTGAATAGTGAGAGCTTGAATTTGTATACTATTCAAAATTGTAATAAATATTTGTTTGAATAAAATATTCGTTTGAATTCAAATTCCGTGTTATTTATTTTATTCAGCAAATATTTATTTAATCTGTGAAAAATAAAATAGTATATTATCAAATACATTTAAACGAATGTATATATGTTTATTATCATCAAACAAAAATCATATAAGCGCATATTCAACAATAACATGGCATAGCATATCATTTAATAATCATTTACTTGCATAACATTTTTTATTACTAATCACTTGTTATCAATTTATTATTTCATAAGTAAAAATGTCAGAGTGAGAAGGACTCACCTTTTCAAGTTGGAGTTAGCAAATCAAAACACATAGAATAGATTCCAGAAAGCACGATAAGCATGATACAACATGACTTTTGATTTCAATGAATGGAGAGCTTTGATATTGATCTTGTAAATAATAAATAAACAAGACCGTATAAACATATATATACAATAAAAATTTGAATTGAAACGAAATGGAAATTTGAATCAACAAAGAACGTTACCCAGCTTTAACACAAATTGCTTGACCATGACAACATGGCTTGTCACATGATCAAATGGGCTCAATCTCACCACACTAGGATCGGCCTAGGTGTCAACATGGCTCGGGCATGACCTAGATGCAAGGCTAAGGGAATGAAAGTGGAAGGCAAAGGCAAAATAAGAGGAAGGTAAAGGAGGCAAAGGGTTTTGGATGAAAGCATGGACCTATGGCTCGGCCTGTGGTCATATGGCTCAGTCTAGTGCATCTTCAGGTCGGGTCAGGGATGGATTTGCGGCCATAGGTGGTGTACTTGCTGGTGGTGGTGGCTATGGTGGTGGCCGAGTCAACTATGAAGGGGTAGGGTGAAGCTATGGTCGGCTAGGCATGTTTAGGTGGAGTGTTTTGTGGATTTGTGGTGCTAGCATCAATTGGATGGTCACGGCCTATCTTGGTCAGAGGAGGAGAAGGTGGTGCTGCCTGGATGATGAGGTGGTGGTCGGTGGTGAAGAGGTGGAGTAGTGGCCGAGCAAAGCTAGAAGAAGCAAAGGAAAAATCATTGAAAAATGAAGTGGAAAAGAGATAAAGGAAGCCATTAGAAAAACTTACAAATATTCTTCACAAGTGAAGTAGCCGTGAATTTTTGAAGAGAGGAGAAGTTTCTCACGTGAAACTTGAAGAACAATACATGGCTATAGGGTAAAGAGATGTACGGCTAAAGCATGAAAAGATAGAAGAAAATGAAAAGCCAAAGGTTAAATGAAAAGTCACAAGAAAATGAAAGGGCTTTGTCTCTTAGAATTTCTATTTTCTTTTAAATCAAAATAAACAAAATAAAATCCATAAATAAAATAAAAGACAAAAAAAATAAAGTGAAAAAGAAAATAAACAATTATTCTTAGGAAAAATAAAAGTAAATAAAGAAAATAGTTTATTATATTGAAACTAGAATTAAAATTTGTAAACAAAATACAATAAACATTTGAAAATTATAACTACACTTTTAAAAATGTTTTAAAAATAAAATATATACATAACATGTCATGTTACACATATATACACAAATTAAAACATGATATGACAAAAAAATATATTATTTATATAAATTAAAATAAACAATTTTATTCATAACAAGTTTACATGCAATGGTTTAAAAAGCGTAACTTTCACAATATTAATCGGATTCCAACGAAACGAAAAGCAATATACTTAAAATTTTATTTATTTTCATAATAAAAGATAAAATTCAAAATTTCAAAATTTTAAACTTTTAAATTTAAAATTCAAAGTTTGACCATATTGACCAAAATTCACATTTTTGGAAAATATTCTATTTATTTATGTCTGGAATTATAATTCACATCAAAATCAAAATTTATATTTAAAATAACAAAATTTATTCATTTTAATAAATAAATTAAAGTTTTTAAATCATAATTCAATTTAAAATAATTAAAATATACAATTGAAATAATCACAAAATACTGGGTTGTTACAGGAAGACAGAGATAGAAAGAGTATGAGTGAGACATGTCACTTTGTTGGACGTTCCTTAGTCTTTTGGTTCAGCAAGAAATAAAACTGCGTTTCCTTATCGACGTGTGAAGTACGACATATATCTGCCGCTTTTGCTTGTGCTCAAGTCGTCTATATGCAACAAACACTAAAATATTTCGATATACATTTAAATAAATCAATAATATATTGTGATAATACTAGTGCAATAAATCTTTCTAAAAATCCAATAAATCACTCACGAACCAAATATATTGATATACGACATCATTTTCTTCGTGATTGTATTAAAAAGGATTTAGTAAATTTAGAATTTGTAAATTCAGAAAATCAATTAGCTGATATTTTCACTAAACCATTAAATGAAAACATATTTATAAAACTAAGAAGATAACTTGTAAAAATGTCAATAAAAGAGTTATAATAATATTTATTAATAAAAAGGCAAAATCGTGAAAAATAAAATACATGATTTCTAACCATGACAGGATTCAAACTCCATTCATTCCTCAATTTCTAATGTCTATAACCATTTGAGCTATGGGTGTTTCTTGTCATAACATAGAATTCACTTTTAGTTAAAAACAAAATTTTCGACGTTTAAAAATATTGAAGCTGGCCGGGATTGAACCATGGTCTCTCTGCTAGAAGTCTCACGTGTCAACCATTTGGGTAGTTATTGTTTCTTGTTCAGTGGTAAAAACCAGCTCATCCTATATTAAATGAGCTCGAAATTCTGTTAACCATACATTTACAAATCATTTTCCTACCTTAAATCATTAACTTATTTATATATGGTCTAAAACTAATTTCATATTCCGACCACAGAAAATACAAGTTTCTACTCCTAATATACATGAATTTTTTTAAAATGTTGCATACACTTTACAAATACAATTGAAATACAAGCTTCGTATATTTTATTATCACATCGTAATGGTGTCGCAATCCTCAGATAACTCATATCTCTCCTATGCAACACCTACCTCAGATAGCTCCGGTCATTTATCACCTACCCCAACATCGGAATATAAACTGGTACGTAAGTGGAAAAGCTATCATACCGGTTATACACCGGATAATAAGAAGGGAAAATAAGCTATGTTCATCTCACCATCGACTAAAGAGAAGATCGACAATATACATCACTACCAACAACAAGAAATGAACCTACAACGTGAATTATATTTTGAACAAAAAGTGTGGGCAAGACGCTTAAATTTTTTGGAACAAATTGCAGTTAAAATTTGCAACTCTAAACTGATAGACGCATATGAACCTTTACCAAAGCCATGTTCATCGCTCAACCCATCAGCTGGATATCAAAATCTGTGGGATCCTTCTCCATAATACTCTCCTCGAACTCCAAACTCATGGGATCGCGAACTATTACCAGCGCATGTCATCAAAGAAGGATGATAAGGAGAAATCTAAGACTCCAAAGAAATCACCTTAAAAATAAATCATATTTGTTGATCATTTTGTTTTTGAAATTTTATTATTAATTGCATATCTTCGTGAAATCATCAATAAATATATAAATAAATTTTTTAATTGGTATTGTATTTTGTAAAATTATTGTTATATTATATGAAATCATCGTATAAAATTAGTTGCATTATAAAGCAAGCAAAAGTCACCGACATAAGTCAGTCGATTAGACCAAAATGTCCAGTCGATTGAACTCATTTCCAGAGAACAAAAGTCACTAACAGAAGTCAGTCGATTGGACCAAAATTTCCAGTCGACTGAACTCATTTCCAGAGCAAATAGCTTCACGAAAAGGTTCAATCGACTGAACTTTTTAGCTCAGTCGACTGAACGACGTAACAGAGGCGACAGAAAACCCTGTATTATAAAGCAATCATGTTTATTTTTCTTTCATAAACTCTTTCAAACTCAAAACTTTCAATTCCCTAAAACACTCCAAAGCATTCCCAAATCAAAAATTGTCCAAATCATTCGACATCATGGCTCCTAGACCTCAGAAAAGACAACGAAGAGCAACCTCAACCTCTCAAGAACCAATTGATACTCAAATTGGTCAATGGCTTTACACTCATGTAGCGGTTGAACAGTGGAATAAGATGAAGGAATCAAGATTTCTAGAAGGATCATTTGTGGTTTATCCTGAATTCAACGCATATGGAATTCAAGATTTGGCAAGAAGAAGTCGTTTGGAATCACTATTAGACTACAATCAAAAAAAGGTAAAAATTAATCACACTATGGTGAAATTATTTCTTACTAATCTCAATCTAGATAACCAAACTCCGTGGAATAGAGATAATTGTGTTTAGAGTCTAGTTTGTGGACGTCAAGTATTTTCTCTTTAGAAAGAATAGGACACATACTTCACAGTCTGATGGATGGAATACCATTGGAACACTTGAATCGCGATATCAATATTCGAGACGAGATAAGCCATCATTTCCTTGAAGATGATATGAAAGAATTGAAATCTATTTCCCTACGACCGACGACAAAATTTTTGCATCGTGCCTTAATGAAAACAATACTTCTAAGAACCGGATCATATGAATTGGTATACCCGAGAACTATAAAGCACTGTATGCTATATATGGAAATGTTCAAATAAATTGGCCAAAACTTTTCTTGATCAAATTTTTGTCTTCAATCAAGGGAAACAAAATATAATCTACTACGGAGAATACATTATGAGATTGCTTATGGATCTTCAAGTGCCAATACCCGACTCGGACATTTCAATCGTAAAAACTCTTAATAGTCGGACGATAAGCCTCGTGAAATTACCCCCAAGACCCCTCTGTATCATGAAATTCCAAAAATGGCAAAACCGTCCCTAAGAACATCAAGAAGAAGCGCCACCGCAAAGACAAAGCGATGAAATTCGAAACACTACACCTTCCCAAGGAACACGTGAAGCAATCGATCTTATAGATCAAGTGATATTAGATTCACATGTCAAACTCCTCGATAAAAAAATTGATAAGTTCAATAAGATAAAGAGCTTCTTTCGCATATGATGGGAAGCAATCTCTTGCACCACTAGTTTATCTACCTCATTCGGAAAACAACCGACACCAGTATTTATGTGGACAGTGACAAGGACAAAGATAAGGGGAGGAGACTAATCATTCTCGGAGATGACGAACGAGAAGAATCCAAAGATTTATAAGGAAAATTTGATTTTTTTGGGTAAGTTTTTTTTTCTAAAAAACTATGATACGCTTTATGATGTTATGTCTGTGACGTTGTGAACAAACATTTGTGCTTTTGTGATGTTTTTATTCGTAAAACAATGTCTATAATGTGATATGTTCGTGAATGTTTATATGATAATGCTTATGTTCATATTTGTGATGATTCGTAATGTCTCATTTCACAAATATTCATTAGTACTCTGTGATTATTGAATTAAGTATTTTTTTTTGTCGATGACAAAGGGGGAGAAATTTGTGTACTAACTTTTCATGTGGGAATAGAAAAGTCGCCACACATTCAGGGGGAGGTATATATAATCTAAGTTATATATTTCCATATATAAAGTATCGTCAAAATTGGTTGTCATCAATCAAAAAGGGGGAGAATGTTGAATCATGAGTTTTGATTCATGACAAGCTTCGAAGATCAACGATGAGATTAGACGATCAAAGCGACAAAAAGAGAAAGCTATACGCACGTGGTGAACTACAAAGGAAACTAGACTTCAAACCTGAGTACGCTATAAAAATCTTTATTGTTTGAGTCGTAGTTATAGTTTATAATTGTTAAAATCACTCCTCAAGTAGTCTACACACACTATACAAAAGTTATATATATATATATATATATATATATATATACACACACACACATACATACATAAAATAGTGTACACAAGTGCTCACTATGCAAAAAAGCACAGTTCAGTCGAATGGAGTGATTTCACCTGTCGACTGAACCGTGTTCTTTGCACAGACATGCACACATGCACACCACTTTGAATGTTCAGTCAACTAGATATTTTTAACCAGTCGACTGACCGTACGCAACTGCCATATTTCCCGAAGGGTTGCTTTTCTTTGCGAAGAGCAACGATCCAGTTCAAAGAGTTACGGATGCTTTCCAACCAAAGGTATATTGCTTAAATCTCAAGGTTAATTATTATATACTTCGATTCAAAGCAATATCTTCCTTTCTAATCTTCGCACACACAATATATACTTGAGGATTTGATTATAGGAAGGGTGTACTGTCATAGACAAATCAATGTTATCAAGAGCAAAAAGCGTCAACAACTTTATCGAAATTGTAGAAGTCCTGTTAGTTTGTATCAGGCGGAAAAGTCCTCTTCGGCTGCTAAGGTGGAAAAATCCTGTTCGGCTGCTCAGGTATTGTATACATATTCCTTCGGATTAAGTGAGTGGTTATTAATATAAATTCCAAAGGGAAGTCTGAGACTGGGCGTAGAACGGGAAGTTCGAACCAGTATAAAAACTCCCGGTGTGCTTATTTTTATTTACTTTACCATTATTATCTATATCCGCATTTAGATTATAATACATTCCATATTACATGATCCTAAGTATTAGCTATACAGCATACGCACTTTCACTACCATCAACTTTACCAAACCAGCCATATACTTGCACAATCCACATACAACCATTCACCACCTCTGTCATTGTGATGAACCGGAAATTTCGAGCATTTAAAATCAGGATATTTGAATGATTTTAATTATTCAATAGAGTAATTTTAACTTGAATCATGAATATCACAAATTATTTGATAATTAAATTTTTGGATTAAATAATTGGAAGTTGAACTAAATGTTGAATCTGAAGTTTTAAACCTGTTAAAAAAAAATTGAAGGCTTGTAAAATTTATATTGATAATACTGAAGAAGGTAAAAGTGTTGAAATTGAATTTGAAAGTGTTTTGTTAAGTTTTAAAATTTTATCGTTTAAATCAATATTTAAAAATAGCCTTCCGAGGCACAGTGTCGGAATTTGACGAAACCAGTTCTATTGGATCCGTAATATTGTATTATTATCGGATTTCAATTTTCGTAGTGATTGGAGTTGTTATGTGAGCATACGATTTATAAACGCGTTGAAATTTACAACGGTAATTTAATTTAATTTTATAAATATAATATCACATAAGCAACATCACAGCCGAGATAAAAATTAAATAATATTATAACTTGACAAAAATCAAGTCTTGGCTTCAAGAGCACGCCGCTTCCTTTCCAAAATATCACGTCCCCTCTCCTCTTTTATAAACCGAGCTTCATCTCTTTTTTCAGAACAGAACGAAATCAAACAAAGTAAAAAAATGGCGATCCTATTCCCTTCCTCCTTTTTATAAATCACGTATATTCCTATTTCCCTTCTTCTTCCTTTTAATCGAAATCGAGCAGAGTCAAAATCGAATCTATTCGATCATATAAAAAAAGGGGGAGAGGCGATCTGGAATCGGCTATAGATCGAGAGAGGCCCTCGTTCGATTTTCAACGATCGAACGTCATGTTGGAATCGCGAGTTTGAGGGCTATTTAGGGCCGCGGTCGCGATTCTGGTCAATGATGGCGACGTCAACTGCGAGGCAAGGAACCGAATTCGAGTTATGGTGGCTCGAGCGCACGCGAATGTCGACTGTGGAGGATGCGACATCGGCACGGGGTGACGTGGAGGGGGAGCTAGGGTTCCTGGAGGGGTCGAGTGAGTGCGGTGACGCTTCAATCGATGTGTGGCGTGTCGTGGGTGGGATGAGGCCGACGTTGATGGCAGTGGGTTTGCAGTCGACCGCGAATTGGTGATGGGGTTCTCGAGCTAACAGCGAGGTTCGCATTTTGTTTCTGCTAGTTTTGAATTGATACAAATTTATATATGTAGAAAAAAATAAAAGTAATATTTTTTACAGTAAGTTTTAAAAAAAAAAAAAGGGAAATCTATTTAATAATGTAATAGTGAGTTAAGTTTTGATTTTAATATGTATATAGGTTCGCATAACAATTTTAATATATTTATAGTATATGGATTTCAAAGGAAAAGAAATATTATTTACTTTTGGAAAATTAGTTTGAAATAAATAATTAGCTACTCAAATTTTATTTAATGATAATTTATAATTTGATTATTTCAAATATTAATAAAACCCATAATGTTTCTACAAGGTCAGAAAACATGAAGAAAAACAAGCCTGTTTGGTGTCGATTGCAAAACAAATCAAAGTGAGTTAATCTCACTCAGTAAATTTAAATTTAAATTTAAATGGTTAAATTTAAATAATTGTTTGAGTGGTTGAAATGATTGATGTGCTGTAGTACGGTATATTTTGGGATTGATATTTATATTGTGCTAATGTCTGTGGATGCAGGGAAAAACAGGTTGGAGGGATCCAACTGGATCCCTCAACATTTATTTAAAATTATTTAATACCCTCTGTTGTGATTATTTGATATTCTATGATGAACTTTATTGAAATATTGAATGCTATGGTACGATTGAATATAATTGTGTATGATGAACTGTCAAAAATATATATAAATTGGATTTTAGAAGGAAAATAAAAGAAGTAAATTTGTAAGAAAATAATTATAGAGAATTTGAATAAGTTTAAGAATGAATGGAAAAATAAAGTGACTTTAAAATTTTAATAAATAAAGCTAGAATATAGAAAGGAAATTTTGAATGACAGGAAGTTAATGAATTTTAAACCGTAGTGTTATTATTTAAGAGAACAAAGCATTTATCTAAAACTTAAGATTTAAATTATTGAAAGGAATAAAGAAGAATAGGGAAAGACCTGAATTTATATATTTCAGGTAAGAGATTTAAAATCAAATGGAAAATAGTAACAATAATAATAAGTCTATAATTAATGAATTTTGAAATGAATTGTGTAAGTAATGAAATTTATTTCAGATAGAGTAAATTGGGAATCTATTTGGGAAATTGATTTAAGTGATTGAGATTGGAAATTTCTCTCTGAATAACCAAGTACGTTTCAAAGTAAATTTTAAATTAAAAGTTTAAAATTGTTTAAAGAAGTATGTTATGAAAAATTTATTATTTCTAAATATTTAAATTCTAAAGTAAGTATTTCTTTTAGTCTATTATAGCAGTAATTATTTTAAAGAGTAATTTAGTATTTTGTTTTAAAAGTGAAAATCTAGTTTTATATTGTATCAAGAAACCTTATTTTCAAAACATTCATATAGAATGTATTTTTAACAAATTATTGAAGTATTTTTACCTTTAAATGTTTTAAAATATATCTCGAAGTAAAGCATTTTAAATTATTTTAATAATCTAGTTTTGTGCTTGGTGATTTCAGAGGAGATAGAAAATATTTGGAAAAGTTTATTCTGAAAAGAAAGATGGTTTTAAAACTGTTTTCAAGGGTTGAAAATAGAAATATATCTTGTGAAGATATTTTTGGGATTAAGAAATAATTTGAAAAATTATTGGTTGATGTTTGTTTGTGAATATTAATTGATAGTTAAATAACCGACTATCAATATTGGCAAATGCGTTGATCGTTTCGAAGAGACCGGGATCGAGATTTATTTCTCGAAAACCACTTCGATCCGGTTTGTACGTTTCGTGTAAACGATTTTGGATTCGAAGATGGAGCAGTGAAGTGCAAGGGCATTCGCTACTAATCTTTAGGATATTTCCAAAATGGATGTAGTAGGAATAGTGCCTTCGGTTCCGTTCGAACCCGGGACGGACTTGTATGGATGAATGCTTGCGAAACATCGTCAGGTGGACGATAGGCATTCTAAGGGATATGTTCTAAAAAGGTAACGCTTAGCCTCAAGCCTAATCAAATGGGAATGACTATAAATTAGGGGTTATGCAGCAAGGCTAGATGGGTAGCACCCAAGTAGGGTGAGGTCATCCCTGTCTGGATGTCCCTTTTTATTTCGGCTTAGTGGGCGGTTGCTGATCCCAACCGCGGGGTGATCTCACTCGGGATTATCCAGTAAGGGGTAGTCCCGGCCTTGTATTGCAGGGGAGCGGGCGTACTCCTCGGTAGGTAGTCTAGGCCCCGTACTGTGACAGGTGGTACCCCAATGCCTAGTCATTGGTTGGAAATCCATTCTCCATACGAGCCTTGTACGCTGATCTAGACCAGGTACTGTGACAGGTGGTACCCCAGTGCCTAGCCATTAGTTGGAATCCATTTTCCCTACGTGCCCGTACGGTTTTGATTGTGCCCAACTATTGCTGAAACGCGAGATGCAAGCATTTCAGGTAGATTCTATTTACTTTCTATAGACACTACTATAATATCAGAGGACTTTAATAAAAATTGTTTTAGCTATCGTAAGGTAAAAACCCGACATGTTTATTTGTGGCGTGGTCTTACGAGATGCTTTTGTTTTCAAAGGATTTTTGAAACTTTAATAATCAATTGGGTGTGATTTTCTAACGCTGGTATTCCAGACTGACTCGGGTATTATTTAACTGTAATGCTCGGGTCAGACCGAGTATTATAGGATACAGGATATGATGCCGTGGAGCTCAGGAGACGAGCTGGAGGACGATAAGTATATCCGTACTTGTTTTATATCTATTTTCCGCTGTGTTGAGTAGCTATGTATCCATTTGTATGATATTGATGTAGAACTGTGATTAATGTACTCTGATGATGTAATATATAAACAAAGATATTTGATAGAGTAAAGATTGTTTATTATCTATTATATTTTATTCCGCTGCGATGGTTAGATCTGATGTTGTTTCCTATTCTTTTCTTCTACCTCTTCTTTTTTAACCCAAATGGTTTGTATTTCTGTGCAACTTGAGTCGATTGTTGTAGAATAGTGTTGACTCAAGGGGTACGGATTTGCGGGCTGTTACACTTGGTATCAGAGCCAGGTTGGCGATAACCTTGGCTCTGGTGGGAATTACTCATTTAATTAGAGTCTGTAGTGCTCTATAATGAGTTTGAGCGTATTAATAAATATGAGTGCGTATTTGTTAGTGAATATAAATTGTTTTAATATTGTGTTGATTGATTTATTGAGTGGCATATGAACCTTCGTCGACACAGTCTGTGCAACTGTATCGAAAGGGTTTCTAAACATTTGAATAGAGCAATCGACACGGTATTGTTTTAAATATGGGTAAATGAAATAATTTTACCCAAAAACATATTTTGATATAAAGAATAGCTTTTGTAAACTATTTAGCTAATATATGGTTGCTTGGATGCTAGAAATGATAATATTAAAGTATTATCATTGTTAAGTGAAAATTTAACTAGAAATTGAAATATAACTAAAATTTAAGGGAATAAATTCGTTATAAAATGAAATTATAAATATGGATTATAAATGTAATTTATAAATTGAAATACAATCAAATGAGAATTTGTATAAGCATAAAATGTACAAATGAATTATAGTTAGAATTTATTAAGCACGCTTTGGAAATTTAAATCCCGGAGATTTGGAAGGTATTTCTTAAAGGAAATCTGTTTTAAATGAATTTTGAAAGTGAAATAGCATTGAAATCACTCGGATTATTGGAAAATAATTCTGATGATGACGGTCGCATCATCAGTATTCATTTTCGAATTTCTAAGTGACAGATTGCTGCCAAAAACTGATTTGTTCAGAAAAGCTAGTTGTTTTTTAAAATTTCAAAGGGAATTTGTTGGGATAAAACAAGGATTGGATTAAATTTTGAGAAATGTGATTTGAGATGTTGAAGATTTCAAAATGTTTTGAAACCAATAACCGGGTGTTTGAAAATCCTGATGAGATAGGTTGTAAGCTTATAAATTGAGATGATTTTTAAATCAGGAAGGAAACATAAGCTTTGAATGTTGGAATTTGAATTAAAAGTGTAAAGTTAAAAAAATGAAATTAACTTGGATTGGGAAATAAAAATTTAACTGGATTGGAATAAATTGAATAAGCTGAAAATAATATCCAGTTGTATTCGAATTAAGTTGAAATCGAATTGAGTTAAATAAAACTGAGTTAAAATAAAATTGAATTGGAATAAGAATTCAATTGAATTATTGAATGGAATTAGATTCTTACCTGAATAAATGGAAATTAAATTGGTTAAGGATTGGATTGAAGTAAATAAATTAGAATAACTTGTAAAGGAATCAAAATCCATGGAACAAGATATGCTTGGGTTATAAATAAGCATAAGGCTTGAGTTAAAATAAAAGAAGAATATATTCAAGCCTATGATGGATGGAATTGTGTAAATAATAAGTTGTGGCTTATAAAATTTGATAAAGTGGGATAGAAACCCAAAATAAATATTGTTGGATGAATTGAAAAAAAAATGAAGATCAAAACTTGAATTATAAAATAAATTGAACTTAAGGAAAATTAAATGAAGTGATATTTGAAATTTGAAAATCAAATATTGAACTATAAATAGGAGAGAACTAATTTTATAATAAATCAGTTAATAAAATGTGTAAATGGGAATGTAATGTTGTTTAATAAAAGCTGAACTGTGAATGTATGGTGAAGTTTGGAAATAAAACTCAAGTTATAAATAAGATTCGACTTAAATTGTTAGTGAATGGTAAATTGAAATGGATAATGGATCCAAAACTTGAGTTATAAATTAAAATTTAACGTGAAGTGTTAACAAAATAAATATAATTGGAAATGTATCGAATAAGGGAAAATGTAATAGATTAAATAGTAATGGTATGAATTGCAAATAAAATCCAAATAAGAGGAAATAAATTGGAAATGGCCTTGTAATCAATTGAACGAGTTGAATCTGGAAGTAATTTTTTTTTAAGACCAATCAAGTGAAATTGCAGATCTAAAACGAGATTTAATTGAGATAGAATCAAGTTGAATAAAAGAGAAAAATACTTACTTGTAAAATGAAAACGACCTTAAGTATAAATTTGAATAAATCAAAATAAATTGACTTAAGCTGAATATAAGGGGGAGAGTTGAATTGAATTCAACTTAAAACCAAGTTTAATGATATTGGATTGAATTTGAATCAAGTAAAAATAAATTTGGATCGAAATAGAATTTGGTGGGTTGTAAATAATATTTAATGGAATGATATTCTTAAATAAATAATTGTAAACCATTAAAATTATTAAGGAATTGAAATAACTTGAGACAATAAGAAAATAGAATGTTTCGAGTTTAATAGAATGGATTTAAATGAATGTGGATAAGAAATGAAGTAGAAATGAGTGGACTGTGAATAAAATTTAATAGGTAATGAAGATGAACCTAAGTTGTTAATGGTTTTGAATAAACTAGTTTGGTTATTAAAATGAAATGCAAGTGGATGGATTCAAATATGAAATGCAATGAAAACGAGAATATATGAATTGTGAATAAATTTTAAAAAAAATGGAACATAATTAATTATAAACTGAGTTGAGATTAAATTGATTATAAAACATAAGTACTTATTTATTCACATAAATCTCGTCGAATTGCATAGAATAAATTGTCATTTGATGTAAATGGAAGTAATTAAAATTCTATGTATTGATAGAAGTAAAATAAATTGATTTTGAGATCAATAGAATTGAATATGAGATTGTTTTGCTTAAAAATAAATTAAAGTAAGTTTGTGAGTTGTTAACCTTTCGGATTCAGTAAGATGATGTGTGGTTGGTTGAAAGTAATTAAAATTAATGTTGGAATATTTAAATTGCTTATAAAAAGTGTTTAATGGGCATTTATTTTAGAATTTATGTGTTTTAACTATTGCAAGTAAGTGCAATGTTATTAAATTGCATATATTTGGCACTTACATGTTTAAATTGAGTAAGTACAGGTACCTGGAAGCCGTGTGGCTGGATTTGGTTGCGCTAACGGCTAAATAAATAAGCTAATTGCTTAAAAATGCTAAATAAGGTACACCTACGCAATAAAAATAGGAAATATGAACTGTTTTTGGGTTTTTCCGACCGTGTGGGTCGATGTATATATATTTATCTCTTTTGTCAAATTGCAAAAGCTCCTCCGTACAAAGGGGACTCTGCCAAAAAATTTCAGAAATTTTGGGAGTTAGAAAATTTTTGAAAATTTTGAAAAATTTTGTTAACCACAAAACAATTTCAAATTGGAAATTGAAATAAGTTGGTAAATGAAACTAATTAAAATAAGGACATGAATCAGTATAAATGAAAAATAAATTTTAAATATTTAGAGTTTAAGATAAATTGAATTCATATGGAAATGAAAGAATCAATTTGAATAGAAATGATATAAACTGAAGTGGTAAGGTGAAAATGAATATAAAAAGCATGTAAAATACTTAAATTAAACTTAAATATAAGGAATGGTGAATTCTTAATTGGAAATTGGTCTTCAAATAAATTCTAGGTTAATATTTGAATGAATAAATATTGACATTTGGAAGGAAGTCGATAAAATGTTATTTGAATATTGTGATTGGATATTAGTGCTAAGCAGGATATGCAGGTATTATAAAGGGAAAGGAGAATTGGATTTGATTTCATAAGATAAATTTGAAATGCTCGACAAAAAAGGTACGTGAGTTTAAGTTTCTGTGAAATTTGATTGGGTTTTTGGATATAGCCACTTGGCTTTTTGTTTTCGTTTTGGATTTGGGAGGCCGTAGAGCCATTTTGTAGTTGTACCAAGCTAGCCGCGCAAATGAGACGTTGGCGAAATTTTTCGAAAATTTAGAGAGTTAGAAAATATTTGATAAAAATTTTGATAATTCAAAATTTAGTTTTGAATTCTAATTTGAATGAATGAGCAAGTAATAATATTTGAGTAAATAAAGTTATTTAGAGACTATGGAAGGTTTTGGAAGTTAGTTGAAGTAATAGTAGGTCTATAATAAAAAGGATATGTTATGGCAAGTTAATTAAACTGTTTGGATTTGAGGAAAGTAAACGGGTATTGTATCATTTCTCCCTAACCAGTAAATTTCGGGGACGAAATTCTTTTAAGGAGGGAGGAATGTGACGAACCGGAAATTTCGAGCATTTAAAATCGGGATATTTGATTGATTTTAATTATTCAATAGAGTAATTTTAACTTGAATCACGAATATCACAAATTATTTGATAATTAAATTTTTGGATTAAATAATTGGAAGTTGAACTAAATGTTGAATCTGAAGTTTTAAACCTGTTAAAAATAATTTGAAGGCTTGTAAAATTTATATTGATAATACTGAAGAAGGTAAAAGTGTTGAAACTGAATTTGGAAGTGTTTTGTTAAGTTTTAAAATTTTATCGTTTAAATCAATATTTAAAAATAGCCTTCCGAGGCACAGTCTCGAAATTTGACGAAACCAGTTCCATTGCATCCGTAATATTGTATTATTATCGGATTTCAATTTTCGTAGTGATTGGAGTTGTTATGTGAGCATACGATCTATAAACGCGTTGAAATTTACAACGACAAATTAATTTAAATTTTATAAGTATAATATCACATAAGCAACATCACAGCCGAGATAAAAATTAAATAATATTATAACTTGACAAAAATCAAGTCTTGGCTTCAAGAGCACGACACTTCCTTTCCAAAATATCACGTCCCTTCTCCTCTTTTATAAACCGAGCTTCATCTCTTTCTTCAGAACAGAACGAAATCAAACAAAGTAAAAAAAATGGCGATCCTATTCCCTTCCTCCGTTTAATAAATCACGTATATTCCTATTTCCCTTCTTCTTCCATTTAATCGAAATCGAGCAGAGTCAAAATCGAATCTATTCGATCATATAAAAAAAAAGGGGAGAGGCGATCTGGAATCGGCTATAGATCGAGAGAGGCCCTCGTTCGATTTTCAACGATCGAACGTCGCGTTGGAATCGCGAGTTTGAGGGCTATTTAGGGTCGCGGTCGCGATTCTGGTCAATGATGGCGACGTCAACCGCGAGGCAAGGAATCAAATTCGAGTTATGGTGGCTCGAGCGCACGCGAATGTCGACTGTGGGGGATGCGACATCAGCACGCGGTGATGTGGAGGGGGAGCTAGGGTTCCTGGAGGGGTCGAGTGAGTGCGGTGATGCTACAATCGATGTGTGGCGTGTCGTGGGTGGGATGAGGCCGACGTTGATGGCAGTGGGTTCGTAGTCGACCGCGAATTGGTGATGGGGTTCTCGAGCTAATAGCGAGGTTCGCATTTTGTTTCTGCTAGTTTTGAATTGATACAAATTTATATATGTAGAAAAAAAATAAAAGTAATATTTTTTACAGTAAGTTTTTTAAAAAAAAAAAGAAGGGAAATCTGTTTAATAATGTAATAGTGAGTTAAGTTTTGATTTTAATATGTATATAGGTTCGCATAACAATTTTAATATATTTATAGTATATGGATTTCAAAGGAAAAGAAATATTATATACTTTTGGAAAATTAGTTTGAAATAAATAATTAGCTACTCAAATTTTATTTAATGATAATTTATAATTTGATTATTTCAAATATTAATAAAACCCATAATGTTTCTACAAGGTCAGAAAACATGAAGAAAAACAAGCCTGTTTGGTGTCGATTGCAAAACAAGTCAAGGTGAGTTAATCTCACTCGGTAAATTTAAATTTAAATTTAAATGATTAAATTTAAATAATTGTTTGAGTGGTTGAATTGATTGATGTGCTGTAGTAAGGTATATTTTGAGATTGATATTTATATTGTGCTAATGTCTGTGGATGCAGGGAAAAACAGGTTGGAGGGATCCAACTGGATCCCTCAATATTTATTTAAAATTATTTAATACCATCTGTTGTGATTATTTGATATTCTATGATGAACTTTATTGAAATATTGAATGCTATGGTTCGATTGAATATAATTGTGTATAATGAACTGTCAAAAATATATATAAATTGGATTTTAGAAGGAAAATAAAAGAAGTAAATTTGTAAGAAAATAATTATAGAAAATTTGAATAAGTTTAAGAATGAATGGAAAAATAAAGTGACTTTAAAATTTTAATAAATAAAGCTAGAATATAGAAAGGAAATTTTGAATGACAGGAAGTTAATGAATTTTAAACCGTAGTGTTATTATTTAAGAGAACAAAGCATTTATCTAAAATTTAAGATTTAAATTATTGAAAGGAATAAAGAAGAATTGGGAAAGACCTGAATTTATATATTTCAGGTAAGAGATTTAAAATCAAATGGAAAATAATAACAATAATAATAAGTCTATAATTAATGAATTTTGAAATGAATTGTGTAAGTAATGAAATTTATTTCAGATAGAGTAAATTGGGAATCAATTTGGGAAATTGATTTAAGTGATTGAGATTGGAAATTTTTCTCTGAATAACCAAGTACGTTTCAAAGTAAATTTTAAATTAAAAGTTTAAATTTGTTTAAAGAAGTATGTTTTGACAAATTTATTATTTCTAAATATTTAAATTCTAAAGTAAGTATTTCTTTTAGTCTATTATAGCAGTAATTATTTTAAAGAGTAATTTAGTATTTTGTTTTAAAAGTGAAAATCTAGTTTTATATTGTATCAAGAAACCTTATTTTCAAAACATTCATATAGAATGTATTTTTAACAAATTATTGAAGTAGTTTTACCTTAAATGTTTTAAAATATATCTCAAAGTAAAGCATTTTAAATTATTTTAATAATCTAGTTTTGTGCTTGGTGATTTCAGAGGAGATAGAAAATATTTGGAAAAGTTTATTCTGAAAAGAAAGATGGTTTTAAAACTGTTTTCAAGGGTTGAAAATAGAAATATATCTTGTGAAGATATTTTTGGGATTAAGAAATAATTTGAAAAATTATTGGTTGATGTTTGTTTGTGAATATTAATTGATAGTTAAATAACCGACTATCAATATTGGCCAAATGCGTTGATCGTTCCGAAGAGACCGGGATCGAGATTTATTTCTCGAAAACCACTTCGATCCGGTTTGTACGTTTCGTGTAAACGATTTTGGATTCGAAGATGGAGCAGTGAAGTGCAAGGGTTAGTCGCTACTAATCTTGAGGATATTTCCAAAATGAATGTAGTAGGAATAGTGCCTTCGGTTCCGTTCGAACCCGGGATGGACTTGTATGGATGAATGCTTGCGAAAAATTGTCAGGTGGACGATGGGCATTCTAAGGGATATGTTCTAAAAAGGTAACGCTTAGCCTCAAGCCTCATCAAATGGGAATGACTAAAAATCAGGGGTTATGCAACAAGGCTAGGTGGGTAGCACCCAAGCAGGGTGAGGTCATCCCTGTCTAGATGTCCCTTTTTATTTCGGCTTAGTGGGCGGTTGCTGATCTCAACCGCGGGGTGATCTCACTCGGGATTATACAGTAAGGGGTAGTCCCGGCCTTGTGTTGCAGGGGAGCGGGCGTACTCCTCGGTACGGTGATCTAGGCCCCGTACTGTGACTGGTGGTACCCCAGTGCCTAGTCATTGGTTGGAAATCCATTCTCCCTACGAGCCTTGTACGAGTTTTGTTTGTATTACCCACTCTGTGGCTAGTAGTTGGAATTTAATCATGTAACAATTTCGGCTATTTTATAAGTATTTGTATATAGACCCTATTATAATATCAGAGGATTTCTATAAAAAAATATTTTAGCTATCGTAAGGTAAAAACCCGACATGTTTATTTGTGGCGTGGTCTTACGAGATGCTTTTGTTTTCAAATGATTTTTGAAACTTTAATAATCAATTGGGTGTGATTTTCTCACGCTGGTATTCCAAACTGACTCGGGTATTATTTAATTGTAATGCTCGGGTCAGACCGAGTATTATATGATACAGGATATGATGCCGTGGAGCTCAGGAGACGAGCTGGAGGACGATACATATATTTGTACTTGTTTTATATCTATTTTCCGCTGTGTTGAGTAGCTGTGTATCCACTTGTATGATATTGATGTAAAACTGTGATTAATGTACTCTGATGATGTAATATATAAACAAAGATATTTGATTGAGTAAAGATTGTTTATTATCTATTATATTTTATTTCGCTGCGATGGTTAGATTCTGATGTTTCCTATTCTTTTCTTCTACCTCTTCATTTCTGTGCAACTTGAGTTGATTGTTGTAGAATAGTGTTGACTCAAAGGGTACGGATTTGCGGGCTGTTACCGCCATCATCTACATACATCTATATAAAAACTTCCACTGCAACTCCCTCTATCATCATCCTCACTTCTGCTATAATAGTCACTCCACCACCGCATACAACCATTCACTATGCACTTTAATAGCCACTCCACCCTCACAGCCGACTAAATACCTCACTGCTTCAAACAAACTCCACCAAACAGCAATCATTCACAAACTCCACCAAACCCAACTGCTACACCCCTCAACCACCACTTCACTGTTACATTTCCTTCAACCATAACCTTAAACACCCACATACATCAACTGACAGCAGCCACAACTGAAGCATCCTACCCTACATATATCCACCAAGTACCAAACTGCTACAAACTTCACGCAACAATCACTTCAACCTGTCAGCATCACTTCCTCATTGCCTCCTACACATTTCCATACACTTCACAACACATCAAAGACCATTTCATCCACCTTATTGTCACAACCTCATTGCCACCGCACATTCACTTATGTTCTTCTCCATATACCACTACTGCCTACCACCATCCCCACTCGACCAATACCTCCTCCTAACCGTACACCCCTGAACCATCAGCACTTCACCTACAACATCGCACTGCTACCTCCAAGAACATCAACAAACTGTTCCACTATGCACTTCACACCTCCCCTATCCCCAAACTTCAACTTCATTGCCAAACACACTTCAACTTCATTGCCAAACATAATTCAACTTCCCTGCACACTTCAACCTATCACATACTTACGCATACTTCAAACTCCAACTTCACAACAACTTCAACCATCATCACCAAATTCCTTACCAAACTATCACTACATCAAAAGAACCTCCAGACCATCACCCAAACTACATAACTTCCTCCCTGCTCCATATCCACTGCTCCAATAACCCTACCATCCTCACCTCCAGCAGCCAACAGCCAACCTACACGATCACCAGAAAACTCCCACTGCTGCACCATATCAACTTCACATACTATCATCCCCTGACTTCTCCCTACTTCATCATTATTCACACTTTCACCATTCACATAAACACCTAAGATCACCCTTGACCACAAACTGCTCAAACCAACGTAAGCTTGTAGTTGCGTCATTGTCTCTCTGCACCACTTCCAACTCCAACCTTTCATCAGTTACCTCCTTCTGCAACCACTAGCCAGTACATTCCTCAATTTCACTGCCTTCACTCCACTGGTCACACTAAATCACCAATCCTTCCTCCAACTCTTTCATTCAAACTACCAGTAACATCTACACTCATTCACATCACCATAGCCTACAAATTCAACTGTAGCCTACAATACCCAATACCCAAACCGAAGCCACCATCACCTCAGATCGCGGTTTCTAATCAACAACGCAACCAAAAATCAGAAACCCGCAACTTTACAAACCCAATCGACAATCCCCGCCACCGAATCTTCCTAATACCTCAGGCAACCTATAGTTGAACCCTAATCCCAGCAACCCTAAACAAGTTTCACAACCTTAATTGATTTGGAATATCAATTTTGAACAGAATAATTTCGAGTTGGAATTGTTGTTTGAAAATCGAGTTTATGAAATTTTGTTTTAAAAATTTGATTGAGCGATTGTGAATTCTGGGCTGGGCATGTGTTAGTGATTGCGCGTGAATTTTTCGTTTTTTTGAACAAGTTTGTTTGTGTTTTGGTTTCTCTTTTTTTTTCTCTTAATTTTTTTTTTATATATACTGATTTGTAAAAAAAGACTTTTAAAAAAACAAGTTGCTTAGTGAATGGGGGTTTCATTTGTTTGAGTATCCGTAATTTTTTTTGCTTTGATTTTGTTCTCTTTTCAAAATAATAAAAATGTTTTAAAAATCGTTTTGTTCTTTCCTTAATTAAAAAAAATCTTGTTTATCTCTTTTACAGATTGTAGATTGAAAAAGGAAAAGAAATTGCTTGCTAAAACGATTGCAATGCTTTACCTGCTTGCTTAAAAAAAAAAACTTTGCCCCTTTAAAATAATTTGCTAATAATTTTGCGCGCTCTAATACCGTGCTCTTATCTCTTATTTTTATTTTCTTTACATTATTGGTTGCTTGCATTTTAAAATTTTCGAAAACAAAAACAAAATAAAATTTCATTCGTAGTTGCATAGTTAATTCACGTTTAATTTCTGTTTTACATTCATTTCATCTTATTTTTTTTGTAAGGGTGTCATCCAAATCCATATAAGGTGGGGGATTTCATTACCCATCCTTGGCCCATAAATTGCATACCATCATAGAATTTGCTAATAATAACGGTTAGCTTCGAACTTAAGGGAGTCATGAGCTCGCTTAGGGCTTAATTGTATTTTGATAAGTTATCTTCTTTGAACAATTTATTTTTTTGGTGTCTATACAACGACAGAGCAATAATCATGCATAAATATTACGGTGATTCCTAAATTTATAGTGATTATTTCTCTAAAGGCACTTAAACCTTCGGCTGCATTGCTACAATGATTCATGGTGCACCGATAACTCCTGTTCATTAAATGGCTGAGAACTATTTTGTTGCATTAAGACAAAGTGTAATTATACAATTTTGAGTTAGGAGCTACTAAGGGCAGAAA
Source organism: Allium cepa (assembly GCA_030765085.1). NCBI lineage: Eukaryota > Viridiplantae > Streptophyta > Magnoliopsida > Asparagales > Amaryllidaceae > Allium > Allium cepa. Next base: position 94,029,464 of record CM060946.1, on the reverse strand, counting down.
TTTTGTTATTAAGTCCTTACATTTATCTAGTTGCATTAGCTCATGCATATTTGAAAAAAGAAAAAAATAACAAAATCCAAAAAAATTATACATTTCACTTAACTTAGGTCCTTATTAATCCAAAAAAATAAAATTATCGTTTTAAATATTTTCCTTAGAAAAAAAATTCCAAATAAAATCAAAAATCCAAAAACAAGTTTTTTTAGAAAAAAAAATGATCTTTTAAAAAAGAAAAATTAAAAAAAAAGAAGGAAAAACATATAAAAAAGGAAGGAAAAAAATATGAAATTCCAAAAAACCTTTTGAAAAAATAAATTCCTTTCGGTAAATAATTTTCCTTTATAAAAATACAAACTTTCACTTCATTTTCCAAACCTTGTTTCATTCTGTTAACTCGGTTCTCACTTCTTTCTCTTCTCGGCTTTTTCTTATGCATGAGTACTTGGACTGGTGACACAACAACAAATCATTTAAATCGAACAAACGATGCTTCAACAATGGCAAACGAAAATGCCACTCGAACTCTCATGGATAGAACTGATAGAGTTTCTATTCCTTCTTGCATCACCTTACCCACCCCTACGTGTATCACTTCGAAATTCATTCAAATCATGTTGTCACACTTTCAAAATTTGGCAATTTTAAACATGATGACCCATACATTTTCTTAACGAAAATCAAACAAGTTTGCACAAAAATTGAATTCCAACAACTTTGCAATGACGGGATCACTCTTATTAATTCCATTTGCTCTTACTGGTTATGCTAAAAAATGGTTGTATAGCTTACCATCTAACTCGATTAAAACTTGGGAAGAATTTGTTAAAGTTTCCTTAAAAAAGTTCTACAACTTGGAAAAAACAACTAAAATCTGAAACGAAATTGTCAATTTTCATCAATTTAGGAGTGAGCCATTCGAAAAATATGTTGAAAGATTTAAAGAGCTTTTGATAAAATGTCCACACCTTGATTTCAAGAAATGGACCCTTTGCCAAATCTTACATGATGGACTAGAAAATATCTCACGAACCATGCTTGAATCGATGTGCCAAGGCAATTTTCTCCCCCAGCATCATGGCGATGCTTGGCAATTCTTGGAAAACTTGACCGAAAAGTCATCCCACTAGGAACGCTCTAACGAAAAATCCATTTACTCACGATCGAGTGCACACTCGATAGGATCATCTTTGGCTTTGGAAGCTAAAATCGATGCAATAATTAATAAATGCCACAATGTTTTCTCTTCCAACCAAACAAATCAAGCTTTCTAGCCTATGTATTATAAATGCAATATTCCGAATCACATAGCCGATCAAGCCCTAATTCAATAGAACAATTCAATGCTTTCAATAAGGTTAAGAATTATCCATTTTCTCCAACGTACAATCCTAGTTGGAGAAATCATCCGAACTTTGCTCAGAACCAAAACAATTCCAACACGAATTTGGTTCATCCCAATTTTCGAGCATTTCCGAATAATGCTTCAAATCCTCCCTTTCAAACCAATCATTTTCAGCAAAATTGTCGGGTCCATCTCAAAATCAACCGCGGTAATCTTTTGCTTCCTAAGATGATAAACGATTGAGTTCACTTGAGAAAAGTCTTAAAACTTTGGATAAAGCAAACATTCAAAGTCTCTAATCAAATAGTAATTTGCAAAAAAATTTAACCTCGTGCATGCAGAATACGAGTCAACCAATTGCTAAACTCGAAATGCAAATGAGTCAATTAGCCACGTCTGTGAGTGAATGTGAACGAGGCACATTCCCAAGTCAGCCAGTTTCGAATCCTAGAAATCAAAACACAAATTCGAATCAAGCCTATGTTGTTCAAGGTAGCAATGTAACCCAAATGAATACTATCACGACTTTACGTTCTGGTAAACAAATCGATAATCAAGTCGTTAATCCAAACGATTTACCGAAAACCTCTCTCGACACTTCTAAAACAACAAACGGATCTGAACAAATGATTGAGCCAAACATCGAATCAAATTCCACTCTAAATTCTTCTTCTACTCATGTAGACCCACCCACTGAGTATCATGTTCCATTTCCACATCATTTTCGACCGAAGAAACGCTCTGACCAAATAGAAAAGACGTTGAAAATTTTTAAACAAGTGAAAGTAAACATTCCTCTTCTTGATATCATTCAACAAGTCCCAACTTACGCTAAGTTTCTCAAGGACCCATGTACCCAAAAATGACATACTCATGTACCCATGAAAGTTTTCTTAGCAACCAGACATAGTAACGTCTTGTCCCAATCAATTCCCCTTAAGTACAAAGATCATGGATGTCCGACGATCTTGTGCACAATAGGAGACAAAACGATTAACAAGTGCTTACTAGATTTGGGTACGAGTGTCAATTTGATTCCTTATTCAGTCTACCAGCAACTTGGCTTGGGCGAACTAAAAATGATGAAAGTAACTCTTCAATTTGCCGATCGTAATAAAGAAAATGGTGGGAGAAATCGAGGACATACTCATTAAAATCAGTCAATTCATATTCCTCATCGATTTTGTCTTTTTGGAGACTCGACCTGTGAATAATCCGATGAGTCAAATTCCATTGACTTTAGCCCTACCTTTCTAGGCTACTTTGAATTCTCTAATCAATTGAATGAACCACATTAACAAATGCTAGAAGTTAGCTTCATTCAAGTAAATTTTGATAATGAACAGTTGACTTAAACCACGAACGTGAGACTGAATACAAACACTGTTTCAAGACGAGCTTAATGAGATTGAAAATGCTCTTCCACTTGAACCCTCACCATTAAGTCATAACTTCAACCTAATTCGTTGACTGAGCAACCCCCGAGATTGGACCTTAAACCCCTTCTCAATCACCTTAAGTACGTATACTTAGGTGACAATGAAACATTTCCCTTTCTAATCTCTTCATCTCTCTCTATCTCTTGATCAAGAAGCTTCGCTTATTTCAATTCTATCAAAAAACAAAGAAGCAATTGGATGGTCGATCAACGATATAAAGGGAATTAGTCCCACTCTCATTTAATATCTATCCATTTTGTTGGTGATGCCAAGCCTATTCGAGACACGCAACGAAGGCTTAGCCCAAAAATGAAGGATGTTATTCGAGACGAAATTCTTAAACTTATGGATAACATAATCATATACCCAATTTTTGATAGTTCGTGGGTTAGGCCAATTCATGTCATGCCTAAAAAGTCTGGACTTACCGCTATCAATAATGACTCTAACGAACTCATTCCAACTCGTTCTCAAATGGGTTGGCGTGTTTGCATCGATTATCGAAAATTAAATGCTGCAACACGTAAAGATCACTTTCCTCTTTCTTTCATCGACCAAATGCTTGAACGTTTAGTCGGCCATGAATTATATTGCTGTCTTGATGGTTATTCCGGTTGTAACCAATTTCCAATCGCTTCCGAAGATCAAGAAAAAACGACTTTCACATGTCCCTTTAACACTTTTGCGTATCGACATGTGCCATTTGGCCTTCGCAACGCCCCTGCTACTTTTCAAAGATGCATGGTTGGTATCTTTTCCCACATGATTGAATGCTTTCTTGAAGTATTTATGGATGATTTTCCTATCTTTGGAAACTCTTTTTTCGAGTGCTTACACCATCTTAAGTAGGTTCTTAAACGATGCAAGGATAAACACTTAACGCTAAATTGGGAAAAATGCCATTTTATTGTCAAACATGGCAGTGCCCTTGGGCAAGTCATTTTAAGCAAAGGCATTGAGGTAGATAAAGAAAAATTCGATGTAATTACGAATCTACCTATTTCCAAATCTGTTAAAGACATTCGTTCATTCCTTGGACACGCTGTTTTCTATCGATGCATTATGAAAGATGTCAGTAAAATTGCTCGACCTCTTATGACTCTTCATGGAAAAGAAGTTCCATTTAACTTTAATTCTGACTGTGTTTCTACTTTTGAACGTCTCGAAAACGAACTCATTTTTGTTCCCATCATTTGCTCACCCTATTGAGATCTTCCTTTTGAATAATGTGTGACGCTTTTAACTTGCAGTTGGTGCAGTCTTAGGACAATGCATCAACAAAATTCTTCGTGTCATCTACTACGCTAGTATGACTTTAAACGATGCTCAAATCAATTAAACGACCACTGAAAAAGAAATTCTAGCAGTAATCTATGTGCTCGAAAAATTCCAACCCTATTTGATTGGCTCACATTACGGTTTACACTGACCATTCCGCTCTTTGGTACCTTTCGCTAATAAGGATGCCAAGTCTTGTTTGATCCATTGGATCATATCATTGCAAGAATTTGTCCTTACGATCAAAGACAAAAAAGAATCTGACAACATCATCGTTGATTATCTATCACGTTTTCCAAACGCATCATCTTCTTTACCAATCAACGAAAACTTTCCTAATGAATAACTCCTTTCTGTTTCTGTGGGTCCAAGGTATGCAGACATAGTGAACTATTTAGTCACTAAGGAAACTCCTTCATTTTGGTCAAAACAAGATAAATATAAACAAATTTCCCAAGTCAAATACTTCTATCGGGATGATTCGTACTTGTTTAAATATTGTTCTGATCAAATCTTTCGATGCTACATCCTGGATTGCGAAATCAAAAGTGTTCTTCCATTTTGTCATGACCAAGCTTGTGGCAGTTACTTCGGTCCTAAGAAAACTATGGAAAAAGTGCTTCAATGTGGTTTTTACCATCCTCTGCTTTTTAAAGATGCATTTGAGTTTTGTAAAACTTGAAATCGCTACCAAATGTTAGGAAGAATCATTAGATGAAACATGATGTTTTTGAACCCCATTCTTACAATCGAAATCTTTGATGTTTGGGGTATTGATATTGTGGGAGCGTTTCCAATTCTTTTGGAAATTTGTACATTCTTCTTGCTGTTGATTATGTCTCTATATGGGTCAAAGTCGTTCCATGTAAAACCAACGACCATAGAATTCTTATGAATTTCCTTAAAGAAAACATCTTTTCAAGGTTTGGCACATCTCGCATAATAATAAGCGATAACGGAACCCATTTTTGCAATCGTTCATTTGAAACTCTAATGAAGAAATATTCGATAACCCATAAGTTATCCACTCCGTATAATCCTCAAACTTCGGGCCAATTTGAAGTTTTAAATCATCAAATAAAACAAATTTTGGAGAAAACTGTTAATGAAAATCGAAAAGATTTGTCTTAGAAATTGACTGACGTGCTTTGAGCTTACCGTACCGCTTTTAAAACTAATCTTGGAATGTCCCCATTTCGTTTAGTTTACAGGAAGACCAGTTGAAATCGAACACAAAGCGTTGTGAGTAGTGAACTTAAACTTTGATCTTTAAAAAGATGGTGAAAATAGAAAATTGCAAATCAGCGAATTAGAAGAGAATAGAAACGACGCGTATGAAAATGAGAAAATTTACAAAAAAAGAACCAAAGTTTTTCATGACAAATTTATCCTAAGAAAAACATTTTCACCAAACCAAAATGTTCTATTGTATGACTCTAGACTTCACTTATACCTAGTAAAATTAAAATCAAGATGGACCAGACCATTTGTGGTACCAACTGTTTTTCCACACGGTGCTATAGAAATACAAAACCACAGGGATGGAACAATTTTCAAAGTCAATGGTCATCCTTGAAACCATATTTGGAATGACCAAGTGATCAAGAGGAGGAGCTCATGATTCTTCATGAGCCATACTATGTCTAGTAAGAAATGTCAACCCTCTTTTGTAAATATATATGTATGTATTCATCTCCTTTACACTCACTTATCATTCATTGACTGCGGGGATACAGTAAAATTCAAGTATGGGGGGAGTCTCATCTTTATTTTTGATTTTTCATGGTTTATTTTTTGCAGTTTTTTTTTTCCAAAACTCAATATTAAAAAAAATAGCAAAAATTTCTTAATTTTTTTAGCATATTCATTTAGTTTTGAAGAAATACAATAGTATAAGTATATGTTATTTATTATTGAATTGAAATTTTTGAAAATTTATTTGTCTCAATAAAAATAAAAATAAAGTTTGATTACAGGTAACTATGGTTTAACTAGTATATAAGAAGGTTCATAGGTGGTAAGTATGAAGTATATCCTAATTGAAATCTTTATTTAAAAGAGTGATTGATTTAAAGTAAAAGCGATAACGTTTTTTATCTTCTAAGTTAGTGGTGCTAAGATGATTTTGCAAAACTCTCTCTTCATTAAAAAAAAGAGAAAAAGGTTTCTATAAAAATAAGAAACACCTAAAGTCATGTTTTCATATGCAAGTATGCACACTCGCCATGCTCTATATCCTTCTCATGTAAACCCAAAAGGCGGTGCATGATCGGTATATTTGGTCTCAGTTTACCTGAGTTAGGTGTATGTGAATAAATTTTTAATGAGAATAACCACCTAGAGTCATGTGTTCATACGCGAGTATGCGCACTCGCCATGCTCTGTACCCTTCTCATGTATGCCCGAAAGGCAGTGCATGATCAGTATATCTGACCTCAGTTTATCTGAGTTAGGTATGTAAATAATAATGTTAATGCTTTTCAAAAATAGAGAGACCAAGCAATTGAAATCCAAGCACTATTTTCACTAAGTTGATTCGACTTGTTATTCAAAAGAAATAAAAATACCACTTTGAAAAACTTTGATAATCAACTAAGGATCCATTTCATAGTTGCACTATGTTATCAACCGAAACAACTAGTCAAACTAGAGTCTAATTGTGATGATAACTTAAATTTTGTTGGAAGTTTTGACAAGTAAGAGAACATAAATTTCTTGATAACTATTATAATTTATATTTAACTTATTCGTGTCAAACTAAAAGTATTTTCTTCATTTGTAAATATTTTCAAAAACTTGCATTCATATCTTTGTAAAAAAATCTTACATTTAGGAATTTTTCATGTGGCATTTGGATTTTGTGGGTAGTATCCGCTGAAAACCCTCATGAGACAACACTCATCCTACTATGGACACCTAGAGGTTTAACGGCTTGTTGCATACGCTCAATGTAATCGTGCTCTACGAAAGTGAATTTATCTTGGTTTTTCTTTATTCGATGACGAATACAAAATAAGTGTGGAGTATTTAATGCGCAAGTAGAAATGTATCTTTTTACTCACACACTTAATCTTATTTTAGTAAAATAAATGTCATAATTAGGTGTTTTTACATGTTTAAAACCAAATTTAAAACATGATTTCAAATCATCATTCATGCATCTACATAGAGGCAAAACGATAATTTTCGTATGTGAGTTAATTTGGAAAAATTTACTTGCACATTTTAATTTTTTTTTGTAGGAATTTGGATTCACTAGGAAATGGCTTCATGGAAATATGAATATACAAGAATTGGAAGCCAAAGAAATGAAAAAATAAAAGAATTCATGTAATCATGAAGGACTCCACCTACCTACAAACTCATGAACCATAATTGAGAGCTAATGCACAAGTTAGTGAGGATTAAAGGCACATGCATATTTAATGGAGGATTAATTTCTTGCTAATGATAACTTGAAGGCCACATTACCTCAAGGGCATTTTAGAGAGTTCCCTAAAAATAGATTAGGGTTTTAGTCATGTATAAATAGCCCTCTCATATAATGAAGTTTTATCATCTTACCTTTTATGAAAACTGTAGCACAAATCAATAAGAAATAAAATGCCTTCTTAAGCCTCTACTTCTTTTTCTACATGCTTTTCCATTTCATTCTTACTTCTATTTACATGCTTTCTACTATTTCATGTTAGTAGATTATCTTGCTTTTCATTGCAATCAGTTTGGATTTAATTTATGTAAGTAGTTTAGTTCTCTTTTCTTTTAATTATCTCTTACTTTCTTTGTTTTTTAATGTTGCAATCTACATGTGTAGAAATGATAAAAAAAATGAGAAGCTAAACCCCTTCATTTTAGGGGCAATGTAGCTCTCTTAAATCATGTAGATTCAACACATTTGCTAATTTATGATCTCTTTTTATGCTTCATGGGTAGTTAGATTATGATGTAAGTTTATTAGGGAATTTGATAGCCTATGTTGTGTTTCTAATCACAAATGGGCTATGCTTAATCCGATGTAAGGGTCCAGTTTTTCGACGCCCGAAAGTCGACATCATACGTCCACTGTATCGAATGTCGCACAATCGAATGCCGGAAGACCGAACCGTTAGGGTTTAAGAAGAAGAAGATAGAAGAAGACTAGAAACAATAATTAGATTTTCACATTTCGCAGCAGAGCAACATATAATAGATAAATAAATATCTTTAAAACAAAGAACTATATCAGTTTTACATACATCACATTAATAGAGTTTACAATGATACCATTCATCACTAGGCATTTACAACAACTAATCCATATTAAAACTGAACTTGCAGCAAATGCGATCCATACATAGCGGATTATACATAGTATTCTCGTCATCCAGCTTCAACTCCTGATCTTCACAGCACATCTTTTCTGACTTCGCTCCAGAATAATGATAACCTGACTCTAGGCTGCCCGTGTGGAAAATTATGGGCACCCAGAGTTTAGAAAAGGAACAATAAACTCCAGGTCAGTCATGGGACTGGTGTGAGATCTTAAAAACAGTTATTTTCACAAAGAAAATAAAAAGAAATCCGCTATGCTTTTGAAAAATGAAACTTCCATAAGGCCTCCCGCCACACACACAATTCAAATGCAGAATTGGAAGAGATTTCTCCTTATGATAGTCAAACATGCCTAATACGCAAAATCTTTTTTACATTATCATTAGTGAATAGTGCAGAAAATATTTCGGAAGTATAATATTAATCTTAGCCAGCATACAACCATTATTGTAAGCCTACTATAACTACCATGTTCAATAGTAGGTTACCGCCACATTCCATGGCAGGTTATACAACTAAAAACGTACAGGACGCGTATTGTTTCTTTGGATTTCCAACAAATGGTCAGGCTAAGGAACTTCCTTACAAAATGGAACGCCTTAGGAGGGACGCTTCCAAGAACCAAACTGGTTCCCTATCAACACAAGGTCGGGTTACCTCTGTAACTAGGTAACACTTACAAGTAAGCCATCCCCGGTCGTTACCGACCTTTATCCTGGGATTCACCAACAAATAGCAACAACCACACAGTTAAATATCTAGGCTCTATACCATGTTACCACCTCTTATCCAGAAGAAAATGGACATACCTAGGGGTGCAACCCTTAAAAACCTTGCCGCAACATTCATGTTTCGACCATTACGGGGTTATGAGGTTCGACGAAGTCTTATCCACAAAGCTATGCTTTTCACAAAATTCATGCTTCGATCGGCAAATGATCAGCAGCACTTAGCATGCCACACTACCAAATTGTGAGTATATTATAAATAACCATCAACTACATAACCTCTGAGCTCGTACGTCTTAGAGAAGGGTGTTAAGCTAAGAGAATAAATTCTCCGCCACCAACAGAAATGCATTTGATATAAATTAGCTTTATATCTCAAAGTGTAATGTCAGACATATAACCATACAAGTCCGTTCCGAATTTGAACGGAACCGAAGGCACTTCCAAAGAAGTCTTTGCAATCCGGGCATCCACAATCCCGATTGGCCTCCCCATCACATATGGAGATCTCTATACCGAAACAACTCAGTGCAGAGTCATTCGATAGGTTATCCTATCGTTCTCGAAAACATCCGGTCTTTACCACCGTCTTCAAAAGTTATCTATTTCGTCGTATCACTATTCAGAATGGGTTATATGACACAAAGTCCTCTCATGGCTAAACCAAATAGTGAGCGCTTAATTTAAAATCACGTGGATATTTCAATCATAAATATTCATCATCAAAATTTGATGTGGTTTTCAGATAACCATCTAGAATCCGACTCCTTGTCGCATCGAAATTCAAATGCCCTTTAAAGGCCAATATTGATAGTCGGTTATTTAAATATCAATCAACATTCACAACAATCACCAGATTTAAATAACTTTCCCAATTATTTATTTTCGAAATACCTTCACAAGATATATTTTCACACTTCAACCATTTGAAAACAAATTTCAAATCACTGTTCACATTTCAGTCCTTTGAAAAGAAATTTCAAATCACTTTTCCTCACGTGGAATAAATTTCCAAATATTATTTATTTCCACCTAAAATTTGCCGAGTTCGAATGCTTCAAAATAATTTAAAACACTTGTCCAAAAATATATACATGGAAACATTCAGAATAAAACCTATTTTAAAACACTTTATTTAAAACATTAGTTATGAAAATATTATACTAATATCTCATATAAAAATTCAAGTCCAAACTAATTTTAAAATAAAATTAGTAGATAGGATATAACTATCTTAAATATCCATTTTCTAAAACAAATATCAATTAAAACTTTAAATAATCACTTCTATAATAATTGAAAATATATCTTTACTTTAAAGATTTTTCAAAATAACCTAAGTAAATAATTTCTCCAAAATATTATTTCCTCAAAACCATCTTTACAACTTCAATTTATATTTATAAACTATATTGACAACATACTCGGCTCTCCAGGGAAAGTAAACTTTCCATTCAAAAATAGTTCATTCAAATCAATTTATAAATCTTTCTGGATTTATTTTAAATTTACGTACCAAATCCGTAAATTCTTTTCCATACTTTTTAAAGATAAACTAGTATTTATTTTTAAAACAAAATTTCCCTTTCTTTTATAAAATTCCCATTGTGAATTTAAATTTCCAAATATCCACTGATATACGATTTTCAAATCGATTCCGAAATATTCACTTTCAACACTAAATCAATTTTCAAATTGATTTCCAAATTTATTTCAAATACTAAATCAACTCCCAAATTGATTTTCCAAACATTTATTTCAAACGCCAAATCAATTTCAGAATTGATTTCCTAAAATTTATTTTTAAACACCAAATAGGTTTCCAAATCAATTTCCCAAAGATTTATTTTTAAACCACCAAAAAAAATTCAAATTTGGTTTCCCAATCTATTTATTTTCAAATACCAAATCAATTTTCAAATTGATTTTCAAATTTATTATCTTTAAAAATAAATTCTTTTATATGTCCTAAACTAATTTAAATCTGGATTTAAAATAAACTCTTCAACTTTTAAACAATATTATTTAAAATCCATTTATTAAATTCTTTTCCCATATTTTGGAATTAATTCGATAAGTTTTCAAAAAATAAAACTTTATTTATTTAAATTCCTTCCTTTAAATTCACTCAATCCTTAGAAATGAATTTATTTAGGATTTCATACTTTAATTTCCAAAAATCAAACTTTATTTTTTTCGGTATCCAACGATATCAAAAAAATATTCAGCTAAATTATAGCCTTCAACGATTTCAATTACAAATATAATCACACAGAGATTATAAATAAAATAGCACACAGCTTTTAAACAAATTCAAATATTTGAGGAATCCAGTTTGATCCCTCCAACCTGTTTCCCTACACCCACAGACGTTAGCACAACAATCAAAATACCAATTCCACTTCGAGGTGGAATATCGTGGTATATGAGATTAATATAATATCATCCGCTATTATGCGGCACATAGGGTCTCATCCGCTATATAATACGTTAAATCAATCGCTCCAAATACATATATAATACCAATTCCACTTCGAGGTGGAATATCGCGGTATATGAGTTTATATATAATGTATATCATCCGCTATTATGTGGCGCATATGGTCTAATTCAATACAACTGATAATTATTTATCATCCAAGCACACAATCAACAATTTTAAATTTAACTATTTTAAATTTAAATCAGAAAAATCTGATTGGGTGAGAAGATCTCACCTTTGCTCCTTTATTTGCAATCCACTTCCAATACGAATTGTTTTTCCATGATTTTGACCTCGTATAAACATTTATACAATTTTTATTAATATTCGAAATAAATCGAACAATTCAATTTGCCATTTTAATTTTTTTTAATTTCAACTGATAATTTTAATATTAAACTAATAATTTAATTTTAAACAAAGAATTAAATTTTAAACTAATTTTCCTTTAATAAATCTTTTTAGTAACTAAGAATTTTATTAAATAAGTTTATCAAATAAATTGATCACTAAAACACATTATTTAAAATGAATCAACTAAATAAAAAAATGTACATGCATATTCATTTTATTCGTTACTGTGTAGGTATAATTATTAAATCTGAAAATAAATAATTTCAGGTATCTTGCTTTAAAAATAAACTCTGCATAATATATTTCGGTCCTATATGTGTGTGTGTGTGTCTATATATATATATATATATATATATATATATATATGAAATATGCAAATCTATACCTGACAACACATCGAACGCGGCTTCGAGCCCAGACTCCACCTTATCGAACTCGAACAATCACCTCTTCATCGTGACTTGTCTGCACACCCATGATAACCCCATAGTCGCGCCTCCACCTTTACGACAATATGAGACTATGGTTGCGATCGATATCAATCACATCTTCTCGGTGCAGATTGACACCCCCACGTCCAGGCGACAAGCTTTGAATCGTGGTTTCATCTACATTCAGTTTTGGCGCCACCACTTGCTCAATCACGACATCCCCCTGCGTTCGAATTTGAATCGAACGAGAATCGATTCGCTCGCTCGATAAACCCGACTCGATTTTTTTTATTTTGGAATTTTTGTTTGATCGACCTGAGATGATTCTTGTGGCCATTAAAATTTTCTTTAATCTGATTTTTAGTTTTAAGGGGAAAAAGATCGAGATTCGTTTGTTTTTATATATTTTTTCTTTTGTATACGCGTATATGAAATCATTTCGAACGTGTGTGAAAAAATTAAGAGAAAGATAAACACGTGTTTAACATTTCTCAACGTGTCAATGTTTGCAACAGTAACGAGATTTTATATTTTATTATTTTAAATTTAAATTCATATTTAAATCGTTCCGATAAATGCAACTCAAAATCTCGATCTCCGATCGAAGGGTGCCGCCAGGCATTTATAATGTTAAACCCATATTCCGGACATAATAGAAAAGGTTGCGAGGCCAAATTCGATCGTATGGAGAAGATAGCTTTTCGAACCCAGTTATTTAATTAAATTTCGATAAAATTTTCAGTGCGTTTGCTTATCGTATGGCCAAACGATCACTGTGAATGCTACGAAAACTGAAATCCGATAATAATACACTATTATGGATCCAATGGAACTGGTTTCGTCGAATTCTGAGATTGTGCCTCGGAAGGCTATTTTTAAATATCGATTTAAATGATATAAATTTCAAAAGTGAATAAAACATTTCCAAATCCAATTATGAAGCTTACATTATCTACAGTATTATCAATATACATTTTCTAAGCCTTGAAAATATTTTAAATCAGCTTAAAACTGAAGATTCGAATTTTATCCAACTTTAATAAATTAAATTCAATAATTAAATTACCAAATTCATTCTGATATCTGAAATTCAAGTTAAATCAACCTCTAAATATTAAAATTCAATCAAATATTTCAATTTCAAATGTCAAAATTTCTGGGTCGTCACATCATTCCCCCTTAAAAGAATTTCGTTCCGAAAATACTAGTTAAGAAGAAGATCCTTAACCCGTTTATAATTTCTTTTCCCAAAACCAAACAGTTTTATCAACTTTCCAAAAAAATCTTTTTATTCAAGACTCATTCACTTTAAATAACTTTCCAAAGTTTTCCATAGTTTCCAAACAACATTATTTACTCGACAATTCAAATTTAAGTTTAAATTCAAATTTTAAATTTTCAAAATTTTCTCAAAATTTTTCTAACTCCCTAAATTTTCAAAAAAATTCGCCAACGTCTCCTTTGCGAAGCTAGCTCGGTACGACTACAAAATGGCACCATGGCCCCCTAGATTTCAAAAGAAAACAAAAGGTTAAGTGGCTGGGCAAGAAAGTCATCAAATTTCATACTGAAATTTAAACAAATACCTTTTCAAGCGATTCAAATTTATCTTCGAAAAGCAAATCCAATTTCCTTCCCTTTTACATACTTACATATCCTGCTTATCATTTTGCATATTTCTTTAAAAATTTCAATATTCATTTCATCCAAACCCGTGCGATACACATATATCATTCGTACGCAATATCAAATTCGATCGCTCACTCAATCACACAATTTCACTTCCGAACTAGTATCGTCCACCCAACTTCCTAGCGCGGACCCAGAATAATGGTTTCTTGATCAGAAACCATTATTCTCCTTGCATAGTTCTAAACTATGATAGAGAATTTCCAAAATCTACCAAAAATCCATATCCAGGTTTGTCGTCGAAAATCGAGTGAAAAATTTCAACTCAGATCGATATAACTATCTCGAAATTCTGTGCTCGAATTCTGAATCAAATCGTTATGCGAATAAAGTAATATACGTATATCCCACGTATTTATTTCCAATTGATTATTGGCTATATCAATTTCCTTTTCTATTATTCGCATTGATTTTCATTTCTACACACTTATTCATCATTATCCATTTCACATTTCCAGTTTAATTTCCATTTACTTATTAGCTAAGAATATTTTTCCAATTCCAAATTTTACTTAAGAATTTTGCCATTTACTTCTTATGTTCAATAAATATTCAATATACACCATATATTTAATTTCATTTACTTGTATTTCAATTACATTTAAATCCAATTCACCACTTTGGTTTGTAACTTCTTATATTTAAACTGGATTTCAAATTCCATATGAATTCAATTTACCTTTCACTTATAACTATTGAATTCAATTCATTTCAAACCAAATTTAATTTGTCATTTCTTTAATTAGTTTCACTTACTAATTTTATTTCAGTACTTCACTTTGTTTATCACAAATCAAATTCAATTCCAATTCCATTTCTATTTGCTTACAAATTCAAAATGAATTCCAACATTCAATTTCACTTTCATTTAATTGCAATTTTAAATTTATTTATTCATTCACAATTTTATTTTCCACCTTAATAGATTTTGTTCCAATCATTTAGTCTATAAGACTTCTCAAATTCACCTTTATTCAAATAACTCGAACTAATTTCAGTTTAAATCTGAATTTTTAAGTTTTCAAACTTATTTATTATTCCATAACAATTTTTATCAGATCCCAGAGTCTTTTCAACCTTTCAAAATCTTCTTTGAAATCAATTCAAACTATCTTTTGAATTCCTAAAACCACACCCAGTTTGAAAACAACTTCCTTTTAAAATAATTCGGCAGCAATTCCTCTCCTGGAAACTCGAAAATGAACACCGATGATGTCGCGATCATCATCGGAATTATTCTCCAGCGACCGAAAAGAGTTTAGTGCTTTCATCCCTTCAAAACACTTTTCCAAAACCTTTGAAAACATTTTCAAACCAAAAAGGGATTTAATTTTCAAACTTCCAAAATTTTAAATCCTTCAACTTTATTTTCAAATATTTCTTTGGAATTCTGTTTGAAATTTATAAATCACATTTACATTTACAATTCCCATTTGTATATGGATTTTTATTTCTCATCTTTTGATTATGATTTCAATTTCTTATTCAATTTCAAGGACAATAATTTAATATTTTCACTTCTTAACAAACAATCAACCATATAATATAATAATTTACGGAAAACGATTCCTTTTCTATACAAAAATAGCTTGGGTAAAATTATTTCATTTACCCTATTTTAAAACAATATCGTGTCGAATTGTTCTGTACAAGTGTATAAAGATCCCTATCGATAGAGTTGTATAGACTATACCGACCAGAATCCATATACTGCTCAACACAATGTAAAACAATTTTATATTTGCTAACAAATACACGCTCATATTTATTATTACACTCAAACTCATTCTAGAGTACCACTGACTCTATCTCTAATGAGTAATCCCCACCAGAGCCAAGATTGTCGCTTAACCAAATGCTCTGAAACCACATGTGACGGTCCAGTTTTTTGACGTCCGAAAGTCGACATCAATACGTGCACTGTATCGAATGCTGCACAATCGAATGCCGGAAAACCGAACTATTAGGATTTAAGAAGAAGAAGAACAGAAACAATAATCAGATTCTCACATTTCGCGGTGGAACAACATATAATAGATAAATAAATATCTTTAAAACAAAGAACTATATCAGTTTTTCAAACATCACATTAACAGGGTTTACAATAACACCATTCATCACTAGGAATTTACAACAACTAATCCATATTAAAACTGAAATTGCAGCAAATGCGATCCATACGCAGCGGATAATACGTAGTACAATGATACGTCTCACCATCCAGCCTCAACTCCTGATCTCCACAGCATATTTTTTCTGACTTCACTCCAGAATAATGATAACCTGACTCGAGGCTGCCCATGTGGAAAATTATGGGCACCTAGAGTTTAGAAAGGGAACAATAAAATCCAGGTCAGTCACGGGACTGGTGTGAGATCTTAAAAACAGTTATTTTCACAAAGAAAATAAAAAGAAATTCACCATGCTTTTGGAAAATGAAACTACAATAAGGCCTCCCGCCACACACACAATGCAAACGCAGAATTGGAGGAGATTTCTCCTTATGACAGTCAAACATGCTTGATACACATTTTTTTTATATATTATCATTAGTGCATAGTGTAGAAAACATTTCGAAAGTATAATATTAATCTTAGCCAACATACAACCATTATTGTATGCCTACTATAGCTACCATGTTCAATAGAAGGTTACCGTCACATTCCATGGCAGGTTATACAACTAAAAACGTACATGGCGTGTATTGTTTCTTTAGATTTCCAATAAATGGTCAGGCTAAGGAACTTCCTTACAAAATGGAACGCCTTTGAAGGGACGCCTCCAAGAACCAAACTGGTTCCCTACCAACATAAGGCCGGGTTACCTCTGTTACTAGGTAACACCTACAAGTAAGCCATCCCGATCGTTACCGACCTTTATCTCCGGATTCACCGACAAATAGCAAAGGCTCCATTCCATGATACCACCTCTTATGTAGAAGAAAATGGACATACCCTAGGGGTGCGACCCCAAAAAACCTTGCCGTAACATTCCTGTTTCGACCATTCCTGGTTGTGAGGTTCGACGAAGTCTCGTCTACAAAGTTACGCTTTTCACAAAAGCCATACTTCGATCAACAAATGATCGGCATCACTTAGCATGCCACACTACCAAATTGGGAGTATATCACTAATAACCATCAACTACATAACCTCTGAGCTCGTACGTCTCAGAGAAGGGTGTTAAGCTAAGAGAATAAATTCTCCGCCACCAACAGAAATGTATTTGATAGAAATCAGCTTTATATCTCAAAGTGTAACGTCAAACTTACAACCATACAAGTCCGTTCTGGGTCCGAATGGAATCGAAGGCACTTCCGGAGAAGTTCTCGCAATCCAAGCATCCACAATCCCGATCGGACTCCCCGTCACATATGGAGATCTCTATACCGAAGCAACTCAGTGCAGAGTCATTCGACAGGTTATCCTATCGTTCTCAAAAACACCCGGTCTTCACCACCATCTTCAAAAGCCATCTATTTCATTGTATCACTATACAGAATGGGTTATATGACACAAAGTCCTCTCCCGTCTAAACCGAATAGTGAGCGCTTAATTTAAAATCACGTGGACATTTCAATCCCAAAGATTCATCATCAAAATTCGATGTGGGTTTCGGATAACCATCTAGAATCTGACTCCCTGTAGCATCAAAATTCAAATTCCCTTTAAAGGCGAACATTGATAGTCGGTTATTTAACAATAAATCAACATTCTCAACAATCACCAGATTTAAATAACTTTCCCAATTATTTATTTTCAAAATACCTTCGCAAGATATATTTTCATACTTCGACCATTTGAAAACAAATGTCAAATCACTGTTCACATTTCAATCCTTTGAAAACAAATTTCAAATCAATTTTTCTCACGTGGAATAAATTTCCAAATATTATTTATTTCCACCAAAAATTTGCCGAGTTCGAATACTTCAAAATAATTTAAAACACTTGACCAAAAATATATACATGGAAACATTCAGAATAAAAACTATTTTAAAACACTTTATTTAAAACAATGGCTATGAAAATATTATACTAATATCTCATATAAAAATTCAAGTCCAAACTAATTTTAAAATAAAAATAGTAAATTGGATATAATTATCTTAAATATCCATTTTTCTAAAACCAATATTAATTAAAACTTTAAATAATCACTTCTTTAATAATTTAAAATATATCTTTACTTTAAAGATTTTTCAAAATAACCTCAGTAAAGAATTTCTCCAAAATATTCTTTCCTCAAAACCATCTTTACAACTTCAATTTATATTTATAAACTATATTGAAAACATACTCGGTTTTCCATGGAAAGTACAATTTCCATTCTAAAATGGTTCATTCAAATCAATTTATAAATCTTTCTGGATTTATTTTAAATTTACGTTCCAAATCCATAAATTCCTTTCCACGCTTTTTAAAGATAAACCAATATTTATTTTTAAAACAAAATTTCCCTTTCTTTTATAAATTCACATTGTGAATTTAAATTTTCAAATATCCACTAATATACGAATTTCAAATCGATTCCCAAACATTCACTTTCAATACCAAATCAATTTTCAAATTGATTTCCAAATTTATTTAAAATACTAAATCAAATCCCAAATTAATTTTCCAAACATTTATTTCAAACACCAAATCAATTTTAGAATTGATTTCCCAAAATCTATTTTTAAACACCAAATAGGTTTCCAAATCGATTTCCCAAAGATTTATTTTTAAACCACCAAATCGATTTCAAATTTGATTTCCTAATCTATTTATTTTCAAATACCAAATCAATTTTCAAATTGATTTTCAAATTTATTATCTTTTAAAATAAATTCTTTTATATCTCCCAAACTAATTAAAATCTGGATTTAAAATAAACTCTTCAACTTTTAAACAATATTATTTAAAATCCACTTATTAAAATCTTTTCCCATATTTTGGAATTAATTCGATAAGTTTTCAAAAAATAAAACTTCATTTATTTAAATTCCTTCCTTTAAATTCACCTAATTATTAACAACGAATTTACTTAGAATTTTCTACTTTAATTTTCACAAATCAAACTTTATTTTTTTCTGGTATCCAACGATACCAAAAAAAATTCAGCTAAATTATAGCCTTCAATGATTTCAATCACAATAATAATCACACAAAGATTATAAATAAAACAACACACAACTTTTGAACAAATTCAAATATTTGAGGAATCCAGTTGGATCCCTCCAACTTGTTTTCCTGCACCCACAGACGTTAGCACAACAATTAAATACCAATTTCACTTCAAGGTGGAATATCGCGGTATATGGGTTTATATATAATATCATCCGCTATTATGTGGCGCATAGGGTCTAATTCAATACAACTAATAATAATTTATCATCCAAGCATACAATCAACAATTTTAAATTTAACTATTTAAAATTTAAATCGGAAAAATCTGATTGAGTGAGAAGATCTCAACTTTGCTCCTTTGTTTTGCAATCCACTTCCAAATCGACTTGTTTTTCCACGATTTTGGCCTTGTATAAACATTTATATAATTTTTATTAATACTCGAAATAAATCAAACAATTTAATT
This sequence comes from Allium cepa, assembly GCA_030765085.1. Classification (NCBI taxonomy): domain Eukaryota; kingdom Viridiplantae; phylum Streptophyta; class Magnoliopsida; order Asparagales; family Amaryllidaceae; genus Allium; species Allium cepa. The sequence continues at coordinate 94,009,837 of CM060946.1, read as the reverse complement.
TGCCATTTTAATTTTTTATTTCAACTAATAATTTTAATTTTAAACTAATAATTTAATTTTAAACAAAGAATTAAATTTTAAACTAATTTTCCTTTAATAAATCTTTTTAGTAACTAAGAATTTTATCAAATAAGTTTATCAAATAAATTGATCACAAAAACACATTGTTTAAAATGAATCGAGTAAATAAAAAAAATGTACATGCATATTTATTTTATTCGTTACTGTGTGGGTATAATTATGAAATCTGAAAATAAATAATTTCATGTATCTTGCCGTAAAAACAAACTCTGCATGATATATTTCGGTCCTACACACATACACACATATATATGAAATATGCAAATCTACACCTGACAACACATCGAACGCAGCTTTGAACCCAGACTCCACCATATCGAACTCGAACAATCACCTCTTCACCGCGACTTGTCTACACACCCACGACAACCCCACAGTTGCGCCTCCACCTTTACGACAATATGAGACTATGGGTGCGATCGATATCGATCCCATCTTCTCGGCGCAGATCGACACCCCCATGTCCAGGTGACATGCTTCGTATTGCGGTTTCATTTACATTCAGTTTTGGAGACACCACTTGCTCGATCGCGACATCGCCCTGCGTTCGAATTTGAATCGAACGAGAATCGATTCGCTCGCTCGATAAACGCGACTCGATTTTTTTTTGATTTTGGAATTTTTGTTTGGTCGACCTGAGATGATTCATGCGGCCATTAAAATTTTCTTTGCTCTATTTTTAGTTTTAAGTGGAAAAAGAACGAGATTCGTTTGTTTTTATATATTTTTTCTTTTGTATACGTGTATATAAAATTATTTCGAATGTGTGTGAAAAAATTAAGAGAAAGATAAACATGTGTTTAACATTTCTCAAACGTGTCAGTATTTGCAACAGTAACGAGATTTTATTATTATTTTAAATTCAAATTCAAATTTAAACCGTTCCGATAAATGCAACTCAAAATCTCGATCTCCAATTGAAGCGTGCCGCCAGGTGTTTATAATGTTAAACCCTATTCCGGACATAATGAAAAAGGGTCCGAGGCCAAATTCGATCGTATGAAGAAGATAGCTTTTCGAAACCATTTATTTAATTAAATTTCTATAAAATTTTCAGTGCGTTTGCTTATCGTATGGACAAACAATCACTCTGAATGCTATGAAAATTGAAATCCGATAATAATACACTATTACGGATCCAATGAAACTGGTTTCATCGAATTTCGAGACTGTGCCTCGAAAGGCTATTTTTAAATATCGATTCAAACGATATAAATTTCAAAACCAAATAAAACATTTCCAAATCTAATTCTGAAGCTTCCATTATCTCAGTATTATCAATATAAATTTTCTAAGCCTTGAAAATATTTTAAATCAGCTTAAAATTGAAGATTCAAATTTTTATCGAACTTTAATAAATTAAATTCAATAATCAGATTGCCAAATTCATTCTGATATCTAAAGCTCAAGTTAAATCAACCTTTAAATATTAAAATTCAATCAAATATTTCAATTTCAAATGTCAAAATTTTCGGTTCGTCACATCCGACATGAACACAATTTACATCATCATCTTACTAATTGATTTTGATAATGAAATTAAGGTAAAATCAAATTTAATGATCTATGTTACAAAACAAAATAGTAAATAGATCATGCTTAAAATAGCTTTTTCTTTGACTTTATGTTCATTTTCATGACATTCAACAAAGTGGTTTTAGTGTTGCACTAAAGTTTGATGGTTTAAATTGTGTTAACTAATAACACAAATAGACCTTACTTATGATAAATACATCACTAATTCTACATAAATTAAAATGAGAGAACATAAATTGATTTGGTGTTGATTTTATGTGAGAGTATGAGAGTGGATTTGCCTCTAAGTTGTCTCTTAATTTCATATTTTTATTCGCTTTTGTTCTAGTTTAATTTTTGCTATTTTTCTTAGTTTAAAATAAACTTTCAAACTTGGGTTAATTTGATTGAGTAGAATTTAAAATTGATTTATTTCCCTATGGATCGACTCGTACTCGCATATGTGCTACATTTGTACGTCGTGCGCTTGCGGTTTATAACGATATATTTTTAACGGCGATTTTCTGACTGATAGAAATCCATCAGTATTAACAATGTTGTTTAGAGAAAAAAGAAGTGAAAGTTTAGTTCTAATTTATAGCTGAAAACTAGGGTTATTTGATTTTTACCCGAAATTAATAATTATGAGATGTCATTGGTTATAGTTTTTTCTAATTTTGACTCATTTTATCAAATTTAACAACTTATATATGTTTTCTAACTGTAGACGATAATCCAGACACAATGGAATATGTACCGTGGTCTAATTCCAAAGTATGTGGATATTTACTATTTTGTTCTTTTATGTAAAATTACATTTTTTACCCGTACTAATATTTTAATTATTATTCAAAATTTCCAAGGTGTTACATTCTCTCCTTTAAAAGGATTTCATCCTTGAAATCTCTAAGTATAGAAAACTGCAATTCGCTCATACAACCAATAACTCAATTATCCACTCTACCGTTAACCATTTGCAAATATTTTTCTTAAATTTAAAATTTATAGTGTAGCATGTACATATAAGTAGGAAATCCATATGAACACATAGGTAAGGTATTAGGCATCTTTTGAACTAGTCAACCTCCTGAAATGCAAGTGCTTATGCCATTTGTGCAAAATGTATGCAATGCCATATACTTGCAACTCTATATGGATGAGAAACCATTCAATACATATGCCAAGATGCAACAACCATTATGCATATAACTAACAAAATCAAATGGATACAATAATGCATGTCTTACGTCAACATGGACATATTAACCAATATGTGCAAAACTAACTAATAAAATACATTCATTAGCAACCACCAACCAAAACATGTTCTAATGGCATACTCACAACCATGCCTAACATCCAATCACTCATGCCTATGGAATATATCAAGCTAAATACTATATGCACTAGTAATTATACTAATTTAAATGGAAACATACCAGAAAAGCGCTCTAGATGGGATGCTCGGATTTTCTGTTCGGGCTCCTACGTACTGTCAGCTTGATCGCCTCCCACTGGATTCTAACCAGCCTAACTACTTTGTTGTAGAGTCGCCATATCCCATGCTCAAAAATAAGAGTAGCTAAATGGTGAACAAGCAACTCCTTTTCCACTTCAACTTCTTCCAAATGACTTGGCTCGACTACAATAGTTGAATCATGTAGACACAAGCGTGACACATGGAAGACATTGTGAACTCCCACCAACTTTTCAGGAAGCTCCACTTTACAAGATAACTTACCTAATCTCTCCAAGCTTGGAAAATTCCCTACAAACCTTAATGCTAACTTTCCCGAATTACCAAGTCTCATAACGTGTCTAAACAACGAGGACCTTCAAGAAGACCATGTCGCACACTGTGAACTCCAACTCTATGCATCCCCTATGAGCATATGATTTCTGCCTATCATGGGTAGTATTCAACCTTCTACGGATCAAGTCTACCTTCTCCAAAGTCTCCCTTATCATATCTTATCCAAGAGCAATTATATCTGTAGTGTCCCACCAACAAGATGGTGATCTACAAGGCCTCTCATACAATGCCACGAATAGTGCCATCCTCATACTTGTTTGATAGTTATTATTATATGAAAAATCTGCTACTGGTAAGTATTTCTTCCAGGAACCTATAAAGTATAATATACACGTCCGTAGAAAGTCCTCAAATACTTGATTCACCCTCTCAGTCTACCCGTCCATCGTGGATGATATATGGTACTCAAATTTTGTTCAGCGCCGAAGCCTCCTGAAGACTCCCTCAAAACTCACTAGTGAAAATTGAATCTCGATCACTAACAATGTTAGGAGGAACTCCATGCAACCGAACTATCTCTCTTACATATAAGGTCGCTAAAGATGCAGCTGTCCTTGTACTCCTGATTTGTATAAAATGAGCGCATTTGGTCAGTCGATTGACTATGACCCAAACATTCTCATTCCCCTTCTACTTCTAGGTAGCCCATCAACAAATTCGATAGAGATGCTCTCCCATTTTCACTATGGCATATCCAATGGTTGTAATGATCCACCAGGATTCTTGTACTCTGCCTTTAACCTCTAACTAGTCACACATATGGGAACATACTCTGTTATATCTCTCTTTATACTAGGTCGGCAAATACTTTTTTCATATCATAATACATTTTGTCACCACCAGGATGAATAGTCATCCTAGGACGATGGGACTCTGCTAATACCATGTCTACCAATTCCTTAATAGGAGGGACACAAAATCTACAATCTCTTCGTAACCATCCTCAAAGGAATGGAATAGCGATCTAAATGACTTAAATGCTAATCTCTATTCAGCTTCTTAAAAATATCGAAAACATCATGTCTTGCCTCTTACTTGAACCAATACAGTCCATAAGTGAAGGCTAAACATCTAAAACTGCCAACAATCCTAGTGTAATATTCGATGAAGGTTGAAAATCATAAATAGAAATAAACTCCAAGTGCTTTCATTCCAAAAAAATTGGGCTCAACATTGCATGCTTGCTACTCAAGGCATTAGCTACAACATTGCCCTTGCCTATAGTGTATGAGATACATAAATCGTACGATGCTAAGAACTCTATCCACTCCCGCTACTTCAAATTCAAATCTTTTTGGGAGAATAAACTCTAGAGACACTTATGACCCATGAATAGCACAAATCTCTCCCTCAAAGGATAACGCCTCCATGATTTTAGGGCGAAGATAGCGGCCGCCAACTCAAGATCATGGGTTGGGTAGTTTCTCTTGCACCTTCGATTGTCAACTAGCATAACAAATAACTCTACCCTCCTTCATCAACATTGCACCCAGTCGTGTACCATAAGCATCGGTATATACTGCGAATGCCTTTGTATCATCAGGGAGTACTAAACAGGTGTTGTAGTCAACAACTCTTTCGGTAAAAGCATCTTCACATTCTGATTTCCTTGATAAGGCGGGTCAACGATGCTTTAATTTTAGTAAAGTCTTTAATTAACTTTGTATAATTACCAGCTAAACTAAGAAATCTTTCAACCTGCGTATCATTCTTTGGTAAGTGCCATCTTGTATTGCGGCGACTTTACTAGGATTGACCACTGCTCCATACTCAGAGACAGTGTGTCCTAGAAAGTGAACCTTCTTGAGCCAAAAGTGGCATTTAAAGTTTTTTTGCCTTGAGCTTATGTTAATAGAGAGTATTGAGCACTTCTCCTAAATGAAACATGTTCTCTTCCTTTCTTTTCGAATAGATAAGTATGGCATCAATTAATACTACCACAAACTTATTTAGTAACCCTCTAAAGGCTCAACTCATAAGGTTGGCAAAATATGCTGATTCATTAGTTAGTCCAAATGGCATGACTAACCACTCGTCAAGTCGGTCGGGTGTGAGAAAAGTTTTTCGAATACTATCTTCAGCTACACACAACTGATGAAACCCAATAGTTAAGTCAAGTAGAGAGAATATCTTTGCTCTAACTGATCAAAGAGATTGTTTATACGTGGAAGTGGATTACGATTCTTCTTTGTAATCTTATTCAGTTCACGATAATCGATGAAAAGCCTTAAAGAGCAATCTGCTTTGGAAGCAAAAACAATCAGTGCCCTCACTTTGAAATAATTCAATGAATAAAGCCCTTCTCCAACAATTCATTTACTTGCTTATTTAACTCACATCTTTCTCTAGGAGCCATATGTTAAAAGGGTGGCAATGGGTCCAGCTTTCTCTTCAAGACAAATTCAAAGTTCGAACTCCCTACAGGAAGGAAGACGAAAAACTTTGGAAAATAAATCTGGGTAGTCATGAACTACCAGTATCGACAAGTCTAAAGAATATAGGTAACTCATCATAACTAAACTCTTAGGAATGTAGTTAACCTCAAGGCTTCGCCCACTATACATAGCAAACCGAACCACCTTGTTATCATAATGTAGCGCTACTCTATACATAGTCATCCAATCCGTTTCAAAAATTAAACCAAACCCAGATAATCCCTAAATAGAAGTATTGCAATCGAACTAAACACCCAAAATATATAACTTCAAACCCTTACAAATCGTGGATAAATAAATTGATCCTTTAGTAGCGTTCGATGCTACTACATGATCTGTAATTATACTAGTTTCTTAGTGTAATTCATCTAGTAGTCTACTCAAAATAAACGAGTGTCATGCTTCGGTGTTAAATAAAGCACGAATAGATAAATCAAAAAGAGTTGACACACTTTTTATGAAAACCTTCTTTCCCTTATTTATAGTTGGAGCAATGCTCGAGCTACGAATAACGTTAAGTGCATATTTTGGATCCACTTGGGTAGAAGTCTTAGGTGCATTCGAATGCTCTCTCTTCATGTACCCAAATTGGTTGCAGTTGTAGTAGTTGACCTTAGAAATGCTTGACCTACAATTGCTTAACAAATTCCCCTTTCATTAACAGTTCTAACACTTAAATTTTGGTTTCTTTATCGTTCCCTGAGTACCCATTCGACTTCTACGGTGGTCATGCTGAATTGGCTTTACCACTGCCTTCTTAGATTCCCCTTCCCAAATTAATTCAACGACACTATCTCAACCAAGCTTCCGAAAGTAGCTCCAATAGGTACATGACTCAAAGCAATATCTCTCAATGACGAATTCAACCCCTTAGAAAATTTTGTCACCTTCTTCACTAGTGTATTAATAAGATCTAAGCCATAACTTGCCAACTGATTTAATTCATTCACATACTCCATGACACTGCGGTCACCCTGCTCCAAATGAATTAACTTCTCTAGTTGTATTCCATACTCTGCCTTAGAAATGAACATAGTCTTAAAGTGCCTCTTAAAATCGGTCTAAGCAATCCTAGTCTTATATGTCTCAGCAATAACAATCTCCCTCTAGTTCAAGGCTTCCCCTTGCAAGTGCCACGAAGCTAACTGTCTCTTCACTACATCCTCCACTCCCATCGTGGAAAAAAAATCTATCACAATCCCTCAACCATGCCTGCATCTCAACAAATGATTATGTCCTATAATAATTCTTTCCTTCCAGACTCTAGAAACCCTAACATAAATTAGGAAAATCCACGGTAGAAAGAGGGGCTAGGGCTGTCGCATGTATTGGTGTTGCGGGTCCTCCGTTAGGGTTGAGATTAGCCTGGCCCCTTGCTTGAAGATATCGATGGAACCATATTAGAACGTTCTTTCATGAAACCTTAGCTGCCACCTAAGAAATTTTTCCAATTTGATTGCATATTCTCACTTATCAGTAAATAGGAATTAGTAGCAACTTTCCTCAAATAGTGTTAAGCATTGTAGAATATAAGGGTGTGTTTGTGTTATTCTTATATATAAATAATAATAGCAACTTATAAAAATTACAAGTATGCTTTCTCAATATGCGCCTAATCCCTAAAGAATCATGAACCTAAGCTCTGATACTAACTGTTACAAACCATACCTTTGGACAAATCGATTCAAAGCTTGAGGTGGCTTTGAACTCATGTTTGCCAAGAAGTACTGTCATCAGGGTTTAAGAACGTTACATGATGCAGAGACTAATGTGAAACTTAAAGTATTTGTACTTTCAAATCTAAATGCGGAAGGAAACAAAATATAATTATGAATATAAGCAAATCAGATAATAGTCTCGATATAACATAGTCCATACAATGATGTCCAAATAACTACATAAAGTCCGACTAATAGAATAATATAATGTAAACTGCATGGAAGATAACTGTAACCAATGTCACTCTGAGAGCCAAATCTCCACCTTTATGCACTTCATCCTGGCTAAATCACTTACTGGCCTTTCCTTCTATACGTTGTATGAAAGGGGAAGAAAAGGAGTGGATCAGACAAAGTGTGGCGAATGAATTGTATTATTAATGTATGGTGTTCATAAGCAATTAACTTCATCTATAATCTTCACAACCAAGGGTATCTATTTGTGTTTGTGCATTACATAAAAGATTGGTTACTTTACAAACCATGGGTGTAATTCTTTTTACATCTACATCAACCATAGCTTACGAAGGTTTCCAACCGAGGGTTGAAAAACCAACAACTAATAACTCTAGGTCAGTTCCTAGTATATGGTCTTAGTAAATAATCTCCTAACCAACATTAAGTTAAGATTCTCAGTGACAAATCACATATAGCACACTTACATATTGAATGAACAACACAATGCTTGGGCTCGCATTAAGTATACTACCTCGAAGATTCATGGCCTACCAAGCATTCATGTCTCCTTCTCACAGGTAAATATGTCATATGCTCTTTATCATTCAATCTAAAGCTAAATAAATCAATACAGCGATTCCCAGTAGGTCCAGCCACTACCCGTTGTGTCACGACCCGCCCTTTCGACCGTTTAAAATCGACAAGAATATGCCCACTGTATAACATGCCAAACGATCGAGTATCGAAAAGACAGATTGTTGAGGGAAAAGAAAGTAGGTAGAAGAAAGAAGAAACCAAACAACAGAATCTCACAACGGACTGAATAATATATAATATAAACAGTTCTTTACACAAATCAAAACTGTAATATACATATCTTACTACATAATCAAGAGTTATCAGCCTGGGCAGTTATGACAACCTGCCCTCACAATTCCTGATAACTTCCACAAAACACTGCAGCGGAAATAAACAAGTACGGTAATACGTCTTGGTCTCTAGCTCTTCTACCAAGCTCATTGTCCTCCAATGACAATGTACTGAAGCATTCATCCATACAGGTCCGTTCCGGGACTGAACGGAACCTAAGGCACTATTCCGACTACATCCATTTTGGAATCACCCTCAGGATTAGTAGTGATTAGCCCTTGCACTTCACTGCTCCATCTTTGACTCCATTCTCTTGTCTTCATTTCAAAAACGTACTCATTGGATCGAAGTGGTTTTCAGATAAAAAATTCGATCCCAATCTCTTCGAAACAACGTTCGATATTTATGGTAAACTCAACCCCGATTCTTTAGGAAATAAACAGATGAAGATAAGATCGGAGATCACGTTCTAACCATTAGCGGATGGATTTCCTTGTCATCTTCCCAAAAGAACGAAAAGGGTTTATACGTGCAGTATAGCACATCGAATGGTAAATGTACCATATAATCTCCGTGCTTCTTCTTGATGTTCCCAAAGTTATACTTAGGTCCAGATTTTATAGTCGGTTATTTAACTATCAAATAAACAATCAATTCAACCAAATACTTCATTTTATGCTAAAAACACTAAGTCACTTTTTAATTTAATTTTAAATAAATAAATATCTTTATCCAAATTATACATACTTATCTTATCAAATTTATTAAATTTATAAACTATCATTTTCAAGAATATTTGAAAACCCTTTTTGAAAATAATATGGAAAGTACCATTGCGGTATCAAACAATGGATCATAACTTAATGGTTACGTCCCTATCCCAGAGAAATCCAAGTCTTAACTGTAGACACTCACTGCCTCCGATTTATGCCATGCGAGTATACCATTACTTCGCAAAACCTTATTTAAAATTATCTCAAAATAATGCTTATAAGTTCTAAAATAAATTTTCAAATTTAATCTAAGCAAATATACTTAAGTAAAAGTTATTATACAAAGTCATGTTAATATTTAAGAATGTACTATTTAAAACAAAGATGTTAACTAATTCTTAATTAAAAATACATCTTTAACGATCATTATAATGTAACTAATTAATAATTAAATATGTTATAAATAATTTAAAATAAATTAATTGTTAATTTTCCAGAATATTTCTAACACTTTTAAGACTTCCATACCAATAATCAAAATCCTTCTTTTAAAACAAGCCCAAATTCTCGATTCTAATTTCATTATGTAAATTTGGAAACCTTGCTTGAACTCCAGTATAACCAATTTATACTTATTTCCAAATTCACCTCCATCCTTCAAAGTATTTAATTCTTGATTTTAAAACCCCCTTTTATTTTTAAACAAGTGCCACTTAAGAATTTATTATTTAAAATTCCTTTATGAATTTTACACCAAAATCTCTTTTCATAATATCCCGATTTAGTTAAGTACAAATTTTAAGACCATTTATTTTATCCAATTGATTAACCCAAAATTCTTTATAAACATTTTACTTCAAAAATCACTTTTTAGAATTCTTGCAAATTCAAACCATATTTTTAGTGGTATTTTAAAATACCAAAAATCAAGGCCAAACAACCATAGCATCCAATCAATATAAATCCCACCATAATCTATCACAGATTATTCCAACAAAACATATATCACTATATATGAAATTAAATACAACATTTTTAAAGAATCCAGTTGGATCCCTCTAACATGTTTCCCTGCATCCACAGATGTTGGCACAACATAAATTCCGCTTCGATGTGGAATATCGCGGTATATAGGGTTATCTGCTATTATACGGGGCGCATACGGTCTCATCTACTATATATATATATGGGAATATCAATCACTCCAATGTATATATACTAGTATATATAATATCACATCCAACTGATAAAAATGCATCAATTTAACCATTCAATCATTTATTAATTTAACTATTTAAAATTTAAGTCAGCAGTCCAAAATTGAGTGTGATTAACTCACCTTGAGTTTTATATTCGCCAAACGTTCAAATTTTAAATTAAATCGAACACGACGAACTGTAACCAACGAACCCATACTCGCCCCCCATTTTTCCTTGCTGCGGCCACTTCGATCATCGAGAGATCGATCAGGGACCACCACGAGGAGCGCCTATCCCCACGCCGCCAACACCAGAAACCACATGAAGCTCGACGCTTCCTCTAGCTTGAAAAATGAGCACGAATGTGCTGCCTTCAAATCCAAACTATCGCCGCATCGAGGAACTTCAGGCGATCGTAGCCATTCAAACTATAGAATTCAACGAGCTCTTCGTTCTTTCGATCTTCCGGCTGGTGATTTTCTCTAATTGTCGATGGATAGGGAGAATTTAGAAGAAGAAAACGAGAGCTTTTTGGCCATAAAACAAAAACGGCGGCTACATTATTGTTCGGCTAGGGTTTACTGTTACTGTGTATTTATAAATGCATACAAACATTATTTTAATATTATTTCGAATTTTAACATGCTTTTTCAAACGATCTCTAAACGAGATGCGTAACCCTATTCCGACACAATGGAACATGTTTCGGGGCCTAATTCGGCCATATATGGAAAATAGATTTTCAAATCGAATTAATATATTGAATTTTCGATATTTATTTCAATGCGTTTCTATACCGTATGACCAAACGGTAATTCCAAACGTTACGAAATCTAATAATAATAATAAATTATTATGGATCCAATGGAACTAGTTTCGTTGAATTCCAAGACTATGCCTCATAATGTTATTTTTATTCGTTGATTAAATCGAGCGATTTTCAAAATCGTCGAAATCATTTTAAAATTTCAATTTTTAAAACTTGTTAACTCATTATAAATCAAATAGAATTTATATTCATATTAGACGTCATTCTGATTCATTTAAAATCAAAGTTCAATTATTAACACTATTATTATATATTTTACTTTCACTACTTAATAAAAATATAAATTTCCAAATTTTAACTTATCGAATTTAAATCCCATCCAAATGCCCATATCATCATTTAATTCCAAACAAAGTTTAAAATCAAGTTAGAAATCATTTCTATTCACATCTAACTCCACATTCCCATATTCACCCAATTTCAAATATTAAATTACCATTTACCAAATCCAATCAATCGCTATATTTGGGATTTAAACCGTTTCACTGATTCTTCCATATTCGAAATCAATTAATAATTCAAACTCAATATTTAAAAATAAATTAAATGATCAAAAACGAACGACCAAAACTTCGGGTCGTTACATTCCTTCCCCCTTATAAAAATTTCGTCCTCGAAATTGCTAAAGTAGAAAAAAAATGCTCCCAATCCCATTAATTAATGCAAAACCCACTTAATTAAAATCCTATATTCACTTCCCTAAACCCTCTTGGATTATCTAAAACAATAAGCCTTCATTTCTAATTCAAAAGCCTTGATTTCAAACACGATTCAAAAATCAACTTTTTCTAGTTAATAAAAAATTTCCTAAAATTTACGTAATTTTTCTAACACCCTAAATTTTCAAAAAATTTTGACAGAGTCTCCTTTGTATGGAGAGCCTTTTACAATATCACAAGAGAGATAAATATATATACATCGATCCACATGGTCAAAAAACAAAATATATATCAATATATTATCATTTCTTTATTTTATTGCATGGGCGTACCTCATATTAGCATTATTAAGCGAGCGGCTTGTTTTATATGCAATTACGTGATCCAAAATATGTCCAATAGCTCACTGTACCTGTACTTACTCAAAATAAGAACATAAGTTCCATAAACTTGAAATTTTAATAATTAACTAGCCAAACACATAAACTTCATAACCCGAACATGCCAATCTTATATTACAAGCAATTATAAGGTTCCAACGCTAATTTAATTTTCTTCCATGGATCCATATATTATTTCATTCAATTCGAAATGATTTACAACTAATTTTATTGCATTTTATTCATATTTGCAACAAACAAACTCATATTCACTCCAAATTAATTTATGTGTTTTACTTGCATGAATTCAATTTTTTTATTTCAAATTGATTCACAATCAATTTATTTGCATTCCATTCATTATTGACTTCCATTATATGCAAATTCATTTTAATAATTTCAATTTATTCCCTTTTTAATTTGACTCTAAATCAATGTTTCAATTTTCCATATGATGCCCATTCAAGTTGTTCACCAAATCTTATTTTCTTTATTTTACATTAAAGAATATTTCATTCCATGTTAATTTATTTATGAATCATTTAATAACAATCTCTTAAGTTAAGTTTCCATTACAACTAAATTCCATTTCATTTTAAACTGATCTCATTCAATTTACTTGTTTTCATTTACTTAGTATATCAAATTTCATACTATATTATTGGGGAATCATTTCATGTAAATCGATTCTCGAACAATTTATTATATCACAACATGGTTCATGCACTTGCATTCCTATTTACTTTACTTCCACTTATATTACTTCTTTTCCATTCACTTTCATTCAATTCACGTAGTGTTATTCACTTCATTTTATCATGAACAACATTTCATTTCAATCTAATTTATTTATAAACCATTTCACAAAATTTATTTCTAGGGCCTATTATACACACTCCATATCATTACTTATGTTCATATTCAACTTATAACTTGAGTTCATACCCCAACTATATTCCAGGTCATATTTCAATTCATACTCAATTCATTTACTTTTGAATTGAATTCATTTCTACTTATCAATTGCTTAAACTATTAAATTTGGTTATACTTCTCCACTCTTCCATTTTGATAAGTTACACCAACTTATTTTATTTACAATTCCTTGAATTTCCACCTAAGTTTACACACAGTCAATATTTAAAACATATAACTATAAAATTACTTCACCATTCATATTTATATTCAAATTATAAAATTCCAATTCACTCTCCATTTAAAATTCAATTTTTTTTATAAAATTTCTATTCTTTTGCCATAATACCAAACCATTTTTATTTGGGTTTTCTATTTTTATTTAACTTATCTTAAGTTAAATTTCCATTTATAATATTCATTTCAACTTACTCAGATCAAATTTTAATTTCCAGAATTAAAATTTTCTTTTTCCTTTCTTATCTTTATCAACATCAAATTATAAATTCAACACCTGATTTTCTTTAACTTTACAAAAAATTTAGATGGAAATCCCAGAAATTAGTCACCCGGTTTTATTTCAAATCATTTTGAAATCATAACTATACATATATATCCACTTTTGTATATCAAATCATGCTTCGGATTTCTAAACAACTTGGTTTTTCCCCCACACACTTCCTTTTTTAAATTTTCTAAAACAAAACTTGTTTATCAAACCAGTCCAAACAAATGACCACAGCTAGTCACTATGGTAGCAATCTGTCACTTAGAAATTCAAAAAAGAATACTGATGATGTGGCCATCATTACTAGGAATATTTTCCAGCGGTTGAGGTGAGTTCAATGCTTCCTTACTTCCAAAATCCATTTTAAAACAACACCCCATTATTTCTTTCAAGCCACTTTGGAAAATATTTCCAAAATTTCCAAGATTAAAAAATTTCCAAACATTAAGTTCAAACCTAATTTAAAACATTTCCCAAGATTCCCAGGATTTTATATCCTAGATTAGATCCAATTTTAGTTATACTCCTTTGTATATCTCATATTTATACAATTTCTATTTGGTTATATATATATATATACCCGTTTCAAATTTTATAATCTTATTTGATTATAATATTAACAATAAAACATTCCAAGCATATATTGTATAATAATTCCAGAAAATTATTTCATTTATATCAAAATATAATTTTGGGGAAAATTATTTCATTTACCCACTTCAAAACAATACTATGTTGGTTCATCTTGTTTAAGAGTTAGGAAACCCTTATCGATACGGTTGTACTTCCCGTACCGACCAGAATTTATAAATACTCAACCGATAAGTCAACACAATATGAAAACATTTTATATTCACTAACAATTATGCGCTCATATCTATTAATACACTCAAATCTTTCTAGAGTACTACCGACTCTATCTGTAATGAGTAATTCTCACCAAAGCTTAGGTATACCGCCAACCTAAGCTCTGATACTACATGTCACGCCTGCCCTTTTGACCCTCGAAAATCGACATAAATACGCCCACTCTATAACATGCCGAACGAACGAGTGCCGGAAAGATAGAATGTCGAGGGAAAAGAAAGTAGGTAGAAGAAAGAAGAAACCAAACAACAGAATCTCACAGCGGACTGAATAATATATAATATAAACAGCTCTTTACACAAATCAAAACTGTAATATGAATATCTCACATCAGAGTGTATAATCAAGAGTTACCAGTCTGGGTAGTTATAACAACCTACCCTCACAATTGCTAATAACTTCCACAAACACTGTAGCGGAAATAAAAAAAGTATGAGAATATGTCTCAATCTCCAGCTCGTCTCCAAAGCTCCATAGCATCCTAGCCTAAACCAGAAATACTAGGTCTGGCCTGAGCATTATAATAAAATAACGCCCGAGTCAGTCTGAAAAACCAGCGTGACAAAACACACTCAATTGGGATTACTGAAGTTTCAAAATCCTTCGAAAATCAAAGGTATCTCGTAGGACCACGCCACACATAAATACGACGGGATTTTACCTTGCGATAATCAAAACATTTCATATCAGATCCTCTGATATTATATTAGTGTCTAAGTACAAATACTTATTCAATAGCTAAAATGTTTGCATCTCACATTCCAGAATAGTTGGGCATAATCAAAACCGTACGACACTTATTAGAGAATGGGTCCCATCCAAATATCTAGGCACTAGGGTATCGCTTGTCATGGTACATATCTAGAACAGCGTACCGAGGACCGCACCGAGATCCCCTGTAACACAAGACCGGTCTACCCGTAACCTGGATAGACCGAGTATGATGTCATCTTGAGTGTTCCCACTTTTTTCCGAGCTCCTTCCATAGTCATATTAATAATATCCAAGGGTATCTAGAAAGGTGATAAACATACTCTAATTGGGTGCTACCCACTTAGCCTTGCTGCATTCCCATGCTTTTCAGTCATTCCCGGTTGATGAGGCTAGAGGCTATGATTACCATTTCAAGGAAATTTCATTTAGAATGCTCATTGTCCACCAATGAAAATGTACCGATAGCATTCATCCATACAAATCTGTTTCGGGTCCGAACGGAGCCGAAGGCACTATTCCTACCACATCTATTTTGGAATCACTCTTAGGATTAGCAGCGATTAGCCCTTGCACTTCACTGCTCCATCTTTGATCCATGCTCTTGTCTTTATTTCGAAACAGTACTCGTTGGTTCGAAGTGGTTTTCAGATAACAAATCCGATCCCGGTCTCTTCAAAACAATGTTCGATATTTTCGTTAAACTCAACCCCGGTTCTTTAGGAAATAAACAGCTGAAGATAAGATCAGAGATCACCTCTTAACCGTTAGTGGACGGATTTCCTTGTCATTGTCCCAGAAGAACGAAACGATTTTATACGTATAGTATAACACCTTGAACGGTAACTGTATCATATAATTCTCATGCTTCTTCTAGATATTCCCAAAGTTATACTTGGGTCTAGATTTGATTGCCGGTTATTTAACAATCAAATAAACAATCAATTCAACCAAATACTTCATTTTACGCTAAAAACACCAAGTCTCTTTTTATTTTAATTTTAAATAAATAAATTCCTTTATCGAAATTATACATACTCATCTTATCGAATTTAGTAAATTTACAAACTATCTTTTTCAAGAATGTTTGAAAAACCTTTTTGAAAATAATATGGAAAGTACCACTGTGGTATCAAACCATGGATCGCAGCTCAATGGTTATGTCTCTATCCCAAAGAAATCCAAGTCTTAACTGCAGACAATCACCGCCTCTGAGTATACCATTACTTCCTAAAATTTTATTTAAAAATTATCTCACAATAATGCTTATAAGTTCTAAAATAAATTTTCAAATTTAATCTAGGCAAATATACTTAAATAAAAGCTATTATACAAAGCCATGTTAATATTTAACAATTTATTATTTAAAACAAGATGCTAACTAATTCTTAAATAAAATACATCTGTGACAACTCAGAACTTCTAGATATTTGAAATTGAAATATTTAATTGATTTTAAATATTTGAAAGCTATTTTAACTTGAATTTCAAATATCACTATTTATTTGGCAATTAAATTGTTGAATTCAATTATTGGAAATTGGGAAAATTGTTGAACCTGGAATTTCAGGCTTGTTAATAATAAATTGAAAGTTTATAAAATTTATAATAGTGATACTAGAGATAACAGATGTGTTAAAACTGAATTTGAAAGTATTCTGTTCAGTTTTGAAATTATATAGTTTAAAATTAATTAAAAAAATACCCTTCCGAGGCATAGTCTCGGAATTCGACGAAACTAGTTTCATTGGATTCGTAATAGTGTATTATTATCGGATTTCAATTTTCATAGTGATTGGAGTTATTATGTGAGCATATGATATATAAACGCATTGAAATCTATATCAGAAATCTAATATAATAACTAGGTCCAAAAAGCTATCTTCTCCATACGACCGAATTAGGACTCGTAACCTTTTCCATTGCATTCGAAATAGGGGTTTAACATAATAAACGCCTAGGGGCATGCCTCGATTGGAGATCGAAATTGTGGGGTGTGGAATCGAGATGGTTTGAATTTGAATTTAAATATAAATATTTGTATTGAATTGAATACTGTGCTCTTGTTGACACGTAAAGAATTTTAAAACACGTGTCTTCCTTAAGGACACACCTTCGTTTTTTAAAAGAAAATAAATAATTAACGCAGATCAATATGATTAAAGAAAAACTCTCGTTCAATAAAATAAAATGATGGCCGATACATTAAAACCCCAAAAGCAAATCTCGTATTCACCTTACTAAGTCTATCAGAGTGAAAAATGGCGAAATCAATTGAATCGATTCGCATCCTCCTTTAATTTCCATTCAAACCCGTATTTCATCCATGCTTCTTGCTTCTGTAAATTCCGTTCATTTCTATTCCATAGGCATTTTTCTCATTAGGACGATGACTTGGGAAGTGCCTGCCTCCATTTCAAAGTCCGAAGTCAGTGATTGAGCGCGATGGAGCACTATTCCTTGAATGAAGAAGATCGAGGGTTTCGCAAGTGTCAATGCGTGTCGATCGATCTGGGCTCTCACGCGAGCGACGTGGGAAGGTCGCGGGTCAGTTGAAGTCGATAGTGTCATTTGGTGACGAATGAGGAAAGCCATTCACGAGAGGCAACGCGGAGGAGGGAAGATCGATGAGGCGTGACGACCTCTATCACACACGCGTATTGGGATGTGGTGGAAACTGCTCGGGGAAGAAGAGTCTGTAGGTATTCATTTCTTCTAATTTTATTTATTTATTTTAGATAAGTTAATTTGGAAAAAATATATTTATGGACACTGTTAAATTTTGGGAAAGTATATATCTTAAGGAAAATTAATTTTCTAACATTGTAATGTAAGGATAAGTAGGTTTAAACTTTTAAATTTAATTATTTGTCAAAAATTTAACAGAAGGTAAATTTTAGAATTTTATTATGCCAATAGATTTAAATTAAAAGATAAGAATATTTATGGTAGTTTAAAATCATGGAAAATGTTAATAAAACCGTATAATGTTGTATTAGGTCTAAAACTATAAAGAAAGCAAGTCAGATTGGAAATGGGTTACATGCATAGCAAAAGATGAGTTAATCTCACTCTTTCGGAACACCATTAAATTTGAATTATTGGTTGATTGTTTGAATTATCTAGATGTGATATTATATATAGTAGTGTGTGTGTGTGTGTATATATATATATATATATATA
Source organism: Allium cepa (assembly GCA_030765085.1). Lineage (NCBI taxonomy): Eukaryota > Viridiplantae > Streptophyta > Magnoliopsida > Asparagales > Amaryllidaceae > Allium > Allium cepa. The sequence goes on along the minus strand of CM060946.1, from coordinate 93,991,264 downwards.
TATTGGAGTGATTGATTTCCCCCATTATATAGCGGATGAGACCCTATGCGCCGCATAATAGCGGATGAGATAATACAAACCCATATACCACGATATTCCACCTCGAAGTGGAATTGGTATTTTATATTGTGCTAACATTTGTGGATGCAGGGAAATAGGTTGGAGGAATCCAACTGGATTCCTCAAAATATATAGATTTGTTTAAATATTCTGTGTTATGATTTATTGGATAATCTGTGATAAATTACATTGATAATTGGAAATAATGGATGTTATGGATTGGTTAAATATATTTAGGTATATTGAGTTCCAAAAATTTATAGATTGGATTTTCGAAAAGAAAATAAAAAGAGGATTTGTAAGAAAAATAATTATAAAGAATTCTATAAATTAAATTGAAAAAGGGTAAAAGTTGATTTTAAATTCTAAATTAAATGAATTCCAAATTATAGAAAAGAGATTTTTAAATAAATGGGGATAAATGCATTTGTAAAACTTAAATGATATTATTTTAAAGAATAAAAGATTTATTCAATTCAGGATTTAAATGTTTAGGAAAAATGAAGGAAGAATTTTAAATAAATGTGGAATTGGTAGATTCGGTTAAAATAAGATTTTCAATCTTAATAAAGAAGTTAAATTCTAGAATTAATGGGTTTTAAAATAATAAAAATATTAAGTAAAGGAATTTATTTTTAAATGGAGTAAATTCTAAAAAGTCAATTTGGAAATTGATTTAGTGTTTGAAATTTGTGTTTCAAAGAGGATGAAACTATGGGATTTATAAACTGGGTTTATAAAGCGAAATAGAATATCAGGGGATATTTTGGAAGTATAAATTCACGTTAGGAATTTATTTTAAAAATAAATAGTGGTTTGTTTTTAAATGAGTGGAAGAAAAGTGTATTTTCCTGGAAAGCCAAGTACGTTTTTCAATGCAGATTTTTAGTATAAGTTAAAAGTTTTTAAGTTGTTTAAAGGAATGTTTTTAAGAAATTTTTATTTAAGTTGTTTAAATCTTAAAGGTAAACATTTATTTAAATTAATTATAGTAGTAATTATTCGAAAGGTTTGACTAGTATTATGATTTTTGAAATAATTATTAATATTTATATTTTATAAAATAGTTTTATTTTAAAAGATAGTTTGGTTAAAGTTTATTTGAAAACTTGTATAGAATTTTGTAACTCTTATTTTAAATTTAGTTTCGCTTAATTTTTATTTTAAATAATTAGTTTTATATTTTATAAAGTAGTTTTATTTTAAATATTTTTAAAGTATATATTTTCGAATAAAATGTTTAAGTAGTTTTTCAATTTAAATGTTTTAAAGTATATTTTAAAATAAAGTGTTTTAAATTATTTTTAAAATCTAAAGTATTTGTATTTGGTGATTTTAGTGGAAATAGAAAATATTTGGGGAATTTATTCCATGAGAGGAAGATGGTTTGAAACTGTTTTCAAAGGATTGAATAGTGGAAATATATCTTGCAAAGATATTTTGAGGATTATAATAATTTGGGAGAAATTATTAATGACTGATGGATTGTTTGTGAATGTTATTTGATAGTTTAATAACCGACTATCAATATTGGTCAATGCGCTGATCGTTTCGAAGAGACCGGGATCGAGATTTATTCTCGAAAGCCACTTCGATCCGGTTTGAATGTTTTCGTGAGGAAAATAAGAGCTTGGAGTCGAAGATCGAGTAGTGAAGTGCAAGGGCTAATCACTACTAATCCTGACGGTGATTCCAAAATGGATGTAGTAGGAGTAGTGCCTTCGGTTCCATTCGAACCCAGGATGGACTTGTATGGATGAATGTGTTCAGAACATCGTCAAGAGGACGATGAGCATTCTAAGTGAAATGTTCTAAAAGTAAATGCTTAGCCTCGAGCCTCATCAACTAGGAATGACTGAAAATCAAGGGTTGAGCAGCAAAGCTAAGTGGGTCGTGTCTATTAGGGTAAGGTCATCCTTGTCTAGATGTCCCTTTTTATTCAGCTTAGTAGGCAGTTGCCGATCCCAACCGCGGGATGATCTTATTCAGGATTATTCGGTAAGGGGTAGTGACAGTCTTGTGTTGTAGGGTATTTAGGATGGATCCTCGGTACGGTGATCTAGACCACGTACTGTGACAGGTGTTACCCTAGTGCCTAGTCATTAGTTGGAAATCCATTCTCCCTACGTGCCTTTACAGTTTTGTTTGTATACCTATTAGCTGGAATTTAATAAATGTAACAATTTTGGCTATTTGAATAAGTATTGGTATATAGGCACTAATATAATATCAGAGGATTTTGTAAGAAATGTTTTGGTTATCGTAAGGTAAAAACCCGGCATGTTTATTTGTGGCGTGGTCTTACGAGATACCTTTGATTTCAAAGGATTTTGAAAACTTTAATAATCCAATTGAGTGTGTTTTCTCACGTTGGTTTTCTAGACTGACTCGGGTGTTATTTTATTATAATGCTTGGGTCGGACCGAGTATTATAAAATACAGGATAAGATGCTTAGGAGCTCAGGAGAGGAGCTGGAGTCCAAGACGTATTACTCGTACTTGTTTATTTTTGCTGCTGAGACTGTTGAATTGCCAGCAAGTTGTGTGGAAGGATGTTTTAACTGCCAAGCTGGTAATCGTTGTTTTGTCTATACGTTACTCTGATGATGTATATAAAACAGTTACAATTTTCTTTTTTATGTAAAGATCTGTTGTTATCTATTATATTTATTCCGCTACGATTGTGAGATTCTGTTGTTGTTTATTTTCTCTTCTTCTACCCCATTCTTCTTTTAACCCTAATGGTTCATATTTCCGTTCACTTTTAATTGATATGATGGAGAATAGTATTGACTCAAGGGGTACGGGTTTGCGGGATGTTACAACATCTTTCACAATCATTATAAAGAAGCTAATTAATAATTATATATGTTTTAAACAATTTAAAATAAATTAATAACTAATGTTCTAGAATATTTCTAACACTTTTGAAACTTCCGTATTAATAACAATAAATCACTCCTTTAAAACAAGCCTAAATTCTCAATTCTAATTTCGTTTCGTAAATTTGGAAACCTTGCTTGAACTCTAGTATAACCAATTTATACTTATTTCCAAATTCACCTCTATCCTTCAAAGTATTTAAATCTTGATTTTAAAACCCCCCTTTTATTTTTAAACAAGTGCCACTTAAGAATTTATTATTTAAAATTCCCTTATGAATTTTACTCCATACAACTTTCAAAACCATTTATTTTGTCCAATTTATTAACCTAAAATTCTTTATGAACATTTTACTTCAAAAATCCCTTTTTAAAATTCTTCCAAATTCAAACCATATTTTTATTCGTATTTTAGAATACCAAAAATCAAGGCCAAACAACCATAGCATCCAATCAATATAAATCCCACCATAATGTATCATAGATTATTCCAACAAAACATATATAACTATACATGAAATTAAATACAACATTTTGAGGAATCCAGTTGGATCCCTCTAACTTGTTCCTTGCATTCACAGATGTTATCACAACATAAGAATACCAATTCCGCTTCAATGTGAAATATCGCACTATATAGGGTCATCCGCTATTATACGAAGCACATAGGGTCTCATCCGCTATATATGTGCGGGAATATCAGTCACTCCAATGTATATATACTACTACATATAATATCACATCCAACTGATAAAATTGCATCAATTTAACCAATCAATCATTTATTAATTTTAACTATTTAAAATTTAAGCCAGCAGTCCAAAATTGAGTGAGATTAACTCACCTTGAGTTTTAAATTCGCAAAACGTTCAAATTTTTAATTAAATCGAACCGTTTGATTTAACATAAAATTTTAACTCGTTCCAATTGACTCCGCATCTTCTCCAGTGCGTATTATTCATCGTTGTGATTTCGACGCTGCTTGTTTCATCTAATTCCAACCTCGTATGACAAAGATATGGATTTTTAAAGTTTGAATATAAATTAATATAAGTAAATTTACAATATTTATTTTATTAAAAACTCGGGTCAAATCAGTTTGTATAATTCAAACTGCAAAATCTCGGTCGCTACTTCCTTATTCCCTCACGTTCGAACTGTAACAAACGAACCCATATTCGCGTCCCATTTTTCCTTGTCGCGGCCACTTCGATCATCGATAGATCGATCAGGGACCACCATGAGGAGCGCCTACCCCCACGCTACCAATGCCAGAAACCACTTGAAGCTCAGCGCTTCCTCTAGCTTAAAAAATAAGCATGAATGTGCTGCCTTTGAATCAAAACTGCCGCCTCATCTAGGAATTTCAGCCGATTGTAGCTGTTCAAACTGTATATCTCAACGAGCTCTTCGATCTTCGAATTAGTGATTTTCCCTAATTGTCGATGGATATGGAGAATTTTGAAGAAGAAAACGAGAGATTTTCGGCCATTAAAAAAATGGCGGCTACATTATTGTTCGGCTAGGGTTCACTGTTACCATATATTTATACACATATATAAACATTATTTTAATATTATTTCCAATTTAACGTGCTTTATCAAACGAACTCCAAATGAGACGTGCCGCCTGCCATTTATAATATTTTACCTCTATTCTGAACACAATGGAACATGTTTCGGAGCCTAATTCAATCGTATGTGGAAGATAGATTTTCGAATCGAATTTAAATTTTAAATTTTCGATATTTATTGCAACGCGTTTCTATCCCGTACGACCTAACGATAACTCCAACGTTACAAAATTTGAAATTCAATAATAATGAACTATTACGGACCTAATGGAATAGGTTTCATCGAATTCCGAGGCTATGCCTCGGAAGGCTATTTTTATTCGTCGATTAAATCGACGATTTTCAAAATCGTTGAAATCATTTTAAAATTTCAATTTTTAAAACTTACTAATTCATTATAAATCAAATAGAATTTATATTCATATAAGAAGTCATTCTTATTCATTTAAAATTAAAGTTCAATTATTTACACTATTATTATATATATAATTCCACTATTTAATAAATATATAAATTTCCAAATTTTAACCTTTCGATTTTAAATCCCATCCAAAAGCCCCCTATCATCACTCAAATCCAAACAGAGTTAAAAATAAACTTAGAAATTATTTCTATTCGCATCTAACTCCAAATTTCTATATTTACCCAATTTCAAATATTAAATTACCATTTACCAAATCCAATCAATTGCTATATTTGGGATTTTAAACTGTTCACCGGTTCTTCCATATTCGAAATCAATTAATAATTCAAACTCAACATTTAAAAATAATTAAATGTTCAAAAACGAACGACCAAAATTTCGGGTAGTTATGCGTTGTTTAGCCCCACTATTATGGATATCTCCAACTCCCTTCGTGGATTCCAACATATGATTATGGCATGCCCTATTAAAAATAAGAGCCTCTAGTCGTGCTTCCATCGCATACCTTGTCAAGTACCATTTTACGCCTACCATGAAGTGTGAACCTAGGAACGACAACCAGTGTAAAACTAATACCACCTGTTGCACCTGCTCCATGAAGCTATGTGAACTCCTAAAAGTTGAGAAAGTGTGAATAAGCCTCCTTATTCACCTAACTTGGTTTGCACCAGGTCCAAGTTCAACCTGGGTTGTTGCAAAATTCCAGCATCCAAGAATTTATTAAAGATATACGTCTATCCTTTCAAAAAAAATATTTTTCTAGGCATTCAAACGTCTGACTTCTTTTCTCAAATGTTTGACTTCGATTTTAAAAGTCTGAAAAAAGAATCCTCTTGGGTTAAGACTGTCTAAAATCCAGGCGTTTGAAAAAAGAATTCAAATGTCTAAATCAGGTCATACTTAAACTAATTCTTCTTGGGTTATGACTGTCTAAATTCCAGATATCTAAACCTTGATTCGGATGTCTGATTACTGTTCCAAATGTCAGGTTAAGGTTTTCCAGATTTTTATAATTTAATTGTTTCTTTTATTTTGTTAGTCTCCTTCGTGGTTTCTAGTATAGAGTTAAGGGCTTATCTGAGCAATGTTTTGGTTGTGATCTCTGCTTTTGGTTACATGTAATTTCAACAAGTTATTCTAATGGTGTGATACATCCATCCATCCATACATACATATATATATATATATATATATATATATATATATATATAACTTTTCATTTAAACACCTTGTCTTTTCCATCATTACTATCATTTTGATTTATAGCTAAAATTGTAAACACCAAATAAACTCTATGTTTGAATTATTATATCAGATTCAAAAACCATATTTTTATTTAGGTAGAGTACAGAGGAATTAAACTATTTAGGAATCATAATAATGTCATAACCAATTTACTCACCTTTTCAAGGCTTCCCTTCTTCTAATTTGATTTGAAGTCCTTTCCTAGGACTCCAAGCTTGATTGATTCGCCTTTTTTCTCTCTTTCTCTCTTTGTCTTCTTTGAATTAGATATTTTTAGTTTTAGTTTTGATGTGTAAATTTTTGAAGAAAATAGAAGTATTGTTTAGACTTGAGAAGTTTCCAAGGAGGAGGAGATAGAAGAATTGTAAGTAGGATAGATAGGTGACGGTTAGGGTTTAGACTAAAAAGGAGTAGACTGAACGCAAAATTAATAATTACAAAAATGCCATTGGTTATAGTTTTTGCTTATTTTGACGCGTTTATTCTAACCATAAAAGACATTTCGAACGCATGGAATAGGCCCGGTGGCCCAATCCCAATGCTTGTGAAAATTTACTACTTTGTCCTTTTATATAGAATAACATTCTTATTATTATTAATATTTTAATTTATTATTAAAATTTCTGGAGTGTTAAGTAATAATAAAATTGGATTTTACCAAAAAGATACGTAAGAGATAAATTCAATCGAAATGTCACACCACTAGCTAAGCTAACATGTGAACGTTAATATTTGAACCTTTCGATATTAATAGTTAATAGAATTCATACATTTTAGTCGCACTAATGACAAACACTTCAAAGAACCATAAGATTTAATTTGTAATCATTGTAAATTAGTTAATATTTACAAAATATTAATTATTAAATTTTATTTGATTTGCTTTAATATCATTAGTATTTAATAAAGTGTATATAAAATTATAAATACGCATATCAATATACGATATCGATAGAATATTTAAGTTGCATTTAAAATGGTTAATTGCTAAGTGGTTTTGAGAAAAAAAATGAGGCTACATTACTCTTTTATGGCCGGCCATTGATGATAAAAAGAGGTGAGTTTTCAAATGTGATTTGAAAATCGAAATGAACAATTAAAGGAAGGAAAAAAAATCTCAATCCTTTACTCTTCTTTATGACTCACTTAAATCTCATTTATGAAATGAACTTTGACCTTTTTTCTTTGTTTCTAATTTTTTTCTTAAAATAAGAAGAGGGTGAAGAGGATTTGATGAGATTTAATAATGAAATAAACGTGGAAAGTTTTAAAGGGGGAAATTAAAAGTCTCAACGTTTCCCTTGAAATAGAATCTTCTTGCATTTGATTATTATTATATCCCAACAGTTCACTTTTCTTTCTCTCCTTTCTCTCTCCTTCATAGCCAAAAATCCATGTCTTTGTGGTTGGAAAAATTTCCAAATTAAATTAAATTCAAATCAAAAGGTACAAAGGTTGTGCTTTAGATCATTGTAACTTCTAAAGGCCAATTTAATGAAATATGGGAGCATCGATTCATCATTCAAGGTGCAACTTTCGACAACATCTGAAAGTACTACTCTGATTTAATTTATTTATGTGTTTCTCTTTTTCATATGCTTGGACTTGATATGATTCATCTCATTTTTAAATTTCTTATCTTGCAACATGTAATTCGAATCTCTTTTTTACATTAATTAATAGTATGATTATTATGTTGATTTTATTCGAATCCTCTTTTGTTTTCTGTCTCCATTCACTATATGTTCATCGTGATTATTGTACTTTATGTTTTTTGTCTCCTTTCATAATTTGTTGTTATACTCTGTAATGTTTAGATCTGATGTTCTTATCATGAATTTACATGTGCTTAAGTTGTTCAATTCCCTTTTATTTTATTTTGGAAATTTTATTAAAAAACTAATTTTGATTGAAAACCTAGTTTATACTTTTAAAATATTTGCGTACACAAATGTAAATAAACCGTACATATTAATTATTTAAATTTACCTTGAAATTGATTTCTTATGTTATATGTTTGATGTTTTGAATACAATTATTTTGTATATTGTTTACATAAGAATGAAAGTTTATCAATCTATATTTCATGAGCGGATTTCTGGGTTTAATCCAAAGCCTTCTATTTCCTTTTTAAAATAAAAATTTGATGTAAAATTCTATATCTTTTGTTTCCTATTTAAATTTAATTTTGATTTAAACAGTTAACTTTAAATTCATAAATATATTTATACATATATTATAAATTATAGTCTTTACATAAGTAAGTTATTTTAAATATAAAACATTACCTGCAATGTTAATATATATAGAAAATATAAGTTTATATTGCATTAATTCAAATTAATAAGATGTTTTGGGTAAAATTGTGATGTTTAATCTCAAATTCTTCCTTAATTGAAACTAGTTCATTATTGTCAAACTAAGATTTCAAGTCATATAAAATTACCAAATACAATTTCAATACATACATACATACATAGATATATATATATATATATATACAATTATGCATCTTTTGTTATGTATATATTTTTAATTCAAAATTTTGGACAATAAAAGCATTTGTAAAGGGAAATGGGTCCATTGCGTTTTAATCCTAATGAGGCCATTCGGTCAATTAATTATATACTTCTCATTTGTAGCACATATACCTCACACTAACAAGTGTATTTGATACTTCTTTAACCAAAACTAAAAAAATATTCATTTTAACAAATAAAATAAAATAATGATTTAATTTACAATATTTTAGGTAGGATCCAAAATCTATTTAGACTTTATAGGCCCAACAAACATCTAAAATTAGTTTTTTTTGAAACTAACTCATTTAACCTGATTCTAACTAGTCTGGTCCTTCAATGGTATTAGAGTCCAATGGTCTATGTGCTCTATGTTAGTGCTAACTGGTTCAAGCCTGCCTACTTAGTATAGTGTGTAGAAAGGTAATGTTGAAGGTTAGGATTGGGTAACAAATACTCTATCCTACCATGCTATTGGCCTAATCAAAGGATGAAATAAACCCAAAGATTATCTCCAATATAAAACCTAAATTGATTTAGGCCTTGGGCTAATTCTAAAAATCTGTTTGAAAAGTTGAAACATATTTTGAATTTAAAAGTTACGTTTATATTATAAAATGAAAAGTTTATATAAGTTATAAAATGCATTCAAAATTTTCAAAATTGTTTTGAAAAATAAATAACTAAATTTGAAAATTTAATTTAATATGATTAATAGAATCAAATAAAGTAACTAATTAGAAGTTAATTGATAAAAATGTATATTGATATATGTTTATAACTATAATTGTTGTAGTTATTTGTTTGTCTTAAATTATTTATGATAAATTAAATTAAATTTCAAATTAGTTAAAATATTTAATCAAATTGTTTAATTAAATAAAATTTGTTGAATAAAATTTATTAAATAAAATTAATTAAAGTTAATTAATTAAAATTTATACATATATTGATATGTACGTACAAGAAAACTGTAATTTTATAGCAGATTAACATCTTAAATAGTTAAGATTTATGAGTATATAAATAAAATAAGTTAACTAAACATGATTTAATTAATAAGAACTAATTAAATAAGCTTTAATTAATAATATACATGTATATATTATATAAGTAATTAAATTATAAAATTTTAAATAAATACTCATATAACTATAATTAAGTATAACTAGAAAGAAACCTAAATGAGATTTAAGGAGCAAGAATATACATATAGTACATATATGATGATTTCAGATGTGTCTGATACTTGAATCATGAGGTTATTTCATAAGAAATATATTATTTCCTAAATTAATATCACTTAATTATGTATATTGAAGATTATGAATCCTTAATACATACATACATACATATACATATATATATACATATACATACATACATATATATATATATATTGTCATCAACCATTTATATATTAATATCTTACTTGCATACTTTATTTGTTGATTTTTTCAAGCTAGAGATGTTATGTATAGTATTATTAATATATTAACTAGACAAGGTAAGATACATGCATATATTTGTTGATATTCCTCAACGTACATACATGTATTATACTTACGTCGTTGTGAAATTGTGGATACGATTGAACACTTTTTCAAATTTTTGACATTCCTCATGGTCAAGACAAGATGAGGACAAAGATCAAGCGTTAGGAGTTGTATTTGATACAACCGATAAAGCGTTATCCATTTCTTATGGGCCTATGATTTGTTAATATTCCTTAAGTTCAAAATCTCAAGGCAAGGGAGTCCTAATGCCTACCTGAGAAATCGAAAGATTTCTACGTTTTTAATAAGGTTTTGAGAAACATAAAAATCTATTGGATTCTTTATTCAAAGAATGAAATGGTAACATTTATCCTTTCTAATATTTTAAGAACGTCAGTTATATAAACTTAAATAAACTACATTGACAAATTTGTGTAACGTATAAAATTAATGAAATGTCTTTCAGTTAATATGTACAAATGAACTAAATTAAAGATTGGCAAAGAAATATAAAATATACTTACATTTAATCCTTTGGCATGTCGTCACTTTCAGATCCAAGTAAGAGCAATGCGTACAACCTATGACAACCCACCCTTTGAATCGACAATAAACCACACATGTTCGACCCAAAAAGCACAGAATGACGGAAAGTCATGAGAAAGAAAAGAAGAAAGAAGAAGAGAAGAGAAGAAAGAGATAAGAGAGAACCAAATAGAACAATACAAAATCTCACATCGCAGCAGAATAACACATGATATCATATCAATGATCTTTACAAAACAAAAACTGTATATACACACATCAATCAGAGTTCAATAATCAATCACTAATCATCAGCTCGGACAGTTATAATAACCTGTTCTTACAAATGCTGACAATTTAAACAACAACAATGCACAAAGCGGATAATAAACAGATGCGTGTATACGAAAACGAAGATCTTCAGTTCTCCTACCGAAGCTCTAAAAGCACCGAATCTGAAATCGTAAATCCACTCGGCCTGACCTGAGCATTGAAAGGGAAGAATGCTCGGTTCAGTCTGGTAAACCAGCGTGAGAAAACACACTTAACTGAATTTATTAGATTACAAAACTTTTCCTTTCAAAACAAAAGTATCTCGTAAGACACGTCCACACATAAACACGGACATGTTTTTACTTTACGATAACTAAAAATTTCATATCAAATCATCTAATATTATAATAATGTCTATTGCATAAATAATATTAGAATAGCTGAAATTGTTACCATTTTTAAATTCCAGCATAATAGGCTCTACAAATAAAATGACAGGCACGTAGTGGAGTTTGGATTTCCATACAGATGACTACATGAAGGGACAATCTTTCGACGGTACATCTCTAGATGATTGTACTAAGAAACCATCACAAAGTTCCTCTACCAACACAAGACCGGCCTACCTCTATAACTAGGTAGTACCGAATATGTCATCCCCCGATCATAACCTTTTCCGAGGGCCTTGATAGCATACAAACCACAATAATTTACATCTCGGACTTCATAGCGGGAAGAAATATATCTAAAAGAGTATGATCGTATCCTAATTGAGAATGACGCACTTCGCCTTACCGCATCTAACCATGTTTCGGTCATTTCCAATTGATAAGGCCTGAGGTAACGATTACCTTTCACATATCACATATCACGTCATTTGAATGCCACACGACCATTTCCGTTGACTACTAATTGCCTTCCACAAAAATACAACCCTTCAATTCGTATGACTCAAGGAGGGTGTTAAGCTAAGAGAAGTTGCCTTCTCTGCCGCTATTGATGCGTGTTTGTAAAAACCAATGTGCGTAATCTTAGAAATGCAATGTCAGACAAATGTCCATACAACTTGTCCAGAAATAGGACAAACCGAAGGTGCTTTCCTAGCACATCCTGTCGAGAAATCCCTAGGATTAGTAGCTACAGCCCTTGCAATGGATATTTCATAATGAAGAGACTACTACTATTGGATGTATATTGGGATTTTAACCCTACACAATCAACAAACAGTCCTTCACTATGAAAATTCTAACTATCAATATCATCGATAACCTGCACGATCGAACGTATATACGTTGGTCCGAAGTGGTTTTCGAATAAATCGATCCCGATCTCTTCGCACCAACAACGCAAAAGTGTTTCTCAACCTTACATAGAAACTAAGTCTCGTAGAATTTTCACATCTCCAACTTTCAACTTGCGATCCTTCAGCCAAGAAGGAATCTCGATAGATTGGAGTAATACTCAAATCAACATCCTCAACACAAATGATAATCAAGCCTACATAGATGACTACGTACTAAGTGTACGACTAAATAGTTCCCATATCAAGTCGAGAAACTAAAATGGATAAATTTGATAGTCGATTATTTAACTACCAAAGAAAACAACAAATATTTAGCACCATAAGCAATCATTAGGCCCTTTAATTAATCTTTTATTAATTAAACCACTTTTCAAATATTCACTTCAATTTATCTTTTAAAAAGATATAATTCCAAAACCATTTCAATATTTCACTATTTGGAAAACATTTCCACATACTTATTTAATAATAAGTAATTCACAAATCTCTTTATTTTCAACACTTATAAAATATTACATATACTTAAATCATGATTGATTATATATTTTAATCTTTAAGGAAAACATTTTCTTATACATATTTATTTGTGTTAAAACAAATGTTGCGTAAACCATCGTTATGACAACCCAAAATCATTAGTAGAGTGATTCAATAATTAGATAGATATATAAATCTCATATACTATACAAAACATCTCCTTTTGAAATCATTTACTATAGCAATAGTGTTATAGTCCATGCTTTCCTTCTCGAAAACGTCTATTTCAACAATGAATGATTGAAATCTATGTATTCGATGCTCACACTTTTTAAATATCTTCAAACCATTTAACTCCATTTAAAAGATCACTTTTCAAAACCTGTCTCTTAAATTTAAAAGATTATTCACTGTCCAAAATCATGAATATAATTCCTTTAATAAACTTTCATATTTAACTTATCAAAATTCAATAGATTTCGGATTTATAAAACAATGTTTATAAATTCCATATATATGTTATAAACTTCCGCATACCAATTTCCTTTACTAACAAATTCCATTTATATCTCATTTATATGTCAAAATCCGATTATAAGTTAATTACTTATAAATCATTCATTTACAAATTCAATTCTTTTGTAACTTCATAAATTTATAAATCTTATTCACTTATAAGATTCCAATTATAACTTCATTTTACACTTATAGAACTCCTTTATAATTCCATTATTTTGATTTATAAAAATTCAATTTTATAAATCTTATATAAACCATTTACAATAAGTCAAAAATCCTCAACCGAAATTATTTTACAAAATAGTTAATTCTATATTTCAAAAATCACATCTTATTATATTTCACAAAAATCATAATTTTTGTAACATAAAAATTATAACTTCTTATTTATTTAAATTAATCCATTCCTTAACAATTCAAATATATATATATATATTCAAAATCACTTTGAATTCCTTTTTAAATTGAAATCACCACTTTAATATTTTTAAATTTCCAAAATATGGCCCAATGCTACAACAACACTAAATAAGGTGATTCACATCAATCATATCGATCCTGGCATCCAAAACATCATATATCATATGATAACAACATATATCACAATATTCGTAAATAAAACCAATACTGGTGAGGAATCTAGTTGGATCCCTCCAACCTGTCATCCGCAACAAATATACATATTAGAAAATATCTACAATGTCCGCTTTGAGGAAGACGCGTGTACAAAGGGTCATCCGCTCATACACGAGAACGTATAGGGTCTTACCTGCTCCAATAGGCAGGAATATAGCCAACTAATCAATATACATATATATAATATCATATATCATCCAAACAATCATCAATCAACAGAAAATAAGTTTATTCTCACTTAGATAAAAATATAGCGAGTCAGAAAGAGTGAGTTGTATTCATTTTGATTCCAATAGTCGTGGCAGCGTTTTATTCCAAATAACATTTAATTTTATCCAAATTTTTTACTATCTCCAATCAACTCAAACCAGCTCTAAAATGCAGTGCACGTCAATACGAACTCGTATGAAGAAGTTACACAATTTTAAACATTTGAATACAATTATATAATATAATTTACAATTTTATTTTTATAATTTTATTTTTATAATTTTATTTTACTTGAATCTGGGTCATCCATTTTTCTTCAACAAAATCAGGGACATGCCTCTTTTCTTCTTCGTTTCCCTCCAGTTGAAAACGTAAGCACGAACCCAAAACGTCGCCTCCCTCCCAAGTTCACCGTGCCTTCCACGATCGCGGAGGAGACGATCTAACACCACCTTTGTGAAGCCCATCGCAAGACACACCATCGACCACAACGACGATGAACTCGATCATTCCATTGCCATGCAAAACCCCTTCTAACAGTATGCGTTTAATCTCGATTCGTCGCCACATCGTCGCTTGATAATCCATCGTCGCCGTTGAAGGCGTAGATCTCGCGAAACTCTACAATTTTGTTTAGGAATTTTCTCGTAAATGTCAATGTATTTGGCGGTATTAGAGGAAGACGATCGGAGATCTCTGGCCATACATGAATTTAGTGGCGGCTACGTTTGATAGGTTTTTTTTTGTTTTGCAAATGTGAAATGTTGTGGCCTTGTATAGAAAATTTCATAACACTATTCATCTGAAAATATTTCAAACTCCAATCTAAGCGTGCTGCCTGGCGTTTATAATATTTTAACCCTATTCCAAATTCAATGCAATATATATCGGGAGCAAATTCGATCGTATTTGAAAGATAGGTTTTCGAATCGTCATATTTTAATAAAAAATTACTTAAATTAATTTCTATGCATTTCAGCTTGCCACGACTAAACCGTAAATCCGATTAACATGAAATTTGAAATCCTATAATAATATAACATTACGGATCCAACGAAACTAAGTTAGTCAAAATCCGAGACAGTGTCAAAAATGACTATTTTTGCACGTTAATTAAATATTATAATATCTAATTGCTAACATCATTCTAATTCAAATAGAATTTAATTCAACTTTATAAGTCATTTTTATTTACATTAAATTCAAAATCAAATTATTTTTTCAATCTAAAATATTAAATTAACAATTTAATTATCCAAATATACCATTATATTCGAAATGTAAGTTATTCAACTTATAAAATTAACTTGTGAATATTTACAATCAATTAATTTTCCAAATTTCGAATGACTGAAATTTTGGGTCGTTACACAACCACTAAACATTCATGCCTCACTTGCTTAATTGTATTTTGTACAAGATAGTTTATTGTCTTCTAAGAGTGTCGAACACTAATAGCAATACAATAATATGGGATTTGATCCATATTCAATCACATATAAATGTTATATGGTGAACGGTCAAGGTTTGTAATGTACAAAACGTCAATGATATTAGTTTATTGGAAATAAGAAAATAAACCATAATGCAAAATCATGTATTTAATATGACAAATTGCAATAAGGACCTCATTTGAATGGTTCAACCACTTTGGAAATGAAAGCGAATGTACGAGAGTGGATGTAATTTAGGCACAGTTGGAATAGAGAGTATGAATGGTCACCTCTGCTTTATATAGGGACATGGAAAACGAGAACTGTATAAAAACTAATAGATACTTAATATGGAATGAGAAATGTGATTTCTATTCCAATTGTGTGATAATATGGAAAATTATTTTCTATAAATGTTATTTCTACGAGATTAATATATTTTATCAAAAATTAGTTACAGCAAAAGAAATAAATATCCAAAATAAGTGTTTTAACGAAGCTTCATATTTCATATGCTTTATAGTAATGGTGGAAATAATAGGAGCACGCCATATAATACTTATTAGTGGATGCATCAAGATACGAAACATTATTTTTATGAATATACCAAATACTATTTATGAAATAATAACTATTTTCCATACTAATTGAAAATAAATATGGTTTTATTTTGTTATGAATATTATGAATATTAGTTATGAAATAAATATATTAGAATAACGTTGTTTTTTGCATTAGCTACATAACACATAAGTACCTAAAATTTTAACAATTATTTTCAGGATTATAGACTAATCTGTATGTTGGAGAAAAATTTCTTTAAATCACAGATTATGAATCACATGGAACTGATGAGTTATATCTCGAAAGATTAAGAAAAAAACACTCATTTAGCAGGAGCGATAAAAGTGTGGGTAAACTCTTCGGACTGATATGTAAAGATGTATATATTCAAAAGTCTAACGACAACAAGACAGATCCACCCACTTCATTAATTCATAGATGAATTATCATAGAAATGAAAATGTATATTTAACACACAAATAATTTATTTATTATAAGTTCATTGAATATAGAACGGAAGTAGAAAACACAATATACAAGGAAATAAATAATTCGATTTGATCGAATAAATGAGTATATTGGAAAAAGTTTCAAATGTACCAAAAAAGAATAAGATTCTGTCTCAAAGTCGCTCATCCTGATGATACATAATGATTTATTGATGAAGAGTAATCAGACTTTATTGGACAAAGAGAAATTAATGATGACTGAAGTGAAGTTAATTTCTTTCTATTAGGCTGTATGCGTAGGAGAAAGTACACAAGATTAAAATTAATTTCACCTAAAGCATAGTTTACAAGATCATACAAGACAAGAGTTTATACGAAAATCCTACATATTCTAAGTCAAGGAGTTGATAAGTTGTGTGAGTAGAGATACTGCATGTAATACTTGTTCATGATCATGTTGGACAACCCTAAAAGAGTCCGGGATCAATCAATTTTTATTGACTAATTTATTGACGAACATAAGTTTCATAAATTAAAATTAATTATTTTTATATTATATAAAGTAGCTCACTAAAATGATTATGAGTAACTATTCCGTTGCATTGAGGAAAAATTATTGTTTCAAGAAACACCAACTTCGTGATGAAGAAATTTCTTATAGAAATTATTGGTAGAAAAATTATAACGTAACAGCTTTTCGACCTCAGATTGTCGACACTAATACATCCATAGTATTTATACGTCGAGCACCTAAGTGCCGAAAAGACGAATTGTTATGGTAAAATAAAAGAAAATGAAATGGAACAAAGAGGAAAAGAGTACAACATATGTTATCCAGCATTCAAGCTCGGCTATATTGAACTGATTGCATGAGTTAGATTCGACGGCTGTTAAGGCCGATGATTCAAGAGTGATGATTGTGGGGCCCAAAAGCCGAGTACATATGTAATACATAGTCAGGATTGAATGAAATTAATAGATGTGCAACATAAAATGTTCAAAGTATGGAATATGGTTCAATGCATAGGAGGGATCAACATAGTTTGGCTCCAATAGAAGGGATCGACATACAACAAAGCACAAGAGAATTTTTGCAGAAAACAATCAATATTTCAAGATCTACAAGTCCAAAGCATATGAAGTTTAAGGAGGAAGATAAAAGGACCCTAAGGAACCTACTCTAGGGATCTCACATCAAAAGGACAAAAATTGGAGGGATTGGTATACATCCCTTGGGTGGGATTGGTAGAAGGCTACATTCAAGTCATGTTGAATCAAAGATCAAGCAACAACTCGAGTTCCAGTTATTCAAATGACATGAAAATTAGATGCTAAATATGTTTTGCATAAGGAAGCAACCATATGGGTCGCTTTCTAAAATTCGGCCAAAGAAGGGATCAGTACTGATCCCTCCAATTTGGGAAATGGGTCCAACGATCCCTCTAGTGGGCCCAAATGGATTAGAAGGTCCTTCAGTCGAGATTTTGGGGAGATATTTGGTCGTCTTCATCTATAAATATTGGCCTGATGGGTTATTCTGAGGATCTTTACACTGTTTGTTACTCTATATTCCATTGTAATCGAGTACTTGCTATTTTCTACTGCTGTAATCTGATTTATACGTGATTGATGAAGCATAATCTTCAAAGTGAACGTAGGCATACAACGTCGAACCACAATAAGTTTATGTATCTTTGATTATAGTTTATTCTCCGTTGCTTACTAATTTATTCACTTAGTTTAATTTTGTTTTTCTTCAATTAAACTCTACAAAAACTATTCTTGGGTGTTTGTGAGTGATTAATAAAGGATAATCTTCAAAGTGGACATAGACATACAACGCTGAACCACTATAATTTCTTTATCTCTGATTATAGTTTATTCTCTCTTCCTTACTAATTCATTCACTCGGTTTAATTTTGTTTTTCTTTATTTGTTTCTCTACAGAAACTATTCTTAGGTGTTTGTAACCAATTTAGTTACAAACATTTTAGTGCTTTCACTAAAAACCTTGATTCTTAGTTTATTAGGATCCCTTTGTTGTTACTGGATTGGATAAATCTCCTAAAGGAGATATGCAATTATCTTCAACAAGTTGCTTATACTACTCAATTTTGCAGGAAATCTAAGCAAATCTATCAATAATGATGAGAAATATTAGATCTACTTCTCAAAACGTAGAGGGAAATGAGAATACTAGCATCTAGCAAGGAGACCAAAATAATCAACCAATGGATGTGAATGTTGAACTTGTTGAAGTTTAAAATCCCACTGATTCTATTACAAGAGCTAAATTTCATAATTTAATGAGAGAGCTGATGGAGAGCCGTCAATAGTTAAATCAATAAATTTATACTAATATCAACTTGATGAACCAACTTAATCAGCAGCGGTAGGGGAAAGATAGGAGAGACCTCACTCCTTACTCGGCAATGGAGAGTTCTAGTTCGTCAAACGAGTATCACAGGCATAGACATCGCAAAATAGACGAATACTATGTAGAAACTTCGAGATGTCAATCAGGAGACCATCATGGTCTGCTAGGATTGATCGGTGTCGATCCCTCCGTAGGGATCAGTATCGATCCCTCCACTAGAAGGGGGAATCTACCCATGCCTCATGGCAATCAAGTTGGAGCTGCTTTAGCTGGTTTGGATGCTGGAGTTCAATTAAATATTGACCAAGCCCTTTCCTAGAATGATGACGAAGTGATTTTTATAGTTACACATCAGGAAGATGGTGAACCGAAAAGACGTGAAACGGCCCGCAGACATCGACATGGTCATTCACACGAGGTGGAACACGACTACCACTTGGACCAACCATCCAAACGTCGGACTTATTGGCAATGGTCAGATAGTTAGTGAGAGAGAGCCATGGCTAGACTAACGATGATTGGGTAATCTCGAGAAGCCATACCCCATTCATTGATAATGTTTTACATGCAGAGTATCCAAGGAGGTTCAACATGACATCAATGCCTGCATACGAGGAAAAAACCGAACCCATGCAGCATATCATGAGATATGATTGGCTGATGGATTCCGCATGAGCGGATGATGCAACCAAGTATAGATGCTTTCTGATAACTCTCACTAGAATAGAAACGATGTGGTTCACAAGATTACCCCCGTGATAAATTTTGTTAGTCAATGATTTGGCAAAAAAGTTTATGGAGCAGCTCCAGATGCATGCAACTCATCCCAAGGATGTGATATCCCTGTCCAGCATGATTCAGGCTCCAGGAGAATCGTTGAAAGATTATTTGAAGTGATTTCATATAGCTGTTACGAAAATCAGTAATCTGAATGACCATGCGATATTGATGGTTGTGACGAGAGGGATAGGTCTAGAATTTGATTTCAACGATTGGTTAGCTGGCAAGCCTCCCGCAACATTGGAGCGCTTATATGAAAAGGCAGCTCTGTATTTGAGAAAGGTGGAAGTCGGGTCCTCCAGGTAAAAGAATGTTGCAGGACCAAGTGGAGCGGGAGCACAAAGTAACATCGCAGTAAAGCAGTCTAATGATAACTCAAGAAAAGTTCAAGTGAATGTCCAAAGCAACTTGAATCAGCAAAAAAACGTAGAGATAGGGGTTGAGAATGAAAGAGAGATTCTGGAAGAGGGAAGCCTAGGATTCTGATGTTCGATTCTTACACGCCGTTGAATACGTCCTAGGAAAAATATCTATTTTTCTACTTGCAGTACCATGCAATATAGGAAGCCGCGGCCAAAAGAATCAACTGAGTAGCTGAAACAAACCTGAAAATATTGTTGGTTCCGTGAACGCTATGGACATGGCATGAATGAATGCAGGCATCTCTAAGACATTATCGAAAAGCTGATTCGAGAAAGGAAGTTGCAACAATTTGTAAAAATGCAGTAGGATGGCGAACATGGGACATCCAACCCCAACCGAGGACAAGTATCGCGCAGGGCTGAGGAGCCTACACGAACTGGTGTAAGATTGATGATAAACACTATAGTCGGAGGACCGCACCTAGCGGATAAGAGTTGGCAAGAGATGGAGCACTATGCTAGCATGATTAGGCATGTGGATTTTGAATTTTTTTCGAATACAGAAGATAGAGCTCTGGCAAAACAGCAATATACAATAACAGATGATATCGTGTTTAGAAACAGAGATGAGGACAAGGTGTAGGCTCCAACAATTGACCCAATGGTCATTTCGGCCATGATCAGCCCCGCTTTGATAAAAAGGATATTGATTCATTATGGAAGTTCATTAAATATAATTTTCAAAAATTCTTATGAACAGATGAAAATGGAAACTAAGGAATTAATGTTGTCTAAAGCTCGTATATGCGATTTTAATGGTGTTGCGACTGAAGCCGTTGGTTATGTTGAATTACGTGTAGAGTTGGGAGAAGGTGACCGTAGGAGAGTGCGAATTTTGCCATTTGTTATTTTTGATGTTAACTCTCCTTACAATGTTCTTTTGGGCCAATTGGCCCTAGCTGAATTCCGAGCAACCCTTGCCCTGTTGTGTTTGACTTTAAAGTTATTGATAGATAATGACGTTGGAGTTGTTCCCATTGAGCAGGCGACTGAACGTGCCTGTTATGTAGTTGAGTTGAGGGATGCTCAATGAAAAGAGAAAGGTAAGGATGTCAACAAGACTGTCTGCGTCCAAGCTACTAAAGATTAAAAAATAGCGCCTGAGCCTTGGCTCGGATGCTACAGTCGATTCTATAGAGATATAGATCCGAGAGATGATAAGAAGGAGTCCAAAGTGACCAAGGCTGTACCGGTTGAGCCGACGATTACTATCACGGTCAGCGATGATGAGCCATCACAGGTCCTAAAGATCGGATCACAGCTCGGCCCACCGATGTTGAAAGAACTTGCTGAATTTCTCCAAGTGAATCTAGATGTGTTCGCTTGGACTCACTCTGACATGTGTGGAATCTCACCTGCATTTGCGAGCCATGCATTGGATATTGATCCGAGGCATGTCCCAGTGAAGCAAAAAAAAGCCACAGCATGGATCTGGAGAGATCCACCGTTCTCAAAGAGGAAACCCTGTACTTATGAAAGAGGAGAATGGGAAATGGAGAATGTGCATTGATTACCCAGAATTGAACAAGGCATGTCCAAAAGACAGTTTCCCCTTCCGAGGATCGAGCAATTGGTGGATTCAACCGCCAGACACGACTTTCTATCTTTCACGGATGCGTACTCGGGATATAACCAAATCTCGATGCACATTCTCGATCAAGAGCACACCAGTTTCATACCTACATTGGATTGTATTGCTATGTGGTAATGTCGTTTGGACGAAAAAATGTTGGAGCTACTTACCAGCGCCTGGTTAACGGGATGTTTAAAGATTGGATTGGAAAGACAATGGAAGTTTATGTGGATAATATACTTGTGGAGTCACGAGGGTCAAGGGACCATATTAAAGACTTCGCTGAAATGTTCGACACCCTCCGACATTACAAGATGAAATTTTATCCCTTGAAGTGTTGTTTTGGTGTAGCATCAGGAAAATTCTTAAACGCCTGTGGAATCAAAGTTAATCCTTAGAAGGTTCAGGCTATCTGTGATATTCAAGCGCCAAAGACTATTAAACAAGTACATAGTCTGAATAGGAAAGTTTTGGCCTTAAGCCAATTTTTTTCCAGAGCTAACGATAAATGCTTTCCTTTCTTTGACTTGGAAAGGGAAAAGAAACTTCGAACAGACACAAGATTGTAAAGGCGCATTTTAAGCTTTGGTGAATCATTCGGAGAGACCTCCCATCTTGTTAAAGCTAGTGGATCATAAAGATTTATACATCTATGTTGCCATGTCGGTACACTCTATAAGAGCCGCATTGCTTCGTGAGGAGAATCGAATTCAGAAACTAGTTCATTACATCAGCAAGTGGCTGATGGGAGCTGAAAGGAACTATCCGAAAATAGAAAAACTAGAATATTGCTTGTTGATTGCATCACGAAAGCTCCGCCCGTACTTCCAGGCTTACCTAATCAATGTTTACACCAACCAGCCATTACGATATGTCCTGTAGTGACCTGAGATGTCTGGAAGAATATTAAAGTGGAATATCGAGCTTAGTCAATTTGATATCACTTATCTCCTTCATAGGGCTATCCAAGGTCAGGCACTGGAAGATTTTATAGCAGAATTCACTACGCAGGATAATTCCTCAGAGAGCAGTGAAATCTCTACCGTTTGGTGGAAATTGTATACTGATGGAGGATCCAATGATCATTGTTTTGAAGCTGGAATTGTGCTTGTAACTCCCAAATATCAG
Organism: Allium cepa; assembly: GCA_030765085.1. Lineage (NCBI taxonomy): Eukaryota > Viridiplantae > Streptophyta > Magnoliopsida > Asparagales > Amaryllidaceae > Allium > Allium cepa. Next base: position 93,968,396 of record CM060946.1, on the reverse strand, counting down.
TCAATATGTTATGCTTTAAAGCTTGATTTTCCAGCGACAAACAACGAAGCTGAATATGAAGCTCTGATTGCTAGACTTAAACTAGAGAACAAGGAATAAAGTCTCTTGAAATATTTTGTGATTCACAGTTGGTAGTATACCACGTCAGGGGAGATTATCAAGCTAAAGGCAATGGCTTTCCCTATACCTTACCTAAGTCCAAGAGTTGTTGATTGAATTTGAATACTATGACATCACGCATATTCCATGGGACCAAAATAGAGAGGCCGATTCTTTGGCAAAATTTGCTTGCACCGAACGATGCACAACATATGGTTTTGGTTCCGGTCAAATATTAAATGCTTTGAGTATAAATTTGATAAAAATCCATCGAATACTGGAGGCGAAGCCTAAAAGGGAATCATGATGACTCCGATTGAAGACTATTTGCTACATGGAATCCTACCATATCAAAGGAATGAAAAGCGACAAGTCCTTCATGATATGTCATGCAAGGAGGAATTATATATAGAAAAGGTTTCTCTATTCCCCTACTCTGGTGTGTCGCTCATGACGAGGCAAAATATGTCCTAAAAGAAGTTCATGAAAGAGAATGTGGCAATCATACTGGGGGTAAATTTAGCTGAGAAAATACTCTGTTACGGGTGTTATTGACCAACTGTCAATCAAGATGCCACTGATTATGTAAGACGATGCGATTAGTGTCAGATATATGCAAATTTTCCAAGAGCTCCATCGACGGAAATCACAAAAATGGTCGGCCCATAGCCGTTTGCCATGTGGGTATAGATATTATCGGTTCCTTACCGATCTCTAAAGATGGTGCAAAGTACGCTATCGTCGTAGTTGATTACTTCACTAAATGAGCCGAAGTAGGAACATGTAGCCATAATCACGACTAAGAAAGTAATCAACTTTATCATCCGGAATATCTTCTATTGTTTTGGTTTTCCATAAACTATTATAACAGATAAAGGGAATCAATTCGACAGCATTGAATTTAAAGACTTCAACCAGAGGTATCTTATCGACAAGAGATTTGTAGCAGTCGCTCAACCTCAAGCGAATAGGCAAGTTGAAGTTGTGAACAAAATCATAAAGTTCATTCTGAAGAAGAATTTGGAAAAGGCTAGAGGCAAGTGGGTGGATGAACTCCCAACAGGAATTATGGGCTGATAGGACCACCCATTAGTCCGCGACTGGCCATACTCCATTCGCCTTTGCTTATGATTCTGAAGCCAGTATTCCTATTGAGCTTGAAGTTCCTTCTCATCGAGTGACCTACTATGATCCCAGAATGAATAAATATCTTCTCTTAGAATCCCTAAACTGAGAAGCGCGAAGAAGTCGATATGAGGGCAGCTGCGCACCGGTACCGGGTTGCCCAGTACTACAACATCAAAGTCCAATCTAGAACCTTTGAAATTGGCGATCTTGTCTTGAAATGGGTTTTTCCTGCGCCGTCACAGATGAATCCAATTTGGAAAGAGCCGTATGCCATCGAACAAAGGCATGGAGAGGGAACTTTCAAGCTAGCGACGGTTGATGGCATCACACTCCCAAGGGCATGGAATAGCTAGCATTTACGATGATATTTCACTTAGTTTATTTTTTTTCATTTGGTTGTATTTGCTTTCGAAATTAGCTTTAGAGTTGGACTTTCTAGATATGTAATAAGACTGATTATGTCACTCCGTTCCATTTAGCAAATAAAGTTTCGAACTTCGTTCATATTTATGTTTGCTATAACGTTAGGTTTTGATTACATTACGAAACTGATTGATGTCAATATATCTGAACAGATTCCTAGAGTCTGGAACTAATCAATCATGCTAGTTCCCAATGGAACTAAACAAGATTTGGGTGGTCCGACCGTTCATTTGATAACTCTTGTTTGTAACCCAATGGATGAGATACATAATGAGGAATGGATGTTACTCGATCATCCGATAATTAAACAAATCCCGTCAAACGATGGGACTAAAATAAGAGCGATCGTGACACGACCGATCGCTCGCTAAATCAAACTCCGGACCTTAGGGGGCAAATCAATCAATTAAGTGAAGTACAATCAAACCACTCTCCAAAATAACTCAAGGTCCCTAGAGTGTGGACTAGAGTCTAAACATAAATCGGGTGTGAATCGATCATCCACGAAATAAATTTGGTCCCCAAAGTGCGGACTAGAGTTTAAACATAAATCGGGTGTGAGTCGACCGCCCATTAACTAAATTTTATCCCCCAAAGTGCGGATATAAGTATAAATAGATAGATGAGTATGGTTCGACCATTCACCATTCCCTGGACTCTGGCTTGAAACCAATAGGGGGAGTATAAACTCGCTAAGGGATGGAGTTTGACCATCCAACATCTATCCCCGCTAACCTAAGACTGGGGTCAACAGTATAATTACTCGAACCATTGAATTCGACGGTGTAACACTACGACTCGAACCTAGCGTTTGATGCGTCTCAAGGCCACGACCATATGGAGGCCTTGGGATAGAGCTAGTGGGTTGTTATCAGAATTAATGAACAACGAATTATAAGTACATTAAATGGAAAGTAATAGTTCAACTACTTAAATAACAACTCAACTGAGAGCTCAGCAAAAAACTATTCACATGATAAGTTTAAAAATTGTGGTATAAGTTATTTCAAAAAACCATGGGTCATACCTGTACAACCACGACTAATAAAAGAAAACGACGAACAAACAACTATGCAAACTATGCACACACCGAGTCGAAACAAGGGTTATTTCTTCGATTTTCTCTCCTTTTTGGATTTTTCGGTAGAGGTGCTACCTGAACTCCCACTTATTCTCTTCCTTGATCGCTTACCGCCTTTGGAGGAGAGCGTTCGAAGCTTGAGGAAGTTCCCTGGGAATCGTCCCACTGGGAAAAATGACTTGTAGTGGGATAATATGTGGAACATCAACGTCCACGTCGGTGGGCTCAGCTTTAGCCTTTTTCTTCAATAACTCCTCCTTTTCAATATGCTCCTTCAGACTGATCTCATTAGTGCATTCAGAGGTGCTGGTAATCATGACATCATCAGGTTCATCCATTGGCAGTGGATCTTCAGCCTTATCGTCATCGAGTGCTCTGATGACTTGAGCATCGGGCCTCGGGACATCGGTGGATGATAGAATCTCTATTGATTTCTCTTGGTGTTCATTGGCAGCGTCACTTTTAGGAGTTTGGTTGGGACCTAGAAGACCTGCAGATTTGTCAGAATAAGGAGATAAGCCTAAAACCATTGGGCATGATGAACAAAACCTCTCGTAGAGTGGAAAGTGTTTGCGCCAAAAATAGCCACAAACACCCAAAGTCGTATGAACTAGTCGATCTTATGTTGTTTCCAGTGATTTGGGTGATTTATGCAAATATATAAAAAGCAGGGACTAAACTGTAAAAGACACACAGATTTATAGTGGTTCGGCCAGAACGTGCCTACGCCCACTTTATATGTTATTCTCCTTTTTCTCTTCAGATTACAAGTACAAAGATTTGATTACAAGTATCTAAAGTTGTTTGAAAGTTCCTTTCAGGCTTGAGCTCTCAAACTTGTCTCCCATTGTTGTACCCCTGCCCCTCTATTTATAGAGTGAGGCTGGGGGCAGGGGTCTTGGATGTTTATAGCTGCTGGCGGGCCTGGGCTGATGCAATCTGGACTGGCACATCTGGTTCGGCGGAGCTTGGTTCGGTCGTGCTTGGAGAGAAGGATGGAGAAGCCTTGGTTCGGTGGGACATGATTCGGTGGTGAGTGGATTGGCTTGGCACGGAGTTGGTCCGGTAGTAGTTAGTCCGGTAGTGCATGGAGTTATGGTGATTCGGTGGTAGATGAGAGGTGAGTTGGTTCGGCTTGGCTTGGGGGGTTGGGAATGCCCAATGGACTTTGGCATTGGGAATGCCGGATGAAGCCGCCGAATGAAGCCTTAACCTCTAATGCCGAATGAAACTCGAAACTTGACCACCGAATGAACTCTCGCATGGCTTCACCGAATGCACTTTTATATTTGAACCTTGAGTGAAATCCCTGACTTATGTACGCTTGCTTGCTTCTTCTTGCTCCGGTCGTGGTGGAAATGCACACAACATTGATATTCCAGTTTTGATCAAAAAATGGGATAACACTTTGCCCCCCAAAATATGCCTTGCGATAGGAAGGCGTGTTTTATAATGCCATGAGCTGGATGTTCATATCCTGTTGATGTCCTGTAAAGAGCTTGGTAGTTTCATATGTCCTCAAATGACGATCATTCGGGATCGAGCTATTTGGGATGAAGCGCGGCCGTTCATGGTCAAGCGCCTAACTTCAAATGACGATCGTTCGTGATCGAGTCATTTGAGGTGAAGTGCGACCGTGCGCGGTCAAGCGTGTAAATCCATGCGTCGATCGTTCGGGATCGAGTCATCTTCGGTGAAATGTGACCATTCAAGGTCAAGCGCTCAACTTCAAATGACGACCGTTCGGGATCGAGTCATTCGAGGTAAAGTGCGACAGTGCGCGGTCAAGTCCGTAAATCCATGTATCGATCGTTCGGGATCGAGTCATCTGTGGTGAAATGTGACCGTTCAAGGTCAAGCGCTCAACTTCAAATGACGACCGTTCGGGATCGAGTCATTCGAGGTAAAGTGCGACAGTGCGCGGTCAAGTGGGGGACCCCAAATGACGACCGTTCGCGATCGAGCCATTTGAGGTGAGAGGATTTGTGCCGTTCGGGGCGAGTTGTGACCGTTCGCGATCATGTGCCGTTCGAGGCGATTTGTGACCGTTCGCGATCGGGTGCCGTTCGAGGCGAATTGTGACTGTTCGAAGTCGGGTGCCGTTCGAGGCGAATTGTGACCGTTCGCGATCGGATGCCGTTCGAGGCGAATTGTGACTGTTTGAAGTCGGGTGCCGTTCGAGGCGAATTGTGACTGTTCGAAGTCGGGTGCCATTCGAGGCGAGTTGTGTGTGCCCGGGGGGGGACTTAATAATATCAGTGCTGGAGTTATTGTTTGGGGGAGTTTCCGAATCAAAGACTTCGGCAGTTCGCTGCCATGCAAGAGGTGCTCGTGGACCGTTCGCGATCCACGGGCATACAAGTATTTTTTCCATAGAATTGTAGTTGTTAAAGCAATAATCATATGAATCCTACAGCAGAAAATGTCCAAACAGGAAGAATTTAAATATTCAAATCAAAATCAAAGCAAAACGCAGAATGAAGATGTCAAAGCGTAAACTCTTACTATAACGCGGCTGGTAGTCATTCAGAGCATGCATATAGATCGTGCGCGATCGCTCACATGTGTAAATGATCTAACCGTGTTAGCGAGAGGTTTAATGTTTGCGCCAAAAATGGCCACAAACACCCAAAGTCGTATGAACTAGTCGATCTTATGTTGTTTCCAGTGATTTGGGTGATTTATGCAAATATATAAAAAGCAGGGACTAAACTGTAAAAGACACACAGATTTATAGTGGTTCGGCCAGAACGTGCCTACGTCCACTTTATATGTTATTCTCCTTTTTCTCTTCAGATTACAAGTACAAAGCTTTGATTACAAGTATCTAAAGTTGTTTGAAAGTTCCTTCCAGGCTTGAGCTCTCAAACTTGTCTCCCATTGTTGTACCCCTGCCCTTCTATTTATAAAGTGAGGCTGGGGGCAGGGGTCTTGGATGTTTATACCTGCTGGCGGGCCTGGGCTGATGCAATCTGGACTGGCACATCTGGTTCGGCGGAGCTTGGTTCGTTCGTGCTTGGAGAGAAGGATGGAGAAGCATTGGTTCGGTGGGACATGATTCGGTGGTGAGTGGATTGGCTTGGCATGGAGTTGGTCCGGTAGTAGTTAGTCCGGTAGTGCATGGAGTTGTGGTGATTCGGTGGTAGATGAGAGGTGAGTTGGTTCGGCTTGGCTTAGGGGGTTGGGAATGCCGAATGGACTTTGGCATTGAGAATGCCGGATGAAGCTGCCGAATGAAGCCTTAACCTCTAATGCCGAATGAAACTCGAAACTTGACCACCGAATGGACTCTCGCATGGCTTCACCAAATGCACTTTTATATTTGAACCTTGAGTGAAATCCCTGACTTATGTACGCTTGCTTGCTTCTTCTTGCTCCGGTCGTGGTGGAAATGCACACAACATTGATATTCCAGTTTTGACCAAAAAATGGGATAACAGAAAGTAAAGTGGAATACCTACATCCAACTGGCTCTCGTTTGTCGCTGGAGTGCCTCCATCCAGAATAGGGGTCAGCACTTTGGATTGGTAACCGAGTTTGTTTGGATCGTAGCTCAAGTCTTGCCCTAGGCCATAAGAAATAAATGCTCCAGCCACTTGAAAAAAGAGGGGCCCTTAGGATCGGCTTTTGAGGATTTAGCAATATTTTTCCCTTTACCGTAAGGTGCTAAAATGTCAAAATATCAGTGTCTCATAGCAGCAAGGCCTTGGGGTTCATTTCCGTGGAGAATCTCCCGCATCAATTTCTCTTCATCTAACTCAGCTTCGCCTAGCTCCCTCTTTTTTGTCTCGATCATACACTTCTAGGATTCAACAGGTGATTCAAGATAACCTTCGCCGAGAAAACTCAAGATGGTGGATGAGGACTTTAGCATTATATTCGATGACATTGGATCAAACATGTCCTTAATTTCATTTCGACCGGACTCTTTAGCATCTTCCACTCAGGTTTTAATTTTTTCCATCATCCCCTTGCGGCCTTCCTCTCGTGCCTCTTCTATAAGGACTTCTATTTTAGAAAATTGCTTGTCAAGTTTGATTTTTAGGCTTCTAGCTTCAACATCGTCTTCGCGTTACCTTTATGATTCTACCTGAGCCTCAATCTTCTCTTCCCTTTCTTTCTTAAGAAGCTCTTCAAGATCCTAATGTAGCGGGCCAAGATATCTTCCTCCTTTTTGCAAGGAGTCTTTTTCCAGAGCAAATGCACCGCTGCGATTGAGGACAATATCGACTTCTTTCTTATATGAAGCTTCCAAATGACTCACTTTCTCTGACGTTTCCTTGGCACTCTTTTCTGCCTTAGCAAGTTTTGTTGTCAACTCTGATAGCTCATTATCTTGGTGCTTGATTATGTCTTTATCATCGATCGCCTCTAGCTTGAGACGATCTATTTCATATTGTCACTCGATTGACACTTTAGAGATTTTTTCCGCTAAGTCTAGAATGACTCATGCTGCACGAAAACGTCATTAACATATGCAAAAGAGCTTGCTTTGGTGTGCCCCGAGATCGTATGAATTATGGGAAGGAATTTAAGCCCGTCTAAACAGATTTTTGGGAAAGCGGCTTTAAGTTCGACCAATTTCTCCACTTTAGAAGTGTCAGGAGAAGTGGTCGAGAAGGATGGATCGAAAGTGGCAATTGGATGCTTGCTCAATCTACGGTCGTGAGATTTCCTACAGCTAGAAGAACCAAAGTAGTGCTCATGTGATATGGAAATTTGAGGGCCACAGAAGGAGGTCTGGTCACCACTATAAACATGAAGATTGGGCTGGTCCCCTTGGTGAGATGACTGAGAATGGGACTTATGCTTGAAAGTCTAAGATTCCCTTGAATGATGGCTTTTTTCCCGTCCATCATCTTTTTCCCTACGCTTGACAGATTCTGAGCCGTGGCTAGATCCATGATGCGGTGAAGAGCCCCTTAGCCGATCAAAAGCTCGAGACCGAGTCATTGCACCAGCAAAGACCAAATGATAACGTGTGAGTAACCATTATGCCAAGGATTGATGAAGAGCATGTAGTGAAGTGCACGTGATTGTGAGTGTCCCAGTATTCCCCCCGATAGACCAGTAGCTGTAGCCTTGCTTATAAGTGTTTTCTCTTCTCTGTCGGTAGGAAGAATGCCATCACCACTCCAAGTAGGAGAATTGAACCTCTTAATATTGATGTTTGGAAAGTCATAGGTCATAATGTCATCGGAATTTGGAGATTCGAAAATCCTTTCAGTAAACTTTCTGAGTGTTAGGAAGATGATTCTTTGTTAATAGAAGTGACGAAAAATTCTAGATTTGTAGCAGTTTTCTTCTACGAAGTTTATATGCTAGATTCTTCCTTCTCTTGATTAGCATTTGGTATTGTGCTCCTTGTGACAGTTCAACCACAGGCACCTTGCATGGGTCCACGTTAATGTCGCCAGGCTTATTGGTCTAGGCATCCCTAATATCTCCTTCTTCAATGTCATCCCAAGTCCCTTTGACTGGGGACACGACAAGATTGTTGACATCCTTTCTTGCTATGACGTTTCTCGGTAATGCTGCACTTTTGGTGAGCCCAACGCTGCGATATCCTTTCGACGGCCCAAATAGAGATTATAACTCATTAGTTACGAGAAGTTGATGTCCCTATCTTCGATAGGGGTAGCACGAATAGTGGAGATCGCTGTTGAAAAATTAATGCCCTTAGAACATGGGTGGACCCTGTAGAAATTCAAGACGTAAGTGGATTCAAAAATACGACTTGGATTGACGGACTTAAGAATGAAGTGAAGACAACACTTGCGTCCTTCCAACCATCGCCTTGCGAAGCCTGACAGACACCAAATATAGAACCACTCATGTTTAAAAGGATAAAGTTTATTCCAAGCACCCGTTAAGACTTGGCAATTAGGTAAAGGCTCGAAGAAGACGTAGGAAGGACTTCTTGATCATCGTCTAAAATTTTAAATGAATCTTATGTCCATAGGAGTTGGTGGGTGAACAGAACACTCATGAATAATAGAAAAGTTCCATGGAGGAAGGCGTAGCTGTTCGGGTGAAGTTGAGTGGGAGCTGTTCCAAGATATCCTACAATTTCTCGAATAAGCGAATTGAAGGGTGGTATGCAACCGGCTCATAAATTTGTTGTAAGCTGTGTACCCCTTTGGGAGCAAGTGAGGCATGTCGTTTATCGAAGGAACCAGGACGTCTATGAATGGAATTCCATGTATGGAACATAGCCCGCAAAGGGCAGCCTTACCAACTCGGGAGGCTTGAGAATCTATCGGGTAATCAAAGAGAATGGCACCTTTTACTACATCCGGAGCTGGATTTACATCCTCCACTGGGAGGACTGGAACAATTGAAAAAAGGCTGACCGATGGGCCAAAAAATTCTATTTGTTTGGCTTAATGACTAGGAGAAAGCCTGACAGATATAATCGCATAGCTCGATTTTGCTTTCGGATAGCTATGCTACAGGGCCGGTTTAGAAGACATTGCAGATAAATGTTCTGAGCGTCTGAACTCTATATTAACTATACTCAGTAGACAATCAAGATTAGAAAAAGTTACATGTTCCCCTCATGCTAAGTGTGAACTATTACGGTGTAGTGTGGTGTATAACAGAGATAAATAACTTAAATAAGTGAATGAAGTTAAATGACGAGACTTTGAATTCCAACCAGAGTGACTGCCATTTCTGATCGTCTCAACTGCCGAGGAGATTGATCGGTTGTGAAAGCTTTGGGATCGACTATCGGCATATCAAAGTGCAAAATTTGTCATTCAGGTCTGTATACTAAGTTTAAGTTCATGTTGAAAGTTCCAGGGATTTGATTGTTCGAATCTCAAGTTCGATGGTGAATATGAAAGTTCTATTGTTCATTGTCATCACATATTTAAGTTTGATGAAGTGAATTGATAGCAATTGTCTAAATAAGTCGGTTTGGATTAGATTTTAAATTCAGAGAGTATGTGTGTCGATCCTTATGTGTCGAACCCTTTATACTGATCCCCATCCCAAAGCGTTTCCGCTGATCCCTCTCCATAACATAATGGTACCGATCCCATCACTTCTACAAATCCCAACAATCCCTCTCTCACAACGAGCACTACCAATCCTCAATCCTACAGATCCCTCTACTTCACCCTTTACTCATAAAGCCTCTATGTCGAGGGATCGGTATAGATCCAAATCTCTAATACCAATCCCTCATCCACTCAATCTTATTCTTCCTTCCTCCCCCTTGGCTATCAATATACTAATCCCTTGGGAACAAGGCATTAATAGGATGGATCGGCTACGCGTATGCCGAACCCCATGAGCAGATGCATTGGCATATAAAGATAGAGAGAGATCGGCAAGAGGTATGCCAATCCCTGTAGATATAAGAAATGGAAGAGAGAGATCGACTCCACATATGCTGATCCCTATAAACATTTAAATGAAAAAAAAATGAAAAAATGATGAATGATAGGGATTGGCTATAGGTATGCATGAAAATAAATATAGGCATGGAAATTATTGAAAGCATGTACATACAAAATGGCATGAAATTTGGCGACGACCCGTGAGTGTACGAACAAGTCCGGGAGCCAACAATAAAATGTGTATATGAGCATGCACGTGTATGATCTAAAAGTTCAATTTTTAAAATCGACAGAAATTGAAATAAAACGTCAAACCTCCAAGTTCGAGGCTAGACCAGATAGCAAAAACTTATTATTCTTGTGGAACCGGATTTATATATCAATTGACGAAATATAGCCTTAGATTTACACAAAAGGAAATCGACCAAGCATCACGATGATTAATGAGAAATTCAACACCTTAAAAAGATAATTTGACAAGAGAATGGCAATCATTCAGGAAGCTAGATGGATCTCTTCTCTATGATTCAAAGTACATCATGTTCATTACAAGACATACTTTGGGAGGCAAGTGTTATCTGGCATTCTAGCCCAGCTATATCAAACTGATTGCACGAGTTAGGTTCAATTGCCGTTAAGGCCAACGTTCCAGAGTGGTGATTGTAGGGCCTAAAAGTCGAGTATGGATGGTAATAAGAAGTCAGGATTGAATGGAATTGATAGATTCTCAATGTAGAATGTCCAAAGTATGGGATATGGTTCAATTCATAGGGGGGATCATCATAGTTTGGCTCCAACAGGAGTGATCGGGATACATCAAAGTACGAGAGCATTCTTGCAGAAAACAATCAATATTTCGAGATTTACAAGTCCAAAGCATATGAAATTTGAGAATCAAGATATAAGGACCCTAGGAAACCTACCTTAGGGATCACACATCAAAAGGACAAAATGGGAGGGATCATTGTATATAGAAGGCAGCATTCAAGTCATGTTGAATCATAGATCAAGCAACAACTTGAGTTCCAATGATCCAAATGACATGAAAATTGCAGGCTAAACATGTTTTTGCATAAGGAATCAACCATAGGGATTGCTCCCTAAAATGCGACCAAAGAAGCAATCAGTATCGATCCCTCCTCTTTTGGAATTGGGCCCAGCGATCCCTCTAGTGGGCCTATGTGGAATAGAAGGTCCTTCAGCCATGATTTCAGAGAGGTACTTGGTCTATTTCATCTATAAATACTCTAGACTCCATTGTAATCAAGTACTTTCTATTTTCTACTACTATAATTAGATTTATAAGTGATTAATAAAGGATAACCTTCAAAGTGGACGTAGGCACACAATGTCCAACTAGTATAAATTTCCGTGTCTCTGATTATAGTTTATTCTCTGTTTCTTACTAATTCATTCACTTATTTTAATTTTGTTTTTCTTCACTTACTTCTCTACGAAAACTACTCTTGGGTGTCTATAGCCAATTTAGTGCAAACAACATTAGAATCTCACTAGCAGAACGGTAATATACAATATCAAAAGAAGGGTATAAAGGGTTACTTCGATATGGAAATTTCAGGATTACAAAACCTAAGTAGTATCATCAGCTTGTACGGTTATAATTGTCTGTCCTCACAAATGCTGAGATGTACAATATAGGAATGAGCGGAAATAAGAATACTACGGTAGGTGAAACATCCAGCTCGTCTTCTCGAGCTCCAAAGAATGTCAGCGAAGACCTACCTTTCTTAAACTACTCGAAAGAGCACCGGAGGAATTAAGGAAAAACAAAAGCTACCTGTCAAACATAAGTCTGGCATGAGAAACTCAAGAATTATGTGATCAACGTATAACAGAACTATTGAGACTACACGAAATGCCACAACAATTATCCCTCAACAAAATCACCATCTAATAGGTACATAAGGTGATATAATTAGTTAATTCCTAGGGTGAAGAATATAAATATATAACATAGTCGACATGGTTACATTGGATACATTCAACAACATATTATGGGGTACAATCAGACCCGATAAGGAACTTTCGCATAATAGATTTTCCACGAAGATCTCTTTGGAGAAACCGAATCCAAACTCCATTCACAAGGATTGGAAACCACCTTCTGAGCACCATATATTTCTAGATAAAATATGCCATAAGGTAAACACAAAGGCCCACGCTCGAATATAAGCATGGACCATGTGGAACCAGATACCATTAACTCTCATGTGCAACATCGATAAGCGTACTCTAGATATGGAATTGACAATACCCTATTGTAGGACAACAAAACAATAGATTGTGAATCATACTCTGTCTTTATTAATTTTCTCACATGAGTTTCCATCACCCGAACACAACACAAATCCCCAATTAGATCCTTACATCTCAAACAGATCTCGAAACCAAACAATGCATTCTAGCATCTCAAACCGATCCACTTCCAAGAGATAGAACACATATCTCAGAGTTGAAGTGGTTTTCAATAAGTAAAACACATACCGATCCTGGTCTATTCAAGACTAAATCGATGAATTTTTTCATTCAATAATAATGAGAATGATCGCATATGGAAACCAAGTCTCGTACACTTATCACGTTTCCGATATTTTCATCTCACACTATCCCTAATCAAGAGTGAAACTGGTAGGATAGAGATATGTTGCTTATATCCCTATAAGAACGTCGGTCTTAATTCTTGTAGATAGATAAGCCAACATCATCGGCTTTTAGTGCTAAGTATATGACTAAATGTTTTCCCTAAATAAGTAAACATACAAAACACGATCAATTCATATAACGCATGATCAACTCACATAAGTGACTTTTAATCTCCTTTTTGTTTAATTAATATCTTGTGATGACCCGCCCTTCTACTACCAGAAAGACGTATCATCATTAAGAAAGAAAGGGGTAGAAATAGAAAAGAATAGAAAAGAAAGAACAAAAAACATCAGAATCTCACAGCGGAACAGAACAAAATATAATATATCACATATCTATTACAAAGTTTACATATATCAGAGTTATACAATATCATTACACATGAAAATCATACATACATCTGTCTCTATATACATCAGAGGTACAATATACATGAACCAACACAGTGGAACTAGATAGATATCTACATACGTCTGGAAACTCCTGCTCCAAGCTCTTCCAGAATCAAAATTCAAACCTATCACCTGGCTACTCGTAAAAATTTGAGTACCCAAGAGTTTATGAAAAACAAAATACAAACTCCGGGTCAGACATAGGTCTGGTATGAGTAAACGGTTTAAATTGTTTAATTTTGAAAACCTTTCAAAACAAAGGTATCACGCAAGACTTCCCACACATAAATACGGGTAAGTTTTTACCTTACGCTAACCAAAACATTTTATAGGAAATCTAGTGATATTATAATAGTGTCTAGGGTTTTCAAGTAAAATACAGAAATAGCTGAAATGCTTACATCTCACATTCCAACGTAGTTGGGCACAATCAAAACGTACGGCGCTTATTGGAAATTGGATCCCATACAATGGCAGGGCTACTGGGGTACCGCCCGTCACAGTACGTGGTCTAGATCACTGTACCGAGGAGCCACACCAACTCCCCTGCAACACAAGGCCGGAACCATTCCTTACTGAACAGTCTCGAACAAGATAACCCGCAGTTGGTGCGCATATCCAACCGCCCACACAGCCGAAATAAAGGGACATCTAGACAGGGGTATATCTCGTCCTGCTTGGGCATGACCCACCTAACCTTGCTGCACCTCCCCTGTTTTAGCCATTCCCGGTTGATGAGGCTTGAGGCTGCGTTTACCTTTATAGAACATATTTCTTAGAATGCTCATCGTCCGCCTGACGATGTGTTGAAAGCATTCAATCCATACAAGTTCGTTCCGGGTTCGAACGAAACCGAAGGCATTATCTCGTCACACTCATTTTGGGATCACCCTCAGAGTCAACGACGATAACCCTTGCATTCTGAAAGCACCATCTCGATCTTCACTTGAGAATTCATGACCTAACGTTTAATTTGGATCGATGTGGTTTTCGGAATATCAATTGGATACCCGATCCCAGTCTCATCGAAATCCAAACGCCATTTTAAAGGCCAAGTTGTCTAATTAACTTAAACAGTTTAATTCAATGATTGAATTCATATAACATTTACCACAGATAAATCATACACAATTGCCATGGATATATTACAGCACAGCAGAGAGCATCATAGAAATATCATCAATAAACATTACAAAACAAATATTTTCCACATACAACATCCATAAGCAATCATATCAAATTCTTATTGTGATTAATTTAATTACTTAAGAGTTAATCTCTTAACCCTGTTTAATCACCTATTTCCCTTCAAATTATTTAATCAACAAATCATTTCTTAATTAATATTTATGTCTTAATTGCTTAATTACTTAATCACTTTATTCACATTATTTAACTAATTACTTTCTTAATCAAGCTATCTAACTTTAATTACTTAAGTAATTATTTCTTAATTATTAATTAACAATCTAAATGAAACGGATTACCCATTTATTTACTGTTAATTACTTCCTTAATTCTTAATTAAATTACTTGATAAATTAACTATTAACCGTTCATCAATTAATTAAGCGGTTAATTAAAATTTCACTCATTACTTATAATACACTACTAACTAAAATTACAAAGTAATTACTCTTAATTACTTCTGAACCCAATCAATCACTATTGATTATTCACTTAATTAACATTCAAGTCTTCTTGAAATTTGATATTAATTATATCACTAACTGAAACATTATTTGTTAATTTACTTAATTTACTCCTTATATTAACAAGATTTTAAAAGCATGGTTAAGCTTAAACAAAAGTAATTAGTTAATTTAAAATAATTAATCACGAGTTAAAACTGATGTTAAACCTTAACTAGGCTAATTAATACTTGAATTACATTTAAACTTAAACTTTGAACAGTATTCATTTTACTGTGATACTTGCTGAAACATTTATTCACTAACACAATTTATAAAAACTTACATGTAGATATAAAGAACCCGAGACTTCCCAGTGACACTCACTCACTGCTTCGAGTAGATTGCCCCCTTCACCCGAGTCACCCACCCAGATACGCGACTTCATCTTCTTCTCTCTTTTTTTAAGTTTATACTTTAAACATCAGTACGAGTTAAAACTACAGTTAACTCACGCAACACCCCCAGGTAAAAACTCGAAGCGCAAACCCATAAACCCCGAGAATAAACTCGCGACAGCACCCCCTCCCTTCACGCACTGATACGCCACCCTGTTGTACACGTGTACAGCGCCGCTCGTGGCTCTGGTGATCTTCTGATACTTCGCGCAAATCCAAACTAGCACGAATACGAGAAATCCAAAGTCGCATTACCACCAAAATTCAAATCAAAAATTTTGCAATTCGAATGAAAGAAACAGTCGACCACTCTGCAAACAAACGCCTCGCCACCAAAACACGATCCACCAGAGGCTATGGAAACTCGTCCACACCTCGACAACGTCCCTAGGAATCTTCCACCCGAGCCTCTAACCACTCGATCACGTGTACAAGTCAATTCCCTCATTTCACTGCCAGGTACATAAACACGCAGCAAACCCTATGCTGACCTCGTACCCCAAATCTATGCAATGGAAAAATTATTGAATATTTTTCCCAAGATCACTAACCTTTGTATTAGCTTCAATTTAAATTTCAGCATTTAATATTGAGTAAATTTCGAGAATTTGATAAAATTCCCATTTTTGTTCAAGACCGAGTTGCTCTTGAAATACTGAGCTATAAATCCCCATTCAACTTTTAAAAATCATAACTTGTAGTCATAATTCAAGATATAAGTTTGAATTAGCTTTTTATATGATTGAATTTACCTATGTTTTTTTTTCTTGATTGACTGTAAACAGAGAAAACAAAAAAAAAGTTACTAATATGTTGGAACAGGTTTTACAAAAAAATTCTGATTGAAATTCACGCAACAAGTTTTGATGAAAACAAATTTAGATCTTACCATAATCAAATGAAAACAATCCTAAGTTTAATTGTTTTCATCCTGTAACACAAAGAAGAGAAACTGCATCTTCAACATTTCAAGTACAGCTTGTATAAAATCTCAGATTCATATCAAAACAAAGCATATATAATACATATGTAAATATCATAAAATTATCTTACTGGTTTTAATTAACTTAAGCTTTAAAATTTAAGTTTACTCACTCAAGATAGCAGTTGAACAGAGAGGATGTTTGCTTGATGAAGAAAGAAGACAGCTATTTGAAAATTTGAATGCCTGTAACTCTTCTTGCTTCCTAACCTTTATTTAAGCTTGAAAATATGCAGTTTTGTTTATATTACTTTGTTTTTCTCAGGGTTGATTTTGAAGTTATGGATTGAACTCACAGAGATATATATATATATACACAAATAGAATGATGAGTTATTTACAACTAAGAACAGTTTGTATAGGATATTAGCTTCTAAAATAAGCCTTTCCTAGATATAATGACATTTTACTTTATCTTGTTGTACTAAAA
This sequence comes from Allium cepa, assembly GCA_030765085.1. Lineage (NCBI taxonomy): Eukaryota > Viridiplantae > Streptophyta > Magnoliopsida > Asparagales > Amaryllidaceae > Allium > Allium cepa. The sequence continues at coordinate 93,951,759 of CM060946.1, read as the reverse complement.
TCTGAGATAAATCAAATATTTCGGCTGGGAGATTGTTATAAAACCTGAAAGGACAATATGCAGTGCTAATTAAATGTTTGTGTTGACATTTAAGTTAACACATGATTAATGCTAGCTGACACAACAATATACATGAAGATATTTGCAGACTTTGGTCTGTACTGATGTTTTATTTGATGTGAACTCTTGCTCTCTTATTAACATATAAACAAAAATGTTTTGCTGCAGGTTGATTTGTTCCTTTTCACTTTGCAGGCTAACAAAGCTTGCACAAGAAGCTATTCATTTGGTCATATTTGCTTTGTACCTTAATTAGTTTGCATAATTATTAAAATATTTGCTATGTATAAGGATTTTGTATGTAAGTATATACTTGCAAGTAGTTTATATGACCTGTGCTTCTCTTTTTCATATTTTCAAATGGATTTGGCATATGAAAGCATTTGTTTTAAAAGTATTTGTTTTTGACAGCTTCTAGTTTGAATATTTTGCACATATGTGTCATATTTCATTTTACTTTGCTTACTACCTTTAAGGTTATGTTGTATGCTTGTTTATCTATTTTAATTCTATTTGTGTTATTTTATTTTATTTTATTTTTTAAATTTCTACTCTATACTTTGTTCTTAATTTAGTTATATTCATGTGCTATACTTAATATTCTTATATTTATAGTTTAACTGTCAATATTTAAATTAGATTCATGAGTTTACTCATTCTTCGTATTTATTTTGTTTGTATTTAACTATAAATATTTAAATTATGCACAATATGATTTATTTACATTTATACTTATTTTTATATTTATTTCCACTTGTATTTTATTTAAATTGTATGCATAAGTTTGACTTGTATTTCACATTTATATTTTATATTGATTAACTTTGATTCTATTTCAAACATTATCATTCATATGTATACTTACCAAATATAAACAAAGTAAAGTATTTTAATTCAATCATAAAAGACAAATTTTATTATGAATATTATTGAGAAAATTTATTAAACTTTCAAATCAATTTCCTTTTAAAAATACCATTTATATAAACAATGGCAATTATCTCAAAATCATATCCGTTTCAAATGGATAAGTTTACATTTTATTTAAATTGATTTGAATATTTATTAAAATAAATAGGGCCAAAAATCCAGGGTCGTTACATATCTTATTAATTAAACCCTCTTTTATTAGTAAAACTTCTTTTATCTAATAAAACTTTCTTTATAAATTTCTACAATTCATTTGCACTATTTTCAGTACTTCAAAAAGTATTCATATACCTATCCAAATGATATAACTACATTCACAAATCATTAAAAAAAAATTTACTTTAAACCATTACTTTTTCTACCTTTTCTCAAAAGATTCCTTATTTATAATTTCCTTCAAAACATTCATTTTAAGTATCTAAGTACTTTCACAAATCATTAGAAAAGGTTTTAGACTAATGTTACTTAAACATTGTCACTACAAACCCAAAATCATTTCATTTATGCTTATCTTTAAAACATTCTTTTTAAAGACCTATTTACATTCATAAGTATAATCAAAAAGGTTAATTTATGAGGCATATTATAGAAGTATATGAATTTTTTATTTATTAATAAAGTACCTTTTTCAAAAGAAAAAAGGGTTGAAGACGAATGTTATTAACACATTGTCACAACAAACCCGAAATGATTTCACTTATACTTATCTTTAAAAAATTCCTTTTTAAGATCCAAGATAATATTTGGTTAAGTTCGATAGTTAAGTAATTAACTATGTATTTAAAACAATTGCTTTTACAAATTAATGTTCGTATACTTAACTCGTTTCCAACATTTCAACTTATACTATTCCTCACGCAAGAGTTAAGCTAGGTAAGTTAGACCACCGGTTGTATCAAAGCCTTGTTTAGACACTTCATTCTTAAATCTCACAAATCGATAAGTCTACTCATCGGCTTTTAGTGTTAGGTATAATATTAATGATTTCCACAAACAACTAACAAACAACATGATTAACTTGTTATCGATATTTTTGACTTAACTATTCCTCATTCAAGAGGGAAGCCAATAGGTCAGAGCTCTATTGCTCCGTCCTTACTCAACATTAATCTTAACTCTCGCAAATAGATAAGCCTACTTTGTCGGCTTTTAGCATTAAGCAAAGTTAATTAATTTTTAAACAAGTATGTGAAAAACAACAATAACACATTTTTGACATTCTAACTTAACTATTCCTTGTTCAAGAGGAAAACTGATAGGTTAGAGAACTATTGCTCCATCCCTACTCGACATCAGTCCTAACTCTCACAAATAGAGAAGTCTAGCTCATTGGATTTTAGTGTCAAGCCTATCAATTACCTTTTCCAAAACTTATATATACTTTAAAAATACTTATAAACAGGTTTTAAGTGTCAATGTAAAAAATTACTTGAAAATGACTAATTTATAATTTGATGAAAAACATGTTTTACATTATAAAACCTCTTCACTTTGAAAAAATATATATATTTATGAAAAGTATATTTAAACTTTAAACCAACTTAAAGTACTTCAAAATAGGTTATAAAATATCTTTAAAAATATTAGAGAAAGATATCAAATTTAAATATCATTTTTAAATACTTAAAACTATAAGCAACGTACTGCTACGTTTATAAACACAGTTAAATGTCCCAGTTAAAAAAATTGAAAAGCACGACTTTTACTACTAATTTGAACCACTTTAACAAATGATCTAAGACTTGAAATTTTTCTATTAAGTACTAACCTTTGGGTACTTAAAAACTATGGAAAGAAACCTCTGAAATACCTTCCCGTTTATTTATAAAAATTCTCGAATATGGTCTATATTTACAAAGTTTGTTTATCACCACATTTTTGTTTTAACTTTCACAACTTTGGTTCATAATTTCAATAACTATCCAAAACATTTCTTTACTTTCCAATACACAAAAATATGCGTAATGAACAACCAAATCAAATTATCCCAATTAAGATTGCATATACCCAATTTGAACAATTTAAAGGGATAGCGAAGTGCACTTATAACAACTATCTCGCTTCAAATACTTCCAACTAACCATTTAAACATCAAGTCAAGGCCATTCCACATGCTTAAGTGGGTAAATGAAGTAATTTTATGCAATATAAAGTTATCATTTACTTTCAAAAGCAAGAGAGGTCCAAAATTTATAACTTTAATTAGTTGATGTCACTTTAACTTTATATTTAAAATATGATATATATATACACACACACACACACACACAATATATATATACAAACAAGATAGTGAGATAACTCATTTAAATCCAAGCCAAACACATGCTCAAGCATATCCTAACTTAAGAACACTTCCAGCCAAATTGGAATGAAAAATACAAATGCCTATCTAGTGATACCATGTGCTTACAATTTTTTAAGGAGAAGCAAGCCACCCTTAGTTTGAAAAGAACTCGTCTATACCTAGAAAAGATTGCGAGAGAGAATACCAAATTAACAATACTTCTTTTGATTCTAATTGATGATAGAATCTTTAGTGGAGTTTCTTTATAAAGTCTACTCCAGGGGCCAATTTGTGGACTTTCTTACTTGGATGAAAGTAGTGGCGGTCTGCTTAGACGCCTTCATAAAAGATATGTAGATGATCATGGAAGCGATCCTCATCCTAGGGCTTGTTGGAATTACCTAGGGTCGTTAGTGTCCCCTTTCTCCTAATACTCTTCCTCTCGAAAATAAATTAAGTATAATAAGCAGAGATTTATTTTTGAATTCTATAATAGATCAATATTGTATGAACCCGAATGATTCTATAATTATAATGTGTAATTCAAGTGGCTTATAAACTTTATCGCTTTTGTTTCTCTAATTTTCACATATTATATAGATTAAGAAACTCTCCAATAGCCATATTCCTATGGAACTTTTGAGTAAGTTTACCACGTTAAAGAGAGAATTTATGGAGAGGTCTTTAACCATCAAACAGCTCAATTAGCAAGGCACTATTTTCTAAGAGATCTAAAAGAAGTATATACACGATTCCCTCGCTTTGTTTTGATTTCCTCAATTATCAAAAGGACAAACTAGTTGGCAAAATTCGAACTTATCATAGCAAATCGATGTATGGTCACACTAGCCCTTTAGCCAGAAAACGGGATTATCATCAATTCCCTTCAATTAATACCCCAAAAGGGATTAAAACTTCTTTTGCTTCTACCCTTACCTTGTTAGTCGGGTTATTAGAAAAGGTGAAAATCGGTGTTTCAAAAGTTTAATAGTTACTTAAATATTCAAAAATGAGTCATGATGTAATTTAAATTTCCTTATTGTCTCTAAACTTTGCTATTATTAATGAAAGAGCTTATTTTTCATGTATTAGTTTTCGTTTTTCTTATTCTAAATAGGAAATCCATTTATCGCTTGCACTTGTTCCTATATGCACTACACCAAAATAAGCTTTTAATGGCATTTGAAAAATGCTGTAATAGGATATACAGGGTTGTTAGAAACACTGTATAACGACATGTAGTCGTAGATACAAAATTTATAATAACATATAAACGCTGTTAAAAATGCGATTAGATAGCATTCTTGCACAGCTGTAAATAATTTTCTGTAGTGTTTATTACTTGCTTTCAAAAATGTTTACTATGTTTTTCATCAGTGGTTTATAAATGATGTTATTAATTTTCCACGGCATTTTTTTACACCATCGTAGTAATGTGCATTATTTTTCACAACACAGTATTGCTATTGTTTGTTCCTATTATTTTTACAACGCTCGTATCATGTTGTACCATTGCAATATTTGCACACACGTATCATTAATCTAAACTGCATTTTATTATATTCAACAGGATGATATACATAACATGTACAAATCAAACTAAAAACTTTCATACAAAAACATAACTATTAATCATTTCCATAAATTAAGTTGAACACAATATCCACAAACATAGTTTATATAAATTCGTAAACAAAGATAATATTTATAGACCAACTTCATGCAACATTAGACAAAGACACAATATCTGCTTCAGGCTGATCTTTGACGCAATTAACCTTCAACTGCAAAATTACCATATGAAAATTGATAATAATCAATTTTCATTATATGAAACTTGGGTCCAAATGTGTAATAAATAATGTGAATGAATATTCAAATGACACCCCTTAACTTGTCATTCCTGATTTGAAGATCTGCTTTCAAATTGAAAAGATCCGCTTTCATGTATAATACACCATGTGTACTTTGTGATACATAATTGAGGCTGAAGCTGCTCTTCAACATTCGAATCAAACTGAAACGCATTTGAAAGAACATCGTCATAAATTGATGGTTTTAAACCTGAAATGCTTTGAAGAAGACATGGAATATATGGAAGCAAACAGACACACACACACATTGATTCCCAGTTTAGAATTACTTCAGGAAATATTAGTTCACATTTTCATCCTTCAAACGATCATACATTCTTACTTCAGGAAGTACACAGTAGATACTTATACAGGTATCCCGTCTGTGCATCACTTTAAAACAGTACAAAGGAAGAAAAAAAGCATAATTTACCAATCAAATTGCTGTATTACTTTTGCAGATTGTATAGAACCTGGTCTTCTTCCTATACAACAGCTTTACTCAATAACAAGTATTGTGAAAGACATAACATTAGTACACATATGCACATATGAATATGCAAAAGTTTAGGTAAAGTTCAAGATGACATGTTCTACCTATTCCTTCCTGTTTTCTTGAATAAAAATAATTATACGATATGTTTCATGTAAATAGTGGACTGAACAAATCACTTTGAAATCAAATGGCTACCCATTTTTGAATGATTTATTGGAACAAATATTAGTAGTTTATCAATCGGTAATTTTATTCTACTTGAAAATTCCATTGTTGAATCTATGCTGAAATAATTTAGACCCTTAATATCTGTAAGTATCCCCTTTTCGCATCCGCATATCTTTTATTATATCTTTTTACAGTACATCAACTGAATAACAAGTTATGCAAAATTTAAAGACTCGGTCGCTCATGTAGCATTTAACACATTCAAAGCTCGTTATGTTGTACTTTGAACTCCATTTCGATATTTAATTAACCAAGGTGGTACAAAATAATATAAACTTATTTAATATTTATAAATCATACTTGGTTAAATTTTATAATACTTTGTTAATTATATAAACTTATTTAATATTTATAAATCTTAGTTAACTTATTATTATTATAAGTCTTACTTAATCATTATTATATAAGTCTTAATTAATTATTATTATAGAAGATTAAGTTATATCTTATATTTTTATATACTTAGTTAACTTTTATAAACTTAGTGAACTTAGTTTATTTTTTTAAACTTATTTAATATTTATAAACCTTTATTGACATATAGTTATTATCAATCTTAGTTTATTATTATTATAGAAGATTAAGTTATATTTTTATTTTTATAAACTAAACTTGTTAATATTTATAAAGCTTAGTTAACTTATTTAAATTTTTATAATACTTAATTAATTTTTATAAACTTATTTAATATTTATAACTCTTAGTTAACTTATTATTATTGTTGTAAATATCAGTTAATAATTATTATTATTATTATAGTAGAAGATTTAGCTATATTTATATTTCTATATACTTAGTTAATTTTTATAAATTAAAATTGTTAATTTTGATAAAACTCGGTTAACTAGTTAAATTTTTATAATATTTAGTTAATTTTTGTAAACTTATTTAATATCTATAAAAAAATTAACTTATTATTATTATAAGTCGAAGTTTATTATTATTATAGAGGATTTAGCTATATTTTATATTTTTATATACTTAGTTAATTTTTATGAACTTATTTAATATTAATATTAGTTAACTTAGTATTATTATTATAAATCTTAGTTAAGAATAATAATAATTGTTGTTGTTGTTATAGAAGATTTATTTATATATATATATATATATTATTTGATATATACTTAGTTAATATTTATAAAACTTAGTTAACTTAGTTAAATTTTTATAATACTTCGTTAATTTTTATAAATTTATTTAATATTTATAAGTCTTTGTTAAATTATTATTATTATAAATCTTAGCTCATTATTATTAGTATTATTATAGTAAATTCGATTAATTTATATTTTTATATACTTAGTCGAGTTTGTTAAATCTTTATAGAACTTAATTAATATTAGAAACTTGGTTTTATAATAAAACTTAGTTAAAAATTTATAAAATTTAGTCGGTTTTTATAAAATTGTTTAAGTTTTATAAAACATAGTTAACTTAGTTATGATAAAACTTATGCTTATGCAACCAACACAAAAAGGAAATGATGCTAAAAAGCACTCGTTTTTCAATAGAGAATGTTTCATTGGGTGATTCCTTTGACAAATTATATATGCTACATGCATTCAAAGGTACTACAACATTGGCTAAACTAGAAACATGCTCAGAGAAGCTCTCAATCTTTGGTGATGAGTATGGAACAATATGGTTTTCCCTTTCACTGTTTAAGGACTTCAACTCATTCCCTAACAAGTCAATTTCATATTTAATTTATTCCAGCTCCTTGGGAATTTTAACTTCCATAACTTCTAGCTTATTTGTAGCAATATATTTATTAGGTCTAGAATCTCAAGTGCAGGCTTATCACTATCCACGTATCTTAATCTCTCGCAGAAAATAACGACAACTGACCCTAATTAAAAAAACAACAAAACAAACCCTATTTACCTGGAAATCCAAATTCATTGAAATAAACTTATTAACATACAATAATCTTAATAAACTCAATAACATCAGTTTACCAACAAAGTCGATCTAATGAATTTTGATTTAGAGCAATTGAAGAAAAACATATTAGAATAAAAAAATCGAAATTGATGAATTGTTAAACTAATCGAAGAATCCATTTTAAACCTAAATAAATTTGGTGAATAGTTGAAAATAAGTACCTATAGAGGGAGCAGGCAGCGGTGATGATTCGCATTCAAATCGAAAGAATGGTGAAGGGAGATGTTTGAATGATGGAGTGACGGTGATGAAGGCAACTTTCGATGATTGGAAGAGAGACTTAATTCAGTTTTAGGTGGTGAAGGTGTTAACGAGATGAAAGGTTGAGAAAAGTAAATAGGGAAAGTGAAAAAATGAGGCAGCAATGTTATATTATTAACATTTTCTCAGCGTTCATAAGTAAAATATTTCCCTCCAAGATTTTTGTCGACCGCATTCATGGAGAGAAACTAAGAATAGCTGCTGTCAATGGTGGTTTTTCTTATAGTGAGACATTCTTTCTCGGTTGAACATTATCAAAGATAAACTAATAGCTGGTACAAAAAGAGGCGGTATTCTCAAGATGCTTCAGCTTTACAGTTTCCGGGCAATCCAAAAATGCAAGATTAGCATAGGAAATATCATCAATGAAAATCAACATTTAGAAACTATAAAGAAATGACCTCTAGCTTAGAGGATCAAATTAAAGAGAAGGACCAAGAATTTCAAGAATTGAAAAAGAAGATTAACATGGTCCTAGGGTCTAGACGTTTAGTCGATATTGATAGAGAAATGGCTAAATTACATCAATGAATAAATGGTCTTAAAGTGGATTTAACGAAGAGTCAAGTATCCTGTCAATCTTTAGAACTCATTACGAGCGGAGGCAGTTCTAGCCTTCCTACTCCTACTCCTGGGAGGATGACAAGATCTCAATCTTTAGTTAGCCAAGAATTTCCCACTTTATTAAAGCCAGCTCCGGTCTAAGTAATGAAGTGATCTCCCGGGGGGTAGGCAAGTCAAATTTGAATACATGAATTCTTTAATAAGAAACAGAATGAAAAAGTTTCTCAATGCCTTAATGATTATGAAAGTCAGGTTGAAAATCTTGAGCGTGAAAATCACACTCTCGGGCAGGAGGTTAAAGAATTAAAGAGCATGGTCTAAAATTTAAAATGAGCCGACAAGACTCTTAAACATGCATGAGGACTCAAATTGACTCAGTTGATGACACATACATCATCTGAAGGAAAGAGAATAAATTCAAGGAATTTTTGAATGTGATCATTAGCCATATTACCGATTCTTCATTATTTGGTAAAGATCAAGATAGGATAGCGTAGAGCCTTAAACTTAGTAGGGAATTACGTATAGAATTTTAAATAGAACCCCTTTTGTAGTTTGGTTTATGTACTTGTGACCTTGGTATAAAACATATTAGATAATAAATGAATTTGTATTCAAGTAAACGTTACATATATATTTTTAAATGTGAAGAATTATGTAAGATGTATATCCTATTATCCAGTATTTTGAGCTTTAACTATATAAGCCAATAATCTGGCTGTTAAGAGATCCAGGAACCTTACCGATTGAGTATTCAACATTTCAATTGGTATAAAGACTGTAAATTTTGATCTTGATTTAAGAGTTTGCCTCTTGATCTAGTAATGGAGATTCCCATTATTTTAAGAAAGTTGAGTTCCAACATAAACTTAAAAGATCAAAAGTCAATTTAATGAAGCCTTGTTTTTTGTCCTTGAAGTAGGATAGTTTACTATTAGCATTAATTATTTTCCTTGTTTTAGGAAATCTTTTGATAGTAGACTAGAAACGTAACTGCCAATAATGGAATCCATTTAAGTAGAAAGCTAGAAAACCACTTGGTCATAATAATAAAACTTCAAAACACCATCTGGCAATGATCGAGGGCCAGAAAACCTATTTGGCTATAATAGAATACCAAAAAATCTGTCTGGCAATATAAAGGAAGACAAGAAAAATTCATCTAGCAATAATATCTTCTGAATAATATAAGAAGACTAGAAAATCAATCTGGCAATAATAGAAGACTAGGAAACCATATGGAAATAATAATTCCCGAATAGAAGAAGGCCGAAAAATCCATCTGGAAATAACACTTTCTTTATGGAAAAATCCCTCTTTCTTGACTTTGAAGCACAATAGCTCATATCTTATAGAAATTCCTGTAGAAGATTACTTGACTCTTACTTTAGAGCACAAATGACTCATTTTGATCGAGTTCTTTTGCCTCTCTTTGAGTTTTTGATATCTTAATCCCTTTTCTTTTCGCCTCTCTTTGGGCTTTTGGACGCCTTAGTCCCTTGTCTTTGCACCTCTCTCTGGGGTATGAACGTCTTAGTCCCTTTTCTTCATCACCATTTTAGGTGATGTTCTCAACTTGGATTGAACCCCTTATCACCGTCTTGGGTGATGATCTATGTCTGTTGTCCGGTGCATTTGGTTAGTTATCTTAAGCAGAACCAAAAGCTTACCCGGCCTTCCTTTAGGAGGTGTTTTAGTAAGGTCTTAGAGACAGTACTGAAGGCTGGTTCGGTGCTTTGGTCAGGCCACCTTAGATGGGACCAAAGGCTTACTTCATCCTTCCTCTAGGAAGCACTCCAGCCAGGCTGTGTAGGTAGGGGCTGAAGGCTTACAGATGTGTTGATGAGGCCTTTTCAAATAGAACCAAAGGCTTACTCTAACATCCCTCAAGGAGGTGCTTTGACCAGGCCATCTTAGCGGGGACAAAAGGCTTTTCGCCCCTTACTATAGTCTTAGGCAATGGTTTAAACTTTTTCTTTTATTTTAGGAGAGTCATACTCCTTAACCATGTCGATACACTTATTTTACTTAGAAAATCTTTCTTTATTATCAATTTGTTTAGTATCTCTAAGCAAATTCCTTAGGCTTCCCCTGTCCTAAGAGGTTGTTGATTATTTTGTCCAAGATTAGCCTCTTAGCCATTAGAACGATGATACTGTTAATATAATCCTTCAAGATTTCTTTCATTCTTCAATCGCTTCTTTTATGCGATAGATATTCTCATAAGAGGTAGTAAAAAAAGTAGTCCTTAGAAAGTCGTAATCTTTTGGGGAATGACCCTCTCAATTGTCACTTAACTCTTTTGTTGCTTGTGATGGACTCTTCATCTTCAATGACCAATTTCTTTTTTAAGAGTTTTGTGCTTCACTTTTTATGTATGATTAATCAAGTATACTCTTCACTATCTATTAAGCTGATCAAAATCTCTTTCTACCTCCTTTTCGAAGATAGTTACCTTATCTTTGAGTTGGATTTCCTTTCTTATTTTAATAAATATGTTATCTCTTTTATATTGTCTTCCTAAGGAAAAGATCGGTGTCGGCCCCATATGGAATGGATTCAGACTCTACTTTTCTAGATTATAAGAAGCCACCTGTCTACTTTTATCGTTCATGAATTGTAATGCCACGAGCCTTAATACTTACTCCTCATGAAGCCGAGGATTGTTAGTGATTTGTTAGGTTATTCTGGCCATTTGAGGTTCGGATGACCCTTGCTCAAAGATTTTAACATGTTTAACTGATATGACTAAGAAAAGCTTAGTTAATATGATTAAATGATGTTAAGAATCAAGAGTAGGATGGTATGGAAGGATTCCTTATGGGATATACTTAATAGGGATAAATCCTCTATGCCCTACGTGTGCCGGTCAAGGTAGTTCCACTTATGGTTAAACGGAGATTTAGATTTGAGCCCTCCTAGCGCTAAAATGTTAATGAATCTTCGTGAACCCCCAAAAGCGCAATGGAAGAGGAATGCAATTAAAAGAAGGATCGAATGTCCCTTGTAAGCCTCAACGAGTGTTTTCAAAAGTGAAATTTGGTTTAGAAAGAGCTTAGGCAATTAGGCTTGGGTTGTTAAATTCCATAATGACATCATAAGCATGATCATGTCGGAACAATGTCGATCTATGTAAAGCAATCTTATGCGGGCACAAACCAAGATTATAAGTGTTTTTAAAATTCGAAGCAAGTTATGATTAAAAATCACAAATACTTTGGAACTCAAAAATAAATTATAATTCAAGTCCTCTTTGTTCGTATTGTTATGTGATTATTGAATGTACAAGATCCTATGTGCAAAGTACAATCGACATTAAAATCCTAAATTAATTTAGGGCTACAAATTTCAAAATATAAGAGACGAGAAAAGAATGATTTACCTTTTCTTCGTGCTCCCTAGGTCCGTATTTATAAGGGTTGAGAGATGCGGCATGGCTGCCACGTGTCCATGCAACATGCTTGACCTCCAGCATCAACCATATTGATGGTGCGTGGCGCTATATTTCAGCATCAATCTGCACAATGGTGAATTTCGATTCTTAGCAGCCATCCCACCTTGATAGCCTTCACTAATGACATTTGATAGCAATGTTGTATTAAAGATATGCGGCCTCCTTTGAAGTTTGTTGAAGTGCAACGTTACTATGGCATGACATCAATAAATGGTGGCATTGATACGTGGCGACAATTATAAGTGGCAATATTGAAAATGATCGGCACTGATAACATATGGCATTGATAGCAGGCGGCATCAATAGAAAATAGCATTGATTACATAGGGCATTGGTAACATTTAGCATTGACAATGGGTGGCATCGATGACAAGCGGTATTAATAAGAGACAACATCGATGACAAGTGGCATTAATAAGAGACACATTGATGAAAGGGACATTAATAAGAGGTCGCATTGGCGATGAGAGGCATTGATAAGAGATGACATGGATGGTGAAGCGACATTGATGAGACGCGACATTAATCTTAAGCGACATTGATTCTTCTGGCTACATGGAATAAGTGCTTCAATGATGGAATGCGGCATTAATATGATGTGGAATCAATGCTATATCATTCTGTTATGACATTGATGGCTTTTGGCATAGAGCTTTCCAATATTGTCATTTCCTTACTAATATGCAACGTTGTTTTCAATTTCATTGGCACAGTATTACTCGTTTAACTTTATAAATGGCATGCAGCACTCGTTATTATCGCCTTTATTGATAACATGCGACATTTCCTATTATTCTTTATTGATGATGGGTGGTATTGCATGCTTTTGGCATTAGTTTTCCTTCGTACTTTCAACATTGCTTGTTGATGAAGGATTACGGTAATGTTATTATGCCCCATACCTTCGGAATTAACATTGGTGGTAACAACGTTCTCATATAAATTCCTTTCACAAATGTTTATTAAATATCTTATATTTCAATTAACATTGGTGCTAACAACTTTCTTAGATAAATTTCTTTCACAAATGTTTATTTACTAAATATCTTATATTTCTCAGATTAAATTAAACATCTTTTACTAAATTGAAATTTTAACCCAAAATTATTGTCTTATAGTCAAACCATGAAACAAGATTCACAAGGTATTTGTTTCAATGCATCCACAAATATTATCTACCTAACTCATGTAGTTAAAAGGTAAAACTGCTCATAAACTAGTTGAGCATAGGTCAACAATCAACAAACAATAGTCCGTGCTCATAAATTGGTCGTGCATAAATAAACTAATTAACGAGGGATAATAGATAAACACTATTAACAACTACATTAATTAAACTATTCTTTAACAATTCATACTCATATAAGTTACCTTATATAAAATCTTTAATTTTCTAGTTATAATTACTATTAAGGTATATATTTATAACAATTACAAATACGCTCTCATATGTATAATACACTCAACTCATTATAGGGTGTCTCTTAACCTATCTCAAATGAGCCATACCTAACCAAAGCCAAGGTTTTCTCTTAACCTGGTTCTAATACCAAGTGTAACAACATTCCTTTTTGACCCTTGAATATCGACACTAATATATCCATGGTATTCACATGCTGAGCACCCTAGTGTAGAAAAGACGGATTGTTAGGGTAAAATAAAATGAAAAAAAAGAACAACGAAGAAGAGAATGCAACTTTGGAATCTCACTAGCGGAACGGTAGTATATCATACCAAAGAACAGTACAAAGGGTAACTCCAACATATAAATTTCGAAGTACAAAACCTAAGTGCTATCATTAGCCTGGACAATTATATCTACATGTCCTCATAAATGCAGATATGTATAATATAGCAATGCAACGAAAATAAGAATACTACCGTAGGTGAAACATCAAACTCATATTCTTGAGCTATAAAGAATGTCAACAAAAACCTAAATTTCTTGGAGTACTTGAAAGAGCACATGAGGAATTTAGGGGAAAAAAGCCACGTGTTAGAAATTATTCTGCTACGAGAAACTCAAGAAATATGTGATCAACGTATAACAAACTTTGGGATCTTATGGAATGCCATAACAGTTATCCCATCAAAAGAACCACCATCTAATAGGTACATAAGGTGATATAATAGATAATGTCTAAGGTCAAGAGTATAAATATATAACATAGTAGGAATGGTTACATTGGTTACATTCTATTAAGGGGTACAATCAAACCCGATAAGGAACATTCGCATAATGGATTTCCATGGAGATCTCTTCGAAGAAACTGAATCCGAACTACATGCACAAGGATCAGAATCACCTTTCAAGTGTCGTATTTTTCTAGATAAAATATACCATAAGGTAAATGCAAAGGCCCATGCATGAACATAAACATGAATAATGTGGAACCAAATACAATCAACTCATGCGCATAACATCAATAAGCATACTCTAGATATGGGGTTGACAATACCCTATTGTGGAATTAGAAAATCCCGAATTATGTAACCTACTCTGTCTTTAGCCATTTTCGATGTTAAGATCACGTTAGGCATCTTTCATGGAATTTTCGTCACCCGAATAGAACACGAATCCCCAATTAGATCCCCACATTTCGAACAGATCTTGAAGCCACTTCGAACAGATCTTGAAGCCACACATCGATTCCAGCATCTCGAACCGATCCACTTCCAAGTGATAGAACACGTATCTCAGTCTTGAAGTGGTTTTCAATAAGTAAAACACTTACCAATCCCAACCTCTTCAAGATTGATGGACAAATTCAGTAATTTAATAATAATGAGAATGATCGCATATGGAAACCATGTCTCATATACTTATCAAGTTCCCGATATTTTCATCTCATACTAACCCTCGATCAAGAGTGAAGCCGGTAGGTAGAGCTCTATTTCTCATATCCCTACTTGAATATCAGTCTTAATTCCTACAGATTGACAAGCCTACTTTATCGGCTTTTAGTACTAAGTATATGAATAAATGTTTTCCATAAATGGTAAACATATAAAGCACGATCAAGTTATACAAAGCATAATCAAGTCACATAAGCGACTTCTAATCCCCTTTTTATTAATAATATTTTATTAACTAAAATCTCTTTTATTAGTAAAACTTTTTTTATCTAATAAATTATTGTTTATCAATTTCTACTGTTCATTTCTTCTCTTTACAATAGCTCAAAAAGTATTCATATATTTATCTCAAATGATATGAGCATATTCACAACTCATTAACAAGATTTCTTGCTTTAAACCTTTACCTTTTTTCCATCTTTTTCAAAATATTATTTACTAACAATTTCCTTCAAAACATCCATTTTTATGATCTAAATACTTTCACAAATCCATTCAAAAAGGTTTAAGACTATTTTACCTAAACATTGTCACTACAAACTCAAAACCATTTCACTAATGCTTATCTTCAAAATACTCATTTTAAAGATCTATTTACATTCATAAGTATAACTAAATAGGGTTAAAGATGAATGTGATTAACCATTGTCACATCAAACCCAAAACTGTTTCACTTATACTTACCATCAAAACATTCTTTTTAAAGTTCCAAGACAATATTTGGTTAAGTTCGATAGTCGACTAATTAATTATCTAGTTAAAATAATTGCTTATACAAATTAATGTTCGTATACTTAACTCATTTTTGACATTTCAACTTAAACTATTTCTTGTCCAAGGGTTAAGCCAGATAAGTTAGGGCACCGGTTGCATTAGAGCCTTGTTTAGACACTTCATTCTTGAAACTCATACATAGATAAGTCTACTCGTCGACGTGTTAGGTATATATTAATGATTTCCATAAACAAGAAACAAACACCATGATTAACCTATTTCCAACATTCCTGACTTAACCATTCCTCATTCAAGTGGGAAGCCAATAGGTTAGAGCTCAATTGCCCCATCCCTACTCGACATCAATCTTAATTCTCATAAATAGATGAACCAACTTCATCGGCTTTTAGCGTTAAGCAATGTTAATTACCTTTTAAACAAGTAAATAAACAAAAAATTGACATGTTTCCAACAGTCCAACTTAACTATTCCTCGTTCAAGAGTGAAGCTGGTAGGTTATAGCTCTATTGCTATCTTAATTCTTACAAATAGAGAAGTCTACCTCGTAGGCATTTAGTGTTAAGATTGTTCAATTACCATTTTAAAAAACATATATATACTTTAAAAATATTTGTAAATAGGTTTTATATATCTATGTACAATTTTACTTGAAATTAACTGATTTATAATTTGATGATAAATATGTTTTATATTATAAAACCTCTTCACTTTGGAAATACATATATAATTATTAACAATTTATTTAAACTTCAAACCAACTTTAAAATACTTCAAAATAGGTTATAAAACAACTCTAAAATATTATAGAAAAATATCAAATTCAAATATCATTCTTAAACACTTAGATCCATAAGCGACTTACTGTAGCATTTATAAATGCTGTTAAAAGTCCCTGTTAAAAACAGCATTGAAAAGCATGATCTTTACGACTAGTTTTAACCATATTAACAAATGACTTATGACTTGAAATTTTTATGATAAGTAATAACCGAAGGGTACTTAAGAACCATGGAAACAAACCTCTAACAATACCTTCCTTTTTACTTATCCCGAAAAATGACTATATATTTACATAGTGCATTTATAACCACATTTTTACTCTAACTTTCACAAACTTTGGTTCACAATTTCAATAAATTTTCAACCATTTCTTTACTTTTTGATACACCAAAATATGTGTAGGAAACAACCAAATCAAATTATTCCAAGTTAAGATCATAAATATCCAATTTACACAAGTTAAAGTTAAGGGGTATCAAAGTGTACTTATAACGACTATCGCCTTCAAAACTTTTGGACATACTTTAATTCAACACACAATCCAAACAACCATTTAAACATCAAATCAAGGCCATTCCAAATGGTTAAAAGGGTAATAGAAGTGTTGTTATATAATATAAATTATCATTTCCTTTCAAAAGCAAGAGGAGTCCGAAGTTTATAACTTTAATTAGTTAATGCCACTTTAACTTTATATTCAAAAAAACATATATACACATAATATATACAAACAGGATAGTGAGATAACTCACTTAGATCCAAGCCAAACACAACCAAAATTAAGAACACTTCCAACCATCACCAAACTTCTAAAGATCCAACCTTTAGCACTTCCAAACCAACGCAACATTTCCCCTCCTCTTCCCACGTCCCCTCTTGGAATCCCTCTTTTTGTCACCTTTCTTCCACTTTGACCTGATATTCATGATTCCCATGATGTTTTGGGCATATAGTCAAAGTTTAGAAGAGACTGGAGATGATTTGGTTTACACATGAAAAAGATAGAGAAGAATTAGTGGATTAGTGCTAAGCACTTCCACCATTTTTTATTGCCTTACTTCATTCCAAGCATTGTGAATCTATAATTTATTATCAAGGGTGTGCCCCTCCTTTTATAAACTTCAAATGGTGTTGCATAAACTTATTCTCACCACCCTCTCATGTCATGTAAGGCTCACCTCCCATCACTTTTTCTTTATATAACAATCTAGAGTTAAGTCTTTCCTTAAAGGCTTATTTTTATAATATCTTTGATGGCGTAACCCATGACATCATCCAAAAGGTTTATTTCTATAAATGGTAAAAAAATATCACATTTTATAGATTTCCTAATTAAATAATTGTATGTAAAAAATCCGAATAACTTCTGATGGTTAAAAGGCTGTCTGTCGATAAAACGATTGTTGATCATATTATTGATATTTCTTTAAATTATTTATTTTTTAAATATTTTTTTAAAATTTTTTACCATCATTAGTTATGATTTAAAAGGGGGTTAACAGGATTATTAAATTATTTTAATAAAACTAAATCCAAGATCAAATATTTAAATAGTGCAGATATTTAAATACGAAGTGTCCGAAATTCTGGGTCGTTACAAAAATGGATTTGGATACGACCCAAAGATAAAACTAATTAAAAAGGTTGAAATGAAATTGAGAAAGCCTTAATGGACAAAACTAATTAGGATTTTCTATAATTACTCTCGTACATTAAAAGTAACTATGATTTTTTATTGGTGTCAAGAAAAGAATTTCCTCAACTGTTAAAAAGCCATTAAGAGTATTGATTCTACCATATGACATGATGCACAAATTCAAAATGGATTCTAAGTAAAATATCAAAATATGATTTTGATTGTTGTTCCCAAAGATATACGATCCATCGACTTCAAAAGTATCTCCAAGAAGAAGACCAACATAGTTGGAATATGGTAAGCAATGTTGATAGACCAACATCGTAAATTTCAATTGTTGATGTTAACGTAATAGATTCGCCAGTCAACATACTTAAGTTAAATCAAATTTGTTTGCAAAATTATCGCTTGATATGATTTTGATTTTTGGTTTATGTATGTTGAAATATAAGTTTTAAAGAATGATTTGGAATATGATAGTTGTGCTTCAAAACAAAAATGTCTCAAAGTTAGTAAGTGATAACTGAGTTTTTGAATATTGAATATAATCCAAAAATTGATCGAAAGTATTGTTTAGTAAGCATCGGAGTTAAGAAAGTAGTTTACAGTGAAATCAAATAGTTTGAATTTCAATCAAAAAGTGGAGGAAGAATGCGTATATAAGAACGAACGTTAATGGGTAATAAAGTATTTCTAAAACTATAAGTAAAGAACTAACTTGTGATTGTTAATAATGCATTCATGTTGAAATCATATTTAGCTATTCAATTCCCAATTTGGATTTGAAATTGATGCCTTGTATAATTAGTATAAAAGGATGTTAATATTGTCCCAAAACAATACACATAAACATTATATTAAAATGGTTAATATGAAGCGTGTAAGATGGATTCCTTATGCATTGGCAATAGGATCTATCATGCATGCTGTATTGTCAAATATCACATTTTGCTTATGTGTTAGATATACGAAGCTAGTATCAAATTTGCATAAGATCACTATGTGAAAATTGAGTGTTATAGGGTATTTATGAAATACCATATTACTATTACAGAAAAAATGAACTCCTTATGAAGGAGGGCGCGGACTCGAACTTCATAAGTGACATCAAGTATAGTGTGTCAATCCTAAGTTTATGTTCAATCTTAAGTTAAGAAGTTTAAGTTGTAAATGTTTCAAACAATAATTAGTGGATGATTCAACCGAAGGCTAAGTATGTTGCCTTGAGTAGTGCTGCGATATTGTAAGAATAAATAAATGCAAAAATTTATAACCGAGCTATAGGTGATTCTAAATGTTGAGAATCCTATGACATTGTTATATGATAACAATGCTATGATACAGTTCGTAAAAGATACTAAACCTCACTAAAAGTTGATTTAGACATACTCCGAAAGGTTTCAGATGATAAAGACTGTTTAGCAGCATCGAGGAGAGTTAATTAATAAACTAGATATTTGAGATAAAACAACATAACCATTCACTATATGGCTGGCCTGATTATTGATGTGCACGTAAAAATGCATATTTTTACTTCCATATTTAATCTACTTTTATTTAAATAATGAGCATATTGCGGTATTTTACATTTTTAACCCAAAATTTAAATAGTTTTCGAATCATCATTTGTTCATCTTCATTTGGGGGGTAAAATGGTAATTTTGTACACGATTTAATTTGAGAAAATTTATTTGCACATTTTTATTTTTATTTGTGGGAAATGCAGTGCAAATACGAAGAGGTTTCATGGATAAATGCATGCACACATGTTGAAAGCAAATGGAGAATGGAAATAAAAGAATTCATGCAACATGGAGGAGCCCATATACTTACTAACTAATGGTCCATAATTAAAAGCACATGCACATGCTAATGGAGGCTTAAAGGCATGTTAGTTGGGACTAATTATTTCCCTAACAATTACTTGAAGGTTGCACTTTCTCAAAGGCATTTTAGGTAGTCCCCTAAAATATGAATTAGGGTTTTAAGCATGTATAAATACCCCTTATATTTCATGTAACTATCTTCTTCTTTTTATGCAGTATTGTAGCCACAAAATCAAAGATAAATAAAAATTTCATTCATGGCTCCTTAGCTTTGTTTTTACTTTCATGCAAATTTTATTTTATGCACAATTTTTATGCTATTTTTATTTCATGCTTTCCCACTTAGTTTATGCTTCTCTTATTTCATGTTAGTAGCATAGATTTAATTCTTGTAATTAGTTTAGCTTTATTTCATGCAATTAGTTAGCTTTCTTTTATTTTAGTAAGCTCTCATTTTTCTTGTTTTTAATGTTGAAATCATTTTTGTTAACATGTTTTCAAATATAAGTAGCTAAAACTCTTTAATTTAGGGGTAATGAAGCTCTCGTGAAACATATTAAATTAACATAATGATTTCATTTGTGATCATTCATATGTGCTTAATTGAAAATATGAATGATGGTGGTTTATATTTCTTTTTTAATGAATTTTGATAGCCTATGTTGACATCTTAAATAGGCCATGCTTAACTCCATTTAAAACATAAACTATTTGATCATTTGCCTAAGTAATTTTGATAATGAATGTCAAACTAGAATCAAAATTTTATGGTCTATATTACTAATTAACAGTAAATAGATCATGCTTAAAATAGATTTTATTTTTAATTTTCATGTCATTTTCATGAGTGTTAATAAGTGGGTTTGAATGATGTATTAGAATTTGATGATTTAAGTTATGTTAATTAATAGCACAAATAAATCATACTTATAATAAGCACATCTATCATCTCTACTTAACATTTTAATGAAAGATTACAAGTGAATTTTTTGTTGATTTATATAAATTGTTGGAAGTGGATTTGCCTCTAAATTGCTCCTTATTACATAGTTTTATTTAATTTTTCTAGCTCATTTTCTACAATTTTCTAGTTTAAAGCAAATTTCACAAACTTTGGGTTAATTTGATTGAGTATTATTAGAATTTAGCTCATCTCTACAGATCTACCTGTACTCGCATACGTACTACAATTGTACGCTGTGTGCTTGTGGTTTTGTAACGATGATATTTTTAATGACGATTTTCTAACCGATAGAAATTTCATTCGTTATTTAACAATTATTTTGAGAAATCGATCGGAGGAGTTGGAATAAGGTTCCATAATTGACCATAAGTGCATGTGGGAGATTGATAGAGTTTGGGGTATTCCCTATGGAACTTATGTAATTTGTTACGTATATCTTACTCGATAACCAACCTTGTTCAAAATAAAAAAAAACATTCTCTTTTTATTATACGCTTGTTATATTGTGACATAATTAATTAAGTAACTGATTTAAAGTATATTAAATAGAAAATCCTTAAATGATATGTTATATGATAACAATTACAATTTGTTGTAATCATAAGAAATTTATCGCATTAAATATTATATTATTTTAAACAATCCTAGTCAAGATATTTTGAAATGGGATATCAATACATGAGACTGGAGTACGTAATGCTCTTCAAATGTTGGGAAGTGTATTACTCATAACTACCGGGAGCACTAAGGAATTATGTACTTGTAGTTATTGGATAACATGGAGTGACTCACTCAAGAATTTTCTGCCGGTTAATATAACTAAGGTCGAATAGAAAATCTCAAAGTGATGGCGTTAGACATTTCCCTCGACTTGAGAATGTTGTGGAACTTCAATGTGGACACACCAATTTGGTTATAGATATATCATAGCATGACGTCCATTGAACGACTATAGGTGGGCCTGAATTGAAGCATTAGAAGTGAAACACTATTTAATGGAGAATTCGTCTCCTCGATTACATAAGGTTAGTATCACGGTCAAGTGTAGTTTAAAGCCAAAGTCTCTAGCCATAGCGGTACGATAAAGGATAATTGTTATTATTGTACCAAGAACTTTTTGTTGCACAGTTTTAGTTGAAAGTGGACGACGTTGGTATTTTAACAAATATCAAATTCCATAAGAATTAAAGTGTTGATGAAGAAAATTGGTGTAAATAATCATTACTACCAGGTACTGCTTATAATAAGTGAAATTGAATTTTACCAAAACGATGTGAAAACAATAAATTCAGCCAAATTGTCACATCACTAGCCAAGATGACATGCTAATGTTAATATTCTAATTGTTTGATATTACCCCCTGACTAAATTTACACCTTTTAGTCCCATAAGCATAATGATGAATAATATGGAAAACCACATAATTTGATTAATTTATAGTCGTTGTAATTAAACTAAATTAATAAATGTAATGAACTGTATTCTACGTATCGGAGGATCATAAAATATTTATATTATTTTTATATGAGGTCGTATTATCCTATGTTTTTTGGGAAATGACTGCTAGTGCCATTTTCATCTTAGAATTTTTATCGAATGATTTTGAACCTGAAAATCTTGCATTGGCTTATAACTTTTAATATAAGCCAAATTGGGGTCTGAAACCACTTCCATTAGATCGAGATGATGGTTTCTCTTTTCGTAGTGTGGTCGTAATAGGGAAACAGCTTCACCATTATGGAGTTTATGACTGTTTGAAGTTTCACTTGATTTTAAACAGTTTATTGGGTGATTAGTGGGTTAATGGTTAGTCCCAAAGCACATTTCAAAGTTAGCATGAGGTTAGGGCTGATGGGGCTTCTCTCCGTCGTTTCACACTTTCCAAACATAGACATCCCCCATTAACCATCTTCTTAGCCAAAAAGTTACCATAATCCCTACCTTAATTAGCCAAAACATGTCATTAGAGGAAGATTAGCGAGATTATCTCCTTGGATTGAAGATTTGCTATTAGAGATCGTCTTAAAGCTGTTGTTCATCTCGGGATTCGTACATTTTTGGGCTTGGGTTGGATTGCTTTGGATTTAGGTGAGTGGTTTAATCCCTTACTCACCAACTAACTAGTATTTGATGTTTAATGATGTTTTTACATGATTTTCAAACTCTAAAATACATTTTGAACCCCTTTTAGTAACATATGTAAATTTTAAATGATTTGGAAAGGATTTGTAAAACTAGTAATCTTATGGATACCACCCTTTGGTTAAGGCTTTATTTTGACAAGTATGGATATATGATTGTTAGGACATATTATGTATAATGATTGCTTGAATGTATGTTAGTTGAATGGTTGAAAACTTCAATCGAATGGCGATTTATTTTTAGTAATAACTTATGGATCGGCATACATATATTGATATCGATCGATAATTGTTGTTCCAAATCATGTGCGATCAACATGAGGTGATAAGAAAGATCCCATAGGACTACATTCCAAGTTCCAAGCCATTTAGAGTTTGGGTACTCGAGTTATGGCCATTTAAAGATGGATAAGAAATGATTTTGAAGGCTATGGATCAGTATTGGGTTGCTTTGAGGTGTGCTTGAGTCAAGGGATGGTTCGCTTTAAATTTTGGAGGAAATGCTTGGAGTTGCAAACGATGATGGATGGGTCGCTTAAGTATTGGATCCATGGTTTCTTGCTTCGATTTTTAGGTAGTATGCTTCGAGTTTTGGTGAAGATGCTTTCAGTCATAAGAAGGATCACTTGGAGGTATGGGCTAGCGAAGTCGAGAAAGTTGAATTTTGGCTAATTCAGGGGTCAGTGTCCATGGATCGATACCCATCCACGGACATCAATTGGTGTTGGTGTTGGACTAGTGTAGGGGCATGAAGGATATGGCCTAGTGTGTGAAGTGTGGGACCAGGGTAGTCATGGATCAGTGGTCTTTAGTCTAGAGATGACAATTTGTTTAGTCCAGAATGACATGATGGTTAGTCTAGTTCCTAGCCGACAAAGTGGCATGGATTTGAGTACCCAGGAACCAGTATGTGGGTTATCATGATGGATAGTCTAGTGTTTGACCGTGATGGTCGACAAGTGATTTCATAACCAATGCACTGAGTAAGTGAATGTGAGGATTGATGATGGATGTTATGTTTGTTGATTTTTTATCACCCTAGGGATGTCACATGATGCCGATATTATTGATATATATATATATATGGACATCACTTAATACTTTGATGCATAGTGATGACTATAACTTAGAGTAGTGTATATTTTGTGTATGTGCTAACTCTACAGATGAAGGGACATGTCAGGTATGATTCTTTATATCATTTGTCCTATTGTAGTGATTTATTAGTATTTAGAGGTTTACTATCACTCACACCAGACTATTGTTTGACGAGAAGTTTTATGCTTTGTTTCTTATTACTATGGGTTCTCTTAAATGAGTATATTAGGGATATCAGGTCCGCTGACCATGTGGAGCTGGACAAAGGATGGATAGGAGGTCATGCTCTCGTATTACTACACTGGCTCATTTTCTATTCTGCTACACGACACTATGGAGCATGTCGGTGCCTTTATTGCCTAGAGACAGTTATTTATGAATTATTGTTTGATGTATAACTTTATTTCTTACGATGTATACTATATGGATTTATGCACTCTGATTTTGTGACTTATTCAGTTATTTACTATCTTATCTGTTTAACATCTGAGATGTTTGTTATTATATTTTATTTGATGTGTCATGGCTATCCAATAGGTTCTATGGTTGATTTACTTTATTTACAACCTTTACGGTCGCCATGCATCATCCGGGTACCGCTACAGCACACCATACAGGTATATTAGATGTTGATGGTGTAGGGCGATCATCACAATTAATATTTATGAAATAGTAATTATTAATTTGCGTTTAATTTGTTTGAATACAATTAGTAACACGTATCGATGTACGATATCTATAGAATATTTAAACTGAATTTAAATAGGTTAATTGATAAATGATTTTGGGAAATCCTTTTAATGCCTACATGCCACTTTTATGCCTGATCATTCATGATGAAAAAAGGAGAGTTTTTAGATATAATTTGAAAATCCAAAGGAGCAAATTAAGGAAGAAAATAAATCGCCATCCTTTATCCAACTTTATAACTCATTTAAATCTCATTTATAAAATGATTTTTGCCCTCTTTTCTTTGTTTCTATTTTTTTCCAAGAATATAAAAAGGGAGGGAAGAGGATTTGATGAAATTTACATAAGGAATGTTTTAAAGGAGGAAACTAAAAGGTTTCAACGTTTCACTTTAAAACCCAACCTTCTTTCATTCATTTGATTATCACTATTCTCCTTCACTTTTCTTTCTCTCCTCCCTCTCCCTCCACTACAACAAAAATACCTTATAACAACAACAACAAAAAATGTTATTATAGGAGCTTCGAAACTTTTTTTACCAACGTCATCTTAGGTCAAGTGATAATAGAGTCAGAGTAATTTACAATATTTTTCTAGCATTGTATGAAAACATTGCAATAAACTTTGCTACAACGTTTTTATGATGTTGTAGTAAAGTCTTTTACAACTTTTATTTGATGTTGTAAATCACTAGTATAAATATCAAAAATCCTTTTTACAACTTTAACAAATTGTTGTGTAAAAGCTTATCACAACATTTTATAAACGTTGTAATACTGTTTTTTTTACATTACTGTTGTAGTACGTTTTTTACAATGTTTTTTTGACTATTGTGAAATATTTATTACAATTTTTTCAAAAGCTACATATGCATTCCAAGCTCCAGCTACACTTCAGAATAATATTATAACAAATAGAATAATGTTACCATAGTAACTTAAATATATAAAACACGAACAAAGTGGAACATCTTTCCAAACCGCTTCGTTTGAAATAAGCTAATGCATGTTCCAACACAGATGAAATATCATTGCTTTCAACACAACATAGACAAAATATCATAGTTTCCAACACAAACACACATGCTGGACCATATATATACAGATAAAAAGATCAAAACATACCAATGCACAACGGTCTACTCGATAACGACGAAATCCTTATGCCAAGCAACCGCATATGACGGTTTTGGAAACTAATACCACCATGATGTGATTGTGTGTATGACTGCAAGCATAATTAGCATGATAAATTTGTTGGATACAACTAGATTAAATCTCATAAAAGAATAATATGATAAAAATTTATCAACGGGAAATACTATTTGAATATGAGAAGGTGATGTGTAATACCATACTGTTTGTAAGACCAACATAAACAAAATTGAAACAAAAACCAATTGTCAAATTAAGATCAATATGAAGTTTAACTTACCGATCCACCCTTACAATAATATCCAAAAAACTCACTCATTTAAAGTAAATCAGTGATCACAAAAGTTTTTTTTTTTTTTGAAATGGTACTTTATATACAACAAATCATTGGGACAACATATCTCATGTCAATAAACGTTCGAAAGCAAGTTTCGAACTTGTGACCTCTTGCACCAAAGCCAAATCAATTAACCACTTGGACAATGGTGCTTGTCACAAAAGTTAAGTCTTAAAATTTAATCATTGAACAATTTTTGCAAATTATCCATATGTTCCAATTGACTCAAAAGGCTCGAGTTTTGTATGTAAATGATAGTAGAAACCGTTGAAGTCAGACCCAAATTAGATAACCAAAAGTTCCACTTTGACCAAATTTAGCACACAGTTATCTAAGAATGTAGCTCATGTATTCCTATTTTCTTTTAATGGTACTATGAAAAGTTAACACAAAACAAATGAAATATCCAGTTTATAAAACCATGCAAGTTATTACTAAAACAAATAGGGCTTAACCTAGTAAAATTGATTCGGCTATATAGTCTTATTAAAATCCTTCAATAATTTTACCTTTAAAAGGTTAAAAGATGATATGTTCAATAGAACACTATCCTACAATCATCCACTCACCTTACATGCAAACTACAAGCTTGATCACATTACCTATTTAACCAGCATTTACGGACGAGTGAGTACACAAAGTCAAAAAAATATGGGACAGGTAATAACATGTCTTGAACGGTACTAACACAATTTAAGTTGGACATGAAGGGTTAATCATATCCCACATTAGAATTTGAGAATATCGAATTGTTACTAAGATGTATTTGTCAACGATATTGCTCATAATTATATGAATTCTTAATTTAATGGTAAGTGTTGGGCTATATTATTATGTTAAAATGTTCGTGAAGCACATAGTTAAAAAAATAATAGAAATTTTGTACCTCTATAATCCTGATGAGGTAAAACAATTTTTTGCATTTGGTACCACAATGATTCGAATATGGTATCCACTGTCTCCTTCCTCCAGAGGCAACTATACTGTTTCATCGCCAGTTGTCTCACGAAGAGTGGCAAGATGCTCTATAAAAGCTCTTATCAAATTGTCCGACAAAGAAACAAATTATTTAATTGTAAAATTTTATTCCCATTCCTTACTACTTACATTTTATTAAGCACATGATTTGTTATTCAAAGCACGCTCCATATAAATTAAAAATAATAATTCCACCATAGTTTTATAAAGACTACTCTTCCATCAAGTAAATGACTACATCAACTGAAATGTACATTACATGAAATAAAAATCTACTGAAATATACATTACTTAAATATCATATAGTCGGTACCTTAAACACTCCATGTCTAATAAATAGCAGCTGCTAGAACAACCTACGACAAAGGAATGCTTCGAATAAGTTGTCGTGTACATGAAAACAACAGTTATTAAATATTTGTGTTCAACTAATATTTGATGCAATAATGACAAAATTGAATAAAGCATGTGAAATAAAGTAAATGAGGAACTAAATAAATTATTTTGAACATTGATTTACTTCTTTAAATACCATAGAACATATAGACAATATATAGTAACTTATAAATAATATGGAATTATCAAAAGAAATTCCAATATATAAGTTACTTAATTTGATGAAGCCAAGTTGTACAATATTTGTTTTGTACAAGTTCAAGCTGTACAAATAATAAACATTTGTGGAATCAAGATCATTGCTTGCTTCAATAGCCATGCTTGCTACAAGATCAAGATGTAGGTTTATATTTAGCAGAAAAAATGTATATATTTAGCAAAAAAAATGTGTAGATGCATGATGAGAATTTATATCCGAGTAAAACTCAATGAGGAATTAACAAGCATTTGTTAATAGGATCAAAATAATGAGTAGCGATTAATAGGATAAAAATGATGACACATTATTATAGTATCAAAATAAATAATACATTTTCATTTCAATTATGGTATACTAGTTTCTTTTTAACGTACATGTTTTTTTGTTTTTTTGATTTTCACGTTGATTTACAATTTAATGCAATTAATAACATTTAATCAAAATACTTAAAATAAATTAATGTAGCTTAAATGAATTATCATAATACTTAAAACAAAAGGACAATAACAAGTTTAAGATATTTATACAATTCACTATAACTGTAGCTTGGATACAATTTGGAACTCTAACTTTTCAAAAACTTAACTTTGTTCGATATTTTTGTGGAATTCATACTAAGGGCCACCAAGCTCAAGTAAGATTAATAGAAGAAAAGGAAGGAAATTAAAGATTGAAAATAATTATTTAGAGGGAGACCTAAAGTCGTAAGAGAGGAGGATGCAGACATCCACTAAATGATGATGGCGTCACAGTCTGAGGTTCCGGTTGAGAAACTGCAAGAAGAGAAGAAGCAAAGAAGAGAATCTCATGTGATCGTTAACACAAAGCATTGACTCTCAGCACTACTCGATAGAAAGTGGCTGTCTAGTTGGATGGTAGTGGGATTCACTTCCAATCGCCTTCCAATTTATTATATTTCTACTCCAGATGATATAAAGGAGTTGAAATCGCGATTAGGGTTCCTAAAGTCAAAAAAGCGACACAAAGCGACTAAAGACGTAGTGGATGTAGGCGGACTTGGTGGATTGGTTTAGTAGAAAGCAGGGGAAGAGCATTTTCCGCAGAGGGATGTTACGAGATATAGGGTTAGGCCATAGAAGAGGGGCTGAATTTGAGAATTTGAGAAACTGAGGGATTTTGAGAATTTGGGAAAGTAAAGATGTGCGGTCATAAGATAAGGCGAGTCTCTGCTTACGAAATTGGGAAGGCGGGTCGAATAAAAAGTTAAAGGGAAATGTTGTTATTTTACATAAGTATGGTTGTCAAACTAATCAGTAACAAAAAATTATTATAAAACTCATTGTTAATGGAAAATTAGTTGGATAACATTTTAAGATGAATTACTTTTCCTTATTTTAAAGTCTCTTTAGTTATTTCTTAAAATTCTATGAACCATTCCTTTATTTGGTTAACAAAGTTCAAGAAAAATAAAAACAAAATTCAAATTTTTATTGATTATTCAAATTTAACAATGTTCTTTTATTGCACTTTTTATATTTCTCTAATTTTTTGTATAATTGGTTACCACGAACATCAAAATATATGCGATCACTTACAGTCTATGAGTACGATAACTACAATTAGCAGTTGTTATAAAGTAATATTTACAGTGGTCAAAACAAAAGTTATTAAAGACCTGTATTACAATTGCAAAATATTGAAAGCTATTAAAAATAACTCCACTGCAACGATGTAGAAAAAACAATGCAAAAACAAAAAATTTCCACAAACTCATGTATGATAAAAATACCGTATTTATTAGGAATTGTCGCGTGGGTTTGCTCGACAGGTTCATTGAGCTGGAGCAAAATGCCACTAGCGTCAAACAACAACAAACATCAGATCGTTTAATCAATTAATTCATCAAACAAGTACACACTCACCTTGCTGCTTCTACTTAGAGAATTTTCTCACGTCGCTTGCCTATTGAGCCTCCACAATCCCACATCAAACCCTCCAACTATTAGCCCCTTGCTACACTAGACATCGCCAATCCTTAGCCACCATTGCGCACCTAACTCCAGCTGTATCTCCCATGTCGCTAGCTTCCGTTGTGCTACCCAGAAGTCACCCTCCTAAACGCCTTCGACTGTGCCACCTCGCGTGCCATCAGCGCTTGACGTGCACTGCAGCGTCGTCGAAATCGCGAATACCTAGCTACGTTTCTATCGCCTTGGTACCCCACGTGAGCGCGTGCTTTTTTCTATGATATAGGGTAGGAGAGGAAAGAGGGTTCGGATTCTAATTTAGGTCCAAAGGGGAGGTTGTACAAAGAATAGGTAATGATGGGAAACTAGGGTTTCGGTTAGGGCTTTAAAGTATTTAGGCCGAATAACAAAATCAATTAATCTACTGTTGTTTTCAGCTTTTGTTATAGTATTGGATGTTTCTTTTATTAGTTACAAAAAACTCTGAGGAACCAGATTTTAGAGTATAAATTATTAACTGTAATTTACTAATTATTCATAATTTACTATAATAAATTATTAAATGCAAAAAATAATTATTGCTTATAGATAAAAACTATTAATTATTTATTAATAATTGTTTGTTATTAATTATAATAAGTTTTCATTTACAAATTATAAATTACCATTATAAATTACTTAAGTAAGTATTAAATATTTGTTATTAATTATAAATTATTAATTATTATTATATTTTAAACAAAGCTAAAAATATTCAAAAAAATTAACATATGTCTATGAGTAAAACTACTTTAAGAAAAGTTGTAATAAGTTAATATCTAGTTGTAAAAACAACAACATTTTTACAACATTTTTAAAAAATTTGTTAAAAGAGCAATACGACAATTTTTACAAATAAAAGTTGTAAAAAAATAAGTTTTACAACCTTTTTGAATAAAATGTTGTAAAATGAAGGTTTTTACAATGTTTTTTCGAAAATCTTGTAAAATGGGACTTTTTACAATGTTTACTGTTCAAAAGTTGTAATAAATGTTTTTGTTGCAGTGCTCATAGCTGAAAATCCATGTGTCTTCATGGATGGAAAAATTTCCAAAACAAATAAAAATAAAACCAAATAAAAAAAATACAAAGATGGTGCTTAAGATCATTGCATCTTCTAAAGATTGAATAATGAAATCTAGGAACATTGATTCATCATTCAAGGTGTAACTTTTGGTAGCATCCTAAGGTACTACTCTGATTTAACTTGTTTATGTATTTATATTGTTCATATACTAGGATTCTATATGACTCATCTAATTATTTATTTATTTATCTTGCAACATGTAATTTAAATCTCTTGTTCATTTCAATTAATAGTATGTTTATTATGTTGATTTCATTTAGATCCACTTTTATTCTTTACTTCTATATACTATATATTCACTATGATTCATATACTTTAGATTCATTGTCTCCTTTGATAATCTGTTGTTGTTCTCTATATTATTTGGATCTGAATATTCTTATCATGAATTTACATGTGCCTAAATTGAACAATTCCTTTTCTTTTGTTTTGGGAATTTTATGGGAAAAAACTAATTTTGATTGAAAAACTATTTATTTATTTTTTAGAAAAATGTGTGATCCTCTATTCGAGGAGGAGAGCACTCATGCATTTTATTTTACACTTAAAAACATGTTGTCAACAAGCCCGACGGATAGCAAAAAACACCACGTACAATAAAATAAAGAAAAAAACCCAACCTAGAGACAAAAGTCCATAATGTGAATAAGATGACAATGAAATATAAAAAAATAAAACATAGACTGCTTTAGATATGCCCTAATGTCGGCCTTCCATCATTGAAATAAAAACCTGCTAAATCCATTCCCGCATTGATATATCTAAACATGAAAAACAACCACTCCACCAAATGATTAGATCACTAACATATATATGTATTTAAATGTACTTTATATATATATATATATATATATATATATACCAGAATAATAAAATAAACATACTAAATATAAACTAGGAATGAGATAAAAGAGTAAATCCAAAACTTTATAGACTAATGTGACAAACAAGACTATGGAATGAAAATTAAACTTTTAAATTACAATAATTTAACAAACAACTACTTTCATACATATAATATGGCATCATTCTCATTGGTATACATATCGATTAAAAAGTTATTTAATGAACTATTATTTTATCAAATTTTATTTATTACATTTTTCCTTTAATATATTAATACGTGATTTAACCTTTTTAACATATTCTTTAAAATTAATATGGTTATCTTCATTATAACTAGGATTAGAAATCCAATTAAACAAAATAATCCAGTTGTATGTATTAAAGTGCCGGTCGAAGTATCTATATCACTAAAAGTTCTTTGATTTCTTTCAAACCATATATACCAACTGATGATAGTAAAAATAGTATCAATTACAAATCTATGGAAACCAATATAGCAAAATCTAAGTCTACTTCAAAATAATTCACAATTAATATCATTATCAGTTATATTAGGGTAAAAATATTAGGAAATTTTATAAGAATACAATTAGTTATGTGACACTCAAAATGTAAATGCAAAATATTTTCTGTTACAAAATTACAGAAAAACATTTATTATCAACCACTATATTTTAAAAAATTCTATAATATTTTATTTCTCATACGCTTTACCACATATGTATTTTAGCTTAGGGTGGAGTGTTGCCTTTCCAAATATATCCAAATATATTTGACTTGGTACCCAAAAGAATAAGAAATTCATAAAAAGAGTGCATTGTATAAACATTATTACTATCCCGATCTCATATTTTAATGTCCTTTCCATTATAAAAGTTGTATTCTAATCTAGCGCAAATTAAAGAAAATTTAAATAATGTATTTCCAACTAAAGTATGATTAAAACTAAATTCTCAAGGAAAATATGAATCCGATCTCTATATTTCAGAAATTAGCGCATATTTAAAATCACATATCTCACAAAGTTCTTTAAATTCCTCTTTAAGGGGAATAACTAATATACAGCTATCATGCCAAATGAGCTATTATTCCTTGAATGTACCATTTATTAATTCCTAATTTATAATATCATGACTTTTTATTATTGATTTCGAGAAATGTGAAATATTATTTATATTATTAGTAGGAATATGTTGTAAATTAACTTAAATAACCTAGCCTCCATTTGAAACTTGGTTGAAGCCTAGAAGCTGGGATTTGAACACCAAGTTCAAGGAGAAGGAATCATGATCCGAAGATGAATAACTAGGAACCGATGAGTTAATAACCGGCAGACCTAAAGTACGCACTTATTTTCAAATCATGTGTGCGCGTACATTCATATGTTATATTTGTTTTTGGACATTCTTTTTATTGGAAATAAATTTTTATATGTATACATGTTACACCAAAAATTTCAAGAATGAATAAGGTATAAAGCTATCAAAAGTCAGTAGTATAGGGTGTTGAACTTGGAAGCCATTGCATTCTAAAGATATTACTTATTGAGGAATCATGGTTATCGAATGTTAAGAACAAGTCACCGCATATTAGGAAATATAACCATCACAAGATGATGTTATAAACCTCCAAAGGATAACACTATAAGCCATCACGGGTTAACAATATAGGTTATCGAAAATTAAAGAAATAAGTATAGCAAGTTGATAGCCATGATCAATCGAAGGTTGAGATGTTTGAGCTATCACATGCTGACTCCAAGAACTATCGAAGGTTGAGATCTTTGAACTATTACATGTTGACTCTAGGAACTATCGAAGGTTGAGAAGTTTGACAATCGCATGTTGACTCCAGGAACAATCGAAGGTTGAGATATGTGAACTATTGCATGTTGACTCAAGGAACTATCAAAAGTTGAGATGTTTGAGTTGTTGCATGTTGACTCCAGGAACTATCGAAGGTTGATATGATTGAGCGATCTCATATTGACTCTAAGAACAATTGAAGGTTGAGATGTTTGAGCTATCGCGTGACGACTTCAAGAGGTATTGAAGGTTGAAATATATCCAAGCTACCACGTACTGAATTTATAGGGTTATCACATGTTGAGGGTAAAAAGCTTTTACAAGTTGGGTTTATAAAGCTGTCACATGAGGGAATTAGGAAGCTCTCAGTGGTTGAGTTTATAGTGTAGGATCTAGATTAACCCTAGAGGGGGGGTGAATAGGGTTATAGCAAATTTTCTCGATTTAAACACAGAAATAAACTGCAGAAATAAATATGCTGAAAAGTAAATCACACACAAAGTTTACCCAGCTTCGGCAACCCCTGCCTACTGCTGCATTCACAGGTTTCTATTAGAATTAAACAGTATCACGCTTACAAACACTCTACTAGACTCACAGACATTTGCTCCCGCTCACAAACACTCTACTAGACTCGCACACCCTGTTCGCAAACATTTGCTCCCGCTCACAAACACTCTACTAGACTCGCACACCCTGCTCCGCCTATAGAGTTTCGCTTACTCGCAAACTTTGCTTCCCGCCTATAGAGCTTCGCTTACTCGCAAACTCTGCTCCCGCCTATACAGCTTTGTAAACTCGCACACCCTGCTCACTGAACTAATTCTAACTAGACAATCTGACACTACCTACAACCTAGGTGGTGATTTACAAATTCTTTGACTTGAAAAGTAAAAACAACAATTAAAACACAAATAAAAGTTACAATAACCCTAATTAAAAAATTAAACTAAAGCCTTTAGAAATAAAACAAGGCCGGCCCTTAAAATATTATTACTCAAGTAAAACACGGCCCTGTTATCTTCTCTTATCAATGTCGGCTTCAGTTCCTTCTTTCGTTCGTTCCTTTGCAACTGAATTAGGGCTTGTGAAAACTGGGGCTGTCGACTTCTTTTTCTCGATTGAATGAATGGATTGGCGTTGTTGCTTCGTCAATCGATGATCTCTCTTCTTAGCACACGGTTCTCCCAATTTCCGATCGAGTTATCTGAGTGGTATGTGATTTATCTCTTTTCTTCTTCTGATTTGTTTGCTTGAACTCGATGGATAAATTGCCGATGATGATTGGGCTTTTATATAGGTCGAATTCCTATATTTGCGTTTGTATAAACATGTTTGAATTTGTCAATCGATTTCTCTGGCCGCTTGATTTTGTATTGATGATTGAGATGATTTTGACTTGTTCAAAAACGTATAATTTTTGTTACTTGATGGTCACGGCATTGATTTGATATCGTGGTCAATTTGACTTGTTCAACATATCCACGGCTTGTTGATTTTCACGGCTTCAGCTCCGATCATATTTCTGTTGACTTTATTCTCATGGTTTCACGTTGTTGATCTTGACTTAGTTTGGTTACTGAAGTTTAATTTTCATTGTGTTGCACATTTTTTTTTCACTTCAGTTTTCACAGTTGCATTTGCCTCGAGTACATGTATTCTTGGCTCTGCTTCATTGTTGTTGCTTCACCACTGACTTGTGTTTTTCACTATTGCACACTTGTTGGTCTTCATGTGCATTATTGTGTCACTGCATACATGTGCACTGTGTCTTTGAGCATTGTCATGTTGTACCTGAACATGTTGCTTGAGTCATTGGAGTTTGTATTGGTGCATTGCCTTACTGAATTTGGTCGAGACTAGTTTCTTTGATGTGTTTCATTTGGCTATGTTGATCCTATGTTCATGTTCTTGCAGTCTTCATGATTGCACTGTTTTATGCATTTACATGTTTACTTTGCAGACTTGAGAACTTTTGTGTTGTAGCTGTCTTGTAAAACTTGAACATCAACTGGTCTCTGATCTTTTGTTCAGTGTAGTCATATCTTGTGCTCGAGCTCTTTGCACATTGATGCATTTCATATGTATGTTTATGCTTACTCATGTAGTCTGGTTTATATTGTACAATGTTGGCTGCTGTCAATTGCATACATGTGTGATTATGCATCCATGTTGTCCAGACTTTTGTTGCATTCATTGGTCAGTGGTGCACTGTGCCTTGTACTTGATTCACCTGATTATTGCTGTGTCTTGTTCATCTGGTTTTGTTTGCAATGTTGGTTCATCACTTCGTTCCAGTTTGATACTGTGTTGCATTTGATCACTTGATGTCTTGAGCTTCAACTGTGCTCGAGCTCGTATCACAACAAACTGCATGTTATGTTTGTTTGGTAGTTGCTTCAGTCACTTTGTTGTATACTTGTGCTTTGAACATTTTCAACCTGATGCATCTGGACTTGAGCATATTTGATGAAATTGTTGTCTGGTCTTTGCATTGCTGTGTTGATCATGTTTCTGGTTCAATCCACTGTTTCATGTTTCATGCATGCTCGACATTGAGTTTTGTTGCACTGTTTTTTGACTTGTGACCTGCCCTGTGTTGAATCCAGTTTTTCAAAAAAAAACTCGGGTTTGACCTTGTGCTCGTGTCGTGATTTTCAATGTTATTGCACGTGAGTTGAACCCGGTTTTTCATTTGGGTTTGACCTGTGCTCGCCTGTCCCTGTAAATCAATCAAGTGTATATATCGACGTGCACGGCCTTGTGGCATATACAGTGATACACTGTGTATGTCACAAGTTGTTCGTGTATGATGAATTCAAATTTAAATTATGACGAACAACCCAAATAACTGAGGCAAATCATATTTTCAAAAATCATATTTCATTTTATATTGCAAAAATATTTCTTTTTCAATTTTACTGCGTTAGTTTATATTTTTGCAGATTGCTCAGATGCTGGATTCAAACTAGAAGGAAGTTGAAGATAAAAATACGAGTGTAAGTGATGTGTAGTGAGGTTAACTGTAAATGTGAAATGTGATGTGATTGTAATCAAAGTTGTATAGTTATAGTGAGAGATTGAAATTGTACTATTCAAAATTGTAATAAATATTTGTTTGAATAAAATTTCTGTTTGAATTCAAATTCTGTGTCATTTAATTTTATTCAGCAAATATTTATTTATTCTATGAAAAATAAAATAGTACATTAACAAATACATTTAAACGAATGTATATATGTTTATTATCATCAAACAAAAATCATATAAGCGCAAAGCGCATATTCAACAATCTCCCCCTTTTGATGATAACAAACATATATTTAAGATTTTGAATGTATTAAATGTATTTGATCGTTCAATTTGCTCCCCCTATTTGAATGCTCCCTCTCTACACAATACTCCCCCTACATATATGCATACAAATAGAAATATATAAATGAGCCTATATGCAAAGTGAAAATTATTTGACCTTTGCTTGATTCTATTTGACAAAATCTTAACTTTTCTCTCCCCCTTTTGTTATCAGCAAAAGAATAACAGTGTTGTAAAAATAGGGATGAAGTGATAGACATGAATCAAACATTTAACTCAATTGAATATAAATATTAAATTTCAATAAAACTCAAAAATCATAATTACCCTTGTCAAGCGCATATTCCACTTTCAGAAGTGATGGGGATAAAATCATCAAAAATCATACAATTCTGTCTATTTGTGGTATATTTATTTTAGGAAATTTGAATATCTACTAACCATGCATAACCGTTAGGACTTTTAAATGAGATTAGTAGTATTCACAATTTTTATTTAAAAAATGAAATCAAGTATCTTCTAACCACGCATGACCGTGAGGACTTTTAAATGGGATTAGAATCAACTTGTCTATTTGAATCAATTAATTTTGATATGCGTTCCATACATGCATAACCGTGAGGACTTTTAAATGAGCATAGAAGCACATAATCAAAAATCCAAGTAATTCACCCATGCATAACCGTGAGGACATTTAAATGAGAGTGAATACTTTGGATATTTATTTTTATTGCTAAATATAATAAGTTAAAGCACAAATAATTTCCTTCACAGATTTAAAGATATTGAAGAACAAATGATTTCCTTTGTAAACTACCACAAATTTACATACTAAATATGATCTTGATGAGTGATGGTCGATAGAAAGATGATAGAAATAGAAATGGTCATGGAATTTTTACCCAATAAAAAGTTTTTATAACTCTTGTTATGAAATTCTAAAGAAATTTTCTAATTATACTTTCTCGAGTTATAATATATGATAAATATCAACACTCATCTCTTTTTCAATCACTATTCATCTTTTCGATAATCAAAGGGAGTCAGATTAGTCAAAATTTGTCATTTAAAATCAAATTCAAAAATTATAAAATCAATTTTTCAAAAATGATTAATCTGTAAATATGGTTAGACATGATTTTCTCGAGGGGTTTTATAAGAAAATTTTCTGCTATTTGAAAATTATTTCAAATGAAAAATATGCAGATATTTTCTTTGAAAAAACGATGCAGCAAATGAATGTTTCAAAAATTAATCACGTTCCACTAGTAATTTTTCTATCAACTATATTACCAGTGTAATCTGCATCTGAATTTAAATTTCACTCAATATTCACTCGTTGAACCATGAAGTGTGCACCAAAAATTTCAAATTTAACATCATTCTTTTGAATTTGAATTGAAGCCGTGTTAACACTCAAACACATATCATGGTGTTAATTTCAGAAACCATAGGATAAACAATTATATTCATGAGTAATCAACAGTCAATCAACATCATAATTATTTCAAAAACAATTTCTTGAAGTTTCAACAATTTCATAAAGTTTCAACAATCTCAAAAAAATCCTTTTTAACAGTTTTCAATTTGAAATCGTGCAAATTTACAAGCAGTGACCAAAATATCAAAACAAATATATCTACGTGTAGCATGAGTAACCATCATTTGATCGAACAAATTTATATTGATTAGTTCAAAGTTGAAAATCTGATTGGTCATCATTTAAGCACAAAACAATGTCATAAATAAGAACAAGTCAAAAAATCATATCAATTAAGTCCGAATCAGTCAACCATCATAATTACTCCAAGTAATTCTATTTAAAGATGGTTGGTCAATATTTTGAAGAAAAAAAAACCATAGCATCAAAATCATCATCTTTTGTTTATCTCAATATTGGCTGATTTTAATTTAGAGTATGGTGCAGACAATCACATTTAAAAATTTTTTTACCTGTTTTACATTTACGATAATTTTTCGTGATTGCCCATTGTGATTCTGTCACCTTTGAACTAGGCTAAGGAACTTTGCTTTGTCGCCCGTTGTGTTTCTGGAACAGCCAAAATCCAGAGAACAGTGTTGTTGTTCCTTAGCCTGCCACCACACCTACACGATGAAAGATTTATGTGACCTATTTGTTTTTATAGGTCCATGATTGTTAGTGGCAGAATATGAAACATATGTTTGTGGAGACCCAAAACTATTTATATATGTTCCTTCTGGCACCCAAATTTGTTTGACTTTCAAAGATTTTATATTTGTGCCTTTTGGAACCCAAATTGGTATAGTTTTCACGTGTTTGGGTCTATACCAACAATTATTTCGATTATGTCCAAATTTTCTACAAAACGTGCACATTAAATTGACTTGATTAAATTTTGTGTTCCTTGACTATGATTTTCAACATGATTTCCAATTATTTCAGATCGAGCAAAAACACTTTTACTTTTTGCATTATCATCATTTTATGATTTCCCAAAACCTAGTCCTTTTCTATTGTTAGCAAAAATTTGATTTCCCAATAACATTTTGAAAGATTTTTCTCCTTTTGAAAAGTTATTCAGGGATTTCTCAAGATTTTGGACTCTGGTTTTTAATGTTGAGTTTTCAGTGACAAGTGAGGTGCATCGATTTATAAAATCCTTTTTCCTAGTGTCGATGGTTTCCTTAAGATTCAAGTTTTCTTTTTCAAGGCTCTCAAAGTTATTCCTAATTTTTGATAGTTTCGAATCTAAAATTTTACATTGGTTACATTCTAGGTTTTGAATATTTTCAAGTTCAGTTTCTAACCTAGAATTTTCATGGGCGAGTTTCCTCCTTTCAGATTTCAGTTTTTCAATTTTAGATTTAAGCGTATCAACTACTTTAGTAAGATCAGAACACATAAAATCAAGTTCTTTATAAGAAAACTCACTTGTCTCACTAGATTCCTCGGAGGTTGCTTCTGAATTTGAGCATGCCATAAGACACAAGTTAGCCTCCTCTGAGCTGCTATCCGAAGCTTCCTCTCCTTCTTCATCATTCCAAGTCGCTGCAAAGGCCTTCTTCTTCTTTTTCTTTCCTTTGTTGTCTTTGAGAAGCGGGCATTTTGGTTTGATGTGGCCAGGCTTGTTGCAGTTATAACACGTCAGTTCATTATCGGAATTTTCGGAATCTTTTGACCTATTGCCCTTTGTTTTCTTCTTGCGTGGCTTGAATTTAGACCATCTTCTAAGATTATTGACAGCCATTGCAAGCTCTTCAATTGGATCTTCTTCATCGCTTTCTTCTTTGCTCTTTAAGGCAATCGTCTTCTTCTTTGGTTCGGAGTTGTTGCGTTCTTCCTTTGCTTTTAACTCAAGCTCATATGTCATCAAGTTGCCAATCAACTCCTCCATGCTTAGTTTGCTCAGATCTTTCGATTCTTGGATTGCCGTGACTTTTGCCTCAAAGTTCATTGGTAAAACTCGTAGCACCTTCCTCACAAGCTCTACCTCAATGAAGACCTTCCCAAGCGCTCTAGCGTTGTATACCAAGGTTGAAAAATGTCCAAACATGTCTTTTATGCTCTCGCCTTTGTCCATCACAAAGTTTTCGTATTCGTTGCTGAATAGGGCTAGACGAGACTCCTTGACTTGAGAAGTTCCTTCGTGTGTCACCTCCAAAGTGTGCCAAATTTCCTGTGCTGTTGTACAATGAGAAATTCTATTAAATTCATTTTTATCAAGAGCACATATCAAAGCATTCATGGCTTTAGCATTTGTCGTTTTCAATTTCTTATCGTTAGCATCCCACCTATCCTTAGGTTTAGGAATCTCAGTACCACCAACGATTATAGTGGGAGGTTTATAGCCAGTTTCAATAATATCCCAAACATCATAATCAACAGAACTAAGATAGATACCCATCCTAACTTTCCAATAAGCATAATCGTTCCCGTTAAACATGGGTGGCCTAGCAATAGATTGCCCCTCAAAAAAAGCATTATTTTGTAGACTCATGACTCTAGAGTTAAATAAAATATACCGGGCTCTGATACCACTTGTAGGATCTAGATTAACCCTAGAGGGGGGGGGTGAATAGGGTTATAGCAAATTTTCTCGATTTAAACACAGAAATAAACTGCAGAAATAAATATGCTGAAAAGTAAATCACACACAAAGTTTACCCAGCTTCGGCAACCCCTGCCTACTGCTGCATTCACAGGTTTCTATTAGAATTAAACAGTATCACGCTTACAAACACTCTACTAGACTCGCAGACATTTGCTCCCGCTCACAAACACTCTACTAGACTCACACACCCTGTTCGCAAACATTTGCGCCCGCTCACAAACACTCTACTAGACTCGCACACCCTGCTCCGCCTATAGAGTTTCGCTTACTCGAAAACTTTGCTTCCCGCCTATAGAGCTTCGCTTACTCGCAAACTCTGCTCCCGCCTATACAGCTTTGTAAACTCGCACACCCTGCTCACTGAACTAATTCTAACTAGACAATCTGACACTACCTACAACCTATGTGGTGATTTACAAATTCTTTGACTTGAAAAGTAAAAACAACAATTAAAACACAAATAAAAGTTACAATAACCCTAATTAAAAAATTAAACTAAAGCCTTTAGAAATAAAACAAGGCCGGCCCTTAAAATATTATTACTCAAGTAAAACACGGCCCTGTTATCTTCTCTTATCAATGTCGGCTTCAGTTCCTTCTTTCGTTCGTTCCTTTGCAACTGAATTAGGGCTTGTGAAAACTGGGGCTGTCGACTTCTTTTTCTCGATTGAATGAATGGATTGGCGTTGTTGCTTCGTCAATCGATGATCTCTCTGCTTAGCACACGGTTCTCCCAATTTCCGATCGAGTTATCTGAGTGGTATGTGATTTATCTCTTTTCTTCTTCTGATTTGTTTGCTTGAACTCGATGGATAAATTGCCGATGATGATTGGGCTTTTATATAGGTCGAATTCCTATATTTGCGTTCGTATAAACATGTTTGAATTTGTCAATCGATTTCTCTGGCCGCTTGATTTTGTATTGATGATTGAGATGATTTTGACTTGTTCAAAAACGTATATTTTTTGTTACTTGATGGTCACGGCGTTGATTTGATATCGTGGTCAATTTGACTTGTTCAACATATCCACGGCTTGTTGATTTTCACGGCTTCAGCTCCGATCATATTTCTGTTGACTTTATTCTCATGGTTTCACGTTGTTGATCTTGAATTAGTTTGGTTACTGAAGTTTAATTTTCATTGTGTTGCACATTTTTTTTTTCACTTCAGTTTTCACAGTTGCATTTGCCTCGAGTACATGTATTCTTGGCTCTGCTTCATTGTTGTTGCTTCACCACTGACTTGTGTTTTTCACTATTGCACAATTATTGGTCTTCATGTGTATTATTGTGTCACTGCATACATGTGTACTGTGTCTTTGAGCATTGTCATGTTGTACCTGGACATGTTGCTTGAGTCATTGGAGTTTGTATTGGTGCATTGCCTTACTGAATTTGGTCGAGACTAGTTTCTTTGATGTGTTTCATTTGGCTGTGTTGATCCTATGTTCATGTTCTTGCAGTCTTCATGATTGCACTGTTTTATGCATTTACATGTTTACTTTGCAGACTTGAGAACTTTTGTGTTGTAGCTGTCTTGTAAAACTTGAACATCAACTGGTCTCTGATCTTTTGTTCAGTGTAGTCATATCTTGTGCTCGAGCTCTTTGCACATTGATGCATTTCATATGTATGTTTATGCTTACTCATGTAGTCTGGTTTATATTGTACAATGTTGGCTGCTGTCAATTGCATACATGTGTGATTATGCATCCATGTTGTCCAGACTTTTGTTGCATTCATTGGTCAGTGGTGCACTATGCCTTGTGCTTGATTCACCTGATTATTGCTGTGTCTTGTTCATCTGGTTTTGTTTGCAATGTTGGTTCATCACTTCGTTCCAGTTTGATACTGTGTTGCATTTGATCACTTGATGTCTTGAGCTTCAACTGTGCTCGAGCTCGTATCACAGCAAACTGCATGTTATGTTTGTTTGGTAGTTGCTTCAGTCACTTTGTTGTATACTTGTGCTTTGAACATTTTCAACCTGATGCATCTGGACTTGAGCATATTTGATGAAATTGTTGTCTGGTCTTTGCATTGCTGTGTTGATCATGTTTCTGGTTCAATCCACTGTTTCATGTTTCATGCATGCTCGACATTGAGTTTTGTTGCACTGTTTTTTGACTTGTGACCTGCCCTGTGTTGAATCCAGTTTTTCAAAAAAAAACTCGGGTTTGACCTTGTGCTCGTGTCGTGATTTTCAATGTTATTGCACGTGAGTTGAACCCGGTTTTTCATTTGGGTTTGACCTGTGCTCGCCTGTCCCTGTAAATCAATCAAGTGTATATATCGACGTGCACGGCCTTGTGGCATATACAGTGATACACTGTGTATGTCACAAGTTGTTCGTGTATGATGAATTCAAATTTAAATTTTGACGAACAACCCAAATAACTGAGGCAAATCATATTTTCAAAAATCATATTTCATTTTATATTGCAAAAATATTTCTTTTTCAATTTTACTGCGTTAGTTTATATTTTTGCAGATTGCTCAGATGCTGGATTCAAACTAGAAGGAAGTTGAAGATAAAAATACGAGTGTGAGTGATATGTAGTGAGGTTAACTGTAAATGTGAAATGTGATGTGATTGTAATCAAAGTTGTATAGTTATAGTGAGAGATTGAAATTGTACTATTCAAAATTGTAAGAAATATTTGTTTGAATAAAATTTCTGTTTGAATTCAAATTCTGTGTCATTTAATTTTATTCAGCAAATATTTATTTATTCTATGAAAAATAAAATAGTACATTAACAAATACATTTAAACGAATGTATATATGTTTATTATCATCAAACAAAAATCATATAAGCGCAAAGCGCATATTCAACATATAGAGCCATCGCATTTTGAAATCAAGGGTTATAACAAGTTGTTAAGTTAAACTTTTGAAGGTTAATATTTTTTCGAAGCGATCAAATATAGGTTGATCAAGCTATCGACAATCAAGCTATCGTCCTAACAAGAGTTATCGTATATCCAGGAACAAAGGAGCTACTGCATGCTTACAACCAAAGCTGTCAAATGTTGAGAAATACATCCAAAATTGGTATTCCTAGCTACCATGGAGCTTACTATCGCATGTTGATCACTATAGTTTTTGTCGTGTCACCAAACCTTAGCCATCTCTTTATTTCAAATGGCATGTGTTATGAATCAAATGCTAGAGTTCTCCATAAATAGATAGGTACCCTCTACTAGAAAGGTGTGAATTCCTAGTTGATCTTCTTCCTTATTTTCATTTTAATTCTTGTATAACTTTGACGCTTTGCTTTATAACATCAATAGTCGGTTTGATCTTGAGAACTTTGTAACTTTTTAACAAAGGACTTGAATAAAAAATTGCATAATGACTCCATATGAACGCAATATTAGCATGCTTAACTACGAAGCTCGTCCTACTCAAGTATCCTTAATTCCTTGTAGTGAAGTAACACTAGTTTAGCCTAAATTCTGACTAAACATTAAGTGGCACTTTCATCGAGAGTTGAAACAAAAACCTTATAGAAACCACTCTAACAAATAGGAAAATCTACTAAGAATGTGAATGTACAAGTCCAAGATGAAGAAGCCGGCTGCATAAATCTTGAAGAGAAGGACAAGCTTCAATGCTGAAGGAAAAGTCAAAGGAAGAGAAC
Organism: Allium cepa; assembly: GCA_030765085.1. Lineage (NCBI taxonomy): Eukaryota > Viridiplantae > Streptophyta > Magnoliopsida > Asparagales > Amaryllidaceae > Allium > Allium cepa. Next base: position 93,907,131 of record CM060946.1, on the reverse strand, counting down.
GATATCAAAGCATGCAGAGGCAACTACAAACAATGCACGGGTTGATTGAAATGCTCATTTCTTACAAATTTTCAAAAACATCACAAAGAATGAAAGAAGAAGAAGTTGAATCTCCACGTAGGAAAGTTGGGGAATCAAACTTAGAAAGCAAAGATTTTAAGAAAAGTGCGCTAAGGCTATAAAAAGGGAAGAGAACTACCTAACACAAAAGCTAAATAAGAATTCAAAATCACCACTCATGCAATCTTCTAGTTCCGCTTTGCAAAAGGAACATAAACCAAAATGGAAGAATTATGAGGCACGTCTAAGAGGCATGGCTAATAAGATAGAGAAAGATATGACATAACTAAAAGGGTAGAGGAGATGGATCCAAAGTCAACAACAACTTCATGGAAGCAGCATTCATAGAGGAAGTACCATTACCATCTTATGTCAAAAATCCATCAATCGGGTATGATGGGACGATTGATCCAGATGATCATTTGATGGCGTTCGAAAGTTAGATGGACTTATATGATGCCTCAGGGGTGATAAGATATAGGCTATCTCCAACTATGTTTTTTGGAGCAGCGGAAAAATGGTACTGTCGTTATGCGGAGAACACAATTTACTCATGGCAACAATTCACTTATGAATTCTCAACGCAATTTTGCACCTCAAAAGAACCAACTATCGATGCAAGTGCATTAGCTAATATAAAACAAAAAAAATAAGAGAATTATTAAAGGACTATCTTAAAAGATTCAATGCTGAAGCAAACAAAATGAACATAGTAAGTGATCGATAAAAGATGATGGCAGTGAAGTCCAGTTTGGTTGAAGCACCCCATTCTGAAAGAGCTATACATTCACGGTTGTAAGGACTTGCAGGACTTTCACTTTCAAGCAGATAAGTTTTTGTGAATGGATGAGATTTTTCACACAAATGAATCAAAGAGTAAAGGGAAGATTTTTGTCCCCAAACAAAAAAGGGAGATATGATGAATTTGCTAAAACAAATTTTGTTGCACTAAACCAACCCATCTCTTACACATATGATGTTACTAAAGATGAGCTTGAGTAACCCGCAAATTTTAAATCAATAACAAATCCTAAACCAAAAAAGGTTGATATTATTATGCACTTCATAAAGTTAACGGACATAAGACCGATAAATTTCGAGTCTTGGCTGGAATTGTCCAAAAACTTTTAGGAGAGGAGTGCTCAAAGAGTTTGTTAAAGCTTATCAAAAACCTTCTTGAAGTGAAAAGCCTTCGGCTAATAATATCAAGGTTTTGGAAAGTGAACTTCCTCGGGACATATTGCAACCAATTAATCGCATTGATCTAATTCATGGAGGGCCACATATTGCGAGAATGAGTAAAGGGGCAAGAAATAGGTATATAAAAAGGCCAAAGAGAGCATTTATTCAATAAACGAGGAACCATAATCAAAGACTTTCGAAAGTTCCATTCAACTGCCAGATTTGGTAATAACACCGAGAGAGTTGAGAGGAGTTAGGCATCCACACAATGACTCAATTACGATAACTACCCAAATTGATCTTTCGCTTGTGTCAAAGATATTGGTTGACACTGGGTGTGCCATTAAACTCATTTTTAAGACTGCATTTGACCGAATAGGAATTACGAAAGAAAAGTTTGAACCAGTTTGGAACCAATCTTTGGTTTCAACAATAAAGGCTCTATGCTAGCTGTCAACTTAAAATATTTGTTCAATTTAGAATTCCACCAGATTCAAGGATGTTCGAAACTTTATTTGTGTTTATGAATCTGCCCTCTTACCATAACGCATTTTTTGGACAACCGACGCTGAACGAGATTAACATCTCCGGCTCTCTTAAACATTTGTTAGAAAAATTCCTTTGCAATGTTGGATAGGGAATTGTCCATGGAGAATAATTTATTTCTCGAGAAATGTATTTTTCCCCACTTGAACAATATAATAAAAAGGGAGAATCTTTTATGGACTGTGTTAAATAAACCCAAAAAAAAGAACTTGTATATCATTCCCTAAGAACTGATATCTAAGGCATAAGAAAAGTTTTCTACTAAAAATGCATCGAGTGCTTGACGGAGGATTCAAATTAGAAGAAAGGAAGTGGAAATACTCGAAGTTAAACCAAGTTGAAAACGAAAGTGAAATTTCAAAAGCGATATATAACGATCCGTATATTACGTATCGAATGATCATAAAATATTATTATTTAATTCATATGAGGTCGTATAACTCTATTATTTTAGGAAATGAATACTAGGACCTTTTCCGAACTTAAAACTTTTATCAAACGGTTTTGACTTAGATAATCTTGTAGAGCCTGTAAATTTTGATAGAAGCTGAATTAGGGTCTGAAACCACTTTCACTAGATCGAGATGATGGTTTCTCTTTCAGTAGAACAACCATAATAGGAAATAGATAACTTTTAATGAGATATGACCATTTTATGTTTGGACTGTTGATAGTAGATTAGTGGATAATTAGTTAAATCCACTAAACCATTTCGAAATTTATGCTTAATGGGGATGATGGAATAGATTCCATAAACAAATCTAAACCTCCATTAACATATTTTCCATAAAAAGCTTCTCTTTTTCATACTTAGTCTAGGTAAAAACATCATTGAGAATAATTAGTAAGAGAAGAATTTTAGATCCATCTATTGGCTACCTACGGAATTATGTTCTTGCTACCCATCACGAATTTGGGAGGATTAATAGGTAACTTTGGTACTAGGTGAGTGGTTATGCACCTCTCATAATTCTATACTAGTAGATATGGTTAAAATGATGCTTTTAAGATAAGTTTGATGCTAAAAATCTTTTCAAACTTAGATCACTTCAGCGGCATGTTTAGGATGAATTTAAGAAGTTAAAAATGGATTTTAATTTGTTTCCCACCCATTACTAATCATGTTTCCATTTAGGAATAAAATAGATCTAGGTAGTATTATGCATGTTAATGTGTTTGAATGAATTGGATATGTAGTTTGGATGCTAACGAATGATATTGAATGATGTTTGAATTATTGTATGCATTTGTTTGATGTATTTGCTAATGGATTTAGATAGTTAGGAAAATGCTACGTCAATCAGTGTAATTGACATTGAAGTTGTAAGAATTGGATGGATTTTGGATATGATGGACTAGAGGTTTTGGGAGTGTGCTTTGAAAATTTCAGGTTGTTTGAAGTTGATTTAGGTTGTCAAATTCATGTCGAAAGAAAAGGTTGGTAGTGGCTCAAAAGAGGTCAGTAATGAGTGTTTCGGAGTTCTTTGGCCGGACTTCGGGACTTAGGCCAGAAGACTTCGGGAGTGCATGTGTTGACGTTGGAAGTGGAAACTAAGGGACTTAGTTGGAATTTGAGGAAGAAAATCAACTCTGTACCGAGTCCCTCATCTCTGTACCGACATCATTTATCCTAGCGAAAAATGTAGTAAGGACTTCAAGAGGAAAAAGGATTTGAGCATGAAAGATGGGACAATAGCAAGCAAAAGATGGGAAGTGCTCAAGGAGAAATACTTAGCCAATTTAGCTAAGTGGTTCATGTTGGCACCGACATTCTCATGTCGATACAAACATGAATGAAGTTTGGCCAATCTTGGTCGAACTTCCAGGATGTGTAGAGGGGGTCCTTAAGGTCGTATTGGAAGTGTTTGTTTGACATTTGGCTATGACACGGTTGCATGAAGAAGGATGATGATTAATGGATAAAGCAATGTTGGTGTGCTTCGATGTGATGGCTTTTAAACTTTGGGGTGCAGATTCTATAATTGATATGGTCATCATGATGATGATTATTCACCAGGGAAGGTTTGAGGAAGGGAACCCATGGACAGAACGTCGAAGGGTTCTATTATTGAAAAGAAAGGAACACTGAAGGGTTCCATGATGATGAACGGAAACTAGATGAAGCGAGAAAGGGCTCAGATATACGTGCTAAGAGACCATTGATACTCAAAGTGTTTTTTGATGTACTCATAAGCAGGGGTAATGTGAGAACGCTCATTGGATACTTGTAACGGCTACCCTAGATCATTGAAGGGATACATATACCCTGAATCAAGGAATGGATCTAGTGTTAAGTATTGGCTGGTGTACGGGTACATAGAAAACTAGGATTTTTCCATTAATTCCTAATAGAGGAATGTTCATACGAATTATCATGCATCCATGACACATTGTGTGGAAATGAGGATTATTTGGTGGATGCTATGTTTTCCACGATTGCTATAGTTTTTGATTGTTCCTCTAGGGATTTTATATGATGTAGGTATCCAAGAGATCGATATTTAGACACCCAATAGTATACCAGGATGTTTGTATACCTTATGATCGTAGTAAATTAGCATATTATCGTTGTTATGTGCTAACTCTTTGGATGCAGTGACATGTCAGGTATGATTCTTATGCATTTTTTCCTTACTATATAGACTTGTATATTATTTTGAGATTTGCTTATCGCTCACACTAGATTATTGTCCAACTTATGGTTTTATGCTTTGCTTCTTATTACCTTGGGTACTCTTAAATGATTAGTCTAATAGCAGTTTTGGGTGATACATAGTATTGTATAGAGGAAGAGCAAGAAACGATGCTTTCATATAATATAGTTGGGTTTACTATTGCTTATTTTGTGGGGCGAAATTGTGGAGTCCAAAAAATAGCTATTTTATTAGAGATAGTTGTTTGAGATTATTTCTAGTCATATAAACTCTATTACTATTTGATATTACTATGCGAACCTGTTCACTTTGATATTTGTGGTTTATTTAGTTCTTACTACCTCGATTGTTTTATATCTATGATTATTATATTTTATTTGATTCGTTGTAAGGAATACGATAGGTTCGATGATTGTTTTTCTCTACTTTTCACCCTTAGAAATCATCCTGCATCGGCCGGGCACGGTGGCAGCATACTTTACCGGTATATTGAGCACCAGAGATGTAAGGCGGTCATTGTATTTGGTAGCAGAGCTTAGATTACATAGTTAACCTGAGTTGATACTATGATCCAGTAGAGATAAGGAATGAGTTATCCCCCTAGACTGGATCGAGAGTATATATGTACGAGAGAGAGCGTACTTGTTATATATTTTAATTTTCGAACTACACAATAGTATATAGAGTATATAAGTCACATCGTACACACGAGTACCATTGATGCAGTTTTATTTATGAGAGGCATATCATTCTTGTTATAGATGATAATGAGCCGGCATACAAGAAATGCTACAAGAAACACCACTTTTAGAGTCGAGGAAGGAGCAAACTTGAGGGATGTAACCCATATTTGCAAGCAATGTTCAATGCAATGATGGCATATATGATGTAAAATACCCAAGTGGCTGCTTTGAATGTTGCTATTGGTTATGGCGCTCAAGTGCAGGCACCAAAGTCAATTTTGTGAATTTCAATAAGGATTTTGTCAGTCTTAGTGGCAGACCATTCCATGGAATATTGTCAGTAATAGAAGTGTAGGACTAGTTGGATGCTACAAAAGATTTTTTGATGATTTGGAGTTGGATGATGCTATGAGAAGGAGGTTGGCTTCCCGACAACTCCAAGCTAGAGCTATGAACTAGTGGAACACTATTAAAGTTACTGCTCCTGAGGATAAGTTCACTCAGGACCAATTCAAGACTAGATTCGAAGAGAAGTTTATACCGGCTAACTAAAAGTCGATGTTGTTTAGAAAATTTACAGAGCTGAAGCTGGGGACATGTCTGTTTCCGAGTAAGTAGCAGAGTTTTGATGCTTTATCAAAGTACGTAATATCTTTCATCTATACTCCACTAAAGAAGAACGAAAAGTTTATTATCGGATTGGATGATTGATTGAGAGAAAAACTTGTAGGGCACTTCGATGAGCCATTTAAGAAGGTAGTTGAGAAAGTCCTCTGACTTAAGAGTTTGTACCTAAACCTAAGTCCGCTATTGTTGCATAGGAAGAGCCAACGCCACAACAAGATGGTTGAGGTAAAAAGAAATGGAATGGTGAGAAGAAGCCATCCTATGGGAAGGATGCTTAGAAGAAGGTGAAGTGGAACCCTATTTGTTATAGTTGTAGGTCATCTGAGCAGAGACTACAAATATGAAGGAAAGAAGTATTATAACTATGGCAAGACTTGACATAAGTAGGAGAGTTGCCCTGAACCGATGAAGCAGAGGGAGGTGGTGAAGACATCTGCTTTGGATGCTTTCCCTACTACGTTGAGCGCTCCCTAGTGAAGGAGAAAGGGAAAGGTATCACTATTTAAGGTATGCTTTCTATATGTGATGTTTCCGTATGTGTTTTGTTCGATACCCGGGCTTCACTTTCCTTTATATCTAGTAACCTAGTTAATAGATTGAGGCTGAAACCAGAAATTGTTTACCAACTTTTAGTAGTGACGAACCATGTTAGAGGCCCTACTAATTTGTGTATGGTCATGATTTGGTCTTACCGAGTTGTGAATGCTCTTTTGTTTGTGATTACTTTATTTTGAGTTTCATTGGGTTCAGTATTACCTTAGGGATGGACTGGCTGAGGAAATATGTGGTAGTGGTGGATTGTGAGAATCTGTTGGGGATAGTTAAGACTGAGGAGGGGCGGAAGGTAGAGATTCGATGTCTACCAAAAGATGAGGTTATGGTTAGCTTTCTATATTTGCTAGAGGTCCCACTAGATGTGTTGTCATCTATACTTATCATTAGGGAGTATCTGAACATATTCAAAGGGGTGATTAGATTACAACCACACCAAGGTACTGAGTTTTGCATAGACTTAGTAGTTATGCCTTTGAGGCAAATGGCCCTAGAGAGCAGAAGGACCTGGAGGTGAAAGCAAATAACCCTTTGAGGCGAGGTTTCATTTGTAGGAGTGTATCTGAGTAAGGTGCACCTATAGTATTCACTACTAAGCCGAATGGCCCTCTGAGATTTTGTGTTGATAACCATAAGTTGAATAAAGTAACAATGAAGGATAAGTATCCACGCCCGCGTGCGGATGACTTACTCGATCAGCTGCACGACATGAAGATGTTCTCTTAGTTGGATCTTGTGATGTGATTCCATCAGTTGAGAGTAGTGAAGGATGTGCCGAGCATAGCATTTCGTACGTTGTGTGGATTATATGAGTGGTTGGTTATGCCCTTCGGGCTGACCAATGCGCCAGCAAATTTGGTTGATCTTATGAACTGTGTCTTTTGCGATCATCTAAACAAGTGTGCCCTTATGTTCGTAGATGACATTCTAGTCTATTCTAGGATGAAGGAGAAACATAAGATGCACTTGAGGATTGTGCTTGAAGGGTTGTGGAAGCACAAATTGAAACTGAAGTTTTTGAAGTGTCACTTTTAGAGGAGGGAAGTGAGATTCTTGGGTCATGTCATCTCTGAGTGGGGTGTTGCGGTCGATCCTACAAAGGTGGTAGCGGTTCAACAATGGAACCGACCCAAGAATGTTATTGATGTGACAAGTTTTATTGGATTGACAGGTTATTATTGACCTTTTATCAAGGACTTCTTGAATATAGTAGCACCGTGGACTAATATAACGAAGAAGAATCAGACCATTGTTTGAGACGCGAAGTGTGAGCAAGCATTTGTGAATGTAAAGGAGAGGTTAAAAAGTGCACCGATGTTGACTATTCCGAGCGGGAATGAAGAGATGACGGTATACACTTATGCTTGTGGTATAGGATTGGTTGTGGTACTGATGCAAGGAGGTGATGACATCGCCTACACTAGTCGATAACTGGAGCCTCATGAGAGGAAGTATCCGACTCACAATTTAAAGTTGGCAATGGTAGTGTTTTCCTTGAAGATATGACATGGATCATTATCTGCTTGAAGAAAGGTTCGAGTTATTTATAGACCACAAACCCTTGAAACAACCTTCATCATAGCGATGGTTGGAATTTTTGGTCTCTTACGACTTTAGTATTACTTATATGCCTATTAAAATAAATATGGTTATTGATGCTTTGACTTGAAGACATGCTAGTTGGGAGCAATTTTTCCTAAATTAGAAGTAGTTGGAGTATATTGTTGACTATGAATTCGGACCTCATTACAAGTTAGATCTAGAGACGTTGGCGAGTTTGACCATAAGACTGACTTTGATCGAGAGGTTTGGTACTAGTCAAAAGCGAGACACTAGACTTGAAGGGATCATAACAAAGATAAAAGGAGGAGTATAGTTTGATGAGATGAGGCGGTACGGACTCGACCTAGATGGTTCGCTCCATAAGGATGTGAGGGTGTTTGTTCCCAATGTTGATGAATTACGAGGTGAGGTGCTACGAGAATGATATCATTCTATATTGAATATACACCCAACGATATTAAGATGTATGATGATATAAAGTAGACTTAATATTGGGAAGGGATGAAGATAGATGTTGGGACACATTCATCTCGAACTGTATGAACTTGTAGTTGATAAAGACATAGCAGAATAAGACAAGTGGGTTGATGCAACAACTGGAAGACCTCAAGTGGAAACGGGAATAAATTTTGATAGAATGCTGAGGACCAAAAGTGGGATATGATAGCATTTGGGTTATAGTCTATAGGTTAACGAAGATTTCTCGATTCAAACCCATTAAGTCTAGAAGAATGGCACATAAATCGGACGGGTTGTATATGGAATGGGTAGTGGATTTCTATGGTGTGCCAAATAGCACTGTGAGTGACCGAGACCCTTTATTCACTAGTAGGTTTTAGAAAAGCTTACAGGAGGCATTGGGGGCCGAGCTGCATCTCAGTACAGCTTATCACCTGCAAACAACTGGGTAAACCGATAGGGAGAATTATATATTAGAGGATCTCTTGCGAGTTTGCATTCTCGATTTTGAAGGCTTGTGGAATGATCATTTGCATTTGGTGGAATTCGCATATAGCAATAATTTTAAATCTAGCATCAGTACGACACCATTCGAAGCATTTTATGGCTAACCGTGTAATGCTCTTTCGTGGGTGGGAAGTAAGCAAGAAACTAATACTTGGGCCAAATACACAGAGAGACTTCAAAGAAGATTAAAATCATTCAGTAGCAAATAAAGATTGCTTCGGACAAATAGAAGACCTACGTTGATAAAAGACGTAGAGATTTAGAGTTCCATGTCAACGATAAAGTATTTGTGAAGATTTCTCCGTTGAAGAATGTTTTTTGACTCAGTAGCAAGGGAAGTTGGTGCTAAGATTTCTAGATCTTTTTTCGATAGTAGAGAGGGTTGGGAACCTAACATATAGAGTCGACTTACCTCAAAAAATGGTGGGCATGCGCGGTGTATTCCACATCTCTCACTTATGGAAGTTTATGCATGACTCTAACATGATGGTTGCACCGGATCAACTAGATGATATCAAAATTGAATCCGAAGCTTCAAGACCTCATTGGTCGATTCATACTATCGGACGTGATACAAAACAACTTAAGAGGAAGACGGTGGAATTAGTGAAGGTTCAATGAAATGAAAATGAAGGTGATTGCTTGTGGAAAACCAAGGAAAGCATGAGGGTTGCATATCCAGAGCTTTTTGTATGGTGAGGCCTACTGTTTATCGTATTTACTTTCGCTTTTGATATCATATAGGATAGTTTAGTGTCTCGCACGTTAGGATATGTTTACCTATATTATTGATTGCATGTTTGTTTTATATGTTTATATGTTTGATGGTTGGTTATGATTGCTGGGCATGTGAGGTAACTATGATTGACTATTCTTTGATTTGTTTAGGGATTTTAGAGGCAAAATTCCTAAATGGCAGAGAGTGTAATAATCTTTATTTTACGTATCGAAGGATCATAAAATATTATTATTTAATTCATATAAGATCGTATAACCCTATAATTTTTAGAAATGACTACTAGGGACATTTTCCATCTTTATAATTTTTATCGAAACTTTTTGACCTTTAAAATATTGTGTATAACCTTTCATATGAGCTAAATTGGGATCTAAAACCATTTCCAGTAGATCATGATGATTGTTTCTCTTTTCATAGAGTGGTCATAATAGGAAAACAGACTTACTATTTAGGAGATATGACCGTTTTAAGTTCAGACTGTTGTTTGCCATATTAATTAGTAATTAGTTAAGTCAGTAGTTAAGCCCACTAACCAATTTCGGGATTTGTGCTTAATAAGAGATAATGGGGTGGATATAATCACTTTTACCACTTCCCTTAGGCCTAAACCTCCATTGACTTATTTTCCATCAAAAAGCTTTTCTTTTTCGTACTTAATCTAGCCTAAAACATCATCAGAGAGTAACTAGCAATGAAAGAATCTTAGACATATAAATTGGTTGCCTCGGTATTCGTATTCTTGCTGCCCATCACGAATTTGGGAGGATTATTGGCTAATTTTGGTACTAGGTGAGTGGTTATGCACCTCTCACAATTTTATACTAGTATATATAGTTAAAATGATGTTTTTGAGATGATTTTAATGTTGAATTTTTTTTTCAAACTTACATCTAACTTTAATAATATGTTTAGGCCGTATTACAAGGTTAAAAATAGATTTTAATTTGTTTTCGACCCTTTACTAATCATGTTTCCATTTTGGGATAAAACTAGATCTAGGTAGTATTATGATGTGAATGATGTTTGAATGGAATGAATATGTTGTTTAGATGCTAGTGAATGATGTTGAATGATATTTGCTCTTGTATGAATTTGTTTGATGTGTTTGCTGATGGTTTTAGATAGTTAGTAAAATGCTATGTCAATAGTGCAAATGGCATCGAAGTTGTCGGGATTGGATGGATTTTGGATATGATGGGCTAGAGGTTTTGGGGAGTATGCTCTGAAAAATTTCAGGTTGTTTGAAGTTGATTTGGGTGGCCAAATTCATGTTGGAAGAAGAGGTCGGTAGTGGCTCAAAAGAGGTCAGTAATGAGTGATTTGGAGTTCATTGGGTGGCTACTATGGGACATAGGCCAGAATACTTCGGGGAGGACATGTGCTGAAGTTGGAAGAGGAAACTAAGTGACTCAGCTGGATTTTGAGAAAGAAAATCAACTCTGTACCGAGTCCCCCATCTCTGTACCAACATCATTAACCTGGGAAAAAATGGAGCAAGGACTTTAGAAGGAAAAAGGACTTAGGGTAAGAAAGATGGGACCATAGGCAAGCCAAAGATGGAAAATGCTCGGGATCGAAATACTTATCCAATTTGGCTAAGTAATTCATGTCGGCATCGATGTGAGTAATTTATATCGGCACCGATGTGAATGAAGTTTGGCAAGTCTTGGCCGAACATCCAGGATATGTAGTTTAGTAACTAGGGGTCATGTTGGATGTGTTCATTCGTTCATTTGATGTTCGGTTTTGACGTGGCAACACGATGAGGATGATGATCAATGGATGAAGAATTGTTGGTGTGCTTCGATGCGATTGGTTCGAGATTTGAGGTGCTGATTCCATATCCGATGTGGATGTCTCGAACAGTTCCAGAGAGAATGACTCGATAGATGTAGTCATGATGACGATTATCCACCAGGGCAGGTTCGAGGAAGGAACCCATGGACGGAACTTTGAAGGGTTTTATCATGCAAAACAAAGGAACATTGAAGAGTTCCATGATGATAAATGGAAACTAGATGGAGCGGGAAAGGGATCAGATTTGTGTGCTAAGGTATCGTTGATACTCGGAGTGTTTTCTGATGTACTCGTAAGCAGGGGTATTGTGAGGACGCTCATTGGGTGCTTGGAACGCTTATCCTGGGTCGTTGAAGGGATCCATATAGACATGTCAATAGGTACCCGAAAAATCTGAAATCTGTTCGCATCGGTATCCGAAAAGCGGATAAATATCTGTTATCCGGAAAAACAGATACAAATGCGAATACAAAGGTATCTACATCCGAAAATTATCCATTTGGTTTTTGTCAATATTATAGCTAATATTTCATGTATTTTTGTACAACAATAGACATGTATTTATTTATTAAAATAGTAGTTTGTTTTATATGAATCTAATGCATATTAATTGCTTAAAAATATTTATTATCATTTTATTTGTTTATTTTTCACACTTATATAATCAAAAGGATTGAAAAAAGTTTAGTTAACTCAAAACTGTCTATTTATGTTTCTTGATTTAACAATCCTTAGCGAATAAGATAATTATTCGATATCCATTTGTATCCGTAGATGCGGATATCTGATATCCGAAAATGATTTCGAATGCAGATGCAGATATGACACTATATATATTTGAAAGTAATCGTTTATAGGCCTAGATCCATATACCCTGGATCAAAGAAGGGATCTAATGTCGACGATAGGTTGGTATTCAGTTACATAGAAAACCGGGTTTTTCCATTAATCCCCGGTAGAGGATTGGTCGTATGAGTTATCGTATATACGTGGCACATTGAGTGGCAATGAGGATTCTTTGATGGATGTTATATTTTCCATGATTACTATAGTTGTTGATTGTCACTCTCGGAATGTTACGTGAGGTAGGCATTCAGGAGATCGATATCAAGACACCTAATAGTATACCAGGATGTTTGTATACCTTATGATGATGGTAAAGTTCATTGCAAGAATTTGTTATATTTTTTGCAACGGCAAAATCTGTCACTAAACCATCGTTAAATTGCATTTAACAATGGATTTATGACGGAAAGCAGATGACGACAATATTGAAGTCCGTAATCTAATGTCAATTTAACAATGGAATTTAACGTAAAAGCGTCGACATGTTTCCATTGTCTGGATAAATAATAAAAAATAAAATAAAATATTTTACCGACGTCTGTATAAAATAGTTCAGTTTTTTTAACATAAGGTAGTTGGTAAACCCCTAGCCATATTGCATGGAATTAGCAGGTAATTTTGATGAAGATACTTTTAGTCGTACAAATCTATAGATATTTCATCACTATTTGTGATTCTTTTAGTGTGGATTTAGCATCAAATATTTTTATTTCCTTACCAATATTTACATTGTCTTAACAACACTCTTGTTTTTTTTTACCTAAATTCAGTATCATGGAATTAAATAATGTTCGTTTGGTATAAGAAAACAACCCAAACAAAATCAATTCTAAACTTAAACTTAAATAGAAGAAGAAAAATCAGCAGATAACAACCCGTGAAGATCATCACAACTAACCATATTCATTTCATATAACAAGGATGACCTAAGATCTAGAAGAAAACCAAACTTCAAAACACATCAATTGTTCAACATCGCCAATACATTGACTAATTCACCTACAGATCCACCTCAATCTCACCTACAGATCCACGCCAATTTGAAAATAATCACCTGTTACATATACAAAAATAATTGCCAATTCAATCAACAACATGGAAGCAATAGATTCTTCCAGAGTTGCATTCAATTATCTAATAATAATGCCCATTTTCTTTGTTTACTCTGTTTTGGTGTTTTGTCCTTACAATTGATTCCAGTAAAGATGTCCTTCCATTTAAGTCTATTGTGGTTAAGGTTGCTTGCTTTCTTCTCAAAGCTTCTTAAGCTAACGAATATGTTGCAATTGCTTCTTCTTCTTCTTTTTTTCATCATATTGCCTTACTTCATTATCAAATGTAGTGTCCTTCAAGATGCAAGTTCATAGAACCTGGCAGATTTGTATGCTAAAATAAAAAGATATTAGATATTCATACCAAGGAATGGATTTTATACTGTATCTTATCTGGCCTAGGAGTACATTCTCCGCTTACTAAATACTGCTTTGTACCCTGCAATATGTCCAACATCTCCAAAACCCTTCACCACCTACTCCACCAGTTGCAACTTCCAAATCCCGAACAATCTGACTCCTCTGAGCCTCTGAATTATGCTTAGCCATCTCCATCTCCTCTCATCGCCGCTTCATCATCCAAACACAATATCAGAGCAATAGATTGTGACAACAACCAAACATCTTATATAGTCTTAGATTCAGTCATCATACAAGCAACATGTTCATCAACTCTAGCAATCATAGGAATAACAACAGCAAGCAGTTTCAAGCATCTTGGTAGTGGACTAAGGGAAGGAGCATGGTTTGATTTAAGGTCACCATAAATTCTTAAGAGACAGTACCCATCACAAGTGGCATCTCAAATAATGCTTTTAAAATGTTACAATCTAGCTTTCCGTATCAATTATCATCTCAGTGTTTAAATAATAATATCCACTCTGGGTACCAGAGCATCGCATTCATACCGTGAATCACCACTGAGAGAACAGCAATTTACAATCTTAGGCTTTCACTGCCAACCAGAGAGATAACAACAAGTTGAGCATCTTTCAACCGATAATTGAAATCAGGCAGATCGATCCGATCCAATTCAACGGCGAAGCACCCAGATCTATGTGCCGCAAGATCTCTGCGCGCACCCGAATCCAAACAAAACGGCGTCCTTCATTACACAAAACAGACGTGTGTGCCTAGATATCCACTGGGTCAACATCTCGTGAGACCCAAACCCTTTAAAGCTGATCGCACTCTGCAGATCCTTTCTATCTTACATTGCTGTTTTATTTTTAAAAAACAAACGAGATTTTGGGAACGAAGAAAAAAGCAAGAGGTAGAGGAAACGCATTGGTGGCAGATATTTCTAAAAAATGGGTAGGTTTGTTATGGAATGACTTATACCGTGTAGAGGAAGGGATTTGAAACTTACAGAATTTGGGATGGTTTCTTAGCGGCTAAATTTTGGAAAATACGAGGGAGCCTAAAAAAATTGGCATAATGTTTTGGTGGTAAAATTTGGGGAAATAAGAGGTATTTGCCGCAAAAGAATCTATGCTATTTTTTATTTTTTATTTTATTATTATTATTACTACTACTACTACTAAGTTGCGACGCACAAACCCTCTGCGTATTGTATTTCTTTCTTTTCTGCTCTCCGCTTCATCCTATTTCCATAAAATAAAACTAAAAATAGTAGGGTTTTTAGACGATTCTTCAGTCCAATTTCTTCCAACACGGTTACCTAAATACAATCCTAGGAAGTCAAATCACATGAAAAATGAGCGTGATCGACATTATAACTAGCGTCGATGCTATCTGCAACAAAAATGACAAATATAATGTCGACAAGCATCGCGCCATTCCTAATGTCTCTGGTAACGATAGCTTTGCCAAACTCTTAACTTCCTTCGAGACTGACATTGAAGCTGCTTTGAATGTAATTTTCGCATCGAATTTAAAAAATATGAATTGGTCGTTGGTTGCAATAGCTTTCGCAAATTAGGAATTACGTGGATTTTTATAGCGATCGTTCCCCTTTAAATGTTTACTAACAGTTATGATTTCCAGTGGTATGCGTTGTTGGTGTTGATACCTGATTTTGGATTTGAAGAAGGAGCATAGCCATTGGAGAAGCACGAACGTGGAAGCCCTAGCTCGAACTGGAAGGAGCGACGTTGGCGATAAAGATGATTTGAAGGTTTTTTGGTTCGGTGATTTGGGGAAAAGAAGCTGGAGTGTGTTCGGTGGAACAAAGGGGAAGTCTGAATTTGGAGTGGTGAAGAAGATAAGCGGTGAAGAAGATTTTTCTTTTGAAGCGGTGATTTGCGGAATGAAATTTTTCGTTCTGTGGTTTGTGAATGTCGATCCATAAGTTGAAGCAAAGACACCGAACCAAATTTGGGTACCGGTCCAAACTAAGTGTTGTTGCCGAACCAACGTGCGTCACTCCATACCTTTAGTTCGGTGAATACAGCTCCAACGTATGCCGAACCAAATATTTGGTTCGGTATTAGTGTATGCCGGACCAAATCATGCTGGTCCAGATGGATGCCGAACCAGAATGTGTTGCATGCCGAATCAAACTCCAGGGCTGCTATATAGCAGCCACCCCTTCTCGTATCTTCACTATATAAATAGAGGAGCCTCTGGACAACAATGGCAGTCGAAATTGAGAGCCAATTTCAGCCAATTTCAGAACTATCATAGAGAGCTGAAAGTCTACATAATTTTGTCTGTATTGTAAATTCTTCTTATGTACAGCCTCCAAAAGTGAATCAAGTTTGTAACTCTAATCTTTCAGTGATTAATAAAATCTCCTCTTTCTAAGTGGACGTACATTGCCTCGCGACAATGGAACCACTATAAATACCGGTGTTATTTATTTTTCTACATTGCATCGTTCTATGACTGTCCATTTTGGTATTTCTCTTTGTTTGTTCCGTCTCACTACAATCATGATCCAGTTCGTTATTTTTTTCCGCTGTGTTGGGTTTTTTATTCTCTTAGACTGATCATCTAAAGGGATTTTTCTCTAACAGTTTGGTATCTGAGCTGCAAGGTTGATTGAGGGGTGTTGGACGCTATGGTAGGAGATGAAGCGACTCCGGTTGTTACAAGACCCTATGCTAGAAGATGTATATCGCATCAGGATCACAGTTGGAAATTGAGAAATGGAATGGGGATAAAGACTTGGAGAAGTGGCAATGAAAGATGAAGGCTATTCTAATGAGGAATGAAGTCCATCCAGTAGTGTTTGCCCCTGAGGAGTTGATGGTAACATCTCAGTCGTGGAAAGGAAGAAGATGGAGAAATAGATGTTTACTGCTTTACAACTAGCTATGGGAGAGAATGTCATCTTAGAGATTAGCAGTGAGACCACTGCTAAGGGTATTTGGACCAAGCTAGAAAATATCTATTTGAAGAAATCTCTCACTAACCGTCTGATATTGCTGAAGATATTTTTCACCATTTGGATGAGAAAGAGGGTACTTCAGTGAAGGAACATCTTAATTTCTTTGATGATCTCGTGATGAAGATGAAGATTGTTGACTTGAAGATGGATGAGGAGCAAATGACAATGATTCTTTTGTGTTCTCTTTTGGAGCGATATACAGGTTTCGCTAACAGCCTTATCTTCGCTAGAGACACATTGACATTGGATGATGTGAAGTCAGGCCTTCTATCTGAGGGCTTGAGAGATCAGATGAAGGAGATAAGTGAAGGAAGTAAAGATGGAAGTGTTAGTCACAGCCTGTTTGTTGAAAGAGGTAGAGAAGATACGAAGATTTGGCACTCTAGAGGACGTTCCAAGTCTAGGAAGCCCGATAATGGCAGGAGAGGAAAATTTAAGGACGGGAAGTGCTTTATCTACAAGAAACCTGATCATTGAAAAAATGATTGTCCAGATTTGAAGAAGGAAGAAGACGGATCTTCATCATTTGCAGTGGAGAAGTCTGTATCTGACGATGTGTTATCTGCAGCAGTATCGAAGGTCTCAAACCATTGGGCGTTGGACTCAGGGGCATCTTTCATATGACGTCTAATAAGGATTACTTCAGTTCTTTCGTTGGACGAGAGGAAAACTCTATTCTTATGGGTAATGATACTAGTTGTAGAGCAATGGATGAAGGTGCAGTGAGGATCAGAATGTTTGACGGAGTGATATGCACTTTGATAGGTGTCTGGTATGTTCCAGGTCTTCGAAAGTCCTTAATTTTTTATAGGACAATTGGCATCTTTGGGATGCAAAGTAACTATCGAGAAGGATAGTCTTAAGGTTTCGAGAGGTGCACTAGTTCTTATGAAAGGAAATGTGATCCCAAATCTGTATTTGCTGAAAGGAACCGCAGTTCTTGGAGAGTCGTGTGTTAGAGTAGACAATTCTCGTGCTTTAGATGCTAAAAAACTTTGGCATCTTAGGTTGGGTCATATTTCAGAGAAGAGACGGAGGATAATCAAAGGAGAAAGCTTCGACAAGATGGACTTTTGCCAGGAGTGTGTGTTAGGCAAGCAAACTAAAGTATCTTTTGGAGTTGGACTCCATGGATCGATGTGAGTACTTCAGCACGTGCATATAGATGTTTGGGGACCGGTTACTACTACTCCTCTTGAAGGAGCAAAGTATTTTATCTCATTCATTGATGACTTTTCTAGGAAAGTATGGATGTATGTGATGAAGGCCAAATTAGAGAGTTTTGAGAAGTTCAAATACTGGAAAGCACTTGTTGAAAATCAATCTGGTTTTAGGTTGAAGGTGCTGAGATCTTACAATGGCGGTGAATTTGTCTCTAGGGAGTTCCTCGACTTTTATAGACATCATGACATTCAGAGATATTTCACTACACCTGGCGATCCGTAATCCAATGAGATTGCAGAAAAGATGAAAAGGACTCTACTGGAGAACGCTTGTTGCTTGAGATTGACGATGGACTTGTCTAAAGGCTTTTGGGCAGAGGCATTATCAAATGCGGCGCATATCATAAATCGAATTTCGTGCTCGGCCATAGATGGGAAGATTCCAAAGGAGAAGTGGAGAGGTAAAGCAGTGTATCTTGGTTACATTCGAATTTTTTGTTATCCTGTGTACGTTCACCATACAGTGAATGAAAAGTTGGAGGCTAGAGGATACAAGGGCATACAAATGGGATACACCGATGGTCTCAAAGGGTATCGAATTTGGAACCCTTTTGATTGGAAGATTGTTCATTCCAGACATGTTACTTTTGATGAGTATGTTATGTTCAATCCGAAGGAGAAGTTACCTACTGCATCAAAAGATTCTAATAGGCCTAAGGAGAGGAAGAAGTTCTCGTGTTTCAGCCAAATAGTAGAGTTGTTGTTGATGTTGTCGAGGAAAACGTAACTGATGAAACATCATAGGATAGTCTATAGGTACTTCTAGTAGTGTTGGTGATGTGCATGAATCTAGAGGAAGTTCAGTTCAAGATGGAGCTGAAAGAAGTTTAACGAAGCAGTACCTACCCGGGTCAGTCGTAGGACTATTAGGCCGTCCGAAAGGTATTGTGATTGGCAGTTTGCGAACCTTAGCCTTCGTGATTAGTTTGACTATGCCCTACATGTGGTTAATGAGGAGCCTCTTGACCTTGATGAAGCTTTGAAGTCATGTGACAGTTCGAAGTGGATGTGCGCTAAGGAAGAGGAGTTAGAGTCGTTGAAGAAGGACAAGACTTGGGATTTGCTACCACCTCCTCAAGAAAGCCGAGCGATAGGTTGCAAATAGGTGTTCAAGGTGAAGGATGATGGTAGATACAAGGCTAGACTAGTTTCTAAAGGGTTTTCACAAAGAAAGGGATTGGAGTATGATGAGATATTCTCTTCAGTAGTGAGGCATACGTCCATCTGTATTTTGCTCGCTATGTCGCAGCTCATGACTTGGAGCTGGAGCAATTAGATGTGAAAACCACTTTCTTGCACAGAGACTTGGATGAGACCATTACATGAAGTAGGCAGAAGGATTTGTTGTAGATGAGAAAGAAAATTGGGTTTGCAAATTGAAGAAGTCATTGTATGGACTTAAGTAGTCGCCTAGACAATGGTACAAGAGATTTGACTCCTTTATGCTTTCACTTGGTTTTGATCGTAGCATCAAAGACGCTTGTGTGTACTTCAAGCATTTAAAGAATGGTAGATGGGTATACCTACTCTTGTACATGGATGATGTGTTGATTGCTTCTAAGGATAAGACTGAAATCGATAATTTGAAGCTAAAGCGAAAAATGGAATTCGAAATGAAAGATCTTGGAGAAGCAAAGAAAATTTTGGTTATGGAAATCCAAAGGGATGGAAAGCTAGGACTTTTTTTACCTCACTCAAAAGGAGTACATTCGAAAGGTGCTTGCTACGTTTAGCATGGAAGGGGCAAAGATAATCAACACACTCATGCCTTTGCACATACAGCTTTATAGTGAAGGCTCTCCGATCTCGAAAAAGGACGAGGCTTATATGATAAAGGTCCTATATGCAAGTGCAGTTGGCACCTTGATGTATGACATGGTCTGCATTAGGCCTGACATTGCACAGGCTGTTGGATTGGTAAGTAGATTCATGGCGAATCCAGGAAAAACGCATTGGGAAGCAGTGAAGTGTATCTTCAGACACCTTAGAGGAACTTCAAACCATGGACTTGTCTTTGACGACCGATGAAGAGATTTCAGCTTGGTTGGATTTTGTGATTCTGACTATGCCGATGATAGAGATCGAAGGAAGCACTACAAGAAAACATACTATCAACAGCATCCAATATCAGCGTTTCTCCTTCAAATGCGGTCATAGAATTTCCGGAGGGAAAATGTTTCCGTCCCAAACGCTGAGGAAAACCTAATTATCATTTGCCGCCTGCTTTTTCCCACTTTCCCCAATTAATTCTATCGCTCTTTCATTTCGTTACCGCCTTCACAACCCAGAGCAAATTAAGTCTCTCTTCCAATCACCGAAGTTTCCCTTCGTCACTGCCCTCATCGTTCATGCATCTTCCTTCACCTCTCTTTCGATGTCGACTCTGAAACGTCACTGCTAGCTGCTCATCTCGGGTACGTGTTTCAACTAATCGTCGATTTTTTTTCAACTAATCATTTCTGTCGATGCCTTTTACATACAGTCGGATTAGGATTCACAACCGGATTTCATTTCAACTAATCGTCTCCATCTCAGGTACAAAGGGCACCTCAGATCGACTTTGTATGTAGGTTTGAAGTTTATAAAAAACCTTTCCAAGAAAGTATTGAATTCGAAATTCAATAAACGTTTATACCCTAAAATCGATTTGTTTGATTCCGTAGCCACTAAAAATGCTTACGAGTGTATATTGACTGCCTTGTCAAAGCCTGGTGGAGGTGAATTTGGGAAATATTATAGCTTGCCAGCACTTAGTGATCCTAGAATTGGTGAGTTTGATTTGCTTATTGACTAGTGAATTCATTTTTCTAAACTTACTTATCCTGCTATTATTTCTTACTAAAAATTTAAAACAAACGCAGACCGGTTGCCTTACTCAATAAGGATTCTGTTAGAATCGGCAATCAGGAATTATGATGGGTTTCAAGTGACGGAGAAGGACGTGGAGAAGATTTTGGTTTGGGAGAATACTGCTCCTAAACAAGTGGAGATTCCTTTTAAGCCTGCCAGAGTTTTGCTTCAGGTGTTAATCTGTGATTTTTTGGAAGTTGGTTATGTTGTATTTGGGAATCTGGACTTACACCCTTTTTACTCTACTTGATGCTTGATAGCGAGTAAAGGGATATATAAGGTAGAACCCTGCTTATAGCGCAGAACCGTAGTAGGAAGGCTTTCATCTAACCTTCCGCTTTTTAGGTTTACAAATTAATTTCTATTACTGAAGTTAGGTTTATAACTTCTGAACTGCCCTTGCAACAACAAAAGGGTGAAGGATTATTCTTTTATTTTTCTGTTGGATCTTATGCGATGCTATACAGCCGAGCTTGTAAAATAGAAGATGCTTTTAACAAAAGGAACTGTTTTTTGTCTTTAATGTATTTTTATGTTGAATACTTGCTTCTTTCGTAATGAATAATAAAATGCTACTTAAATACATAGTAGTTGACTTATTTACACTATGATATGTTAGGTGTATAATTTATGTAACTTGGTTGGCATGCCTTGCACATATGCTGAATATTTATTTACTTAGTTGTCCTTCCTTTTTTGTTTAACAGGATTTCACGGGTGTTCCAGCTGTTGTTGATCTCGCATGCATGCGTGATGCAATGAACAGACTTGGTGGTGATTCAAATAAAATCAACCCTTTAGTAAGTGTTTTAACCTTATTTTGCTTCTAAGGAATGAAAAATCTGATCCAATCACCATAACATTAAACTTTATTTGTACAATTATTAAATACGTGTTCAAATTGGCTGAGCGCATATTTTGAGAGCTCAATCAATATTTGTTAAGACTATAGATTCAAATAGGCCGTGAATATTTTTTATTTTTTTCAAAGAAGTTATTGTTGATTTTCTTAGGCAAAGATGTTTGATGTCTTCCTTATTAATTTTATATGCACCTAAAACTTAACAAAGCAACATAAGTGTGCACTTATAGTGGACTTCTTTTTCTGTACACAATATTTAGGGAAAGACATAATAACACATTACAAAGATGAGTTTTTGTTGCGCTCTATTATTTAACATGATGTGATTGTGTTCGAATTAGTCGACTGTATTTGATAAGAAGCCCATTTGAATTTCAGTTAGATTACTTTAGTCGGTGAAAAGAAAACAATGAAGGCTTATCATTCTTATTTTTAAATTTTGAAAGATGGCTGTCATTTTACTTGAAGTAAAATGGTTTTTCATTTTTTTTTAAAAAAATGAAGCACTTTGTCATATTTTTAACATATTACTCGCTAATATACTGTATGATTTTGTTCAATATACTATAACCCTATTTTGTATCACATACGTTAAGTTATCATTTTATTTCATATATAAGTTATAACATTTTTGTTTCTTGCTTTGTAGCAAGATAGCAGCTTCACATAAATTGTACAAACCACCCATGTTCCACCTCACCCTTTAATCGCAAGAAGCAAGAAAGCATGTAAAGAGTGCTCTCGAGAATTCCGGCAAAGCAAAGAGAGTGCGTAAGAAATGAAGGAATATTAGGAGTAGAAAGTCTACTTTATTGCAATCTTATACTTACATTTTCTAACTAGAAGTATCCTTTGTGCTAAACTATGTTCTATCTCTCAGGTTTTCCTGAAGATTTTTTTGATAGATTTGAAGCATTAAAGCTTGTTTGGGTTACATACTACATTATGCAACGTAATTGATAGGTTTTGATAGATTTTCTGCTATTTATTTCTTTATACTGATTTAAAATAAACTCTACTCTACATACTACATTATGCAACGTAATTCAACAAGCTCAAATAAAATTTTAGTAGGCTATTTCAAATGAAGTGCTTGAATTATAAGGTATCATTGTGCAATTTAATGGTTCATTTGTATTATGCAACAATGAGTGTAGTTGTATTTATTTAATTAGAACTACAGTAAGTGCTAATCCTATTGCTTGAATAGTTCATGGAAAGACTTCTAGAGTAGTACACATATGTTTGTAATGCTCAACTACAGTAAGTGCTAATCCTGTTGCCTCAACTCCACGATGCGCGTTCTCACATCCATCTCCACTCAGTAGCGAAGCTATCTCATAGCAGCCACTGTAGCAACAGCAGCCATACTGCAAAACCAATGTTTGATGGACTGGTGCTTTCAACTCGAACATGCTGTACTTAGCCTCACTTTATTAGAGGATCGGAATGGCTAGCTCTACTCTCAGGTGAATGTTATGCATGTTGTACTTAGCATATTTTTAATCTTTAACTCTTTTTGCTTCTTTTTTTAGGCGCTTCATAGCTTTAGAAATAATTATATTTATTCTTCCTCTTAATACCGTCTCTATTGAATTTATTGCTCTATTTAGATTTAGGTGTACATAGTTTAGCTCATATACGACTATTTTTACATTACTCATTCCTCTCCCAAAAGAGCCATTTACCCTACATGATCTTCTGCTTCCTTAAGAAAGATGTCTTTAAGTATATAACTATACACTTATGTTTTCCTATGTATTTAGCTATAAAACTATATATAAAGATCGTTTGTGTTACAAGTTGTAATTTATTTATGTTAGAATTACTGTAAATATCTATTTATGATCATTATTTTCTTCTGCCTGCAACCACTGCATGTACCTAAATTTGGTAACGTGGATAGTGATAACATCCTATACACATTATACCAATTGAAAAAAGCATGTCAGCTCTAATGACCTGAGAAAAATCCCAATGTTACATGTCTTGGATATTCCCTACTTAATTTGAATTGAGAGCAAACAATAACTATGAGTCTAGTGATGAGAATAAATTAATCAAGTTTTATAAACATCCGACTAAATTAAATAAATTTGTATAATTTAGCCAAGTTTAATAAAAAAATTAATTATGTTAATCTAGTCTACAGAGAGATTTTGAACTTAATGCTGAATCTTCAAAGTGATTTCCATCAAAGCTAACTTTGGATTCTATTTAATTGGTTTTAGGAAATTAGTGTGAACTTGCACACAGTTCATTATATAGCATTGATAGGTAGTAACATTATAATTTGGATTATTAGTGTAGTATAATGTCCTTCCATGTTACTGAACACATCCTCTAATATCATATGTTTTTTCCTAGAGTACTTTCAATTATTTAATAAGTATATCTTAAACAACCCAAACCATTTTTATTCAATTAAAACTGTAATTAAATTTGGCATTGAACTGTTGAGCTTCATATATATAATTTTTTTATAGAAATATGACTTAATTTGGAGTAAATGTTGGGAGTACATGTTACTTTTTCTTTCTTTTTTGGTTGCTCCCTGGTAAAGGAAAGCTTATGAAATATCTCTTAGTTTATTGTGTGAACTGATCCTTGCCATGTTGAAAAATAACAAAACTTGGAGTATCTTTGTTCATATGTAAATGAAATATATTGTTTTATAGGTTTTATTGTGCTATGGTCCATACAGTAATATTCATCAAAAGCAAAGAATTTCTAAACTAGCATAAGACATAAGTTTAATTTCCTTGCAATCCATAAACCATCTTTTCATGGGTATTATGTCTCAATCGTTATAGTTGAAACTAGTTTGACGTTGCAAGTTTAAACGATCTCTCATTGATTGTTTGGAAAATTTTCGCCCCTTTCATGAAAATTTGTAAGCATTTCTTTTTACGGTATGATGACGGTATGATGAAGTAAATATCATTTGTGATCTTGACACCAAAGTGGAAGAGATATTTTATCAATGGTATTTGATTATTTGGAAACTAAATACTTTAAACTGTAAAACTACCCTCTTAAATAATAATTCTTTTTTTCTTCCCTTCATAAAACAGATGTGATATTTAGACTAGTTTTATTCATGGTGCTCGGCAAGTAGGGAGCATGCTTTCTACCACTCTTTATGTTGTCTTTGCTTTTAAGGAGCTTTAATTGGGATTGGTTCATTAATCTACAAAGAATCCTCTTAAATTCCCACTCAATATCTTTTCTCATCGTTGTTGGTGTTTGATAGTGAGAAATAAGGGTTTAGATGCCTTAGATGCCAACGTTGATCGAATGCAATTTATAACTGATAGATTAATTGTTCTTAACAAGCCATTAATTTATAACTGAATGGAATTCATAAACGATAAATGAATTAAGTGTTTGATGCCTCAAATAGCAATAAGTGTTTAGTCTATGCACTTGTATTATATTTGTTGCATGTTTGGGAGCTAGTAGATATCAACTGTAAACGTTATATTTATTAAAATTTGATATATGCATTAGTTTTCCTATTAATATCAATTCTTTTACACATATTTTGAATGGTCTGAACTCAAATTAGCAAAACTGAAAATGGTCTAAACATTCATTTGTCATATTAATTGTCCTATTAATTCCAGATAGCATAACTAATTAGGGGATGCCAACAAACTTTCAATTCATTCTGCAAGAGAAACTTAGACTTAACACCATTTCTGAAATGGACTAAACTCAAACTAGAAAAACTTCAAATGGATTTTGGAAAATAGTTGTGCATTGCCAAGTAATATCATTATTTCTCTTTGACACAGGTCAGGTTTTTGACACAGGTCAGGTTTGCTTGCTTATGAGCAAAGAAAAAGGTAAATAACATTCTTAATCCTCCACAATTATGAAGCAGGCAAGTGATATATTATTTACACTTGAATATTACATCATTTGTCCAAATAATTGGATCCCACATCACCATGATTGTGCCTTTGAGCCGTTCCTCGTTAGTACTTTCAATTAGGATTTATTATCTACCACTTTTTGCATGTTGGATATATAAAGTTTACTCTCAAGAATAACAACCATTAAACATTTACTTTGTCTAATAGTCTGCATCAAGCCAAGCTGTTTGGAAGGGGAGTTTGACTTTGATCCCCTAATGTCCCAAACTAACATGTACATTAAATTAATTTGAAGTAGAAGTACTCCTATTTTCTGGAAAAGGAGTAACACCATTCAGTCTTGTTCGTTTTGATTTGCTGCTTTTATTTTTGATTTGAGTCACTAGATTACTCCATACATGATTTTCAATGACGTCATCTTATTGAGTGTCTTAAATTCAAAGAGGATTTGGCCGTTTCTTGTCTTCCTAGTATTTTTCTGTCCCATGGTGTTGATTCTGCTGTCATCTACTTCTATTGACTTATCATTTTCATTCATTGCGTCTTCACTTTTCAGGCAGAAGTCCATGTCTTTATGAGTTTGTTCAATGCTTCTACGACTAGTGCTGGGCTGAGTTGAACGGGCAGTTGGCTGTGTGTTGACCTCAATTGATATTTCAGGGCCAAGATTGGGATTACTGGGATTTCAGGGCCAAGTTGATTTTTAATGCGAAAGCTATTTCAGTTGATTAATGTTAACTACAGGTTTGCTGTTTAAGCTTTATGTTCTTAACTATCAATTATTAAATTTAAAGAATGATTACTATTTTAATGTCATAAATTAAATGTAGGTTGTGTTATTAAAGTTGCTATGTTGAATTTGGTATAGTTATCGGGACATTGATGGTAAAGACTAAGCCTGTTCATGCCAATTATATGTTGAGCCAAGTTAGGATTTCAAAACACTGTATAAATTAGGGCTCTGTGGAGCATTGAAAGCATCTCACACAAGCACAACGTCAAATTAGCCTTCCAAAAAATTAACGTACTTTTTTACCTGCTTGCTTTTATTTTATATATAAATAGTTTGGTTTCAAAGTTGGTGATCTTCCACTAATCAGTCATGATGAATTAAATATTCCACAGTTTAAGAACTTGCCTTCTTACTTATGTCTCAGAGCTACTGCAAGCCTGCAAATTGCTTGGTTGGATCATGAATAACTGCTGCAACTTGCGGACGCGTTGTGATTCTATGACAGTTGACTTAGAGTTTTCATGCAACTTAGGGTCTATGACCATATTATATTTCATTTTCTTGCCGATATTTTAGGTTATGAACTATGTACAATATTGTATTGTTGCTGCCTGCCTTGTTGAACTTTGTACTATATGTATTATTGTTGAACTGGGGAGTGAGTACTATCTGAATTGGATTACATATGGTATTATGTATTATTGTTGAACTGGGGAGTGAGTACTATCTGAATTGAATTGTACTATATGTATTATTGTTGAACTGGGGAGTGAGTACTATTTGAACTGAATTGCACAAAGTATTGTAATTGTAATGTACTGAGTATAGAGCATTTTCTGAATTCTTTGGAAAAAAAATGCATATCCCTACGACAGCGTTTATACATTGCTGTCAATTCATTGGAAAAAAAATGCATATCCCTACGACAGCGTTTATACATTGCTGTCAATTCATTGGGAAAAAAATGCATATCCCTACGACAGCGTTTATACATTGCAGTAGAAAACTATTAACAGCGTTTATACCTTGCAGTAGAAAAATTATTAACAGCGTTTAATAAACGCTGTAGAAAGTTGGTTTTTGACAGCGTTTATATTTTTGCAGTTAAAACTTTAGGGTCAACGACAGCATGTCGTTATACAGCGTTTTTAAAAACGCTGTGAAAACTTTTAACAGCGTTTTTCAAACGCTGTTAAAAGTCTTTTTTGTTGTAGTGAAGTCAGCCTTCGGATATATGTTCACCATTGGTAGGTTGTAGACGATTGTGGCTTTGTCCATCACAAAGGCAGAGCTCATAGCTGCGGTTGAAGTAACTAAGGAGGCACTTTATTTAAGGCGATTGTTGTGTGATTTGGGCTTCGTATATGAAGGCGTGGATGTATACTGTGATAGTCAGAGTGAAATTCACTAAGCTAACAATATGGCATTCAACCCGAGGAAGAAGCATATTGAGGTAAGAGAGTCATTCCTTGTCTCGATGAGTGAAGAGAAGCTAGTTCATCTTCGGAAAGTTCACACAAAGGAGAATGCAGCAGACATATTTACCAAGTCATTGCCTATTGCTAAGTTCAAGCATTGCTCGAACTTGATTCGCTTAATGAAGTGCTAGATGCCATGGGGTGGCATGGGGGGAGAGTTGAGATGGTTTATGGAGACTTTTGTTTTCATGGTGGAGATTGATAGGTTCTACATGGACTGAGTACTTAGAATACTTTGTTGATGGACGGTGATCTTGCCGGAGTTCGTGACAAAATGTAATGGGTGATGGCATTGCCGAAGCTCATTGAGTATATATTCATTGCTTGGAGCATAAAGGTGTAGATGGAGTTGGAAGGCTTGCTTGAAAATCTAGTATCAAGGTGGAGATTGCTGGTGTTGATACCTTATATTGGATTTGAAGAAGGAGCATAGCCATTGGAGAAGCGTGGAGGTGGAAGTCCTAGCTCGAACTAGAAGGAGGGACGTCAGCAATAAAGATGATTTGGAGAAGGTTTTTTGGTTTGGTGATTTTGCAAAAGGAAGCTGGAATGTGTTCGGTGGAACAAATGGGAAGTCTGAATTTGGAGCGGTGGAGAAGATTTTCCTTTTGGATTGGTGATTTGCAGAGCGAAAATTTTCGTTTGGTGGTTTGTGAATGTCGGTCCAGAAGTTGAAGCAATGACACCGAACCAAATTTAGGTCTACCGGTCCAAACTAAGTGCTGCTACTGAACCAATGTGTGTCGCTCCATACATGTGGTTCGGTGAATGCTGCTCCAATTATGCCGAACCAAATATTTGGTTCAGTATTGGTGCATGCCAGACCAAATCATACCGGACCAAATCATGCCGATCCAGATGGATGCCGAACCAGAATGTGTTTGCATGCCGAACCAAACTTCAGGGCTGTTATATAGTAGATATCCCTTCTCATATCCTCACTATATAAATAGAGAAGCCTCTGGACAACAATGACAGCCGAAAATGAGAGCTAATTTCAGCCAATTTCAAAGCCATCCTAGAGAGGTGAAACTCTACAGAATTTTGTCTGTATTGTTGATTCTTCTTATGTATAGCCTCCAAAAGTGAATCAATCTTGTTACTTTAATCTTTCAGTGATTAATAAAATCTCCTCTCCCCAAGTGGACGTACACTGCCTCGCGGTGGTGGAACCACTATAAATACCGGTGTTATTTATTTTTCTACATTTCATTGATCTGTGACTGTCTTATTTGGTATTTATCTCTGTTTGTTCTGTCTCACAACAATCACGATCTAGTTCATTATTTTTTTTCCGCTGCGTTGGGTTATTTATTCCCTTAGACTGATCATCTGAAGGGATTTTTCCCCAACATGTGTATCTAGGGTTTGTTACTTGCATCTATTGTGAGGAATAAGTAATAGATATTTCATGTAGTTATGAACTTCTTCATATGAATATTTTTGTTTAGAAAGACGAGTTAGCAATGCAATAGAAGAGCAGAGCGACGATAGTGGTATTGAATGTGGAAATTAGGAGAATAAAGGCGAAGTTGATGGTCAGATCTAACGTTCTCCAATTCAATTTCGATATGTTCTGCAAATTCAGTTCTTCATTTATGGCTTTTTCCATTGGTTTGCTTTTTTGAAAATATACGATATATTTCATTATTCCTGTTTCGTTTCGTTATGTTTCATAGTCGATTTAAGGACAAATTGACTTACTAGATTCAAACATTCATCCGCTTAAATGTAAAAACTTTGGCTTAGGTTGTTGTAACTTTCATATTGTAGAGTACTTCAATTTTGACCAAAAAATTCAGTTAATAAAAGTTGAAATATTGTGCTAATGATCGAACTGAACATTTAGAAATCATGAAATATTATCTTATTTACCTTACTGAATGGTTTTTTAACTATAGTTTTTCTTAACCTTTATTGTTTTGGATTCCTTTCGAATAAGTATCAAATTCTTTTGCTTTGTTTATTGTCCACACACAACCATATTATATATTATTCATTTATTTTCTAGCAATAGTAATTATTATACAGTGGTACCTTATGAGTCTGAATTGATTAAAAGGGATAGCAGAGTATCAAAGATTATGGATTAGTACCTTATTAAATGTTTAAAATATAATGCTAAAACTAATTTAGGGCTCGATGAATACTATACCTGTATGGAAGAACATTCTTAAGGCTTGATGGAAAACTTCTAATTTTCTATGGTAAATCCTTGACTTGAATTGTTTGAATCTTTTATCTATACCATTATGATTAATTAGGTTTTGCTACTAAAATGCTACTTTTGATTGATATAGTTTTGTATGGTTATTGAATGCAGTTTAGTAAGGAATATACATGATTATATAGTCAAATGTTTGTTATTGTTTCAATGCTAATCAATTTTGGTTCAAGTTATGTTTCCATCTTTGGTTCATATTCCTTGGCATATAACACTTCTTTTATAGCAATTATACATTGTCTAAATAGAAACTTAGTAAATGTCATTAGTGTGGTATTTTTAAAATGAAATGCTGCCATCATGTTAGTATTAATGGGATTGATATTTTAAGAGACTAATGATTGCAAGGAGGGCAAAATGTCAGCATCTTTGTTTTTATTTTGTATTGAGTTCAAGGTTGCGATGTTTGTTTTTATCTCATTTTGAAAATTTATTTTTTTTAAGTTAAAATTAGTATAGGGTTTGGATTAATAATATGAATTAAGATTAATTCTGCTGAGAATAGTATATACATAAGTTTGGGTAGGCTAAATGTACATAGGATTATTCTGTTTCCTCTATGTTAAGAAATAGCATGTGATAGGTTTTCATATTGGATCAGTATTTTATTTTAAGGGAGCTAAGTTGTAGAACTTATCTAGGTGGTGTATATTCTTTTGTTCATTAGCCAAAATCTACGACCCAGTTTATATACTTCTGTAGATTTCCGAAATGTGTCATATGTCCGTAAATGGCATTTAGGTTTCTAGGAAATATTCCATGAAATTACTACATTTGAAAATCAATTTTGTCTGTCTTTATTCAATGTTCAAAATTGTATTAAATTCTTGCAGTATAGTTGAATGCGTCTTCAGTATATAAAATACTATTGAGCAGGCAAGATGGTCTCATTGGTTAAAATAACTTAATCCTACGATTGTTGTTTTAGAAGGAATTAAATTTATTTTTTTAGGTGTGAAAACCTCTAAAATAAAATCATTGAAATAAAGATGTACCACAAATTTAATAAATTTCAAAAAAGCAACATGCAATCGGTTAATAAATGCTGATAAGATGCAAAAGGTTTTCTAATATTTTAAATGAGCCAGAACGTTGAACCATCTTTTACCAGGTATGGTTCAAATATAAAATGAACTTATCTTTTCCCTTATATATTGGTATTTTTGTAACTTTTTATATTTTTCTCGAATGTTTTGTTTCATATGTGCACGAAGTTGTGAACTTTTTTGTTGAGAGTGAATTTTCAGGTGACTGATAATCAAGATGAGGAACTAAGGCATATTCTATGAAAAAGGTTTTCCAGACTTCCGCGAAATACTACTACTAACGAAAGAGCTTTTGCGTGAAGCCATAACTCAATTTGGCCTAGGAGAAACATAGGTTCAAAGGACAACTTCAAATAACCAAGACATCATGAGTGTGAGCAATTACTAAAATATAAAAAGCCAAGGTTTGTGCCTGTTTTCTTAACCTTTATCTCTGTAATTTATTACGGGATTTGGTTTCACTGCATGATGTTCTGACCGTTTACTTTCACTTCATATTGTTTAATGGTTTATTTTTGCTTCTTGGTACTTAAATTATTTGCTTTGCTTTATGGTGACTCAAACACAAGAACAAACTAAAAATATATCTTTTTAATAACATCCAATTTCTGACTCAAGTTACTAAAAAAACAACACTGTGTCAAGCAATCAACTGATTTGTATCACGATTAGTAAATTATACTGCCTCAAGTGTGGCTATTCACATATAAGTTTATGTATTATGACAGTTTATATTTTTGTTTGTTATGTAGAATAATTTTTCTAGCGGAACATGGTATTTGGTGATTTACATGTACAACTATAGTTATCAAACATGTCCGAAGGAATAAGAGTCTACCATGTGAGCATTAATGAATTATTCACTTTTCTTTTTCTCCTCGACACTGGTGCAGGCGGATAAATATAGACGGCGTTGCTACAAAAATAGAGGTATTGCATGCTTATGACAAAAAGGAAAAAAAGTAAAGATTTTCTATGCACATCAGCGCTAAGCGCACGTGGCAACATCGCTATGCTACATCATAGCAGCAATAGCCGACACATCCTGCTGCATAGAAGTCGTTTGACTGCTATTGTATGCAGCAGCATAGTGCTGCTGCATAGCAGCCATGTGATTGCTACTGTACACAGCAGCACAATGGTGCTGCAGTTTGTAGATCCACTTTGCTCCTGCTATCAACAACATCATTAATGCTATTACATGCATCAGCATTGGTTGCCGCTACATCTATATTCAATTTTAAGAGTACTCTTAACTATGGATTACTGTTTTGCCTCTGGATTAAGAGTATAATCAATTTGTATAAGTACTCTTAACTCTGGATTATAATTGATCATTTGCCATATCAATTAAGTTAAAAAACATGCACACTATTGTTGAATACTACAATATTTTCTTCTAACTACCACCTCTTTCCTGTAAAAAAAGCGTTCGATTATTGTTCCTAAGGTGTTCCTAAGGTAATTCATTTTTGTCCAAAGCACACGAAATAGGTGATTAATGCTTGCTTATTTTGCGGCAATCCTCTTGAGAACCATTTGTTTTTTAGATCTAATTTATGTAAACTCAGGGATGCTTAAATCTTATTTCTAACCTTTTAACTATTTTATTATCATTTTCTTTTTTCCTAATTTATTTCAGTTTTTTTTTTAGCAAATATACCAAGTATTACCTTTAATTCATACATTGTCTAATAAATGAATATAGTTATATACTTTTCCTATACCATTTTGTAGATGTCTTCAATTCAATTCTCAAATAATCCATATAAAAACTTCGTTCATAGACGGTCTCGTCTTATGTGTTTAATAGCTGTGTAGTTCTAAGAGTTGAAAATATGGATCAAAATGTAGGAGCATGTATTTAATTTTTGTAGAATTAGATGGACTCGGTTTGATGTTTGATTTTTACATTTTAAAATCAACGTAGACTCAAAATTTTACTCAAAATTGCATAAGTTTTTTGGAGTTCAATTATTTGATCTCCCTTCGATATTATAATTTTATTGATAAAAAAATGTGCATTCTCCTCTTTTGATTTCTCAAAAGTTGCGTAAAGGCATGGTTAAATTTTTTCTTTCATTTTTGTACTTGACAGAACATTGGACTCAATTTGACTATGACTGTCATCTTTTTAGCGTCTCAATATTTATTGTGAATTTAATTTTTAAGCATCCTATTCTAATTTTGAAACATTGCTACATTCTTTTTATACTTAAGGACTTTGCGAAATAACCAATGGTAAATTTTCTTTATTAGTCTAAGTTGAAATAATATTTGAGCACACAATATGACAAATATGCTTACTAATAAATTTTCGAAATTACTATATGTTCATGACGTTGTGATAGGCATATTTTCACGTTCTTCCCAATTATCGCATGTATGAAAATTTTACTTTAATGGATACATATTATTGACCAATTTGAGAATACACAAGGGATTATTCTTTAGAATTTCCATTTCAGTTTGTTTTGGTGTTTTTTTTTCAATTTTATACATATTTTATGTTTAAGTGAAGAGTTAACTTAAAAATTATCATTTTTTACATGTATGGATCAATCAAAAGCTTAGTATTAACAAACAAAAATTTAGTTGTACCTTTTCCCTCGGCCATAGTTTATGCACTCTAACTAGGATTTTGTGTACTTTCTATTACATATATGCTAATGAGATTACTCTAACTCTTCTGCTTTTATTTTTGCCATGTGATTTCTACAGTTCTACACATTTTGGTTACTCTGTCCTTTTATAACTAAAGATTGGAAGATACCTTTTCATCATTTAAGAATGTTTAAGCTACTGTATTAGGTAGTAGTAATCATTTTGATGCTACTGATGTATGTTACCAACTTAATTTCCTAATCATAATAGATACCAAGTATTCGGAGGAGTGAGAGTTCTATCATTAGTTTCAGATGATAGAGCATCCATGAGAATCATCTTCAGTACTGTAAGATGTGCATTGTATTTCACTTTTTATATTCTGGATTTATGGTTGTTATGTTTGATTTCTGATCTATTTTGGCTTTGCACGAAAGCAACTCATGTTAAAACCACCAAAATGATTTTTAAGCACTCATTACTTATGTCTGTATGTCACGGCAGTATGCATGTAATGAAATAAGTTGGTTTAAGTGGCAGGCAATATTTTTGAATTTCTACTTTTAACTTTGTTTTTTTTAGAACTGGTGGAGGAAGAGTTTCAGACTCAAAAAAGGATTAAGAACTATACACTATACATTTTTATAATTGATAGTACAACTAGAGACAGTTCCATCTTTCTCTCTGATTTTTGTGGGTATATTCTCTATGTTTGCTTGATTTTTAAGCTCCTAGCTCTCCAAGTTACAAATGAAATCATACATCAAAGTTGAAGATATAAAGCTAGTGTTAAGATAGATTTATTTACCTGAAACCTACCAAACATTAGATAGAAAAATATATATTATTTTTTCCTAATATTTTACATTATCCTCTTAATGCTTATGAACTGAAGTGGGTTTAAAAATTAAATAAAGTGTCCCTAACTTCTTTTTTATTTCTTCTGGTTATTTTTTTGAATGCTTTTTTTCTTCTCCATTTTTCTGTGTTTCTTCGATCTCTTTATGGAGGTTTGAATTTTGTTTAAATGCATAGTTTTTTGAATTTCTTCGACAACTTTTCAATTTTATTCCGAATCAGATGTACCATCGTCACCTTTTAGAACAAGTGCTTCCCGTGATGATAAGTGACTTCAACATAGTTTCAAATTATATAACTTCAAAGATTTGTGGCTGGCTTATTCAAATGTTAACTCTGAATACACAATGGTTAATACTCTTTTTAACTTTCAAAGCAAGCGACGCTTACAACAAGAACCACCTGCTAAGTCAAGATATGTGGTTTGGTTGAGTTCTTATTGCCCGTTATTCGTTTCCCCATATTTTCTGATTTTAGATTGAATGTTACCATTAGACAAAGTTGGTGTGATTTACTATGGCTTCTTTCACTAATGATTTTAAATTAGGATTTTATGTTAATATTTAATAAATAAATACCTATTGGACATTTGTGAATTCGTGAGCTTTTGGTTGTTCAGGAAATCTTTAGTGTTGTTTAGAAGTCCAAGCCAATTAATTGATGATTGTTATTTTCAAACATAAATTCCTCAGTTAGTAGAAAAGGATAATAAGTACTAATTAAATGTGATTTTTATATGTAATGTCAACCCGTTGTGTTATTAGTTGATATAGTGTCCTTAACCACTTAAAATATTAGATGTTATGTAAACCCATTTATATTAGCATTTACTGTTTGCTTTTGTAAGACAAGTATTAGGCCAAACTTTAAATGAATATCATTTTTTCCTACTCGCCTTTATTTACATGCAAAAGGTCTTGTAAGGGCAACTCCAATGGTTGCATTATTTGCTGAATCCATCAAAAAAAATTATCCAGTCGTCAAATTCAAGTTGAATATTAAGTTTAACGTTCAGGATTCAATTCAGGATCCTGAACTGGGCTTGGGCGCCCATTTAATGGGCGCCCAAGCCCTGGCGCCCATTTAATGGGCGCCCAAGCCCTGGCGCCCATTTTATGGGCGCCAGACTTCTGGCGCCCATAAAATGGGCGCCTATGCCCCCCCAATTTTGGGGGGCATCAGGCTCCCATTTTATGGGAGCCTGGCATCAGGCTCCCATAAAATGGGCGCCTGATGCCAGGCGCCCATTAAATGGGCGCCTAGCCACTGGGTGCCCAACCCAAATTCAGGGTTGAATATTCAGCGGGCTGAATATTCAGCCCTGAATCCATTGGAGTTGCCCTAACGGTAAAGGAAATATCCTCCCCTCTGTAAAATAATAGCATTGTTCGCTACATGCGATTAAATTGCTTTATATATCATGTGTTGACATCTAGATCATTTTTTAACACTTCATATTATTTAAATATAAAAACTGAAAGTATGTATGCTTCGTCTTCATCCGGTATAATTTGTAATGGAGTTCTGAGAATGTTTATGTTGTCATCATCTTAATACTCACTACCTTCCAAATTTTTTTTTATGTGGATGAACATTACTTTACCTCTTATTTAATGTTGATCAGATTGGTTTGAATTCAATGAATCTTATCAATAACCGATTTTTTTTTTTCAAGCTTTCAATATAACTTGTTGGTAACTTTGGACTATGACTTAATGTTTGATTTGAAATAAATCTGTAAATGTTTACTTTATGTCTTTTTAGTGTCCATTAACATTGTCCCATACTATGTTAGGTTCACATAATATATTTTGTTTCCATTATGAAGCATGTACGTTGGATACTTCTCTTAAAACTATTATTTCAATAATATCCTTAGCTAACCATTTTTAATCCATTGTTGTGTCCCGGCTTCCTATGAACCTATGATTTATTTCGAAGAATCCTTTGAACCCCTTTTCAACTACCATTTTTAGTCAATTTTTTAATCAACAATCTTAAAAGTTTCTTGCAAATGAAATATGTCATAGACTAGATTGTTTTCTGGGGTTAGGAAATGATACAACTGTCATTTTATATGTTATAATCGTGTGTTTTTAAACCGTTATTTGGGAGAGAAAAAATTAGGTGTTTTATGTGGTAGTTATTTAATTGTAAAATAAATGGTTAAAACTATAACAAAGGGTGCATTTGAACAGTGTAAATTAATATATTTTTTCCATGCCTAAACAAATAATCTCACTTAATATCTCTTCTGTTGAAAATTTATTCCTAAATATTTAACTCCTAATAATTAAGAGTGATGCTAAATGCACCCAATTTTGTACTCCACCACCTAATTTCAATTTATTCCTTTCTATTCTACTACCTTCTTCATATTACCCTTTTTTTTTAAAACGAGTCACCCAACTGGATGAGTGTTATGCGTTGTCTACCGTGTAACCGACCAAATGCATTGGTTCTCGGCATTTCATTATTAGATATTTTATTTTTCAATCAACAATATACCATCTATCAGTTATACCCTTTTGAGATAAAGCTGCATGACTATTCATTTTCTTTTCTTTTTTCGAGGATTAAAATAATAGCATTCATACGATGGCACATTTAGCACAAATCATATTTAATATGCACAGTTAAATTATAACCACTAATTATCTTCATATTAAAATGTGAATATATGGGTTAAATGATGACTAAACGTCAACTTAACATTAGTGTTATATCCATATTTTGATATAATTAAACTGTCCGAAATTATAGAATCTGGAACACATCTGTTGCCACAACACTTTTGACCACACACATAGCAATAATAACATGTCTTACAAATGGACATGTCTCGAACTGTTTACGGCCTTTTTTTATTAGTTAGTTTGGTAAACATTTGTTTTCATGAAGGACACAAAATATTGGAATCAATAGTTCAGACATGTTCACTATCATTGATAGCAGCTAATTCTCGAGGATCTTTAACTCATATAAGTTACCATTGATTGCAGGTAAAACTATTTGTACATAGTACATTCGTATTTGATGATTTCAGCATAAATTTGCGTAAATAGCTTAAACGTTTCACTACCAAAGCAGCTATTCTCAAGAGCCAAGAACAAATGGACACGATGAAGTATTGGTGCGAAGCTCATGGATTATTCAGCATATTTGCCATGTTAAAATTTCTGAACTCGAAATTTGATTAGTGTCAATTTACTTGTCAAATGAGCTTCATGTCTTTTGGGTTGAATTGAAAATTTTTGCTTTTAAAATTATTAGTAAAGTTGGAAAAACGTTCCATTAATCAAATTATGATATGTTGTGTTAAATTTGGCGCTGTTTACAATAGAAGTTTGTGTTTATGTACCGTACATTGATTTCTACGAGTTTCCATTTCTTATTATATGAATTGGAAATTTTATATTGGTTTGAAGGGGTTTTATTTATGGTATATATCCAGTTCATACCATGTAAGCTTTGTTTGACGTTTAGCTATTTTTAACTTCAAAATTAATAATGATACATGATGATATGACGGGAAAATTTTCATAATTTACTTATGTTTGGTTGTACTATTTTTAGACATCATGTTACTTCTATTATATTTCTTACTTTCATCATCTACTAATTATTAATGGTAGTTGTTTAGCTTATACTAAGATTTCATATTAAGTTTGCTTGCATCAAAATTTTCTGTGATTAGTATTTTATTTCATATGTCCAAAAAACTTGGTTGTTGCTCTGTCTCAATTGAATTTCTTGTTGAATTTTAACTGTTAACATCCACCTTTTAGAATATATATTTACGACTGACATCTATTTACTACAGTCACTTATAAGTTATCCATATATCATTGTAGTTTTAGCCACTTATTATTCATTTTTAGGATTGGATATGCTCTTTTAGGTTCGATAACTTTATTATTCATTTTGAAGTTATGCACTTAATATATATGTTTGCTGTAATTTAAATGCAACTCTGAGTGCGAAGCACGGGTTCGCACTAGTTCCGATGATTGGATGGTTAAAGTAAGCTTTTCTGTGCTGCTACGGATTGCTATCAAGGTAGTACGTACGTTTTTATCAGGAGACACCTTGGCAGGACGTCACAAAGGCGTTAATTTCATGTCTTGGAGATAGTAGAAAAAAACAAAATTTTATGCCGCGTTTGGTTTACCTTTTGAGTTTTGGATTTTCGTCCACACAAAAATGCACACGATGCACATATACAGTGAAAAACAATCAATTTAGAAAATGAAGTTCACACACAAAATAGAAAACAACTCTTTGTTTTTATATTTCATGTTTTGGAAATAACAAAGCATGAGAAATAATTCATCCTTCCGTCGTCCTTTTATCTCCTTCGTCATCCCCTCCATCTCACTTCTACCCCGTTCGTTTTCCCCCCACTTTTCTCATATTTTGTAATTATCTTGAAAACTCAAAACTCAAAATACAAAGAAACCAATGGGCACTTGGTTTTTTCAAATTTGAATTTTTTTTTGATATATTCAAATTTTCTAAAACTTTTGCTATTTTCTAAATTTTTTAATTTACATAAATTTTAGATTGCTTATTTTTGAATTCCAAGAAAACTTCAAAATTTAAATTTTAAATTTTATGAATATTGTTAAATTTATATTTAGAAAATTTCAAAACTTTAAATCTGTTAAAATATTAAATATAATTATCAATTATAGTCATTAAATATTAAATACGAAACAATAAAGATTACTTCTAAGTTAAATTACTTATTAAAAACTAATTATTAAATAGTAAAAATTAAATAGTAGACTTAATTATTAGTGGAAAATTGTCACACATCCTTGCGATTGATTGTTTATAAAAATCTCTTCCAATTTCCATTTATGTTTTAAGTCCCACTTTTTTCTTCGCATTCCCGCGTTTACGTTTTTATCCTTTCATATACCTAATTTCATCTTTCTCACCAATAGCTTCCAATTTTTCTTTTGAGAATTTCGACTTTAAATTTCCATGGAATTTTTATAAATTTTAAATTTCAACCATTTTTCAGCCGCATCTCGTTCAATTTCAGACATCCGAAGTATTCGTATAGACCTTGAGTTGCATCTCGTTTAATTCGATCGGTTAGAGTTGCTCGATTGAATTTTTCTTGCATCTTGATCGGTTTTTGCTATGTTCATTTCTTTCAGTTGCTTCTTCTTCTGCATCTTGATTGGTTACAAATATCTTCTTCTGTTATACTTTAAAATACGAACTCGATGTTGTTATTTTTTAGTCATAGTTATTTTCATCTTCTTTCGTTTTACATTTTGTTATTTATTATATTGTTATTTTTTTAGTTGAATTTTGCTGTTCTTATTTACCGTTTTCTGTTTCTTCTTCGATTTCATTTTAAATAATTAAGTTTTGTCTTTCATTCATATTTTCATATGTTTTCAAGTTTGTTGAATTTACTGTGATTGTTATTGTTATCGTTGTAGTTGGTTATAATTCTCATGTTGTTATTGTATAGTTCATATATATTGTTGTTGAATTATAGTGTAATGACCCGATTTTTTGACGCCCGAAAATCGACATTAATACGTCCACTGTATCAAATGTCGAATAATCGAATGCCGAAAAACCGAACCCTTAAGGTTAAAGAAGAAGGAGGTAGAAGAAGAAATAGAAACAATATCAGAATCTCATAATCGCAGCGGAACAATATATAATAGATAAATAACTAATCTTTAAGCAAAAAGAACTGTATCTGTTTATACATTACATCATCAGAGTAGAATACAAATCAACAACTCAATTCAGGACAGTTATAATATCTTGTCCTCCCAAAGATGAATATACAGCTTACATAGCACGGTGGAAATATAAATCTACTGAAATACGCCTCGTCATCCAGCTCGTCTCCTGATCTCCGCAGCAGTCCATCCAAAATATGTACTTTATAATACTGGTCTGACCCGAGCATTATAGTTAAATAACACCTGAGTCATTCTGGAAAACCAGCATGAGAAAATACACTCAATTGAATTATTAAAGTTTTCAAAATCGTTTGAAATCAAAGGTATCTCGTAAGACCATGCCACAAATAAAAATGCCGGTTTTTTACCTTACGATAACCAAAACATTTCTTATAAAATTCTTTGATATCACAATAGCTTCTATATACAAATACTTATTCAAATAGCAGAAATTGTTACATTCATTAAATTCCAGCGTAATAGGTATACAAAAAAAACCCGTAAAGGCACATAGGGAGAATGGGTTTCCATTAATGGCAGGGCTACTGGGGTACTGCCCATCACAGTACGTGGTAAAGATCACCGTACCAAGGATCCACCCTGATCCCATGCATCACAAGACCGGAGATACCCCTTTCTGGGTAGTCCGAATAATTTCACCCTACAGTTGGGATCAGCAACCGCCCACTCCGCCAAAATAAAAGGACATCTAGACAGGGGTGCCCTTACCCTAATTGGTTGCTGGCCACTTAGCCTTATGTGCACCTCCCCTGTTTTAGCCATTCCCAGAAGATGAGGCTCGAGGCTATGCATTACCTTTTAGCATAATTCACTTAGAATGCTCACCGCCTTGCTGACGATGTTCTGATAGCATTCGCCATACAAGTCCATTCCGCGTTCGAACGGAACCGAAGGCACTACTCCTACTACATCCATTTTGGAATCACCCTCAGGATTAGTAGCGATAAGCCCTTGCACTTCACTGCCCATCTTCGACTCCAAACTCTTGTCTTCCTCACGAAAACGTTCAAATCGGATTGAGTGGTTTTCGAGAAATTAATCCCGATCTCGGTCTCTTCGAAACGATCAGCGCATTGGCCAATATTGATAGTAGGTTATTTAAATATCAAATAACATTCACAAATAACCATTAGACATTAATAATTTCACAAATTGTTTATTTTCAAAATATCTTCGCAAGATATTTTTCTATACTTCAATCCTTTGAAAATAGTTTCAAATCACCTTTCTATCGTGGAATAAATTTTCCAATATTGTTTATTTCTACTGAAAATTACCAAGTCTAAATACTTTAGATTTAAAATAATTTAAATCACTTTACTCTATAAAGATATACTTTAAAACATTTAAATTAAAACCACTTAAACACTTTACTAAAAAATATACTTTAAAAATATTTAAAATAAAAACTACTTAAAACACTTTATTTAAAAATACTAGTTATGAAATTTTATACTAATTTCTCATGTAAAACTCAAGCCAAAACTAATTTAAAATAAAAGTTATGAATTCTATACAAGTTTTCAAATAAAACTTTAACCAACTATCTTTAAAATAAAACTATTTTATAAAATATAAATATTAATTATTATCTTTTTGAAATCATAATACCAATTAACCTTTTAAAATAATTCTACTATAATTAATTTAACAAATATTTACCTTTAAAATTTCAAACAGCTTAAATCATTCTAAAAAACATTCCTTTAAAACAACTTTAAACTTATTTATTTAAACTTAAAAATCTGCTTGGAAACGTACTTGGCTTTTCAGAGAAATATACTTTCTTTCACATCTTTAAAAATAAACCACTATTTATTTTTAAAACAAATTGCCCATTCTTTTATAAACTCCCTTCCTGAATTTATACTTCCAAATATCCATTGATATCTTATTTCACTTTATAAACCCCGTTTACAAATTCCATAGTCTCGTTCTTCTTTTAAAACACAGTTTCGAACACTAAATCAATTTCCAAATCGATTTTCAAAATCTACTCCATTTAAAAATAAATTCCTTTACTTACTCAGCTTTATTTCAAAACCCATTAATTTCATGTTTAACTTCTTTATTAAGATTTAAAATCTTATTTAAATTGAAACTACCAATTTCATATTTTTTCAAAATTCTTCTTTTATTTTTCCAAAACCATTTAAATCCTGAATTGAATAAAAAAACTTTTATTCCTTTAAATTATATCACTTAAGTTTTAAGAATTCATTTATCCCCTTTTATTCAAAAATCTCCTTTCCCATACTTTGGAATTTATTTAGTTAGAATTTAAAAAACAACTTTTATCTTTTTTTAAATCATTCTTTAATTTATCTGAATTCTCTATAAATATTTTACTTAAAAATTCTCTCTCTTATTTTCCCTTCAAAAATCCAATCTATACAATTTTGATAACTCAATATACCCAAATATTAATCAATCAAACCATAACACCCATCATTTCCAATTAGCAATGTAATCTATCACAGATTATCCAATAAATCAAAACATAGAATATTTAAACAATCTAAATATTTTTAAGGATTCCAATTGGATCCCTCTAACCGGTTTCCCTGCATCCATAGATGTTAGCACAATATAAAATATCAATTCCACTTCGAGGTGGAATATCGCGGTATATGGGGTCATCCGCTATTATGCGGGGCTTATAGGGTCTCATCTGCTATATAATGCGGGAAATCAATCACTCCAATGTATACAATATATAGTACTATATATATACACTATCACATCCAGACATTTCAAGCAATCAATCAATAATTTAAATTTTACTATTTGAATTTAAACGGAAATCCAAATGAGTGAGATTAACTCACCTTTGATTTTATTTTGCAATCCGACTAAACTCGTCTGGCTTCTTTTCAGATTTTGACCTTGTAAAACCATTTATACGGTTTATTAATATTTAAAAAAACCAACAGTCAATTACAATTTATTAATTTAATTTTTAACTAATTTTCCTTTTTAAGAAAGATCTTTTAGTAACTTAAAATAATTAAATAAGTTAATTTTAACAAATCTACTACCAAATCCGTTATTCAAAATAACTAGCGAATTTAAAATAGGTATGTGCATATTTATTTTTCTTTGAAACTACCTATATCTTAAACATGCATGTAAAATTTTCCGTTAAAACAATATATATACACACACATACACACACACTCATAAAAATAAATTATATAAAAAATCTGATTTATATAAATTCTTCAATATCTAAAACTCATATGTATATATATATATAATTTATTTCCCTTTTTCCCTTTCCAAATTATTTC
Source organism: Allium cepa (assembly GCA_030765085.1). Lineage (NCBI taxonomy): Eukaryota > Viridiplantae > Streptophyta > Magnoliopsida > Asparagales > Amaryllidaceae > Allium > Allium cepa. Next base: position 93,863,728 of record CM060946.1, on the reverse strand, counting down.
CTATATATAATTTCCTACTCGCCTATATAATTAATTTTAAAATGGCAGGAATATATATATTTTAAAATTCAATTTAAAATAAACAAACCTATACCTTACTACCGATCGCAACGCATGCTACCCAATGACCTGTTCCTTCAAGAGCTTCTTCATTCGTGATCCCAAGAACTAAAATCGCCTCGAGTTCGAAAGCTACCAGAGCCACGGTTGCTCCGCCATCGCGATGTCGAGCAACCCTCCAGTCTTGAACGCGAGCGCGCTACACCATATTACCGCTGAACTCAATCTTGTTTCCAAATCCATCGAATGCTTGTAGCGACTCGCCTCGTCCTCTACGTCATTGTCGACCCCTCTGCCATCTCATCGTCGATGCAGCCGTGCTCGAGCCCGATGCCGTCGTTAGAATCTCCCGACGCCTGAAATCACGAGTGACTCGATCGAGTTTCGATTCGAAAATGAGGTGAATTAAAGGAGACGACGGAGGAAAAATGAGGGCTTCGGCCATTTGATTTTCAACTGTTTGATTTTCAACTGTTTGATTTTTGAATCAAGAAAAGTGTTTTCGTTTTTTTATTAGATGAATTCGATTTTTAATTCCTTTCTTCTCTCTTCTTTTCCAGGAAGAAAGTAAACAACACATTTCAAAAAGGAAAGATGAAAAAAGGGACATGTGTTCTAAGGGGGAAACATGTCTAATTTGCCCATTTTATGAATATATATTTTAATTTAAATTCAAATTTAAATCGTCTCGGTAAATGCAACTCAAAATTTCAAACTCCTATCGAGACATGCCGCTAGGCGTTTATAATGTTAAACCCCTATTTCGAACACAATGGAAAAGGTTTCGAGTCCTAACTCGGTCGTATGGAGAATATAGCTTTTTGGACCCAGTTATAATATAAAATTTTCGATAGGTTCCAATGCGTTTATCTACCGTAAGATCACACGACAACTCCGAATGCTATGAAAATTGAAATCCGATAATAATACACTATTACGGATGCAATGGAACTAGTTTCGTCGAATTCCGAGACTGTGCCTCGGAAGACTATTTTCAAATTCAATTTAAACAATATATTTTTAAAACTGAGCAAAACACTTCTAAAATCAAATTTAAGGCTTCCCTTATCTTCAGTATCATTAATATTAATTTTACAAGCTTTCAAATTATTTTTAACAAGCCTGGAACTCCCGATTCAACAATTTTCCCAATTTCCAGTTATCAATTCAATATTTACAATATCCAATAAATAGTGATTTTTGAAATTCAAGTTAAACTATCGTTCAAATATTTAAAATCAATTAAATATTTAAATTTCAAATGTCCATAAATTCTGGGTCGTCACGTTCCTCCCCCCTTAAAAGAATTTCATCCTCGAAATTACTGGTTAAGAGGAATGATCCTTAACTCGTTAACTATTTTCCCAATCTAAATAGTTTTTATCAACTTCCCAAAACCAAACAGTTTTTAACATTACCCAAAACCATCTTTTCAATAAAGACATTATCACCCTTACTAACTTTCCAAACTTCTTCCATGGGTTCCCACAAATATTACTTGCCCAACCATTCAAATTTAAATTTAGAACTAAATTTTAAATTATTAAAATTTCTTCAAAAATTTTCTAGCTCCTAAAATTTTCGAAAATTTTCGCCAGTGTCTCCTTTGTGCGGCTAGCTCGGTACAACTACAATTCTCTACGGGCCCCCATATTTCAAAAAGAAAACAAAAAGCCAAGTGGCTAGATCAAAAAACCATCAAATTTCATATGCCAATTTAAAAAACATACCTTTTGTCGCGCCATACAATTTTATCTTCTGAAATCAAAATCATCAATTCCCTTTGCTTTTTTAATACCTGAATGTTTTACTTAGCAATAATATCCAATTACAAAAATCCAAAATCATTTCATTCATTCTTTCACAAGACTTCAATATTAGCTTTACTTAGGTCGTACGATGTACATATATCATCTGTACGCAATATCGATTCGATCACACAATTTCACTTCCAAACTGGTATTGTCCACCCGACTTCCTAGTGCGGACTTAGATCTGGTTTCTTGATCAGAAACCGTAATTCTCCTTGCATAGTCCTAAACTATGATAGAGAATTTCCAGAATCAATCAAAATCCGTATCGAGGGTTCGCCGTCAAAAATCGAGGGAAAAATCCCAACTCGGATCGATATAACTATCTCGAAATTCTACGCTCGAATCTGGATCAAATCGCTATGCGAATAAAATAATATACGTATATCCTACGTATTAATCTCCAATTGATTATTAGCTGTAGCAATTTTCTTTTATATTCACATTTATTTTGATTTCTATTCACTTATTCACAATTATCATTTCACACACCCTTATTAAACGTTCCTTTACAAATTTACTTAGTATATTCCTCAATTCCAACTTTACTTAAAAAATCACCATTCATTCTTTTAAGTTCAATATAAGTATTTATACACTTCTTATATTATTTCCACTTCACCACTTGGTTTTTATCTACTTTTATCCAAATTGAATTCCAATTCCATATAAATTCAATTTGCTTCAATTTATTAATTTATTTCAAATCTCAATACTTTTATTTCCATCTTTTATCCAAATTTTCATTTTCAATTCTACTTAAATTCAATTTATCTTCAAACTTTGAATATTGAATTTTATTCATCTTATCTCAAACCATATTTAATCAATCATTTCTTTAATTTGTTTCACTTGCAAATTTATTTTAAATATCAAAAACTCTTTATTTCCAAATTATTATTATCTTTAGTCCACTTTGAACTGATCTACATCTCACTTTACACAATTATAAATTAAGTATCATTTCAATATATAATTTCAATTTGTTTGCTTACCCATTTAATTTAATTTGTTTACTTACTAATTTCATTTTCAATCCTTAGTCCAATCTTGACTAATTTCTCGTTTACTTACAAATTCAAAATGAATTTCGACATTCAGTTCCAATTTCATTTACTTGCAATTGTGAATTCAATTATTCATTCACAAATTTATTTCCACCTTAATAAATTTTATTTAAGTAACCATTTCACTTAGTTCACTTAGACTTTTCTTTACATTCACCTTTAGTTAACTAGATTTTCTGATTTAATTCAAAATTTTAAACTTCTATAAGTTTCCTGTGATAGCCCGAATTTTTGGGCATCCGTTAATTGGAAACTAACCCGATTAAAATTGTTAAAATACTTATTTGTTAATTGAACAAATGAAATTCTGATATATATGTATATCTGAATATGTATATATGAATTTGAACTATAATAAATGCTGAATTATAAATATTAAGATAAATATCCATTTAATAATCTCCTAATATAATTATTTAAAATTTACAAGTTTTCTTTTAAAACAAATAACAAAGATGGAATATAAGTATACATAGATGAGTAGATTTTAATTGAAATATTTTTTTTTAAAACAAATTTAAGATGTGTTTGTTTAAAAATGTATATTTATATTTATGATTTGATTTTGAATTAGAATTTGAATTTGGATTTAAATTGAAATTTAAAAATACTTTAAATATTTTGGATTTAAATATATGAATAAGGTTTTTACTAGAATAGGATTTGTTTTATATTATTTACCTTAAAAGAAACTTTATTTATATAAATTAAGAAAGTGATTGTTAATTTGTAAAATAAATACAAAAGCTTTATAAACATTTAAAATAAATATATCATGCATAATAACAAATGTAAGTTTAATAAATAAAATTTAAACAAGATTTAATAAAGGAGTTGATACTCTCCTTTTCTAAATTACATAATTTATATAGAACATATGTGATAATATATATAAAGATAAAACATAAACATAATTTGTAACACATTAACATAGGTAATAAATAAGTGGGACAAGGATTTAAATACAAAGTACATAAAGGATTACAAGTGTTAGCTTGATTTTTTTATACAATTACAAATTTTATTTTTTTATAAAAAAAAGAAAAGAAGATAAAAGATAAATGAGATATTTACATCTCCACCCTTTCTCATTTCTCTTTTATCTTTATTATCAAGAGAAACAGAGTATAACAAAAGCTGTAAACAAATATAAAAAAACCAGAAAATCAAAGCAACAACAATTTTATTATCCACCTTAAATCTGTAGCAAACCCAAGCAAGATCATCTCGGGTTTAAGACAAGATCAGATTCAGTTTCAAGTTGCAATGTAAATCAAAATATCAACAATCTCAGCCTAAATCAGAATCAAACTGTTTCAATCTGATTCAAAGAGCAATTCATTGAGCAAATCATCAAACAAGCTTCATATCAGATCAACAATCAAGCTATAATTCTTAAATCAAGCTGTAGTTTCAAGATTTTCTTCTAGTTTTCTCTGTTTACAATTTACAGGTGAGTAAACTTCATCCTTTAATGTTTGATCTGATGCATAGTCTTTTGGGTGATGTATGAATATAGGTTTGCATGGATAAATTCATATGTTAATGAGTATTAAGTGAAAAAGGGTCACATGTTCTAAGGGGCAAACGTGTCTAATTTACCCATTTTATGAATATATATTTTAATTTAAATTTAAATTCAAATTTAAATGGTCTTGGTAAATGCAACTCAAAATTTCGAATTTCTATCGAGGCATGCCACTAGGCGTTTATAATGTCAAACCCTATTCCGAACACAATGGAGAAGGTTTCGATTCCTAACTCGGTCGTATGGAGAAGATAGCTTTTTGGACCCAGTTATAATATTAAATTTTCGATAGATTCCAATGTGTTTATCTACCGTAAGATCACACGACACTCTGAATGCTACGGAAATTGAAACCCGATAATAATACACTATTACGGATCCAATGGAACTGTTTCGTCAAATTCCGAGATTGTGCCTCGGAAGGCTATTTTTAAACTCAATTTAAACAATATATTTTTAAAACTGAGCAAAACACTATTAAATTCAAATTCAATGCTTCTCTTATCTTCAGTATCATTAATAAAAAAATTACAAGCTTTCAAATTATCTTTAACAAGCCTGGAACTCTCGATTCAACAATTTTCCCAATTCCAGTTATTATTTCAATATTTACAATATCTAATAAATAGCGATATTTGAAATTCAAGTTAAACTATCGTTTAAATATTTAAAATCAATTAAAAATTTAAATTTCAAATTTCCAGAAATTACGGGTCGTCACATATAGGATATAAATGGGACGTGTTAGTCAAGTTTTATGCAGTACATTATTGTTATGGCAAATATTTGTTGGCCAAATATCTACCATTACAATATTTGTTATTGGTATAGTTCATGCTGTTATTTTTCTCTTTATAGTTTGATAATAATCATGTTGTTGTTGTTCTAGTTTACGTATGTTTTTTTTGAATTACATTATGTTAATAAGATGGCGGTAATTTTTATGCAGTAAATTGGTTTTGTGGCAAATATCTCCCTGAAAAATTTTGCTAGGAAAAAATTTGCCATAATAATATTTGTTTATTAAATAATTATTACTGTCGTTTTTACTAGATATTATGTTGTTTTACTTTTATTCTAACATTAATTTTTTTTTTCAGCTCTGAGCCTATTGATGTTCTTGTTGTTTTTCTGTTGGGTAGTGATACTTATAATAGGCACTTTAGTCTGAGTGATTGTGTGGTGGGGCTGAAAAATGATATTTGTGAATATTGGTCTGAATTAATACCTAGTTCTATTGAACTAGTTTATGAAAACAATGAAATAAAAAAAGAGTTATTGAAACTAATTCTGATTCGCATAGTATACTGTTCCTTGTTGCTCACACCCATGAGAATTTTCTACTTGTTTCGGTAATATCTAAATAGTTCAAAAGTATATCGACTGATATTGGTTCTTATAATTCTTCATTTGTTGGTTCTTTTGGTGAGTGTGGTTCATATGCTTCTTTTATCGTTTGTTCTTTGATTAATTCTAGTTCTACTTTAGAACAATTATTAGAACATGATTTTGGCAATCCAGTATCACTGGTTTTGGTCAAAGATTTGTTGATGTCATTGAGGAGTTCTGATTGTATCTTATGATATACTATATTAGGAATGGTTACAAAGTTAATATTGTTAAAAATGATAGGAAGTGAGTTACAGCTGTTTGTTCAGATGAAGGTTGTACTTTTCGCATTCATGCTTCTTGTAAGTTTAACCTACTAGGTATTTTTGTTATCAAAACTATGCAGCCTAATCATTCTTGTGGTTGGTATTGTAGATGTTAATCATCCACCTGTTTCTAACAAATTAGTTAGGAAGTTGGTTGTTAATTTTGTTCCTTCAAATACTCTTGTGAAAACGAAAGATAACGTTCATTTATTTCAGACCGGATACAATATTGTGTAAAATTACTATTTTTCTTAAGAAGAAATACATTGCAATGATTTGCTTTCATATCATCATTTGAAATATTTTTGTGAAGTTGTGGTTGAGTGTAATCCTGATGGTACTATTGAACTACAAGATGATTCTGATACTCATGAATTTGATAGGGTTTTCATAAGGTTTGAAGCGTGGATTTGATTATCGTCGTCCTTTAATTTATTTGGATGGGACTTTTATGAAAAGTGGAGGCCAAGGTCGTATTATGTCTGCTACGGCTAAGAAGGATAATCAAGGTATGAATCAGTTCTGAAAATTATGATATAATTTCATTTCGTGAAATGTTTGTATGTCAAATGTTTGTTATAGTTTCATGGCAAACATTTAACATGCTTGTGTTGTTTCATTTGATTTGATATTTTTGTTTTCTTGTTATTTTATTTGGTAAATCAGCGCTATATGTGCTATTTTATTTACTTTCCCAGCTTTTTTCGAATGGTTTAATTTTTTTTATTATATTGGATCATTTAGGTTGTTAAATATTGTAATGTCAAATATTTGCTATATTATTATGGCAAATATTTGACATACCTTTGATGTTGCAATTTTTATATTTTGTGCATTTATTTTTTATTCTGATTATGTGACAAAACTGTTTTTATTTCTTTTAGAATTTTTTCCGCTGGCTTTTGGGATTATATCTGGTGAAGATGAACCTATTCGTTATTGGTTTTTGATGAAGCTTCGAAAAATGTTATGTAATTATGATCGTTATTTCACTTTTATATTTGATCGGCATCTTGGTCTTTTGCTTGTTGTTCCTTAAATTTTTTTAGATTCAACTCATGGTTCTTATGACTACCAGTTAAAAAATAATTCGAGGAGTTTTAAACAAAATGGTGTCCTCATGGTAAAATGAAATGGATTATTTTATTGTTTTATAGAGTTTTTAATGCTACTACAGTTGAAGTATTTAACCAAGCTTTGACTGGGTTTAAAAGTGTTGGTGGAGTAGAAGTGGGAATTTTCTTGCACGGTTTGCCTTTTGAAAAGTTTGCTAATATTTTTTTTATTGGTAATCGATACGAGGAAGTGAGTTCTAACTGTGCCGGAAGTTTTAATCGACGGATTTTAAAGGGAAAATATTTACCTATCACTGCATGTTTAGATAGAATTCGTTTGAAGCTCATGAAACTTATGTCTGATAGACGCGTGTTAAGTAAAACTTGGAATAGTCAATTGTGCTCTATTATGGAGAAGCGTTTAAGGGATTTATACCTTAAGGGTATTCAATGGAAAGTTACTAGATCTACTATTGATGCTTATGAAGTTCAGTCAACTCAATCTTATAATGTAGATTTGAGTGTTCAGTGATGTAGTTGTAACTTATGGCGGATTTAAGGGTTTCCATGTGCTCGTGCTATTAGATGCACTCTTGCTTTTGATTTGGATCTTTATTCCTATATTGAGGACTATTTCAAAGTGTAATTTTTTTCGAGCATCTATTCTCATCCCATTCATCTACTTAATAATTTTCAAATGGAAGATCTGTTACCTGAAGATGTTGAAGTTTACCCTCCTAAGAGAAGACGTGGTGTAGGAAGGCCTCCTTCTTGTGAATGGATTAAGTTATTTGGTGAGGTGAATAAGTACAAACATTGTAGTTTTGTAAGAAATTGGGTCATAACAAAAGATCTTGTTTGTTAAAAAATAAAGTGTAATTTTTATACATTACCGACTTTTCATTGTGAAGCCTATTAATGTGATTTCATGCTTTGTTTTGTCGATTAAATGTTTTTTTGTTATTTTTCCTTTTGTGTTTGGTTAGTAGTGGAATTTACCTTGTTTGGTTGGTAACAGTTTGACAATTAAAAATCTGGCAAATATTTGCTCAACAAATTTTTATTAAACTAATAAATGATAGTGATCAAGATGTGTATTGTTAAACTCTGGAATTCGTCAATAAACCTTTGCATCCATAAGTATATGAATATGTTTTAATCTTGTTATGTTTTGCATTCACATGATTCTTATTACATTCTGCACCAGACATATGTTAGTTGGCAAATATTTGTCGGGCAAAATTAATCCGTCAAATATTAGCATGGCAAATATTTGCCCAGAAATTTTTTGCCATTTAATTGTTTGCATAATAAATATTTGATTTTCTTTGGCATTCCTTACACATCTTATTATTTTTGGCATTCAGTTGCTATTTTCTTTTCGTGGTTTTCTCAGTTAAACAATATATTTTGGGTAGAAATCATTTTTCATATGTACCCGATTAGGTTTGGCATTTGATGGGCTTTGACATCCATACATACCAGATTAGGTTTGGCATTATGTTTTTTTTGCATCCATACATACCCGATTAGGTTTGTCATTCGGTTCGTTATTACATTCCATGATTTGCTCGGTTAAATGATATATCTTAGGTATAGATTGTTTTCATATATACCCGATCAGGCTTGGCATTTGTTTGGCTTTTGGATCCATACATGCCCTATTGAATTTGGCATTATGTTGGCTTTTGCATTCCATACGTACCTAATTTGGTTTGACATTCAGTTTGTTATTGCATTCCATGGTTTGATCGGTTAAATAATATATCTTGGGTATAGATCAATTTCATATGTGCTCGATTAGATTTGGTATTCGGTAGACTTTTACATCCATACCTACCCGTTTAAGTTTGGCATTCGGTTCGCTTTTGTGTCTATACGTACCCAATTAGGTTCGACATTCGATTTGTTATTGCATTCTATGGTTTGCTAGGTCAAACAATATATCTTGGGTATAGATCGTTTTCATAGTACTTAATTAGAGTTGACAGTTGAAAGGCTTTTATATCCGCATGTACCCGAGTAGGTTGGCATTCAGTTTACTTTTGCATCCATACATACCCGATTAGGTTTGGCATTCGGTTTGTTATTGCATTCCATGGTTTGCTCGGTTAAACAATATATACTAGGTATAGATAGTTTTCATGTGCATTCTATTAGGTTTGGCATTAGGTAGACTTTTACATCCACATGTACCTGATTAGGTTTAGCATTCGGTTCACTTTTGCATTCCATACGTACTCGATTAGGTTTGGCATTCGGTCTGCTATTGCATTCCTTGGTTTGCTCGGTAAAACGATATATCTTGGGTATAGATCGTTTTCATGTATACCCGATCAGGTTTGGTATTCGGTAGACTTTTACATCCATACTTACCCTATTTGGTTTGGCATTTGGTTCGCTTTTGCATTCCATACGTACCGATGAGATTTGGCATTTGGTTTATTATTGTATTCCATAGTTTGCTCGATTAAACAACATATCTTAGGTATAGAACGTTTTCATGTGTACCCGATTAAGTTTGGTATTTGGCAGGCTTTTGCATCTATATATAACCGATTAGGATTGGCATTCGGTTCTCTTTTGCATCTATACGTAACTGATTAGGTTTGGCATTCTATTTGTTATTGCATTCCATGGTGTGCTTGGTTAAATAATATATCTTTGGTATAGATCGTTTTCATGTGTAACCGACTAGATTTTTCATTCGGTAGGCTTTTACATCCATACGTAACCGATTAGGTTTGGCATTCGATTCGCTTTTGCATCTGTATGTACCCAATTAGGTTTGGCATTCAGTTTGATATTTGCATTTCATGGTTTGCTCGGTTAAACAATGTATCTTGGGTGTAGATTATTTTCATGTACACCCGATTAGGTTTGGTATTCAGTAGGCATTTACATCAATACATATCCAATTAGGTTTTACATTCGTTTCTCTTTTGCGTTCATATGTACCCTATTAGGTTTGGCATTTAACTTTTTATTGCATTCCATGGTCTGCTCGGTTAAACAATGTATCTTGGGTATGGATCATTTTCATGTGTACCTGCTTAGGTTTGGCATTCGGTAGGCTTGTGCATCCATACATACCCGACTAGGTTTTGCATTTGGTTCGCTTTTGTATCCATTCTTTCTCGATTAGGTTGGGCATTCTGTTTGTTATTGCATTCGATAGTTTGCACGGTTAAACAACATATCTTGGTTATAAATCCTTTTTATGTGTACCCGATTAGTTTGGCATTCGATAGGCTTTTACATCCATATATACCCCATTAGGTTTAGCATTCGGTAGGCTTTTGCATCCATGCATAACCGATTAGGTTTGGCATTTAGTTTGCTTTTGCATCCATAGGTATCTGATTAGGTTTGGCATTTGGTTCGTTATTACATTCCATGGTTTGCTCGGTTGAACAATATATTTTGCGTATAGATCATTTCCATGTGCACCTTTGATTACATTTGGCATTCAGTTCACTTTTGCATCCATACGTATCCGATTAGGTTTGGCATTCGGTTCACTTTTGCATCCATACATACCCAATTAGGTTTGGCATTTGGTTCTTTATTGCATTCTATGGTTTACTTAGTTAAATAATATATCTTGGGTATAGATCTCATGTGTACCCGATTAGGTTTAGCATTCGTTTGGCTTTTAGATCCATATGGACCCGGTTAGGTTAGGCATTCGGTTCAATTTTGCGTCCATACATACTTGATTAGGTTTGACAGTCGGTTTGTTACTGCATTTCATGGTTTGCTCGGTTAAATAATGTATCTTGGGTATAGATAAATTTTAAGTATACTCGATTAGGTTTGGTAAAAGGTAGGCATTTACATCCATACGTATCCAGTTTGGCTTGGCATTCGGTTCGCTTTTGCATTCCATATGTACCTAATTAGGTTTGGCATTCAGTTTGTTATTGCATTTCATGGTTTGCTCGATTAAATGGTATATCTTGGGTATAGATCGTTTTCATCTGTACCCGATTAGGTTTGGAATTCGATAGGCTTTTACATTCATACGTAACCGATTAGGTTTGGCATTCGATTCATTTTTGCATCCATACATACCCGATTAGGTTTGGCATTCTGTTTGTTATTGCATTACACGACTTATCGGTTAAACAATATATCTTGGGTATAGATCGCTTTTATGTGTACCCGATTAGGTTAGGCATTAGGTATGCTTTTACATCCACACGTTCCTAATTAGGTTTGGCATTCGGTTTGCTTTTGCATCCATACGTACCCGATTAGGTTTGGCATTCAGTTTGTTATTACATTCCATGATTTGATCAGTTAAACAATATATCTTGGGTATAGATCATTTTCTTATGTACCCGACTAGGTTTGGCATTCGGTTGGCTTTTGCATCCATACTTACCCAATCATGTTTGGCATTCGGTTCGCTTTTGCAATCATAGTACCCAAACAGGCTGGGCATTTAGTTCACTTTTGCATTCATACGTAGCCGATTAGTTTTTGCATTCAGTTTGTTATTGCATTCCATGATTTGCTCAGTTAAACACCTATATCTTAGTTATAAACCATTTTCATGTGTACCCAATTATGTTTGACATTCGGTTGGCTTATACATCCATACATACTAGAGTAGGTTAGGCATTTAGTTCGCTTTTGCATCCATACATACCCTATTAAATTTGGCCTTCGGTTCGTTATTGCATTCCATGATTCGCTCGGTTAAACAATAAATCTTGGTTACAGATCGTTTTCATGTGTACCCGAATATGTTTGGCATTCGGTTAGCTTTTACATCCATATGTACTCGATTAGGTTTGCCATTCGATTGGCTTTTGCATTCATACATAACCGATTTAGTTTGGCATTTAGTTCGTTGTTGCATTCCATGTTTTGCTTGGTTAAACAATATATTTTGGGTATAGATCATTTTCATGTGTACCTGTTCAGGTTTGGCATTTGATTGGTTTTTGTTTCAGTACATAGCTGATTGGGTTTGGTATTCGGTTCATTTTTGCATCCTTACTTACCCGATTAGATTTGACATTCGGTTCGCTTTTGCATTCCATTGTTTGCTCGGTTAAACATTACATCTTGGATATTGATCATTTTCATGTGTATCCGATTTGGTTTTGCATTTGGTTGGCTTTTTCATCCATGCATACCCAATTAGGTTTGGCATTCGGTTTCTTTTGGATCCATGCATACTAGATTAGGTTTGGCATTCGCTCCGCGTTTACATCCATATATACCCGATTAGGTTTGGCATTCGGTTTTCTTTTGCATCCATACGTGATTAGGTGTGGAATTCGGCTCGCTTTGCATTTCATGGTTCGCTCGATTAAATAATATGTCTTGGGTATATATCATTTACATGTGTCTCCGATTAGGTTTGGCATTCGATAGGCTGTTACATACATATGTACCCGATTAGGTTTGGTGTTCGATTTTTTTTGCATCCATACGTACCCAATTAGATTTGGCATTCGGTTTGCTTTTGCATTCCATGGTCACTCTATTAAACAATATATCTTTGGTATAGATCGTTTTCATGTGTACTTGATTAGGTTTGGCATTTAGTTGGCTTTTGCATCCATATGCAGTCCATTAGGTTTGGCATTTATTTTGCCTTTGCGTCCATATGTACTTGATTAAGTCTAGCACTCGGCTAGCTATTACATTCCATAGTTTGTTTTGTTAAAGCTATATCATAGGTATAGATTGTTTTCATGTGTACCCGATTTGGTTTGGCATTCGATTGGCTTTTGCATCCATATATACCTAATCTAGTTCTACATTCGGCTGGTATTTGCTTTCCATGGTTTGCTTTGTTAATAATATATCTTGGATATAAATCGATTTTGATATGTACCCGATTAGGTTTAGTATTCGGTTGGCTTATGCATCAATATGCACTTGATTAGATTTGGCATTTGATTGGCATTTCCATCCATATTTACTAGATTAAGGTTGGCATTTGGTTAGTTTTGTATTCCATTATATCGTTGGTCAAACAATATATCTTGGTTATGCACCCATAACCGAGCTCACAACCAAGCCATGACCGAGTGCACGACCGAGTCCATGACCGAGCCCATGACCAAGCCCCATGACCGAGCCCATAACCGAGCCATTGACCATGCCCCTGACCGAACCCTTGACCGAGCATATGACTGAACCCATGACCGAGCCCTTGATTGAGCCTATGACCAAGCCCATGATCGAGACTATGATAGAGCCCTTGACCGAGCCCATGACCGAGCCAATGGTCGAGCTTATGACCGAGCCATTGACCGAGCCCATGACTAAGGCCATGGCTGAACCCATGACTGAACCCTTGACCGAGCCTTTGATTGAGCCCTATATTAAGCGTATGATGCATATAACCAAGTCTATGTTTGAGCAAGTCATAACCAAACCACAATCCAGTGCATAAGCAAACCCATAACCTAGTTCATGAATGTGCTCATGAAAGAGCCTTTAACCGATCATATGAACAAGCATAACCGAGCCCATAACCAATCATATTACAAAGAATTTGGTTAGCATTTGATTAAGTTGTGCACGTATTGCTTGTGTAATTGTTTCTTGGTAAATATTTTCCATGCAAATATTTACGGGGCTAATATTTGCCCTTCATTTGCCTATCTGGCAAACATTTTTCAGATATTTGATTTTAGTTTATAGATTGTACAATATTATACAGTATGAGAATAACAAAATTTCATTTGAATAATGTACATTACATTTCAAATATAAAAAACTATCCATTATATCGTGTTTAAAGTATATAGCAGTAAATACATAGCGAATTTGAGTTAAACATCAAATTTATACATTTCACCAACCATTTTTTTCATACAGGGCATTACAGTTTAGACATTGAGTATTTTACATTACATTATGATAAAAGCTTTTAACAATCTTCCAAAAGTGTTTCTAAAACGTTCGATATGTACAAGTAAGATTAAATATCTAGCATCTAGTAATTATCATTGAGGTTTTGATACTTTTAGCCACGTAATATAAACTGTTAGCATTTAAGAGAATTTCCTATGGCTAAACAATCTTTAATATATTCGACTGTATCAGATTTTGATTTTCAACCAAAATCTTTGTCTATGACAATCTCGTATAGTATCCGAGTCTTAGTTTCTACATTCCTTGATCTTCATATAAATCCACTTTTCCATCTATTTGTATGTCATTGGATAGGTCTTCCATACACCGCATAACACATATCGCACAATCAATTCTACATTAGTTAAAATATTTTTTTAATGTTATTAAATTTACTGTTATAAATTACAAATTTATACTTACGAATAGTGTTTTTTTGTGAGCAATTAACAAAGTTCACAAGTTTATTATTAAGTTCAAATGGTTGCTTCCCATTTTTTGCATAGGTTGACTTCAGAGCTTCCATTACTTTATCTCTCTATAAAATATAATTAAGACATTTTAGTGATTACAGATTTTCTGTTAAGTAAATATTTGAGCTAGGTAACTATTAGTCAGGAAAATGTTTGCCATGCTAATATTTGCCTAGCTAATATCTGTCTCACAAATGTTTGTCTGGCTAATATTTGCCTGCTTAATATTTGTCTGGCAAATGCGTAACGATCTCGTTTTTTAGCCAAATTCAAATTAGTAACTATTATTAAATTTTGGATTAAATTGCAGATTAATTTGAATTTTTCCAAATTAAATAAAATATTTGTTTGTTTATTCATATATATATATATATATATATGTATGTATGTATATAAAATTCAATATAAATAGAATTTTGACTTTTGAAATTCAAAAGTAAATATTTTGAGAAATAATTTGAATTTGAAAACTCTATATTTAATACTAATAAAAATTGTTTTCTAATTTTAATATATATGTATATGTAATATTTATTAATGTATATATATATCTTTTGAAAAAGAAAAAGAAAATGGTTTGTATATGTAATAAAAAATGTTACCTTAAGTTTAAAATTTAAATAAGATTAACGAAAAGGTTAATCTTCTTTCCTGTAAAAATTTTAGTTTAATATAAAAACTTTTAGTTTGGGCATTTGTAAGGTATGCATGAACTAAAAAAATTGGTTTGTATATATATATATATATATATATGAGATAGATATTTATAAAATCACGATTCATAAATATAATAAGATAAGGGTTTAAAACAAAATTTAAAATTTAAAATAAGTGAAGTATTTAAACATAAAAATAGATGTTAATGGCATTTGTAAAATAAGTAACAACATACAATTACAAGTGTAAGCTTGAGATAAACATAAGTTAACAAGTGTCAAAAATTATTTTAATTTAATTTTTTTGTAAATAAGAATTAGAGAAGTTTGGCTATAGATTTTCAGCTCAAAGTTAAAACCTTTTTCTCATCTTTGAAATTAAAACCTGAGAGAGAAATTAAAACCAAACTGAAAGCAATCAAAACATAAAGTAGAAGATCAAGGGCAAAGCAAATTGGAATAAATACAACAACAACCTCTTACAAGTTAAAATCTGAAGCAACTAAATCAAGAATCAAGCAATAGATCAGAGCAACTAGGATTCAAATTCAAAACCTGGAAAACAAATACAATCAAACAATCTTCATCTTGGATGCTTGAAAACAATCAAAGAGCATGCGGTAAATTCAAGTTGCTGTTCAGTTCAAATCAAAGCTTAACTAAGCAAATATCAAGCATTCAACTCAGGAGGATCAAATTCCAGGTTTCTGATCAAAACCGGTTTTCAAGTTCAACCTGATGTGTTTCAACCTAATAAAACATCATCTACAAATCAAAGCTAGCTCAGATCAACATCATAAACAATTTCCAGATCAGATCAAAAGCAAATTTTCAAAGTTCCAGTATAGATCAAACTTCCAGGCTTTTGCTTCTTCTCTGTTTTACATCAGTGATAGGTGAGAAAACCTCTATTTTAAACTTTGAATTCGTTTATTAACTTGATATATGTGAAGTAAAGTAATGAAAAAGTATTTCATATCTATATAAATATGAGAATAAGCTTATGCATGCTTGTGTGTATATGCATGTTGATGTTCTGTATAGGTTACCGGTTTTAAACCCTGATAAAAATTCCAAAATCTAAGCCTCTAATCTCTCTTAGGCTTTGATGTTTGAATAGAATGTGTTTGAATTAACACAACCTTAAGTTTAAAAATATTTTTAGGCAAAATTGGTTAAAGCATTTTCTGAAAATTGAAAATACAGTGAAGAACTCAAAACATCCTAGAATTCGATTATTAAGATTTCTCAATTTGATTATATAATCTGAATCGTCTTCAAAAATGATGATTTTTATGAACAAAATCAAGATTTTTAGAGCTGTATCGAATGAGAATTTCAGGGCTGAACGAGAAATATGCTTTGAGTAAATTCCGTTGATCGGCGATGATGGGTGAGTCGTGGTTGTTCCTGGAGGGAGTAGGCGTGAGGAAGATCATCAGAAAAATGATCGCTAGATTTTTCGAATGGCATAGTGGCCGAGCGATGTTGATTTAGGGTTTAGCAACTCATTTTGGTCGACGTTGAATTCATGGGTCATGTGGTGACATCGAGGCACCGGAGTCAATCACACTAAGGGGGATAAGGGCGTGGTGAAGTGATGAAGCTCTGGTTGGAGTTTCATGGTCGCTGGTGGTCAGTGGCAGCGTGTCGAGGTGAACTTCGATGATTAGGTTTGTTCCAGGTTGAAGCCTGATGGCAAAAATTTTATTTCGGGTGAGTTTTGGCGATCTGGGTGTTTGTGATGGAAAAGGATGTGTTCGATGGCGTGATGAAGGTTGCCGCGATGGCCGGAGGTGACCAAGTCGTCAGTGCATGTGCACATGTGCACGATTAGGTCTGGGTTTGTCTGTGTTTGGGGAAGAAGATGTAAACTCGAAGGAGATCTCGGGATGGTTTCGTGATTGACTCGAAGGAAAGTGTGGAAGCAATTTTCTCTGGGTTTACCCAGGGAAGTGATCGATGCTGGCTCGGGTCAGGATAAAAGCCAGATTTTTAAAATTTTAAAATTCAGCACGGTCTTTCGAAATTAAAATTAAACCAAGTTTAAACCTTTTCTTTATTTGTTCTTATAGAGTAATAATTTTTTAAATTTAGTTTTGAAACTAGTCAAAGTTTTAGAAAAAATTATTGATTAATTTCAAGTGTTTTAACTCTTTATTTAATTCTTTATTCTTAAGTTATTTTTAAATAAATTTAATGGTGTAATTAAGGAGTTAAATGGTGAAGGTTTAAGTGTTTTGAGATAAATTCATATGGTAAATTTTTACAAGATAAACGGTTTATCTTAAATAATGGTTTGGATTATCAATTAACTGAAAGAGTTTAAGTTAAATTATGGGGTTAATTTGTTCAAAGGTTATTCAAATAAGAGTTAAATAATGATTTTGTAATTATTTAAGATAAATGGGTTATCTTAAGATTAAAGGATCATTGATTTGAAATTTAATGATAATTACTTATCATTAATTAATTAAATCTTAACAAATTAATTAATATTTAATTAATACTTAATTAAGCTTTGTTAAGGGATGATTAATCAAGTGATAAAAGAATAATTAATTAATGGATGATTAATTTATGTGATTAATTAATTAAGGTAATTAATTTGAGGATAATTAATTAAAGGTTAATTAATTAATGAAATTGATTAGAGATAATCACTTATTATAATTAATTAAGGATAATTAATTAAATGGTAATTAATTAAGGGTTAATTAATTAGTTAAGGATAATAAATAAAAAATTAATTAAATAATTAAAGGTTAAATATTTAATGATTAAAGGTTGATTAATTAATAATTAAAGGTTAATTAATTTATCATTAAAAGTTAATTAATAAATGGTAAAAGGATGATTAATTAAATGGTTTGTAATTAATTAATATTAATTAACCAGAGTTAATAATTCATTCATAAGTAATTATTAATCAGGTAGTTAATTGATTTTACTTATGGATGTTTGGATTGCATGGAATGCTTCGAATTGTTTGATATCCCCGATGTGTGATGCTTTGTGATATGAATTATTCTGATTTGAGCAGTGAACTTTGATGTAATTTATTTATCTATGATGAATATATTATTTATCTGTGAATCTCTGAATAAAGATAAGCATTATAGGATTATACCACTTATCGATATTGTTGTGCTTGAGTTTGTGATGATTGATGATATTGTATTATTGTGTGTAAACCCCCCGGACTACACCACATACACACAAATATGGATTTCATGAGGAAATCGGTTAAGTCCCAGATATTTTAATATTATGAAATGGTTTTGAAAGATCGAATTTTGAATTCAAAATGATTTGAAAATGGAATTGAGTTGAATATGAAAGGTTTTTGGAAAGGGAGTTAAAATTGAAATTTAGTTTGAATAAAACATATCTTGTTTAAGTTTTGAAATTATTTTGGAAACTATGGTTTGAAAGGGTATACAAGTTATATAATAATATATATGGATTTTTAACCATTTTAAAAGTATTATTTTTGGAATGTAAATTTAACCCAAGTTTATATGTTAAAGGCAATAACTTGTGTATATTTAATCGGATTTCTCCGAAACAAAAGGAATTTGTTTTCAAATGATAATAGCATTCAAATAAAGAAAGGATTTCCAATTTTTGTTGAAAGGTTTAAAAGTTGAAATGGAATTGTTTTGAAAGTTATGAATAAATCTTTGTGAAAGACTAGTGAACTTTATTTTCAAATTG
This sequence comes from Allium cepa, assembly GCA_030765085.1. Lineage (NCBI taxonomy): Eukaryota > Viridiplantae > Streptophyta > Magnoliopsida > Asparagales > Amaryllidaceae > Allium > Allium cepa. The sequence continues at coordinate 93,844,824 of CM060946.1, read as the reverse complement.
AAGAGGATCTTAAAGGTGTATCTTTTGTATAAAAGATTTGGAATTGAAATAGTTTTGAAAGCCATGAATGAATCTTTGTGAAAAATTGGTGAAACTTTGTTTCAATTTGAAAGTGATGTTAAAATGGTGAATCTTTTGTTTAAAAGATTTGAAATGAAAATTTGATTAAACCAATTGAAAGAAAATGTTTTGGGGTTTAAGTTGTGACTTAACTAAGATCCCATATATCCATATTGTTTTAAAATTAAGCGCTCATTATTCGGTTTAGCCGGGAGAGGATTTGTGTCATATAATCCATTCCGAATAATGATACGACGTAAATGGATAACATTTGAAGATTGGTGGTGAAGACCAGGTATTTTCGAGAACGAAAGGATAACCTGTCGAATGTCTCTGCATCATGGCTCCGGTATAGAAATCTCCATATGTGATGTGGAGTCCGATCGGGATTGTGAATACCCGGATTTGCAAGGGCTTCTTTTGAAGTGCCTTTAGTTCTGTTCGAACCCGGAACATACTTGTATGGATGTATGTGTGACATTACAATTTGATATGTAAAACTGGTTTCTATCGAATACATTTCTATTTGGTGGTGGAGAATTTATTCTCTTAGCTTAACACCCTTCCTTGAGACGTATAAGCTCAGAGGTTATGTAGTTGATGGTTACCACTGATACATTCCCAATTTGGTAATGTGGCATACGAAGTCCTGCTGATCATTTGTTGATCGAAGCATGGATTTTGTGAAAAGCGTAGCTTTGTGGACGTGACCTCATCGGACCTCACAACCCGAAAATAGTCGAAACACGAAAGATGCGGTATGGTTATTAAGGGTCGCACCCTTAGGGTATGTCTATTTCCTTCTAGAAAAAGGTGGTATCATGGTATGGATCCCAGATATTTAACCTATGTGGTTGCTGCAAATTTATTACTTTATGGTTGTTGGTGTTGAGGATCCTCAGATAAAGGTCGGTAACGACCGAGGATGGCATACTTGTAGGTGTTACCTAGTTACAGAGGTAACCCGGCCTTGTGTTGGTAGAGACCAGGTTAGGTTCTCGGGGCGTCCCTCTAGAGGTGTACCCATGTGGCTCAGGAAGTTCTTTAGCCTGACCATTTTTTGGAAATCTAAAGAAACAATATGCGCCCTGTACGGTTTTAGTTGTATAATCTGCCACCTTAGGTGGTAGCTATAGCAGGCATAATATAATGGTACTATGCTGGTTAAGATTAATGTTATACTTTCAAAATGTTTTTCTACACTATGCACTAATAATAATATCAAAAGAATTTTTGCATATCAAGCATGTTTGACTATCATAAGAAGAAATCTCCTCCAATTGTGCGCTTGCATTATGTGTGTGCGGGAGCCCTTATGCTAGTTTCATTTTCCAAAAAGCATTGCGGATTTCTTCTATTTCCTTTTGTTTGTTTTTATTCAAGATAAAACTATTTTTGTTTGCTCACACCAGTCCCATGACTGACCTGGAGTTTATTATTCCTTTCCTAAACTAATTTTCCACACGGGCAGCCTAGAGTTAGATTTTCAGATAATCAGCTATTAGATATAGATTCGGTATTTTTTAGCTTTCTGTTTGGTATTCTTTGGAGTCTTTGGATTTTGGCGATCGCATTTATGGTTACCTAGTTTGCTACATTACAACGTGATGGTGGTGCGAGCTTTTGGTTTGTGAGCTGTTTGCCAAGGAGCTTTGGAGCTTTGGATTGGAAATGTGGTTTGTGGATTCACTCCCTTTTGAAGATCATGTTGGAGTTATCTCTTCCATTGTTACCTTTTCCACTGTTATATATTATCTCTGCTATTATTGTAACCATATTGTATCAACTATTGTGTATCAAAGATATATATTCATTTCTGTCTTTCGATATGTTGTATTTACTTAATGTGTTATAAGCTCCGGCGAACTAGATTCGACGTTTGAATCTGCGGCATTCGAATACGGGTGATGTATTTGGGTGTCGATTTTCGAAGGTCGAGCCAGGGTCGTTATAAAAGGTTTGTCATCAGTGGTTAATAATATGTTTTAAATTTACCATTATTTTTGCTTACTATTTGTGTGGACAGTCGGCATTTGTTTCTTCTTGGTCTTTGAGAATCATAATGTTTCCAAGATTTTTCAACTGCATTGAACTCCAACAACATATATGATTTTTATGATGTAATGGTATCAATATTTTTCTACAGTTCATAGTTCTTCTTTTAGCACATTAACTACCAATGATTCATAGGTTGACTTGTAGTTTGAAAGTATTAATACCTGTGATCAAATATTAATTCGTTTTCAAATTTGCAAGTAATATTTATTTGCAATTTTAAGTATTTGTACCGCTGCATAGGATTTTAAGTATATGATATCTTTCTTATTTTCCTCTAGTTTGATAACTGAGTATAATATAACCTGCATAGAAATATGATTTTATATATTAGTTTTGTTATTTTTAGCTAATAATATTAAATTGACATAATACCGTTGAGTCAATGAATCTATTGAATAACATGTCAGAAATGTTGATTCCTCTTATTTCAATGTCATTGTATTGGTTATAGTATGTAGCTTTCCTGTTTTAATAATAAATAAAGTATATTAGTATGTATTGTAGTAAGAAGGTTAGAATATAATATATGAACTTTAATTATGGTTTCTGACTGAAATTGACACTTTAATATGTGAATATTATATATTCAAACATTTGTTTGACATAAAAATTCCTGCAAACCATTGACTAGAAAATATTTGCATGACTAATATTTGTTGGGCAAATATTGCCCATGCAAATATTTGCTAGGCAGATATTTTCTATGGATTCATACATTTTTGTACGTTTGTTTGAATATATTGATTTCATATTTCAATAAATTAAATTACCTATTTCCATCTTTTTCATAAAAAAAGCATTAAGCTTGTGAATTTGTTTATTTGTGAGCCTTTTTTTGCAAGTTTGCGTTTTTGCACCAGTATCTTTGCGTTTTCCTTTATTTCAGACCTATTATGATTAGATTCTGTGCTTTGGTCTAATATGTTTTTAGGTTGAGGAGCTCCTTCAATTTTGTTTTTAATTGTGCCTTTATCCGATTTCTTCCAATATTGTCTTTTTTCTATATTGGATATTTGAAATTTGGATCGTTTCTCTCTTTTTGATTTTTGTTTTACTCGTTTTGAGAGTGAAGAAAGTGAAAATTTTGTTTGTTTTCTTTTTTCTTCTCTTTTTTCGAGCTTGATTTGGAAATCTGTAGCCACTTTTTGTTGAATATTTTCATATTCTTGTGTTGCTTTTTTGCTTCTATATTGGCTCTCGCTAGAAGGTGCCAGTAGATTGAATGTTGAGTAGTCAGTAGATTGAATGTTGAGTAGTCTATACCCGGTCTGTCTTTATTTAAAACATCTGTTACAATTGTATATTTAGTATATGTCAAATATTTGAGATAAATTATTTTATATAAAAAAATGAATTTTGTTTTAAAATATGCACCCATTGTTTTTTTACTGCTTTTCTTGATGTCCTTATACGATTGAATCTTCTGATTTATCAACTGGTTTGATAGAAAATCTTAATTGTTAAATGTTTTGTTTACTAGCAAATAGATTGCAAGTATTTGCCTAGTAGAATTTTTAACAATAAGTTTTAAAAGTTTACCTTTTTATGCTTTTTTTTTCTTTTCAGTAGCCTTTTTTATGTTTAACGGTTTTTAATTTCTTTGGTATGACAACTATTTCAAATTGGCTTACTGTTTGGTCATCAGTGTCGTCATCATTATCTTTGGCAATAGCATTATCATTACTCAGGTTAGCACCATCAAAATCACCACCACCAATATCATCAACACCACCATCTTTGTCACTATTGCCGACACCAGCACTAGCACCACCACTAACATCAATACCATCACCATTACCAACGCTGGCATTACGATCACCACCATCTTTGTCATCAACATCTTGGTTAATGTAATCACCAATACCATAACCACTACCATCAGTACCACCATTAACATTACGATCACCCATCATCTTCAGCACCACCATTATCATTATGTTTGTCATCATCAAAAGGGGGAGATTGTTTGATGTGAATTTTTGTTTGATGATAACAAACATATATCAATTTATATATGTGTTTGCAGATTGTACTATATACATATAGGAATAAATATTCATATTGAATAATAATACTATTACACAGAATTTATATAATTCAATCGGTATTTATATTCAATATAATATTTTATACAGTACAAAGTTTTCAGCTCTCTCTATATACGTACACCAGTTCATACATTTCACATTCATATTTTTTTTCTCACTACAACGCTCAACACTTAGTTTCTCACTCTGTCTGCACATCTGCATCTATCTGCATTGTCCAGCTCCAGTTCTTGTTCTATCTCCTGTGTACCTGTATAATTAGCAACTACAACAGTAATCTGAAAATAAACAAATTTGAATTCGCAAAAATATAAATTTGTTTTTTATTGGCGTCTCAGATATGTGGGCTATTGTCATCATTTTTGATTGTGTAATATCTGTGCATATCAGTATTCTTATCAGGGACAGGTAATCATGAGTGGCTGCAATACACACGTGTACATTTATACACGTGTGCACTGCCTCGCCAACTCGTGTGCGCAGTCAACAAAAGCAATCATGCACAACATAGACACAGCTGGATATGCAACTTTAAAATGCTCAAGTCAAGCCAAAAGACATGGTGAGCAATACAAATGCAGTTATATACCAACTGCATCATGCAAATGAATTCGAACCAAGTCCATGAAGCACAAAGACTCCAAGCCTTCAAGCTACAACTCAAATGAAACAGATCAAGTGACATGATGAAGCAGTGCAAACTCAAATGAGCAAGTGCAACAAAGGTTCAAAGTGGAAGTACCACCAGAGTCTAAATTGAAATGCAATACACAGTGCAATGAAGACTACTGACCGAAACAACATAAACCAAGCTACAAACATCAAGTGCACAAATGTACACAATCCAGGCAAAGCAGGATGACCACAAACTCAACAAGCATATGTACAGCATGAACAAGACATGTACACAAGGCATGGGGGCACTGGAACATATAGTGCAACAAATAAATCAATTCTACAACACTGAATCAGATGAACACATGCTTAATGCAAACAACAAAATCAAAAATGAACAATGCTCCAGATAAGTTCAACAGTGGTGATGCAATGCAAACAACACTCAGATGAACACATGGCCGAGGTCAAGTAACTATTCAATGCCGAGAAACAATGTAACAAAGATCAGGAGACAAGTTCGAAGTCAAAGCAGATATTAAACAAGTCGAAGAACAACATCAGATGCAAAATAGTCAAGCATGTATGAAAATTCTTGAAAAGGTAAAAAATCAGAAGACTTGGTCAAGAAATCAAATATGGCAAACAAATCTTGGCAATGCAAATATATGTAAGAGATTTTTCCATATTTGATTAAAGAATTCGAATGCGTATATGGACAGAAATAAATCGATTATGGACCGAAAAAAACTCAAAACAAAATCAGCAGTTAAAATTGCAAAATTGTAAAAACATATAGGAAATATTCAAAGCTGTGGGTACCAAGCAAAATTCGAATTGTATATACCCAAAATGTCGCAACAAAATCATGGAAATATTCAACGACTTGGAGGCCAAACAAGAAATCAAATCAGACGTGAATTGTTAGGGTTTCTACCCTATATATATAATACCCCCAAGATCATCATGGACATACGAGAAGAGAACAAGCAAGAAAAATCAGAAAATATCAAAATCATACCAATTCAATCACACGAGCCCTTAGCAATCTGAATTCACTCTAAACGTGGTTGCGCAAGCATTAATCAGAGGCGATTGGACATACGAAGGGAAGAGGAGCAATTGGAGGCAACTCAGAGATCCAATCGGTTCGTAGTTGAGACAAAGTCGCCGCTTCCAGAACCCTAAATTACATCAGATAACAAAAGAGGGAAGTGGCCGTGTTTCATTTCTCTTATTGGGTCGGGTTGTTTTATTTAAGGGCAAGAGAAAATTAGTACTCAAGCTTTTACTTATTTTTGCTCTTATTTTTTTTAAGTCTGTTTTTTTTTTCAAATCAAATCTTGGTAAATCACCACCTACGATTTAGGTTGTGCCAGATTATCTAGTTAGAATTAGTTCAGCAAGCAGGGTTTGCGAGTTTGCAAAACTCTATAGGCGGTAGCAGGGTTTGCGAGTCTGTTAGAGTGTTTGTAAGCGGGAGACTGTTTAATTCTAATAGAAATCTGGGAATGCAGCAGTAGGAAGGGGTTGCCGAAGCTGGGTAAATTTTGTATGTGATTTACTTTTCAGCATATTTACTTCTCTGCAGTTTGTTTTTGTATTTAATTCGAGAAAATTTGCTATAACCCTATTCACCCCCCTCTAGGGTTAATCTAGATCCTACAAGTGGTATCAGAGCCCGGTATTTTTCTTTAACTCTAGAGTCATGAATCCACCAAATAATGCTTTCTCTGAGGGGCAATCTATTACTAGGCCACCCATGTTTAATGGGAATGATTATGCTTATTGGAAAGTTAGGATGGGTATTTATCTTAGTTCTGTTGATTATGATGTTTGAGACATTATTGAAACTGGCTATAAATCTCCCACTATAACTGTTGGCGATACTGAGATTCCTAAACCTAAGGATTGGTGGGATGTTAACAATAAGAAATTAAAAACTACAAATGCTAAAGCCATGAATGCTTTGATCTGTGCTCTTGATAAGACTGAATTTAATAGAATTTCTCATTGTAAAACTGCACAGGAAATTTGGCATACCTTGGAGGTGACACATGAAGGAACTTCTCAAGTCAAGGAGTCTCGTCTAGCCCTATGCAACAATGAATACGAGAACTTTGTGATGGACAAAGGCGAGAGCATAAAGGACATGTTTGGACGTTTTTCAACTTTGGTGTATAATGCTAAAGCGCTTGGGAAGGTATTCACTGAGGTAGAGCTTGTGAGGAAAGTGCTACGAGTCTTACCGATGAGCTTTGAGGCAAAAGTCACGGCAATACAAGAATCGAAAGATCTGAGTAAACTAAGCATGAAGGAGTTGATCGACAACTTGATGACATATGAGCTTGAGCTAAAAGCAAAGGAGGAACGCAACACCTCCGAATCAAAGAAGAAGACGATTTCCTTAAAGAGCAAAGAAGAGAACGATGAAGAAGAAGAAGATCCAATTGAAGAGCTTGCAATGGCAGTCAATAATCTTAGAAAATGGTCAAGATTCAGACCACACAAGAAGAAAACAAGTGGTAATAGGTCAAAAGATTCTGACAATTCCGATAATGAACTGACGTGCTTTAACTGCAAGAAGCCTGGCCACTTCAAACAAAAATGCCCACTTCTCAAAAACAACAAAGGAAAGAAAAAGAAGAAGAAGGCCTTTGCAGCGACTTGGGATGACGAAGAAGGAGAGGAAGTTTCGGATAATAGCTCAGAGGAGGCTAACTTGTGTCTTATGGCAAAATCAGATTCAGAAGCAAGCTCAGAGGAATCTAGTGAGGTAGGTAACTATTCTTATAAAGAACTTGTTTTGATGTGTTGCGATCTTACTAAAACAATTGATACTCTTGAATCTAAAATTGAAAAATTGAAATCTGATAGGAAAGAACCTGTCCATGAAAATTCTAGGTTAGAAACTGAACTTGAAAATGTTCAAAATCTAGACTGTAAAAAATGTAAAATTTTAGATTCAGAATTATCAAGACTTAAGAATAGCTTTGAGAATCTTGAAAAAGAAAACTTGAGTCTTAAGGAAACCATTGACACTAGGAAAAAGGATTTTATAAATAGATGCACCTCACTTGTAACTGAAACACAACACTAAAAACCAAAGTCCAAAATCTTGAGAAATCTCTGAATAACTTTTCAAGAGAAGAAAAATCATTCAACATGTTATTGGAAAATCAAATTTTTGCTAACAACAGAAAAGGACTAGGTTTTGAAAAAACACAAGTTGATGATAATGCAAAAGGTAAGAGTGTCTTTGCTAGATGTGAAATATTTGGACATCGTGTTGAAAATTGTAGTCATAGGAACAAGAACATAAAATTTATACAAGTTTGGGTTCCTAAGAATTATACAAACAAATTTCATGTCTATTGGAACAAGAATAAAAGGACAAAACAAGTTTGGATTCCAAAGGGGTTGTTTATTCACAATGCTTCAGTCACTAATATCATTGGACCTAAGAATTTCTCTAGGTCATCCTCCTCTCTCTCTATGTAGGTCTGTTGGCGGGCTAAGGAGCAACAAGAATGGTTTCTAGATTCAGGTTATTCTAGACATATGACAGGTGACAAATCGAAGTTCCTTAGCCTAGAGAATTTTAAAGGTGGAAATGTGATCATGGGAGACAATAGCAAGTGTAAGATTATTGGTAAAGGTGAAGTAGGTAACGGTACTTTTTCCTTGACTAATGTTTTATATGTTGATAATTTGCATCACAATCTCATTTCTATTAGCCAACTATGTGACAAAGGTATGAATTTGATTTTTGATAGTGATACTTGCAAAATCATTGATAAACCTTCTAATAACATTGTTTTTATGGGCAAAAGAAAATGAAATGTTTACTCACTTTCGTTTGATAATCTAAATCTTTCTAGATGTTTGGTAGCCACTGATGAAGAGGCATCTTTATGGCATAGGAGACTTGGACATGCTAGCATGAGCCTCTTAAAAAATCTTGAAACGAAAGAATTAGTCAGAGGGTTACCGCATCAGAAATTTAAAAATAATAAAGTGTGTAAAGCATGTTCCTTGGGCAAGCTTAGTCGATCATCATTTCGCCCTAAAAACATTGTTAGCACAACAAGGGTCCTTGAATTAATTCACATGGACTTATTTGGACCGAATGAAATTGCAAGCTTGAATGGAGAACGTTATTGTTATGTATTGGTTGATGATTATTCTAGATTTACATGGGTTTATTTCTTAGCCAAAAAGTCTGAATCTTTTGATTATTTTTCAAAATTTGCAAAACTTGTTCAAAATGAAAAAGGAATTTCAATTAAAACCTTGAGAAGTGACCATGGAGGCGAATTTGAAAATTTGGAATTTGAAAGCTTTTGTGAAGAAAATGGTTTAAAACATGAACTTTCTGCTCCACGAACACCTCAACAAAATGGGGTGGTTGAAAGGAAAAATCGTACGTTGCAGGAATTGGCTAGATCCATGTTGAGTGAGTATAAACTACCTCTAACCTTTTGGGTAGAGGCATTGAATACTTCGTGCTATGTAATGAATAGAGTAATGATTAGACCAATACTTGGCAAAACGTCTTATGAATTGTGGCATGAAAGGAAACCTAACATTTCTTATTTTCGTGTATTTGGATGTCCTTGTTTCATTCTTAACACAGGTGATCAACTTGGAAAATTTGAATAAAAGGCTGATGAGGGAATTTTCATGGGCTATTCAACAAGGAGCAAGGCTTACAGGATATACAACAAACGAACAAAGATAATTGTTGAATCAATCAATGTGAAATTCGATGAATCTGACCTGGAAAGGACGACTGAAAAGACGATTGATGAAGGGGTAGATCATGAAGGCATTGAAGAAGGGACATTAGTGAGAAAGCTGAAAGTAGGACTGTTGATGCTGGTAGATTGAAGTTCAAATCCAATCATCCTCCTGAATTGGTTATAGGTGAACCTATGGAAGGTATACGCACTCGCTCTTCATTTGATAAAAATTTGTGTGCATTTTGTTGTCACAGTGGTTTTATTTCTGAGATTGAACCTGATTCTGTTGAAATGGATCTTAATGATGAAAGTTGGGTTTTAGCAATGCAAGATGAACTTAATCAATTTGAGAGAATAAAGTTTGGAAATTAGTTCCTAGACCTAATGACTATCCAATTGTTGGAACTAAATGGGTATTCAAAAATAAACTTGATGAATCAGAAAATGTAATTAGAAACAAAGCTAGGTTGGTCGCAAAAGGATATAACCAAATAGAAGGCATAGATTTTGATGAAACATTTGCTCCAGTTGCTAGGTTAGAAGCCATTAGGATTTTGCTAAGTTTTGCATGTTATAAGGGTTTCAAACTTAAACAAATGGATGTAAAAAGTGCCTTTCTGAATGATGATTTGAAAGAAGAAGTTTTTGTTGAACAACCCCCCGGTTTTGAAAATCATGATTTTCCAAATCATGTGTATAAACTAGAAAAAGCATTATATGGTCTTAAGCAAGCTCCTAGAGCTTGGTATGACTGCCTTTGTACATATCTTTTGGAAAATGGCTTTAAAAAGGGGAGTGCTGACACGACACTATTTCTATTACATAAAGGAAGTGAATTTTTGATTGTTCAGATTTATGTGGATGATATCATTTATGGTGCTACTAATGAACTCTTGTGCGAGAAATTTGAACAATTCATGCAGGCTAAATTCGAGATGAGCTTGGTTGGAGAATTGAAATATTTTCTTGGATTTCAAATAAAGCAAAGCAGTGATGGTATTTTCATTTCACAATCCAAGTATGTGTTGGAACTGTTGAAGAAATTTGGAGTTGAGAACTCCAAACCATTGAGAACTCCTATGAGCCCATCAACAAAGTTGGACAATGACGAGAAAGGAATAGTTGTTGATCAGAAGAAATATCGAGGAATAATTGGTTCACTTCTCTATCTTATGCTTCTAGACCTGATATTATGTTTTCTGTGTGTTTGTGTGCACGTTTTCAATCTAATCCTAAAGAATCTCATTTGAAAGCCACTAAACGAATTTTGAGATATCTTTCACACACACAAAAATTTGGATTATGGTACCCTTCTTGTGAAAATTTTGATTTAGTTGGCTATTCTGATGCTGATTATGCTGGTTCATTGGTTGACAGAAAAAGCACTAGTGGGACATGTTTCATGCTAGGACATTCATTAGTTTCATGGTCAAGTCGAAAACAGAATTGTGTTGTATTATCCACCACTAAAGCAGAATATATTGCTTTAGGAAGTTGTTGTGCTCAAATTTTATGGATGATGCAAACTCTTTCTGATTTTGGCTTAGTTTATAAACAAGTTCCATTAAAATGTGATAGTAAAAGTGCAATAGACTTGTTAAATAATCCGGTTCATCACTCACGCACAAAACACATTGATGTGAGACACCACTTTCTTAGAGATCACATTGCTAAGGAAGACATTTGCATTGAACATATTTCAACCGAGGCTCAACTTGCTGATATTTTCACAAAACCCCTCCCCGAAGACTGATTTTCCAGATTACGTTTGGATTTGGGGATTATAGAAATTGACTAATCATTTTCCATTTATTGATTGAAATATTCTTGGATATTTACTTTCACCTTCAATTTCTAGGATTCAAACCAGTTTTGGATATTATTCAAAGATTGATTTGAATATGGTATTCAATAGTGGAAATATGTTTGCTTTATTTCATAATATAATTAACTTGGTAACTTATTCCACGACCATTTCTATTTCTACCATCTTTCTATCATTCATAATGGTTTTGTAAAATAAGAAGAGTGGATTATCTTAAAATAATAATAATAATAATAATAATAATAATACCTCTCATGCATCCATTCTCATTTAAAAGTCCTTATGGTTATGCATGGATGGAGCATGTGAGTGAATTATTTTTTCATCACTCCATTCTCATTTAAAAGTCCTTATGGTTATGCATGGATGGAGTATGGTAACTAAGTATTTTTCTGGTCTGACTTAAAAGTCCGGATGCTTAGACAAATAAGTAACTGCTAATCCCATTTAAAAGTCCTTATGGTTATGCGTGGTTAGTAAGTGCTTATTTTTGTGCTTAAATGTCAAATTATTTTTAAAATATCTCTCTTCTTATTATATAAAAACCGAATCATCGATCCATTCTCTATAATGTGGAAATTGTTATCTCGTTATGATATATTATGCTTTTTCCTACCGTTCCATTAGTTTTTTTGTCAGTCACTTGATAATGACAAAAAGGGGAGAAGAACAAGATTTTGATAAGGAATAAATATTTTTTGAATACTTCAACAAATTTGTTAAATGTTGTTAGTTAATTTTCTTTAGTTCTTTTATTCTTCTGTAATTCTCTAAATCTTCTAAATAGGGAGTGGTCTCAGTTGTAGGGGGGGCATTCATATAGAGGGAGCTAAATATTTCATGCTCAAACACATTTATTAGAATTTCAAAATCTTTAATATATATGTTTGTCATCATCAAAAGGGGGAGATTATTTGATGTGAATTTTTGTTTGATGATAACAAACATATATCAATTTATATATGTGTTTGCAGATTGTACTATATACATATAGGAATAAATATTCATATTGAATAATAATACTATTGCACAAAATTTATATAATTCAATCAGTATTTTTATTCAATATAATATTTTATACAGTACAAAGTTTTCAGCTCTCTCTATATACGTACACCAGTTCATACATTTCACATTCATATTTTTTTTTCTCACTACAACGCTCAACACTTAGTTTCTCACTCTGTCTGCACATCTGCATCTATCTGCATTGTCCAGCTCCAGTTCTTGTTCTGTCTCCTGTGTACCTGTATAATTAGCAACTATAACAGTAATATGAAAATAAACAAATTTGAATTTGCAAAAATATAAATTTGTTTTTTATTGGCGTCTCAGATATGTGGGCTATTGTCATCATTTTTGGTTGTGTAATATTTGTGCATATCAGTATTCTTATCAGGGACAGGTAATCATGAGTGGCTGCAATACACACGTGTACATTTCTACACGTGTGCACTGCCTCGCCAACTCGTTTGCGCAGTCAACAAAAGCAATCATGCACAACATAGACACAGCTGGATATGCAACTTTAAAATGCTCAAGTCAAGCCAAAAGACATGGTGAGCAATACAAATGCAGTTATATACCAACTGCATCATGCAAATGAATTCGAACCAAGTCCATGAAGCACAAAGACTCCAAGCCTTCAAGCTACAACTCAAATGAAACAGATCAAGTGACATGATGAAGCAGTGCAAACTCAAATGAGCAAGTGCAACAAAGGTTCAAAGTGGAAGTACCACCAGAGTCTAAATTGAAATGCAATACACAGTGCAATGAAGACTACTGACCGAAACAACATAAACCAAGCTACAAACATCAAGTGCACAAATGTACACAATCCAGGCAAAGCAGGATGACCACAAACTCAACAAGCATATGTATAGCATGAACAAGACATGTACACAAGGCATGGGGGCACTGGAACATATAGTGCAACAAATAAATCAATTCTACAACACTGAATCAGATGAACACATGCTTAATGCAAGCAACAAAATCAAAAATGAACAATGCTCCAGATAAGTTCAACAGTGGTGATGCAATGCAAACAACACTCAGATGAACACATGGCCTAGGTCAAGTAACTATCCAATGCCGAGAAACAATGTAACAAAGATCAGGAGACAAGTTCGAAGTCAAAGCAGATATTAAACAAGTCGAAGAACAACAATGCAGATGCAAAATAGTCAAGCATGTATGAAAATTCTTGAAAAGGTAAAAAATCAGAAGACTTGGTCAAGAAATCAAATATGGAAAACAAATCTTGGCAATGCAAATATATGAAAGAGATTTTTCCATATTTGATTAAAGAATTCGAATGCGTATATGGACAGAAATAAATCGAATATGGACCCAAAAAAACTCAGAACAAAATCGGCAGTTAAAATTGCAAAATTGTAAAAACATATAGGAAATATTCAAAGCTGTGGGTACCAAGCAAAATTCGAATTGTATATACCCAAAATGTCGCAACAAAATCATGGAAATATTCAACGACTTGGAGGCCAAGCAAGAAATCAAATCAGACGTGAATTGTTAGGGTTTCTACCCTATATATATATAATACCCCCAAGATCATCATGGACATACGAGAAGAGAACAAGCAAGAAAAATCAGAAAATCTCAAAATCATACCAATTCAATCACACGAGCCCTTAGCAATCTGAATTCACTCTAAACGTGGTTGTGCAAGCATTAATCAGAGGCGGTTGGACATACGAAGGGAAGAGGAGCAATTGGAGGCAACTCAGAGATCCAATCGGTTCGTAGTTGAGACAAAGCCGCCGCTTCCAGAACCCTAAATTACATCAGATAACAAAAGAGGGAAGTGGTTTTGTTTCATTTCTCTTATAGGGTCGGGTTATTTTATTTAAGGGCAAGAGAAAATTAGTACTCAAGCTTTTACTTATTTTGCTCTTATTTTTTTTAAATCTATTTTTTTTTTCAAATCAAATCTTGGTAAATCACCACATAGGATTTAGGTTGTGTCAGATTGTCTAGTTAGAATTAGTTCAGCAAGCAGGGTTTGCGAGTTTGCAAAACTCTATAGGCGGTAGCAGGGTTTGCGAGTCTGTTAGAGTGTTTGTAAGCGGGAGACTGTTTAATTCTAATAGAAATCTGGGAATGCAGCAGTAGGCAGGGGTTGCCGAAGTTGGGTAAATTTTGTATGTGATTTACTTTTCAGCATATTTACTTCTCTGCAGTTTGTTTTTGTATTTAATTCGAGAAAATTTGCTATAACCCTATTCACCCCCCTCTAGGGTTAATCTAGATCCTACAGCTTTTCTTTTATTAATTTTTCTATTAATGTATGGAAAGATTTAAAATTACTTCTATAGCTTTCTAAATTTTCTTTTGGCACTTCTTTTTTTTTTGTTTCTCTGCAGCGATTTTCTACCACTACTTCATGTTGCTGGTTGTTTTCTTTTAGTGAGGGTTGCAAGAGGAACATCATCATCAGATGGTCTATATTCTGAAGTTTCAGTTGTTGGAGTTACCATAGTAATAGATTTTGACGATTCAATGTTTCGATGCGATACAAGATTGTAAGAAGTTTCGGATGTATTTTGTAATTTCCTTATTAAAAATGGTAGTTATCGTTTTTTTGCGACAACTTTGTATCCTCATCTATATCCTTGTTGTGATATAATCTGCAAATGCTAAAAAATTATTAAAGTAGTGTTACATATATATAAGTAGCAAACATGGGCATGGAAAATATTTGCCGGATAAAGCAAATATTTGTCATTTCCATTTTTGTAACTAATATTTCTTATTGTATGCATTTTATTATTTACCAATACTAAAATTTTGATCTACCAAATATCTAAACTTTGCTTTACCAATATTTAATATTTTAAGCATTTGCAGTAGAAAATATTAAATGCACAAAATTACAATCACAAATTGTTGGGCAAGGATTTGCCATCCTTATGTGATCATCTAACTATATTTGATATTGATTTCAACTAATTTTAAACTTCTATGATTCAGAGCTACACCATTTAATTTTAAGTTATAGTTAGAATATACAACATATCTAAAGTACATTTATGATTTTTTGACATTTTTAGCACTTATATTATAAATATTTCAATATTTGGCAAGTAAATATCTTGGCAAATATTTTCCAGATTAATATCACGCAAATATTTCCCAGTAAATGTTATGGGAAATATTTTCCTAGTAATTATTTGCGATTAGCGATAATTATATCTTAATAATTCCTGATTATCTCATATCAATCTCGCAATATTTTCCAAGTAAGTATCATGAAAAAATATTTGCAAGTATTTAGTCAAGTAATCTATATATGTAAGTAATTACGAATAATAACTTACGACAAATATTTGCCAGGAGAATATTTGCATTGTCATTTTTCTTTGGATTATTCACGAATCTACTATTCCAATCTATTGAGTATCAAATAATGTATGTCAAATATTTGCCATAAACTCCTTTAGAGTATAAATATAGCTGAAACTTGAATTACCTTCTCAACTTCATTTGGTGGATTTTCATTTCGAACCGATGCATGGTATTCGCAGTAGCTGTCTTCGATTGCTAAATTCAAACATGGTAGAACTCCTTCTACAAATTTGCATACATTTTTTTAGGAAAATTGCTTCTATTTCTTCTTACTTTCGAATAGTCGGTCGATTGAAATGTAAGCGGCGAGTTTAGCTTCAATTTATTCTTGTTTGGATGAAAATTGATCACAAACACCCAATAGAGTTCTAGTAGAGATTACATGAAGAATAAAATTCAAACGAAGCAGAAAAGGTAAATTAGACACAATTTTTTATTGTGGTTCGACAATCTTGGCCTAGTCCATTTGATTCTTTTATTGATCTTACACTAGTTGTTTGACTACAAGAGATTTGGATCGGCTGGGATCCAGCTGTACAAGAATAAAGAATAGTAATGGTAGAGCCTTGGCCATCAAAGAGAAGGATCTCTTTTATGGAGAATGGCCGTTATATTTACAGGAGAAGGCGACTGAATATCTTCTTGAAATTTCGCAAGTAGAATCTCATGATATGCAGACGAAGTCATCCAAAAAGTTTCGTGGCCCAATTCCTAAGGATATGGGATTGGTGTCGATTGGTCTAGATGACCTTGTTGGCCCATGTGACCCCTCCTATGTGTTAGTCATAATGCTAGTTTCATGTTTCCAAAGTTATTTGCATCGTTGTCTTCATGATTTTGGACATAACGATCGATTTCCATTGAGAGAACCGTTGGGATGATACGATCTGATCCCTTGCCTATAGGGAGTGATACAATCTAATTCGCTGCCTAGGGAAAGTAATACAATTTGATCCCTTGCCTAAGGGAAGAGATACTATCTGATCCCCTGCCCAATGGAAGTAATACCATACGATCCCTGCCTAGGGGAAGGGATAGGTACTGATCCCCTACCTAGGGAAGACACTAATCCATACTTAGAATATTTTGGAGAATCCATCTCTTGGCCTCACTTGATCATTGTTTTATACCATTGTCTGTGCTTGATCTCTGCACTCCATGATCACTTCTTTGGGCAGCTTACATTGTCTATCATCGAGTCTAATTTGTCCAATCAGTATGGATATAGCCGTCAAAAAGTCGGATAACACTTGCCCTCTAAGGTACGTTTTGTTTCAAACATGACATGCTTTGAATCGAAGCAAGTTAGAGTCACTGAAAAGGATTCCATTCAGCTTCCTAAATAGTCGTGATCCTTCCATCGAGTTGTTATTTCAAAGAGTCATATCTCCCTCTATTTGTCGCAATGCTTGGTTGATATTATTCAGTATAAATGTAGAGTGCAATCCTCATTTTTGTCCATGCTCAGTTCCATTGAGCTTGTCAATCAAGTAAATAGGCCTTGGCTATCAGCAGTGACTTCTATCCCGTGAAATTCAGGTGAGAATTTCGATTTAAGAAATCGATTATTGGGTATGCACACATGCACGTTCATGTGCACACTTTGTTAATGGCTCTCGTACACGTTCACACGTTTATGGGTCGTTGCTAGTTTCATGATATACGTTGAGTTCACACATACAAAAACATTTTTTGGAATAGGATTCGGCACCGTCCCTGTAGGGGGGATTGGTGCTGACCATGTAAGCATATGTTTAACGCTTTGGACCCGCATGCAGTAGGCTGTGTTGCATTTTTTTTGGACTCAAATATGCAAGAGATATGATACACTTGTAATCCTTCCTCTTAGTTTTATTTTTCTTTTACATTCTTCCACTGATCCCCTCTTTTAAATTTGTTCATTCCTGCAACTAATCTCCCTTCTAGTTGCCATTGCTAAACTTTAGAGTTTGAAAATCCCTTCAATCCACTCAAGTCCTTTGTCGATCCAGTCATATATTCCCCACACAGTCTGCGCCGCCACTCTAGGTCAAATCTCTATCCAATTCGATCGATTCAAACTCGAAATTAATTCGAATCTGACCCCATACTTAGCTCTATAAAAATGGCAAATTACTGTATGTTGGAGATGAGGACTACTAAGCTGGTTTGTTTCATGCTGGTGGTCGGATTTAGGATTGGCTGTGGGAAGGGGAATTTGCGTTAGTGGATGTAAGTTTGGGTTTCGGTAGTAAGCTTGGGATCTGCAGTTTGAAGCTGGTTAAGGGATCAAGGATGAATTGAATAATCATAAGCAGATGAAATATCAGCTTATTGGTGATGAAATTACATGCAAGCTTTTTTTTAAACTAGCCTTGAATTGAGTTTCGTAGGCAATGAATTTTGTAGGCATTGAATTGAACTCTTAGAGAGAATTCTCAAAAAATGGAGGATGGGATCGTAATTAGCCTTTGATCGCTCATTTAATCAAACCAACTAGGGGTCGGTAGTGTGAGTAAAGATCCCATACGAGGGGATTAGTAGTTGAACCAAAACATTTTTGATATCCTGTCCAAACAAGTAATGGATAATATATCCATATACAGGAAGCTACATAGAGGATCGGTGAAGGCATGGAATCGAAAAGAACATGTAGCGGGGGATAGGATTGGTGCCTATCCCATTGGTGGATCTCCAGCATATGACGAATTGACATGTACAACTAAAGCAAACTCTCTGCCTTGTGATCTTGAGCTCGAATTTGGGCTTGCTTATTTAGACGTGAACTTTGGTTTTTCTTTTTCTATGTGAACTTGCCTTGTACTCTTGCATATATGAACACTTTTTGCCTAGGTAAATACTTGCTTTATGACCTTGGACTTGAACGCTTGCGCCTGTACGTTTACATGGAATTGAACTTAAATAGATGAATAAGCTTGTTTGTTTGAACATGAATTCAAATGTATTCATATGCCGTGAATATTGATGACATGCTCTTACGCGCCGATTGCCGATCCCTTTAATTTGGATGTAACTATAGCGCATAACCATCAATGGAAATTCAGTTGGGACTACCAGCGATGATGAAGAAATTAATGAGACTTCTTTATCTTTTGAGTTGTTCTGCCGGATTAGTCGCTCAAGATCTTTGGTCTTCACCCGGACCCGGATCCGGTGAAAAAAATAGGATCACTTCTTATGGATTCGTTGAGAATGCTTCTGATCTAGTTCGTGGCCTATTAGAAGTAGAAGGCGCTCTGGCGGGATCCTCACGGACAGAAAAGGATTGCAGTCAGTTTGATAATAATCGAGGGAACTCCAAGTAATATTTACTCTCTAGAGCATCTCTTTCATTGGAATCAACCCAACAAACCCAATTAATATACTGGTTCGATAGGACTTGGGCTTTCCCTCTACTCTAACTCCATAGTTCTTCTTTCCCGTGCTATCAAGATCAGGAGAGAGGCTATGCGCAAGAAAGAATATATTATCGCCCAGGGCTCCTTTCTTTTCTTATTCTTAGTAAAGGTAAAACTTGAATAGTCGATTTTTTAGACTTAACCTTACCTTTTTTACATCTCACTTATACTTATACTGTTCGTCTCTCTGTATGTCCTAGATATAATTGACAATTCTAAGTTGGACATTATCTTTTTCTTGCAAAAGATCTTGAGTGAAAAGTTTTGCTAAATTTATCCCATCAGCTATTTCATATGTGATTACGGGACGAACCAAAACAAAATACTTTTTTTTAATGGGTGTGATTCGTTGGACATAAATCCAATTTTTCAAAATTTTTGATTCCTTAGATTTTTTTTTCCATTCCCGGTGGTATTAAAATGCCGCTGTGTCTAGATATCTTATCTGTCTCTCCGGAAAAATGAATATACCCAGAAAAGATAGTCACTCTGACCGAACCCCTGAGTTTCGCCATGACTTTCATATAATATTGAACTGTATTACACCGCACAATACCGCACTAAACTACACTTAGCATGGGGGAACAGATTAATTTATCTAACAATGACTATTTGTTGAATTTGATTGTTATGGATTCCAAACACTTTGAGCAATTATCTGCAATGGCTGGAGATCAAGCTTATAGGCACGTTGAATCAATGCCGAGTAGAGTTCAACCTTGTGGTGCATGCAGCTGCATAGCTGGATTTTGCTTTGAGTTTGAATCTGCTTATTTATTTAAGTAACGCGTTTTCCATTCAATGTACTCGCGATTTGTTGCTCATCGTTCGGGTTGGAACGATAGTCAATCGCCCATATGCCTGGGAGTCGATCCGATGATTCTATCTCTAGAAATCCTTTCGGCTATACCCTTGAGTTGTTTTAAACACTAGGCATAAGTCATAGTATTGAGCATCACAATCATCTTTTGGCTGATCACACTTCTGCCTCCAGTTTCGGGTTGATAGATGTACTATATGGACGGTCGAGTCTCGTCCTAATTGTGTTTATACTTCCGCCTAAGCTTCGAAGACTTAGAGTTGAGTGATGAATGGTGAGGTCACATCCATCTTGTTTCTTGCTCATGGCCCCTAAGTTAGGGGCAAATGTTGATAAGTGGATGGGAAAGTTACGTCCACTTTAGTTTTATACTTTTTCTGCCGAATTCGAGCTCAAAGTTAATTGGTGGAAGGCCGATTCATGCTTATCTTGGATTGTATCTTGGTTTCTCCTTCTTAGGGGAAGACTTAGATGCTTTGTCGGATTTCGAGCATAAGCTAAGTATCGGACGGTCAATCACGTCCACTTTTGGTGCAAACGTCGCCATATTCTGGATAAGAACCGAATAATGGTTGCTCAAGTCACATCCATTTTGTGATTCATGCTTCCCCTGTCGAATGAAGGAAAAGGTCCGAGTGATGGATGGTTTGATCACATATATTTGTGGTTGGTGTGAGTCGACATTGGCTACCGATCCGGCGGCACGACATAGAAGGTTTGGATCAATATTGCTCGTCGATTCGGTGATACGATATAGTCGGTCGTCCATAACTTTAGACGTCATTCCAATTGGATTTCTACAAAGGTCTCCTTGCAATCGTTGCATTAAGTCGTAAAGAACACCAAGCTGGAGTACAGTGAGCTGCCATATTCAGCTTTTAGTAGTTTGTACCCCTGCCCTCAGTCTTGGTTAGTGGAGTTAGTTCGTGGACGGTCAAGTCATGTCCTTTTGAGTTTATACTCCTCCTATTGGGTTCAGGTTGGAGTTGATGAATGAATGGTCGAGTCACATTCATTTGCTGGTTATACTCCTATCCATGCTCTAGGGACCGGACTTTATCGATGGGCCGTCGAATTGTGACGACCCGAACTCGATGCCCGACAAACGACATCGAATCCGTATCACCGGAGCTTGCAACAACATTAGATGATAAACAACACAGCGGAAACAAAAGATAATAATATTGATATACAATATAGATACAATGTGATATACAACATGATATAACAACCCAACACCATCAGAGAATGATACAATACAACACCACAGCGGAAATACATCTCAACATGAGCAAAGTCTTCAAGAGAATCCAATACTTCAACTCCAATCCAAAACTCCAAAGCTAGAGCTCTAAACTTCAAGCTCGAACCATCTTCCCGCTGAACTTGTAGCAAATGCGACCCCAAACACGATTGCCAAACCAAAACTTCAAAGATCCAAAAGCTGAAGAAGATCTCCAAATGCTACCAAACTAAAGACTTCGAAAGCTATCGAATCTACACCTATTTATGGATTATCTGAAAAACCCAACTCTAGACTGTCTATGTGGAAAATTATGGGCACCCAGAGTTTAGAAAGGGAACAATAAACTTTGCGTCAGTCATGGGACTGGTATGAGCAAACAAAAAAAATTTTATCTTTAAAAAAACAAAAGATTGTAAAATTTGAAATCCGCAATGCTTTTTGAAAAATGAAATTACCATAAGGCCTCCCGCCACACACACCATGCAAACGCAGAATTGGAGAAGATTTCTTCTTATGATAGTCAAAAATGCTTCGTACGCGAAAACCATTTTGATATTATTATTAGTGCATAGTGCAGAAAACCTTTTGAAAGTAAAATATCAATCTTAGTCAGCATAGACATATCCTACTATGCCTACTATAGCTACCATCTAAACAGTGGTGACCACCATAAGTAAATGGCAGGTTATACAACGAAAACCATACAAGGCGCGTATTGGATGATTGGATTTCTAATAAATGGTCAGGCCAAGGAACTTCCCATTGCCACATGAGTATGCCTCTAGAGGGACGCCCCGAGAACTTACCCAGCTCTCTGCCAACACAAGGCCAATTTCCTCCCTGCCCGGGATTAATACCTAAACATATGTCACCCCGGTCGTTTATTACCTTTATCCGAGGATCCTCAACCACAAAGCAACATAACATAGTAATAAATATATAGTGTCCACATGAGTGAAGTATCTCCATACCATGATACCACCCTTTTCCAGAAGGAATGGACATACCCTAGGGGGCGCGACCCCTGCAACCTTGCCACATCTTTCCTGTTTCGACCATTTTCGGTTAGTGAGGTCCTGATACAGTCTCGTCCACAAAGCTACACTTTTTCACAAAGTCATGCTTTGATCAACAAATGATCAGCAACACTTCGTATGCCACATTACCAAATTGGTAATGTATCACTAGTAATCATCAACTACATAACCTCTGAGCTCGTATGTCTCAGAGAAGGGTGTTAAACTAAGAGAATAAATCTCCGCCACCAAAATGAAATGTATTTGATAGAAACCGATTTTACATCTTAAAGTGTAATGCCAGACACACATCTATACAAGTTTGTTCCGAGTCCGAACAGAACCGAAGGCACTTTCGAAGAAGCCCTTGCAATCCGGGTATTTACAATCCCGATCGGACTCCCATTACATATGTAGATCTCTATACCGTAGCTACTCAGTGCAGAGTCATTCGATGGGTTATCCTTTCGTTCTCGAAAATACCCGGTCTTCACCACCGGTCTTCAAATGTTATCCATAATGTTGTATCATTATTCGGAATGGGTTATATGACACAAGGTCCTCTCCCGGCTAAACCGAATAATGAGCGCAATATTTAAAAACATATGGATATTGGGATTTTAGTTAAGTCACAACTTTAAAATCTAAAACCTTTCTTTTCAGATGGTTTAAACAAACTACCATTTTCAAATCTATGATCAAAAAGATTCACTTCACAAAGTTCACCCATTTTTCACAAAGATTCATTCACAGATTTAAAAACAATTTCCATTTCAATTTGGATTAACTCATTCAATCTTTAAATCAAAGGTTTAACTTATAGCTTCCAAAATCGTTTCCAAAGATTCATTTATAACTCGGAAAACTATTTTCATTTCAGACTTGAAATCCTTTTAACACAAATTGGAAATTCATTCCTTATATGAAAGCATTATTATTTGAAAACAAATAGTTTTCCTTTCGGAAAAAATCCGATTTCATTTGTACAAGTTAAAACTCTTGGGTTAAATTCAAATTCCTAAAACAGTACTTTAAAATGGTTTAAAACTCATATAGACACATTTATAAATCGTATAATCTTTTAAACCATAATTTCCAAACATAGAATTCAATTTCAAATCTTGAATTCAAATTTAAATCAAATTATTTAAATTTCAAAGCTTTATTAAATTATTCAAAATAACTTTTATCTTTGAAAACACCTTTTCAAAAGCCTTTTTACATTCAACCCAAATCCATTTCCATAACCTTTTGGATTAAAAATTTTAAATTTAAAACCAATTCAAAAATCTGTGACTTAACCAATTTCCACGTGCAATCCATATTTGTGTGTGTATACTGTAGTCCAGGGTTTTACACAGTAGTGCATCATCATCAATCATCACAGATACAATCACAGCAATTATATTGATAAGCGATATGATCCTATAACGCTTATCTATATACAGAGATTTACCGATGAATAATATACATTGTCACAGATAAAATAAATTACATTCATCAGAGCTTGAATTTCATATCACAAAAGCATCATACAGTAGAGATATCAAACAATTCAAAGCAGTTCACTCAATTCAATCATCCATAAGTAAGGTTAATTAATCATTTGATTAATTGAAACCAGATTAATCACTAATTCTGGTTGATTAACATTAATTAATTGTCCTTAAATTATTTATTAATTAACCTTTAATTATTAATTAATTATTTGATTAATTATTCTTTATTCATTACAATAATTAATTAACCCTTAATTAATAATCATCCCTTAGTCATTTTCATTAATTAATTAACCTTTACTTAATTAATTATTCTCAAATTAATTACCTTAATTAATTAATCACATTAATTAATTATTCTTTAAAATTAATTAACCTTTAAACACTTGATTAAATCAATCTTTAATCATCGATCATCCATCCTTAATTAGTTTCATTAAGTAATTATTTTTAAGTAATTAATTATCCTTTAATTAATTATTCATTAATTACTTGATTAATCAAGCTTAAATTATTAACAAATTTACCCTAATTACTTTTATTAAGTAATTAACTTCAAGTAATTAATTTCCTTTAACTAATATATTAACTTAAACTTTAAAAGTTAGTTAACCATCAAAACATTCTTTACATTAATTAACTAACCTTTAATATTATTAAGTTTATTTAAAATAAACTTTCAAAATAAAAGTTATATTTATATTTTAAATCATTTTAAAACTTGGTTAATTAAAACAATTTTATTTTATATAAAATAACCTTTTTTTACCAATTTTTAAAACTTAATTAACATCTAATATTTAAAAGAAATTTCATTTTACAAAATTTGTTTATAAAATTCGTTAAAAAATTAATTACACTTTATAAAACTTGTTTACCAACTTTAAACTTAAAACTGTTTTATACACAAAGCACCAACTCGGGCAATTCCTTCGTTTCCTCGAACAAGACTTCAAGCTACACCAAACCATCAACTACTTTGAGAAAATCCATCAATTTCACGTGCTTCACTCCGGGTGTGTGTCTTCTTCCCCAAATATTCGAAGACATAGATACGCACACCTGCACGAGCACGTGCACAAACCCCACGACCATCTCCGATCGACGCCGCAGCCACACAAACATCATCGATGATCACCGGAATCGATTCGAACAACCCAATATACAAAATTATCCCTAAATCAAAATCGAGCTGATTCGAGGCCAAATATTTCTTCCTATAACCCACGCGATCATCGAAATTCGATCCGCTCTGTCGCAACAGGCCATCGGAAGCCACACCATTTTGGACGATGATGCTCCGACCATCCACGAATTCATCCCTTTGGTCCGATCGTCTGAAACGCTGTGACGACGAAGAAAACGCCTCGCGATTTCAACCAAAAAAACGCAGGGTTAAAACCCTAAATCGATTCCAATCTTTATCTATGGTGAATAAAAAAATTATCTTGCATTTTTCATATGATCAATGATCATTCCAACACTTACTAACACGATCCCGAGGTCAAGCACTTGATTGATCACCAGAAACTCACGAAAACCCATATTTCGTTCAACTCATGATTACACAATGAATATGCTCTTAAAATGTTTGATTCCACCTTCAAAAATCATCATTTTTGAAAAGGTTTTGGATAATATAATTGAAAACGGAAATCATGATTTTCGAATTTTTTTTGCTATATTCTGAGTTCCTATGTATTTTTTTATTTTCCAGAAATATTTGAATTAATTATGCTTAGAAGTTATTTTTAAAACCTAAAACATGATTATACAAACATGTTCCATTTGAATTCTAATGCTTACAGAAGATTGAGAGGGAGTATTTGAATTTTTACAGTTTTTGAAACCTGGAACAGAGCAGATTTTTGAATATACAGACATGCACAAGCCTGTATACATATTCAAAAAAGTATATATTCAATATAATCCTCAACCACAAAGCAACATCACACAGTAATAAATATACAGTGTCCACATGAGTGAAGTATCTGGGCTCTATATCATGATACCACCCTTTTCCAGAAGGAATGGACATACCCTAGTAGTGCCACCCCTGCAACCTTGCCGCATCTTTCCTGTTTCGACCATTTCTGGTTAGTGAGGTCCTGATGCATTCTCGTCCACAAAGCTACGCTTTTTCACAAAGCCATGCTTTGATCAACAAATGATCAGCAGCACTTCGTATGCCACATTTTCAAATTGGGAATGTACCATTAGTAATCATCAACCACATAACCTCTGAGCTCGTATGTCTTAGAGAAGTGATGCAGCCTAAGATGAAGAATTCTTAGGTCGCGAGCGACCTAATGAGTTGTTAAGTCGCGTGCGACCTAACAGGGGTAAGGATGCAGCGAGAGATGAGAGGCAGAGGGGTCCAGCGACTTATGATACGTCGCAATATAAAGGCAACGAGTTAAGTCAACAAATTAGGTCGCATACAACTAAAGGCTTAAGTCGATTGCGAGCTAACGATTGGTTAAGTCGTTCAAGCGAGCTACGACCTAGCGATGGTAATGAGATAAGCTTAGGTCGCACCTTCTATAAGTCGCGGAGTTCATATGTTGAGAAGACCTTAGGTCGCCAACGACCTAACAGGAAACCATTCTTTCCTAGCACGCAAGCAAACGACCTACCATAAGTCGCTCCAGAAGAAGGTCGCGTGAACGACCTATGACCTAGTTAAGTCGCGAGAAGAGGACTCAGGGCAGATGGTTCTTAAGTCGCTACTTATTTAGGTCACAAGGTTGGTTAGGTCGTGGGGTTCTGTTTTAGGTCGTACCTGGTTAGGTCGGCCGCATGTTGTAAGTCGCGTGCGTTGTATCTGTAAATCGTTTGTGAGTAAATGTGATAAGTCGTTTGTACCTATAGGTCGTGTGCGTTGTAACTTTCTTAAGTTGTGCAGTTTGTGTTGCGGTTAGGTTGCTAACGACCTAAATTAGGTCGTAGGTCGGGGCCGAAGTTAGGTCGGTGAAGTATTGAGTCGTGTGAGTTGTAGCCTATAAATAGGCATGGGTGTTGTCATTTGAAGGAGTTGCTTTTGTTGAATAAAATTCTTGTTGATTGCCGTGTGCTTTCATCTTAAATTGGTAATTGAGTGTAATCTCCTATCTCTACTTTCGGTTATTCGAGTGCGCTCGAATCAACGATTGTTGAAGCCGATTCACGGAATCAAGTGTGCTTGATCAACGCTTGAAGAATTGAAGATCTTCTCTCACGGTATCGTGCGCGATCAACGTGTCGAAGATAGCTAGAATTCGGTATCTTTATGATCAACGAATTTGGGCATTTCAGTATCTTCAATCCACCGTTTTCTACTTTCATCGATCTATATTGTTTGTTTATATATCCGCTGCGTCAGTTTTTGGTATCAGAGCTTGACTTAGCCAATCATAGCTAAGACGAGTCTTGGAGCCAAGGAATTTGAAGTTGAAGTTCATCATGTTCATTTTGAAGTTGCAACAAGTTAGAAGCTTTCGATCCATTACATTTTGGATCAAAGTTGGAAAGGTGTTCGAGTGAGAGCCGAGAGTTGAAGCATCACTTTGATATCATTTGTTGAAGTATTGTGAAGTTCAATCATGCCACCAAGGAGAGCTAATCGTCATCAAAATGTTGAAGCGTTGTATAGAAGAGAAGAAGTCGAGCAAATGGAACAACGTATTAATGAGAAATTTGATGAAGGCATTGGAAAGTTAGAGAAGTTGATGAATGATGTGAATCAAAATCAAAGGAGGAGATCACCAATCTCGAACCATGGAGGAAACAGAGTTTCGCCATCGGTTACGGAAGCGAGGAGGGTATCATCGCAATCTTTTAGAGAGAGAAGAGAAACATCAATTTCATCAAGGAGAGATCACCATGACTATGGACGTGAAGAGAGAACTCCACGTGAGTTTGAAGATGAGCCATATAGAGATGAAGAGAGACACGGTAGAAGAGACATGCGTGATCAAAGGGATGTTGATGGTCGAGATCGATATAGACGTTCATTTGATTTCAATGAAGAGGGTGATAGAGCTAGCATTCATTATCAAGATCGAGACCAAGTTCGAAATGTATATCGGGATGTAGATGATGATCGTCGATGGGAATCGGGTATGAAGATGGAAATTCCAGAATTTAAGGGAGGAATGGTAGCTGAAGAATTCTTGGATTGGTTGTCCAATGTTGAAGAGATCTTTGATTTCAAGGAAGTTCCGGAGAATCGTCAAGTGAAGTTGGTTGCTACTAGGTTGAGGGGGAGAGCTTTGGCGTGGTGGAAGCAAACTAAACTTACAAGGGAGAGAATGGGAAAGTCAAAGGTTGAATCATGGAAGAAGATGAAGAAGTTGATGAGAGCTACATTCTTACCTTACAATTATCAATTGCTCATGTACCAGAGATTGCAGAATCTAAGGCAAGGGACGAAATCAGTTAATGATTATGCAGATGAATTTTACCAACTCATTGCCAGAAATGATATTATGGAGACAGAAGAACAGTTGACCGCTAGATTTGTTGGAGGGTTGCGAATGCAGATCCAGGATATGGTTAATATGTTTGATCCAAGATCTATGGCAGAGGCACATCAGAAAGCGTTGGCTTGGGAAAAGCAGGGAAGGCGTGGAGGTGGTGTGTTTACTAATTCTAACAATCAAGTGAAGGGTGTTTATGGAAGTTCTAATGTTCCTAAACCAATCAGTAAACCAGTTGTGAATGAAGTTGCGAAGACGAAGGTCAATAACAGTTTCAAGTGCTATAATTGCCAAGAAGTGGGTCACAAGAGTAATGAATGTCCGAAGCCGAGGAAACGAACTATGATTGCTGAAGTTGAAGGTGAGGATGATGATGAAGGTTATCCTAGTCCAGTTGAGGAGGAAGAACAGGATATCGCGTCAGGAGATGAAGGATGTAATTTGATGATGAGGAGATCTTGTTTGATACCGAAGCAAGAAGAAGAAGCTAGTTGGTTGAGGAGTAACATCTTTCAGTCAACATGCACTATTCTGGGAAAGGTTTGTAAATTTGTGATTGACGCTGCAAGTTGTGACAATATTATTTCTACGGAAGCTGTGAGAAAGTTGAAGCTGAAAACGGAGAAGCATCCAAATCCTTACAAGTTAGCGTGGTTAAGAAAAGGAGGAGAAGTGAAGGTGGACAGGCGAGTTCGAGTTCCATTTTCTATTGGGAAGAAATATAAAGATGAAATTTGGTGTGATGTAGTTGAGATGGATGTTTGTCACTTACTTTTGGGAAGACCGTGGCAGTATGATCGAGCAGTGCAACATGACGGTCGGACCAATAGCTACAGTTTTATGTTTGAAGGTGTTAAAATTATTTTAGTTCCAAAGAAGAGACAACAGGAAGAGAGTAAATCTGAAGAGATTGAGGAGCTGAAGACTTTATTGACTTCGAAGGAATTTATTGAAGAAGTAGAAGAGAGTCCAGAGGTATTTTTGTTGATTGGACATGAAGCCACTGAATCTGTAGAAGTTCCAGAGGAAGTAAAGCCAGTATTGGAAGAATTCAGTGATGTATTTCCTGAAGAGTTGCCTAAGGAGTTACCGCCACTGAGAGACATTCAACATCAAATCGATCTTGTTCCGGGAGCAGTATTACCGCATAGACCACATTATCGAATGAGTCCGAAGGAACATGAAGAGTTACGAAGGCAGGTGGAAGAGTTGTTAGAGCAGGGACGTGTTCAGGAAAGTTTGAGTCCTTGTGCAGTACCAGCTTTGTTGGTGCCGAAGAAGGATGGAACATGGAGAATGTGTACCGATA
Organism: Allium cepa; assembly: GCA_030765085.1. Taxonomy (NCBI): domain Eukaryota; kingdom Viridiplantae; phylum Streptophyta; class Magnoliopsida; order Asparagales; family Amaryllidaceae; genus Allium; species Allium cepa. Next base: position 93,815,360 of record CM060946.1, on the reverse strand, counting down.
GTAGAGCTTTGAACAAGATTACTGTTCGCTACAGATTCCCAATGCCGAGGTTAGATGACTTGCTAGATCAGTTGAGTGGTGCTACTATCTTTTCGAAGATTGATTTGAAGAGCGGATATCATCAAATTCGAATTAGACCAGGAGACGAATGGAAGACAGCATTCAAGACGAGGGAAGGATTATATGAATGGTTGGTTATGCCGTTTGGTCTATCGAATGCACCAAGTACATTTATGAGGGTGATGAATCAAATTTTCAGACCATACATTGGGAAGTTTTTGGTAGTTTATTTTGATGATATTTTGATGTATAATGGAAGTACAGAAGAGCATGTAGAGCGTTTGAGAAAGGTGTTAATTATTCTTCGTGAGGAACAATTTTATGCAGCTACGAAGAAATGTGTATTCATGACTCAAAGTGTTTTATTTCTGGATATGTTGTGTCAGGAGAAGGTATCCAGGTAGATCAAAGTAAAGTTGAAGCTATTAGAAATTGGCCACAGCCGAGGACTATCACTGAAGTTAGGAGTTTTCATGGATTGGCATCATTCTACCGAAGATTCATTCCACACTTCAGTAGCGTGATGGCTCCAGTTACTGATTGCATGAAGGGAAAGAAGTTTGAGTGGTCAGAGGAAGCAGGGATTGCTTTTGAGAAAATAAAGACACTATTGACGACAGAACCAATTCTAGTTTTACCAGATTTTCAGTTGTTGTTTGAGTTACATACTGATGCATCGAAGGTTGGGGTTGGTGGAGTTTTGAGTCAGAAAGGAAGACCAGTTGCTTATTTCAGTGAGAAGTTGTCTGGAGCTAAGTTGAGATATAACACTTATGATGTTGAGTTTTACGCAATTGTTCAAGCAGTGAAGCACTGGAGACATTATCTATTTTAGAAGGAGTTTGTTCTCTATACGGATCATGAAGCTTTGAAGCATTTGCAAGGAAAGGATAAAATCTCAGCTGGGCACGCTTCATGGGTCGCGTATTTACAACAGTTTACTTTTGCTGTTAAACACAAATCAGGGGTGACAAATCGTGTAGCTGATGCATTGAGTAGGAGGAATCATTTGTTGACGACAATGAAAGTTGAAGTGACAGGGTTTGAACTATTGCCAGAGTTGCTTGAAGAAGATCCTTACTTTATGAAATGTGTTGAGAAAGTCAAGGATGGGAGTACTGATGAATTTGCGTTGGTTGATGGTTTCTTATTCAAAGGGAATCGATTATGTATACCAGAGAGCAGTTTGAGAATGAAGATTATCAAGGAGCTTCATGAGGAAGGACATGTGGGTAGAGACCGAACATTGCAGTTAATCTCTCAATCCTACTATTGGCCATCGATGAGGAAGGAAGTTGAAAGGTTTGTTCAGAGATGTCATATCTGTCAGGTTTCGAAGGGAACAACGACAAATGCAGGATTATATGTTCCGTTACCAGTACCTAACAAACCATGGGTTGATATCAGCATGAATTTTGTTTTACATTTGCCTAGAACTCAAAGGGGGAATGATTCTATATTTGTTGTGGTGGACAGGTTTTTGAAAATGGCACATTTTATTGCTTGTAAGAAGACAGCGGATGCTGTTCGTGTTGCTCAGTTGTTCTTTAAGGAAATCTATCGTTTACATGGGGTACCGGAGTCTATCGTTTCAGACAGAGATACCAGATTTCTGAGTCATTTTTGGTTAAGTTTGTGGAGGATGGTTTGAACGAAGCTGAAATTTAGTAGCGCTTACCATCCGCAAACTGATGGATAAACGGAGGTGGTTAACCGATCGTTGGGAAATTTATTTCGATGTCTTGTGGAAGTCAATTTGAAGAGTTGGGATTTGAAATTGTGTCAAGCTGAGTTCGCTCATAATCATGCGGTGAATCGTAGTACAGGGTTCAGTCCATTCCAGATTGTGTATTCAAGCTTACCGAAGGGGTCGTTGGATTTAATAGTAGTGCCTCAACCGCAGGGGACCGTTAAACGAGCTACTGATTTTGTTGATGCTTTGAAGGAATATCATCAAATCGTTCAAGAACGATTGGAGAAGTCGAATGAAAAGTATAAGCGATTTGCAGATTTGAAGCGACGAAGTGTTGAATTTAACGAAGGAGATTTGGTGTATGCCGTCTTAACAAAAGATCGTTTTCCAATGGGTGCTTATAACAAGTTGAAAGCCAGAAAGATTGGTCCTGTAAAGATTGTGAGGTGGATCAATGAAAACACATATAAGTTGGAGCTGCCGGAGGATATGTACACTTCTGACGTGTCTAATGTTAAACATCTTGTACCTTATTTTGGAAATGAATCATCCGTTGGGAAAGAACTTTTAAATTCGCGGACGAATTTCTCTCAACCAGGAGAGGATGATGCAGCCCAAGATGAAGAATTCTTAGGTCGCGAGCGACCTAATGAGTTGTTAAGTCGCGTGCGACCTAACAGGGGTAAGGATGCAGCGAGAGATGAGAGGCAAAGGGGTCCAGCGACTTATGATACGTCGCAATCTAAAGGCAACAAGTAAAGTCAACAAATTAGGTCGCGTACAACTAAAGGCTTAAGTCAATTGCGAGCTAACGATTGGTTAAGTCGTTCAAGCGAGCTACGACCTAGCGATGGTAATGAGATAAGCTTAGGTCGCACCTTCTGTAAGTCGCGGAGTTCATATGTTGAGAAGACCTTAGGTCGCCAACGACCTAACAGGAAACCATTGTTCCTAGCACGCAAGCAAACGACCTACCATAAGTCGCTCCAGAAGAAGGTCGCGTGAACGATCTACGACCTAGTTAAGTCGCGAGAAGAGGACTCAGGGCAGATGGTTCTTAAGTCGCTACTTATTTAGGTTGCAAGGTTAGTTAGGTCGTGGGGTTCTGTTTTAGGTCGTACCTGGTTAGGTCGGCCGCATGTTGTAAGTCGCGTGCGTTGTATCTGTAAATCGTTTGTGAGTAAAGGTGATAAGTCGTTTGTACCTATAGGTCGTGTACGTTGTAACTTCTTAAGTTGTACAGTTTGTGTTGCGGTTAGGTCGCTAACGACCTAAATTAGGTCGTAGGTCGCGGTCGAAGTTAGGTCGGTGAAGTATTGAGTCGTGTGAGTTGTAGCCTATAAATAGGCATGGGTGTTGTCATTTGAAGGAGTTGCTTTTGTTAAATAAAATTCTTGTTGATTGTTGTGTGCTTTCATCTTAAATTGGTAGTTGAGTGTAATCTCCTATCTCCACTTTCGGTTATTCGAGTGCGCTCGAATCAACGATTGTTGAAGCCGATTCGCGGAATCAAGTGCGCTTGATCAACGCTTGAAGAATTGAAGATCTTCTCTAACGGTATCGTGCGCGATCAACGTGTCGAAGATAGCTAGAATTCGGTATCTTTGTGATCAACGAATTTGGGCATTTCAGTATCTTCAATCCACCGTTTGCTACTTTCATCGATCTATATTGTTTGTTTAAATATCCGCTTCGTCAAGAAGGGTGTTAAGCTAAGAGAATAAATCTCCGCCACCAAACGGAAATGTATTTGATAGAAACTGGTTTTACATCTCAAAGTGTAATGTCAGACACACATCCATACAAGTCTCTTCCGGGTTCGAACAGAACCGAAGGCACTTCCAAAGAAGCCCTTGCAATCCAGGTATTTACAATCCCGATTGGACTCCCATCACATATGGAGATCTCTATACCGTAGCTACTCAGCGTAGAGTCATTCGATGGGTTATCCTTTCATCCCCGAAAATACATGGTCTTCACACCGGTCTTCAAATGCTATCCATAACGTCGTATCATTATTCGGAATGGGTTATATGACACAAGGTCCTCTTCCGGCTAAACCGAATAATGAGCGTAATATTTAAAAACATATGGATATTGAGATTTCAGTTAAGTCACAACTTTAAAATCCAAAACCTTTCTTTTCAAATGGTTTAAACAAATTACCATTTAAAAATCTTTAATCAAAAAGATTCACTTCACAAAGTTCACCCATTTTTCACAAAGATTCATTCACAGATTTCAAAACAATTTCCATTTCAGTTCGGATTAAATCATTCAATCTTTAAATCAAAGATTTAACTTATAGCTTCCAAAATCGTTTCCAAAGATTCATTCATAACTCGAAAAACTTTTTTCATTTCAGACTTGAAATCCTTTTAACACAAATTGGAAATTCATTTCTTATATGAAAGCTTTATTATTTGAAAACAAATATTTTTCGTTTCGTAAAAAATCCGATTTCATTTGTATAAGTTAAAACTCTTGGGTTAAATTCAAATTCCCAAAATAATACTTTAAAATGGTTTAAAACTCATATAAACACATCTATAACTTGTATAATCTTTTAAATCATAATTTCCAAACATAGAATTCAATTTCAAATCTTGAATTCAAATTTAAATCAAATTATTTAAATTTCAAAGCTTTATTAAGTTATTCAAAATAACTTTTATCTTTGGAAACACTTTTCAAAAGCCTTTTTACATTTAACCCAAATCTGTTTCCAAAACCTTTTGGATTCAAAATTTTAAATTTAAAACCATTTCAAAAATCCGTGACTTAACCAATTTCCACGTGCAATCCATACTTGTATGTGTATAGTGTAGTCCAGGGGTTTCACACGGTAGTGCATCATCATCAATCATCACAGATACAATCCCAACAATTATATTAATAAGCGGTATGATCCTATAACACTTATCTATATACAGAGATTTACCGATAAATAATATACATTTATTACAGATAAAATAAATTACATTCATCACAGCTTGAATTAAAACAATTCATGTCACAAAAGCATCACACAGTAGAGATATCAAACGATTCAAAGTAGTTCATTCAATTCAATCATCCATAAGTAAGGTTAATTAATCATTTGATTAATTGAAACCAGATTAATCACTAATTCTGGTTGATCAACATTAATTAATTACAATTTATGCTAATTAATTATCCTTTAATTATTTATTAATTAACCTTTAATTATTAGCTAATTATTTGATTAATTATTCTTAATTAATTACAATAATTAATTTACCCTTAATTAATAATCATCCCCTAATCACTTTCACTAATTAATTAACCTTTACTTAATTAATTATTCTCAAATTAATTACCTTAATTAATTAATCACATTAATTAATTATTCTTTAAAATTAATTAACCTTTAAACACTTGATTAAATCAATCTTTAATCATTAATTATCCATCTTTAATTAGTTTCATTAAGTAATTAATCATCCTTTAATTAATTATTCATTAATTACTTGATCAATCAAACTTAAACTATTAACAAGTTTACCCTAATTACTTTTATTAAGTAATTAACTTCAAGTAATTAATTTCCTTTAACAAATATATTAACTTAAACTTTAACCATCAAAACATTCTTTATACTAATTAACTAACCTTTAATATTATTAAGTTTATTCAAAATAAACTTTCAAAATAAAAGTTATATTTATATTTTAAATCATTTTAAAACTTGGTTAATTAAAACAATTTTATTTTATATAAAAAAACCTTTTTTTACCAATTTTTAAAACTTAATTAACATCTAATATTTAAAAGAAATTCCATTTAACAAAATTTGTTTACAAAATTCGTTAAAAACTTAATTACACTTTATAAAACTTGTTTACCAACTTTAAACTTAAAACTATTTTATACACAAAACACCAACCCGGGCAATTCCTTTGTTTCCTCGAACAAGACTTCGAGCTACACCAAACCATCAACTGCTACGAGAAAATCCATCAATTTCACGTGCTTCACTCCGGGTGTGTGTTTTCTTCCACAAATATTCGAAGACACAGATACACACGCCTGCACGAGCACGTGCACAAACCCCACGATCATCTCCAATCGACGCCGCAGCCACACAAACATCATCGATGATCACCAGAATCGATTCGAACAACCCAATATACAAAATTATCCCTAAATCAAAATCGAGCTGATTCGAGGCCAAATATTACTTCCTATAACCCACGCGATCATCAAAATTTGATCCGCTCTGCCGCAATAGGCCATCGGAAGCCACGCCATTTTGGCCGATGATGCTCCGACCATCCACGAATTCATCCCCCCTGGTCCGATCGTCTGAAATGCTGTGACGACGAAGAAAACGCCTCGCGATTTCAACCAACAAAACGTAGAGTTAAAACCCTAAATCGATTCCAATCTTCATCTATGATGAATAAAAAAATTATCTTGCATTTTTCCTATGATCAATGATCATTCCAGCACTTACTAACACGATCCCGAGGTCTAACACTTGATTGATCACCAGAAACTCACGAAAACCCATTTTTCGTTCAACTCATGATTACACAGTGAATATGCTCTTAAAAATTTTGATTCCACCTTCAAAAATCATCATTTCGAAAAGGTTTTGGATAATATAATTGAAAACAGAAATCATGATTCTCGAATTTTTTTGCTATATTCCGAGTTCCTTTGTAATTTTTTATTTCCGGAAATATTTGAATTAATTATGCTTAGAAGTTTTTTTAAAAATCTAAAACGTGATTATACAAACATGTTCCATTTGAATTCTAAGGCCTATAGAAGATTGGAGAGGGAGTATTTGAATTTTCACAGATTTTGAAACCTGGAACAGAGCAGATTTTTGAATATACAGACATGCACAAGCCTGTATACATATTCAAAAAAATAATATTCAACATAATTTCACTCAAGAAATCATTGATTATAGATTTACTTCACACAATCATCATAGCATCAAGAGTAAAAGTTATTTCAATCAGGTTTACTCACCGTGAAATGAAGTTTGAATAGAGAAGAATAGACTTGAAACTGGAATTTGTAAAATGAGCGTTGTTTCTACTTGATGATGAATTCCTTTTGGCTTTACTTTGATTTGAATTTTCCCGACTTGAAATTATTTGCTTAATCTTCTATTTTCAGGTTTTGCTTCTTTGATCCGAAACTTGCTTTTGTTTCAGAATTTGAAACTTCCATGTTTTTGTTTTGAAACTTTTTCCTTCCTTTTGTTTGCAAATCTATTTTCAGTTTTGATCTGTTTCTAGTTGTTAGATTGAAGACGGTTTTTGAATTCGTTTTAGATTTTAGATTGCAGATGGTTTTGTGTTTTGGTTTTCTCAGATTTGAGAAGAAAATGAAAAGAATGAAAACAGCCTGATTATTATTTCTTTCTATGCATGTTTTCTAAAATTTAAATTAAAATAAAAATTAAATTTGCCACCTGTTTTAATTAGGCTAACACTTGTCTATACATAGTCTAATCTTCTTACAAATGTTCACTTATATCACTTATATGTTTATATCCTTAATTCAAATATTTTTGTAAATTTTATTTTAACCCTTTATGCAAATAAAATTTCATATGTTAACACATGCCTTTATTTTAAAAATGTTTATGCTTTCATCTTTATATATATATATATTTACATTTGCACAAATAAAATTTATTTCTATTGTTTTTCACATTCAATTTAATTTAGTTTAGTATATATATATTTTCCATTTATATATTTTCTATCATTTATATTTGCATAACTTTTTAAAAAGAGAATGATTTACAAACAGATAATCACATTTATATATATATATATATACATTAGAGAATTTAACTTAAAATAATCTTTTGAAAATTATTACATCTTCCAAATATTAATATATATTAAAATTTAGAAAACAAACTTTTATTAATCTTAAAACTTTATAATTCTATTTATTTTCAATACATTTATTTTTAAATCCAATATTCATTTATAAAATACTTGTCCTTAAATTTCAAATCAAAATTCTATTCATAATCTGAAATTTTATTTATTTTAGAAATTTCTAATTAATTCACAAATAAATTCACAATCTAATTCCAAAATTAAATTAATTGTCAAGTTAAACTTGGCTAAAATTTGGGAATGTTACAAATTCCTCCCTTAAGAAAATTTCGTCCTCGAAATTTGCCAGTGAGATAACCAAGAACAGGTAAAAGATAGAGAAATATCTTTTCGGATCAAATTGCATATCTATTCTGCATTTGGCTTAACAAATCAGAATATCAATAATAGATATGAGAAAAAACTCATTCAATATTTCACGAAGTACTCAGGTTATCCAAATCTACGAAATATACAAGGGTATTGGTTAGTTCGAAGGAATAACTAACCGTTCGTAGATTTTATCGAAACCCAATGAAACAGACAAAAATAGGTTCGACTACGATCTCAGATTCAAGATTTAACTCATTTACAATTTGCTAAGGAATAAAACTATGTGTATTTCCCATGTCGAACAAACTCGAATTTTTTTATTATAAACGTGAAGGTTACTTTCTAAAATTCCTTTTCCTTTATCAGCCTTTGAGTTTGAAGGACCATCTTTGATTACATACACCCTTGCTACTTGAGCTTGCTTCAGTGCTGAGCAATCCATGATCCTATGCCCTGGCTTGTGGCAATAATAGCATTCCCTAGATTCCTGTTCTGGCTTCTTAAATTGCTCCCTCCTTTCTTGCTTCCTGGGATTCTTATAATTGTTCAAGTAATGGCCTTTCTAAAAGCAATTGAAACAAGTAACATCTTTTACCTTGTTACCCTGAGTATTCTTCTTTCTTTTGCCTCTCCACGATTTCTTTCTACCGAACTTCCTTTTTCTCCAATTTAGATTACTTGTATTCCGTGACGACCGTCCATAACTCCTGCACTAAACAAGGAAATAGTACGCTGAAAAGTGTGCCAGGCCGCCATGGACGATCATCAGGGTTAAAGTAAAACAATAAACTCTATCGTATTACTCACAGCGCAGGGATAAAATACAATAGAGAAATATATACAGTGAAGCTTCACTAAATAGAATCTCATCAATACACTACAAAACAATTTGATACAAACATCTGAATAGTCAATACATCAAGCCTCACTACATAACACTCAGAGAATCATACAAGCAGCGGAACATCTAGTACATATAGTAAGAAAAACAATATGCAAAAGCCTCCAGCTCGTCTTCGTCATCAATAGCGTTGGTCACTAAGAACAGCACCTGTCACCTGCTACCTAGTCTGCCCATCCCAAAATGGATGAACAGCCCAAGGTAATAAGAGTTGAACATAAAACCTTGAGTCAGACAACAGACTTAGTGAGCGGCAAATTAACGAACAACATACCAAAAGAGCATAAGGGAAAAAGGAATAGGAATCCAACCCTCCCACTCCACCTCTTTCTACAGTGATAACCCCCATACCCACTAAGCAGAAATAAACATAGCAAAGCAGAAATTAAAAGCGAAACAATTATCACTCGAGTCAAGGTCGATGTTTTCCAAGCACAAACCCCCAAGGCCTAAACCAAGATCAAATAAGCACCCACAAAACATCGCTCTTGAGACCGAGTGACGATACAACCAAAGCATCCAAACATCCATGACTCTGGCTATCACTGTTATCATTGCCTCGATATCACCGTTAATTGAATGACCGGCTCATTCTTTCATCTGTCCGTCAAGGGCTAATGGTAACCCCGGTTCTAGACATAACTCCGCACGTCATCGTGACCCGTGCTTAGGACTATCAAATCTGCCCAGAGTACTAGACCTTCAACTATTGGTCTTGGGACTATCGAATCTGCCCAGCGTACTCTTGCTTTGAGCATGCTAGAACCTTCAACAACGATGAAATCTCAGCCTCCTAGTCATCCTCCTTGACGACTATTCTCATACTAGCTCAAGCGCCTCTTGAGCCAACCATTATCAACGAACTCGAACCATATCACCGAGTTATCAACATGCTTGGGATGATCCCGTCTGGATTAAACCAAGGCTATCTCACATCATGCTTTGTTTCATCGCATCATAGCAAAGTCCCATCTCAACATCATGCTTTGCCTCATCGCATCGTAGCAAAGTCCCATCTCAACATCATCATCAAATCTATCCATATGAGCTTTATCATCCGCTTCATATGCCTCAAGCAGCTTTCCTTATTCAAGAGCCTTTCCACTTAGCTTTTGAATCATCTTCAACCAACTTGTCCAAATCAAATCATCAATCAACTAATTTATAACAATCAATCAGATCAATCATTAATCCAAGTAATCAATCATTCAAACAAGATCTAAATAAACAGTTATAACAATAATGGCAATTTCGTAAATAAAGAGTCCAAATCTAACAAGCATGAATTCTATCTTGATGAATGAACTAACATAGGTTAACATGTAGTAAAGTGGATATCAAAACTTTATGAACGATGGATCTACATGCAGACTTAAGGAAAATGCATGAAATCACTATCTTTGACACACAAACAAGCCACCGATCCAATATACTCCTTTGGGTCCGTGTGAGAGATAACCACCACTCACCGAATCACCTAAACACCTCAAAAACAACACATCTAGATCCGGACAGCGAAGGATCTAGCTTGATCCGTCAAAATTCCGCTTCAAACGATGAAGTCTCTCTATGAAGAATGTAGATCTTCAATTTGGTTCTTGGATCTTCGATTTGATCTTCAATCTTGGACGGAAGGAAGCACTAGATTAAAGAAGAGAAAAGAAGTGAAAAAGTATAGTACTCGAGCTCTCAAAATGGCAGCACTTCGTCGCTTCAAAATCCGGATCCCAAAAAGTGAAGAAAGCACGTGTATTTATAGGCTGAAAATCCTTAAGTCGTCCGCCACCTTAAGTCGTCCACGACTTAAAAATCCTCGACCTACGACTTAATGGACCTCCCTACTTACGACTCAAGCCTATGCGCGACTTAACACATGCGCGCGACTTAACACACATGATCTAACACTTAGGCACGACCTAAGACTCAACAGGATACGACTTAGCGACCTAACACACTGCCGCATTTCTACCTAAGTCCTAAATCGTTTGGACGACTCAACGACTCAACGACTTACGACCTAAACTAAACCCAGCCGCTAACTCTCTTAAGTCACCGATTCTCTTAAGTCGTCCCAATCCTTAAGTCGTTCAACCGACCTATCTACTACCCGACCTAAGCTATCACCCTTAAGTCGCTCGAACGGCTTACCCTCCTTAGGTCGTTAACTCCTAAATCACTCACCCATGCCGCTACTATCCTTAAGCCGTCCCAATACTTAAGTCGCTCATCCTCCTTAGGTCGCTCCACCGACTTAAACTATCACACGACTTAAGCCTCAACACGTCCTAACTTCCTTAAGTCGCTACCCCTTAAACTGTTATCCTTTAAGTCGGCAACCACTACCACTAACTTCTCTAAGTCGTTCACATGACTTTGGTTGCTCGGCCAACCTAAACTAACATACGACTTAGACTCAGAATGACTTAACAACACTAACGACCTAATAACAACAATTCTACGATCCTTCGATTCGTAAAAATACGGGTCATTACATTGTCCCCCCCCACTTAGGAATTTCGCCCCCGAAATTCCAAACAAACAAGAGCAACCAAAACTATTCTGCATGCCTACCATCCATAGCAATCAACAAAACATGTATCCAATTTCTAGCCTAGCATGCAGAATTCTAAGACTAGAACAAGTTACAATGTCATGCGATGTCACGACACCTCACGGTCATACCTTGAAGAGTTCAGGATAAGCTGCCTTCATCCTCTCTTCCTCCTCCTCCCATGTACAGTCGTTAACATCATCACTCCATTGTACCTTGAGCAACTTGACTACCTTCCTCCTAAGCTGTTTCGTGTCAGTGTCCACAACACGAAGCGGTTTTCGAGGTCTCTCAACGATTGGATCAATCTCAAAGTCCTCACAACTATCAGCAGAACCCACCGTATTCGAGTTGTGCACATACTTCCGTAGATACGATACATGAAAAACATTGTGCACACCCGTCATCTTTTCTGGTAACTCCAACTTATAAGCGAGCTTTCCAATTCGCTCGACGATCGGGAATGGTCCAACAAATCTCGGAGTCAATTTTCCTATCTTTCCGAATCGAATAACATTCTTCAGTGGAGAAATCTTCACAAAAACCATATCACCTACGTCGAATTCCAAATCCTTACGATGCTTATCGGCATAACTTTTCTGACGGTCCTGGGCTGCCTTCATTCGTCGCCGAATGATCTCTATGCAATCCGAAGTTTGTTGAATCATTTCTGGCCCAAGTATCAACTTTTCTCCCGTTTCCAACCAACATGTCGAAGAGTTACACGGTCTTCCATACAATGCTTCATACGATGCCATACCAATGCTTGACTGGTAACTGTTATTATACGAGAATTCCACTAAATGAAGATAATCTTCCCATGATCCTCCGAAGTCCAAAGCACATGCTCTGAGGAGATCTTCCAAAACTCGGTTGACTCTCTCGGTCTGACCATCTGTTTGGGGGTGATAAGCTGTACTCAAACACAACTCGGCTCCCAAAACTTCCTGGAAGCTCTTCCAAAATCCACTAGTGAACAATGGGTCTCGATCGCTCACTATGCTTTTCGGAATACCATGGAATCGAACTATCCACTTAACATATAGCTCAGCCAATTTCGATGCAGTCCTGGTTGATCGAACAGGAATGAATCTTGCACTCTTAATCAAACGATCTATGATGACCCAAATCCCTTCATTTCCTGCTCTAGTTCTAGGTAACCCATCGATAAAATCCATCGATATTTGCTCCCACTTCCATGTAGGAACTTCTAACGGCTGAAGCAATCCACTGGGCTTCTTCTGCTCGGCTTTTACCAACTGGCAGTTCATGCATTTGGAAATAAAATTTCCAGCATCCTTCTTCATACCTTCCCAGTAATAGGTTCTTTTCATATCCCGATACATCTTATTTCCACCTGGATGAATTGTCAGCTTCGAGTGATGACTTTCCTTCAGAACTTCATCCCTCAATTCATCTATATCGGGAACAACTAGTCGTCCTTGTTTCCGAAGCCAACCCCCTCGATTGACCTCGAACCCTTTATCCTTCTCTGGGTCCAACCCTGATTCCAAATCACGGATAATCTTGACATGCTTATCGTCTCGCTTTTGGCCCTCGCCAATCCTTTCCACCAGAGTAGGTCTTATCGATAAGTTTGCCAACATCTCAGGTTCCAATTCACATCTAGGCCTGAAGTCAAATCCAGCCAAATACTCAAGACTCTTCCATTCTGAAAACATGGCTCCCAATCCTGCATGTCTTCGACTTAACGCATCTGCCACTGCGTTGCCTTTTCCTGGAGTATAGGCTATACCAAAATCATATGATGCTAAAAACTCTAGCCATCGTTGCTGTCCAAGATTCAAATCTTTCTGAGAGAAAAGATACTTCAATGACTTATGATCTGTAAACAACTCGAATCAGACTCCCAATAGGTAATATCTCCACATCTTCAGAGCAAATACAATCGCCCCCAACTCCAAATCATGAGTCGGATAATTCTTTTCATGCGGCTTCAGCTGTCGACTTGCATATGAAACAACTTTATCCTTCTGCATTAGCACTGCTCCAAGTCCAGTACCACATGCATCGGTGTAAACCACCATCTCATCATTTCCACTTGGAATAGTCAAAACAGGAGCACTTGTTAGTCGTTCTTTCAGGATTCCGAAAGCTTGCTCACACTTATCATCCCATCTGAACACTTGGTTCTTTTTCGTCAATCCTGGTAATGGTGCAGCTATCTTGGAAAAGTATTTGATAAACCGACGATAATATCCTGCTAGTCCAAGAAAACTTCTCACATCAAATGCATTCTTGGGTCTAACCCAATCCTGGACTGCTGCCACCTTGGCGGGATCAACCGCTATTCCATTTCCAGAGATAATATGACCTAAGAACCTCACTTCACTCTTCCAGAAGTGACACTTCGAAAACTTAGCCTTCAGCTGATGTTTTCGCAGGGTTCCCAAAACAATACGCAAGTGCGTCTTGTGCTCTTCTTCAGTTCTGGAATAAATCAAAATATGATCTACGAACACAAGTACAAACTTGTTCAACTGATCCCTGAACACTCTATTCATAAGATCCACAAAATATGATGGTGCATTGGTCAATCCAAACGGCATTACTAACCACTCATAGAAACCTGATGGTGTCCTAAAAGCAGTCTTCGGCACACTATCCTTTGTCACTCTTAATTGGTGAAATCCCATTGCCAAATCCATCTGAGAAAACACCTTGGCTTCGTGAAGCTGATCAAACAAGTCATCTATTCTCGGCAATGGATACTTGTTCTTCTTAGTCATTTTATTCAGCTCACGATAATCCACACACAACCTCAACGATCCATCCGCTTTGGTCGCAAACACAACTGGTGCACCCATTCGGACACACTACGTCGAATGAATCCTTTCTGTAAAAGACCATCAACTTGCACCTTCAACTCTTGTTGTTCCCTAGGCACCATCCGCCTAAGAGGCATCACAACAAGTCTGGCCCCCTCAACTAGATCGATGCGAAACTCGATCTCTCTATGCGGTGGTAACCCTTTGACCTCATCAAAGACATCCTCAAATCCATTCACAATTGGCACCGATGACAGTCCATCCCGTGGAACAACCAGCGAATACATGAAGCTCATGAAGATGCCTTCCTCATGCTTACATCGTATCACAACCTTTCGCCCTTCCACATTCTCGACTGTCACCTCCAGCCTTTCACAATCAACCTTTGCCGCATACTTCCTAAGCCAGTCCATACCCAAAATAATTCCAAACCCCACAAAGTTCAGAACAAAACAATCACAAATAAAAGAGCAATCATGACTCGATACAATCAGACCACGACATAGCATACACAAACAGGACGAACCCCCAACTGGATTAGTTACAACCAATGGTCTATCAACAATATCTGGTTCTAAACCCAACCGGCCTACAAGTTCATTACAAACAAAAGAATGCGATGCCCCAGTATAGAACAACACTCTAACTGGAATACCAAAAATGGAAAGGGTACCTTGTACCACCACACTCTTTCCTTTCTCTTCTGCAGTAGGAGCTTTTGAAGATGATGGAACTGCTCCCAAAGCATAAGCTTGCATAATCTGTTTGTCCTTCCGCGGTTCTGGACAATTCCTCTTAATATGCCCCAGCTTGTCACAGTTGTAACACTTCAACGGTACCTTTGGATTCTTACAATCTTTGGAGAAATGGCCCTTCTGTTGGCAATTGTAGCAGGTCACTTCGCCCTTCGGCTTCTTCTGGCCATCCTTACCCTTCTGTTGCTGCTGCTTCCTCTTCTTGTTCCCACCTTGCCGTGGTTTAGAATCTTCCTTGGTCACAGCAACAACAGATCCTTCCTTAGGAAACAGATTCTCATGCCTGAGAGCCTTCTCCACAAGCTTCTCAAACGGATCGTCCAAATGATCCACCAACTGCCTCCCAAGATAAGTGTCCAAGCCTGTCACAAACTTCTCATTCTTCTGATAAGGAGATTCAATATATGACCGAGCATACTTGGACAAGGCTTCAAACTACGAAACATACTCAAGAACCGGTCTTCCACCTTGCTTGAGTTCCACAAACTTCTTAAACAGAACAGATTTATGAGCTGTAGAAATGAACTTAGCCTCAAATCTAGCTTGGAATTGCTCCCAAGTAATTTCTTCCTCTGGAGTATCAATGGTGATAGAGTTCCACCAATCAGAAACTCTTCCCTGAAGCTGTCTTGATGCAAGCTTCCTTTTGGTTACATCCTCGATTCCCAAATCACCAAAGATCCTTCTACAAGCATCTATCCATCTCTGGACTTCTATGGTTGATTCTGTTCCCAAGAAAACCTTTCCTCCAAGAGCTGTATAGTCTTTACACAGCTTAGCAAAATCCACCTGTTTTGGAGTTTGAACTTGAACTCCAACATCTACCGTTGGCCCTGGAGCGGGCATCCTTCTCATGATCGAAGTCATCATAGCCTCGAACATAGCAGCATAATCAGCAACCCCCTCAGAATCACGGCCTTCCCTAGCAGCTGGTCTCCCTCTTCGACGCATTCTTAATATCTATAAAAGAATGATTAGTACACCTTGAGAAACAACTGCATAAGAGGTTATAATCCTTCTAAACTACTCTATTATATATAATAATCATCCATCAAAATACAATTACGTCTCTCATATGTGGTTACGTCAACGAGCGTTGGCTAAAATCGATTAACCAAAGCTCTGATACCAAATGTGACGACCGCCCATAGCTCCTGCACTAAACAAGGAAATGGTGCGCTGAAAAGTGTGCCAGGCCGCCATGAACGATCATCAGGGTAAAAGTAAAACAATAAACTTTATCGTATTACTCACAGTGCAGGGATAAAATACAATAGAGAAATATATATAGTGAAGCGTCACTAAATAGAATCTCATCAATACACTACAAAACAATTTGATACAAACATCTGAATAGTCAATACATCAAGCCTCACTACATAACACTCAGAGAATCATACAAGCAGCGGAACATCCAGTACATATAGTAAGAAAAACAATATGCAAAAGCCTCCAGCTCGTCTTCGTCATCAACAACGTTGGTCACTAAGAACAGCACCTGTCACCTGCTACCTAGTCTTCCCATCCCAAAATGGATGAACAGCCCAAGGTAATAAGAGTTGAACATAAAACCTTGAGTCAGAAAACAGTCTTAGTGAGCGGTAAATTAACTAACAACATACCAAAAGAGCATAAAGGAAAAGGAATAGGAATCCAACCCTCCCACTCCACCTCTTTCTATTGTGATAGCCCCCAGACCCACTAAGAAGAAATAAACATAGCAAAGCAGACATTTAAAGTAAAACAATTATCACTCGAGTCAAGGTCGATGTTTTCCAAGCACAAACCCCCAAGGCCTAAACCAAGATCAGATAAGCACCCACAAAACATCGCTCTTGAGACCGAGTGACGATACAACCAAAGCATCCAAACATCCATGACTCTTGCTATCACTGTTATCATTGCCTCGATATCACCGTTAATTGAATGACCGGCTCATTCTTTCATCCGTCCGTCAAGGGCTAATGATAACCCCGGTTCTAGACATAACTCCGCACGTCATCGTGACCCGTGCCTAGGACTATCGAATCTGCCTAGAGTACTAGACCTTCAACTATTGGTCTTGGAACTATCGAATCTGCCCAGCGTACTCTTGCTTTGAGCATGCTAGAACCTTCAATAACGATGAAATCTCGGCCTCCTAGTCATCCTCCTTGACGACTATTCTCATACTAGCTCAAGCGCCTTTTGAGCCAACCATTATCAACGAACTCGAACCATATCACCGAGTTATCAACATGCTTGGGATGATCCCGTCTGGATTAAACCAAGGCTATCTCACATCATGCTTTGCTTCATCGCATCATAGCAAAGTCCCATCTCAACATCATGCTTTGCCTCATCGCATCATAGCAAAGTCCCATCTCAACATTATCATCAAATCTATCCATATGAGCTTTATCATCCGCTTCATATGCCTCAAGCAGCTTTCCTTATTCAAGAGCCTTTCCACTTAGCTTTTGAATTATCTTCGACCAACTTATCCAAATCAAATCATCAATCAACTAATTTATAACAATCAATCAGATCAATCATTAATCCAAGTAATCAATCATTCAAACAAGATCTAAATAAACAGTTATAACAATAATGGCAATTTCGTAAATAAAGAGTCCAAATCTAACAAGCATGAATTCTAAGTAATATCTTGATGAATGAACTAACATAGGTTAACATGTAGTAAAGTGGATATCAAAACTTTATGAACGATGGATCTACATGCAGACTTAAGGAAAATGCATGAAATCACTATCTTTAACACACAAACAAGCCATCGATCCAATATACTCCTTTGGGTCCGTGTGAGAGATAACCACCACTCACCGAATCACCTAAACACCTCAAAAACAACACACTCCAGATCCGGACAGCGAAGGATCTAGCTTGATCCGTCAAAATTCCGCTTCAAATGATGAAGTCTCTCTATGAAGAATGTAGATCTTCAATTTTGGCTCTTGGATCTTCGATTTGATCTTCAATCTTGGATGGAAGGAAGCAATAGATTAAAGAAGAGAAAAGAAGTGAAGAAGTATAGTACTCGAGCTCTCAAAATGGCAGCACTTCGTCGCTTCAAAATCCAGATCCCAAAAAGCGAAGGAAGCACGTGTATTTATAGGCTGGAAATCCTTAAGTCGTCCACGACTTAAAAATCCCCGACCTACGACTTAATGGACCTCCCTACTTACGACTCAAGCCTATGCGCGACTTAACACATGCGCGCGACTTAACACACACGATCTAACACTTAGGCACGACCTAAGACTCAACAGGATACGACTTAGCGACCTAACACACTGCCGCATTTCTACCTAAGTCCTAAGTCGTTTGGACGACTCAATGACTCAACGACTTAACGACTTACGACCTAAACTAAACCCAGCCGCTAACTCTCTTAAGTCGCCGATTGTCTTAAGTCGTCCCAATCCTTAAGTCATTCAACCGACCTATCTACTACCCGACCTAAGCTATCACCCTTAAGTTGCTCGAACGACTTACCCTCCTTAGGTCATTAACTCCTAAGTCACTCACCTATGCCGCTACTATCCTTAAGCCGTCCCAATACTTAAGTCGCTCATCCTCCTTAGGTCGCTCGACCGACTTAAACTATTACACGACTTAAGCCTCAACACGTCCTAACTTCCTTAAGTCCCTACCCCTTAAACTGTTATCCTTTAAGTCGGCAACCACTACCACTAACTTCTTTAAGTCGTTCACATGACTTGGGTTGCTCGGCCGACCTAAACTAACATACGACTTAGACTCAGAACGACTTAACAACACTAATGACCTAATAACAACAATTCTACGATCCTTCGATCTGTAAAAATACGGTTCGTTACATATTCCCTTTCTCCTCTGGGACTTCCTGCTTTTCCAGAGTATCATATCGATAACCCATATCGATCAATTCAGAAAAAGATTCCTCTACGTGAGTAGTCATCCTCTCCTGAAACTTCTTATTCATTCCCCAAATAAACTTTTCGTTCTTCTTTAAAGGTGTATTCACCAACTCCGGACCAAATCGAGATAATTCATTGAATTTGTTCAAATATTCCTCAAACGATAAACTTCCCTACTCCAAATCCATGAACTCTTGGTACATTCTAGAGATACCGGCAAACGGCATATATCGCTGCTCAAACACTTCCTTGAAACGACTCCAAGTGAACTCATCTGCCGGCTCATCCACAGTAACAGTCTCCCACCATACTAAAGCCTCTTCCTGGAGTTGCCAGGAAGCTATCAATCGCATCTGATCATCTTCCAATTTTATCCCTTTGAAAATCCTTTCGCAAGATCGAATCCAGACTTGCGCTTCGATAAAGGTTTCCTTGCCTGTGAATGGCTTTCCACCAAGTTTGGAAAAACTTCGATATAGATCAGCCAGATTTGGCTGAGGTTGAGTGGGAATAGCTGTTGTTGCAGGGATTTGACCAGTTGAAGTGGTACTTCCCCGTCTCC
Organism: Allium cepa; assembly: GCA_030765085.1. Taxonomy (NCBI): domain Eukaryota; kingdom Viridiplantae; phylum Streptophyta; class Magnoliopsida; order Asparagales; family Amaryllidaceae; genus Allium; species Allium cepa. The sequence goes on along the minus strand of CM060946.1, from coordinate 93,795,944 downwards.
AGCCTCATCCTCTTCTTCCACTCATTCTTACTATCTGTAAATAGTAAGAAAACCGATTTAGGCATTCGGACGCGATATCTTAGGGAATAACAACAGTTAAAGAAAATAGACCAAGAAATTTGGGTTTTCGGTTTCACGGTTGTACTCATTCTAGGGTATACTTTCCCCTATCTCTAACGAGCCATCTAATGTGTTACACTCCGAAGCTAAAGTTCTTACTCAACCTGTGTAGTTAATGTGCTCGGTAGATTCAAAGCGGTGGAGGTGCAAAAAGTCATAGCGGGGATACAACGAAGATATAGCGGGATATAGCGAATGGCTCTAAAATAGCACATAAAACTCGTACTTAATGTTTTTACAAATATATAAATGGTAATTAAATGAAAAATTATCATTCAATTGAATTATAAATAATATATAAATAATTTCTAATAAAAACATGTGCGAATATACTTTAAATAAACGAAAAACTGTTATATAACATAATTGAATTTGGTAGAATATTAGAGTATTTTTATTTCTGAAATTATATTAAAAATTAAATCAAATAAATTAGTTTCATAATTTTATAATGTATAAATGCAATTTTTCAATTCATTTTATTAAAAAATATATAGCGGAATATAGCGGAAATAACGGGATATAGCGGAAATAGCAGGGATTAAAGCGGAAAGGCTATATTCTGGGGCTATATGGAAAAATAGTAGCGGTATAAATCCGCTATGAGATATAGCGGGGTTGTAGCGGGGTAATAACGGGGCATTAACTACACAGTACTCAATCTTTATCTCTGATACCGCTTGTGACGACCAGAACTCGATGCCCGACAAACGACATCGAATCCGTATCGCTGGAGCTTGCAACAACATTAGATGATAAACAACACAGCGGAAACAAAAGATAATAATATTGATATACAATATAGATATAATGTGATATACAACATGATATAACAACCCAACACCATCAGAGAATGATACAATACAACACCACAACGGAAATACATCTCAATATGAGCAAAGTCTTCAAAGAATCCAATACTTCAACTTCAATCCAAAACTCCAAAGCTAGAGCTCTAAACTTCAAGCTCGAACCATCTTCCAGCTGAACTTGTAGCAAATGCGGTCCCAAACACGATTTCCAAACCAAAACTTCAAAGATCCAAATGCTGAAGAAGATCTCCAAATGCTACCAAACTAAAGATTTCGAAAGCTATCGAATCTAGACCTATTTATGAATTATCTGAAAAACCCAATTCTAGACTGCCCGTGTGGAAAATTATAGGCATCCAGAGTTTAGGAAGGGAACAATAAACTCCAGGCCAGTCATGGGACTGGTATGAGCAAGAAAAAACATTTATCTTTAAAACAAACAAAAGATTTTAAAATTTGAAATCCACAATGCTTTCTGGAAAATGAAACTACCATAAGGCCTACCACCACACACACCATGCAAACATAGAATTGGAGGAGATTTCTCCTTATAATAGTCAAAAATGCTTCATACGTGAAAACCATTTTGATATTATTATTAGTGCATAGTACAGAAAACCTTTCGAAAGTATAATATTAATCTTAGCCAGCATAGACATTTCGAACTATGCCTACTATAACTACCATCTAAACAGTGGTGACCGCCATAAATAAATGACATGTTATACAACTAAAACTGTACAAGGCGCATATTGGATGATTGGATTTCCAACAAATGGTCAGGCCAAGGAACTTCCCATTGCCACATGGGTACGCCTTTGGAGGGACGCCCTGAGAACTACCCAGCTCTCTGCCAACACAAGGCCGGTTTCCTCCCCGCCTTGGAGTAATACCTAAAGATATGCCACCCCCAGTCGTTTGCGACCTTTATCCAAGGATCCTCAACCACAAAGCAACATCACACAGTAATAAATATACAGTGTCCACATGAGTGAAGTATCTGGGCTCTATACCATGATACCACCCTTTTCCAGAAGTAATGGACATACCCTAGGGGTGCGACCCCTGCAACCTTGCCGCATCTTTCCTGTTTCGACCATTTCCGGTTAGTGAGTTCCTGATGCAGCCTCGTCCGCAAAGCTATGCTTTTTCACAAAGCCATGCTTTGAAAAACAAATGATCAGCAACACTTCGTATGCCACATTCCCAAATTGGAAATGTATCATTAGTAATCATCAACTACTTAACCTCTGAGCTCATAGGTCTTTGAAAAGAGTGTTAAGCTAAGAGAATAAATCTCCGCCACCAAACAAAAATGTATTTGATAGAAACTGGTTTTACACCTCAAAGTGTAATGTCAGACACACATTCATACAAGTCTGTTCCGGGTTCGAACAGAACCGAAGGCACTTCCGAAGAAGCCCTTGCAATCCAGGTATTTACAATCCCGAACGGACTCCCATCACATATGGAGATCTCTATACTGTAGCTACTCAGTGCAGAGTCATTCGACGGGTTATCCTTTCGTTCTTGAAAATACACGGTATTCACATCGGTCTTCAAATGCTATCCATAAGGTCGTATCATTATTCGGAATGGGTTATATGACACAAGGTCCTCTCCCGGCTAAACCGAATAATGAGTGCTATATTTAAAAACATATGAATATTGGGATTTCAGTTAAGTCACAACTTTAAAATCCAAAACCTATCTTTTCAGATGGTTTAAACAAATTACCATTTTAAAATCTTTAATCAAAAAGATTCACTTCACAAAGTTCACCCATTTTTCACAAAGATTCATTCACAGATTTAAAAGCAATTTCCATTTCAATTTGGATTAAATCATTCAATCTTTAAATCAAAGATTTTAACTTATAGCTTCCAAAATCATTTCCAAAGATTCATTCATAACTCGATAAACTATTTTCATTTCAGACTTGAAATCCTTTTAACACAAATTGGAAATTCATTTCTTATATGAAAGCTTTATTATTTGAAAAGAAATAGTTTTCGTTTCGGAAAATATCCGATTTCATTTGTACAAGTTAAAACTCTTGGTTTTCAAATTCCCAAAACAATACTTTAAAATGGTTTAAAACTCATATAAACACATTTATAACTCGTATAATCTTTTAAACCATAATTTCCAAACATAGAATTCAAATTCAAATCTTAAATTCAAATTTAAATCAAATTATTTAAATTTCATAGCTTTATTAAGTTATTCAAAATAACTTTTATCTTTGAAAACACTTTTCAAAAGCCTTTTTACATTTAACCCAAATCCATTTCCAAAACCTTTTGGATTCAAAATTTTAAATTTAAAACCATTTCAAAAATCTGTGAATTAACCAATTTCCACGTGCAATCCATATTTGTGTGTGTATAGTGTAGTCCAGAGGTTTTACACAGTTGTGCATCATCATCAGTCATCACAGATACAATCACAACAATTATATTGATAAGCGGTATGATCCTATAACGCTTATCTATATATAGAGATTTACCGATAAATAATATAAATTTATCACAGATAAAGTAAATTACATTGATCCCAACTTGAATTAAAACAATTAATATCACAAAAGCATCACACAGTAGAGGTATCAAACAATTCAAAGCAGTTCATTCCATTCAACCATCCATAAGTAAGGTTAATTAATCATTTGATTAATTGAAACCAGATTAATCACTAATTCTGGTTGATTAACATTAATTAATTACAGTTTATGTTAATTAATTATCCTTTAATTATTTATTAATTAACCTTTAGTTATTAATTAATTATTTGATTAATTATTCTTAATTAATTACAATAATTAATTAACCCTTAATTAATAATCATCCCTTAATCACTTTCATTAATTAATTAACCTTTACTTAATTAATTATTCTCAAATTAATTACCTTAATTAATTAATCACATTAATTAATTATTCTTTAAAATTAATTAACCTTTAAACACTTGATTAAATCAATCTTTAATCATCAATTATCCATCCTTAATTAGTTTCATTAAGTAATTATTTTTAAGTAATTAATTATCCTTTGATTAATTATTCATTAATTACTTGATTAATCAAACTTGAATTATTAACAAATTTACCATAATTACTTTTATTAAGTAATTAATTTCAAGTAATTAATTTCCTTTAACAAATATATTAACTTAAACTTTAAAAGTTAGTTAACCATCAAAACATTCTTTATATTAGTTAACTAACCTTTAATATTACTAAGTTTATTTAAAATAAACTTTCAAAATAAAAGATATATTTATATTTTAAATCATTTTAAAACTTGTTTAATTAAAACAATTTTATTTTATATTAAAAAAACCTTTTTTTTACCAATTTTTAAAACTTAATTAACATCTAATATTTTAAAGAAATTTCATTTTACAAAATCTGTTTACAAAATTCGTTAAAAACTTAGTCACACTTTATAAAACTTGTTTACCAACTTTAAACTTAAAGCTGTTTTATACACAAAACACCAACCCGGGCAATTCCTTCGTTTCCTCGAACAAGACTTCGAGCTACACCAAACCATTAACTGCTTCAAGAAAATCCATCAATTTCACGTGCTTCACTCCGGGTGTGTGTATTCTTCCCCAAATATTCGAAGACACAGATACACACGCCTGCACGAGCACGTGCACAAACCCCACGACCATCTCCGATCGACGCCGTTGCCACACAAACATCATCGATGATCACCAGAATCGATTCGAAAAACCCAATATACAAAATTATCCCTAAATCAAAATCGAGCTGATACGAGGCCAAATATTTCTTCCTATAACCCACACGATTATCGAAGTTCGATCCGCTCTACCGTAATTGGCCATCGGAAGCCACGGCATTTTGGCCGATGATGCTTCGACCATCCACAAATTCGTCCCCACTGGTCCGATCGTTTGAAATGCTGCAACGAGGAAGAAAACGCCTCGCGATTTCAACCAACAAAACGTAGGGTTAAAACCTTAAATCAATTCCAATCTTCATCTATGATGAATAAAAAATTATCTTGCATTTTTCCTATGATCAATGATCATTCTAGCACTTACTAACACGATCCCGAGGTCCAACACTTGATTGATCACCAGAAACTCACGAAAACCCATTTTTCGTTCAACTCGTGATTACACAGTGAATATGCTCTTAAAAATTTTGATTCCACCTTCAAAAATCATCATTTTTGAAAAGGTTTTGGATAATATAATTTAAAAAAGAAATCATGATTCTCGAATTTCTTTTGCTATATTCTGAGTTCCTTTGTATTTTTTTATTTTCCAGAAATATTTGATTTAATTATGCTTAGAAGTTATTTTTAAAACTTAAAACATGATTATACAAACATGTTCCATTTGAATTCTAAGGCCTATAGAAGATTGGAGAGGGAGTATTTGAATTTTCACAAGTTTTGAATCCTGGAACATAGCAGATTTTTGAATATACAGACATGCACAAGCCTGTATACGTATTCAAAAAAATATTCAACATAATTTCACTCAAGAAATCATTGATTACAGATTTACTTCACACAATCATCACGACATCAAGATTAAAGGTTAGATCAATCAGGTTTACTCACCTTGAAATAAAGTTTGAACAGAGAAGAACAGACTTGAAACTTGAAACTGGAATTTGTAAACTGAGAGTTGTTTCTACTTGATGATGAATTTCTTTTGGCTTTACTTTGATTTGAATTTTCCTGACTTGGAATTATTTGCTTAATCTTCTATTTTCAGGTTTTGCTTCTTTGATCTGAAACTTGCTTTTGTTTCAGAATTTGAAACTTCCATGTTTTTGTTTTGAAACTTTTTCCTTCCTTTTGTTTGCAAATCTATTTTCAGTTTTGATCTGTTTCCAGATCTTAGATTGAAGATGGTTTCTGAATTTGTTTTAGATTTTAGATTGAGGATGGTTTTGTATTTTGGTTTTCTCAGATTTGAGAAGAAAATGAAAAGAATGAAAACAGCCTGATTATTATTTCTTTCTATGCATGTTTTCTAAAATTTAAATTAAAAGAAAAATTAAATTTGCCACCTGTTTTAATTAGGCTAACACTTGTCTATACATAGTTTAATCTTCTTACAAATGTTCACTTATATCACTTTTATGTTTATATCCTTAATTCAAATATTTTTGTAATTTTATTTTAACCCTTTATGCAAATAAATTTTCATATGTTAACACATGCCTTTATTTTAAAAATGTTTATGCTTTCATCTTTATATATATTTACATTTGCACAAATAAAATTTATTTCTATTGTTTTTCACATTCAATCTTAATTTAGTTTAGTATATATATATTTATATTTTCATTTATATATTTTTTATCACTTATATTTGCATAACTGTTTAAAAGAGAATGATTTAAAAATAGATAATCACATTTATATATATACACACATAAGAGAATTTAACTTAAAATAATCTTTTGAAAATTATTACATCTTCCAAATATTAATATATATTAAAATTTAGAAAACAAACTTTTATTAATCTTAAAACTTTATAATTCTATTTATTTTCAATACATTTATTTTTAAATCCAATATTCATTTATATAATACTTATCCTTAAATTTCAAATCAAAATTCTATTCATAATCTAAAATTTTGTTTATTCTAGAAATTTCTAATTAATTCACAAATAAATTCACAATTTAATTCCAAAATTAAATTAATTGTCAAATTAAACTTGGCTAAAGTTCGAGAATGTTACACGAACCGTGTCCATTTTGTGTGTGTTTATACTCTAGTCCGCGCTTGGGGAACAGAGTTTGTTGACGGGCACTCAGTCACATACATTTGGTGGTTATACTCCAGTCCGTACTCAGGGACCTGAGTTGGTCAATAGACGGTCAAACTGTGCCCATGTTTTGTCGCACTACTGTCCGCACTGAGGGACTAAAGTTGGTGATGGACGGTCGAACTACGTTCGATTTTTGGTTTGGATTTTGGTCTTGCAAATATCCAAACAAGGGTTAAATAGTTCGTCTAACTTAAAGCACGAGCAGGGTCATGGATGGATGGATTACATCCTCCTTGGATTGGACGATCAAATCACATCTAGTTCAAGCTTGGGCTCTCAAACTTCCCCTACATCCGGGGAAAAAGTTGATGCGTGGACGGTCGTACCGTGTCCACTTTCATTTGGATCCTATTTCTATCGAGCCTTGGGAGTAAGATGAGTGTCTGGCAAACTTCAAGCTTGAGCAAGGGAGCAGATGGTCGGACCGCATCCACTTTGAGTCATGTCTTTGCCTCCAAGTTAGGGGCAAGAGTTAGAGAGCGGACGGTCGAGTCACGTCCATTTTGAATTGCTCTTATAGTCAAATGATGGTCAGAGTTAGCCAATGTATGGTCGTGTTACATTCAGTTGGAGCTGGACGGCCAGTCATGTCCATTTTGATTAATATACTCCCATCGGGTGAAGGGATGGAGTTAATTCAGGAGCGGTCGAGTCATGCTCACCTGGTTTCATACTCCTCTTGGATGATCAAAGGAGGGCACTGGAGAATGAATGGTCAAGTCACACTCCTTCATGGTTTATTCGCGTATCCATGCTCAGAGGATCGGAGTTATCCGATGGATGGTCGGGTCATATCCATCTCTGCTTTATACTCTTATTTATGCACTAGGGACTAGAGTCATTCGATGGGTGGTCGTTCGCAACCGTCTTTAGTTTATACACTTATCCACTCTTTGGGGCCAAAGTTGATTTATGGACGGTCGGACTACATCTATCATTTTGTGTTTATACTCCATTCCGTACTCCAGGGATTTGAGTTAAAAGATGGGTCGTCAGTCACATTCGTTTTATGAGTTTATACTCCACCTGTCGAATTACGGCATGAGTTGTTGAATGAACGATTGAGGCACATTCATTCATGGAATGGAATTCTGCTGCCCAACGTCGAGGACTAAAGTTGGTGAGTAGGCGGTCGATTCACGTCCACTTTGTTATTATAGCTCCTCTTGTCAAGTCAAGGAAGGGAGTAAGCAATGGATGGCTAGATCACATCCATGTTTGGGTTGGACGGTCATGTCTCGTTCAATTTGCTTCATACTCCTCTTAGCAAGTCATGGGAGAGAGTTGCTGAGTGGATGGCCAGGTCACGTCCACCTCAACCTGCAGTTGTGCCCCCATGCCGAGGGCAGTGGTTGATAAGTAGACGGTCAGTCATGCCTACTTTAAGTCAAGCTCCCAATGTGCCCCGTGTGTCTAGGGTAGGAGTCGATTTGTGGACGGCCAGGGAACATGCACTTCTAGTTGAATCCCGGTCTCACTGAGCTTTGAGAGAGGCATAAGTATCTTAGTAAACTTCATGTACGAGTTGGGGAGTGGATTGTTCGGGTCACATCCACACCACCAAGTCTATCTTTGGTCTCCAAGTCAAGTGCGGAGGTTAACGAGTGGACGGTCAGTCGCCTCCAATTTATCTTGGAGTTTGACCTTGCCGGGATCCGAGCAAGGCATAGATGTTATGTTGGTATTAAAGCACAAAATAGGAGGTAGATAGTTCAGTCACACCCACTTTCCATTTCGAGTCCTTCCCCCCAAATCAAGGGCGTATGGTCACTGATGAACGGTTGACTCATGCTCATCTTAATGAAACTCCCAAGGTCCGATCATTGTCTATGGAGGTTGTTTGGCGTCTAACTTTGGGTCATTGGTCACCTGCATTGTTCGCATGTAGTTCACTTCAAGTTGGTCGTAGTTCACAACATAATTACATAAAGATAGAATTACACGATCGAAGGGCCATTTTATTTGAAAATAGAAATAACAAAGTCTATTTAATAAATTAGTTCAATGCAAATAAAAATAAATCTTATTGATAAGTGAAGCAGTGTCATGTGCTTGCTATTCCACTTTGCTCTAGCCCTTCTCAGCTGGAAGTCGACCGTTGGTAGTCCAGTTGATAACTAAAGGTCTTTATTGGTAAGGGTCGGATGTTCCCTACCCACCATCCTATAGGGCTTGCACATACAGTTGAAGCTTTCCTTTCTGGATTATCTCTTCGATCACATCTTGGAGGTGTATGCAATCACTATTGTTATAGCCATATGTATCATCAAACATGCAATATTTCCTGGATTTATTTTGGGTTTCAGTAGACTCTCTAAGGGATGGCAACCTGCATTGCTCCAAGTCGCGATTCTTTAGGTGGATGTTTTCGCTCGAATCATTTAATGGAGTGTATGCGTCGAATTTCGAGATCTTGGGTCGTCTTCTATAATCCGAGTCCTTACCTAGAGCATCATCATTGCTCTAGATTTGAACCCCTTTGGGAAACAGGCTTGCACTATTCTTTTTCCCTATCAGCTTTGCCTCCTCCTTGCGTAAATACTGGTTCTCCTCGTATTAAAAATGATCCAAGGTGGTAGGAGGCTTTCCAGCCAACTAGTTGCAAAAAATCTGTCTTGGGGCCGATTCCCCTTATCAATGCCATCATTATGGAAACCTCGCTGGGATTGCTCGCTTTGACTATAGCGGCATTGAACCATTGCAAGAAGTCTTTGAGCGGCTCCCACAGCGCGTGGAGTAAGTTTGACAGTGGCATCACATGCTTAGAGTGAGTCGCTTGTATTCAGAATTGCTCAACAAACTTTTGTGCTAGTTGGTCGAACTAGGAACGGACTTGGGCGGTAATCGTGGAAACCACATGGTCCTTGCTCCTTCAAGAAAGGTAGGAAAGTATCTGCATTTGACCGTATCCGTCGCTTTGGCGGAATTCATATGCCATTCATATTTCATGAGATGTTGTCCAGGGTCAGTTTTCCCTAAGCATGCTGATATGGCTGGCATGGTTAATTTGCGAGGATACTATGCATACTGAATGACTTTAGTAAAAGGATTATGGCTTCAGAACTCTCCCAAGTCATCATCGGTTTGAATTTGGTTTTTTCTCATGATCCAAGTACTATGGTTGCTAAGTTAGGTGTCCGAAAGCTAGTTAGTTGGAAGTAGTCATCATCTATCCTGGAAGCTTGGCCTGGTAATCCATCCCAGTTTGTTCCATATTGCCTGGGTTCTGCGGCTTCTGAGAGTACCATTTGATTAACGGTTCCTTGTTCGTGCTTTGGTGGCAATTTAGCAGTTTTCGCTTGGTTACCGGTGCCTCAATCAGCCACAGAGAGTAAAAAGAATGCATTGTCTTCAAGTTGAATTCCCAATCTAGAATGCAGGATCGGTATATCATCACGACCAAGGAGGGGCCGATCCTCAATTGGAAGGATCGGTACCTATACCCAATTTTTATCCCAAACTGGATAAATCGATATGGAGTGACAAGAAAGGCCCCATAAGGCTACATTTCATATTTCAAGTCGTTTGGAGATCGTATGCTCGAGTTATGGGCAAAAGAAGATGGATCATTGTTAACGGATCGTTGGTAATTTACTTGAAATCCGACTTGAGAAAATTTGCTATTTACTTGGAGTCAACACACTACAAGAAAACTTGTTATTTAATGCATTCATCAGCAGCGTTTCAAAGCTTAATGCTACTACTGGTCATTTATAAGAGCAAAAATAAATAACTAAACGCCGCTAATTTCCCACCAATAAATTTTTGCTTGACCGCTCATTTCTCTTTGTTCCACTTAACACCAAAACACTACCAAAAACAAAAATAAAAACAATGGGACATTTTAGTTTTCAACTACCAGCAACTCCCCTCCAGTCTCTTCCTTTTCTCAAGCTTTCCTACTTATCTAACTCGCCTTAATCTCATCCACTCTTATCTCCTCTAAATTTCAGGCAAGTCATGTCATGTCACCACTCGTTGCAAACCCTAGATTACTTTATTGTTAAAATCCTAAGCACTAAAACCATATAATAAATTCCCTCCACCTTCGAGTCGAGCAGTCGCCAACTACCACCATCAATCATCGTGCCATAATAACATCTATGCTCTCCCTCTTCGGTGTTCCAGTATCCAAATCTCAATTTGAGCTCTTAGCATCCATCAGCCTGAGCCTACAAACGCTGAGAAAGATATTTTTGTTATTATTTTTTAAGTTAAAATTAAATATCAAACTTTGTGTAGACTGCATTATTAGTTTTAAATGTGAAACTAGATTTGAAATTGTTTTTTAGCATGGAAATGAAATTAAAACAACTATTTTAATTAGCTTTGGTTAAGTTGTGTATTTGAGTGCGCTTTACTATCTAGTAATCTTATAGAAAAATATGTAGTATAAAATTAGATATTTTTTCCTTTATCCAGATAGATAAACTGAAACTATCCATAAACTTTTGAGAAAATATGCATTCTATTTTTTTTGCTGTCAATGACCAGCAGTTTCTAGAAAACTTAGGACTAAATGTTGTTGTTGCATCTCTATATTTTGCTCTAATGAGATACCATCTACAAACTGAAAGATATATTATTGCTGAAGAATACATCTTAAGTTTGTTTAATATATTGTGCATTACTGTCACAACCTATAGTAAGGTTATATTACTATCATACTACTATTAGGATTATATTAGGATTTTAAATTATAACACTTTTTATGAATTTATGCTTCTGTTCTATATATGCACATGCAGTTCGACTATTTGGATCCTTTCTACTTGTAATTTGCCTAACTAGCCAATCACGTTGATGAAATAAACATATGTTGAATTCCATTTCTATCAAGCAACAAAACACAACGTTGCAATAATAGGCTTAATGTACATTGTTGCTTCTATTTAAATCTATTAAATACATATTTCTAGAAGAAAGTGAAGAACGGAAAGGTACGAGTAAAGATCAAAAAACTCCAGTTTTATCTTTTGGTCACTGATTTTATCTTTTGGTCTCGCAATGGGCATTTTGATAGTGGCTGAACATATAAGCATGAGAGGAGGAGAGAATGGTAATTTGTTCCATAGTTTGAGTTTGAGAAATCATGACGCCATAAGAAGTTTGAAAGTATGCTGAAAACTTAACTACACTAACAAATAACATTAGGAAAAATTCTCAACAATCAGTATTTTTTCGTTTCTCTTCAATTTTTGTTTTTCAAATTGCCATAAGTTATTATTATTATTTTTTTAACCAAAATAATAGCTTCCATATAAACTCAACCAAAAGCTGTCAACATACCTGACAGGTAACCAAAATATTCGAAAAAGAAATACAACATCGAGATCTCACAGCATAGAAAAGAAAGAAACACCCAGAAGGGACAAATAGAACCTTTCAAGAGGCAAGGCGAAGAATCTCTGGCCCAACCACACAACACACCCGATGAGCTCCCGGTTACAACCGCACATCCAACACCGTAATCGAGCTCCGGCAAGGCCACCGCCCGACGACGATGTTGATGGATCAACACCCAAAGAATAGCAAGCCCAACCACCGCTCCTCCAAACTAGCAGGAGAAACCAGACAGCACCCCTAAAACTGAAAGACCGACAACTGGAAAGCGATAAAGAGATCCTTGAAGCAAACTCCCAGCAGAAGAAGAATACAGAGGAACAATCCACCATGGAAAAGCAAGAACCTGGAAGCAATAGACATACCGTGAAAAATAAAAGGGGGGGGGGGGGTTGGGGAGATGATGGTCAAGGGGAGACTAGGAAGCCAGAACCACCAGTCTCCGTGTAGACATTCATCCAATTCCCGCTCTATACGAAGACTGAGAGCAGGATATAGATATGAGGTTAACTAATCGGCCAGAGCGAGCACTGACTGATCCTCTGAATGGACGACTCCGAAAAGCTAAGAAAACATCCTCTCTTACCCGCCGAATAACAGATAGGGGATCCATAGGAACCTCGTCAAAAATTGCCTTATTCCGCGCACACCAGACCTGCCAACAGATCAGACAAGGAATCAAACGAAAAAGGATAGATCGAAGAGATTTCCCAGAGCAATCAAACCACCAGGTAGATAGCAAATCATTTGACGAGGCAATGGTGCCACGGATACCCAATAAATTACCGAAATAATTCCAACAGGATTTGGAACACCAGCCAACGAAGAGCAGATGATTGATCGATTCTGTTTCCCCGTTGCCGCAGCACCTGCATCGGGAGACCAACGGAATACCAATCCGCTGGAGGTTCTCATCAACCGATAACCCATTATGGAATAATCGCCACATGAGAAGAGAGACTTTTGGAGGAATCTGGACATCCCAAATGAAGGAATAAAGAGGAATGACAGGAGAAGGAGTGCGGGAAGATCTCCATGCCTTAAGAATAGAGAATGGACCACCATCCCAACCGGATTGGCCGCCATGAGAATCAACAAAAAATTTGACTGATTGCATATGCTTCCAAGTCTCACTGGCGTAACTTGGAGAGCCTGCATAACCAGAAGACGCCAGTCTCCGGTACTTAGCATGGAGGAACTTGGCCCATAAGGAGGCGTTAGTACCGAACCTGTACCACAACTTACAAGTGAACGCCGAACAGATGTCTTTCGGATTCCGCAAACCTAAGCCACCCTCCGACTTAGGACGGCAGATAACATCCCAAGACACCCAGTGGTGTCGGCGATTGTCACCCTCCGAACCCCAGAAGAAAGAGGATGCCAAGGATTGGAACGAACGAAAGAAGCAAGCAGTAGGGGTCATAGCGGCGAAGATATGAGTACCCATAGAGCTCAGAACCGATCGAATGAGCACTAATCTACCAGCTTGAGACAGAAGGGACGCATTCCAGCGGATAATCTTACCCCTTACCTTATCCGTAAGAGGATCGAAGATGGCGTTAAGTTTCCTTCCTCGATATAGAACTATACCCAAATAAGGAAGAGGAAGGGAAGCGGCCTTGAATTCAGTATAGGATTCAACCCAAGAAACTCTCACTTGGTCCATGTCCTTCGCATGCACGAAGCAACTCTTCGTAGAGTTGACCAATTGGCCCGAGCATCTCTCGTACAACTTAATGAACCGAATAAGGCGGCTAACAGAGGACCTAGATCCGTTGGAGAAAATGACTATGTCATCCGCGAAGGATAAAGAGAAAACAAGAGGACAGCGACTCGGGATACCGAATCGCTGAATTTGACCAAATACCGTCAAAGTGTGAATGCCACGTATGAATGCCTCGGCCGCAATAACGAAAAGAGAAGGAGATAGAGGGTCTCCTTGACGGATACCTCTACCAGCTTTGAAAAAGCCATTGGCCGATCCGTTAATGAGTACAGAATACCAACAGTTGGAAATAAGTCTCCAAACCAAATCAATAAGGGTTTCAGGGAAACCGAAAGCGCGAAGAACCTTGATGATGAAAAACCAGGACATACGGTCATAGGCCTTTTCCATATCAAGTTTGAAAATAATGTTAGAACCCCTGACCTTTCGGTCAATCTGAGAAACAAGTTCTTGGGCTAGTAGGACGTTATCAGTGATCAAACGACCTTTAACAAAACCCGCTTGAGAGGAAGAGATAATGCGGTCAAGGTAAGGAGCCATAAGGGTGGCCAAAACCTTGGAAATCACTTTGTTGGCGAAGTTACAAAGGCTGATGGGCCGGAACTCCGAACACGTCCGAGGATAATCACACTTTGGAATAAGGACCAAATTCGTGGATGACCAGCTAATGGGAAGATCGGCCCCGGAAAAGAAATGCTGAATTGCAAGACAAAAATCAACCTGGATGATATGCCAAGTAGTACGAAAAAAGGACCCATTAAAACCATCCGGTCCACAGGCACTATCCTTACTAAGAGCAAAAACACAGGCACGAACCTCTTCTGACGAAGGCGGGGATGCCAAGTCTACACTTCCCACATCAGGAAGTAACCGAGGAATGAAAGAAAGGATGTCCGAATCCGGAACGGATACGGAAGGAGAACCCAGATATGATTGAAAATGAGAGACTACAACCTCTATGACTTCAGCAGGGGTCGATGCCACAGATTGGTCTGTTCTGACTATTTCGCGAATAGAAAGCAAATTAGCTTTCTTGCGAATTGACGAGTGGAAAAATTTGGAGTTCGAATCACCTTCAACCACCCACTTGATCCGCGCTTTTTGACGAAGATAGGAATTCTCAATACAAAGTTCCGAAGAGAAAGATAATTGAGCGCAAGCCCAAAGCTCCCTATTTTCCGCCGAAGGACACTCGTCGAACAATGCTTCGGCAAGAATCAGAGACTCTTCTGCCGCACGCACCCTGTTGAAAATATTCCGGAAAACAAGGGAATTCCACGTCTTGAGGGATGCCTTAAGACGCTTCAGTTTCCCAAAGAAAGCCCCCATGGGAGCAGCCACAATGGGAGAGGACCACGATTCCTCAACCACCTGAAGAAAGCTATGATGTGAACTCCACATGCTAAGATAATGGAAAGAAGAAGGTCCTGATAAAGATCGCGAAGCGCACCGAAGAACAAGAGGCGCATGATCAGAGCAAGACCGGTGAAGATGAGAAATAGAGAAAGTGTAAGGGAGGTTGAACCAATCAGCAGATCCAAAAATCCTATCCAACCTGGATTGGATCCGGTTCGGACCTTCCTGATTGTTAGACCAAGTAAAAGCGGATCCGACGAATGGCATTTCAGATAACCCAGATCTCGCAACGAAGGAGTTGAAATCTGATACCGAGAGACGATTGACGGCGGCCCCTCCCAATTTTTCTGACTGACTAGCGACAACGTTAAAGTCGCCACCCACAACCGAAATCGAGCAACCATAGTCAGCTAAAGACAATATGCCATCCCATAGAGATAATCTCTCTAATCGGTCACACTTGGCGCATACCGCCGAAAAAATGAAAGGCTGAGGGGAGAAGGAGGAAGAACATAAGATAGAAAGGAGTTGTGACGAGTCAAAAATCGAGCGGACATTGCAATCTTTGGACCAAAGGATCCAGATTTTACCCGAAACATTAGATAAAGCACCACCATAACCTAACGACAACACGACCTTCGTGATCTCGCCGGGACCCACAAAAGGCTCTAAAATAGCCACCAAACCAACGGAATGCTTACGGACAATCCGCTTAAGCCGAGCGGAAGAAGCTTCATTGCCAATACCTCGAATATTCCAGAAAAGAAAGTTCGACATGAAGTCAAGACCGAAGAGTGAAATAGATAACAACAAATGAAAACACACAGACGAAAATCAGATAAGGTATAAGGAGGATAGAGCGGATCTATCAATCTGCTCTGTCGCCGCTATAGAGCGAGTACGAGTAGTGCGAGGAATGGACGAAGCGACACGCGATCTACGACTAGAAGATCTGCGAATAGGCTGATGCGAAGGGCTGGACACCGAAGACACAACTAACCCCGCCATCGAACCGGACATAAGAGAAGACGAGCTGGATGGGATAGAGTTCTCTGTAAGACGGGATAGCCGATCATTAATCAACGCAATTTCCTCAACAGAAAGCATCGGAATAACGATCGATAGAGCACAGGGAGACGAAGCGAGAGAACAACGGTAGGAGCAACAAACAGGCGTTGGGATAGGAGGAGCCGGGATAGATAGAGGATATCGATAATATGTAGGGGAGCTGAAAAGACGCATCCCACGATGATGTAGGAACCTAACCCAAGCCGAACTGCCATAGGTAAGGCAGCCCCGCGAGACAGGTGAGGTACGCTGGGTGGACCTAGCAGAAATATCACCCGATCGGGTCACAACTGACTGGTAATATTCCAGTCTGACCGCATAGCGTACCGCAGCAGGGTACACTATGCACTCAGGAATGGAACACCGCCTGAGCCAGTCGACCCAGACCGGGTAATATCTCCGTAGAGCCCCATGGGGACCAAGAAAAAATACAGACGAAAAGCCACTAACGACACAGACCTGGCCTCGCTATGGCTTAGACTATAATACCAACACGGGAAGCCACACTGTTCACTCCGAACGGGGTTCGCAATGCCAAAGTGACCTGACACGTCACCAACCATCAGAGTGGTAACAGTGTCAGGGAGCACACGCCGAAGCGCATCATGGCTCATAACCAACCAGAATGAAACAACAGAAACAAGCCGACAAGGAACCAATATCCCATAATCAACGGCTAAAAGAATATGCACTACCAAGAAACTCACCTTGCCAGCTGCCAAAGTACAAACTTGCATCTGAGCGACGACGAACACAATAGAGCTGCCCATCTCAACCTGACAAATCAAAAAGCCACTGCAAATTGCCATAAGTTATGAAATACGTTTCATTCATGATATCTATTTGTTTACATTACAACATGTAATTGCAAGCTAAACTGCAATTTAAGTTTTTAAAATTTGACGTACTTCAGTCAACTAAAAGGAAGAACAAAAAGTTTTATTTTTCAAAACATCGTGCATTATGCAAGTTTATTTTCAAAAATCAACACCTTTTATTATACGCATGTTTGTTTTTTCCACTAATTTTGGTTGGTATATTGATCAAGCTCTTGCCTTAGAAAATATATGTAATGTGTATATTAAATCTTTAGGCTTATCGGTGAAAATGTGTTTGAGGTTATAATACATAAGAATCAGTTACTTGGTTGTGAGTTTGTCTTTTCTTTTTCTCTCTATATGCATTGGTTGATAGACAATGGTCTTTTCTGAATACCATTATAATACAATTATTTTTATCATTTCTACTATAAATTGATGCGTATGCTTACTATTTGTCACTTTTCTTTTCTTCGTTGAACTGCTATCAATCAAAATCACAAGGTAGAATTCATAACCTCCATTTCAATAAACTTATTTGTTCATTTGCTATATTGTCATAGAATAGTTTGTAAGGTGAATCTCTTCTTTGGCTTATTAAGTAGGAGATTTTAGTAGCAAACTAAGCCAGCTTTATTAGTTCTTATATCCTAAGTTTGTTCTTTAGGCTAATAATGGTACTAATTAGAATGATAAGAAACGTACACGCACCTCATTTATTCCATAAAAAACAATGTTATCTTATCAACATTAATTGCAAATATTAAATAAAGACCCATAATTTAATCACTTTGAATTTGAATAGTTAATATGTTTTTAAATGATTAAATAATGGATTTTATATCTAAAATAAAATTTTGGATTAAACTCTGGAATGGATTTTTAAAACTGATGTAAAATGTTAGTTTAAAGACGGTTCAAGTTATAAGACGGTTAAGGGTACCGATATATTTAAGCATAAGTTTGCCTAATAAACCAAATGAGAATGATTACTTAAGAAAAGAATTTGCCTCGTAAAACAAGAAAGAATTATCAACCTTGTCTAATAAAACAGAATAGTATAAATACTTGCCTGGTAAAACAAGAAAGAATTATTAACCTTACATAATAAAACATATAGTATATTTACTTGCCTAATAAAATAAAAAAGAATTATTAACTTTGTTTAATAAAACAGAATAGTATAATTACTTCCCTAATAAAACAAAATAACATAATGATTATTACATTCCACACGGATCGTTTCTATTGGACCAAAATCTAGTCTTATGTCATGCGAATGGTTGCCATTGGACCAAAATTTGGTCGAATATGGTTAGCCAAGTTGACAAGGAGGATTCATATTGGACCAAAATGTGGTCATATCAAATTAAGCCATTAGGATGTTTTCTATTGGATCAAAATATGGTCGAATCAAATTAGGCCATAAGGTTGGTTTCTATTGGTCCAAAATCTGATCGAATCAGGTTAGGCTATAGAAAATTATTAAAGTACCATTCTCTTCACCTGTAAATAGCCAAGTCCATATCTCATTTTAATTAATTTACAAACTAAAGAAAAGAACTAAATTTCATTATCAAAGGCGAAGTATTCCAAATCTCTAGCAAAGCAAATAGGAAGTGAGTATATTCCTTATTTTCATAGTTTAGTGGGTATAACTTATTCTATGAGTGTAATTTAATTATTTTACAATGGGTATATTCCTTATTTTCATAGTTTAGTGGGTATAACTTATTCCGTGAGTAAAATTTAATTATTTTGTAGTGAGTGTAATCTTAATCTCTTTCCTTTGACTCATTCACATTTTAATAAATGTTGTGTTAACTATCGATTGTAAATTGTTAATAACAGTGGGTCTATTAATATTCTTGTTATTATTCTTGTTTGGTTGTTGGATTTGTGTTCGGCCAGTTTATGAGCAATAGCCTTGACATATGGTTAAAGGGAACTTACACCACCTTTTAACTTAGGATTGACATTTAGTGACTTTTTGGTTAAAAGGTAATAACACCCCTTTTAGCTATCTCATTTGGTTAAGAGGGAGTTTCACCACTCTTGGTTGTATTCCCCCTTAAAGATGATGGGTTTAAGTTATAATTTGAATGGTATTTTTAAATCTTGGTTTAAAGTATTTTAAAGGAGCTTCGAAATTTATATAATGATTTAAATGAGTTATTCATGAAAAGTAAGTAGTCATATACTTGGCACTAAAAGCCGATGAGTAGGTTGATCCTCTATCTGTAAGATCTAGACCAAAGTGTCTAGGCAAGGCTAGGAGCAACCAGTGCCCTGACAAGTGTAGGAGATTTGATTTCAATAAATGATCTTCATAATTATGATTGTATGGAAAACATTCGCCTTTATTGTAGACAATTTTTTTTGACCTATTTAATTATGCTTTTGAAATATGAAGTCCTTCCAAATGTTTTGTGAATATACTTATACCGATGAGATTAGTATATGGATATTTTTCAAGCATTGAAAGAGTATAAGATTTAATTTCCTTATACGATCATTTTGTTAACCTTGGTAGTTGATATCCTAACTATCGATTTCGATACCCTTCTTCGTTTAGTTTTTGTTTCGTCAATCTAAGACAATTTGTTGCTCATTTTGAGCATTGATATCCTTTATTGCAGATGACTAAATAAAGAGCGAGTGGGGGTTCAAGCTATGTGGGGTTGCTCTTATTAGGGTATTGTCACATCTATTCTAGATTGGTTTCGGTTGTATGCGCATGGAGATGTGAAATACTCGGATACTCGATAAGGTTGACGGGATCCGGTTTGGAGGTTTTCGAGAGCCATCATAGTTCTTAAGTATATTTTCTAGAGGTATACTTTCGATAAGCGATGTGTACCCTCTTAGTCATTGTTGGAAAAATTTATTTTCCTTATTTTTGATTGAAATAATTGGAATGATTCTTTCTTAATTGCATTGGGAAACGTCTTACGCTCTTCGCGATGTTTAATTATTTGTGTCCATTCTTTAATGCTTGGATGTTGTCCTTGTGTGGGAAAACCCGTTCTGCGTTTTTGGCAACGTGGTCTCACTGGTTATTCTGTGTGTTCTATTTTTTTTATTTGGAGTTTACTCATACCGGACTTATTATTTGACCCGAATTGTTTGTTTTCCTTAAGCTCTCGGGTACTCATTTATATTTGAGTAGTCCAGAAACGATAGGTTTCTTGGGCTCTTTTGAAGATGGTGGACGAGCACGAGACTCCTTATCTATCTAGCTATTTATTTCTGCTGTTATGAGATGTTGACTTTATGTATGTATATTTAAAGGCAGGTTGTTGTAACTACCTAGACTGATAGTAGTACTTTTATTGTAACTTTGATAACTTCATGTTGGAGAGTAACCTTATGTACCGTCTTATTTTTATGTTATATATTTAACCGCTCCGTTGTGAGATTATTGTTCTGTTCTTATATTTTACCCCATGGAAAATCGTTTTTCAGTTACTTGGGCAACGACACAAGAATATCATGGATGTATTAAATGTCGTTTTCAGGGGTCGGAAAGGTAGGTCGTCAGATAAAAGGTATGTTGAACAATGAAACATGGGAAAATGTTAAAATCTTTAACTAGAACAAAGATTTGAGATGTTACCAAAGATATAATTTGGACTGCCGATAAATAAGAAAAGTAGAAAGATGCCATGTTTTCTTTAAAATATTAGCTTAATAGATGTTATTATTGATACTTATGCATAACTCCATTTGTTTTTTAGTTAACCCCATAGCCAATAATGGTTTTTTTAGTTGAAAAAAGTACTGAATAAACCTAGTGGAACTATGCGTACGCATTAAAACAACCATCATTTTTTCATTTTAATGTATATGCATTGCATATTAATTTATCTGTTTAATATTTTGATGAATAATTGTTTGTTTAAAAACTGATTTTGTGGTTGGTTTGAGTGTTTTTAGCATAGACATTGTTTTGTTATGTTTTTGGGGTAAAAACAAGATGAAGCGTATAAAACAGTTATTAGGAATGGTGAATACTGAATTTTTATATATATTTAAACAATATGCCTATGAGCTTAAGATTACCGTAGGATAATGAAACACTGTATAAGATATCCAAGAAAAGAGTCACAGGTCTCTGTTTTTATGTTATTATGAGAAA